>OX465290.1:21390048-22662548 GCA_949987695.1 Merzomyia westermanni | reverse complement strand
CGTGAAACGCCCTCAAGGCCAATAATAATAATTTTTCACTTTTTAACTTTTATCAAAAATTATTATTTTTTTTTTTTTACTAATCATGCATATTATTTTATTTTGTTTTACTTTACTTTACTTTATTATTTTATTTTATTTAATTTGATTTTATTTTATTTTATTTCATTTAATTTTTTTATTCTATTTTATTTTATTAAAATTTTTTTTTTAATTTTATTTTATATTTTATTTTATTTTATTTCATTTTAATTATTTTTATTTTTTTTTATTTTTTTTTTATTTGATTTTATTTTATTTTATTTTATTTATTTTATTTTAGTTTATATTATTTTATTTTATTTTATTTTTTTCCATCCGTTTCTATAGCTTCTAGCTGCCATATCGTGACGCCCCGAAATTTTCTAAGCTATTTTCGTTTATTGATGACTTTCCTCACAGGCCTCATTCATGCGTTGCGCAGCACTTGAAATAACTGTATACACACGTCACACAAAGTGACGGCAATGCTTTTGTCCCGCGTGAAGCGCCCTTTGTGTGTTCACTTTTGTGCATCTCCTTTCATTCATTTCAATATTTTTTGTCGTTCTTTGTTTTTGTTTTTCCAAACCAAACCATTTGAACAGCCATGACGAATTGTTAAGTATTCGAATTCATTATATGCACAAGTATTTGGATATCAAAGGTTTTCTTTCGAATTACTTAAGCATCGTTAGAGAGATCTTGATACGGCGGAGCAGCAGGTAAATCCGCAACAGTTGGCCAACAAGTGATAATTTGCATTCCAGAACGGAAATTAGAAAATTTCGAGCTGCGATGAGAGCTTTGCAGGAGGGTAGTGGGGATATCTTAGTTACTTATTAGAATGCAGCGATTCCCCCTTCGGATCATTAATGAATCCATATTACATAAGGAACATATTATACTTTGTAGAGACACGAAATGTGCTGCCCCTCCCGGCCCCTGCGGGTTAGGGGTTTATAATATGCCCGAGATAGGCATACCAGTCGTAAGAGGCGACTAATATGCACAAAGGTAATGAAGTGCAACTCGATGGTTGATCTACGGATATGATGCCTCTCACCTCTCATTACCCATGAGGTTTCACTGGTCATAAATCGCTACCACGACAGTCGGGCAGTACCGCAAGGGAGTACCGGAGCGTACCGGGTTCAAATCCGGCCAAGGACTGTTAATTCGACAACACTCCCCAAACCCTTCGTTACCACAACAACAACAACCGAAAAACTCTGAACTCCCATGTCTTTTGCAGGATGTGTCTGAACTTCTTTGGCTTGGGTAGATTTGACTCTGTGAAGGAAAACTCCGAAGTAGAGATCTCCAAAAGTGATAGGACTCATAATTAAATGATCCTAGTGCGTCCCCTTTAAGGGACTTGCACTTAACCTTATTTTGCGCCAAACTTTAAACACACGCGCTTATCATTATTGAAGATTGTGTTTTTATTTGAATTTGTTTGATCTCCAGACTTAGAGAGCAACATAAATTCTCAAACATTTAAGGCCCAACTTGTTTATTCAAAATATTTATCCTTCTTTCTCATTACTCTCTCCCACAGCTTACCCCCACCATCAGCGCCCACAACACCAACGAAAAGCTTCGCGAACAACTTTAAACTGGAACCAAATCTTAGCGTGAAGGAATTCAGCAAAAGTCAAACTGAGAATAGCAGCGAACCAACGCCTGCCCCAACGCGAAAGAAATACAAAAAGCGTGTACAATTTAGTGATGCGCTCAATGGCTTGCCCAAGATGAAAGACTTCACCAACTTATCGGCGAAAGCCAAGAAACAAGATCAAAACATGAAGAATACAGCGAACGTTAGAGGCACAACGGGCGATACAATACCCGAAGTTCTAGATTGTCGCATAGCCGAGAAGATCAAGAGTGAACTGGAGGAGAAGTGTGCCACGCAAGTACCCGCGCATCCAAACGCATTGTGTCTCAAGAAACCAGGCGAGTTAGAAGGCATGGAGCAACACAACAACAGCGATGAAGATGATGACGACGAAGCTGAAACTGCAGGATTAGCGCATGCCAACGGTGACACAGGCAATGCGGCTGCTTTTCCCAGCACGAACACTAACGTTGCGGCTGTCGCTAGCGCGCTCGGAGATATGGTAGATGCCAGCAGTAGAACAGCACCAACACCAACACCCTCACTCACTGCGCAAGCTATAGGTGCTGTCAACAACTCCCGCGGACGTGTTAAAGGCGGCAAGCGTGGTCCAAAAAACGCGCCAACGCTGCCAATGCCCAATGCTTTCAGTAATATGGGTAGCAGTATTGCCGATGAGGAGGAGGACGAGCTCGATGGCGAAACGGATGGCGACGATGATGAGGATGTGGAGATGGACGAAGAAGCGTTAGCGCGCGAAATGAAAAACGAACAAAATTTCGTAGAGGAGGAGGATGAACATGACATTGCCTTTAGGTCGCAGCAATCATGCCGCGAATGCTCAATAACGCACGACTATAAACTCTGTCCATTACGCACAGCAATTGGTATTATAACAGATGCCGTCGATCTCGCTGAATGGATTGAACGCAAAAATTTGGAGGCCTTGGCAAAACTAAAACACGATGCGCAACGTCAAGCGAAGCAACATCATGATCCTGATGATGAGGACATGGATGAAACGTCACAAATGTCTGAGCTTGAAACAAAACCGCTGATAACATTCGCCGAAGCTTCGGTACCAGCCGAATTTGAGTTGCACAATGTCGAACCAAATGTGACGGGCGTATTTGCACGTACCGAGGTGCGCGCCTACACCAAACTAGGTCCACTCATCGGTCAACCCGTGCAGAGTAATGATGTGCGCGAAGGTAGTGATATGAAATGGATTTTTGAGATTTGTGAAGCAGGCGCTGAGAAGTCACAGCTGCTTTCGTGCGACAATCCAAATACTTCCAATTGGTTACGTTACATTCGTGCAGCGCCCACTTACGAGGAGCGCAACGTTAATCTGGTATCGATTGAGCAACACGCCTTCTTCGTCACATGTCGCGAGGTAAAAAACGGCATGGAGTTGCTCTATTGGAGCGATGACTGTAATACGATGTGGCGTAAGAAGCATACGGAGAAGACGAGTAAGTTTTGATTTATTAACTTTGGCCTGCTCAGCTAGACTAATAAAGGCGCTTTCTTTTTTTACAGATTGTGGTGGCTGCAATTTACATTTCGATCATCCGCTATACTATCGCACGCACTGTTCCATATTCCATGATCCCTCGATGAGTCTGACCATACGCAAATATCATTGTAAAGTGTGTGGCGAGGCAGTGCTGGGCAAGGACAATATCATGAAACATGCGGCAGAGAAGCACGAGGGTAAAGGCGCTTACCAATGCCAATTTTGTAACAAATTCTTCCTGCGTCTCAACTATTTGGAAATGCATCGCACCTACGGTTGTGCGGCCAATCCGAATCGTGCACGGCCACTTTGCGATTTTTGTGGTCGTAAATTTTGCCAACCGCAAAAGCTCAAGGCCCACATCAAGCGTATGCATAGTGGTAAGAAGAACATGAAGAAGAATAAGAAGAGCAGAGAGAGAAAGAGAGTTCACGTAATTTCCGGTAGATGGTCGGTCGATTGTGTTGCTATTTTGTGTGTAATTTGTAACTGTAAAATATGCAAATGCTCTTTAGGGATGTGTGTATGTGTATGTGTTAGGGATGTGCTGCTTAGAGTGCTTGCTGAACCGGGTCTGTCTCGGTCCAAGGGAAATCGGGTACTTGCAAGTGTTCCTTCAGATATCTTAGTCTATGAGATAACAAGCCCAACAATTTTTCTTAGTCATACCAAGTCATCGATCTTTGTTCGAGGCAGCATTCTAAGGTCCTTAAGTTGGCTGACGAGACTTAAAGCGTCCATGACTCCGCTCACTTACTTGAGGATGGGTATGACAAGAGAATTTTTGAGATTTTTTGATCTCTTCAACCTTCTGGGTATGGATTTTACTTACCGCTTGCGAAAGACACACCTTACTCCTGATATATTCTAAACCCTAAACCACTTAGGTTGTTTTGCAAATGTTAACAGTGACGTGCTGATGAAGGCTTTCATAACCAGACCCTCTTTTACCCAAGCCAGCGTCTGCAAGATCTCGAAAGAAAATTTTCTTGAACGGTTTAGTTCTTCGAGATATGTACTCCAGCAACAGTCTAAATAAACCGCTCGAAAGAGTTACAACCTTTTCAGAATTCTCGTTTGGTTCTGAGATATGAAAAGAGGTTCTACGGTCTCGCTAAAGCATATTCTGCATTAGAGTTGACCAGAGTTTTTGAGGAACACAACCAGGCTATTCTTGTTCAACTGTTGCAAACGGCCACACCCTCACTTACTTGAAGAAAATCCGCCTCCCAGGAAAATAAAGAAACATTTCCGTAAGCACTATGATGAAATCCAGCACCACATAATCTCGCCGTTTGATCGAAAGGTGCATCGACAGGCCCTCAACAACATCCACACAGAGTCGGTAAACTCCTTTGTCTGCTCGCGGTCAGTGAATGCCGTCATTCAGGCACAAGCTCCACCTATTGGCGAAGAGGAACGCGAACTGCCAAGGCAGACAAGAGTCACACTGGCCCAACTTCGATCTGGATACTCTTACCCATTCCGTTAGACGATATTGATGACAATGCTAGATACGGAAAGGGACGACTAGGCAGGCCGAAGCATCGCTCCAACAGCAACTACATGCATTCAAAGATATTTGGAATCTCTATTTCAGATTATCCCCCAGAGTTTCCGAACAGGGCTTCCAAAGGCTTTTAGATGTATTCTGGCCAAAAGCAATACCCAAACAATGCTTCCAACTGTCCATATTGCTTTTCAACAATTTTTTCAATTGTTTCCCGTTCGCATAGTTCAAAGGTATCTTCGATTTGACTAGTTAGATATTGTTACAAGGAAAACAAAATTATAGTTTGGGAGTAGTGCTGGCTGTGCTTATCGATATCCAATACACTTTAGGTACTTGCCTGCCTTAATTCTATCAGCCAGCTTCTCGGTGTCTTTTTTCTCCGTTTTGAAAGCCTGTTGCTCTCTCGCCTGTGAGAAACTTTTGTTGCGATATCGTGCACGTATACTACCGATGTGCCCTATTTGCAGTAGAATCTTACTTATGACAACAGAGAGTAGTGTGCTAAATTTTATTTAAACCAGGGGGGATTAACTTTCTGATGTTTTTTAGAAACCATTTTCCCATATTTATTAGTCGAGTCTCGATTCGTTTCGATCAATATTGTGGTCTTTTATTTAATTTTTAGTAGCTTGTTGCCGAATTTTCATTCCTTTCAAACAGACCTGTTCAATAATGATTACTAATCGTAATGATTACCGGTTTGATTATTTTTTTTTTTGAGAATGAGAATTTAATGGTTGATTACCATTACTTTCAATTTTAAATAATTATTTTCCAATTAATTAATAATCATGATTTTTTACGATTATTAAAAACAAACAAAAATAGTTAATAAAAAGTTGTTTCGATTATTTTTGATAATTTTTGATTTTTCTCGATTTTTTTTTTTTGATAGTTTTTATTATATTAATTAAATTTTTTTTTCAGGATTGTTGTAGAAGCACATAAATATGCACATCAACAATACTGAAAAAAAATCTAAAATAATCAAAGATAACCAAAAATAATCAAACGTAATCAAAACATCTATTTTTGATTTTTCTAGATTTGTTTTGTTTTCTTTTTTTTTAATAATTTTAAAAAATATGTAAAATAATGATTACCAATTAAAAAAGCCGTCTAATTAATTGATTACTAATTAATAATCAAATTTAACAGATCTGCTTTCGAACTGTCGATTAATTTGCCCAGACCCGGCAGTTCGTGTAACTACCCGGGCCTGTGAATGACCCAGTGTATCAGAGCTCTTGAATCGGTTCATTGTATCACTAGTAGCACTTCGCTTGAATGTATGTGTGTATGGGTGTGTGTAGTATTTTGTAAAATGTCTGTAGCTTGTATGTACATAGAAACATAACGAATCATTCATTTCGCGAATAGCCTTAAGTACTTGTAAATATGTATTATAATATGGAGATATAGATTTATTGTTGTACGCCAGTATCATCTACTAAAACTCGTACACTCATTCCATTCACATAACATACGCTCATTATATATTTACATTTAGTTCGATAATTGGACCAGTATTGTTCTCATAATTTTTCACATTATTTTCTCTTATTTTTTGATTTAACTCACATTAACTCGAAGTGAAAGTCGGTATACAAAAAAAAAACCGAAAAGGAGTGATCCCGAAGAAAATCTCGTTTCTAAGCGTTCCAACCTTAGAAGAAATGACAAACAATTAAAAATTTTAGCTAGGAAGGGGTGGATAATCTGTCTGCCCCTCCATATCAGTCAAAAATATCGTTAACAAGTTGACTCTCAAAGGTCAAGCAGCTCCCGAATAATCGGAAGCTTGTGGAATAGTCGAAAACAGACGACATTGTGCTCTACCTCAGACTGCGACAGTTCAGAGTTCTAACTTCCTTTAAATGCTAAAAGTATGGCAGTAAAGTAGGAAGAATATGAGCTAACTTCAGTGGCGCGACAACAACGCCATGGTTTGATTCTTGACTCTTTCAGAAGCCACCAGCCTTAGTAAAATCTTGGCGTTTCCTAAACAGGGGTCTATTTATAGAGGAAATACTTTGGGGTCCGGTTAAAAAGGAAGAGGGATAGATTCACCACTTTCTTTGTCAATATCTAGGACTATAGGTAAAGCCAATGAGATTTTGAGGCCGTTTTCTGTCGGCAGTTTGCCAAAGGTAAGGGAAGCAGACCTTTCGCTTCTCCTTAAGCTCATCTACGGAAGTAGGAAATAAATAATAATATCCGCACGCGTGAGGGTAATTATAATGGATATTAATGCATTCGAAAGTGGAAGTGTTGGAAACTCCAAGGGAGGCCAAATTCCTCCTCCACCTCTTTTTTGACTCTCAGTCGGGGATTCTCTTTTAATTTGCTGTCAATGTGAGAAATGTTTTATCCAAGTACGAGTATGCTTTGTACTTCAGTTATCAGGTCACCATTCTTGTTCCTACAGGACTCGCTATAGTAACCTCAACGGCGGTTCCGACACTGGTCGGTTCGATTGTTGAGATTATGATTGCTCTCGGTGAGCAGGTGCCAATTAAGTTTTTAAGCCGAGTTTTTAACACACATGCTCTGTTTAAACTTTGTTGCTTACATACTTTATGATATGAAGACATGTTGGATAGGTGCACGTCAGATTATCTCATCCAAAATATACTTAGCCCGCATCAGTGCTAAGAAATATTCAGCACATTCACTATATGTGTCCGTCCAAACAATTTAGTTTAAGGTAACGTGTCTTAGCTAGATAGGGAATGATAGTACTGAATGGCCTACAAGGAGGACCGTTTTTAGATTCTCCAGGGACTCGTTCAAAACTTCTATGTAAATTTTCCTCCCAGTATCGATCGATTGGCCCGTAATAACTTTCACAAAGCCGTCACTCCAACCGGGATATCTATAGGTCATGTGCCTTACTTTAGAAACCCGATTGCTTCTAATAAGCAGCCAGAGGCAGTAGTCACATATACATTGGGTCATCTTTAGAGGAACGCGCATTTGATATGGAACTCAGCTCGTTAGCGCTGATCCAGTTGATGGGCTTGTAGCCCATCCATCCTATCCTCACGCTTCTTCTGAAAGGAAAAAAGGCAGATACCACCTCGAATAGTTACATTACAAGTAACCTCTTACTAACCCCTTTCTAATACAAATATACCTACGAATATAGTATAAGTATTTAACCATTTTCTCATAACTTGTGGACTTACTAACCTCGTAATGTAGTATTTCTCCCAAAAACCAAAACGTATTTACCTAGATGGAGTAGTAGCTGCTTTTGGAAATATATACGTACTAATCCTGATAGCCATTGCTATGGCTCTACATAGCCAAACCAAGTTACGCTTTTCGTATATTCAGTTCGCTCCCTTTTAATTTTTTTTTTTTTCAAAATCACCAAAATCCACCACAAAATTTCATTTTCTTCATAAATTTCATTTTAGATATGGCTGAAGTTTTACGAGATTTTCAGTGTAAATTATGTTCAAAACTTCTAGGATCACGTGCCGCATTGCAGCGTCACACCAAGGAGGTGCACAGTCGTAACTCGACAGTGGTTAGCTGTCCACGATGTCAGAAGCTCTTCCAGAATCGCAGTAATTTGAAAATTCATATGCTAACACATTCGGGCGTGCGTCCGTTCAAGTATGTCTCAACGTGCAATTGCAGTATAAGAGAAAAACTCTCACATACCCTTAGTAGCCTCAACTAACTCTCATTTGTGTTTACTTTAGGTGCGCCGAACCAGAGTGTAATGCCGCTTTTACCACGAAACAATGCCTGCAATTTCATTACAAGAAAGTGCACAACTACACACAAGAGCAAATGCCGAAGATTGAACGCAGCGTCGCCTATACCTTCGATGCTTATTCGGGTGGCATGAAAGTGGACTTTTTGGGTAAGTCATAGTTTGAATTGCAAATTCTAGTTCTTCTCATTCTTTCGCATTTATAGAACAAGCGCCACGTCGGCGGCGCAAGAGCTTGGAAGATCAAAGTTCGCGTATGAGCTCGAGTATACAAAGTGATACCGAATTTTCGGACGACAACATTTTCGAGGCCATCAAAAAGTCAGGCAAATCAATTAAGGACCTGTGCCGTAATGAGCCCAATCTGTCGCTACTCTCTTCCAAAATCTCAAGCATATTTGGCGAAAAGGTGGTGGCTAGTCGGAAACGTAAGAAAAATAAGGAGCCACCCACACAAAATTTGAACTTGATGGGTGCGGTGAGTGGCGCACAGGCTGTTGGTGTAGGCGTTGGCGCTTGTGAAGATGACGACGAAGACGAGCATATGGAACAGGTACGGCGTAAGCAAGCCAACGCACAACTAAGTTTGGTCGAATCGTTTCTGACAACAACCGCACAGCGCCTCACTGCCCAACAGCAGGTACAACAAGTAGTTGCCGCCGCAGCTGCTGTATCTGCAATGGCTGGCGCTGGAGCGGCAGCAGTCGGCGCAGATGATCCCAGTAAAATGCACATGATGCCCGGTTTGAATAGCCAACATCATGCCATGGCTATGGGTGGACATGCAGTGGCGGGCATGTTAAACGACGACGATGATGACGAAGATGATGAGGATGATAATGGCCCCGACGATACGCACGATGCACATGGACAACATGGTGAGATGCATGACGACAATAACAGCTATCGACATCATGCTGGCATGAATACCTTGGGACAGAATTTGGTTGTGAGTAAAGGTAGTAAGAAATGGATTAGCGATGATGATCGTCATATGTCACGCGAGTGTGTATCAGCGGTAGATCGTTGCGGTATGGGTGGCGGTGGCGTTGGTATGGGCGCCGGTGTAGGTGCGGGCATGGTGGGTCCTGATGCTGCCGTCGCTGCTGCTATGGGCGGTGCTGCGGCTGTAGCAGCTGCATGTGGTATGGCCGGCAATGGCGGTGGAGTTGGTGTTGGAAATGATATGGGAATGCCAACTTTTGCAGTGCCTCCTACCACGATGGACAATGCTAACAAACTGATCGGTCATAATCGTGACTTTTTGGCGCGTTTGATGAACTCTGCCAGCGCCAATCATGCACATCATAATACGCGCGGCGAAGAAGATGATAATTCTTCATTTCTCGATGTGGTTGAGTCCAACAATAATAATAATAATAACAACAATGTGGGTGGTGGTCAAATGTCTCAATACCATCACAATGGCAATGGTGCAGGTGGTGTGGGCGTGGGTGGCGCAAGCATTGGTACACCAGACGCTGTCACAGGTGCAACAGGAAATTCGAATGCAAATGGCATGGGAGACGGCAGCGGCACCAACAATACGCCCAACCATCAAGCGGAGGATACACAAATGCAAATGAACTCGATAGCGCATTCGCAGTCTTTTATGAGCTCATTTTATAACAACGCGAATGCAAGATTGAGCGGCGCAGGGAATGCTTCGACTTCGGCGAGTATGCTCGTTGAGGCAGCATTGAACTCTGTTGGAAATATGATCGATTCGGAAAATAATGATATGAAGGTGAGAGCTTAGTAAACACACTTTTCTTGTCAAGTTTTATATTTCTTGTATTTCACTTTTGCACTTTCAGGTACCTAACGAGTCCAACATGAATACCGACAGCCCAATGAGTAATCATCATGCAGAAAATGAGTCCAATCGATTTAGCACAGATACTGCCGCCAACCATCATGCCATCAACTCCATGGATAATCTTGAAAACGAGTTGAAGATGATGAAGAACCTTAGTAATTTCCCAATGCAAATTCCAACACTGCCAATGTTCCCGAACTCTGGCAATGCCATGAACTCTTGCAACATATCGCCAAATGCTTCTACACCGACCAACCCTCAAAGTAATCAGAACAATAATGAAGTGGATGTTGATGCTGGCTCGACACCACGCCCACAACATATGAATAGCAATGCTGCTGATTCGGATGCTTTCTCCACCGGCCATCATCGTACACCGCCCACACCACAGCCTATCTCCCCGGGGCGCGACTATGGCATGTTCACGAATGCGAATGCTAATGGTAGTGGAAATGGCACACCTGGCGGTCCAGGTACAGCCGGCAGCAGCAGTAGCGGTAATAGCGGGGGTGGCAATAGCAATAATAACATATCAGCATCTTCACCTCTACCCACAATGCAGGCACAGAGACGTAATGCTTCGAGTGTAAGTAGCGCATACCCAGAGCATGAGCTCATATCGCCTGCATCATCGCCGTCCATACCACGCTACAATTTCAATGGTGAAATGATGCGTCACAAGCGCCCAGAGCATGAAAATGAGAGGCGACAAGCCATACAGCACAATCCACATCTGTCGAGTGATGATGAGAACAGCATTATTCCGCAAAACAGGTAAGAGAATATATTACGGTAGAGTATTGAAGCTATTTATTAACCACACACATTCCCACAGCTCCGGTCAAGATATGCGCATGAAGTTCTCTCAATCACAAATGGATCTGATGTACACCAAGTACGAAAGCATGGCCGCCAATGCTGCAAATCTTAAGTACAATAGTCAAGAGCTCGACTCGCCAGCGGAATATCGTAGCGCCAACAGCAACACCGCATCACACACGCCCACCGCCAACGATCTATCCGACCTGCAAGGACTCGACATGTCACGTTCTAGTGTGAGTGCTTCAAATTATCATCACAACTTCCAGCTACCAAGTAGCGCTAGTTCCAACATACCTGGCATAGGACGTTATCATCATCACATTTACGATATCCTCTCCGAGCGTGAACAACAAACACAACAGGCGCAATCTCAGCAGCAACAACATCACAGTTCAGCTGTGGCAGCAGCTGCCGCAGTAGCAGCACAACATCAACAGCAACAAGAGCACTCCAGCCAACTTGTAATGCAGCAACATCAATCCGCCATGCATAATATGCTGCCCGATCAGTTGGGTGAGCAAGATCATGATCAGACTACTTCGGTGGATTTGAGTCGCACGGCGAATTATGTAGTGCCATCGCCACCACAAATACCCTATAATCATCCACACCATGATATGTTGCGTATGGCTTCATTAGATTTGACACCAAATGGCAACATGTCAGTTGGGAATAATCGCTCTTTCTTATCTTCACAAATGCAACATCAAAGTCGCGAGTCATTGGAACATCATCGGCTGTTGTCAACAGTCGAACAGCATCGCATATTGGCTGCATCTAATGCTGCGGCCGATCAGCATCGCCTACTCGTCGATCCCACCGCACATTTGCTGATGGAACAAAATAATCGCTTGCTAGGCAGTGATCAGTCGCGTCTTCTTGGTGATAGCGCGCAGAATAGGCATATGGCTCGTAGCTTTGGTGCTTATCATCAAGTGGCTTCGGGTAATTATCATCCTAGTGTGCGTCCACCTGTAATACCATCAGCAAACCACCATGCATCGAATCCATCAAATTATCACCCGTTCCCAGCTTATTACTAAGTGTAGTAAATAAGGTGAAAACGGGAAAATTTATAGCTCTTTTTGTATATGGAAATATCGTCAAACAAAAGGGAAAAACTTTTATAATTTTAGGATGCATGGGTTTAGAGTGCAACTGAAGTAAAAAATCTAGGGTATTTAACATCATAGATGTGCGGTGTTTACTAGAGCTGATAGCAGTAGATAGTTAGTCTTGAGTCCTCCCTTATAAAAGTTTTATAATTTCTTATGTACCCAGTAGAAAAGTTGTTAAGCGCTTTCCTTAAAAAGGAGTTACATTCCCCTGCAGGTTAGGCATTACAAAACAGCTTCTTAGCGACAGAAAGGCAAGGCCTTTTAGAGAAGCGAGATAGTAAGGCTGCCAATGTAACGAGGCATACATATATGGACTGTTTGAAGCGAACTCCTTCTATAAGCCATTCCTACGGAAGCGGAAGGGCAAGGCCTTGCAATTGGGCCATTAAATATAACAAATAATTAACGAAATTATCAAGATGGTAAGGCCCTCTAGACTCCGAAGAAGAGCTTCCGTTAGTGATTCTTAGTCCTTCCTTTTTCAACGTAAGTCAATCTGTTTACACAAAAGTCGGTTATCTTCTAACATTACATTTAGCTTTGATATCGACGGGTGAATGGAAGATCTTGCTATTATAAAATATTTTTGAAGAACGGTCTATCTCAGAACGTTTTCCAAAAAGGCCGCATTTCAGAATCCGGTTGAAGAACGCTCTTTCTAGGATGTTATTGAAAATCATTCTGGTACATGACGTTCTTGAAAAAAATTCTGAACTATAACTTTATTGAACCAAATTCTGAGATAGAGTCGTCTTCACGAAAAGTATCCCACTTCTGAATTGTTCAACTTTAAATTAAAAAAATATTTCACTTCTGATTTTTTGAGTAAACTTATTGCAGTCTGTTGTACTGTTGTTAAAATGCTCTAATCTACGACGCAAGATGAGGTTATTGGTTTCGCCGCTTGAAGGCCAACTTAATGTAAGACGTGATTGTCGTAATGCCGTTGTAAAATAAAGTTTAAAATCGTAATTCTATTTCCGATGGTAAACCGAATAATTAAGAATATAACATAAGAACACTTGTAAGAGAATTCAATTGAAAAAAGCTAACACATGTAATAATAAAACAGTTAGAATATATGTATAAATATTTAGACTCACTATGAGAAGCATATGCTTAAAATAAATATAAATTAGTTTTAATGTTTAATTTGTAAAATCATATATATTTATAACGCATATTAAAAACGAGATATACACAAACAAATTCGCGTGCTTAATATGTAATTATATTGAATCTGTTTACTACGCTAATGTAAGCGTATGTATATCAAAAGAATTAAATGATTCTATTCTTTCATTTTTGAGCATCGTATTAAAATAATTTAAAAATTTTCGAAAGACTTCTATCTACGAGTAGCATAAATAGAAAACATTGTATACCTTATCCTCCCCAATAAATTGTAATTATATGTATTTTGTATTGCTTGATATATGTATATGAATATTTAAATGGAAATGTAATTAATTTACAGCTCTTATAATTGCATAATTTACATATTGATAGATGTAATTGCTATATATAAATTAGCTAATATTAAATGTGTTTGTTCCTTTCCTTTTGTGGTATTATTATAAAAGAACTAATTGCTTACTTTTTAATGTAATCAAGTTAGTTTTTAAAAAGGAAATCACGTATTGAAAATTAAAATTACATAAAAAGAAAACGAAGTAAAGTAAACATAACAGAACATAACTTACTTAGATAATATAATACAAAACGAAAAACAAAAGACGAATAGAAAACCCTCATTAACACTTAAATCAGAGCAATAATCCTTAAGTATAACCATTTTCACTGTTTCAATTAGATTTAACAGGGATCGAAAGTAGTGAGATTATTTGCCCTAAAATTTCGCGAATGAACTTACTTTCTTTCTAACCCGAGCTGCCACATTTTCTTTGTGTAAAGGACTGAAATGGACTATAAAGTTGAAAAACCTGGGAAAACTCTTAAATGTGTGTATAATCCGTTTGAGATTGGCTAAATATTGCTAAAATAATTATTTGGCGCGGTACACCGCCAAGGAAATTAAGGCCGAGTTTATGATTATGGCGTGTTGCTTCCAATTTTTCCTACAATTTGGCGGGACCTACAGGTTTTTCGCCGACTCCAAACGGCAAAGCAGATTAGCTTTTGAGAGGTTGCCAAACCACCGCCGAGGGGCGACCCCTCTTCGAAAAAAAAAAGTTTCTAACTACTTTACCTGTCCCAGGACTCGCATCTTGGACCTTCAGTGGTGGGCCAAAAACACTACTCCCACACCAGGACGCCCTACGTTATACATTTATTTTCTCATTGGTTAAATGCTATATGGTATTTTTTAGCATTTGATTTTACGTCAGTCCGTAAGGTATATTCCACTTCCGATTTTTTTTTAAGTCGCAAAATATATTCCACCTCTGAATTTTGTTTACTTCGTCATTCTTTAAAAAATATCCCACTTCACATTTGCAGCGCAATATTAAAGATCTTGGTCTGAAATAAAAAAAAATATTATAAAATAAAATTATATACAAAATAAGCAAAAGTTACACATGGTTGTTGCGAAATCTACTGTTGTTGTCGTAATCGAATTTGAGGCCTGTTAATAGAGTTCACAAATTTAATCGCTAAAAAATCTATTGCACACATCAAGTAAATAATTTCATAATTTATAACCGATATGTTTAGTTGTTTCAAATCCGGTAACGAGATCAACGTCATTTCAAAACAATCCCGATTAAAATGAAATTAAATTAGATATCTAGAATATAAAAAATATGTGCCAATCTAAAAAAAATATCTTTACTGAAGTAAGAATAGCAAGTAAAAACATAATAGAGCAATTCATTCGAGCTCGTAAATGCCTTGTAGCCATGGAAACTTCGTTAAAGGACTATCTTATAAGCTGGGTTTAAGAGCTTTACAATGCATTTTCGTTTTTGAATGAATTGCTTTAATAATAACCTTTGTATTGTAAATATATTTATGTGTATATGAAAATTTAAAATCACATTAAGAAAAGCGTAGTAAACGCTAACGCTTACAACTGTGGCATTAGTGAATGTCTTTTGTATCAAAAAAAAAATGCATAAACAGTTAAGTGTGAGCAAATCAATATTAAAAGATTCAAAGTCATTTGGTACTAACTCAAAGCTTACTTGCAGTGAAAGCTTTCCTGTAAGAAATTCAAATAAATAAAAAAAACCAAAAAAATTATTTGAAAATATAACTTGACAAAAATAAATAAAAAATTACATGCATATTAATTGCTATTTTTACACCCTGTATACGCATGTTTAGCTTAAGATTGCAAGTACAAACATCAAACACAATATGTATAATGAAAAAAGTGGGGAAAAGGCACAACAATATATAAGAATACCGCAAAATTGTTTGATATATAATGTAATACTTCATGAGCTCAAAACCACTATGAAAAACCAAGAAACCTTTTCATTTGCTCCTAGGTAAAAAAAAACTATATCTTAAGGTGATGTCAGTTGCAGGAGTCTGGCGAACGTGTTTACGGACGAGTCCAAGCTGGATGAGAAGGGTGGGAGTGTGGCCTTCTACGAAGAGCTGCGTATCAGCCACAAGCTTAGGCTGCCCGATGACTGCAGGTAGCAGTGAAACAAATGCTACTCAGTGCCATTACTGTTATGGAATTAATCTGATATCCAAACGGCTATAAGAGCGGTTGAGTTCGGCAACAGTGCGATCGAGGGTTGTCAAGGAGTGCTTGACCTCGCTAGCTGTGGCATCAAAGTATTTTAAGATTAAAATTATCTGTGTGCAAGTGCACAAGTATGTACATCTCTGGTAACTGCAGTGCAGATATTCTCGCCCGAGCGGGAACGTGCGAACCCAAAGTGGCTACCGGCAGGGTTTATGGGATACCGTGGGCTACGTCTATTCTGCTCCTGGACAGGTGGAACTCGGTCCAGCTAAGGAAACGCTGGGCTGAAACCAACTCTTGTCAGGTGTTCAGATTCTTCTGGGCAGTTGTAGACTCCAAGCGGAAACTGTTAGGATTTACCAAGACATATATGTCTATGGTGATTGGAGTGGTGATGGGGATGCATGCGCTACAACTGAATATCCTACAAAAGCATTACCTTCTAAGGCAGCCGCCACCGTACCTTGCTTAAACTAAGGTGATGTCAATTAAGCTTACCTTAAAGTTCGATTCATTAGGCCACACAACATTAGAAAAATTTCTATTTTTTGGATTTTTTTCAGAATGTTACGGCTTCTTTAGGGTTGCATCCTTTTAACCCTGCTTTTAGATGTTCGAGCACTGCAAAACGGTTCCAATGACAGAAGAAGCTTTTTAACACTCCTTGAGAGACCACGTATAAGTTTTCGGTCTTTTTGTTCAAGTCTGAACATAAGACTTTACTCCAAACTTGGATTCTCAATATTTTGTCATAACAAAGCTTACTTTAGCTCAGTGTGGTGCAAAATGCTTTTGGATCCTCTTTCATTCGATAGCCATTTGTACAATTAAATTTTATACAAATTCTTTTGGTAAAATTAACATGAGATTCGTTTTCTCATTTAACAGGAAGTGATCTTCCTCTTCTTACTTTTGTATATTTTCCTTTTATCAGAGTTGTATATGAGTGACCTAGTTTCGAATGCAGAGTTGTTGCAAAATGGGTATCTTACACCTTGAATATCCTAATGAGTTAACCATTTTAAATCTGAAATCACGAAAGATAAAAAAACGGTGTTAAACCATAAATACATTTGTTCAATAACGATAAGATAAATACTAAAAAGAAAAACATACTAAATACAACAAGCCATAATAAAAAAGTATTAAAATGAAAATACCGCACATCAGGAAGTTAATCTCAAGCTATAAACAAATTAAAAACATAATAGAAGTAAAAATAAAATAAAATTGGAAGGGCTGATAAAGGCTAATGCATATACATAATTACCACGGATGTAAAGAAAAGCGTTTTTCACGAAAGAATTTTGTAAACAAAATATATAATATTAAAACGCCCACAAATTGCATTAAGGTTAAACAAGTTTATTAACTTTGAGAACCCTTAAAAGAAATAAAAAAAACAATAAAATCAATGATGTTTGGATTAAGATTTTTGTCAAGCCATATATTATGTAAAAGCATTGTATTTACTTGTCATTTAAGGTATCCCAACTTGATTAACTCATACAGACATTAGTATATATATATATATATATATATATAACTGTCCTACATACATATATGCTTACATTTACATACATACATACTCGTAATCTAGTGAAGTTGAGTAATATCATAATTTAAAAAATAGAACCAAATAAACAACAATAAGATACAAACCATCTTATGGTTAGCATTTCGTGTAAATTACTTATCACTAAAGTCTATATATATATACAGATATACATATTAATACATTATATAATATAATAAAAATATTACATTTAATACATTATATACCACAAACAATAATAAGCGTATAAATAAATAAATGATATATAAAATATGAAAACAATTTAGTAAATTTTGATTTTATAATGAATATAATGAGGAGCTTATACTATATTCAGACTACCGCATAAATTACTTATAATAATAAGTACCTGGCCGACCGATTTTTGCTCGGCATTTTCACAGGTTGCCATACAATTTAGTTTATTTAGATAATAATCAATAAAGATATTCTGGTTGTTTGTATGACATATCTTGATAATAAAAATATGTTAAAATTTTTTTTTATTAGTAACAAAGTTTGAATACACATAATTACTCCTTGGTGGCTGCTCATAAAAATTTTCGACAAGTCTTTACAAGATTCCTTGTTGAATTGTATGGTTAGCAGCTGTCGATTGTTATCAAATAATCGCGAAAGATTAGGGCGACATGGGTATATTTGTGGGTTAGAGGTCCATATATCGTCAACATTCTGTGATTTCTTCTTTATTTTTAATGATAGAACTATGCAAAACTTTTTATATTCAATACATATGCAATCTATTGCAACGCTCCCTTCCATACCATGTTCCGAGTACGTTTCTTTTTTCCGGAAACATTACTTTAAATGTATTTGGTCACTTAACTCTTGAAACGCCACATATAACATACCATGCATGAACATCGATGAATTTAGCTCCACTCCGACGAACTCAAAAGTTTATCCCTGATCTTTATGCGCAGTCATGGCAAATGTTGGCCTTACTGGAAGTTGCACCTTAGCGACTCCTTGGATACGTGCGATTCTCGGTACATGAACTTCTTTTCCGGATTTTTCTTGTCGAACAAAAGTGGCAACCCTACTTAGAAATATTCAATACGCAGGAAAATACGTTTCGTTTAATACCCATATTGGCATATTTCATTTCTTTTAAAAAAATCTGATAGGTAGCAACTACAGGGTGGCTGATGAATTTTGCTACATTAAGAAACTCAAATAATTTTTTTTTCAGTGTATGGAATTAATTTTTCTTTTATTCATGTTAAAGCTCATTAAATTTTATTAAATATAGCTTAATTAGTTTTAAAAATAGTGGAATTTAAATGCCCCCCCTGCTCGTCGATGCATGTGCGGCATCTTACCAAAAAGTTGTTCATTACTGCTTGGAGAGTTGAGACAGGAATAGCCGCAATTGTTTCTCGAATGGATTGCCTTAGTTCATTCAAATTTGTTGGTTTTGCTTTGAAGACTTCCTGTTTGCAATAACCCCACAACAAAAAGTCAGGTGCAGTAAGGTCAGGCGACCTGGGTGGCCAACGGAATGTAGAGTTTCTGGATATCAGCTTATTGGGAAATTTTCGTCGCAATTCTGTCATAACAGGTTGGGCTATATGAGGAGCTGCACCATCTTGCTGAAACCGCAGAGAGTTGAAAGAAATTCTCATTCGGCGTAATTCTGGATAGAAAAACTCTCTCAACATGCTCAAGTAACGGTCTCCAGTAACCGTAAAGGTGTGACCGTTTTCTTCGAAGAAGTAGGGCCCGACAATGCAGCGTGATGAAACTGCACACCACACTGTGACACGAAGTGGATGCAATTCCGTCTCATGGAGTATCTGTGGGTTGGAAGCACTCCATATTCGACAATTTTGTTTGTTTATGTTGCCGTTTAAATCGAAATGGGCCTCGTCAGACATGAAAAGACAGTTCAACATGTTTCCATCCTCTTCCACCATTTGAAGCATCTTCTGGCAAAATTCCAAGCGAATCGGCAAGTCTGCAGCGTTCAGTTTGTTGGCCATTTGAATTTTATATGGGAATAAGTCCAAATCTTTGTGCATAATTGACTGTAATGACTGTCTGCTTACACCCATTTGAGCAGATAAGCTTCTTGTCGAAACACGTGGATTGTTTTGTATGGCAGCAGCTACAGCAGCGATTGTTTCCTCCGTTCGAACTGAAGGGTTTCGATGGTAAGGTCTTCTGTTGACTGTCCCATGCTCGGCAAAATTGTTTACAAGTCTTATTATGGTCGATCTGCTCGGAGGATTGCCGCCAAACGTGCGCCTATACTCTCTTTGAACCGAAACTACGGACTCCAGTGCGTGATAGCGGCGGACAATCCAAATTCTTGTTTCAGTGTCCCAGTTATCCATTTTTGTTAAATGTAAAAGTCAATCTGCAAAATAAAAAAAAAATTTACCAGATTCATTAAATAGAAAACAAGTTATTTAATTTTTTTTGGTAGCGGCTTTCATCAGCCACCCTGTACGTAAAAACTCCTATAAGGCAACACCTAGATAGGAATTCTTAGAATGTGGTACCCTATGTACATACCAATTTTCATTCAAATCGGTTAAGCCATTTGCGCGATTTTCGAATATAAAAATATATAGGAATAGCTCGTTAAAAGTTCAATGATATAATAAGCTCAAATGGCAACAATAAGTGGCAATCCTACTTAGAAAAGATTTTTTTTTTTTCAAAACGCAGGAAAAACCTTTCTTTTGATACCCATATTGGCATATCTTATTTCATATAAAAAAAAATTCAGATAGTTACCCTAAACAAAAAATATATATAAAAACCTCAATAAGTGGCAACCCCAATTAGAAATTTTTTTTTTGAAATACGAATGAAAATATGTTTCGTATGATATCCATATAGGCATATTTTATTCTATATAAAAAAAATTGAGATAGGTGGCAACCCCAAAAAAAAAAACCTATGTTGCAGCACCTACGTAAAAATTCTTAGAATGTGGTACACTATCTACATACCAAATTTTATTCAAATCGGTTGACCGGTTTTCGAGATAGTTGTTAAGTAGTTACCCTAAACAAAAAATGTATATAAAAACCTCAATAAGTGGCAACCACACTTAGAAATCTTTTTTTTGAAATCATCTTTTTTTTAAATGGTCATCTAACGGCCCGAGCGATTTTGACCGTCCAACATAGCTCGCCAGTCGTTTCTTCGTTGCGCCAACTGGCGCCAATTGGAAACACCGCGGGATCGCAAATCAGTCTCCACTTGGTCCTTCCATCGGAGTGGTGGTCTCCCTCTTCCTCTGCTTCCACCGAAATCTTTATTTTGAAATACGAATGAAAATATCTTTTGTATGATATCCATATTGGCATATTTTATTCCATAAAAAAAATTTAGATAGGTGGCAGCCCCAAAAAAATGGCCTATGTGGCAACACCAACGTAAAAATTCTTAGAATGTGGTACACTATCTACATACCAAGTTTGATCGAAATCGGTTGAGCGGTTTTCGAGATAGTTGTTAAGTAGTTACCCTAAACAAAAAATGTATATAAAAAGCTCAATAAGTGGCAACCCCACTTAGAAATATTTTTTTTAAATACGAATGAACATATCTTTCGTATGATATCCATATTAGCATACATATTTTATTCTATATAAAAAAAATTGAGATAAGTGGCAACCCTAAAAAATAACCTAAGTGGCAAATTCTTACAATAATGTACACCATCTACATACCAAATTTGATCGAAATCGGTTGAGCGGTTTTCGAGATAGTTGTTGAGTAGTTACCCTAAACAAAAAATTTATATAAAAACCTCAGTAAGTGGCAACCCCACTTCGAAATACTTTTTTTGAAGTACGAATGAAAATATCTTTCGTATGATGTCCATATGAGCATATTTTATTTCATATAAAAAAATGCAGATAAGTGGCAACCCCAAAAAATAACCTATGTGGCAACACCTAGGTAAAAATTCTTAGAATGTGGTACACTATTTACATCCCAAATTTCATCCAAATCGATTGAGCCGTTTTCGAGATAGTCTGGATATACAAATATATGTACAACAGCTCGTTTAAAGTAATAAGATAAAATTCCGTATAAACTGACAAGTACGTTAATCATTATTATTCCTTATCATTTAAACGCTTAGGCACTTATTTGCGATAAATGACGCCAATTGAAAACACCAGAGAGTTCCAGTCATTGTCCATGAATTGTTTCCAACTATCTGGGAGCCACCCTCTTCCTTTGCTGGCAAACTATTCCGCTGGCGTTTGCTCTATTCTATGTCTAGGAGAGTCATCAGCCAACTTCATCACCTCAGAATGCCAAGAAGGCCTTTGCGTCTCCTCTTCCAATTCCGTTTGACGCACAATAATAGTATCATAAGCTCATGGGACGGCTGGCTTTATAGCGGTAGGTAGTTTTCGTCAGAAATTCCAAGTAAGCGACATCAATGCGAAAATGAGACGCTTGCTTGACCAGTACAAGCATACCAAATGGTAAAATCGTGAAATCCCGCTAAAACAGTGTGACCGGAGGGAGGCATAAAATAGGAGAATGGCTCGAAATAGGAACGGCCGGCTGAGTATAAAAACCATTTGCTCCGAAGGAGCAAGTTGTCTGTCAATATTTTTTTTCAAGCAAGGGTAGTCCTCCTAGAGATACCTGGGAAGATAGCGTACCAAGGAGAGCAATATCGACTGATACCAGCTCCTTTCGCCAGTAGATAAGACAGTAGAAAGCATTCTGTGATAGCTTTCCCAAGAAATGTAAAGAAATAATATAAACAAAAAGAGTCGAAACATGAGGGACTTAGAAGCAAGCGAAACAGTATATTATACAACAACAACCACGAAGATTGGTTTGTAAACAACACAAAGACTGAATTCCCAGTGGAAATTAAAGCGCTGTTGGCGAAAGGCCCGAAATTCGGATTACCGGTGACAAATCAATGATTTCCCCTCTTCCAGTACATTGCTGGAGTTAATAGAGACTTTCAGTGACAAAGAAAACCAAGAAGAAGCTCGCACTACTAATAAAAGATCACACAACAAGAAACAAAGAAAGTGCAATAGACCGTGCCATATTAGATACAGTGGAACAGACGCAGAAATTTCTGAGGAAAAATTAAAACATAAGAATTTTAACATCGGACAAAGGAAACAAAACCGTAGCAATGGAGATACAGGACTATAACAGTAAAAATGACTTGACTACTTATAGAATTCACAGACACTATCCTACATCAAGATTACAGAACATGAACAACAGTCTAGCCGACAAACTTCTTAAATTGGGATGCATCTCCAAAGCCGAAAAGCAAAAACTTACCACCACTACTGCGCTACCACCTAGGATCTATGGAATCCCTGAAACGCATAAGGTAGGAACCCCACTCAGGTCTATGTGTTCAGCGATTGGTTCTCCATCATATGGTTTATGTAAATACATAGTAAATATCTTGAAAAATATAACGGCAAAATCCAAATACAGTATAAACAATATATTAGGTTTTAAAGATCGGACTAACAATACATTTATATGTGACGATGAAAACTTATCTCGTTTGATGTAGTTTCACTATTTCCAAGCATACCAACTTGGCACTTGACATAATGCAGGTAAAATGGACTATAATCAAGGAACACACTAATATACCAAAACGACTATTTATGGAAATACTGAAAAAATTTTGCATTGACGACAGTAGATATTTTTAATTTAGAAGAACTGGAAGAAGACGAAAAGCTACCTTCTCTAGATTCAATTGTAATACGACGTGGAAATCAGCTAAAACTTAAGTGGTATGTATAAGAAACCAACAGCATCCGGACGAATCATCAACTTTCATTCGAAACACCCAAAGACGATGATAATAAATACAGCAGATATCTGACGAAATGTACCACAAAGAAATCGAGCAAGAAATAGTATTATTATTAAAAAAGAATGATTTCCCCGAGAAAATCATTAAAACATTAATAGGAAGAGCCAAATCTACAGATAAAAAACAACAAACATCGGAGACTCCAAAGTTTTTCAAATCACTCACGTATGTACCTCATTTGTCTGAACGCTTAACCAAGTCAGATTGCTACAATAAGGAAGAAACAAAAATTGCACACAAACCAGCGAATACCCTAAAAACTATGTTCAATAAGACAAAAGCAAAGATATCTACAATGGAAAAAGCCACGTCATCCACAAAATTCCGTGCAAAGGCAATAAACATGAGTCTTGCCAAAGTATATACGTATCCTATAGGAACGACAAAATCAAAATTAAAAACCCGAATATCAGAACACAAATGCGATGTAAAACAATGCAATCACTTTACTACTCAAAAAAAACAGCACTCATGGCCCACTGTGCATGGCCCTAACAACAAGAACAACACTACAATAAACGATTCACACTAGAAATGTTACGTAATATATTATTACTAGCTGGACCCGTGCGCGCCTTGCGCAAAAAAAAAAACAAAAATGGTTTGAAACCTTTTATTAGTCCAGGTCCAGGATTTTTCAAACCTTTTTCTCAAACTATAAAAAAAGATTTTCAGCTACACTTGTAAGAACACAAAAAATTATACAAATATGCGCAAACAGCTATTTGAAATTCCACCACTTATATTACATTCACATTGAGCCATACACTTGAGTTGATTGACAACATCAATATGAATTAACTCAAAAAATGTCCGGTTAACTCGAGTTTATGACCCAATGTGAACGCAGTCTTATTCACTTATTTTAGCAATGTTCAAGTGTAGATGGCGCGCTCGCAGTGGGTTGAGCGCTGTGATATTCGCAATGCCTTTAACTATTCTAGCACTGTTCAGTCTTAGTATTCAAATGTAGATGTCGCGAGGCATGTGAATGTCACAGTCACAATAGGGTTGCAGTACATATTGATTTTTTTGTGCATTCAAAATCATTTATTTTAAAGAATTCATTTTTATAAAATACACTTAAACAAAAGCACTCCGCTAATTAAAACATGGTTTCGCATGTAGAGCTAACCCCCACCTTTAAAACGATACCTTATTTATTAATATTGGTTCCAAATGAGAGCAGAAAATTAGGAAATAACACAAAAAGACCTTACAGAAATAATCTATATGATGATATTATAATAAACACTCCGCCAAACACAAGGCGAATTCAATATAAGGTGGAAGCAAGGCGAATTGCAAACATACAGAGATACATTTTCCATGTATTTTCTCTATCTCTCTATGGCGCGATATACAACAGGTATATCATCATAAACCTCCTAAGAGATTTTTGCGCCAAGCTTCTCTTCCAATTTGTGGTGTGCCGATTTGAATTTTTCCCTACAAATTGGTGGGACCTACAGTTTTTTGCCGACTCCGAACGGCATCTACAAAGGAGACGAATTTTTGCTGAGAAGCCTGTCATGGCAGAAATACACTCGGAGAGTTTGCCAAACCACTGCCGAGGGGCGACCCCGTTTTGAAAAACTTTTTTCAAATCACTTTTGATGTTACCTGTACCAGGGCTCGAACCATGGACCTTCGGTGTGGTAGGCCGGCAACACTACCTTCACACCACGGCGGCCGCCATGTATTTTGTTTTTGTAATTAATGGATCTAATTAATGTCAAAATCGTACTGCAGTGAAATTTGTAGTGTCAAAATTCGAGAAAAAAGTAGCTATCAGCTAATTGGATAATGGCACCTTGTACTGAATTCGCCTTGGACAAACATAAGACTGAACTACAAAACAGACACTGATAACGTTGCTCACCTATATCGACATACAAGGTGGCGCAAAAATAATCCTCCTATCAGAAAATGCTATAAATTTTGCGATTGGCCCCTAAAGTCAGTTCTGTTTTGACATTTGTGTAGTAAACACATGCGAAATACACGTTAATAAACAATGTTACGCTACACTGCTCCAGAACGCGGAATATTGCTGACTATTTATTTGACCAATAATCGGTCGGGGCCAAACGGTTACTGTGAATGGTGAGCGCTACAGAGCAATGATCAACGAGTTCTTTTTGCCGCAACTTGATGAATTGGGATTGGAAAACATGTGGTTCCAACAAGACGGTGCAACAGCACACACTGCACGTGCCACAACCGATATGCTGAACATCGGAAGCTTACTTTTGCGCCACCTTGTATATGTCTACTAGTAGCGCAACTTACTCCGAATCGATAATAAAACAAACAACTTTAAATACTGCAATATTGCACGTGAAGACATAAAACACCCAAGTTATTGAATGTAAAGCAGTTATAACACCTTATCAGTTACTATAGAATGTAAATATTAGTTTAAATTTAAGGTTTTGGTTGTAGTTTTTACTTTAAAACAACTCTGAACGCGATTTCCTTCATGACACTATCTCAGAGTACCTTCATTGCGTACGGCAATTGTCGAGGATATCCATGTCGTGGCAGAAGTAGTAGAAGCACCATTGCCTCTGCCGACGGTACTTTTTTCTTCTTCTTTTGTGAACCATTGACACGTAGTAAAAACTTGGAAATTGTGGCTGTAAAGCGAACACACTTTTTTTCTTTTAAAGTACGGTCACCCTTGTCCACACATTTGCTACTAAAATTTTGCTTTTAAGACCTTTCGTGCAACTCTGTTTTGAACTTTCAATTTTAATTTTTTTTTTGATTCCCACAAATCATTTTAAAAATAAAAACAACAAACTAAAAGTGAAAATAAAAAGTTTTTCGTAAAAGTGATTTCTATTAGTTTCAAACTCAAAAGTATATATGGAGCACACTTAATTATTTAGTCGCACTATTTATCAAATAAAATGTAAAGACTAGAACGAAACAAGCAGAAAACATAACAGAACTGCCGATCGATTAAATGTTGATAAATAAAAATATTGAAGCGGGAAGAAATACCAAAATTTTTTACAAATAAAAGACTTTTGTACATAAGCGCAAAGAGATCAATAGCGAAGACGCCATATACCCCCATTGATATACCGCCGAACGTGAATAATTGACCAGCAAAAAAGTTTGTGATTCACTCAAAATCTCACGCTCACTGATAGCGAAACGAGGCCTCTGAGTTGATGGCGCAGTGAGCCAAGAGAAATCATCGAGTAGTGAACGCGCTCAGCTAAACAGCCAGCCAGTTAATCGGCCAAGATAGTGTGGACGTCTCCAGTATTTCAGAGCACGTTTCAAGCTAATTTACTTTTATTTGGAAAACTCAAGTGATAACATTTGCGGAAAGTTTTGAGTCAGTGATAGCTAATTAAATACGCGAATAAAAACTAAATTAAAGAAGAAAAACAGAGCAAGCTTTGAGACAGAGTTAAAATGTTATGGTGGAAAGAGAAACCGGCACCACCACCGCCAACGCCGCCAAGTGCTTTGCGTTCGCGATTGATTGAATTTGTGGCTGGATCATTGGGTAAGTTGTTATCTGTAGTTAAATATTCACTGCTACAGAACGTCACATGTTTGTATGTAAATTAGGGTGCTTCAATTTAAGGCGATATTTTTTTTGTTCCTGGCCAAACCTGGAAAACTATATTTTAATTTTGAAAAAATGTTAAGCTTCTTATTTATTTAGGGTCTGTTTCCCATTCCCATTCCAATGGTGCTATTCTCAGCTTGCGAAGTTGTGACAGCTGCAATGACTATTGCAAAATAATAGGAACAAGTGGAATTGGACTATAACTATTGTCAGTAGTCACGATGACAAGCTGTCCCAGAATATGGCAGTAAATCTGTTCTGTCAATCTATCAGCTGTCAAATATATTCCGACCAACTGCTTTTGCTGTGAATAGCCCTGTTCGGTGAAGACATAATTTAAAAAAAAATAATTTTTAATTTTTACTAATAACTGTTCGGCGACACAAAACACTTGCAGGGAGTGAGCGCATTTTGACATTTCGTTGAGAGTTTCTGCTAGGGAAATTTAACTCAGTAAAACTTGAAAGTGAAAAACAGCTGATCGTGACATAGGAAAGCAACAAAAAAAAATTTCAAAATTTTAACTATTAACCAATCAAAAAAGCAACAGCTGTTTTGCTTGCAAGTTTTTACTGACTCCTGTTCGGCGAAAACTTTTTACTTTTTCCGTTTCGAGAGAGATTTACGTCATTCCACTTTACTGACAGTTCCTTGCAAGTGTTTGCAAGTTTTGTCACCGAACACAGCTAATGTAGTTCTCTGACTTATTCTGAACAGCTGATCTTTTGGTAATTGTTTCCTTTAGGAGACAACTGCTAAAACACGTCCAAAAATGTCGGGAGAGGTATCAAACAACGCGTTTTGACTTCGGTATCAACAATCCGAAAGCGGATTTTCAATTTTTTCTTTCAGTGAAAAGTTATTCGCAAAAAACCCAAAAATGGCCCAGGTCCGATTCCAAATAGGGGGATTGATCCAAGGTATTTAGGTGCAGAACACTTCGGCCGCGCTTCAAAAAAATAACCCTTAGCCGGTCCAACACCGGCTACGCGGTCCACAGTATTTCTGCGCAGAACACACTTTTTGCACTTTTCGGTCCACCCTAATCTGTGATTACAACAACCACATGAAAATGACAGAAAATTTTCAACTTTGATGGCAAATATCTCTTCACTGAAACAAAAACTCGAAAATTCGCTTCCGGAATATTGTTACCGAGGTCAAAACGCGTCTTTTGATACCTTTCCCGATAATTTCGGACGTGTTTTAGCAGTTGTCTCCTAAAGGAAACAATTAATGATCTTTTGACAGATTCATCAGATTTAGTAAATCCGATTTAGCACTAAGAAAAAATATCGCTTAAGAATTACACACCCTAGTCTGCGAATATATATATATATATATGTATGTACATAAACACAAATCAAAAGCATACTTTATGGGGTACAGTGAGTTCTGTGCATATTACGAGTATATGAATGAATGATGTAAGAAACGATTATAAAGTGAAATGAAAATTTATGGCTTTCTCATGTAGGTATGTTTGTCAAAAGCAGTTTATGTTGAAAGGTTTTATCCCACAGCCAGAAGTCAAGAGTTGGTTGCCTATTTCGCCACATTAACCAAATATATCTTTCAAACCAAGCCGCTCAAATTGGTATTGGAGACGCCTGCCTGCGGTCCATTTTTTAAACTATACAAATTAATCTGACGAGAAATCGTGGATGTTTACGAAATAGTACTATGTATAACTATAGCCTGTATATGTTTGTTGGTTTAAAATTTTCCTGTAATCAAAAATAATAATAATTAACTAGCAATTATTATCAACTGGACTTGAGCTCGTTAAACTTACAAAAATATGTAAAAATTAACAGACCAAAAAAAAAACATAAAAAAATTTACAACGGATCACGAGGTTAGTGCATAGTGCCCATTTATGATTTGCGATTTCCCAGCACGAACGAAATTGTATTCTGCAGGCTTAGCGAGTAGTCCTTTTACGGTTGTATTGTTGCATTGGAATCAACAGAGACTCATCCCAACCAACCAGTCCCTATATATTCTTACTGAAAAAAATTGATGTTATTGTGAAAGGCGAAAAACTTCCAAAGTTTTCAAGGTTCGTAATGATGTGAGAAACTCTCAGAATACATCGGTTGTAGTATTAACACTGATAGATTGCAGACAAATATCGTTTTGGCATGCAAAAATCGCTGGAAAGTCGTCATGTCATAGTCGAAAAATAGATAAGTATAGTCAAAAAGTACACAAGCGTATAACTAATGCTTTAGAATTATAGGAATAAGAAAAAGACTGTTCTTCTTTAAGATTATGAACATGCGACTTCTATAACTACGATATAGGTCTCGCCAAATATATTTATATACAACTAAAAACTTCTACCACGCTTCCCTGCATCGCAGAACTTATAATAGACTGAGTCTGATTTAATTATTATATCTCCGAAACCAGTTGAGGTATGGAACTTAATCATATAGTTTATTGTAGCACTTCGTTTGATACCCATATTGTATTAACATATTTTGGGCCACCCTGGTTCACATATTGGTCGAAAATTACGAAACCGGTTGAGTTATCGAAATAAGGGGTATCTTAAACTTTGAGTTAGAGTTATATATAGAGATACATACATACCTTTCTGAATTTTGAATTCTTTGGCTTTTCAATTGAAAGTTATCGAAAATTTTGGCGCCTTCAATTTTAGCCACAAATAAATAAAATGTGTTTTGGTGTTTTTTATCTTGAAAATGAACAAATCAGTTTGGTTATCAAAGATGACATTTTGATTGTGAGAAGAACTAAAATAAAAATAATGAATTTTGATTGAAATTGTGATCAAAACAAATACAAGATTATGGAATTACTACAAAAATTAAGAAAAAAAGAAAGTGCATACATCAATTTTCCTTCTCTTCTTTTAGGTGGTGCGGCGCAGGTGTATGTCTCACAACCGCTGGACACCGTTAAAGTTAAACAACAAACATTTCCATTTCTTTATAAAAACATGTTTGATTGTTTCATAACTACATATAAAAAAGATGGCTTTTTTAATGGCTTATATGCCGGAAGTGTGCCTGCAGTTATTGCCAATGTTGCTGAAAATTCAGTATTATTTGCTGCATATGGTGGCTGTCAATCGTTTGTAACATATCTGGTTGGCAAAGAAGATACCAAACAATTGACTACGACAGAAAATGCATTCGCTGGTTGTTTTGCGGCGTTCTTTTCCACCTTTGCGCTTTGTCCAACTGAATTGGTTAAATGTAAGCTGCAAGCGATACGTGAGGTATGTAATTAATATTTTCAAGTACTGTGGATTTGCAAGCATTGGATAAAAGTGTATGCCTGATTAAACATTTTTTAGTCTGTGGAGTGTTGTCCTGGTGTGCCAGCAAATGAACATATGACGCCATTAAAGTTAACAAAACTCATCTATAAAACAGAAGGTGATTTAAGTTATTAAGTAAGCGCTTAGTTTCACAACAAAAAATATTATTTTTTTCACTCCAGGCATACCCGGCTTTTTCCGTGGGCTCACATCGACTTTCATGCGCGAAATGCCTGGCTACTTTTTCTTTTTTGGCAGTTATGAGTTTACGCGTGAACTGCTTGCGAAGTAAGTTTTGTTTGAGTTATTTATTTGTGAGTTATTTTTTTCAAAACACTTCACCTCCTTTTAGACCCGGCCAAACAAAGGATGACATTGGTCCCTTAAATACAATGATAGCTGGCGCAGTTGGTGGTGTTATGCTATGGACAAGCATCTTCCCGGCTGATGTGATTAAAAGTCGTATACAAATACAGAATATAGATCGTGGCATGTTAGCGGTGGGGCTTGATATTCTACGTAAGGAGGGTATATTGGCGCTTTACAATGGTCTGCTGCCTTCAGTGTTGCGCACCATACCAGCAACGGCGACTCTATTTGTTGTCTATGAATATACGAAAAAGACGTTGCATGCACAATTCCAACAAAAAGAAATAACGAAACAAGAAAAGTAGTGGATGTAGCCAACTTGTTGGGCAGAGCTTAACGCTGCGAATTGTGTTCATTAGGTACTTGTACATAGTTTTTGCGTAATTACAATATAGACTATCTAAAGTATGTACATTTATGTAAGTCTAAAAATTAATTACACTTGTTAATTTTCTTTTCAAAAATTGTTGTCGATCAATTGGAGTCTCTTGTGCGCGCCATTCATACCAATATATCTGCAATTAAATATAATAAAAAAATAGTTATAAGACTTATTAACAGCTAGTTTTAAGCAAAACTCAAATTTAGTACAATTTTTGTCTATCAAAGCAAGAAGTTCAAATGAATACAAGAATTTAGAAAGACAAATATGACAGTGATTTATGTTTCAGTTAAGTTAAAAATTCATAATGTCGGTGTGCATTTCGCATTTTTGTTCATTAAAAAATAATAAATGTTGATACAAAACGGCTTTAGGAATATTGAAATTGAAAATATTGCAATAAGCATTATAATAAAGCCAACGAAAAATTTATCGGTATATCAAAATCTACTTTTTAACTTAATCAAACTATGTGCTTGCTTAGAAGAACAGAAGTGGGCCTATCCAACCAAATGCCAAGCTTACCAGCGCAAGGCGAACTGGTCAAGGGGCTGATAGTACCAGAATTTGCTAATACTGGAGCTTGCCGAATTCATTCTAACAACCAGGGAGAGTTTTGTTCTTAAAAAAGCAAACAAGATATGTTTCCTCAATGTCCGGAAGATGTATCAGCTTCCATCTTCATAATTTATTGATCTTCGTGGAGTGTTTTTGCCGTTTAAAACAACAACAGTGGTAATGTATAAGAACGATTGCCGGCTCTACATTTCCGCAACAATCAATTCTTAGCTCCGAACATACCCAGATAGGCATTAAACTGGTCCACTCAACAAAAGGGATTTTACTGTTGGTGTTGTTGTTGTAACGACAAAAACACTCCTCGAAGGTTTTGGAAAATGTTGTCGAAAGTGGCATTCCTTTGCCGGATTTGGTATGACCAGTGCAACCTTAGATTGGAGCACCCTACCTTCCCAACACGATACATTCACATCTTTTATCCTATAAAAAAGCATAGAGTACTCACCACAATGGGCTTATGTCCTAATATGAGTAACTGCTTCAGCTTCATATTAAATAATCCTGTGAATCTATTTTTATCCTTAACCACATTATTCCACCCTGCAATCACAACAGCAACTGTATCCACTTCCGGACGTTCTGCATCACCTAAAACCAGGCTGCGTGTTAGGATATCGCCTGAAATAAAAAGTATACCCCAAGTGAACCTTTAAAAGTTTAATTAAATTTCAAATATGTACCGCTGTAATCTTCTGGACAACTATCCGCGAGTGGTAATGCCTTTCGTTGCACATTATCATAGCATATAACCACATCTGGGCGCTCAAAATGAGGCAAAATATGCTTAAATGTGCATAGACGAAAAATACGTTCAGAAGTTTCTTTAATTTCCATAAGTATGCGATCTGTAGCATTTAATTTATATTTTGGATTGCGTTCCGGTATATACTGAGTCAACACCTTGCCCATAGTGCGACGCATTTTATCCGGCAACTGATTGCCAGCGTAACCCTCTCCGCGCAAATTAATTTTCGCAAATGAATCTAAATGGAATATTTCCCGCCCTAATTTTATATTTCTCCCATAAGCATGATCTATAAAACGTTGGTCCAGCACGGAAGATATCATCTCCGCCTTGTAGTGACCGCACAATGCCATATAATGCACGCAACAAACAAATGAGCGTGGATAACTCATAATTTCATCGATTTTGGTTTCAAGTTGTGGGAGAATTTTAGCACATAGCTCCTGCACAACACCACTACTACTATTATAATTGAACACGCCCATAGCTAAGCATATACGCTCCATATCCTTTAAGCGCGCCATATCGATTTCACGATTGAAACGTTGTAATACCAATTCTAAGACACCATCATGACAGCATTGCAGTTCAACACCGAAAAGTGCAATGTGCAAACAGCTCAGTAGTGAAAGACGTGGCACTTGTTTTTGTAGCAAATCGAGTAATCTATTTAGATGTGGCACTTGTTCCAGTTTACTACTATAACGTAGTACTTTTGTAATAGCCACCAATGTGATATCATCTACTGTATCTAGTTCAGCCTCTAAACGTTTGTATAGCATCGCCAGCAACTGGGGGTTACGTATTGCTGTTTGTGTTTTAAAGAAACCCATTGACATAACACCCAGTTCTTGTAGGGACATACTATCCACAAAACTCACCAATCTCACTTCGTAGTCAAACATATCGTGTACTGGACGACGTAGTAGATTGCAATAGAACATTGATTGTACAAGTTGTTCAGCTTTCAGGCGTCTTATTTTACGTCCCACTTTACATATCGCTTCCCATACATACTGTGAAGTACGCGCCAAACCAAGCGCATACCAGGCATCACAAGCCAATAACAATTCATTTGTAGACCAACGTTCAATACGTTTACAACTTTCAATATCCAAGCTATTCCATAATTCCATATAATTTGGCGTTCGCACTGAAGCCACTTTTGGTAGTTGTGCTAGTTGACGCAGCGTTGTTAGCAACTGGGCATCGTCCAGTTGGTGGCTTTGTTCAGCGAAAAGTTGGCAGAATTGTTTGAAACGCTCGTCTGAAATACATGTATTAGTGGCTGTGCAATATTGTGTTAGCGCTGTAAATGCATTGAGCAATTCCACAATTGTTACGTTTGTTGTTGCTAAAGATGTCTTTAAGACTAATTCTGGCAATTCCAGCTGCTCTGGTGGGTTTGGTGTTCTTGCATTGGTGTCATCCAACCGGAATATTTGGTAAGGTTTAAGCGATTGCTCCAACACACTATGTGCATGTTTATTTTCTGTATCCAAGAAAAGTTTGGCAGCATTTAGCGCACTCAAGTGAAAGCAAGCCGCTGTAATTGATGCTACATTTGCACGTGCACATTGTTGATTAGTTAACGCATGCGAGTAGCCAATCACTCTACGTAGCCCGTAGCGAAGAAATGGCACAGTTAACATTGTACACTATTTTATTTACTTAGCTTTTAAATAATTTTAAAAAATACCAATCGAATTTATAAAAAGTTGATAAGCCTCTTCTTCCATGTATCAGAGTTTGTTTGCTCAAATCAGCTGTGCGCTTCGGCGCTTTGTTTACATGCCATGTGGTACTTTACAAGGTAATGGCCGCTTTATACGTCGGTTAACGCTAACCGGGGTTTAATTGACGTATTTTGTACGTTTAGCTGTCAAGTTTATCGCCGATTAGGCTTAACCGGCCTTTATAAAGTTATTTAGTCATATTGTGACGAATTCGATGATTCCTTGATTATCAATCCTGGGTTCGATCACTATAAAGACGAATAAACACACGCACAGATAATGTAAGTAATAGCTAGTTTTATTTACTAGTAATACACGCAAAACAGTTTTAAGAGTTTGATAACTTTACAGTAGTTCACTATTGAACGCTTGGTCACCGCCTTATATAGTCCAACTGGGTACTTGCCTACGCACCGAGAACTTTCTTGGCTATTCGCTTTTCGTGTTCTGGAAGGGTCGGTGTTATTTATTGGAATCTCCTCTTTGCATCGTATTCGCAAACACTCGCGCCATCTCTCTTCCTCTTCCTAGTTACACGCTTGCATGCATAAGCGTAGCCATCGTTATCTCTGTTGTGATTTAACTAGTGGTTGGAGTGTTATTGAGTTAGGGTTGGTACATGCTTGAGAATAATCGGCACAATATTTATATGGGTTATACACTTTAGAAGGTAGCGCGGTAATTGTTTCCTTTAGGAGACATCTGCTAAAACACGTCCAAAAATATCGGGAGAGGTATCAAACAACGCGTTTTAACTTCGGTATCAACAATCCGGAAGCGGATTTCCATTTTTTGTTTCAGTGAAAAGTTATTCGCAAAAAAAACAGACACAGGTCCGATCCCAAAAAGGGCGCTTGATCCAAGGTATTTATGTGCAGAGCACATATCTGCGTAGGCGGCCTTCGGGCGCGCTTCAAAACAAATAACCCTTACCCGGTCCAACACCGGCTACGCGGTCCACAGTATTTCTGCTCAAAACACTTTTTTTGCACTTTTCGGTTCACCCTAATCTGTGATTACAACAACCACATGAAAATGACAGAAAATTTTACACTTTGATTGCAAATATTTCCTCACTGAAACAAAAACTCGAAAATCCGCATTTCCCGATAATTTCGGACGTGTTTTAGCAGTTGTATCCTAATGGAAACAATTACCAAAAATGGTTTGACATCCTGTGACGTGTCAAAAGTTGGCAACCGACGCAAATAATTGTCATGAACTATCTTAGTGCATTTTGGTGGCAAAAGAGTAAGAGAAAAAAAACATTCACTTTTAGGAGAAGTGGAACATTTTTACCTGGATCTTGAAAGTGAGCTGATTGTGACAAAGGTAATTGTTTCCTTTAGGAGACAACTGCTGAAACACGTCCAAAAATGTCGGGAGAGGTATCAAACAACGCGTTTTGACTTCGGTATCAACAATCCGGAACCGTATTTTCAATTTTTTGTTTCAGTGAAAAGTTATCCGCGAAAAACCCAAAAATGACCCAGGTCCGATCCCAAATAGGGGACTTGATCCAAGGTATTTAGGTGCAGAACACTTTTCTGTGTAGGCGGCCTTCGGCCGCGCTTCAAAAAAATAACCCTTACCCGGTCCAACACCGGCTACGCGGTCCACAGTATTTCTGCTCAAAACACTTTTTTTGCACTTTTCGGTTCACCCTAATCTGTGATTACAACAACCACATGAAAATGACAGAAAATTTTCAACTTTGATGGCAAATATCTCTTCACTGAAACATAAACTAAAAAATCCGCTTCCGGATTATTGTTACCGAGGTCAAAACGCGTATTTTGATACCTTTCCCGATAATTTCGGACGTGTTTTAGCAGTTGTCTCCTAAAGGAAACAATTACCACATAGATAGCAACGAAAATGCCCCCGAACTATCCAAGGCAGTGCATGTTGATGTTGTTGAAACCGCAAAACATACTCGAAGGTTCATAGAGTGCTACGTATATGGGCAGCCTAAGGAAATAAATCTGGGGCCGAATTACGACATTCAAATTACGATAGTAAACGAAGATAGAGCCTGCTAAGCAAATCAAGAAATCATAAGAATAACAGCCACTGTAACAGAGCAATGAAAGTTTTCCCCATCGAGTTAGGGGATTAGAATATGCCCAAAGTAGGCATACCTGTCGTAAAAGGCGATTAAAATGCACAAAGATTCGAGAAGATTCCACTGTTCACACCCCTGCGGGTTATGGGTATCAACACCGGTCCCAAAATCAACGAATCGCTACCACGACAGTCATGTGCCAGAGCGTACGAGATTTACATCTGGCAAAGGACTGCCAACATCAGTATAACCCTGTTTAGTCCGTCACGTACCATTATATGAATAGATGCTCGGCATTCCCACAACAACTGGTTTTATCGTACCGGATTGGCGTGTCTACTTGCCATATGCAATATTTGAATAGTTACTTGAATTCAGATCCTTTAATTTTTGCGTTATAAAATGTATTTACCTTAAACCCTTAAAGCACCATTTGGATAGTAAAATTATATCAAATTAGAGATTAATGTAGTTTCTTAAATCATTATTAAAGCATGGCAATTCCAAAATATAAATCGTAATATGTACGTCACAACATGAACGTTGATTAAATGGCGACCCCCTGATGCTATGCATAACATTTAGATTTTGCGCTTCGTTTGAAAATATTCGCCTATGATATGTATTACGAATTATGCTATTTAATAAAACTAATAGAAGACAACGAGTATAATATAGAACCAAAAACGAACCTCATATTTTAGCTTTGCTGATGGGATATGAAATGTCGCCGTTGTCTACTAACTGTTTAATATCAATGGCTCTCAGCCCTAAGGTTTTTAAAACTTCTGCAGCGTCATTATACTTGCTTCTTCGTCTCAGGCTTCCAGGAGTACGACTAAGCCTTGGGGCAGGTATGGGTGCCAGTGTATCATTTAATTTCTGAAAATTGTCACGTCGTTTGTTATGATTGTGGTCTGCTACTTCCTGCCATTCAATAACTGGGAAAACGCATGCATCAATACTTTCGAATATATGTGCCCACTCCGCTTGTGTTTTCTTCAAAAATGCGTTGGTAACTGCCTCCTTGGCATATTTCTTCTCAAGCTCGGTAGAGGGAAACTGTGAAAGCTCAGGCAATCCTAAAGTCTGCTTAAAATTTGCGAAAAACTGTGGTTCCAAAGCTGCTACAGACATGTATTTCCCGTCCTTTGTCGCATATGAATCATAAAAATAAGCACCACCATCTAATGTATTCTCTCCAGCATTATTTCCCCAGATGGGAAGTTTACGAGACAAAAATAACCACGAGGATATATAAGCAGCACCTTCGCACATCGATGCATCAATTATTTGTCCGCGTCCAGAACGATGTCGTTCCAAAATAGCTAAACAAATTCCTAAAGCACAAAGAAGCCCACCCCCAGCAAAATCAGCTAAAATATTAATGGGTGGAGTTGGCTTCTTGCTTTGCGTACGCAGCATTGACAGCACACCAGAAATTGCAAGGTAGTTAATATCATGACCGGCCCTTTTCGCTAGTGAACCATTTTGCCCAAATCCTGTTAAACGCGCGTAGATAAGCCTAGGATTGTCTTTGCACAAGATATCTGGTCCAAGTCCCATATTCTCCATAACTCCAGGTCGAAATGGATCTATTAAGACATCATGCATCTGAACAATTCTTCGCACAAGTTGACGACCCTTAGGTTTCTTTAAATTTATGTTAAGAGTAATCTTTCCATTTTGCATTACTTCAAAGCTGCTTTCCCAAACCTTGTCAACTCTCAACACCGAAGCACCGAAATCAGCAAGGATTTTACCACAAAATGGTCCAGGCGCCAATCCGACAAGTTCCAGCACGAATATATCTTTAAGAGGCATGTTTAAAGCAAAAAAAAAGTAGCACAATTTAATACAAAGTTGATTAAAAATGGCAAAATGTAATAATAGTTTTTGCAGACACTATTTGTACTTTCGCCTATATCACCATTTTACATAAAACCATACTCGCTTAGCTGTTTCTATCGTTTTTGTTTTTGCCACTTTCTGTTTATTAACAGTCTTGAAAGAGATTTAGAAAACAAGAGTACAACAGGGTTCTGTTATACTTCTGTTCACAAAGGTAATGTTCCTTACATAGAGTTGATCTCCAAAAAGTATTGTTTGAGTGTGCTATGAGCGAGCGCCATAAATGTCGTATTCTTTCTAACGCATTTTATCAAATACAAACTTCGGTCTAGCATCAAGCTTATGTTCTGCTTATTTCTGTTTTATCATGAATATTTGTGTTGAATACGGCTATCAGGACCCGGACTTAATATTTTTTATTTCGCAGTAGATTTCAGAATTTTGCAGCAAATCTAATAAAAGCAGTCACTCCCGTAATCCGTACCCTGTGAGAAATGAAAATTTTTTGTCAGAAACAATTTTTTCTCAATCGTTTTTTCAGGAAGCATTTTTTATGTCTACTTCTGGTGAAACAATCAGCTGTTGATAAATGGGACCATCAGTTTGAAATACATTAAAAATTATTTATCATTTTGGTTTTCTCTAGTGCTCGTTAGCGTTTTCCCGTCGACAAGTTTAACGGGCAGCCAACCTACAAAACACAAAACAGCTGATTGTCAATTGTAATTATTTCGGCAAAAAAATATAACACAAAGAAAAATTAACAATTCCTAGGAAAAACGGACATGCGTTTGCACTTGAAGAAGAAGCTGAGGAACCACTGAGCGCAGTATAGCCAATAGGACTTTTCGCAACCATTTCCATTACTTTTAAGAATACAAACACAAATTTTAACAAATTATTTTCCGAACAAAATTGCCCAAATTTTGTTAAATTTTTGTATTTTTACAGCTGTTTTTTTACATTCCCTTTCCTTCCGTTTAGTGCTGCCATCTTTTCGATAATTTTTTACAACTATTTAACAGGAGGTTAAAAATATGAAGAAGAATTTATCTTGCCGACAAATTTATCCGCCGGTTGGCTAATCCTGCCTTTAACGGGAAGTCGAGAAAACGGCCCTTAAACCCATGCAAGACCATCGATGGACCTTTTTAAGATCAAATTTCGTTTGTTGTTTACCCAAGTACTCACCAAAAGTTTTTCTTACTAAAACTTACAACCATAGCGCAATCATCCGCCCGCCAAGCAAAGCTATTGAACCACCGTAAAAATTTACGTATGTCGCCATAGAAACCGACCGTGCATTCCATTGCGTGTTGTGAAACAAAAAACCAATTACAAAATGGAAAGAAAGAGATATCAAAGCGAATTGAACCGACTCGCCCATGAGCAAAGAACAGTGTGCGGAGTTTAAATTTGTATACTTTTCATGAACTTTGGTCCGATGAACCAATAACCGAAATGATCAGGGCGATTAGCTGAACCGATTTAGCCATGTCCGTCTGTCTGTCTGTTTGAACGCAAACTAGTCCCCCAGTTTTTGAATGTCTCGATGAAATTTGCTAAGCGGCCGCCATTTTGTAAAACATTAATCATTTGTCGGAACCAGCAAGATAACTTTTGCAATTAAAATGCTAGGAACTTAAAATTTTGCAGGCTTGGTACTTATTATATATTTAATTTGTATAGTGAATCAGCCAGATCGGACCCACATAACATATAGCTCCCATACAATCGATTTTTCCTATAACCGGGGTTTGGGCAATGTATCTTTAAATTACCATGTTAAAACCCCCAAATTTTGCTGAGTTTGTACTAATTGTAAGAAAGATCGGACATGAAACGTATAAAATATTCGGCACAGTCGAAGACATCCCTTTCCTTACTTGTTAATAAGTGGTACGATGACAAAGAAAAGGTGGTAGATTTGAGAAAATTAGTAGATTTCATTTGTGTGAACACTACGGCGAGTTGAAGAGAGAAGCGAGGCGGCTTTTCTGGGCGAAAAAAAGAGAGGCAGAAAAGCGTGAAATAAAGGAGCTTCAGATGCTGGGCAACGGGAATAATGGCCGAAAATTCTATCAAAAACTTCGGCGAATGACAGAAGGTTTTAAACCCGGGGCAAACTCCTGTAATAAAGAGAACGGCGACCTGGTGGCCGATGTTCAGAGAGCACTCAGAATATGGAGGGATAACTTCTCTGCCCTTTTAAATGGAGATACTGAGCAAGAAACCAGAGAAGATGCCGAACCCGAGCCCACAATCGAAGGTGATGGAATTGTCGTTGCACAACCCGACTATAATGAGGTGCGAATAGCAATATCCCGATTGAAAAACAATAAAGCAGCTGGCGCTGATGGTTTGCCTGCTGAGCTATTCAAACACGGAGGCGAGGAGCTGGTAAGGCGCATACATCAGCTTCTATGCAGAATATGGTCGGAAGAATGCATGCCTGAAGATTGGAATCTAAGTGTTCTCTGCCCAATCCACAAGAAGGGCGATCCTGCAAACTGCGCCAACTGTGCGAAAGACTGAAGCCTGATGTGAACAGACTGATTGGACCTTATCAGTGTGGCTTCAGACCTGGTAAATCTACCATCGACCAGATTTTTACAATACGCCAAATCTTGGAAAAAACCCGTGAAAAAAGAATCGACACACATCATCTCTTTGTTGATTTTAAAGCCGCTTTCGATAGCACGAAAAGGAGCTGCCTATATGCTGCTATGCCTGAATTTGGTTTCCCCGCAAAACTTATACGGCTATGCAAAATGACCTTGAGCAACACCGCCAGCTCGGTCAGAATTGGGAAGTACCTCTCCGAGCCGTTCGAAACTAAACGAGGTTTCAGACAGGGTGACCCCCTATCGTGCGATTTCTTTAATGTAATGCTGGAGAAAATAATACAAGCTGCAGAAGTTAAACGCGCTGGAACAATATTTTATAAAAGCGTGCAACTGTTGGCATATGCTGACGATATTGATATCATTGGCCTTAACAACCGCGCCGTAACTTCTGCTTACTCCAAATTAGAAAAAGAAGCGGAGAAAATGGGATTGGTGGTGAACGAGGGCAAAACGAAGTACCTTCTGTCATCATGCAAAGAGTCAGCGCAAGCCACTGTTGGCAGCAATAATTTCGAAATAGTAAAGGACTTCGTTTACCTGGGAACCAGCATTAACACCCACAATAATGTTAGCCTAGAAATCCGACGAAGAATTACTCTTGCAAACAAATGCTACTTCGGACTGAGTAGGCAATTGAAAAGTAAAGTCCTCTCTCGACGAACGAAAATAACACTCTATAAGTCACTCATCGCACCCGTCCTGCTATATGGTGCAGAAGCATGGACACTAACAACATCTGATGAGGCCGCTCTGGGAGTATTCGAGAGAAAAGTTCTTCGAAAGATTTGTTGACCTCTACGCGTTGGCGACGGCGAGTACCGAAGAAGATTTAATGAAGAGCTGTATCAACTTTACGCAGACGCCGATATAGTTCAGCGAATTAAAACACAGCGGCTTCGCTGGCTAGGCCACGTAGTGCGAATGAGCGAAGATGCTCCAGCCCATATGGTATTCATATCGGCACCCGCCTGTGGAAGCAGAGGAAGAGGGAGACCACCACTTCGATGGAAGGACCAAGTGGAGACCGATTTGCGATCCCGCGGTGTTTCCAATTGGCGCAACGAAGAAACGACTGGCGAGCTATGTGGGACGGTCAAAATCGCCCAAGCGGTTGGATGGCCATTTAAAGAAGAAGAAGTAGATTTCAAGCATCTTCTGGTTGTTCAAACCAGTCAAAAAGGCGCAAGAAATTGATTAGCTCTTTTACAGTAGACTTGTCAACTTCGTTCATATAAATTAAATAACCAATTGGAATAGATCATGTTATTGCGTCCTTTTGGTTCGAACGACAATATGGTATTCTGTAAGCATGTAAGTATATGCTTCGAGAGCATTCTATATAACCTGGTCTCAAGCTTATGAAAGTCAGCCAAGAAAAAGGTTCAAAGCAAGTTTATACATACTTCTAAGCCGAGAACTAAAATCGTTGAGATAGATAGCCATATTTTATCCAATCATTATTCACGATTTTCGTCCGGACAGGCCTTATCAAACAAGAAATTCGATTGGAACTATCCTGAGCTTAATCAAAACTCAGAGGTACGATGTTTTCCTAAATTGAAAATTCTTTCAACATTTTATTCCTGTGTGATAGAATCCGTCATTTAAATAAAAATTTCCTAGATCTACTACTTTAGTGGTAGAAGTCCGAACACTGCCAAGGACTGGCTGACTTAAGTTGTGTTCGGTGGGGATAAAATTTTTGAAAACTATAAAATTTTATAAAATTTTTACTGGAAAGTGTTCGGTGACACAAAACATTTGCAGCGAGAGAGCGCATTTTGACATTTCACTGAGAGAGAGAGTTGCAAGTTTCTTGGGGGGGGGAATTTCACTCGGTAAAACTTGTAAGTGAAAAACAGCTGATCGTGACATAGGAAAGCAACAAAAATTTTAACTATTAACCATTAACAAAGCAACAGCTGTTTTGTTTGCAAGTTTTTACTGACTCCTGTTCGGCGAAAACTTTTTACTTTTGGCGTTTCAAGAGAGTTTTACGTCATTCTCAGTTTACTGACACTTCTTTGAAAGTGTTTTGTCACCGCAGTTTGAACTTGCATATATATTTCAAATATAACATAGTACATAAGTGTGCATTTTACTCAATATGTAGCAGGGTCGGTATTTAGCATACTCTCTTTCTCCTTCTCATTATCTCCGACTCTCTTTGTTATTTACATTTTAGTTTTACACGCGTTGAGCTAAACTGTAAGTAGTGAAAAGTTGTGGCACATAAATTTCGTGTTAAAACCATATATGTATACTACTATATCAGTACTACTGAACTGTGCCGCATGTCAATCATTACAGTACAGATATACAACGAGAGAAGGAGACAAAATATCAAGACTGTCGTTAAATTTTTGTAAAAAAGGGGCTTAAATATATGTATATTTCAACAAGCCGTCTTACTTCTATCAACATTGTACATTAGACTATTTCGATCTCCAAATGAAAAAGTAAGCTTTTCTTTTCCATTAATATTATAAAATTTTTATTGTTTTAACAATTCGTATGCAGAAGTTGGGTAAAGAGGATAGTGACCCGCTGCAAACCCTTTAATACTTTTTTTACACACGCTACTACAATTCACTAACCCAAACAAACCCCGCGCATGCGCAGAAATTACATTTGCGCAGTTTCACCAAATAATGATTGACGTAACTTTTGCACACAGGGAAAATAGGAAACACGTCATATAGTAGTATTTTATATATGGTTAAAACATATTTGAAAAGTCTTGAGCGCTGCTAAAGAACTGCAAAATGTCAATGGAAGGTGACATGGATTTGGTCATGATCCAATAATTTATATGGTCGTGGTAGATGGCATAGCGCCTTCTTCTTCCTCATCCACAACTTATGTCAAACTATCATATCTTTGTTTTTTGTTTACATTCTTTGTTTACAGTTCTTGGAAAAGCTATTGAGTTCGCTTCGTGCTTTATTTATTTTTAATAACAATTCGCTGTGAATTGATATTTAATGAGTGCTTTGTGATAACATTTTAAGAAAATGTGTTATTTATGTGTGTGTTATACGTGAAAATCTTAGAAAATAGGCGAATCGTTTTTGCGCGTTCCCTCTCACATGTGCATTTTGACATAAGAATTAAACGACGTCAAACGGTAATTTCGTGTTGTTGGCCGATTGCGACAACCATATATTATTGAACTATGGATTTGGTAAGTAGTTTGTTCGGCATTTTTCATGTAATATTTAGAATTGTGGGCATAAGCATTTCCATCCATTTTTATGTTCATGTGCAAAGATGGTGTTGCTTTAGCCGTCACATCCATCTGGCATCACTGTAAAGAGCCCATGATAAGGAATGAAAAGATGCTGTACCCTACCCATGATTCAATGATTTATATGGTTGCCGCAATCGGGAGCGAACGAGTTTTTATTAAAAATCAATAAAACACGCAAGCGAACTCAATAGCTTTCCCAAGAACTGTAAACCAAAAGAAGAAGAAGTTACTATGCCATCTGCGAAAACCATATATTGTTGAATTATGACCCTACCCATGATGGGGATGATAAATACGAATATTGTGTTAGTACCAAATTAACGAACGCAAAGTACAACCCGTTGGCGATTTTAGTGCCTTGGCAACGATCACCGTTTGCTTTTGTGTAACCATAGCAATCGGTGGTTGTGTGAGTGTCGGTTAATTCCCAGCCAACCAAAAAGTAGGAAAAAATTCTCCATTCGGACCCATAAAACGCACATTTCTCGTAGTTTCACCCTCAGAAAGGAGCGAAAAGTCGTTCTATGCGGCCACCCTAAAAGGATTATAAAAATACTCCAAATCCGATGAATTTGGTGCAAATCCAACTCCTGTCCTTTACCAAATGATAGATAGAGATGCAGGATGCGACCAATATAAAGTATAAAAAACAGGTGACCAAGTCTCTTCAAAAATTTGACGCCTATGCCCCAGATATCGCACTTGACATGGTACACAAGAGGCATTTCGTTACCGAACGATGTTTTTGTTCATATACTTAATTTATTTTTGGATTCGTTGACAATTTTTAATGCATAACAATATTTTAATTTTTCGTTTGCTTCCTTTTTTCTCTTATGATTCCTAGATGTCTTAAATAAAATACAAATAGTCGCTGCTTTTTAAAGAGTAAATTTGATGCACATAATGCGTAAAATGGGGTTAATTAGAAAAAGAATGCAAACGGTAGATTAAAAAGTAAAGAACGAACAATTATATAGTATAAAAAAAATAAATTGATTATATCTGTTGGCTATTTTGGAGTTCAACAGTATCTATATAATCGATATCTCATGCAGAGGTAGTCATAGCTGACCGGATTCCGACCATCGCCGCACAAAAATAGTTATTCCGCGTGTAAGAAAAATTACAATTAATAGTCAACACTAGTTATTTGTAAGCAATTTGAAATTACTTTCACGTTAGCTTCGTTTCCTGCAGGGGCGTTCTTTATATTCTCCTCTTTCTAAACTGAATATGCTCTTTTGTTTACTCATATATTTATGCATATGTACATTTATTTATGTAAACATAAAAATGTACATATATACATAGGTCACAAATATGTATCATGATCCAATAATACAGGTCGTGTTAATAGACCAGGTGATTTTTACTTTTTTCTCGAATTTTGAGATTACACTCATTTCTCAGTACGATTTCGACGTTAAACTGACAAATTACAAAAACAAAATACATGGAAAATTTTTGTGTGTCTGTATGTTTGTCGAGCTGCTAGGACCTGTTGTAGTTGGATCATGATATGTATGTAGTTCTCTATCGAAGTTGTGAGAGGGGTGCACAAGATGACTTTAGAGCTGCCAATTATGCCACAATTTACAAGTACAAGAATACAAGTACAAGTATATCTCTCTCTATCTCGCATATATACCTTTCCTTGTTTCACACTTACGTTCGATAACGCACGCTTCGCGAATAGAAAACACAAAGAAAAACACAAAGTTGCTCACATTCAAAGAGCGTAAATCAAAAAGGTGGCCCAACAGGTAATGTAAGCCGCTGTCAAATCGCTGATAGGTAATTCACCACTGCACCTGCTCGTAAAACTTAAATTCACTACGTTCTTTGTTTTATTGTTGTAACAACCTGTCATCTTCACCTTTATCTTTATATCCTTATCTCCATCTATACCTATATATTTAGCTTCATCTGTATCTCTTTTTACCTTTATGTACATTATCAATCAGTACTTGTATCTTTGTCTTTGCCTTTATCCTTATCTGCATGTCTATAGGTATTTATATCTGTTTCTTTGTATTTATCTGTATCTTTGCCCCATTCTTTATCTTCATATTCATATTTATCGTCAAATTTATTTTTATCCAAAGAACGTATAACCGTAAGACGGTTCAACAGCGAATGGAACTGGCATCTTTCAAATCGATGGTAGGTAATTCACCACTGTACCTGCGTGTAAAATACTTGAATTCACTGTGTTTTATTTGAGTATTTACGCAAAAAAGTATAGCTGGAGTTACAAAAACGTTTAATTGTGAATGTTGTATAAAAATAAGTGGGTTAATAGCTTTGAAACTCCCGAATTTCGCCAGTGGTGAATTACCTACCCGCGAATTAATGGGTTAGTGTTTCACAATATTCGTCGCGTTAAACCTTCTTATGATTATAAGTGCTTTGCTCTGATTTCTCTTTTATTTCTACATCTACTTTTATTCTTAGCTTTATCTTTTTCTTGGTTATTTTTTTCACACTTATCTTTATTTTTATCTTTATGTTGTGTTTTTATCTTTCTTTATTTTTACCTTCAACTTTATTATTCAATATATCTTTACCCTTTTCATTATCTTTAAACCAACTTTTACCTTTATCTTTGTGTTTTTCTTTTTCTGTATCATATGTTCCTTCATTTTTTAATCGGGAGCATTCATTCACCCCTATTATGGTTTTCAATATTAACTAAAACAATATTGATGTGCATAAACTGGCAATGCTAATTCATTTTCTGCTTCGTGCGTATCAATATTATTTTTGTCAATATTGATAAACATAATATGTAGGAGTGAATTTCTTGTGTTTCCTCTAGGTAATCAGGGCGAATCTGTACTAGTGGAGGCATGGTCACATATGTACCTACATTTTCCATGCACTTTGTTTTTGCAATTCGAAGGTTAAATGCTCTCCTTTCCTAGAGGGCTGGTTTTTTCAATATTTTGCGCACACATTTTCCATTGCCTAAAAATGTGCTCACATAACATAAGTGAGACAATCGTGGGCTACTGCTAACAGCTGTATTCAACAGAGTTTTGTCCTCTTTACCGCCAGCCGCTTATTATTTACATTTTAGTTTGTCTCTGTTCCTCAATTGCAAAGCATAATTGGTGTGTGACGTATATTAAACTTTTTAATTTATTTAAAGTGTGAAGAGTGGCACAAAAAGTTTCAAAATGTCTATGGAAGTGGACATGGATACGGTAAGTGCATAATTTATTTAGTATGAAATATAGTTACGATTTATTTTCCATAAATGCGGGCATTCAATTCTTTTTTCGCTTATGTATGTATGTATGAATGTGTTGCTGTGCTACAGCAAAAGCAAAAAATAAAAGATAATGGAGAGAACCAGCTGTATTACAGAGAGAAATTGAATGAGAATGAGACGAGCGTGTGTTTTCTTCGCGGACTGTTTGACAAATGCCTGTTCGTGACTTATGTAAATGTTTCGCGAACGCCATTTTGTAGTGGTGTTAACCGATTGCTGTAGACAAGATAGATACATTTCTATTATGAAATCCACGCTGTACAAATATACACATGCTATTACATGGCAAAAGAGCTTCGTTGTAGAGTTGGCAACCCATATGTGAGATATGCCGTGCTCATTCTATTTCTGTCTCTATTCCACTATTACGGTTAAATAAATAAACTACCGAAATATTGGAGCAAAAGTTGTTTCACTTTATGTTTTATAAGAACAATTAATTTTCAGATAGTTGTCTAGTTAACGACAACTCATCTGATACTGAGGTATAATCATCTCTTTTCAGCTTATAGGTTTGACAATTTGTGTAGGGTATGTTGGTACTACTCACTCGCTTAAGTCGGTCAAATTAGCTCGAATTAAAAATATACCTAAAGCTGACCGGTAGATTTTATCTGTTGGTTTTGGAAATAATTCCTGTGGTTTGACTTTTGTCGATTATTTATTCATTTCAAAGTAACCCTTGCGGGTTAGGGGTATAGAATATGCCCGAGGTAGCCATAGCTGTCGTAAGAGAAAGAGTAGAATGCACAAAGGTAATGACGTGCAACTCAATGGTTGATCTACGAATATGATGACTCTCGCCTCTTATCCATCTGCTTCCGTAGAATGTCGCACTGGTCGTACCAAATCGCTACCGCGACAGTCGGTAATGTACCGCAAGAGAGTACGGGGTTCATATCCGGCAAAGGACTGCCACTTGAGGCAACACTCCCCAAAATCTTCGGGGAGTGTTTTTTGTCGTTACAAAACAAAACAAAAAAACCTGATTCTAAGTAAAGTCACCTCGTAGTCATAAGAAATTATGAATTTAATTTAATTAAAACCTGATTATTCAGCTGATGATAAAACGGCATGCGAGGGAGAATTCAATAATTGAATCGTGTAAAAGATTTTTAAGCCGGGCCAATAAACAACCGTACAAAAAAGGAAATACTCTGAACAATCATGTAAAGAATACTCCCAACTTATCCTCATTCATATAAAAAAGGTGATCGTATTTACGTGGCGATGTCTTAGGAGGATCACCTTTGCTTCTTGGAACACCTACGGAAAAGTACTTTCCAACAACAGATTCCCCAAATACGGGAAAAGTTTATATGACTCTTGACAAATGACATATGTCGACGATGACATTCTGACAAACCTGAACTTTATTCTCCAAACTGTTAGACCCGATTTACGCAATACAAGTATTGACTTTAACCCTCTTGTGCATAACAGTGCCGTAAGGCCTTTCTAACTTTGCAATAAAATTTTAAGTTATTGCGAATTAGTTTGTATTCAAACGTGGAATTTGCATAATTTTTTCACTTTTATGCATATTTTGCTATATCCAATTTCTTTTGTGAAAATCCTCCCCTTTTAGTAACTAATAGTTGTCCGCGTGAAACCGAGTAGTGAGCATACAAAAAAATAAAAAATTTATTCAGTGGAGGGTTAAATCTGACGTGACAAAGAGGAGGGCGTGAGAAGAGTGTACGTTTTTATATCTGTCACATTCTCTCTTCCATTTATGCAGTTTATCGTTTTACAACTGCTTTTGAGAATAGAAAACACAAAAGAGAACACAAGCATACGGCAATTATGTTGTTTTTGGTTGATCGACTACCCTACAAGTAACGCTTAATTTCTTTACCAACAAACCTGATACTTTCATTCTAGTATGTTTGTGTTGTAGCACACGGGTGCCCGTTGTTGCAAACACCCACAAAGAACCCAGGAAAAGAACACGAATGGGATAGCCTCTACGTGGGTGATAACAAAATAACAAACAGTACTCAAACGTACACAGTTGTTGATATAATTTTTTGCTCTTCGCTTTCAGAATATGATGCAAATCCCTGATAGTTGATTGACGGACCTGACTCTCAGGTGTAAAAAAATGTCGTGTCACTGTGCTTGTAGGGTAAATCCGGGTATTTCTCTTGATTTAAATAAGCAACTGAGAAATCTTTTCAAGTATCTATCTTTTTTTTGTTTCACAATTGCTTTCAATAAAAGTTTACAAATATTTTTACATATGTTACCGCGAATAGGAAACACAATTAGACTAACAGTTGTATTCTGTAAGTCTGTCTCATCTCAAGTCACTGAATTTGAGATTTTTCATTAGAGACAATTTTTGTGACTTCAGATGATTTCGGTATTCTGTAAGAGAAAATCACAAAAAGTTCACCAATGATATGTGGTGAAAACACACTTGCATACATCTTAAGTACAGCATTTAACAGCACCTGTATACATATCGAGATAGCGCAGGTAATAAGTGTATCAAGTACAACGTGTGAGACGCAGGTTCGAACCCAGGATCGCGGACAATTTGTTATTGTTTTTTTTTTTTATTTTGTTACTTAAATATTTTTTTAAATATATAATTGGTTCTAAACTTTAAATCAAGTTTTTTTTTAATTTGAATTTACACCCAATATTTTTCTGTTTGTGACCTGCCTAGACAAATTAGTGACTTTTTTTTTGAGACTAGAAATTTGAGACAGCTTACTGAATGCCAAATTGTATCAAAATTGAAATTGACCACAAAATGTCTCTATTAGCGACTAATAGATACTGCTTACAGAATTCACCCATAAGGCTGATTAACAATGCACAGCATTTGAAAAAAAATGTAATATATAATATAATTCAAATTATCCTACACGACTTTCCTATCCTCTCTGTCTAGTTATATTCCCTTAGTTCCTTTCTTTCCAATCTATGGCCCTTAGTTTAAGTTCAGTTTCTAACATCGTCATTTATTTATTTAACTTCAATGTTAACCTTACCTTTAAATTAAATTAAATTTTTATTTTTTTCACCAACGGGAAGCATTTGATTTTAGTTGGAGAGTCTTAATGCTAGTAACACTTTATTTTATACAACTTTGGCAATAACTTTTTTAGTAAATATTGAATTAAAACACAGTGAATTTTAGCCGTCTAGGGACAGGGATAGTGGTGAATTACCTACCAGCAATTTGACAGAGTCCATCTAGATTCGTTGTAAGATATTTTCGTACTTAAACTCTGTTTTGTATTTGATTGGATTGACCTAGTTTTTTTACAATTAGTAATAAATGTTACACTCACGAAAACTTGGTGCTCATCCCCGTTTTGTAATTAAAATTGTGATGGCAACTCTATAATAGAGTGAGTGTGAAAGCATGTACCCGGGCAACTGATATTTTAGCAATTGCAGAACTCTGTAATGAACAGTAATGAAATATAAAATTTTGCTCTCTTGCTCATTGTGCCATTTATATATATTTATGTATACATGGGTTTGTGTGTGTGCATTCTATCGCGTGCTTTTTGTTTTTCAGTTCGCCTCCTACTGTCATTTTATTTTCGTTTATGCGTTAGTGTGCTTTTGCCAATTCTAATCGTCGGTTGGGTTGAGTGTGTGTTTCATAAGATTTTGCTACTGGACAGAAAAAAAAGACAAAGCAATAAAAATAGCGATCAAAAATGTCTGAAAGCCTGGTAAGCCATAGACTTAAAAATAAATTTTTTGTTAAAGTTTCTGGTAAAAATCATTTTGGATGATAGCGAAAATGAATAAAAAGTGACAAAAGGAGAAGTGTAAGAGCGATTAGTTTGGGCGTGAGTGGGAGAACGAAATTTTTCAGCGAGGAATACATTGAGTAGTGGAATGGTAGCGTATAGTATTTTGCAATAGGGTGAAATATTGATTGCCTGTTAAAGAGAGATAAATATATGTAGCAGAATTAGAGCGGTTTTACACGAGAAAATTCTTGAATTCAATTCTCCTTGTGCTTTCCTTCGGTTCCCATTCGCTTCCACTTTTGTCATATTTTTTTGAAAAAGCAATTGTGAAACAAAAAAACGTATGCTACCAAGCAAGAGAGAAAAAGATAGGAAAAAAAACTTGAAACGACTTCTCATTTCATTAGAACCGTTTTACACGAGGAAATTGGATTCAATTCTGTTTGCATTCTCTTTTGACTATTCGCGTTTATCTTTGCCCATTTTTCAATTTCTGTTCCCTTCGGATTTGATCTATCACCTTTTCGATTGTAGAAAATTTGGTACTCCCTGTTCCGAAAACATTCGACAACAATTTAAGAAACGGAAATTTACAAAAATTTAATGTTTTATGATTATGATGTTTCTTTCATACAAAAACCATTTATGTCATAAAAATAAATCGCTGTTGACAGCAAATAATTGAACAATGTTGGAAAAATTTTGAAACATCAAAAAAAAAACTTTTTTTGAGACTAGAAGAATTTATATATGTATTTAAAAAAACTAAATTTGATAAATGAAATAAAAATATAAAAATTAAAAAGGAAGAGATCGGCAGAACATGCATTGTCGATCCCACAACTTTACACGAATATTGACTCTACGCTGTCGGCTTAGGCTCGAATCATTGGTTTGTTGGCGTAGCGCTATAGTCGCATTTTTATCCCAAGAGAAAACTTAAAATTCAATTGGTCTCATAAGGATGGTTGAATCAGTAGGTTACCGATATCGTACCAATAACTTGGTTTTGAAGAATAGATGATGATATTGTGGCGAATTTCATGATTCCACTATTATTTCCTGCTGGGTTCGATCGCTATAAAGTCTAATAAAAACTCACCAATACAGTTTACCAATAACTAGTTTTTTTAACTAATCACAGTAAATTCACTGTACAGCACTTGAAAATCAACTGATCACCATGCCTTGCTTGCCTATAGCCGTTTATATTCGACAGGGTACGAACTTGTAGGGACCCGTGACGATACGCAGGCTTGACTGAGAATGTTTAAGTGTGAGTGCACTCGGCTGTCCTCGTGTCACACCTACTTCCATTCGACTGTCGTCGTGTCGCTGCCGGCGTTGATTGGCTAAAATCTAAAATTTTCTATTTCTTTATTTCTGAGGGTATTGTGCTGCGCTAGGCAATTGCACCTACAGCGCAAGTGGAAGTTATTGCGCTAGAGCACAACATTAGTACCCTGCTCGTCAATCATGACCCGAGACGAGCAAATTTACCATGCGTTTAATTACAAAAATTTAAAATTGTAAACGCGAATAGAAAACGCAAAAGAGAATACAAGCAGAATTGAATTCAACAATTTCCTCGTGTAAACGGGTCTTTACCCAGCGGCGAAAATTCACATTACAAAATGCAATACTTCTCCAACACTTTGCAGACAGTTTCCCTTCAAGAATCAGTTACAACCAATATTACTTTCCCATAAGCATGGCCGTTTTGTAGACAAAGCCGATTACATACCTCTTTACTAGTAATGGAATAATTGTGTGAATGTACGGCAATAGACGAACTTTCACGAAGTTTAAACACTTTACGAAGCAGAAATCATAGAAATTGTTTCACTACATGTCAGCCTACAATGTAATAGATGGTCATAAAGTACTTGTAAGGGTTTCGTAATGCATTATGTGGAAGTACTGCAAACTCGCTTCGCCGCTGGGTAGTTATGGCCATCTCTTTGTCTCATATTAATGAACACAAGTGCTATCTCTCTCACTTGCGCATTAGGGCCTATCTAACGCTCTCTCGGTTGTTGGCGGGATTGTCACTCTTACGACAGACATACCTACCTCGGGTATATGCTAAGCTTCCTAACCTCCACATTTTATTTAAAATAATATTTATATAGATAAGCTTTTAGTTGGATCAATGTTTTGGGTTACAATAAAATTTGTAAATTAGTTGAAAAAATACGTCGAAGGCGTTTTATCCAATGCAAAAGTTTCAGTCGTGGAACATAAGAATCTCATTTATTGTAGGGAGCTGTTGTTGTTGTTATTTTTAGCGACGCAAACATTCCCCGAAAATTTTTGGGAGTGTTGTCGGAAATGACAATCCTTTGCCGGATATGAACCCGGTACTCTTGGCGATTTGGTTTGGCCAATTAAACATTTTAGATCATCGCACAAGAAGGTTGATAATTAGAGGTGAGATGCATTATGTTACCACAATCATATGTGGATTTTTGTCCTCTTACGACAGGTATACCTACCTCGGGCATATTCTAACCCCCTAACTCGCAGGGGTTATTGTAGGTAGCTCATTTCGAAGAGCCAACCCCTGTACATTATAGGTCTCTCACCTCCATTTCATATGTTGATGAATATAGAAGTCAACCATATATGCGCAATGTATCAGAATACATACATTTCACTGAAAAGGACTACAGTATGAATGAGAGGTACCAACGAATTCCCAGAGTTGAATAAATAGGTTGTCTCATTTCACTCTCTGATGTACAGACTGATTTTCTCTCATAGGTGGTGTGCACTCTTTGTAAATTCCTTTTGTATTTAAAATTTTATAATGCATGCAACCTTTGTTGTTGTATAATTTAGACAAGTTTATTCAACCATCTTCTCTCGTCGTTGTTACGGACATAGAGTGACGAGGCGGTCGTGTTTCGCTTCTCATCTATTTCATAAGCATTTTTAAATTTTCTTTTATGTATATTCTCACCAGGCTAGTATACACACCTGAATTCCATTTTATCGAACTATGTAGACATTTCTCGAAGTACAAATGTGCATACATATTAGCATAATCCCTCAAAAATGTATAGCTTATATAGGGCTTATATAGTGTAATCAAAAGGCTTATAACATGAAGAATGGAATTTGTATTTGTAATTTTCACTGAGAGGGAGATGAGCCATGTAAAGCAAAGTTAACAAAATTTATGTTTATAAGTATGAGAACAAGTGAGAGACCCATAAACATTGTTTACCCGTACTAGTTTGGCATCTTCGTTTGCGAATCGGAGTGGAAGGCAGTGGATGAATGTACTCCGAGAGAGTGTAATGAAGGAAATCGCGTTCAGAGTTGTTTTAAAGTAAAAACTGTAACTAAAAATTACAATTTAATCTGAAATGTACACTTTATAGTAACTGATAAGGTGTTATAATTACTTAATGTTCAATGTTCAGGTATTTTTATGTCTTCACGTTCAGTATTGCAGAATTTAAATTTCTCCGTTTTAATATTTAATACAACGCACCCTGTGTGGTTTATGTGTGTGTGCATATTCGGAGTAAGTTGCGCTACTAGTAGACATATACTATGACTATACATTTGGATTAGTCGAATGCCGGTGACGCCGGTATACCCGAAAATTGTCAAGCAACGGCGACTGTGCCATGGAAAAGTTCCGTTACCCAGTCTGAGGTGGCGTGATTGTTGCCACTTGGGTTGGTGGTTGCCATCAGGGCCCGGACTTTTATTTTAATTTTAAATTTTAGTACTACCAAATCCTGTAAAAGTACAGTATGCATGCCAAGAAAAAAGAACAATATACTATGGAAACTAAAGTTAGCTTTGCTTTTGCGTAGTAAATTTAATGAGCATCGCACTTTTGGATTTACCTTAAAACTCAAATTACTGTAATTACGCTTTTATTTTAAGGCGTAATGTAAAAAGCAATTTAGTAGGCTTTACTTTGCTAATATTTTGCTCAGTGTCTATTTTTATTGCGGGTAATTTTTACCGCAGGGAACAAGAATAAAATGCAAGAATATTAATAATGATTAATGACTTTATAGGAGAGTTTATAGCTAAGAAAAAAAATTAAATTTATCGAAATAAATCATATTACGGCCCTATTCTATGGCAGCATAAAGCGTAGTAGATTCGGGTAAAGTACAATAGGTATTAAAATTAGTGCAATTTTTGTCAAATCCGAACCCTGAAGGCACGCTTCCGTTGGCGCGCAAAATCAGAAAGGTTCTAGACCATGCCTTTGGTGTGTTCCCTTGGTGGACCGTGGGACCCCACGTTACTGGGTTTGGGTTAGACACATGGAACTTCTCACCCAACCTAGCCATTGACAAAAATAGTTCGATCTACGGGCTTCGTTAACATGGCACATAATAAAAGAATACTGCCGCTTTTAAAACCTCATTTAAGTCCAACTTTGCAATACTTTACAACTTGACTAATAATGGATTGTCATTTGCTGCTAAAATGTATACTAGCAATATACCTAATTTTACTCGCGTTCCGTCGTAACCGTGATGTCAGCCGTGTTAAAGTCAGGGATCAGGACAGGATTCCATGTGTCTCCCACCCTGGTCAATTTGGCACTTTGGAGGTGTCTCTTTCACTTTGGTGGTTTTGGCATTTTGTTGGTTTTTTGTTTTCGAGATCGTGCATTTATAAAAAAATGCATTGAATTTTATTGTACGTTTATATTTCGTACATACTTTGTTACTTGTGCTCTCTTTACCAACATAAATACCTTAAATTCAATCATAAAAAGGAAACACCTTTTTGGATACCAATTGCCCATTTCCCCTTTGTCTGACACTTTCGGGCGCCCTGGCTTACCTGCAATTTAACTCTGGCCACACCGAGAACACACCAAACACTTGTTTGTCTGAAAATTAAAAGTTCCGTTATTGGTGCCTTTTCCACTCAATGGGAATATTTGGTGATGCCACCTCAGCAATATCATAGCACTTTCCCCTGGCTATCGATTTAATACCGAACCGGAGGGTGAATCAAGACTGTGAATTTACTTAACCAACCGCAGTGAGTCATGACCAATTGAACCAAATAAAAATGACTTTCAATTGAAAGTAAACCATAACAAACTCAAATACGTACATAGTATTATGCATTTTTTTAAGAAACTTACTTTTTTCTGAATAATATAGGACTTAAGGTAAGCACATACTCGAACCCTAAACAGATGTAGATTAAATTTGACCCGTCTGATGAGAAACTTCTGTAAAAATCAATATGAAATGGCTTTTTTAATATGTCTAAGTTGTGGTTAAGAAAAAAATGCCAGAAAACCGTCAACTCTTGAATACATATGTGATTTTCTTCCGCAAAATTTATTTCAAAAAAGCCAGATCTGGCTAAATTAACACACTGCCTGTATACGAAGCAAAAAAAAAATATCCAAAATGGTAACCGACGTCGAGCTCACATTTAGAAATAAGCAGAACTTCAAAATTAACGTCTTATTCATTTTCAAAAGCCATATGTATGTAATATTCCAAAATGGCAACCATAAACATGTATATACATACCATTCCAAACGGTGGACATATTTTCACTCATTGAGCACATTGAGTTAAAATAACTATTATATATATTATTATTCTAACTATGTTGTTGGCATATGTTTATTAAATCTAATGTTTTTTATTACGCGTAAGCTTTTGAAATATCGAACGGATCTGAAAGAAGTGGTAGCACTGATGGTGGGCTTTCAAACATTCCTATGGTGCGTTTTCACCATATCCTATTAACGATTACCGGGGTTTAATTGACTGATTTTGTTCGGTTAGCTGTCAAATAACCCACTGTTTATTTAACCGAATTTTATGAATGCGGCCCTAACTAACTCATCTATACATAATAAATTCCAGTAAGAAATATTTTTCAGCCATTTCGGCCTCTAGACAATGCTGGAGAAGTATATGAACAGAGGATTTAACAAGTTAAACTAATTTAAATTGGTCGAATTTCGACCACGGGAGATACTAGTTTTGATTAATACAATTCGCAAACATCAGATTAACTTGTAGTTTGACTTATTTTACAAATAGAAAATTACGATAAATTTACTGAATGTTTACTAATAACGTAGAATGAGAGAATTCCGAGAAAAGAACCAATATTAAATTATAATCTTTTAATTCCAATTCGAATCGAAATTTTCTTCGAAAACTATTAGTGTTCTAATGCTAATGCAAAAATAATATTGCATATTGGTATCAAAATTTGTATGGAAAATGCTGGCCCAGCATGATCAGCCTGTTGTGCATCATGAAGGTGCAAGACGAATTATAATTACCTTATTCTAAAATGATCCGGTCATCGAAGCAACAGCATTACTGCCGTATTTTCATTATCCCTTACGAAATTTTTTGCTGGGCAATCTACATCATTTACATCCGTACCTACATATGTACGTACCTTAATGGTACTCATTGACAGGAATGTTTACAGGCTGCTTGTTCCCTGTTGGACTTAACAGTTGCTTTGATAACACAGAGTGAGTAGGAAAAATGCATAACACATGAGGATACGTTAGCTGCAGTGTTGCCACTTCGGTGATTTCTGTATTAGTGTTGGCATTTTTTACTATGAACATTTGCAGTCTATTTCTAAATTTCATCATTAACTGTCAGATTTTTTTGTTGCCGAGGAAAAAGAGGAATTTCAAACTGTAGACACCAGCATGGCATATCGGATTTCTAAATTTGTTAAAGCAACTTAAAAAAAATTGTTTCAAGTTAAGAGAAGAAATGCAAAACAACTTATGGTATTGCTTTTTTTATAAGTCAGTAAAGGAAATTAATGACGAATAAGAGCCACATGAACGTACAGACAGCATTATGAGGGGACGGTTGGGTAGATTTAAAAAGTGTTAGAGGATAAATAAGGCCGTAGTTCCTTGGTCGCAAGTTCACCAACTCAAAAAGGCAGATTCATAATGGCCCTACAAGTTTACCAACAGCCTTATCTGGTTTATTTGTACTTAAAATGAAGAGTATTGAAGAACAACATTATTTCAGTTCAGTATATGCTTACACAAATTAATATTTCTCCTATAAAAATGGATTTAACTTTCAATTTTATCCCGCGTTAGTTTCTGTTTAACAGCTTTGTAAAAGCTCCCTTAACCGGGTTTCTCTTTTTCACACATTATTTATTCAGAATAAAAGGAAAGGGAGAAGTGAAAAAATGCCCAATAATTTTTCATTTAGAATACAAGGAATGGGAGAGAGAAACAAATCCTAGCGGAATTTTGATTTTTCTTCCCTAATTATTTTTAAGTCGACCGTAGTGGGATATTGGCTAATGCATCTACCATACTAAAGGCGCCAGGCGCACATTCCTATAACACTCCAAATTGTCGGGACTATATTCTCCGTCTTTTCTTTTCGTTCGTGGCGTCATCTTTATTTCCAAAAATAACCGAAAACTTTAACCAGCTTGAGCGCTAATACTGTTTTTTTTTTTTTTTTTTTTATTTCGGCGACCACTGTGGTGTGGTGCTAGTGTTGCTGGCCTACCATACCTAAGGTCCCAGGTTCAAGTAACATTAAAATGATTTCAAACGTTTTTTATTTTAAATAAAATGGGGCCGCCCCTCGGCAGTGGCCGGCCAGCCTGCCATGAAAAAGCTTCTCAGCCAAATTATTATTATAAATTAGTATACGAGTATGTACAACATTTGCTATTTTATTTCACACAAATATTTTGGTGGTGCCGAAATTATCTGACGGAATTGTCTAAAGTGTCATTATTTTTTTGGCGGCAAAAGGAATGTTACCACAGTATAAAAGGGGCTTGAGACAGTGTCCGGACTTTAAAATTGTGTTTGCTGGCAGTAATTGAAAAAATACGTGGTAGATTTTTGATTAAACAATTTGTATTCATTCAATAAAAAATTATTTTCACACCGTTCCCTTTGTACGTACATAGCTCATTCTAAATAAATATTCGTTCACCATAAAAGCATATGCTCATGGAAGAACTCCATCTCTAAATTTAAATTTGCTATAAAATCAGAGGAAGAACATCCATCACAGGTTTCTTTAGCAAATATGAGGGTCTATCAGAAATACTATGAATAGGACAGCTCGAAGTTACGTTGGCGATAACAAAAGAGCACAACGTAACTCATACGTACACTGTTGTTGACATCATTTTTTGTAAATCGCTTTAAGAATATGATGCAAATCCCTGTTAGTTAGATTGATGGCACTGACTCTCAGATATTGTAACAAATGACTGTCCGTGTGATTGTAGGGCAATCAAATAATTAATTGAAATAGCAAGTGTGGTAGCCAGCAACACTTTTAGACATTTTATATTCAGCTTATGGTGCTAACTGAATATTTTTATACTGGCAACACTGGTATACTCGAGCACACATACAAATGTACGTATCTATACAGAGCAGTGCTACTGGATTATGCGCAGTTTCACTACATTTGTGAGTACTTCTCTTGAAGCACATGGTGGTTGACTGCTTCCAACCCCCTCCATAGAGCACCAAGCTTATGTTTGTGTGTATTCATGAAGGCTGTTTAGACATTCATTTTTTCGCTGAGTGATTTAAAAAAGAATATCAGCTATAAAGAAACAAAACGTTTTGACTGATCTACAATGAAACGTCTAGGGAAAAACGAAACGTGATTAGCGTCAGTGTGCTGATTTTGTATTCTTTTTATCAGTTTTTCGCTACTCACTACATTTGGAGAGCGGAAAGTGTAAGGAGACAACATATTTTAACAGATTTAAAGAAGAAGATTGAAGAAAGAGAACCAGAAAATTGTAAATATGCATGTGAGGGGTGATAACATTTTGATTGCTCTGTTGAAAATATTATCTTGCTGTTCGAAGGAGACAAACCTATAGGTGAATTCTATAACTAGTATCTAGTCACTAATAGAGACATTTTGTGGTCAATTTCAATTTTGATACAATTTGGTATTCAGTAAGCTGTCTCACATCTCTAGTCTCAAAAAAATAGTCACTAATTTGTCAGCTGGTTCCAGGCAGGTCACAAACAGTAAAATATTGGGTTAAAAATTAAAGAAATTGAAAAAATAATAAATTTTAAGTGTAGCAACATTTATATATTTAAAAAAAATATAATTAATTAACAAAAAAAAGAATAGAAAATAAAAATAATAAATTTTCCGCGATCCTGGGCTCGAACCTGCGTCGCTCACTTTGTACTCGAGACGTTTACTACCTGGGCTATCGCGACATCTATACATCCACTGTCAATTGCTGTACTTGAGATGTATGCAAGTGTGTTTTCACCACATATCATTGGTGAACTTTTTGTGATTTTCTCTTACAGAATACCGAAATCATCTGAAGTCACAAAAATTTTCTCTAATGAAAAATCTCAAATTTAGTGACTTGAGATAAGACAGACTTACAGAATACAGCTACTAGTGCGATCACCGTTTTATGTATACATAAATACAGTGACGAGTGTAAAAATAGCACTTAAAAATTCAAAATAAGGTTACAAATTGTGGCTATGTATTGTTTTTTTTTTTTATTTTCATTTAAAATATAGCGTTCTTTCCATACATGAATTTTTATGAATTTTCTTTCTCGAAATATGATCTAATCTAAACTTTCCTAAGTGTTGCCAGTTGGGGTGTCTTTAACAGGGCTACCACCTATCGGATTTTTTAAATTGAATTGAAGTGTGATCAATTGATAACAATATATATTTTATGACGTATTTCCATAAAAAAACCTAATCCCATTTAATTTATTCTTTATAACCGTTATAATCTCGAAAACGACTAGACACATTTTCATTAAATTTTGTTATATATTATCTGGTAAAATCCAACCCTTTCTTATTTCTCTGTTGTCACTTAAGATGTTTTTACAGCGTTGCCGGCTATCTAAAATTTAAAAAAATCAAATTAAAAGAACAAGATATTAAAATGTGTGTTTGGCTTGTCTGATCTATTGTTTTTGTGGTGCAAATAAAAGATATATTTCACCTTTCTGCTCTACGTTTCGCTAAATATTTCAGCACCTTCAGGAGCGACTCTGTTTATTTTTGGTTTTAATAAAAGGGGAAAAAGGAAATACAAACAATATTACATTAGGAAACATAAAGTATTTGTTGCCAAAGGCAACAACAACAATTATGGACTAATACTCACATCAATATTGGGCACTTGTTCTACATAATTCCATATAATTAAACATTTAAACTTAAGCTAGCATACATGTATCCGTACCACCTTGTGTGGTAGTCTCGTCATCACCATAGTATATGTCTACTAGTACCCGGTAAAAAACGTTGGAGCATCAGAGTACTCCAACACTTATCCTCATTCATATAAAAAAGGTGGTCCAATTTACATAGCGATGTCCGGTGATTGGATCACCTAATCCTATTCGGAGTACCATTTACTTTGCTTCAGAATAGTCTATAGAGCACCTACGTTGGAGTACTTTGAAAATGCTGCCAAAAGATTACTCTATAGAGTATTCTAGACGAAAGCGAGAAGGGAGTATGTGTTCTTTTGAGGACCACCTACTCCCGCTCTCGCTTTGCTGTTGAATACTCCATAGAGTAATCCCATGGCAGTATTTTGAGAGTACTCTCACGTAGGTGGTCTATAGAGTATTCAAAAGCAAAGAAACGTAGTACTCCGAGATGGATTAGGTGATCCAATCACCGGACATTACCATGTAAATTGGACCACCTTTTTTATATGAATGAGGATATGTGTTGGAGTACTCTGATACTCCTTTAGGAGTATTCTATGGAGTATGAAACGGAGTATTTCCGTTTTTTGCAGGGTAGCGCAGCTTACTCCGAATCTGCACACACACCCAAACCACACAGGGTGCGTTGTATGCAATAATAAAACAATCAAATTTAAATACTGCAATATTGAACTTGAAGACTTAAAACACCCAAATTATTGAATATAAAGCAGTTATAACACCTTATCAGTTCCTGTAGAATGTAAATTTCAGTTTAAATTGAAGTTTTTAGTTGTAGTTTTTACTTTAAAGCAACTCTGAACGCGATTTCCTTCATTACACTCTCTCGGAGTACATTCATCCACTGCCTTCCACTCCGATTCGCAAAAGAAGATGCCAAACTAGTACGGGTAAACAATGTGTTCGGCAATGCGAATATTTGATTCCCTCTTTGTCGTTCCGATATATATCTTGTCGCAGTATTCACTCTCTTTCCCATTACATTTTATTTGGTAGACAACGTTATTTTGTTCTTTTGTGTCAAGCGGGCTTTTTGTTTTTGTAAATATACTGGACAAAGTATGATTTGACTTGTACGCCAAAGTGATGTTTTGCTCTCTTACTGCTTTGTGATCAAAGTTTTCACTTTATTTGGGAATATAAGTGACGCTGAAATACTTCATAGTATTTGTTGCTGTTGTTTGGGTTTGTATATTGTTTGTTTGCAGATTTTCCATTCTCATTGTTTCTTGTTTTATTAGTTCGCGTATTAGGTAAGCAGGGTAGTTATTGTTTAGCAACATGTTGTATATTTTGTTTTTGTTTTCTTTGTGAAATTGTTGGTGGCTGATCGTAAGTATTTTTCTTATTAGGTTCTTCGCCGTGTTTATCTTGTATTTTGTTGGTTGAGAGGATAAATAATTTATAAGGCGCCCAGAAGAGGTTGGTTTGGAGTACACATTTAGTATAATATTTTGTTTTTTCTGTGTATAGAGACATCGAGAAACGGTATGTTTTGGTTTGTTTCCATTTCCATCGTGAACTTGAGCTTCGGGTGGTATCTTTTAGTGTGTTTAAAATAGTGTTTACATCGTTAATTTTTGTTATTGCGAAGATGTCGTCTACGTACTTGTTTATGAATGTTATGTCAATATTATGGTTTAGTTTTAGTTCCGAAATAGAGTTGTCACGAAGGTCGTCCATGATGATATCGGCTATTGTTGGGGAGAGGGGGTTGCCCATAGGCATTCCAAAGGTTTGTGTGTAGAGTTTATCGTTGCACATAAAGTAATTGTTGTCTTTAAGGCAAAAGTCGAGAATTTGTTGGAATTTTTGTTTTGGTATATTCGTTGTTGCTTGTATTTGGTCCCAGTTTTTCATAATAATTTTTGTAGCTAATACTGTTGGTATGTTCGTAAACAAACCCAGTAGAACCAGGGATCATAGTTTTATTAATCCCGGAGTACTCCCTTGAGAGTATAGGATTACTCCCTATTACTCCCTATACTTCTGTGTATTACCATATAATTTTGTGTACTCTCTTTTAACATTGCATGTCCTAGGAAGGCGAGTAATAGAAAAACTCCCTTTCAACTCTCAAAAAACGATAAAGGAGTTTTTGTTATTACTTTTTTATGAATCGCAATCGAGTAATGGGGGAGTTTTGGAGAATTTTAGGAGACCTCCCAGGAGAGTAATGAGGGAGACATTTCATATTCCTCCTAAAAGACCAACGAAAGTTCTTTGTGGAATCATACCTCAATCATTTTATGGAAGCAAATAAAGACATGGAAGTAATGCAAATGCCTTCAGCATATCAGCAAAAAGGGGAAAAATAATATTCATATAAAAAAAATTTAACCACAAATGGTATCAAACATGAATTAAATATATTTTTTTTTTTTTTGTTGACAGAAATTCGGCTTACTCGAAAAGTTGTTAGCCGGGAGTAGTAGTTGGAGAAATCTCTACTTTCGCCCCAAAAAAATATAGAAGGTATTAATCCTTTATTATTCACTTTAGGAGGTCTCCCCTATTACCCTAAGATTAGTAAACTTGGAGCACAGAGTGTAGAAATCTCTGTTATCCTTCCGAAAGGATGTTAAGGGGAGTACTCTCTTGTTCATCGCTTGGGGATATCTCCCGTTTTCCTCCACAAAGCGTAGCATAAGAGCAGAAAATGAAAAAATTATCTTCTATTGTTCCAAAAGGATGTCGAAGGGACCTCTCTCTTAGTCATCGCTTGGGGAGATCTCGCTTTAAGTTCTACTGGCAAGAGATAATATCAAACGAAACTAACACATCATCATTGTTTACACTTAAATTGCTTAGTCTGTCTTTTAATTCGAACACATTCTTAACATTGTAGTTATCTGAAACCTGTGGCTTAAGTATCTCACCAATAAATTTGGATAAGTTGTAACAGGGGAGCATAATTGAAGAAGCAATGGGGCGCAAAGGGATTTCTGGTTAATGAATTTTTGGTAGCCCATACAGCCTGGGCGCGGCTGATGCTGTACTCGTGAGAAGCTGTTTTTCTCTTGAGTTTATGTGTTTTCCTTTGTATAGTTCGTCAACAATTTTGTTTTTTTTTCGTTGTAAAGCTCTCGTTGGATATATTCTTATTGTTTTATACGTATTTTTGTCTCCAAGTAAGTTGTTCATCTTTTCTTTGTATTCTTATTCGTATAAAGCTACTCTCGTGTTACCTTTGTCTGCGTCGGTTGATTATATTTTTATGGGATTTCAGAAAATTACAAGTTTTGTTGAATGTTGCTAGAATGAATTTTTCGGCTGAGTTGTGTTTGATGTTCCTTTTGAAGTGTATAATTCTATTGCTTAACCTGTTCCTTGCTGTTTTTTTCTCTTTCTCATTTTGTATACCTGTGCTTATTTGTTCCATTTCGGCAATGATGTGTATTGGTGAGAAGTTTTTGTTTGTAGTGGTTAATGCAAACTTTCTTCCAAGAGAGAGTAGCCACCTAACTTCTTCGGGAAAATGGGTGTTCGTTTTGTTTACGAACCAGGGGCCGAATAACGACATCCGTTCCGTGATCGTAAACCGGTTTTCAAGTCACGATAACTTTGAAACTGACTAATAATGCATAATTGAACCAACCGTTACCTCCAGCCCGTTGCTCACGTATACTATCATTTCGCATTATGGGCTTAGAGCTATTTTGATTTAAAAATTCGCTTTCGATCCCAACTTACGCATCTGCTCTTGTTTGAGTCTTTCTATTTTGGAAGTTTGTATTTGTTCTTTTTCTTTACCAGTTTTTATGCTTTGGGTGTTCTGTTTGCTAATAAAATCCTCGAGTTTTGACTTCGTTAGAGTTGCCTTTAGTTGTAGTTGTGCATTGAACAAGAGTTGAATGAAATGTTGTTTGGCGGTTATCTGTCACAATCTCAACCCTAACTGATGTGTGGCCACTTAGGATGTTTTGATTTTTTCCAGTAATTCTAATAAAGTTTGCCTCTTTCTAATTCTAGTTGCGGATGGAAAGTCCATCTCCCTGGGAAATTGGTACTTTAACAGACCCAATCGAGGTGTTTGACATGGTCATGGTAGACCCAGTATCAACACAAGATTCTGCCAAAATAAACGTTAAATTTGATAAGCTTCTCATACGTATGGTGCGACGACAACGAGCACTGTACGATCCGACGCACAAAAATTTCACAAATGCTAAAGTTAAAACTGAAATTTGGGAAAAAATTGCAAAGAAATTGAATAGTGATCGTAAGTATATTATACTTTTCATAATAAATTTCCACAAACCTTTCTAATTTGCTATACAAAAATACTTACAGCGGATGCCTGCAAGTGCGCTTGGGTGAATTTACGTTATTGTTATCAAAAGTATGTGCGACGGTTGCGTAAATTCTTTGCTAATAAAAGGAGTAAAACGCGCAAGCATAGACCCGTTATGGCATTTGAAAATGATATGATATTTCTTTGGCGCTTCATAGCGGATAAGTGAGTAGTAGTAAAATTATTTTCTTTTCGACTTTTAAAAGCGACTATTTTATATATTTTCTTTATTCTATTTAGAATTCACTGTCCACTGCCGCACGGCGAAGAGAATATTGAAAAGCAAGCAACACCTCCACCAGATAAAGCTTTAGAAGATGACGATATCGTACTGCTGGAGGATGATGTAGAAGTGATTGATTTGGATGATGAAGCCAATAAATTATCAGTACCATTTTCAAGGCATTTGAAAGGACAATTCTTAATAACGCCTGAAATACGCCGATTGATCGCAAATATAGAACCTTATGATGAGCTATATGATTGCGCGCATAGATATTATGATGATTATAGACGTAAAGGCATTATATGGAATGCCATCGCTAATGAAGTTGGTGATAAAGGTGTGTAACAAGCGTCTGAATTACGTTTCATGTAAACCGTTCATTCAATTGTTAATTTTCTTTTGAATTTTTAGCAACGAAATTAATGAAATGTTGGATACAAATACAAACACGCTATGAATGGGAAATTATGCAACGTAATATGAATGGTTCGGCGGCGTTGACGAAACCAGCTACTGAATTGGAACATCTTTTGTCTTTCTTTAAGGGACATATTAAGAAAATGTGAGTTGTTTAATGAAGCTTAGTGATTATACTGTTAGAGGACATGTTAGGGAGAAAAAATACTTCATATAGTTGTGAAAGTGCATAGGGAGCAGTATAACAATACCTAGAAGAAAGTAATATCTTCGAAGTACTCCACAAATTTGGGGCCACAATTGCTTCTAATCGAGGGCACTTCCTTATTGCGCAGCACATCGAATACCAAATCATAACTCATACTAAGAAATAATATTGAAATCTGTACAAATATTCATAAAGAGTAGTGTATCCATGCTATGGTTGTTGTTGTAACCGCATAACCTTTCCAAAAGGCTTAGGAAGTTTTACGGATAGGGGCAGTCATTTAGCGGATTGAAAGAAATGAACAATAAATGCAGGGATTGGCACGGAGGCAGGTCTTTCTTCATTCTCCTAGTTTTCTTTCATATTAAGTGTGGCTACCAACTCCAAACTTGAGTAGTAAATAAAGGAAAGGTTAGACGGCATGTATTTGGTATGGCGAAATCGAGTCTGGAGAGGTAAGAGTTTAACCGGTTACAATATCCAGATCGAAATTGAGTCGGAGTGGCTCACGTCTCCCCGGGAAGGACGGTCTTTTCTTCAGCTGTGTTGTTGTTGTTGTAGCAATGCTTCGCACTGCCTAGTCGTGACAAATTAGACTGGGTAAAAAAAACCCGGCCCATTCCGGTACGATAGAACAGACTGTTGTGGGAATTCCCTGCCTAGTAGTCACTTTCCTTACCTAGCATTGTCATCACTATCTTTTAACGGAAGTCCCAGGAACCTCGAGGCTTCAATGCGGTTGGACCAGAGTGAGATTGGTGTTAAAAGAGTCTGCTCTGTTGAGCAGATAAATAGATGGTTGGTATCATGGGGAGATACACCGCATACCAGGCAAACATTTGGCCTGTCAGGGTTCAGTCTGGATGGGTAAGAGTTTAATCTATTTCAGTGTTTTTGTCCTTACAACAACAACCTGACAGACGCGTCTAGCGACTCGCTATAGATGTCGATGATGCCGGAAATGTTTCCTCATGTCTCTGGGCTGCGCATTAGCGTCAAGCCGATGTCTGCCTAGATGTCCCGGTTCATGGCAGTTCAGTAGAAAATGAGCAATTTACCCTCTCGGTGGAGGTGAGACTCAGGTGCCATAAGGAGACATTCAATAGCGGTTTTAGTTGCAACTACGACTACGCTTACTTCTGTATATGCTTAAAGCTCTAAGTTGTTTGCATAGGGTTACCGCTATCCAGGAATTCCAATTATTTAAATATGTATGTTGAGTAAAATTTGAAAAATTGATCTCCAATTAAAAGTTGTAATCAAGAATTAAAAAACTAAGAAAGTCTGGAAATAATGTTCTAGGGAAATGACTATATATCATTAAGTATTATATTGTTTATTGTTTTCTCATATCACTAAATTTATTTGCTCCTTTTGCAGCCAGTTTACTGTATATAAATCGTCGTATTACCTCAAACATGACTGGCATGAACCAATCGATCACTTCAAAAACATCTTCAGTCTATTAGTTGCTATGAAAAAGTATCCAGCAATAATTACGCTAAGTGAAGGTACTGCGAAATCCTTTTCAAAGCATAAATCCATGGATGATGCCTATACGAAAATATGGAGCGATGTAGCAGCTACTAAAGGTATGTACTTACAAAGACGCCGCTCACCTCTCATTACCAACCTTCTTCCTTAAGGAAGGAGAGGGTGAGATGGACTGGGAGGTTCCATTGCGCATACCGAATCGCTCCCGCGACAGTCGGGCATGTACCGTAAGGGTTCATGTCTGCTGAAATCATGTTGCACAGTGTAATAAACTTCCGATATTAAATCAAAAATGTTAATCTTGCCTATTTCTCTTCTAGGTGGTGGCGTCACACCAGGTCAATGTGAAACTACATGGCTCATTTTACGTGCTTTCTATTGGGAGCTGGTTAATATGCGAAAACATAGCTATCAATTACAAGATAAATGGTATTTTGAATCAATAATTTCTGAATTGTATGCATTGGCAAAGATACAAAACCCGCATTTGAAGCCGATATTAACGAATGGAACAATACTCTCAATAGTTCCTGAAACTGGAACAACAACAAAACCAACTGAACCTAAATGCAGTATTACCATAAGTCTAGTTGAAACAGCTAAGAACGTTGGAAGCACTGAAAAACAACAACAACAACAACAAAAAGAAACAGCAACAGCGAATGACAATAAGAATGATAACAATAACGCTGCATCACAACCAATTCAGCAAAAAGAGCCAAAGCAGCCAATATTGACCAATTTTGTACCAACGCCAGTCAATTTTGATGAAGATAAAATAAGTTCTTCCAAGATACAGCTTGTGCCAATTGCGCCTGTGAAAGTACCAAAAACAACTGCAAATATGAGTTTACTTAAAAGCAGCAACATCATTCCCACTCCCACTTCGTCATCATCACCCGCACCTAACAGCAATGGTGGTACCACCAACGACGCTACATCGACCAACAGATGTCAAGAGAGTTTAGTTGTAACATTGACAAAAGCGCAACATAAAACGATTACAAATATTAAACAGAAAGATATAGCCAGTCCATATCCACAATCGAAATCGCCGCAAATACGTGTGAAATCACAAGCAGAACTTATTGGATCACCACAACAGCAGCAACAACAGCCACAACAACAAGTAAATATGCTTGTACAAATGCATCCACAACTACAAATAAAGTCGCAGGCTCCACCAACTTTGACGCAAGTGCAACAAGCGATTGGACAGCTCAAATCGTTGCAATATCAAAATGCAGTAACGCAATCAGCGCAGCAGCTGCAACAACAACCACAAATGCAATCAACCCAAACGCTAGCGCAACCATTCACAATAATGCCACCTAATGCTATCGTTCAAATACCAAATGCAGCTTTAACGAATGCAACACAAACTCTATCATCACAACAACAACCACCACCACCTTATACTACACCCACAAATATGGGACAATTATTACCGCCTGTAGCAATCGAACAATTGCCTTTACCAAATGCACAGACACCGCCATCAGCACTAACTTTGGATAGTATAAAAACACCAAAGATTGTATCAGCTGTTAGTTTGGCACCGCGTGCCACTTTCGCTGCACCTTTCATCAATAAAGGTTTACAAATAACTGCCGTCACTGGTGGCAGTAGTACTTCCTCAACAACAATGTCACCACCGCCACTAACGCACGCCTCCACAGGCATCGTTCATATACGTCCCGCAGCACCACCAACCTTGCCACAACTAACGACACCAAGTGGTGTGTCGGCGTCGCAGTCACCTGCAGCTATGTCGGGAAGTGCAATGACTTTCACTAATCCACCACAAAATAATGTTTTGAACTTGCCATACCAACTACCAGATAAAACAAATATTGTTAAATGTGCCCCGCCATTAATCAATTTAAATAATACAAACACAGGTGGCATGCCAAACACACAACCGAAAAGTAAAGTTGTGCCACTGTCGCAACCGGTACCGCCATTGTCACATGCAGGGTCCACTACACAAGCCTCAAATAAGTTAGTTGAATCAGCAGTACCAGCAAACTTTCTAGCACGTCCGCATGTAACACCAGCAGCACAATTAAATCCTAATGAAATTATGATTGAGTTGATAAGTTCGGTGAATGGCAATCAACTGGTCGTACATGGGCCACCGCTGGAGCGCAAGTATTCGCTGTCAATGAACACAACGGCACTTCTAATACGCGAAGTGCTCTCCATTCCATATCTGCATAAAAAAGACTACAACAAACCGCAGCAAATAAATATATTTTGGCAATATTTGGCCAGACGTTTCAATTTGCCAGGTAAGTGTTTGGGGGGAGTGAGACGAGGAAGAATAACCTGTTATGGGCATTTTTTTGTTTGCTCATAATTTCGTCACTCTCAAACCTTTCAATATATTTTTGTAAAATTTAATTATAACCACAACTTCTTTGTATTTACAGTGCATATTTGCAAAGCTTGCTGGAACTTCCTATCCGAGAACTTTGCACATTTTCCTCAAATCGCACCCATTGAAGAGCTAACCAAACCAGTTAAGATCGGCATTAAAGTTTGGCGTGAATCGCAGGCTTATTTTCAATTATTCAATGAGAAAGCAGGTAACATATTACTTTATGAACTAAACTAAGTATATCTAGGTAGACCTACTGTAAAATGAGAACGTGGTGGGGAGAGGAGATCCAGGGAGGTTAAATGGAGATTATATGTAAGGAGAAAGGGGTAAGTCGAGAGAGAAAGGATACCAGGAAGGTTGGATGAGAAAAAAGGAAAGGAGGCAAGGATTATATAAAAAATAGAGAGGTAAGAAAAGAGAGGATAAGTAAAAATAAAACTAGGAAAGCAGAAGAGATAAGGTGAATAGAAGATTAGAATAACGAGAAGAAAAGGGGAGAGAGAAAAAACAGGAAAGAGCAAAAGGGAGATCGATTAGAAAAAGAGACGAAATAGAAGAAGAAAAGATAACGACAAACAGAAGCGAGAAAAGACAAAAAAGAAACAAAGAAGAGATAAGAAAGGCGATTAAAAAAAAGAAAAGAGAAGGCATTGAGAAGAATAGACTGCCCTCTAAATAAAGAATAAAGAAAGAAAGGCGACAATATAGACGATCCTGCATGCTCGGCAATGTGCTTGTACCGGAGCGTGCCGGATTCATATCTAGCAAAGGACTGTGAACATCAGTATAACCCTATTTGGTCTGTCACGCCCCATTCCATGAATGTATGCGCCGACTAAGCAGAGCCAAGTACTGCTAAAATAGCAATAATATTAAGAATATAGGAAGAATTAGCAGAAATATGAGAAGAGAGGAAAAAAGGAAAAGGAAAGAAGTAGGATAGAGAATAAGAAGGGAAAGCAATAAGAAAAAGAGGTAAAAAAGTGATAAAGGCAAGATGAGAGGAGTCAAAAGAAGAGTGAAAGGATGGAAGGAAGAGACGAAGAAGAGATAAGAAAGACGATGAAAGTAAAAGACAGAAGGGAGAGTTAAAAAGAGAAGGTAGGGTGTGAGAGAGTAATAAAGAAGAGAACACAACAAGAACAACAAAAGAACACCGAAAGATTAGATGAAATCAGACAGTCAGGCTCTCTCAATTAGCTCGAGTATGCTGAACATAGGAAGTACTGATACATTAACAACAACGAAAAAAAGAGTACCGAGCAGAGAGATAGGCACTAAGAGCAAAAAAGAGAGATAGGAAATTTCCGTGGGGATAATGAATGAATGAATGATTATTCGCACAACAGCACAGAACCTAGCTAGGCAGGTCTTATTCCTTGAACCCCGGCTTTTGAGATAAAATATGAAGAGAGAAAAATAGAAAACAAATGCAGTGATAATAGGTGATATAGGGGAGGTAGGAGTTTAGAATATGCCCGAGGTAGGCATACCGGTCTTAAGAGGCGATTACAATTTGTGAAGCGCAATACATAGATACGAACCTTCTCTTCGAAGTATCAAGAGGAAAATCCTGAAAGTCGGGACGGAGAGTTCAAGTTTGCGATGAATCTATTAAAAAAATACAACTTCTAATCTATGTTTTTTGTTTTGTCAAATAAAGCTCAATTACGTTTGCCCGCCATGAAGGATGCTGTTGAGAAATTTTTCGATAACATCAGAATGCAGGCAAGAACAATACCACGTGTACCTGGAAAAAAGTTGCAATTTATTGCCGATTGGCGAGCAGCTTTAGATAGATCAGAAGATACAATACAAAATCGTAAGTGGTGAAGTAATTTGTATATACATTTTTAAAAACTAATGAATTTTAAAATTTAATTTACAGATCTTTGGTTCAGCACATGGAGTCTTTTTAGAAATTCATTCATTAAATATATGCGCGATTTAGAAGTTGGTATCGATAATAAATGGTCATTGATATGGTGGCGCGTTTTGGCCAAATTAGAATTCCTGATAGAGGAACAATATCATTCTATGGAACCATTTTATTACATTGTACGAAATAAAATGATTGAAGAGTGTGAACGTTGCCGTAGGGCAGAGCATACGCAAGATTCTAAAGCTGGTGAGGCGCCTGTTAATGCGAAAAAATTAAAACTAAGCAAGGAAAATAACCAAAACAATAATTGTGTATTAATGGAAATACCCGATATTGATCCATATCGTGTAGTTATGGCTGTACGTCGTTATCCGCAAATTTATCAAAAATCAAGTGAAGAAGAGAAGAATAAGGCGTGGATGGAAATGTCAGATGAATTACAAGTTAATGGTAAGCAAGTAGGAATGATTTTTAAGATATTACTGTAATCTACAGTGCTCGGCTAGTATCTGCCAAGTAGTAGTACTGGGTGTCGGTAATCGTGTTCCTTATATGTGTTGTTACAAACATCAAGTAAAAATAGTGGAACGAAAAGAGAGGAGGGTAGGATAGACGGATAGTCGTGTAAAAATAGTAAAAGGGACGAAGAGAGACAACTGAGATAATGATAGAGAAGATGTAAGGCTAGAAGTTTATTATGAAGGAAATGAGTTAGTGCGAAAAATACTAAAAGCAATTAAAAGAGCGATTGCAAATAAAGGTAGAGAAATAAAGAGTACTGAAGAGAGAGAGAAGGCGAAGAATAAAGAAAAGGAAAGGAGAGGAGCGTGAGGGAGAGGAAGATATGAAGAACATAAAGATATGAGGGGCGTGGGAAAGAGAGGATATGACGCCGAAAAAAGAATAGGGAGAGTAAAAATAGAAAAGTTAAAAAAGAGGAAAATAAAAAGCGGCGAAAAAGGTATACGACACAAAGAGGAATATAGAATGGATCTATATGGAACAGAAAATAAGAAAAGAGAAGAGAGAGTCCAGAATTGTATACAGAGAACTAAAAAGAGGAATCAAAAAGTACTGAGATGAGCAAGAGAGGGAAGAGAATGCTCCCATGAAATTCGAGTGTAAGCAGCGGAACGATCTGTATCCAGGGATCAGAGAAAAGGAGAAAGGAAGTGAACAAAACACACTTATAAAATAAAAACCTATTATAAAATAAAAATGAGAGATAAAAAAAAATAAAAGTTTCATAGAAAGTGAGAGTTAGAGAGATGATATTGGGAAGAAATAAGAGGACGTACTGAAAGTCGGGCATTTGAATTTACACATAAATATTGCTCTTCGTTTTACATAATTTCTCTAAATATTTTTCTAATTTTTATTTGCAGAAAATTCACTACGCTTCGCATTTCAACAAGCGTTGAAAAACTATCGTCTATATTTGGCGCGTGATCCAGCGAATCGTTGTCGCCTCAACCATCGTTATTACAAGCACATGGCAGAAATTTGTAGATCCGTTAAGCCGGGCGGAATAAAAAAACTAAATATTAAAACGCCTACGGAATTAAATCAAACGGTCAATGAAAATCTCGATGCACCCGAAGTTGTATTCCCCGAACGTTTCGTTATGGATATAAATATGAGCAATAGCAACACCAATTTGGTAATGAAAAATTGGGCATACGGCGTGGCTATAGCCGGTATACAGTCTAGTAAGAAATTGGAGGAAATATTTGATAAATATCGTCCAGAAGATGTGATGATTTTAAGTTGAACAGCGACGCAAATTATTTAGTTTAGTTTTTAGAAGTTAATAAATAATATAAAATAAAACTTTTTTTACGTTGAATAAATGTTATGTAGATTTAAAATATTACGAAAGACTTTCAGCATATAAATAATGCAAATAGTAAACTACGCATGTAGTACGTACGTACGTATGTATGTATGAATGTCGGTATGTAATTGTAATTACTTTGTAATTGTAATTACTTTGTAATTAAGATACTCATAATTTTATTAACGTAATATACAATGTAAAATGTTAACTAAGATAACGTTTATTTGATCATACGTTTTTGAATTTTAAATAACAAATTAATTGTAGATTTGCATTTAAATGTTTTTAATGGAATGCAAAAATAAATAGACATACATATATAATTAAGGTATTCACGTTTCATTGTTTGTTTAGCTGCAAAAATTATCCCCGTATTTTGAGGGGAGTGTTAACGGTGTGGACAGTCCTTTGTCGGATATGGATGGGGTACGCTCCGCTGCTATTAGCACCACTACTGTTCCCGAACTGGAAAAAAGAATAGAGCTTGTTTGATTGAAGATCGCACAAACACATATTTTGTATGACCCCCTGAGCCTTGGAGTCGTGTATTTTAGTCGCCTCTTATCATAAGAAATTTTACCTTAACGCGGATATAGTATACTAGGCCCCGTAGCAGCTGAGTGTAGGTTGTTTTTGTTGTTGTAACGACAAAAACACTCCCCGAAATTTTTGGGGAGTGTTGTCGAACTGGCAGTCCTTGGCCGGATATGAATCCGGTACGCTCCGGTACTCCCTTGCGGTACTGTCCAAATGTCGCGGGAGCGATTTGGTATGACCAGTGGTACCTTCTAGGTCATATCACCCCACCCTCCGTAAGGAAGGAGTGATGGGTAATGAGAGGTGAGAGGCATCATATCCGTAGATCAGCCATCGAGTTGCACGTCATTACCTTTGTGCATATTAGGCGCCTCTTACGACCGGTATGCCTAGCTCGGGCATATTCTAAACCTCTAACCAGCCATACCCGCCCGCGCCATCATGATATGTGAATGGATGAAGACGCACTGGCGCAATTGCTTCGATACCCGAATATCGCAGCAGTGAGTGAGAGATGACTTGGCCTCAAAACATGAGACAGGAGAAGCCAAGAAAGTGCTACTTTGGCCTGAGAACGCAATTAAGAAGTAAAATAGTCTATCGAGAAACAAAGATCGTGCTCTACAAGGTGGCGCAAAAGTAAGCTTCCGATGTTCAGCATATCGGTTGTGGCACGTGCAGTGTGTGCTGTTGCACCGTCTTGTTGGAACCACATGTTTTCCAATCCCAATTCATCAAGTTGCGGCAAAAAGAACTCGTTGATCATTGCTCTGTAGCGCTCACCATTCACAGTAACCGTTTGGCCCCGACCGATTATTGGTCAAATAAATAGTCAGCAATATTCCGCGTTCTGGAGCAGTGTAGCGTAACATTGTTTATTAACGTGTATTTCGCATGTGTTTACTACACAAATGTCAAAACAGAACTGACTTTAGGGGCCAATCGCAAAATTTATAGCATTTTCTGATAGGAGGATTACTTTTGCGCAGTAACCGTTTTTCACCGACCGATTATTGGTCAAATAAATAGTCAGCAATGTTCCGCGTTCTGGAGCAGTGTAGCGTAACATTGTTTATTAACGTGTATTTCGCATGTGTTTACTACACAAATGTCAAAACAGAACTGACTTTAGGGGCCAATCGCAAAATGTATAGCATTTTCTGATAGGAGGATTACTTTTGCGCCACCTTGTATAACTCTCGCATCGTGGATAGAGTCGAAAGAAAGCATATGAGAGAAAGCCTTCTCGCGGTGCGAAAGGCAAGTATCGAAGGAAATTTAACCATGAGATGTACGAACACAAAGACCCCGCCGGATGGTGGATCATATTTTGCGAATGAAAAACGAAACTGCGGCACAGATGTTCACATCGACACCGATAGTATATTTCTTTCTAAAGCACACTGTAAGAAAGTCACTCTGCAACGAGCGCCATCTGTGACTCATAACTTTGAAATCCTCTGCAGCACTAGCGACCCCTAGCTGTGAAGTTTTGAAAATTTCATTGTGCAAATCGCTATAAAAATGTGCTATAAAGGTGGAATTTCAGTGGTTTACTAGGGCGACCTATATCACCGACGATTCTAGCATCCAATTAACCCCGAGACTAAAAAGAATCTGCGATGAGTCACAAAGGAGCATGCGGCTGATATCTTTATATGGGTTGAGCTGAGCTCTTTTTTTTTGAGCATGTCCTATGAAGAGACTAAGTTATCCTTTTATGGTTGAACGGGTACTGTCGGGGAATGACATCCTTGGTAACGATCAAGCTAATCTCTTGGGAGTTCCACTGGCCCCTTGTAGTGGGTTTTTGGACAGATTCGCCCAGGGTCAGCTGGGAAACCGTTGTTTTGAGACTACTGATTCTAAGAACCTTTGGGTTGGGTATTAACGTGAAAAGTTCAACCGAACTGCTCATCTATCCATGATCAACACCTCCCTTAGGTATTTGTTAGTAGCGATCTTTGCATTCTTCGGTAAGTTTTTTTTTGATGATGAAATTCGATTGGATTTTATTGTTGCTCTTTTGCCGTGGCTACTGTTGAACGTGTTGTGCATGCGAAAAAGTGCTCTCAAGGCATCTAGTGCGATATGCAGAGCGCCAACTGGTAGCAAAATGTAATTGTTTTCAGACATAAATCACATTCAAATAAAAAAATACCAGCGACGTACAAAGCTAAGTACTAGAGTCACTGAGTAGACGCGCGCATGCGCACATTTTTAAAAGAAATCATTGAAGCGATCATATTCATCAGTAGCAGCTCTATTTTTGTTCCATCTTTGTATACCATTCACGGACATGCAAGGGTATATTATGTTCGGTGCTGTTGGTTGGAGTTTATGCAGATGAAGGTAGACCCCTCAATGACCACCAGCCGACCCATATTGGCCACAATTTGAAAGTGAGGACTCTACGCACCTTCCTATTAACTCCAAACCCCAGCTAAATTTTTGAGTTGTAGAGCGCGCAGATGCCTTTTAGCCAGACTTATACCCAAGTCCGGCACAACGCAGCGCTCCATCAATCCGGCTCATGCTGGTATGATTCCCCTTTCTAATGCGACACCTACTAAGAAACATGCAAGGTATGCACTCTTTATTTCAGCTGCCAACAGTCCAACCTTAATTCTCTTCTGTTGACTGGTCTCACCTTGGGTAAGGTGGAAGGCGACGACATCGACGATACGATCGTGCATTTTGGGTCAGTCGGCATGTACAAACAATTACTTCATACGCTTAGGTTTGCATGCTTGTGTGGGTGTTGCTGATGGCTAAGCTGCTGGCCATCAACAAATCTACTATCGGATTCATCAGCCCATCGACGGATATTGATCGCGTGTATTTATGGTGATTTTTCGATTGCAGATTTTTAACTGCGCATGCGTGCGTACTGAACTGTGGAGGTTGCAATAAAAAATTCATTGCATTTATTTATTTGTTCGATTGTTTGTGGAAGAGTTGCCAAGAAAAATTTACCGAAGAAGCTGCCAACTAAAAAAAATAACTATCGTTTATAGGCGTTTAATGTGGAGAAATATAAATGTTAAATTTCAGAAAAACATATTTTACTTGCAGAAATATTTTTAGAGTTTTAGTTTAAAGAAATTTTTTTAAAAAACTAAGCTTCTGAATTACTTGCAATTAGGTTAAGAGTTGCCATATATTTCAAAGAAAAATATTTAACAAGTTAAGATAAGGAAATATTTATTTAAAAAAACGTTGCCATCTATTTCAAAGATTTTTTTACCGAAGTTCAATTTTAGAAATTTTTCAAGAAGGAGTTGCCATTTATTTGAAAGAAAGTTTTTAAATAAAGAAAAACTTCTAAAACATTTTAAAACCAGATCGTAACGTATAACTTTAGAACTACTAAAAAGGGTGTTGCCATCTGGCTTGAAAAAAATTAAACAAAAAATTTAACTTCTGATATATCTCAAAAAAGAGTGTTCTAATATTTTGAAGAAAGTTTTAGAAATATTTATTTAAAAGAAGAGTTGCCATCTATTTCAGAGATTTTCTTTATCAAAGTTCAATTTCAAAAATTTTTCAAGAAGGAGTTGCCATTTATTTGAAAGAAAGTTTTTCAACAAAGAAAAAGTTCCGAAACATTTTAAGAATTATTTCAGAATTAAGTTTAAAAAAAATTCAATTAAAAATTATATCTCAAAAACAGTTTCCTAATATTTTGAAAAAAAGATTTGTTTAAAAGAGTTATCATCTAGAAATTAAAAAAAAAATTAAAATCAATTTATGGAAAGTTTTCAACAAAACCTTAATTTCACAAATATGTATGTAAAAACGGTTGCCATATAAATCTTCAAAAGAAAGATTATATTATATATCAAAAAGCACAGTTTCAGAAAAAAGTTTTTAAAATATATAAATTGCAGGAATGTTTAAAAAAAATTTGCAAACTATTCCAAAGCAAAGTTTTTAAAAAAGGTAAGTTTCAGAAAAGAGTTATCTTTTTTTAACACAATTTAAAAAAATTAGAAAATTAAAAATATTTTCAAAAATATTTTAAAGAAAGTATTTCAGTGAAACGAAACTTCAGAAGTAGTGGAAAAAGTTGCCATTTATTTCAAAGAGAGCTTTTAATTATTTAAAGGCTTGCCATTTATTTTAATTTTTCAAAAAGAGTTGCCATTTATTTCAAAGAGGCCTTTTAATTATTTAAAACACAAGCATTTTAAAGGAAACCGTTTGGAAATGGTAAGGTCGAAAAATGTTTAAAAAAGAGTTGCCACTTATTTATAGAAATTTTTTGAAAAAAGTTAAACTCCAGAAATTATAAAAAAAAACAGTTGCCATCCCTTTGAGGAAATTTGTTTTTAATAGAGTTGCCATTTATTTCAAAGAAAGCTTTAAATTTAATTAAATTAACTTTTAAAAATATTTACAAACAAGAATCGCCATCGATTTTTAGGGAAAATATTTGAAAAATGTAAGTTTGAAAAATATTTCAAAGAAGTGCTGCCATCTATTTATTTATTATTATTTAAAGAAAGTTAAACTCTAGAAAAAAAACTAATAATGAACGAAACTAAACACTAGGGATGGCAGATTGCCGAAACCGGTTTGTTGCAAAACCAAATTTGACAAGGGATGACGGAAAATCGTTCCAATATACATCAAGAAAAAAATAGTTCCCATTTCTTGGAGAAAATTTGTTTTTATAAGTATCTATTCTAGTCATCTATTTTAAAGGGAAATAAAACAGAAGTTAAATTTCAGAAATATTTTAAAGCAAAATATTTAACAAGTAAATTTTAAGTTAGATTTTTCAAAAAAGAGTTGCCATCTAACTTAGAGCGAATTAAAAAAAATGAGTTTTCAGATATTTATATTTTAAAAAAGAGTTGCCATCTATTTTATATAATTTTTTAAACACCCAAACCTTAAAAATATTAAAAAAAATTGTTAATAATTCAATAACAGAAATGTTTTGAAGTTCGAAAATATATGAAAACAAAGGTTGCCATCTCTTGCTAGACAAATTACTCTCTGTAGCTGAAATAAAAATGGAATCGCAGCCTGCGATGGCTCCAACAACTTAATACCCTCTAGAAGGAATTTCGCACTGCTTAATCGTCACTTCCTTTACCGTGTACTGTCATCAATCTCTTCTAACGGAAGTCCTCTTTCACTCAGGTTTTATCCGACCAAGGGCTGTTATTTTGATAAGTGGACTCTCTAATTTGTACACAGATGTATCAACTTTGGTTTTCCAAATGCTCTAGTCAGCTTTGCCGGTGCAGCTACCATCCTCAACCCATCTTGATGAAGTCTTGGAGCTCTCTCCCTCCTTCAATCTCTTTTTCTTAGCGGGCCTTGAGCAAGTGAGCAAACTCTTAAACTCACTCGTTGAGGTCAAAATATGCATAAATTCCAGCATACCAACATATCCCCACAAGCTCGTGCTTAAGTTTTTAATGTTGAGCCCAGTCTATGCGCTTTTCTAAGTTTTATGCGCATCTACATACATTCATAAGCATTAAAGTACTTAAGTGCCTACATAAAATAAATGAATAAAGACTCGTATGCAGCTACCAATCTTGAGACAACAAACCAAGAGCGAAACCGAGCCCTTTTTTGTCCCAACTACAAACACTTCATGTTGCTCATTGCATTCTAATGAATGGCAATAAATTTCCCGGTAGCGATCACGCAAACGCATCCAATAGGCCACAAAGAATCAAAAAATCAAAGACGTTAAAGACGCAGAACCCGTTGTATGGCTCGATGGCCGTCGAACTGATGGATGTCTGCACAAGTCAATATGCATGAAAAGAGGAGAGGAACAGGGAGTTAATCAGGAAGGGAGAAGGTGCCGCAGAGTTAAATAAACCGTTTATCATGAAAAGTTATCAAAGATCGATTGGCAGTAGAATTCACAAGTGGCAGGTAAAATGGTCGAGGTGGAAAGCGACAGCCTCAAATCGTGTTCGTGAGACGATGGTAGCGCGGGTGTTGCACGGAAGGCAGAGAAATGTTAAAGAAATGCTGCTGCACGTTGATAAGAAATGCTGGTGTTGAATAACAATTTACGCAACGGCAATAAAAATTTACAACAGCAACAAAAACAACAATGCAAGGAGGACTTGTAATAAATTCATTAATCTTACCTCGCCGACTATGGCGGTTACACGCGGATGAAGCACTGACGCAGTAAATGCGGCAGCAAACAGTGACAGTCGGCTTACAAAGTCATCTTCAAATGCAGGCAGAGCGAGACGCTTCAGGCCTAATTCGCTTAGAAATATAGGTAGGGATGCACAAAACCGTGTAAACGCAGAAGGAGAATCTGGTCTTTCGGTTCAGGATCTTACTAAGAAACGATATATGGTTCCAAGGGAATTGGTACTCTATTTCAATAAAATGTTTACCGAGAATGAAAGGGGAACTGTTTAAGAGAACCAAATAATAATCAGAAAACCCGAAGTAAATGAACTGAAAAATCTTTCCATAACAAGCAAAGCTGGCTCCTCCACTCAAAAGTATGGTATTCAGATTCACATTCCCAAAACAGCCAGTTCAACCTATCGATATGAGTCTGGTTCTAACGAACCAAGTAGTGTGACTAACACTTCAGAAATATTAAAAAAAAATTTATTTAAAATTTCGGAAATAGTTTACAAAAAAAATATTCAAAAGTTTTTTTAAAGAGTAGTTGCCTGATATTTTAAGAAAAATTTTTAAAAAAGTTCAATTCTTTAAAGTAAAATTTCAAAAGTTTTTTTTTTAAAAGAGTTGGCAGCCATTTTAAGCAAAAATGTTAAAAAAGTTCAATTCTATAAAACAAAATTTCAAAAGTTTTTATTAAAGAGGACTTGCCAGCTATTTTAAGAAAAAATGTTAAAAAAGTTCAATTCTATAAAACAAAATTTCAAAAGTTTTTATTAAAGAGGAGTTACCAGCTATATAAAGAAAAATGTTAAAAAAGTTGAATTCTATAAAATAAAATTTCAAAAGTTTTTTCAAATAGGAGTTGCCAGTTTTTTAAGAAAAAATGTTAAAAAAGTTCAATTCTATAAAGTAAAATTTCAAAAGTTTTTTTTAAAGAGGAGTTACCAGCTATATAAAGAAAAATGTTAAAAAAGTTTAATTCTATAAAGTAAAATTTCAAAAGTTTTTTCAAAGAGGAGTTGCCAGTTTTTTAAGAAAAAATGTTAAAAAAATTCAATTCTATAAAGTAAAATTTCAAAAGTTTTTTTAAAGAGGAGTTTCCAGCTATTTTAAGAAAAAATGTTAAAAAAGTTCAATTCTATATAGTTAAATTCCAAAGTTTTTTTAAAAGGAGTTGCCAGCTATTTTAAAGAAAAATGTTAAAAAATTCAACTCTAGGGAGTAAAATTTTAACAGTTTTTTTTAAGGAATTGCCAGCTATTTTAAAGGAAAATGTTAAAAAAATTAAATTCTACATATTTTTAAAAGAGCGTTGGCATCTTTACAGGGATTATTTTAATTTAGTTTCAAAGAAAATGATTTAAAAAGGTAAATTTTAAAAATATCAAAAAAAAAATTTTTTTCTTCTATATCAAATTTGTAGAAAGTTTAAATTTCAGAAATATAAAAAAAAGTTGCCATTAAATATTAAAAAAAAAATCTGCTGCCTACTTAAAAGATTTTTCTTGTACACAGTTGTGACCTATTTAAAGAAAATTTTTGAAATTAAACTTCAGAAATATTTTAAAAAAGAGTTTCCATATATTTAGTATAGTAAATAATTTTAGAAATAAAATAAAGTTACCATACGTTGCCAAAAAATAGAATATTTATGCAAAAAGTTGAAATTTATTTAAAAACAATTTTTTTTAAACATTTAAATGACCTGTTGTCTATGAGTTGCCATTTATTTATAGACAATTTTCGAATAAATAAGACTTCAGAAATATTTTGAAAAAGACTTGCCATATATGTTAAATAAATTTTTTGAATAGAAAAACAAAACTGTTGTAGTTGAAAAATCCTACAGAGATTCTATAGGTAATTTTTTTATAAATCGGATACGCTGAATTCAATGGTGTTAACCGTTTCGCAAAAGTTGTTATTTGAACAGAGCGTGGCCAACTCTTTTGTAGAAAATTTTAAAAAATGCACGAGTTCAGAAATATTTTGAAAAAGTGTTGCCATCTATTTTAAAAGAAAAATTATCAAAAAGTTAAATGATCCCATTTATTGATTGAACTCTCTGCATATCGATTCTGCTTTTACGAAAATCTGTTCGATGCTAAGATAAGGTATGATCGGACAGGGCATACTATAATTCCAACCCATCCTTCTTAGATTACACAAAATAAATATTTTTCACTTTTAAAACTAGTATTTTCATACAAACACCGTAACTACTCCAACTACCCGTCGATTCCCATTGTAGGCAGACTCGTCAAAACCGGTTCCTCAAATACGCTTAACCACACATCACTGCAACTGCATTTGTTTGTGCTCAAGCATTTGACCATTTGACTGATTTGGTATGGAGGTGTTGTCGCCCAATCCAAACAATTCAACATTTCCTTCATACCAACTTCAGAAGGCGACCGTTGCTGCCCTTTGCTGCTCACTTCTTTGTTGAATGTTTATGGTTGAATTATTCTTACTCGTTCTGATGGACTCTGTTGGATAAAGAATGGCGATACTAAGTGAGATGGTGAAAGAAGTTCATGGTTTATCTTCTAAGGAAACACTAAATATGATGGATAAATATGAGTTTATTATAAATGTATTATGAACTCCATATTTATCCAAAAGATATGGTTTCCTGCATATTTTATAGTTATGAAATATGAAGAGACCTTGTGAGAGATCAAAGGAGGAAGAAAAATGGAACCAGAATTGGATTTCATTTGTAATTGGAAGTGTTCGACAGCAAGTTTCGTTGTACAGGATATGGACCTGAAAGGGTTCCGCATACGACTGTGTATGAAACCTCGGTTTGTGTACGAAATTAGCTCCCTCAGTCAGAGTCTAGTTGAGGTGACACAAAGCTTTTAAGTGGAATGTCAATATAAACAATTTAGGGTCATGTTCTGAAAGCTTTTCATAAGTTATCTCTACACCAAGATCAGTCGTGAGGAGCTTTCAAAACTTCTCATATATGTAAGATTTAAAATTTCGACCATCTCGCATTGCAAACTTCGATGAGCCAAGTCCGTCCTGATTTCGAGCCTGTACCAGCCAAGACTACAATGCAGTGACTGCGACTTCTATCTCACTGAGTCGTTTCCAAAAGTTGGAGGCTACTAAAGATCTGGTCAATAGGAGACTTACCACGTCTGAAGCCAAACATGCAAGGTCCAATCTGTTGGTTGAAGGCTGGATTTGGCCGTTCGCGTGTAAGGAAGGTGTGTTTCGGTATATGTTGGAGCAGGATCAAATCACCGAAACTAAGGAAAGGCTTGATAAATACTATGGGCACTCTGCCCAAAGGAAGTAGTCACACCACTAACCACCGAAAAATCATGTAATGATATTAGAGGATCGGAGACTAAAAGACCGAAAGGGTTTCTCTAGATGAACTTACACCAAAGAAGCCCAAAGTGCGTCTGTCGGTCAACAAGGAGTTCCAGCCGATTTTTGTTTGAACTCACAAAAAATAGATCATTAAAGTAGGTAAGTTCTTTCGAGCCTGCCCACAAGACAGTAACCTGTTAATATGCAACTCATAGAAGATACAACTCAATTCTTTAGGTATATAAGCTTTATGGAGGGCGAGTAGCTTATTTCTGTTATTTTTTGTATTATTTTATTTGTTTTGGCTCAGGCCTAGACGACCGTCATGCGCAAAATGTTTATAAATTATTTGTTCTTATAGAACCTGTAACATTTTGTATGTATTAATTGGGCACAAGTACTTTTGGCTCTGAGGTATAAGCGCAGGATTGGCCTCCTCATTTTCGCTGTGAAAAACCCACGATTTGGGATTACAAACCTAAACTATATCTTTGGAATATTTCATAAGTTAGTTGCGAATTACAATAGCATGCAATGCAAATGAAAGAAATAATTGCACGTTATGTCGCTTAAACACTCTGCTCATGTTCTGTCTAGATTTCCGATAACGGAGGAAAATTTTGTCCATTCATCGAATTGAATGTCAATCAAGTTGCTCTCGAACTCCCTATGAATCTGGGCCTAGTTTAGGTAAAAATTTTCTGCTGCAAAGCTGTACCGAAAACTGAAATCATTGCGACAGATAATAATCTTGTATTCACTCCTTTAAAGACGATTTTCCTAAATGAAAACTTAAAAAATCGGGATAGCAATACACCCCCGCTTTTCAATTATCTCGATCAACGCGCCACCTATCGGAATTTCGTTTTTTTACAGATTGTATTGTTAGTGATCGTTGAACTATGTGCAAGTTTCAACTCACCAAGTCACCGGGAAGTTAGTTCGCATATTTTTTCTCATACGCATTAGGCGTCAGCCGATGGCAGTTTGAGATCCGGATCACGCTCAATTCTCACTGGAATCCTTCCGATCATTAGTAGATGTCAGCGCGCTTGCTTCTTATTCAAATTGGCCTAGGGCATCCACAAGATTTAAAAAACTACCCCAAATATTTTTGTTTAGTACTAAAGATCATGAAATTCATTTTAAGCATATGATGGTTATATGATAATATGAAAAATATACCAGACATCTATATGGATCTATCTGGTACAAATCTATATTTCTTATTTGGCTCAGGATCACGACGACCGAATGTGTCGGACTCAACGAAAAGTTACCCACAACGACTTGGCAAGATTCCAAAATTTCGTATGGAAATGAGTCGATAAACAAGAAAGGGACTTAATATGAAGGTAGAAACAATAAAAATGGGAAGCCTCTGGACTAAATGTCTCTAGCTAAAAGGAAACTAATATTCAAACTGCCCTCGTTCATATAAATCCGTATTATATGAAGATAAAAAATTTAAAATATTTTGAGTAAAGAAATCAGCGAAAGCTAAGCGAATGCCGTAAGGTTAATCCCACAGACGAAATCTGTATAAAAAGTCACAAGAAAATATATAAACAAAAACAAAACCCTCATTTACATTACAATGATCGATAGTGAAAAGCGAGATCTACAAGATTTTTTTTGTGCTACAAATTTTTTTTTTTGAGTTTACGAGTATAATTAGCTTAAGTTCTAATCATTCATATTTACATTTTCGCAGATCTACTTCATAGAGTATTAGCATGTTAGCCGTTATATCGTTGTGGCCCTTGTAATAATCTATGATTTGTTGTAATTAATATCAAAAGTGAATTCATTGACCCAAAAATTGGCAAACTGGTTATCGTCTCGTCTATCGTAAACCAAAGATCTAAAGAAAGCTGGAGAAATTTAGCATAGTGAAATTAGTTTTTGGTAAAGAACGCATAATTCGAAGAATGTGAATAATTAATGAGTTTGAAGAAATGTTGCTGTGTTCGGGCCAGCTTCTCGTGATCTATGGGAACAACAGCGTTGAGCTGATAAAAACGAAGATGAATGAAACACTTAAAAGCTGATTTTATGTTTGGAATTTCATTTTCATTTTGCTTTGAGGTGATCGATGTGAGTTTATTTAAGTCGGATCATTTAGCTTAGTTGGCTTAGTTTTAGTTTTTAGCTCGATCCGTGATTTGGTAAGCGAACAAAGAAGATGTGGCAGAATATTTGGAGTTTAATATTTTTGTTTGTCTGCTTGGCAGCGGTGCTGGTGAAATGTATGTGAAAGTGTGTGGAAAAAATAATATAAAAATGGGGTTCTAAAATTGAGGATGTCTACTGTGCAAAATGATATCAACGGCTGAGTGGAAGATCAACCTATTGATATTAGAGAAAAATTAAATAAATTATCTCCTATAGGGAGATTCCGAAACTGTGTGATCTTTTACTCAGCCGTTGATATCTAATGTGGTATGATCAGTTTTGCACATAGTTAGTACTACCTTTAAGGATGTAGAATGAATGTTTGAAACACAAACTAGAGGTGTGAACTGGGGCAGGTTTGGTTCAGTTCTTTATTGTTATTCGGTCTTTAAATTTGTTATTTAAAATTGTTATTCGGTCTTTCCCTAATATACTTTTTTACATGAAAGGAAATGCGAATTACCGGGATCGGGTCTAAGGGAATAGAAATTCGCACCAAAAAGACCAGAAATACTCGTTCGAATAGAACCGAGACACTTTTGCATAGGAAGTGATAAAGAGCCAAGGAAACGGGAATGTTCCGAAAAACAGTCCGACTTACACTTCCAAAACTAAAACAGTAGAGAACTTAGGAGTATGATACAAGAGCCATGGAGGTGGCTACGTGAATGCGCCTGATCTTAAAATTTAGCTCTTATCCTTCAAATGTGGGACTAGTGCCTTGAGCGAGTACGGGTAATTTTTAAAAATATCTAAGTGGAACAGGAGGCTAAATACGGAGCATAGAGCCAAACGGGCTGTGCTCAACTAAGAATTCTAGAACCGCATTGTCCTTAGACAAACTTCGACGCAAACTATAGGTGAAATGGTCCGTACAAGGAAGGCTTGGGGAACTAGCTCAGACATTTGGCATTTCAAGGGACGGATCCAAAATCGCTATGGAGTAGGTAGGCTGAATTGTGCAAAACTGCCACCTAAAAAAATACAAGGTGGCGCAAAAGTAAGCTTCCGATGTTCAGCATATCGGTTGTGGCACGTGCAGTGTGTGCTGTTGCACCGTCTTGTTGGAACCACATGTTTTCCAATCCCAATTCATCAAGTTGCGGCAAAAAGAACTCGTTGATCATTGCTCTGTAGCGCTCACCATTCACAGTAACCGTTTGGCCCCGACCGATTATTGGTCAAATAAATAGTCAACAATATTCCGCGTTCTGGAGCAGTGTAGCATAACATTGTTTATTAACGTGTATTTCGCATGTGTTTACTACGCAAATGTCAAAACAGAACTGACTTTAGGGGCCACTCGCAAAATTTATAGCATTTTCTGATAGGAGGATTACTTTTGCGCCACTCTGTAGGTGGTACCATCGAGCTTGTTTCAAAGCGAAGGTTTCCTTACCCAAGTCACATGCTAGATATAACTAGCTACGGATAGTGCAGGTAATAGGATAGTCCTCTTATTAGATATAAGGCATCAGTTCGGATTCTTATCTATCTAGACCTTCAGAAAGGTAATAACCAAGTCAATTCTACCTCATCCATTGTTATTACAATGAATTGCCCAGAATGTTCATATGCTCGAGGTTTCTTCTGCGTGCGTCCTGTCTCTCCGATGAACTACATAGCCAAGTATAAACTGAAGTTATCTGGTGTGTGGTCCTTTTTCAGGACATTTTGATACGTAAAGTTAATCGAAATAGGATCTAGGTTTCACAGAGGTGTTCTGTTAAATATCACTCCAAATAAATAGTCAAAGACAAGGTCTGACAAGAAGAGTAATTTTTCATCTAGACAGAGAACTTTTGGAGATAGCCTTCTTTTGAATTGAAAAGATAAACTTCGCCTAAGGCATGAAGAAAACTCGAAACCTTCCTTTCCTAAACTTTTATTTTAAAACCCACCCCCTTCCGCCTTGACTTTATTAGGCCAATATCGACTTTACCGTAGCGGATTGTGGTCTCACTTCTTCAAGTAAAGTGAGAGACCTCCAAATGACGGACGAAAAATTCGCATTGAAGATAGATAAATTGCTGAATCTTCTAAATGGTCTTATCATCTCGAAAAAGTCGAACCAAAAGGGTTTCAGTTTGGTTTTAACTTTTTTTCTAACCTACCCCACGGGTGTCACTTCAGTTTCGTAGAGCTGACAGCTTTCTGTTTTTATGTCAATGTATTATTCATAGTCCAAAACTCTAAAATTAATCGTCTTCCGCAGCAAACCGTGTTTTAGCAAATCTTCCGAACTTACAAATTCAACCGGGCTCCATGTGCATCCCGGAAAGTGACTCAAACTAAATATTTCGTAAACTTCTAAGTGTTCCCAGTTTTAAAATATCTTTCCACTTCTATTTTCAGCTCAAGCCTTCTCAGAAGTCGACGAAGATGGCAACGAAATCGAAGTCAAACGTTTCTATATTGAAGGCCGACAGCTAAATGGTGGACGGCGACAGTGCGTGGAGACACGTAGACGCAAACGTGCCTACAACTATGGACAATCAGACTCTATTGCTAACGATGAGCTACCGATCGCTTCCGGAACTGCAGCGACAGGTATTGACACCGCGGTTTCCTTGGACGAAGAAGATGCAGATAAAGATGATGCATCAGAGGGCTTGATGGATAACGACACCAATGCTAACGCCGAGCCAAACATGACAGAGAAGCATAAAGAGGATATGGCTGAAGAAGACGCAGATGACGAGGGAGCAGAAGAAGAAGAAGAAGCTATGCTAAGTTTGCCGGTGATCGCACAAATTACACATCCAAAGGTTGAAAAACCACCTGTGGCCGCTGCGGCTGCTACTGGCAGTAACGGCATTGTCATCGTGCAAACAAATAAGCCACCCAAAGTTAATCCACAAACTCACGCCGTGTTCGAATTACGACCTGTGCAGAGTGATGAAAGCGACAACGAAGACAATTATGATAATGATTATGTTGAAGGTGATTACGACGAGAACTCTGCGCTAGTTTATCAAGAAGAAATTAATCCGGTGAGCACCACAGCTATTTGGTCCACGGGTGAGGACGATCTCCCTAATTTGTATGACGATTATAATGATAACAGCGTTGAAGAGGATGGTGGCGGTGCAGGTGAACCCAAACCGAAGCCAAAACCACCAAAGAAGAAGCCTGGCAAAAGACCGTCCAAGAGGCCTACGAAAAGGCCATCTAAAAAAAATAAGAACAAGAAAAACAAAAACAAAAAACCAATGAACAATAAACGTCGTCGACCAGGTAACAAAAACAAACATAAGCCGGCCAAAGGTGGTATGGGGAACAATAAAAGACGTCGTAGAAAACCCAATAATGGTCCATACCAAAATCTAAATAATTCCAGACGTGGTCAGCTGAATAACTTACACGCACACAAGCAAGGCACGCGCACCTTCTCCAAAACGGACACTTACACAAAGACGGGTACCCCAAACGATGACAAGGATGTGAATTGTATCATTATAAATAAAACGACGACGCCACGCCCATTCTGGAATTTGTTCGGACGTAGCGCTGATGGTGATGCAGTAGCACCTGAAGATAGACCCTATGGCAGGAGAAAGCGTATTAATTTTAGTATACCAGCGTAAGTTAAGGTTGATAAAAGCTCTCGCTTTATAGAGCTTGAGATAACAATGAGCTTGATGAACTCGACAAGCTCGACATACGTTTAATTTATGTTTGTAGGCTATTTATTGAATAAATTTCTAAAAAATTCTGAACCTTGTTGATCTTTGTTGTTGAAAAGACGGATTTATCATAAAGTTAGTTCCTCTAAAGACCTAGAGGCGACTTTGGTGGGAGAATTCGTCGCTTTTATTTGATAAACTGTGTAAACAATACATAGCCATCGTGTAATTCAGATTCCCTTAGGAACATACGCACCCGTTAGTTATGGTTTTATATTTCATTGAAGCTGCCATATTGGAGATCCATGTCAAGACCATATAACCAGCAGCCCTTTTGCCATCCCCGCTTCATTTCTCAACATCATCGACTGAATTGTACGAATACCCGGTTACGGTTAATTGGGTATTAGGGACATTAACGAGAAATCACCGAGCCTTTGCACGACATCTAGGTGTGGCTGTGTCGCTTGGCCAGCGGATCCCAGTTGTGTGGTCAACATTTTAAAGGACTAAGATTCTAGTCCTTGCACTTGAAATGTTCGATTCTTTTAAGGGAAGGTACCACTGCACGGCTGGTTGATGTCCTCGTGAAAGCAAAGGCTGATATTACAGCCCTACATACGAAATACATAAGGCCTTTCGACATCTACTACAGCGGTCAGGCAAATAGGTAGACAAGCGATGTCTTAGGGTCTGGTTTGTGGTGGAAAATAAACTGCGCCAGAGGAAATGGACGACTCGGATAAGGACTCCTTTTGACAGACGAGAACATACACAAATTTGTTGCTCTCAACATGATATCAAAATCGGCGTTAAAGCTAATGAGTGCAAAAACCGGGAGATGTCTTCAAGTAGTTTTTGTTGTTGTTTTTAACTACAAAACTACTAACCGAAGGTACGAACGCAGTACGCTCCGGTACTCCATTGCGGTACAAGCCCGACTGTCGCGGTAGCGATTTGGTATGACTAGTGCAACCTTCTACGTCATGTCACCCCAGCTTCCGTAAGGAAGTAGAAGATGGTTAACGAGAGGTGAGGGCCATCATATCCGTAGATCAGCCATCGTGTTGGACGTCATTACCTTTGTGCATTTCAGTCGCCTCTTACGACCGGTATACCTACCTCGGGCATATTCTAAATCCCTAACCCGCAGGGTTTTCCGTCTTGGTCGAAGCCCCCCCGCTTCCTTTGCTGCGATATCTGGGTGTCGATATTGCCTTCAGAACCAGAGCTTCTGTGTTCATTCGTATAACTTAACTTTTGGGTTCTAACTTGGCTCTCTATGCTCACAACTACTTAAAGCTAGTACATCTTATCGTTAAATTTCCTTCGATACTTACGGTTTCTATCACGCGATACTCCTACAGTGCGAAAATTCAGTCACCACCATGTAACAACTTCATTGACCCCGCCGTGGCTCGAAATATTTTCAACTGTAGTATCAGGAGTCAGCATAAAAGGATCTGTCAGCCGTATTTTGATCGAAAAAAGCGTAACCAAATTGATCCTGTTGCGATCGGCGGCAGACATAGCTCCAGCGTATGGACGTGCCCGCCCTAGGAGATCTCAACATCGACTCGAACCCTCATCTTGTGACAGCCAAAATACGTATCTACACCCCTCAGTAAAGGGAAGAAAGTGTATCCAATAAGTCAATTGAGAAGTTGGGACTCAGACAGTAGATATTTACCACTTGGCTCTTGCGCCTTTTGTTTGTGTGTTTTACAGTTTCGAAACTGTTAAATAAAGTCCAAAAGAGTTTTCGAAATTTACTTCCTTTCCAGACTCGTAACAACCTCGCTGAGCGTTAACGCGCAGTGACTTCATATCCATCAACCTCATTTTAGCTTCAAGAACTAGGCAACTGATAACGTACAAATTAACAAACTAGTTTACCAACAGCCAGGTGTCCAATACATGCAATGCATCCGAACGTCATTCCGGCCGCTTTCCACCACAACATCACACCATCCATCCATTCATCCCATCCAAACCTTGTCTCATTTGTTCGGCAACATATGCTTGAGTACTTTATTCGATTGCTCCCTAAAAAAAGAAACGACGACTTGCTAAGAAAAACGTTAAAAACAACATCAAAATATTATAAAAGGAAATGTTGTTGTAAGAAACGTAATGCAACGCCTAAGAACAACAAAAATGATGTGCAACAAGACTGTGAGGAACGTCGGTATGCGGGTTGCATCTATGTAATCCAAATGCGCGCAATTTAATTGTGACTGTCCAACTTTCAATAAACCGCATAGGAATGATGAGACGAAGTAAAATGACATGAAGCTGAAGATAGGTAAGGGAAAGCCAAAGGTAATAGCCAACTGTTAACATCTCGGAAGATATTTGGGCTCAAACTGTGTGCAGGTTGTAAGGCGAAAAGTGGAAGGGCGTGTTGCATCTTGTATTCTTTGCGCTTGAGTGGGCACGTGCCCTACCGAGTTGCAGGCGTAGTGTCTAGCATTGAAGCAGCATTAACCACTAAAACTAACTTTTGAGTGCAACGAATTGCTTGCGAGTACGAAGAATGCAGCAGAAAACGTATTTGGCTATTAAGATACGAGGGGTTATTTTTGTTGTTTTAATAATGTTGACGATGTGGGTTCATCACATGAATTCATCTTTTCATTACTACCTGACGAGATGTACGGAAGTGTAAGTATAACAATACGAATATTGCATACGGGTTGTAATCTTTTGAAAATGAGTTGAAAAAGATTAACGAAGCGCGTATAAAACGTTTTTCACGGCCGTTTTTTTATTCGCCAGTTGGATGCTACTTGCATTTTTTTGTGCTTGCCAAACAGTTTTTGGATTGAAAGCAATATAAATATAAGCAGGACACTCAAATTTAATTTTCCACATGAATTTGAAATTGTAAAAAAAAAAAATTGATTTTGGTGTTTTATTCATAAGTCGCTAAGTGCGCACGAAAAAAAAAACCGTCTAAGACTTCTACGATTTAGAAAAAAGCAGAACCACGTAGACACAGTTTGAGTCTTAAAGCTTTAAATCAGATTTCATGGTATACCTGACCACTAGGTGTTTCCACTGAGGATGGTTTTCCAAGGTTGCCACCTATTTTAAATAAAAAGAAAAAGTGATATATGCTGAAATGATGATCAAATAAAAGGCATTTTTCGTCCTATTTGAATGAAAAAAAAATATTTCTAGGTTGGCTTACCACACAGGGTTGCCACCACTTCCTGTTATATGTATATATTTTTTCATATAGTTATTATCTCCAACATGACTTGGTGCATTTAGGTGAAGGTAATTTGATAAATGTCCACCTCTTCTACTTAAGTGTTAGCACTTGAGATGGTTTTAAAGGGTTGCCACCTATCTGATATCTTTTTTAATGAAATTATTTTTTAAATTTTATTTTATAAAAGCTTACAAATTATTATACAAACTACAAATATGCCTATATTGGCTCAGAAGAAAGTTATCTTACGAGCTTCTTTCATTAAATGACGTCTACGTATTCAACCAGCAGATGGACAACATGCTAAAGACTCTCGATATGTTTGACTAACTTTATTCTTTTGGTAACCTTACCTTGCTTATCCGTTCTCTAAAAGATGTTTGTAGTTAACAGTGGTAGATATTGACAGTACGAGGGGAAAGGCATCATATCAGGCGAGCCCACGAAATGGTTAACGGCGTACCGTACTGGATCCATAACCAGAAAAGGACAGTAAAAATCGATGTACGAGTATATTGGAACGATCTTCTGTCATCCCTTGTCAAATCAGGTTTTGTGACAAACCGGTTTCGGCATTTAGCCATCCTCAGTGTTTAGTTTCGTTCTAAACGGAAAATCGTTCCAATATACATAATTTTGCACCCTGTCGGAAAATCAACAGACCAAAATAAAGACAGTAAGAATCGTTAGTATTGAGCATCAACAAAACAAAAATTTTAGAAAATATATTTAAATCAAATTAGCTTAACGCGATATATCTAATCCAGCATGTGTTGTTGTTTTAAATGCATTTCAGTATTCTAATGAGTGTTCTTTTGCAACTTGGTAACTAAATAATTCAGCTTTAGCACTGTTTCCCCTTTGTTTTATTCTACGCTTCTTGCATAGTAATTGCTTTGTTGTGTTTCTTTGTGTTTTTAAAAAACTTTGACACTTAAATTTTTGGTTCTTTCTACTTTAACATTGAGCCGCTATCTGCAGACCTTCAAATTTCTATACCAGCCTTGTGAATAGGGACACGACATCGAATGGCGGGAATCGAATTGGAACTCGATTCCAGTCTGGCCTAAAAATAACGGGTACATATTAATATCGAAGAAAAAGTACTCGATACTCAAAATATCGATAAATTAAAATTCATTAAATGCATCAATATTCTTTAAGGTAAGTGGGCAGTTGGTGTTGTGATCTACGCCAGTTTTACTAAGTCCTTTAATAACTTATCAATACGCACTTAGTCACACCCACTACGATCTTTCCTAGTAAGAGCTTAGTAAAACATGCACCCAATTTCTTACGGTGGCCCCCGACTCCTGCATAAGTAAGCTGCTGCTACAATTGGTTTCTGGCCAAAGAGTCAGAGTACGGTGTTGACGAGTTATCCTTCGATAGGAGAATGCAGGTAGGGCCCCCGAGAATCAAGAAATCGTTGATCATAATAAGATAAACCAATTTGCGTACCCTTCCAATTCACGATGTCGACTCGAACCATCATGTTGATACGTACAAGCCTCTGCGAAAAAGTTCGCATGTCACCCAAGGAAAGTTTGAACTCGAGGAGCTGGGCAAGACATAGAAAGCTGTTAATTTGGACACTGCTGAGGACACTACAGAGTTCCAGCCAGCCTCTGGACCAACTTCTACGATGTGAAATGCCGCTAGGTCTCGAAAAAAATGACATGATCGCTATAGTGAGGCGACGAAGAATAGAGTCGCCTAATCAAAAAAAAAAAGAACCGTCATCCAAAAGTTCCGGGTGATGTGAGAGTAATTCAGCGTGCTTAAGTTATGAAGATAGCACACCTAAATTGTTAGGGAGATACCCCATTTCCCGATAATGGAAAAAGTCGAATGTTATAAAGTGAAGATGGTAATATCCTTCGATAGGCATCATTGGTGTTACAATTTTACCCTCAGGGTGTTATTGCACCATTTCAAACTTACGAACGAAATGGAAGTAGTTGGTATATATTTTCATAAAAAGGGGGAAAATGAGAAAATGGAAAGAGCAATACAAAAGTTTGATGCAAATGATAACAAAAAAGACAAACGAGGAAGTAAGTGTCTCCACTATATACAACGGGCATATATGAAGGTGTACATATGTATAAGCCCTTGAAGAATACAATTTGATTCCCTTTGATATAAATATGCACATATGTAGATATTTACCTATTAGTAAGTTACTGTTTTTGTGCCTTATGTCATTTAACTGCGGTAACTTGAAGAGGGTGCCAACACGCGCAAGATGAGTAAACCAGGTGTGCTCTACTTAATTGCCAACTTCGGTGAGTATTCTCCTCCACCGAGTGTCGTATGTCGCAAGTGTGGATTACTTTTTTCTGTCTTTTTTGATCTTATTGTCTGTAATTTTGAGAAAATTTAAGTGCTGTTAGATGTGCAGATACTTCTTGAAGAGAGGGAGAGACAGGTGCGGATTTGAAAAGTAAGGTAGCGGCCAAGCAGCGCCACACTTTAGCGAGAACGCCTCTGTTTAGAGATAAAAATTATTTAATTTAACTGTCAAAAATTTAAGAATAGATAGCCCTAGTTTACTGCTCGCTTTTAACTAGACTCACTGATATTTATTTTATTTTTGTCGCATTTTTATTCAGAAGCTTCGGGTTCCTTGAATTTTTTAACTTGGACCAACTATTTTTATGTTTTCTCGCACAAAGCTGTTTCCCCATAAGTCGCTTATTAGTCAATGAAAAGTGTTATAAGAAAAATTTCGAATACTTAAAAGCCACAATGAAAAAATCGTTCCACTCTACACATTTCGTTCAGTTTAAATATTTGCGAGGCTCGCTAAGCTAAATAATTTTAAATTCTCAGAAGCTTTATAGTGTGCTTGAAACTTGCACAGCAGGTGTCCGGAAATTCTGGCAAAGGAGATGGCAGCTGCGAAAAGAGTTTTTGTATTCAAATCCCATCCATAATCCCAATTAGCTTAATGCCCGGTAAGTCATACAACAAATCGGAATACGTCCCTTCTGAAACTCAGCAGGACTGCAATCGATTCCACCGTAATTGGCCTGGCTTAGCCGACTCTGAGAGATAAAATCTTTGACAAGATAAGGGAGGCCAAGTATGTTGTTGTTGTTGTTGTAGCGATAGTTACTCATCCTAATTATCACCTCCATTACCTAACATTGTCATCGAGTTCTTCTAACGGGAGTCCCAGAAACCTCAGTTGAGCAGATGAACAGATGGTTAGTGTCACGGGGAGACATGCCGCATGCCGGGCAGACATTTGGCATGTTGGGGTTCGACCTGGATTGGTAAGAGTTTAGCCTGTTACAGTATTCAGAACGAAGTTGGGCCAGCATGGCCCTTGTTTCACTAGGCAGTTCGCGTTCCTCTTCGGCAATAGGTGGTGCTTGTGCCTGAATAACACCGTTCAAAGGACGAGAGCTGACAAAGGAGTTTATCAACTCTGTGTAGATGCGTTTTAAGGAATTGCCTAGTCAACATTACACCAAGCTCTTTAGCACCAAGCATTTTTGCCTCGCTATGAAGGTGATGTTCAGGTGACATAAGGAGGCATCCCGTGGCAGTTCTGAGTGAGTTGTTTTTACAGACCTGCAACCTCCTCCAGTGTGTGTCTGCTAGCCCCGGCGACCATATAGGCAAAGTATCTTCATCGCTTCTGCACGCAGAACTAGTTTATCAGGCCTTTTGTTTCTCTGTTAGTTATTATCCTCGGTACCCAAGTTAAAGTAACGCTATATTGACTCGCCAAGTTATTGGCCCACCATGTAGAAATACCAGCCGAACTCGATACAGTCGTTGCTGACTCTAGAACCCGTCGAGCTAACTGCCTTATAGGAGCCAGCAATGCTCTGCATGCCTCTTGGATATCAAAGATCTTGAAATGAAACACGTCCGATCAATCCTAGAGCCGCATCGATAAGGATATGACCGAGAGTGTTGTTTTCTAAGCGTGCTATCTCAATAAATTTTCAGCTGAGATACGGCGTTTTCAAAATTAAAATCTTAGATATACTGTTCTTCAACCGAATTCTGAGATAGGTCGGCTGTGTTCGCTAAAATTTTACCGATGTACCCTTGAAGTGAAATTTCTCTTCAAGAGGTCTGGTAATAAATTCTTCAAAGATGTGCGCCCTTTGGCTTAGAAAAACTCCAGCACACTGAAGCCGCATCTGGAAACGCGCACACACAAACACCAACACAGCTATGGTCACAACCAAATATTGACTGCAAGCAGAGCAAATAGCCACTCGTGCAATGCCCAATATGCAACGCCTAATTTGATTGAATTTTAGTTTTAGTTAGGGTCAAAGGGTATTTTCACTACCATGCTTAACTTCCGGTTGATGGCTGCATTGTGACTTCTGTTCCCATTTCTTAGCCGCGCAACGACATTCGTTGCATTGGAATCTTCAAGTGCTGCTTCTTCTTGGCATGCAGCTGGCAGCCAACAGCCAAACGACTGTGGAAATGTGAATTGAGCTAAGTTGCGGTGGCAGCAGCAGTAGCTCAGCACGATTGTCAACGTGATGTCAAGTCATTAAAAACGTATGAGTTGAGTACATACCTACAAACATACTTCCATTACATTAAAGTGTTAAATTATTATCTTCGCTTTTGTCTTCTTTTGTTAACTTCTTTCGATATCTGCTCTACGGTTGCGAATGCGCGGGTAATTTCCCTCCACCGCTTGACACCTTAAGGTGCACATATGGATGAGTTGTGAGCGGTTGTTAAGCCCTACAAATGCGCAATTTTCGATGCCGTCAGCGCTAATGATGGAACGCATGCGCAATAACGATTTGAGGTGTAACGTATTTTGAACATTTCTGATAAGTCGAAGGAAGTAACTGGCTAAGTGAATAAGAAGACTAGTAAGTAGGGACCGCAGTGGTGGTAACTTTTATTGTAAAACATGTGAGGAAGCAAGCTCCCATGGCATGCCACAAGCCCTCCGTATCAGGGAAAGATTTTGCGATACCATGATTTTATCGGTTAATCATAAAATCATCTCTGAATGGATCACGAATCAGTTTTTAAACGGAAACTAATAGATTTATTTTGCTTTGTTGATTTTCCGACAGGGTGGAAAGTTGATGTATATTGGTACGATTTTCCGTCATCCCTTGTCAAATTTAGTTTTGTAACAAACCGGTTTCGGCGTTCCGCTATCTTCAGTGTTTAGTTTCGTATAACTAATACCTTTTTCACTTTTGACTCGCAAAAGTAAATTTAAAATTTCGAAGAAAATTTCAGAAAGTTATTTTATTCAAAAGTCGCTTAGAGATTACGAATAAAAATTGGTTCCTGATTTTTTGAAATTGAAAATCATTTATCACTACTTCGGTGCTCAGTTGAAATCATCGGTGAACACGCATGAGAGCTAAGCCTTTCAGTATTTCTTTGTTGATCGATTTCAGTAAGAAAGGTTTTGAGACGGCTCAAGGTCGAAAAAGAGCGCTCTGCAGTGCACGGAGCGACAGCCAATGTTGCACACATTTTTAGTAAGTTGAAAAGCGTTCGGAAAGAGTTGAGTTTGACTTTAATTTCGAGCCTCCAGCGAATTTGTTGGACGACATCCGCCACCCACTTTGCTTCATTACCTCTGCCGTAAAGCCAATTTCTTAGAAAAACCTTCCTTAAAATCGGAGTCGCTGTTTTTAGAGGATAAGTCAGAACACCCTAACGCGCCTTAAATATGGCCATGCTATTAACCTTATTTTTCTTATCTAATACCGTCATAAATTTCTTTTAGGAAACTGACAGTTTTGATAGCGTTGGCCTCGTGCAAACATTCGAAAAATCTGGGTTCAGTCTAGACAAGTAAGAGTTGAACCTGTTATAATATTTAGAACGAAGTTGTTCTGGATTAACTACCTTCTGTCATCATGCAAAGAGTCAGCGCATTCGCGCCTTGGCAACCAAGCCACTGTTGGCAGCAATAATTTCGAAATAGTAAAGGACTTCGTTTACCTGGGAACCAGCATTAATACCAACAATAATGTTAGCCTAGAAATCCGACGAAGAATCACTCTTGCAAACAAATGCTACTTCGTACTGAGTAGGCAATTGAAAAGTAAAGTCCTCTCTCGACGAACTCATCGCACCCGTCCTGCTATATGGTGCAGAAGCGTGGACACTAACAACATCTGATGAGTTGGCTCTGGGAGTATTCGAGAGAAAGGTTCTTCGAAAGATTTGTGGACCTCTACGCGTTGCCGACGGCGAGTACCGAAGAAGATTTAATGATGAGCTGTATGAACTTTACGCAGACGCCGACATAGTTCAGCGAATTAAAACACAGCGGCTTCGCTGGCTAGGCCACGCAGTGTGAATGAGCGAAGATGCTCCAGCCCAGAAGGTATTCTTATCGGCACCCGCCGGTGGAAGCAGAGGAAGAGGGAGACCACCACTCCGATGGAAGGACCAAGTGGAGACCGATTTGCGATCCCGCGGTGTTTCCAATTGGCGCCAGTTGGCGCAACGAAGAAATGACTGGCGAGCTATGTTGGACGGTCAAAATCGCCCAGGCGGTTAGATGACCATTTAAAGAAGAAAGAATAGGTTTCATCATCTACTTAAACATTCACTAACGCTTAGATAGATAGATAGATATTCTTGAGGATAGCACTGCGACCAGGTGGTCTATTGTGCCCTCATCTAATTACAACACCTCTTCCAAGCCAACTTCCCTCAAAAAGGTGAGGATTTCAGTTGGCCTGAGGGCTTGTAATTCCGTCTGCTCTGGCCATGGTGATCCCAGGACTTGTGCTCTTTTCCTGGCTATTGCGTCGCATGCCATAAGGATGTGCTTTGCAGTCTCCGACGTCGTATGACAGAACCGGCAGTTGTCATTCGCCCTTATTCCCATTTTGTGTAGGTGGCTGTTGAGTCTGCAATGACCTGTAAGAATAGCAGTTAGAATTCTTAGATTAGCTTTGGAGAGGCTTATTATTGCTCTATGGCGAGAGGTATTATAACCCCCCAAGAGCAACTTTGACTGCCGCAAGCCCGACGCATTGCGCCAGTATTCCTCTCGTTCCTTTTTTTCGTCTTTCCTCAAGCATTCTTTAAGCGTTTGAGGACCCACTGGCAACATTGGCTCAGGCCCGATAGGGCTTGTGCTTGCTGCGTGTCGTGCTAGGCTATCAGCCTGCTCGTTACCCTCGATTCCTGTATGACCTGGAACCCATGCTAGAAGCACCCTATTGTTGGTTCCTAGGTCATTTAGCTTCTCAATGCACTCGCGGATAAGCGCTGATTTTACCTCATACGATGAGATTGCCTTGAGTGCAGCTTGGCTGTCGCTAAGTATAGCGATGCGCTCATTACTATATCCACGCTGCAGGTTTAACTCTGCACAGTGGTGTATGGCGTATGCTTCCGCTTGGAAGATGCTCGAGTATGTCCCCAGAGGCGCTGATATCCGCGCTCTTGGGCCGAATATTCCGGCTCCGATTCCCTCTGGGGTCCTCGAGCCATCCGTGTACCACACGATTGTGTGGGAGCGATGTATGGTGTCTACTCTGGATTGTTCCCAGGTTGTCTTGGTTCCCACTTCAACTCTAAATCTCCTTTCAAAGATTATTTGCCTGAGAATGTCGTCCCTCGGTAATTGAGAAATTGGGATAGTTTCTTTTAACTTTACCATATTGTTGGTTGACATTACTTTTCCTCTGCCCGAACCCTCTTTAGCAATGTTAAGGAGGGTTCTTTTGGCCGCCTGTTCTATCGCTAAGTGTAGGGGGGGGTAGATCGAGAATAACCTCCAGCGCAGCGGTGGGGCAAGTGCGCATTGCCCCTGTGATGCAGACGCATGCCATACGCTGGATCTTGGAGAGTGCTTGTCTCACCGTTGAATAAGCTGTTCTCGATGCCCATGCTACTGAACCATAGGTGATAGTGGGTTTTACTATCATGGTGTACATCCATCTCAGGATGTGCGGGCTGCTTCCCCATGTTTTGCCCGCGATGCGTCTGCATACCATGATGGATCTTGTCGCCCTACTAGACATGTTCACAAACTGTTGCCTCCATAGAAGCTTGCTGTCAAAGATGACCCCCAAGTATTTTACTTCAGCAACAAATTCTATCAACGTGCCATCGAGGGTTATCGCTCTGAGTCCCGGGAGGGCTCTTTTCCTGGTAAAGGGGATTATGGCCGTTTTTGTGGGGTTTAGATTTAGCCCCACACTGGCACACCATCTCCTTGTGATGTTAAGTGCTCTTTGTATGATGTCACAAAGGGTGTTCTCAAATTTGCCCCGTGCAATTATGACGATGTCATCCGCATAGCCTTGGCATCGGGTTCCACTGTCAGTGAGGATTTGCAGGAGCTCGTCTACTACTAGGCTCCACAAAAGGGGCGAGAGGACCCCTCCTTGGGGGCACCCCTTAGTGGTGTTGACCTGTATTATGCTGTTGCCTGTCCAGGTTTCAGCGGTTCTGGTGCGGAGTAAGGGTCTATCCATCTTTGGATAGACAGTTCGACTCCTCTGTTCTGCAGTGCTCTATTTACACTGTCATGAGACGTGTTATCGAATGCACCCTCAATGTCAAGGAAGGCGCATAGCACTGTTTCCTCGCAGGTAAACGCACTCTGGATTTCAGTCGACAGTTGATAGAGGGCTGTGTCCGTAGATCTGCCTGCTCTATATGCGTGCTGACTGTGATGCAGAGGCCTACTGTTCAGGATGTTTACTCTGATGCTGTGGTCTATTATTTTCTCCATTGCTTTTAGCATAAAGGAGGTTAGACTTATTGGCCTGAAGGACTTTGCTAATGAGTAGTCCTTTCGTCCTACTTTGGGTATAAAAACCACTATTGCCCTCCTCCACACTGTAGGTATGTATGCCAGCGCTAGGCTGTCTCTCATAATCCTGGCTATGTGTGGGATAAGTTGGGTGCCCTGCTGTAACAGCACTGGGTATATGCCGTCTGCCCCTGGTGATTTGTATTTGTCAAAGGTGTTCACTGACCATTTGACAGCTTCCTCTGAGAAGAGTTTTTTCGCCGTTTGCCAGTCAGACTGGCTTGGCCTCGATTCTCGAAGAGGGGGAGGGTTTAGTGTGCGTTGGGTTGCACCGGGGAAGTGTGATGCCAGCAGGGTCCCTGCTCTTTCTTCCTCCGTACTGGTATAGGTACCATCAGGAAGCTTTAATGCTAAGTTTGTCTCCTTCTGCTCTTTGGCCAGTGCTTTATGCAACCTCGCCGCCGCAGGTGTCGAGGAGATTCCTTCACAGAATTTCCTAAAACTGGCTCTCTTGGCTTTCCTTATTTCTTTGTTGTAAAGAGTTAACTGTGCTGTATACTCGTCCCAGCTGCCAGTCCGTTTAGACCTGTTGAAAAGTCTACGGACTATCCTTCTCATCTTCAAGAGATCCTGAGACCACCAGGTTGCGGTTTTCTTGCCGCTTTTTTGCCTGTGAGACTCTGCAGCTTGAGTAGAACGCGTCTGTGATGACGTTATTTAATGTCTCTACTCTGTGCTCCAGTTTTATACAGCTTGTGCTTCTACTCCCTGTCTCGAGGCTATCTAAGTTTGCCTCGATGATACTATTGTAGCTGCTCCAGTCAGTCTTCCTGGGATTTCTTTTTGGGACTGATTCCATAAGCATCGCCCCTAGTTCAAACCGGATGATTCTATGGTCCGAGAGGGATGGCTCTGAGGAAACCATCCACCTCGATACCAGATTTCCAGCCTGGTTGTTGCCAAGGGTGATGTCTAGGACCTCCTCTCTGACTCTGGTGACAAACGTCGGTTTGCTCCCTACGTTATAGATACATAAATCATTGCTTATAATGTATTCTAGAAGAGACTCACCTCTGGCGTTTGTGTCTGAGCTGCCCCACTCTACGTTGTGGGAGTTTGCGTCACATCCTATGATTAGTGGTAGCTTTTTCCTCATGCAATAGGCCACTAAATGGTGTACGTTTTCTGGAGGGACTGTGTTCCTGTCCCCCGGGAAATAGGCCGCCGCGAACACGATATCAGTGTTCTTACCGTCCACCTCTACCGTTGTTTGCACTGCAACCAAATCCTGGCTTAGATATTCTGTAATGCAAAAGTATTTAATATTGTTCCTTAGCACTACACACGCTCTAGGTCTCTCCTGGGAGAGATCCCAAATTACCTTATTGCATCTTCCTTTCAGTCCTCTCACCTGACCCTTGAAAACCCATGGCTCCTGAATGAGCGCTATGCCCAGATCTTCCGAGGCAAACCCCCTTGCGATGACAGCCGAGGCTGCCACTGCGTGATGGAGGTTGATCTGGGCGACTTTAATGCGTTGGGCGGTCATTGAGATCCTGAGTCACTCATCGGCTCGTCAATCTCTGACCGCCGATAGTCGCTTTCTCTCCTTTTGTCTGCCAAGTCGAGCCGTTGCAGGTCGATGTCATCCAGGATCTCCTGGGTAATCCGGATCTCTTCCTGCTTCTGCTCACTGGTCACTTCGGTTGGTTCGGGAGCGATGATGCTGGCTGATGCGGGAGGTAGCTTCGTTGGTTTGCTGGTGATGTTTCCTGGGGATCTACGCCCAGCACCAGCTTCCCTTTCCTCTACTGGGCTCGAGTTCTCCTCATCCATCTGCATTGCTCCTTGGGCTGCGTCCGCAGTCACAGGCATTTTTTGCCTCCAAGGTTTTACCTGGACGGCGCCATACCGGAAATTCAGCCTGTAGCCTTCCTGCCGGATGCGGTTGTGAGACTCTTCATCTATTCCGACGTTTAGCCGTAGTCCCGCATCTTCAACGATGACTGCGATAGGACGCCATCTTTTGGTATTCAGACCCTCGTTCTGGACTCTTAGTAGTCCGCTGACATACTCGTACGAGCGGTCTGCACATCTCGGGAGGAAAATCGTCACGTTGTGTGTCGGTGGTATGTCTTCTCCCTTCCTAGTGCTGAGCTTTGGGCCCGTCCAGCCCTTCAGCTTCGGAGCAGCTTGCATTAGCCAAGCTGCTGTCCTGTCATCCTTGCAGTCTACGAGGAGAAGTCCTGCACGGAAGTACACACCGCAGAAAGCCAGAGCATGCTCCCATCCCATGAACACTTGGTCCATGATGACATCCTGCAAACGTGTCAGGTCTTCTTGGCTGAGAGCGTCCGCCGGATAGTTCTCGGGCAACACAGCGACTCGAATTCCCCTCAGGGCATCCGAGTAACTCTGCTGTTCGGGTGCCGCCCGTGCACGCCCATCACCGCTAGTGTTGTGCCTTTCCGTGGCTGAGGGACCCGTGTTCCTAGGAAGGTAAGCTCTCTGCCTTTTTGAGGTGTGGTTGTCTTCCGGGGTGAAGTGCCCGCGTCTTCGCTTCTCAGCGTGCGCGGGTAATTTTGGTTCTGTGGCTAGTGATGGCCCAGTTCTGCTCCCCTTTGTATGCGGGGGTGATCTGCTACGTTTGTGCGCTCCTACGTTGAGTCTGCTCCTGTGTGGATCCGTTGGTGCGGACTGTTGAGCAGCCCTCATCTGGTCGTACGCGTTCGCCCTGGCCTCTCTGGCTGACATGCCCTTCTCAAGGTTCCGGAGGTACCATTTTACCCCCGACCCACTGAGCCCTCTTCTCAGGTCATCATCCATGGCTCCTGGCCTGCCCGGTGGCGGTAGCTTTGGCGGCCTGCCCCTGTTTAGCCTTCTGGCTGGCCGTTTCCTCCTTTCAGGGGTGCTGTCTCGTCCACCCTCCGGGTGCTTGCTGGTGGAGACCTTGTGGCTGTCCTTTGCTACCTGGTTTTCGGTTGATTGCTCGCGATGCTCATTGGTGTTATTGGTCGCTCCATGGTTCGCGAGTTTTGTAGGGTTGGTGCTTCTGAGCTCGCGATTCGCACTGGTGGTATTAGACGCACCAGGGTTCGCACGTTTCTCGGACCTGCTGCTGCTGTGGTCTGCTCCTTCGCGATTGCTGGCATAGCCTGACGGCTGTCTGGGCTCGCGATTCACGTTGGTGGTGCTAGACGCGCCAGGGTTCGCGAGCTTTTCTGCCTCTCTCCTGCTGTTGTCGTGTTGCTTGCTGTTGATGTGGGTGCCGGGATTCACGTCAGTAGTTTTTGTGTTGTCACTGCGGTTCGCCGGCTTTGAGGCCGATTCTTGGGTGTTTCCGGACCCTCCACTTCGGTCTGGGTTGTTTTTGTCTCTGGGCTCGCGATTCGCACTGGTGTTGTTGTGCCCACCAGGGTTCGCGAGTTTGTTGGATGCCCTGTTTGCCCCTGTGTCGTCGTCCCGATTCCCGCGATTCTCATCAGTAGTCTCGCGACTACTGCGGTTCGCGGGCTTTAGGGCCGGCTCTCGGCGGATGCCTGTGCTGGTGGATGGGGCATCACTGTCGTTGTTGTCCCTCATGTGCTCTAAGAAGAGCATCGCCTCCTCTCTGGAGAGACTCTCCCAAATCTTTCATCTTGTTCGTACGATCCCCTGCCCGACATGGCGAGCTCAGCGATCAAAATATTTCTAGGGGAAGTGGGTTCGTCCGCCGCGCCAGAGCCCCTTGTCGCGGTAAGGCCATAGTTACTTTCCAAGGCGGCCCGGTGTTGGAAAGGCGCCGTTAAAATACAGCCGGTGTTTTAAACCTCCTGGCTGCAAACCAGTCCAATGGGCACGGTGACGCATAACACCCTGGATTAGGAGGTGGCAGCTCTTAGTTGCCGCTCGCATGCGGCGCGGACCCGAGGGGTTGGAATAGTCGTAGCCATCCCAGCTCCGCTGGCCAGTATCGGATGCGCTCGACTTAAGCCTCTACACCACGTCAAGGTGCCTGCCCGGTAGAGGTTCACTAACGCTTAACCATCTACTCGATTTTGGTCGTTGTATGCCAAAGTAGTCCGATCACCGCTTGCCCTCATCCAAACTGTGTATACTTTAATCTTTCAAACTCTTTAAAGCATGTAGAACAGATCTACGACCTCCCAGTGGTTTATATATAAGCCAAATACTCTGTTATCTAGGTGGTGTGACTTCTACTTCGTTCGTGATGTGGAAGACCCTGTAAAAAAATGATGGATTGCCAAGTAAATTGGCTACAGATTTTTATATGAAAAAGTATTTCTTTGTAGTACTCTGATACTTCTTAAGGAGTATTCTTTAGATGGTTGAACGGAGTATACCCGTTTTTTGCAGTGGGGCTACTTAAATATAAAAAAAAACCTTCCGGCTACAGTCATAAGTTTGCAAGGTCAAGTCAAAGGATCACTAACTATATAATAAAATTAAAATTAATTATAATAAAATTAAAATTATTACTAAAACTAGATGACCGCGGTCGCTCGAGGCTTTGAGCCAACTTATATTACCACCACTGTCTACAGCAGAAATAATATGAAAACTAGACTTTGAGTTGGACATCTAGTAATACTTTGGTGAATACTACATTCAATTCCCTACAACGGTTTTTAATTCATGGGCGAACAAACATACTAACATCCAAACAAAAATTTTAAAACATGTGGGTTTGACTGCTATTACTCTGATAAATACCGCTGTATGTATTTTTTTCTACCTTTATTTAATTTGAAGTTTCTAAAATGCCAATTCGCTCCCTGCTACCAAAGCTAAGCTAAAAGTCAGCTAAGCTTCGTTGAGCAATTCGTTGAGCGCGCTAAGTTGCTAGAATTAAGAAAAGTCATAAAGTTCTTAAAGTAACAAATTTCCCTTTGCATATGTACTCGTATATATTCATGAGATAACTTCTACTCCGTTCTTTTTGCATATTTATATACCTTAAGCGCCATAGTTGTTGTTGTATGTTCAGTCAACATTACCCGGTAACGCTATTGTTTGTGTTATCAGCTTTCGGTTAAACCCCAAAAAGCTTGGGAAAATCTTTTTTGTGTCATGCGGGTGGAGCTGCTCTTGGTATTTGAGCTGCGCCTCTTTGCCGTGGGAAACATTTCATATGAGCTCATGCGTTTCATTGCGAGGGTTTCTTTTGAGGAGATAATTCTAAGTCATGGAAAATTTGCAGGTAATGTTCACACAGATCTATATTCACATGAGGGTGGCTCTAAATTTTGAAAAAAAGTTTTTTTGCTCTATCACCAATTCTTGGTGGAGTATATTCCTTTTAAACTTGTCTAACAATCTTTCCTTGTGTCCTTCCGCCGATTAAGCCACTTGATGATAATTATGACGTTCCATTTTGCTTTGCTTCAACATCATCAGATCTATTGGTATCTTCCGTAATAGGAAGAGAACGCACCGTCGCTCTCTATCCAATACGCACTTGTCACTGATATTGCTGTGAATCTGTAAGCTGCTAATACAAGGTGGCGCAAAAGTAATCCTCCTATCAGAAAATTCTATAAATTTTGCGATTGGCCCCTAAAGTCAGTTCTGTTTTGACATTTGTGTAGTAAACACATGCGAAATACACGTTAATAAACAATGTTACGCTACACTGCTCCAGAACGCGGAATATTGCTGACTATTTATTTGACCAATAATCGGTCGGGGCCAAACGGTTACTGTGAATGGTGAGCGCTACAGAGCAATGATCAACGAGTTCTTTTTGCCGCAACTTGATGAATTGGGATTGGAAAACATGTGGTTCCAACAAGACGGTGCAAGAGCACACACTGCACGTGCCACAACCGATATGCTGAACATCGGAAGCTTACTTTTGCGCCACCTTGTATATCTCTTTGATGGGTCAGTTTCGGTGCAGTCTCTTGCCCATGACTAAAACTCACTTCGGAAAGATTCATTTGTAGAACACAGGCACTAGAGCAGATCCCTCGAGGAGCAGTTGGTACTCTTGGAACTTGTCGGAGTTGCCCCACAGCGGCTTTTAATGTCTTTGTAAACCTGCTACCTCAGATGGGCAAGGAGTCTTAGGAAATCTGGGTGTTGGAAGTATACTCCGCAAGGGCATAGCAGTATCCCAAGGTGGCGTTCAAATACCTCCTTCAACAAGACGCAACAAAGCGGCTCGGACTACAGCGGAAATAGTACCTGGAGTCTTCTATGTGCTTCTAGGTTCGATATCCATAAATTTGTAACAGTCTGAAACGGTCATAATTCTGGCTCCCTTCACGAAAGGTGGCACTCTTAACTTCCAACAGCTTCTCGTCAACCCAAAGTTTCCAGAAGTGTTTGGTACCGTATCCATGTCCGAGGAAGCACTGTGAATATCGGGAGCACTCTCCTAAACCTTTGTTTCATATTTTTGACTTCAACACAACAACAACAATCACAGAAGTATGGTATGTTGAAGAAGATATGACAAACGTTCTTTTTGCACAAAATTTCATTTCACTTCCACTTGCAGCAAACCGAGACTTGACGCCGATGAATCAGAGAAAAATGCTCAAATCGTCATCAAAGAACTTCTTTCAGAAAACTTTTTTTACCTAAGCAAATAAAAACGTACTCAAGGTTTTGCTACAACAATGTAAATAAGACGTTGATACAAACGTAATAAACATGATTGCTGTTTGTTAGAAAATATTATTTAACAGGCTTATTGATTAACTTGCAAAAATTTTTAGGGTGATAGGCTGCTTCGGGTTGGTAGCGTGATATCGGGATCGATGTACTATACTCAAAATGATTGGAATTTACGGAATCCTGATAGTTTTTTAAAACCCATACAAACGATGACAACTCTGATGACATCCACGAAAGCAGCATAAGCATTTCACTTATGTCTAATTTGGAAGCCATAAGAAGTTTATCTGTAATATAAATGCGCAAGTTGAGAGAAATTTTCCCACTTTATGGTCACACTATACATCTAAGGTAAGAACAGTCATATATGTATAGATAGGTATGGCCAAACTGCAGTGCCGTCAATCAAAAAAACTTAAAAAGAAATTAATTATAATATAGAAAAATTAGTTTAAAACTGACACTAACACAAATGCCAACCATGTATTCACACTATAGAGCTGTAGTTGTGTGAGTAGACATGTCATACATATTATTGTACATATTACTCGTGTGATCGGCTCTCACTGTGAGTGCGAAAAATTGGTAGTGTTAATATATACGATGCCCAGTGTCAGCGGCTCAACTGAGAGCACGAGGACTTGCTTTGTTGGAGAAATTAAGCAAGCAATTTAAATATGAGCAAATAAGTTAACTTCATTGATGATAAAAAAAATAAAATAATTTATTATTCATAAAGATTATTCAACACCGGAGATAGTTTTGTATTTGTGGTTGGAATTGTGTGAATGGAAATTAAATCAAATAAATAAGAAAAATAAAACAAAATTTATTAAAAGAAAGGGCAGGTAAGGAAAGGAAAGTAAGGGAAGGAAAGAAAGGAAAGGAAAGAAAGGAAAGGAAGGAAAGGAAAGGAAAGGAAAAGAAAGGAAAGGAAAGGAAAGGAAAGGAAAGGAAAGAAAGAAAAAAGAAGGAAAGGACAGAAAAGGAAAGGAAGGGAAACGAAAGGAAAGGGAAGGGGTGGATAAGAAAGAAAATATAACTTTAAAATAGAAAACAACAAAATAAATCATTAATAAAATAAAGTTTTGTGGTCGAATTTCAACTATCGGGAGATCTCTAGTTTAGTTAAAGGTACCAGAAACAACGGGACCCGTGATTCCAAAAATTTTAAACAATTAAGAACCGAAGCGTTCAAGGTGGAATCGGCAGTTTTACGGATTTATGAACTGAATGTAGAAAACGGCGAGATCGGGATTACACAAAAAATGTTCTGTATACATCTCTATAAGTAATTATAAAATTATTGCAAGGAGGTTTGCATGTATGCATGTATGTTCTTGGAATGAGAAAAAAAACTGTCTCCAAAGCAAATCCATTTCAATTTAATTGGCGTCAGAATTTATAGAATTGCAAAAACTGTCTGCTTTTGATCTAACTTTCCCACTGTAGTTAGTTGGATCATAAAGATATCAGCTAGGCCCCAGGCGATTGTGGCCAATAACGAACGCCATTTAGTGACACGTACCGAAGCCAGGTCAACTGCCGCCTGCTTTGCAGTAAAATCATCACTCGACAAACAAAGCTCTCTGTAAATACACTGTAATATCACACTCGTCCTGAAATAGAGCGCGGGATCATGCACGGTGGCAGTATGATGAATTGACGCTTCCAGTGTATTTGGGAGAATATTTCTTCGGATTGATGGACCTTTTGCGTTTTGGCGACTGCGAATATAAAAAGCAAAGTAGTCTAGAATATGTAGGTTCTCTAGTGCCGTGAAAGCCCTGTCTAAGTTGACAAAACACATCTATAATCTAACTAACTAGTGTCTGGCCTGCAGCAATACGAGAACTTTACCAGTTGGAAAAGATAAAGCATTGAGCCAACAGTTGCGTAAACAGAAACGAAATGCTGCGGAGCTTGACATCGCCACCACAGAAGATAACGAAGAAATTGAGAAAGCCAAAGCATCCAAATTTATTGGAACTGAAGAAATCTCTCTGCCGATACTCAAATATAGTGGCGTCGAGGCAGTGAATCTCAAAGTTTTGGTCATTCCTATGAGAGCCTTAAAACCACCTAACCAAGAAGGTCTTATCGGCTGCTATCTCGCAGCAAAGACACACAACAACACCGGATTTCATCTGCATCTACTTCATAACTATACCGATAATATGCAACCTACCATACATGAATACCAAATCCAACCAAATTCGTCACTTGGGCCAGAGTATTCTCTCAAGTGAGCCGAAAATTTAGGCTAAGTGGGGGCCTCCCTCTTCCTCTGCTTTCATGGGTGGGTTCTGAAAAGAATACCTTCCGGGCCGGAGCATCTTCTTCCATTCGCATTACATGGTCAAGGTATCGTAGCCGCTGGGTTTAATTCGTTGGACAACGTCGATGTCTGCGTAGAGCTCATAAAACTTATCATGAAATCTTCTTCGGTAAACACCGTTGGCTTCGCGTAGGAGCCCATAAATCCTTCGAAGAACCTTTCTCTCAAGTACTCCAAGAGCCGTCTCATCTTTTTTCGACACAGTTCATGATTTCGAGCCATACTTCTCAGTTGTCTACTCAGTCGAAAGTGGTACTTGTTGGCAAGAGTGATTCTCCCATAAAATTCTCGGCTGACATTATTTTCGGTGTCACCGCTGGTTCTAAAATAGACAAAGTCCCTCACAGTTTACAAATTCCAATCACGATTCGTTCCTGAATCTAGTTTTTGATGTATAAACATCTTTGGGCTCGGTAGGGGCTGTCCAGAAAAGTTACGCGTCGCTGACTGCGAGCGTGTTCTGCCGCTGCTTGTAATCGTGCTTTCTCTGTGCCTTGTGTAAAGAAATCTTGTTTGACTGCTTTGCTGATATATATGTGACACTCTGCTTATGTGGGTGTGTGTGTATGCAAGTGCTTTGCTGATTGTTAATTTCCGGTAATCGTGCCTAAACACGATAAATGGTATCAATCGGCAAAACACGAAGGCAACTGCGTTTATCATGTGTGTTTAAAAAACAAAACAAGTAATTATTCATGTTAAATTTATTTTAGCTCAGAATACTAAACACGGTAGGTAATTTGTTTTGCTTGTATAATCTTTGTGGTTATACTTATGTAAAGAAATGCAAGAAAATTAACTAAAATAAAATAAAATTAATAAAAATAAAATAAAATCAAATAAAATAAAATGATTTTTGCAAGTATAACGAGCTCAATACCAGTTGATAATAATTCTTAGTTAATTATTATTATTTTTGATTAGAGGAAAAATTTAAAGCAACAAACATATACAGGCTATAGTTATAATAAATAAATTTATACCGGAGCACGCGGTTATGTACAATAACTATCTTCTAAAAATAGAAAAGAAGAATGTACAAAAACAAAGTCCAGCATGCATGATTTGCATATAGACAGAATGTCTAAAATATTGTGTATACCGTTGGAAAGATAACAAACAACAATTAGAGGAAAACTTGAATTAAACAGCTTGCAAAACTACACGCAGCATAGCCTATGGGTTAGGCAGCTGCGCTGGCAATCAGAGTGAGTGGGTTCGATTCTCCACAAGATCCTCTGAAATAGCAAAACTATACGAATTAGTCTGACGAGAAATCGTGGCTGTTTTCGAAATAGTACTATAACTATAGCCTGTATATGTTTGTTGCTTTAAATTTTTCCTCTCTCTCTCTCTCTATGGCGCGATATACAACAGGTATATCATCATAAACCTCCTAAGAGATTTTTGCGCCAAGCTTCTCTTCCAATTTGTGGTGTGCCGATTTGAATTTTCCCTACAAATTGGTGGGACCTACAGTTTTTTGCCGACTCCGAACGGCATCTACAAAGGAGACGAATTTTTGCTGAGAAGCCTGTCATGGCAGAAATACACTCGGAGAGTTTGCCAAACCACTGCCGAGGGGCGACCCCGTTTTTGAAAAACTTTTTTCAAATCACTTTTGATGTTACCTGTACCAGGGCTCGAACCATGGACCTTCGGTGTGGTAGGCCGGCAACACTACCTTCACACCACGGCGGCCGCAAAAATAATAACAATTAACTAAGAATTATTATCAACTGGTCTTGAGCTCGGTATACTTACAAAAATATGTAAAATGAACAGACCGTAAAACCAACAACAAACAAAAAAAAAAGTTAAGTAAAATAAAATAAAATAATATAAAAAAAAATAAAATAAAATGAAATAAAACAAAATAAAATAAAATAAAATAAAATGAAATAAAATAAAATAATATAAAATAAAATAAAATACGATAACATAAAATAAAATAAAATAAAATAAAATAAAATGAAATGAAATAAAATAAAAAAATAAATAAAAATAGAATTAAATGAAAATAAAATAAAATCAAACAAAATAAAATAAATTAAAATAAAATAAAATAAAATAAATAAAAATAAAATAAAGCAAAAAAGAATAAAATAAATTAAAAAAAAATTTAAAAAAAATTAAATAAAATAAAACAATAAATAAAAATAGAATTAAATTAATTAAAAGGGACTGTGATAACGGGAAGTAGAGGAAAGGAAAGGCAAGGAAAGCAAAGCAAAGGAAGTGAAAGAAAAGGCAAGGAAGGAAATTAAATTTTTTACAAGATACACATGTTAGCACAGCAAACTCCACGAGTACTTGGTATTCACGCTTGTTTTTAATAGACCAGTAGGCCGTTGCAAGAAGTGCAATGTGAAGGCCTCTACTGCATTTGGAATGGTCAGATTAAGCAAGACTTGACTACTCTGGTGTTGATAGCTCGTCCACTTGCTTTGCGATTGTCTCTTTTGGTCCAATAAATGAACATTCATGTATTGGCTTAACTTTAAAGAAACCGTTAAATTTTGTAACAGACAACATCAATGCAGTAGCAGGTCGCAAGGCAAGATCAACCCTTTCGTTCGTCTCAATCGACCTAATTGCTATCTCCACAAGTTCCTTTGTTTAACAGCCCATGCATTTTAATTACTTTCATATCCATTGAGCCGCACATTTTTATGGTCCTGAAAAAGTAACCATACAGCCATTTCTTCAGAGGATAACATTTAAATTTCCTTACCAAGGCAAAAGATCAACTTGCAACCGAAGCAAATGTGCAAGTATATCATGCACTAAGAAGACAGACAGGTGGCAACAGGTGCATCATCCCTCCTAATGCAACAACATCTTGAAATGATCTCTTAAATAAACGCGGCACGTGCGACGTGGCTGAGATCACATCTGCATTGGATTCCCCACAACAAACGGACAACGGACAACGACTTTTGCATTTGAGAACGCGCCGAGTGCAGCGAGATCAACAAGGAGGGAGCAAAACACAATAACAATAATAATAATGACAACAACAAGTAGTAATAACTTGCATTTTAGCAGCGTAGATGGCGCAAAACGGATAAACATCCTGCAAATTTGGACGGCCCAGCGCATTATTAAATTACCCTTTCGAGTTCGAGTGCCGCCGGTGTGTTGTGTGTGTGTGTGCAACGAGGATCAGTGACTCTTCTAAATTGGCTGCAGCATTGCTGATCTGCAACGACAACAGTTGTTGCAGCTTCACCACATTTCGCAATGCAAGCTGCATTTGGCGGCCACCAGAGTTGAGCATGCGCCTCGAATCTCGAATGGGTAAAACGATTGTTTGTAAGTGTGAGTGTGTGTAGTGCACTTTTATTTGGATGCAAGGTGCGCGCACGAGCCAAAACGCACACCGAGCGAGACTGTCTTTTGCCGCTCATTTTTAATGGTTTTTCAAAAAGCAAATTATCCATTCTGGAGATTAAGAAGGATGTTCGCCGTTGCAGCAAATTACAAGTCATGGGGGGACCAATTCATCGCTTTGCACTCGTAATTAGGCCGCATGCAACTGTTTTGTAAGGAATTAACGACACCAGTACGTGGATAACTGAATGTGAAGGACTCAACGATGGCACGACGAGCGCACTACGCAGTGACTAGTTACATTGCATCGTTTTGACTACTCCATAATTAGGACGCTCGTGGTTTGATGTCGCGTTGTTGTTGTAGGAAGTCCTAAAAACTGATAGTTTCAACAGGGTTGGACCATAGTAAGGTTGTCCTTAGAAGAGTTTGTTCTTTTGAACAATTTAAGAGAAAGTCTGATTCACAGTTCCCATGGTAGACCTCTTTTGTGTGTTGTTGGATCAATTGAATTGCTCCCTGGAATGTGTGGGTATCTGACAATTCCGTAGGAAAAGCCTGTTCAGGAGAGCTCGTCATATGTTTGCCTTGGTTTTTGCCTGCTTCTGGACCTCTTCCTTTTTTCCCATCTCAGCCAAAGCCACTCAATTGCTCTGCTGCTGAATTCGAATGTCGAAAGGAAAAGCTTCTGAGCCTGAGCTTATTTGTCCATTCGCATAACATTCCCCAGCCAACTGAGCTTTTGAGGTTTAAATAGCTACACTATGCTCATATCTGCGGAAAGCTCCTACAGTTCATCGTTAAATTTCCTTTATTACTCGCTATTGGAATCGGGGGGAAAGACCATAAATCTTCAAGACAACTTCTCTTTCTAATACTCAAATGACTACTTAATCCTCTTTCGACACCGCCCGTGATAAATAATCGTATGCCAGGGCAGGTATGATCATAGTCTTATAGAGCGTGATTTTTATCCGTCGGAATCCTTCGTCTTGTACTATATCAATGCAGGATCCACCCCTTACCTTCTTTATATAGCCCAGGCCCTTACTAGCGCCAAGTTAAATCACACGAAGGGGGTCGCTATATCTTAAGTCTTGTTTAGTTTCGAACTGTTCGGAAAGCCCAAATGCTAACAGAGCTATTGTTATTACTCAAAGTCATTTAGCATAGTCGTATAAGCTGCGAAGTCCAATTCAGAAATGGAAGCATACAGACTGCTCCTTTTCGTGCTGTCAGAAGCTGTTTTGGTTCAATCGACTTTATATTTATACTAGGACACTAGTGGCCACAGCTTCAATCCCCTAAATACCGCAATAATACTCTTCAACGCTAGAGCATAGCCCGAACCTTTTAATCACCTTTTCTTAGCGGTCAAAAATAAAATCTGTGACGCAGTACAAATTAGGTAGAATTTTTACAAGAGCTAAACGGCCCTATGTCACTCCCTATGTTTATGGCGATCGAAACTCAGGACTTGGATATGCAAATCCCGTAGTTCGACCGAAATTTCCATGGTATGCTGAAAAGCAGCTAAGCAAGCTTCGGGTCAATGGATCATTATGATACAGCTTCCTATATCCTTAAGCTCCGGACGTTCAAACACTGGGCTATAAGATATTAAATAAATGGGTTATAAAGATTTGCAAGGCTTGAGAGTGGCTATATTTCAAATTCAGCGGATATATCACATTTTTCTGAGGCTTGAAAATCTTACCGACTGCTCGATGAATTGGAACTGCGGCAGTCATCTATTTAGAGAACCACACACGCCTCCGGGTTCTTGGGCCAACAACGTTTAAGTCGATTTTGGTTAATCGTTTTATAGAGGGTGGACATGTGCTTAGAGGTGTCCGTTGCCGGGACAAATAACACACAGGAAACACAAGCCTATCAAGTATTTAATCTCAGCTCAATCTTCCTACAATTCGGAGAGACGTACTGTGTTATCGCGACTCCTAAGGGCAACTATTAATTCAGATGATTTGCTTATGATAACCTTTTTATAGTAAACAAGATTTTTAAGAGCTAGGAAGAGGTCGCTTGTACAAAAAAAAAAATACTTTCATATCTCATTTGACATCCAATTGGTTAGCTCAGCAATTACACTGTCCACTATACCACCTCGACTGTAATAAGACTATACCTGGCAGATGGTCGATGACTAGCTTTTTTTGCTAGCACAATGTCTTACTTAGAAAATGGCTGAATTTTACCCTCCCATAGAGTTTTGATCGATACTTATCTCTCCTTGTGTGATCTTCGGCTTTTTGAAATACAAGAGTCCATATTCAGGCAGGAGTAAACTTTTATCAAGCAGCTCTACAATGGTTTCGCCTGCGCTGTTTACAGTCCATATGATTGCCAAAAATGCAGTGACTCCCAGAGCCATACTGATTTCAACTAGAGCAATTCGATGCATCGCTTTCAACTTTCCAAATGTACCCACTTTTCTAGTGAGCTTCAGGATACCAATACTTCATACCAGAAATTTGTGATGCGATGTTGGAACACTTATTGGCCTTAACCGACACGTCCACTCATGAATACGGGTTCTTCTTCTTCTTTAAATGGTCATCTAACCGCCTGGGCGATTTTTACCGTCCAACATAGCTCGCCAGTCCTTTCTTCGTTGCGCCAACTGGCGGCTATTGGAAACACCGCGGGATCGCAAATCGGTCTCCACTTGGTCCTTCCATCGGAGTGGTGGTCTCCCTCTTCCTCTGCTTCCACCGGCGGGTGCCGATAAGAATACCTTCTGGGCTGGAGCATCTTCGCTCATTCGCACTACGTGGCCTAGCCAGCGAAGCCGCTGTGTTTTAATTCGCTGAACTATGTCGGCGTCTGCGTAAAGTTCATACAGCTCATCATTAAATCTTCTTCGGTACTCGCCGTCGCCAACGCGTAGAGGTCCACAAATCTTTCGAAGAACCTTTCTCTCGAATACTCCCAGAGCCGCCTCATCAGATGTTGTTAGTGTCCACGCTTCTGCACCATATAGCAGGACGGGTGCGATGAGTGACTTGTAGAGTGTTATTTTCGTTCGTCGAGAGAGGACTTTACTTTTCAATTGCCTACTCAGTCCGAAGTAGCATTTGCTTGCAAGAGTAATTCTTCGTCGGATTTCTAGGCTAACATTATTGTTGGTGTTACTGCTGGTTCCCAGGTAAACGAAGTCCTTTACTATTTCGAAATTATTGCTGCCAACAGTGGCTTGGTTGCCAAGGCGCGAATGCCCTGACTCTTTGCATGATGACAGAAGGTACTTCGTTTTGCCCTCGTTCACCACCAATCCCATTTTCTCCGCTTCTTTTTCTAATTTGGAGTAAGCAGAAGTTACGGCGCGGTTGTTAAGGCCAATGATATCAATATCGCCAGCATATGCCAACAATTGCACGCTTTTATAAAATATTGTTCCAGCGCGTTTAAGTTCTGCAGCTTGTATTATTTTCTCCAGCATTAAATTAAAGAAATCGCACGATAGGGGGTCACCCTGTCTGAAACCTCGTTTAGTTTCGAACGGCTCGGAGAGGTACTTCCCAATTCTGACCGAGCTGGCGGTGTTGCTCAAGGTCATTTTGCATAGCCGTATAAGTTTTGCGGGGAAACCAAATTCAGACATAGCGGCATATAGGCAGCTCCTTTTCGTGCTATCGAAAGCGGCTTTAAAATCAACAAAGAGATGGTGTGTGTCGATTCTTTTTTCACGGGTTTTTTCCAAGATTTGGCGTATTGTAAAAATCTGGTCGATGGTAGATTTACCAGGTCTGAAGCCACACTGATAAGGTCCAATCAGTCTGTTCACATCAGGCTTCAGTCTTTCGCACAATACGCTTGATAGGACCTTATATGCGATATTCAAAAGGCTGATTCCGCGATAGTTGGCGCAGTTTGCAGGATCGCCCTTCTTGTGGATTGGGCAGAGAACACTTAGATTCCAATCTTCAGGCATGCATTCATCCGACCATATTGTGCATAGAAGCTGATGCATGCGCCTTACCAGCTCCTCGCCTCCTGTGTTTGAATAGCTCAGCAGGCAAACCATCAACGCCAGCTGCTTTATTGTTTTTCAATCGGGATATTGCTATTCGCACCTCATTATAATCGGGTTGTGGAACGTCAATTCCATCATCTTCGATTGTGGGCTCGGGTTCGGCATCTTCTCTGGTTTCTTGCTCAGTTTCTCCATTTAAAAGGGCAGAGAAGTGATCCCTCCATATTCTGAGTGTTCTCTGAACATCGGTCACCGTTCTCATTCTTACAGGAGTTTGCCCCGGGTTTTAAACCTTCTGTCATTCGCCGAATTTTTTGATAGAATTTTCGGGCATTATTCCCGTTGGCCAGCATCTCAAGCACCTTTATTTCACGCTTTTCTGCCTCTCTTTTTTTCGCCCGGAAAAGCCGCCTCGCTTCCCTCTTCAACTCGCGGTAGCGTTCACACACACTCCTCGTTGCATTCGATCTCAGCGTTGCCTTGTAGGCTTCGTCCTTTCTTTTCGTTGCAGCGCGGCACTCTTCATCATCATACCAGTTGTTTTTTCGCGTTCGCCGAAATCCAATTACTTCTTCGGCTGCGGTACGAAGTGCTCCTGAGATATGATCCCACTGCTCATGCATTCCACTAGGTTGAATTGTGCTCTCGGAGAGCAGGTGTGAGAGGCGATCTGCGAAATAATTGGCGGTCTGTTGCGATTGCAGCTTTTCGACGTCCAGCTTTCCCTGCGTTTTTTGTTGTACCTGTTTTGTCGTACAGAGGCGGGTACGAATCTTGGCTGCTACTAGGTAGTGATCAGAGTCGATGTTAGGTCCTCGTATTGTGCGAACATCTAAAACGCTGGAAGCATGCCGTCCGTCTATCACAACGTGGTCGATCTGGTTGCGTGTTTTTCGATCGAGGGACAGCCATGTAGCTTGATGGATCTTCTTGTGCATAAACCTAGTGCTGGATATGACCATGTTTCGGGCACCGGCGAAGTCGATCAGCCTGAATCCATTTGGCGAAGTCTGATCGTGGAGACTGAACTTCCCGACAGTGGGGCCAAATACACCCTCCTTACCCACCCTGGTGTTAAAGTCGCCAAGCACGACTTTGATATCATGACTCGGGTAGCGCTCGTATGCTTCTTCCAGGCGCTCGTAGAATGCATCCTTTTCCACGTCGTCCTTCTCTTCCGTCGGTGCATGAGCGCAGATAAACGATATGGTGAAAAATCGTACTTTTATGCGGATTGCAGCGAAACGCTCGTTCACGGTGACGGAGTCTCTCTCCCACCACAAATCCCACGCCGAATCTGCGCTTGTCTTCATGCCCACTCCAGTAGATGTTGCAAGGTGTTTTGATCGTGTTTCCTCGCCCCGTCCATCGCATCTCTTGTATGGCGGTGATGTCAGCTTTTGCTTTCCTCAGGACCTCAACCAGCCGGGCAGCGGCACCTTCCCCATTAAGGGACCGGACATTCCAGGTACATGCCCTTATCTCATAATCCTTATTTCGTTTGCGGGTGTTGTCATCTAAAAAAGGGGTTCTCATATCCGAGGCTTTGTTGTTGAATTTCATTGGAACGTTGTTTTATGTGGTGGGTCCCAAACCCAACGCACAACCCGTTTCACGGGAGGTTGAATTCTATTACACGTTTGTATAGCGAGCCGCTTGATCCAAGACAGACGCCCGCTTGCAGCCGCACCACCTGGTGATCAGACGCTGCTGTTTGAACCCCCCCCAGCAAGCCCTTAAACCGATTATGTCGGAGTGGCCTTACCAGGTTGTCGCCTTCTCACGTTTAGCTCACCACCAAACGGGTGTTCGGTGGTTACCCAGAGGATACTTGGGCGCAAAGCCCGGAAGTAGTGAGCTGCTTGAACCGCATGCAAAACAATCGCTCTGGCCATTCCCAGGTTAATGGCGATCAGAAACTTTCCCCACTTGCGTGGACTTCTGCACACGGCTCCACCCTCCGTGAATACGGGTTAAACAGGGTTAAATTGAATTGACATCTTTTGGGTCATGCGGGTTCCTAAGCCTGGTTGTAGAGGCTTTTGGAGACTAACAGGGTTGGACCTAAGCAAAACTGGCGTTAGAAGAGTGTTTCCTTTCGAGCAGTTGAAGAAATGTTCGCTTCCACATAATTTTTGTTATACTACATAGGTATAAAGGCAGTCTGGATAGGTAAGAACTCAACCTGTTACAATATTCAGATCAAAGTTGAGCGAGGAAGATCTCTTCTTCATCTATTTAGGGTGATTGAGTCTAATAACGGCGTTCAGAGGCGGACATTTGACATAGACGGAAATATCTCCTTGTGTCTCTGAGTGGCGGAACAGGGAAAATATCCCTGTGCTCTTTAACGTCAGGCGCCATAAGAAGACATCTCATGGCCGTTCTGTCAATAACTGGCCCTCCAATAGCCTTCTATGCTTCGAGCAACGCTTCTTTGCCTTTTGACCAAGTACTGCCACCGAATGAGTTGAGGATCTTATTGCGGATCATTCATATCACTTAATACCTAACCAATAGGTATGCACAGTGATTGAGCTGGACAATGGAATGTCGTAATATTGCCCATTTCAAAGCAATTCAAACAGGCGATAACTGGGAAATACTTAAATACTTCCTTTAAAATCCTCTTTAGTCCTTATCTCATCTTCTCTACTATCATCCTCAACTCCTAACAAACAGCTGAATGAGCGGATATTATCCTTAACGGCTGCGTGCTCAACTTTTACAGTTTCTTTTGGCTGCGCTATCAGCGCTCAACGTTTAGCGATCATTTTAGCCTGACTGCAGGTCTACTGACCGCTACAACGGCAACGCGTCCTGATACACATTGCATGGGTCAATGGCATGCGCCAAGAAACGGCTGCTGTTGCTACTAACTACGTCTGGGCCCGAAGAAAAAACAATTCCGACAACTTCCAACTGTTTGCGCTGACTCCTGATACAAACTTCGATTTGCTTTTGTGGTTTGGCTCTGGAAAAAATGAAACAGTTCAATCTAGTTTTTGTTGTTGTTTGGCTTTACCCATTTCCGCCTTTTTAAATTCTTACTGATTTATTGTTATTGTTGTTTTGTTTGCTTGTAGAGTTTTTGAAGCGAAATCGTTTATCTTTCAGCGGCAAGGTGTGAACATGTTGTAGGGGTTGTCTGCTCTAATTTGTTGTTATTGGTTTCTTTTTTTGGTTCGTCGTTCCACTTTTTACTTTATTTACGTTCTCATTTACGATTTAGTTGCTTGGTTGCCTTGACGATTGGTAACTGTTTGGCTGGATTTGAGTGCGTTGACGTGTCAATGTGTGTGTGTGTGTGGTGGCCTTATAAATATAGAACTGTCTGTGGTGCAGCGCGCAGCAAAGCAACTTTGTGGCATGTGTCAGTCTGACAGATTGTTTAACTAAGTATTTGGCAGATGTTTTTTATTTGACTCTCGGTCCTTGTATTACTTTTTCCTTGGCGCGCTCTGGTTTGGTCTTTCAGAGTTTGGTTGTGGGTGCGGGTGTGGGCGTTGGCACGCGTTGCTAATGTGCGTTGAAAAGGTGCGTCTATTTGCCCATAATTGGATGGATGTTTAGGGATCAGCTTAGTATATGCGGTGTCAGTGATGCTTAGAGTACATTCGTCTGTGTGGCACAAATCTTTAGAATCGTTAGTAATGGGTTGGTCAGTTGTGTGCGGGATACTTGCAGGAATGAGTTAGACCCTTTGCATATTTTCGTTGAACAGTTTATCACCGCAGAAGGACTACGCGCTGGTATGAGCTAATACCGTCTTATGCGGCACCCACTAAAACATTTTACTTACCAAGCCCGGATGAGATCACTATGGCTACGTCCGCTGGAAAAGTTTTAAGGCCTATAGGTCAATATAGTTTCCAAAGAAGGTCCCACAATCCCCAAAAAAATAATTACATGATATTTGTGGGTTAAGATTGAACACATACACACGGCCAGAAGACGAGAGGTGGGATGTGTGTTTATTTGCGGATGGAGCAGTTGAGAGCGGGCGATCAGCAATCAGCAACGATTGAACGGCAGTAGGACAGCGGAACAACTGAGAGCGGCCGACGGTTTTGTTGATGGGGAGCAGATAGCTGTGAGAACAGAAAAGCAGCCGCCGTGCTCAGGTTTGTTTGTTTGTTTGAGTGATAGACAAAAATAATCCACCGAATGTTTAGCGCAGTATTACCGATGTCGACAGTACTTTGCCTGATATGAATCAGATCTTCTATGCTACTACACTTTCTGGTGCTAGTCTGTCTTGTTTGACCCTAACGAGCCTTCGGGCATAGTATGGTGAGGACCGTTAATTGGCAGCAGTCGAGCGGTTGTGGATAACGGCGGGATCTTTAAAGCAAGTAAGGGTAACCAACGGTCATATTAGTCAAGAGCGGAAAGCGAAAGTGGTAATGACGCAGTAATAGCTGACTAACAGCACAGCCAAAAAGCGACGAAAATCAAGCAAGGGTAGGGTTATCAGCAGCGCTGAAAGGACGAATGGCATACTAATAGCTGAGCAGAAACAGTTGGGCCATAGTGACAGGATGACTATCGACAACAGGTGAGCAGTTACCTTCGGCGGCTGATGTCTCCAAGACCGTGTATTGCTCCACTCAGTAAACCCCGTCTACTAGCAGGTTAATTTTCAGTAACGAGACTAAGGGAGGCTAATTATAATGCGCGCTCTTTGGCTGGACGCTACTGTCTTCATAAGCGTACGCCACCCAGGTGTCTGATACGTGAAGCCCACGTATCGGTCTACAAAGGAGTCAGAGCTAATTTGAAAATAGTACTCCGCCGAAACGCCAAGACAAAAGGCGAGAACCAAGTGAGTTAAATTGAATGTGATTTTGGGCGCCAAGGATGTAGGAATAGGACTAAATCCCTTCGATTTATTCTGAAGTATTGCATTCGTTGTCGTGCCTGTTGTGCTTTAATTCACTCATTATACAATCTTGTGCTAAAACTCGCAATTGGGATGACGCAGAAGTACAAAAAAATATTCCGAAGAACTTTTCTCTCGAATACTCTAAGCGTCATCCTATCTCACGTTGACTCTGTCCATCGCGAGCTACCGTGCAAATGTTGAGATAAAACTAAATTTCGACTGGCAGCTAGTTTTCGCGCTTTCAAGGGCTGCAACACCCAAACAGTTGGCGGGGTACCAGCAGACCATTTACGACATCCGTAAAGAGTCAGTGAAACCATTTGAACTTGAGCCCTAGGAACGACGTTATCTGAGCCGAGTTACCACCTGTAGATGTAGAAAAACGCGAGCTTCCAAGGAAACTAGAGCGTCTATGGATCACCTTCGGTTTGGATAATGTTAAAGGTTAAGCTTATCCAGACTTAACCTCGTTATGCATAATGTATGTCCCGCATGTGGAGCATCTCGAACGATACGGATCATCTTTCAAATTGTTTAGCGTTAAAAATTTCTTTTAAAAGGAATTTCACTGCAGTCCAACCTTCTTCAAGTTGCAAGTTTCCCAAGTTTCTTATTAAAAGAGTTTGATGATAATTCTAAAATAGAGCAGGATGATTAGGTCAGACCTGTTAAATTTGATTAGTAATTGGTAATCAATTAATTAGACGGCTTTTTAAATTGGTAATGATTATTTTAATTGTTTTTCAAGAAAAGGCAATTATTAATTGATTACGATTAGAAAAAAAAAATTATCAAAAATAATTCAAAAAAATTTGTTTTGATTACTTTTGATTATTTTTGATCATTTTTGATTTCTTTTAGCATTGTTGATTTGTATATTTATGTGCTTCTACAACAGTACTGAAAAAAATCAAAAATTATCAAAAAATAATCAAAAGTAATCAAATCAACTTTTTTTTGATTATTTTTGATTTTTTAATAATCGTAAAAAATCATAATTTTTTTTGATTATTTTTTATTTTTTTAATAATAGTAAAAAATCATAATTTTTATACCTAGTTTTTGATTATTTTTTTAATCAATTGGAAAATAGTCATTAAAAATTTAAAGTAATAGGTAATCAATCATTAAATGGCTTCTCAAGAAAGTAATTAAACAAACCGGTAATTATTACGATTAGTAATCATTATTTAACAGGTCTGGATTAGGTAGGGTACTGACGGATTGCTGCTACAACAGCAGCATAGTGGACTTACTGGATGAGAAGTCCTATTGACCAGCTTAACTCAACTCATTGACTATGGAGGCTGACTTTTCCCGGTGTTTCGTTGCGTGTGAGAGAGAAGAAAAAGAAGAAGAAGAGGAATTGAAAAAGAAAAAGAAGGAATGTGAGAAAGATATATACGATGGGGAAGTAAGAAGTTGAGGTAGAGAAAAATCCAGACCTTGAGGAAGGAAGAAAAGGAAGAAAGGTAAAAGAGAAATTTGAAGAATGACAAAAAGAAGAAGAAGCAGGGGATATAGCAATGGATAGCGAGGCGAAATCGAAAGAAGAACAAATATAGAAAAATAGTTTGTATAAATACAACCTCTTCATTTTACATCCAAAACAACGCCTGCAGGTACCCCGGAGGGACTTTTTCCCAAATTCACTATAACCCTGTTAAAACGGCGTCCATGCGTGGACGTGTCGGCAAAGCAGGTCGAGGTACTATTGCAAAACAACAACAACAATCGAAATAGTTAAAAGGTTTTCCCTTCTTACGTGGGCAGCTATTTATTTAAGATAAGAATCAAAAGTAAGCATTCGGCTGCCATCTACACATTTTGGCTTCAAGGATAACGAGAAGGATACAAACGCAAGAGCGTCATTCTGTGCTTTCTATTGATTTTCCCAACCCTCCATGGTAAATAGCTACAACATACTAAGTTAGAGAGTATGTCGTTTAACCAAAACAACAGCGAAGTAATATAAATATATACATACATACATATTTAGCTATTTACTTTCATGCCTTTATATACATATTTAAGTATATAACAGTTTCTGTATAGTCATCACACCCGACTAGCTAAAAGCATACTACGAATTAAAGCCGAAAGATAGACTCGTTAGGGCTGCAGACTAAACAGATATCAGGTAACTTGAATCTCATTTAGTTGCTCTGCTCTGCTGCTGTTGCCGTCAATGCTAAACTCAATATTGTGATCCCCCCCATCCACCCACGTGCGCTATTAACAACCAAACAATCAACTAACTCACCTTGGCTTCACATCCAATGCGATATCATCCACCCTTGAGGTGCTCAGCTTCGTTCGTGTGGATTGTTTGCGTGTTGAGTTGCTGTCGTGTATCCTGTGCTGCATGACAGCCAAGTCGAAGTAGAAAGCCAAAATAGCAGCGCTGGCGTCAGAAGTAGAGCAGAGCAGAGCAGAGTAGCGCAGAGCATTGGCGCAGTATCCTTGTGGGCTTTTTATATATTTTTTCCCTTTTTTGATTGTATTGGGGGTAAACTAAAAGGTGAGACTCGCAGGTGAGGCATCACTCTGAATTGAATGATGAAGTTTCTGTTGCTTCCACATTGCGTTTCCGTTTCGTTTTTGGTTTCTCGTTTGTTTGTTTGTACGCTTTGCAACATTTTCCTTATGTTGGCAGGTATTTGAAGGGTCGAGTCGGTAAGGTACTTTTGTATGTATGTAGTTGTTAAGCGAAGGCTACGCAAGAGTGAATTTATATATTTTCCTCTTATTTACCTAAAGTTACTTTGCATCTGAAACGTATGCTACACAACTGTAAGGTAGACAGACGATCGATTACACGGTTCAGCAAAATTACAACTTTTTTGGTGCAAGAAAGGACGTAGTGTTTTTTCCGTATCGACCTGTGAAAAAGAGAGTGAAACCCCTTCAAATACCTTTTTTGCAAGGATGTTAAAACGTTAAAATTAAAAGCGACAGAGATTGGGAACTTGAAACTTAGCGAGCTTAAGAGCTTTGAAACTCCTATGGTTAAAAGTGAAATACTTTGAAAAAGTGAGCATTCAAAAATTTATGAGAGTGAGAACTCACGAAAATTTGCATCAAATTGATGGATGTTCAAAAATATTGAAACTACAATCTTGAGGATAAACCATTTGAGGGTTTCTGCAAACTAATAGAACCTTAGAGTCTAAAACCATAGGCCAAAACTCGGGTATCTGAAGGGTTTTCATGGATGTTATTGGTGGAAACGTCCACAGCGGTGGCAGCTTTAGCCAGTTCATCTGACTTTTCATTGCCCTCCATGTTTCCATAGCCGAAAACCCATACGAGCGTGATGTATGAGAAGTTTGCCGCATCCAGCATCTTCCTGCAACTGCTGACTGCCTTAGAGGATGTAACGGGGGATTCAAGTGTCATAAGGCTGCTTGGCTATCCGTGTAGATAAATATGTCACGTCCTCTCACTGTGTCTTTCCTCAAGAAACCACAGGCCTTCTCAATTCCTAGCACTTCCGCTTGGAAGATACTAGCTGAATCTGCAAGACGAACTGCGAGCGAGACTTTTAGTTGCTCCGAAAACACTACAACTGCAACTCCACAGTCCAGTTCTGACCCATCGGTGTAGAGCTACCGTGAGGGAAACTTCACCTTCAATTTTCTGTCGAAATTCAACAAAGGCGCGTGATAGTCTGTCGTTGACGAAACTATATCAGGTAGCCCGCGGAGGATACAACCATGACCATACTGCCTCGAGTTCCAGCAGCCAGAATCACTAAGTCTTACCGCCGCCCAGGCTGCAGTTTTACGTATGTGAAGGTCCAGTGGCAACTGGGTTAGGATATAGTTTAGTGCGTAAGTTGGACATGACCGCAGCGATCCAGTCATCCTGCCGAGGGCCACCCGCTGTAGTTGGTTTAGTTTTTTGGTGTTAAATTTGTCTACAGCTGGCCGCCATACTTCCGCCCGGTAGATTAGTATGGGTCTAAAAATACAATTGAACTGATCTGCCGTAAAGGTACTGATAGCAGATAACAGTAGAATCTCTGGTCAAACCATGGCATGATGTCATAAGCTGTCTGGAGATGCCTAGAAAGTCGATTCGACTCATCCCATGCTTTCCTTAATGCCCCTAAGAAGGTAAGGGAAGTTTTGCTGTTTCCGATGGAAGTGCCACTAGCTTACTGTAGCTGAGTGGGTCTTCTCTCAACCTAATATATCCAAGTGGGTGGTGTCAAAAAGTTACTAAAGAAAAAAGTTAAATTGTTGACTGGAAAGCCCAACTTGATCTTAGAGAATTCCTCCTACCTGCATCTCATTTGATAACCATCAAAGTGCTCTTCAAGTAATTAAATTGTTTGTTATCGTTCGCCCACCCCATTCCACCCAAAAAGGATAACCAAACAATAAACGAATACCAAAACGATTAGAAGCATATGTTCCATTTGTTCGCCTAGAATTAAGTGTGATTCATCGTACCAACTCCTTTACCACGGCAGATTTCAACGAGCAGTCACAACAAAGGGCCGCTGGTTTAGGTTGGGGTGGTAATTGCATATTCCATTACCACAGTATCAACACCCCAAGCGGCGAACTCGTGCAATATGTAAATAAGTTCATACATACAAGGTGTTTAGGTGTGTTGCCATTGTTACACTTTACCGTTATGTATATATATATCTGTATGTTTATATATATAAAATTGTATATAGAAATCCCACATGTCACACCCCGGTTGTGTAATGCGGGCTGATCTCGTACGTGGTTGCGTGTTGGGCACAATTATCTTGTATCTCAATATGAGCACAACAACAACAACAACAAAAGCAATAATAGCAAACAATAGCAATAACATCCCACAGCTGGGGAGATTAACGGCAGCTACCCCCTGCTACGTGGCCATTGCAAAGGTAAAATCCTTCTCGCTTTTCGTTTGTTATACCACACCCTTGCCGGAGCAGCGCAGAGCGTGATAATTCAAGAGTCAATTTGTTCTTTTTTCTGACATTTATTTGTTAATTTTTTTGGTTGCTGACAAAGCTGATGCTGGTCATGGCTGACGTCCTGCTTCATGCGACTGATTTATCTAAGTACAGTTGGTGAGAGTGTGAGTGAGACAGCTATATTTACTCAATTTTTTAAATAAATTTAAAGAAATGTTTTTCGGTGTTATTGTATCTTTACTGATAGTATAGTTAAATTCAGTGAGTCAGGCTGAACTCGTTACAATTCACGTTACACGTTACAGAAAATAAGAGAAATACATAGTGAGTGAATTTGAACCAAATCAGACCAACAAAATCGGAGAATAAGGCAAAGAGAAACGGAAGTAAGAGGAAAGTGGAAAGAAAACGTAAACGGAAGCTGTAACCGTGACAGTAACAGGCAAGTACGTATCATCCCTAACTCAATAACACTCCCAACACTAATTAACACAACAGGGATAGCAGGGATAGGGACCGACACTTATGCATGTGAGCAGGAGAAAGAGAAATAGCACGAGTGTTTACGAATACGAGGCAAGCAAGAGATGGCGATACATAACACCGGGGCGTATCACGAGTTATAAAAGAAAAAACTTTGAATTGCGCTTGCTGTACTGAATTTACCATAAAGTGATTTAGGACATCTGGTAAAATTAAATTAAGCGGTAATTTGTTTAGTTAAATTGCGAAAATTGATTAGTTTTATAAATGTTGATTAAATTTCATTTATGAAATATTTTTTCATATTAATTAAAATGTATTTTATTTTAAATTTGATTTCTGGTTTTGTTGATTTCTATAAATTTCCTTAGTTTTAAGGACATCAATAAGTTTTTAAATGTTTTCTTTCGTATTTTAAATTTTGTCAAGAACATTAACCATTAAATTTTGAAAAATATTTTGAAAAAGCAAGTTTTGCTTGAATATCCTAAAAAGTTTTACTATAGCTTTTTTTAAATTTAACATATTAATTTTACAAACAGAAAAATGTATCATAAAATTTGAAAAAAAAAACCTTTTTTTATTTAATATAAGACATTTTGTGGAAATTTACAGGAATTTGTTTTAGTTCAGCCCTTTTAAATTTTGTAAAAATTTCTTAAAAATATTTACATATAAATTATAAAATTTTTTAAAAAAGCCTTATTTAGAAACTTTAATTATATTTACTCATTTAAAAACTTTTTTGCAGACACTTGGGTTCGTATCCCAGTGTCAGAGAAGGGGTCTGATGAGAACTTGGGCACGTCGAAGCATGTCATCCCATAACATCGCTATGCATATTGTTGTAATTTTTCTCTAATATCAATCAACAAACAAAACTTTTTTATTCCTTCTTAAAATTAAAAATAAAATATTGAAATTTCTGAAAACTTTTTAAATAACAAAAAAAAGAAGGATTTTCAAAACAACAAACTTAATTCAAAATTTTAAATGTGGTACAAAAAAGTTGTATTAAAAAAAAAAATTTTAACCGAAATTTTCAATTTAGTAAAAAAACAACAAAATTTCTACATAATTTTAAAGTCAAGCAGATTTCGAACAAACTTTTATATTCGACATTTTAAATGTGTTTAATATAAATTACAGAAAAAAAAATTTTTTTAATCGAATATTTCTAAATTCTTAAAAAAAAACATTAAAATTCTAAAAGTTTTTAGCTTAACATTTCAAATATTGTAAAAAACAGATTTATACAGCGCTTCAAAGAAATTTTTAATGAGGCATTTTCAAAAACGCTTCATACAAATTTCCGAAAAAAAAAATCTTAATTTACAAACAGTAATTTTCATAAATACTTGAAAACCTCTCAAAAGCATTAATAATTAAATTTTAAAAAAGCAAGTCTTACTTCAATATTCTAAAAATATTTTTTTTTATTTAACATATAAATTTTAGAAACAGCAAAAAGGTATCATAAAATTAAACAAAAACTTTTTTTAATTCAACATACATAAGACATTTTGTAGGAATTTGTTATAATTCAACCCTTTACAATTTTGTAAAAGTTTCTTAAAACATATACATGTACATATGTATATTAAAATTTCAAAAAAAAGCTCCTTTGGGTTAAACAATTTTGTATTCCTTTTTTACTTAAAAAAAAATATATTGAAATTTTTGAAAACTTAATTCAATAGGATTTCAGAAAAACTTTTAAATTAAACTTTTTAAATGTGTTTAATATAAATAAAAAAAAAAACTTTTTTTTCGTCGAATATTTTTAAATTCTTAAAAACACATTTCTGAAATTTTTTTAACTCAGCTTAATACAGCATTTCAAAAAAAATTTGAATGAAACATTTGAAATGTTTTAAAAAAGCTTCATACAAATTTCACGAAAAAAAATATTATAAACTTACAAATAATAATTTTCATAAATACTTTTTTAGTTGGATATTTTACATACGAATTCCAAAAAAAAATTTTTCATTAAAAGAATTTCAAATTTGGTAAAATCAAAAAAAAAAATTTATATCACAATTCTTTCTTTATTCAAAATTTAAAATGTGGTACAAAAAAGTTCCATATAAAAAAAGAAACTTTTTATAATTAATTCAAATGGTTATTAATAAATAAAAACAATGATAATTTTCATAAAAGTTCAAAAAGTGAAAAATTATTATTCTTGGCCTTGAGCTGGTTTCATGAATACTTGAAAAATTTAAACCGAAATTTTATATTTAGTATTTTCTACATACTTTCAAATTCAAGCAGATTTCGAAAAAACTTTTCAATTAATCATTTTAATGTGTTTAAATTAATAAAAAAAATACTTTTTTAATCGAATATTTTTGAATTCTTAAAAAAAAACACTTAAAATTTCTGAAATTTTTCTTAACTCAACATTTCAAATTTTGTAAAAAAAAAGATTTATACAGGATTTAAAGAAATTTTTAATGAAACATTTTAAATCTCTTTAAAAACGCTTCATACAAAAAAACTGTTTTTAATGGGATATTTTACATACAAATTCTAAATAATTTTTTTTAAATAAATAATTTTAAATTAAAAACAAGTTCATAAAAACTTGAAAAAAAGTTTAAAATATATCAATACCGGCAATTACAAAACAACTGGACTAGTTATATCATTTCGACTGAGAGCTACTGTGTGTACATGTATAGATGCGTGTGTGGAAGAGGGTGTATTCGCGGTTTATGTGCGTCGAGGGTGTTTTTTGCGTTTTCGCCTTCATCGTTTGCTGCTTTGTATCAAATTATCTGTCACCCCTCCAGCCAAGTTTTGTCTGTTGATTTTGGTGTGTCCAATGCTGAAGTACTAGAGGCAATGAGGATATAAGGACGGTGAAGTGATTGCGGGATGAAATGCGTTACTGTGGCTTTTGTTAACTCGTCTTTTTAGTGTTTTCAAATCCCACATTCGACTTTGCTAATGGGATTATGATTATCATTTGTGGGATATACGGATGAACTCTATTAAATATGCTGCTTTTTGTGGTGTTTCATTATCGGATAAACTGCGTGAAATTAAGTATTTTAAAATGGGAGATGAGGTGGTAGTGTGGGTTGACAAAGTCAAAAAGGTCATTCAATTACAAAAGAATAAATGAATGAAAATGAAAAAAAAGGCAGGAAACTCATCCCGTCATATGTACATCGACTTAGATACGTCTTGTGGGTTTGGCTGCTGATTCGAAGATGTAAATTAATTGCGGAAGATGGATTTTTGAAGCACGATATTAATTTAAATGTTGTTTCAAAGTATAATTTTCCGCTGAGAAGCTTTCCATGTACGCACATACCCGATTAGTTCTGCTGTTATTACCTTTGAGACGTATAAAGTTATGATTTGAGCTTTGATGATAGCATCAAAATAATTTCTTGTCATTACACCGCGTTACACACATTCTGTCCTATGCACCAAATATACTTTTTCGGAAAGGGGAGAAAAATAAAAATACAAGTGTATCGGCGATTTTCATGTACACGTCAGAACTTTTTATTTTTATGTAGAATTATACAATATAGTATATAGTAAGTACTGGGTGGCGCAAAAGTAATCCTCCTATCAGAAAATGCTATAAATTTTGCGATTGGCCCCTAAAGTCAGTTCTGTTTTGACATTTGTGTAGTAAACACATGCGAAATACACGTTAATAAACAATGTTACGCTACACTGCTCCAGAACGCGGAATATTGCTGACTATTCATTTGACCAATAATCGGTCGGGGCCAAACGGTTACTGTGAATGGTGAGCGCTACAGAGCAATGATCAACGAGTTCTTTTTGCCGCAACTTGATGAATTGGGATTGGAAAACATGTGGTTCCAACAAGACGGTGCAACAGCACACACTGCACGTGCCACAACCGATATCCTGAACATCGGAAGATTACTTTTGCGCCACCTTGTATATTTGGTTCATAGGACAGAACTAAAGCTCGTTTTTGTAACGCAGTGTTATCTTTCGGACCCTTTTGAATCAATTTTTTTTTTTCCGGACCTCAATAAATTCTTATATAGGTGATCTAACATTTGGCTTCGAAGGATATTTCAGTGACATCAGGTTCCGACGGATCATAACGAGAAGTTCTCCGCTGTGATGAATCGCATACTACTTTTCGTCTGACTTACAGCATTCTTTTACTATTCGCTATAGGTGAAGAACCAAGCGGCCAAGACACTGTTCAGATCCACACTTGAAACTATGAGTGACCAAGTCTTTTTGGCAACTAGCCGAGAAAATGCAAGTAAATGCCGAGTAACAGTAGGTTTACTTATAAATATCACGTTCTAAAAGATTCTCCTAAGACTTGTCGGGACGTAGGGTTCGTAATCGTGGACAGTGTCGAAAGAAGATGAAAAGAGAAAAATGTATGGCATATCCCGTAATACCAACAGAGTGTTCGAAGTAAACTTAACTACGAGCTCTACGCGGATATGATTATATAAGAATGAACGAGGACGGACGCTCAACCCCTACGGATTAGGGGGTTAGAAATATTCGCGGTAAGGCATGTCAGTCGTAAGAGGCGACTAAAAGTAGCAAAGGGTAGTAACGAATAACTTGATGGTTGATCTACCGATATGATGCCTCTCAAATCTCATCACAAACCTTCTTCATTCTTTCGGAAGGAGGGGGTGAGTTGACCTAGAAGGTTCCACTGGTCATACCAAATTCTTAATGACAACTGCCCTACAGCGATTTCTCTTTTTAACCTGGTCAATGGGACACAGAATTCCGTCCGATAGGTGGAGCCTATACAAAGTATAATAAAACGTTGGAGGTTTGGGCAGTACTTTCTCTTATATGGTTCCTGTAAGCTCCGGCATATTTAGGTACTAGCCCGGGAACGATTTGTTTGACCCCGTCAAACCTTCGGGGCTTCGATTTGAGTCTATTTTAATCAATGACTTACCTTACTATAAATACTTCTTTGTTCGTGTTCAGCTAAGTCGGCTGTCGAAAACTGGACTAAACAGAACTGAGCTAAAAGCCCGAAAAGACTACATCTCGTCAGTTTTTGACATTCGGGAGCAGAAGTTAGAGTATCCCTCGAGTGAGGAATGGGAAAAGGGTTTAATTACAGATAGTCATATCGACTCCCTGACTCCTGTAGTGTCTGCAAAGTGGAAATCTATGCTATAGAAAGGACAGCTAGATTGATACGGGAGTAGGCGTCATGTTGAGTATGAAGAGGAGTCAATCAATCACTTTCTTTGTCGAAGCTTATGACTACAGAAAAGACGACTCAGATTTCGGGGTGCATGCATTTTAGACAGTCTTGCCAAACAGGACAAAGCAAGTGGTTTGAAAAGGAGTAAATGAAAAATACTTGGTTGCACTAATGTGCCCCCACCCGGCACATACTGAGAGCATTAACAATGAAATGTGGCATATCCCCTGCGCGCTCTCCTAATATAACCTTGAAGTGGCTTCAAAAATGGCTGCAAAAACGTGGCTCACGTTATCTTTTGGGTTAGACTTGCCAACGAAACGGTTTTACCCTCCATAAGTTAAGACTCTTCTGAAGTCAGGAAATCAGTTATCTTGATTTTGGCTTTCCTTGCCACTATATGTAGTTTTATTGGTTTAACCGCTTTCATAGATTTGTTAAACCGACTCAAAAATTCCATAAATAAATAAAATGCGAAAGGAAATAGTAGCGCTTCTGCTTCCTCTACATGGCCAGTGCGTGCTAAAATGCAAGAAAACTTGTTAATTAATTGCAATGCAATTAAAAAAGAATATATCTTTCATAACTTTGCAGAAAAATGATGCAAAAATAGCAAAGCAAAAACAAAAAGCTCGAATATGTTGGGCCGCCACCCATCTGCTGTAGCTTCCATTTGGCTTATGAGCTAACTCATTGCTCTTTGAAGTGATTTAATTCCAACAAAAGAGACTGGCAACACTTTCAGTTTCTTGAATATTACAACAAAAAATTAAGAAAAAACAACACAAAAGAAGAAAAATAACAACAACGCCGCCATCATTTCGTAAGTTTCGTCTGTTCGAAGACGTATGCAGGTTAAGCCCGAGTTATGAGTCAAACGCAATCGGGAGTAGAATAACAACAACAACTTCCTTGAAGATTTTCGGAAATGGCGCCATTGTATTCCTTGTCGGATATGAATTAACACCTTCAGACACTAGGCCGACTATCACCGGTGTCTTACATTGCTTAGCTGTTTATAAATAGATCCTTGAATTTAAAAGTCTCACTCGGCGTTAAGAAAACCCCGGATATTGCTGTTAGAGGTGTAAGGCGTCATAGCCGTACCTCAGTCATTGTTTTGCACGTCACCTCCCTTACGAACTAACCGCTTTCCTTCATTTTAAATGGTAAGCGAGTAGAAGTCTTATCGGCACCTGCTGGTGGAAGCAGAAAAAGAAGAGACCACCTCTCCGGTGGAAGGACCAAGTGGAGACCGCTTTGTGACCCCGCGGTGTTTCCAATTGGCGCCAGTTGTCGCAACTAGGCTATTTACTGATCCAAAAACCCGCACCCAAATCATGTTGTGAACGTGCGCGAGATCTCAATACCGACGCGAACTATCATTTCACACTTTACAAAAAGTCGGCTGTTGCTTACGAAACAGAGAGCTTTGATTTGTATCTCTATCGACTGATCACTGAAAACAATCTTTGAGCTAACTATGTATCGATCAATGAGTGCCGACTTAGCAGTGCGAAGTGCTGTAAAAACTGCAAGAATAAGATCTGGCAGACTGAAAAAATGCACAACATTTAAAAATTTATATTTGGCTGATGATGAAGCTTAGAAGATCGATAAGAATTTCTGGAGAAATATTAAGCACGAGAGGCTCAGAAGGTCCCGAAATCGCTTACGGAAGTAGGAGGTGGGATGACCTAGAAGATTCGACTGGTTATATCAAAGTTACCGAGCATACTAGAATAATTTCCGAAAAACTTTAGATATCAGGAAGTCACCTTCACCTTGTCAGCGCCTTTCAGAGTGCAAACCTCTACTACAAGACCTAGATAGGAGAATCGTCGCGCACCTTATATCTGTAGATTTTAAAGTGGTTTTTTGCAAATAACGGGCGGTACCAGAAGATCTTTTAGGATTGGCATGCTTCGTCGTGAAGGGAATAGCCGCACTAAGAGAAAAAAAGTGCAGCTAGAGTGTGAGAAGAGATGACTGGCACGCCTAGGCTTAGAATATACCTGGGGCAAGAGGTGAGTAAACTCCACCTTTTCCCTTTTACCTTTTACAAAATCAACAGGCTGATAAGATTATTCATATTTACAACACGATTCGTCTCGCTCAGGAGAGGTTGACACATGAATCGATGAAGCTTTACAATTCCTTGAATCTTAAAGGCGTAGGATTTTACATATTTTTGAGATGAAAAAACTGACACTTCTTTAACGAAGCCTTTCGGGTTTGTTACTAATTTCCGTCCATTTTTATTTAGTTCCTTTACAATTTATTTCATTAGCCCTAAATGAGCAGGGAACTATGCTTTTGGGAGTACCTTGAGTACTTGGTGGCTTAGTTATAAATAATCTTTCGCCTTAGGAGAATTTGCTACTACAAGGTGGCGCAAAAGTAATCCTCCTATCAGAAATTGCTATAAATTTTGCGATTGGCCCCTAAAGTCAGTTCTGTTTTGACATTTGTGTAGTAAACACATGCGAAATACACGTTAATAAACAATGTTACGCTACACTGCTCCAGAACGCGGAATATTGCTGACTATTTATTTGACCAATAATCGGTCGGTGAAAAACGGTTACTGCGCAGAAGTAATCCTCCTATCAGAAAATGCTATAAATTTTGCGATTGGCCCCTAAAGTCAGTTCCTTTTTGACATTTCTGTAGTAAACACATGCGAAATACACACTAATAAAAAATGTTACGCTACACTGCTCCAGAACGCGGAATATTGCTGACTATTTATTTGACCAATAATCGGTCGGTGAAAAACGGCTACTGCGCAAAAGTAATCCTCCTATCAGAAAATGCTATAAATTTTGCGATTGGCCCCTAAAGTCAGTTCCTTTTTGACATTTCTGTAGTAAACACATGCGAAATACACACTAATAAACAATGTTACGCTACACTGCTCCAGAACGCGGAATATTGCTGACTATTTATTTGACCAATAATCGGTCGGGGCCAAACGGTTACTGTGAATGGTGAGCGCTACAGAACAATGATCAACGAGTTCTTTTTGCCGCAACTTGATGAATTGGGATTGGAAAACACTGCACACACTGCACGTGCCACAACCAACATCGGAAGCTTACTTTTGCGCCACCTTGTATTATTACTGACCTTATGGGATTGTCTAAACCTCATTCAAGGACCTTCGCCTATATAGTCCTGAGCGACTAGTTCGTAGCCTTCTGCATTAATACTTGTTGTGAACTGTTCTACATCTAGTCCACTTAACTTCAAGGTATCTGCATATTAGGGTGGGTTGAAAAAAATATTTTTTTTTTCGCTTAGCATTGGGGTGGAATTTGTACTTTATGAAAAATAAAATATTTATTTCATTTTAAAAGCGGTTTTCTCATAATTTTAATTTTTAAATAAATAAAAAATTGTTCCAAGCTAAAAATATTTGTTTTATTCCAAAATCTTAAAAACCAGGGACGGAAAACAAAAATTATTTTTTTTTAGGTCTTATAAAAGTAAGTTGTAAGATAGTGTCCCTTAAGAAAATTATTGATTTTGCTGTCATCCCAAGACTTCCAGGATCAAAATCCTGGTCATGATTAATTTTTCTGGCTTTTTTATAAAAAGTCCAATAATAACTTAAAAATCAGTTATCTTTGGCGAGATATCTTCTAAGAACAAAATAATTAATTTTAAATAACTAACAAACCCCCTATTCTAAATTAAATAAACAGGTATCAATAAATACTTTAATTATTGTTAATGTTAGCTGGTGAAAAGGACTTTTATTCTCTATCTAAATATTTCAACAAAGATAGCTTTTATTGTTGGCTAGAAAAAAATACAAGGCTGTGTAGAATTATTATTTTTGTTCGAATAAAATATGGTTCAAGAAATAAATTTGTTGTTTGATTTTTTATTGCTTTTTTATACCAACAATTTTTTGATGATTTACGGCCTGTACATTTTCAAGTATGCATGAAACGAGCTCAAGGCCAAGAATAATAATTTTTCACTTTTTGAATTTTTATTGTTTTTATTTTTTTAAATAATCATTTTTAATTAATTATTAAATTTTTTTTTTTATTATTTTTTTTTATTTAATAGAGTAGAAAAAATGTTTAGAGACAACCGCCATAGCTTTTCTATTTTTTTTCGGACGCTGCTAAGCTTCTTCATCAGAGAAATTTTGTTAAGCTAACAATACCCTGGTTTTGATGTCATCTAAACTCCTAGTTCTATTTTTTTATCTTAAAATTAATTGGTTTGAAGGGAAAAATATTTGTTTGTTGTAAAAACTTAAAAAAACATACAAACAATCTCGAATGTGATCTTCAATCGCCTTTCATTCTCATAAAAGAAAGCAATGGAATAGCAGAAGTGGAAAAAATGTTGTTCGTATTAGTTTTCTAGTTAAAGTAAGGGGTCTGATGAGAAGTTGGTCACTTCGAAACATGTCATCCCCATACCATCGCTGTGCATATCGTTGTAATTTTTCTTTAATATGAATCAAAAAAAATTAAATGAAATACATTTTTTTTTGAGTTTTTATTTAAATAGAAAAGTAATGGAATGTCATAATTAGAAAAAAATGAATTTTTCGTATTATTTTTCTAATTAAAAAATTTTTTTACTTGAATTGAAAATATAATACAAATTTTTTTACAAATGCTGACATTCCGTTATTTTTATAATTAAGCAAAAATTAAAAAAAAAATTTGAAAAAAAATAATTAGAAAATTATTATGAACAAAATTGTTTTCACATCTGAAAAGACGGTAAAAGATCACATTCGACATTGTTTGGATGTTTTTTTCACGCTTTTGGAACATACAAGTATTTGTTTTTGAGCGAAGTGGATTCAAGGGCACTTAAAAAATGAATTAAAAATGTTTAAAATACAATTAAAAGTGAAGTTTCGTATTAGGCACAAATGGCACTATCCTGCTAATATTTTTTTTTCCAACTTCTGATTTTCTATTGCCTTTCGTGGGGGCTCATGCTCATTATAGAACGCCAAAAAAAGTTGACTAGAAATGTTTTAAAATTATATAAACATCTTTTTTTTATAAACTGCAAATTCAACTCCTAAACAAATAAAACAAAAATATTTTTCAGCGCACCCTAATGTACATAGTAGGCAGCACATTCAGTATTTGAGCTATTATAAAATACTCTTATTAATTCATATAATTTATTACGAAGATATGAACCTCTTCAGTTGATGTTATTGCAGTTTCCTTGTTGGCAACAAAGAAGCAAGAAAAAAAATAAAAACAGAAAAAAAACTAAGCAACTTTGTTGTTGTTTGTACTAATTTGCTGCTGGTTGCTCAGAAGAGTTGGCTAAGATTTAATTAATTTTTATTGCACTGCAATGCCTATTGGCAAAACAAACACGCCAACCATAAATACTGGCGCATACTACAAACATAAATATTGGCTATTTAGCATTGCGATGTTGGCCTCGCATGTCGGATCGTTAGCCAAACTGCCGCTGAACGGCTGTACATGGCTCGGTGCGGTGTGTTGTGGTGGCTAAGCTTTGATTATCAGCAAAACTAACACCATCGCCATCATCATCAGCCGAGGCAAGAGCCACCAACCTCGTCTTCCATTCGTCTTTTTTGTTTTTTCTTTTACAATCAATTGCACCTTCCTATGTGTGAGTGTGCAGTTAGATATCTTCGTTTGTATGGATGTGGGTTTGTGCATTTGTTTATTATGCCATCTTGCACACACCATCGCCGCCTGTACGTAGGCTCTGCTGCTCATCATCATCAGCCATCATTGCCATCATTGCAATTCTGGTCCGTTCACCAATGATGGACGTTTTGGATTCGAATTTCCACATTTCGCGCTCATTGAGTTGATTGACGCAACGCGACGCGACGCTTTGGATTGCGCATGCGTAACGTTAGCTGCATTTATGAGGCTGCAATATTGCAGTTTGGTGGAAAAAAATGCGCTTACTCGCTCACATTTGAAATAGGATAGTTTATGTAGTTTATAGAGATTGTCGTTGTTGTTGTTTTAACCGCAAAACACTCATGGAAAGATAAAGTCTCCAAAGAGAGTTGTTCGCGATTAACAGTTTTCATCCATATTGGCTGCAATTGATCGTAACTTTTCAGGTATGGATATAGTTGGTATAAAACAATTTTAATCAGGTGTTGAAAATATACTGGTCTAACCGTACCACAAGTAGGTGAACAAAGGTGATCTGTCCAAGACTACCCTTTCGTGCTTAAAAGGGACAAGTTTGTCGATTCATAGGACACGTTCAAACAAAAGAGACTAGTTCAATCACAGTAAATGGATCTAAGCAGGCATTAGAAGCATGCGACTTTGAGGCTCATACCGAGTTCATCCGAGACTTATCGCATTTTTTGAATGGGTGTTGTTGAACTGGTCAGTCCTTTGAAATACCATAACCCGGTACTCTCAGGTAAAAGAGCCTTCTTGTAGTCAACGAACTGTCAACACAAATGATACGATAAAAGCACATTGAACCTTCGAGGTCATGACTTCTAGGCCGCACCGTCTCCTTTCAGTGTCATCATATATTCATAATAATCATCAATCATCCACATTTTTTTCCAAGCTCTGCGAAGGCTTTTCTCTTCCACTGCTTATAAAATTCTGTGTTGATAGGAATGTCTCCGCGCAGGAGCGTCTTTGTCCATTAGCATAACATGACAAATCCAAAAAAGCCATTAGCCTGCGTTTCCATGCACTATGGCCTCTTATCTGCAGAAAGCTCGCACAGCTCATCATTAAATTTCTTTCGATACTCGCCCTTGGCATACAAAAAGGATTATAAATCTTCTCGTCAACGTTTCTTACGTATAGTCCAAGGGTCAGTCCCATCTTCTTTAAGCACAGTCCATTATTTCGAGGCATAAATCAGAACAGCTATGAGGAAAGCTTTATCGAGGATGCTCTTTGTTCGTCAAGAGCAAAGTTTACTTGTCAATCCCGTGATCAGTTCAAAGTAGCATTTGTTGGCAAGACTTCTTCTCTGTTGAGTTTCGCAGCTGCCATTACTTTTGCTCTTGATTCAGGTTCCGAAATAGACGAAGTCTTTCTTCAAATTTGTATCTAGCCTTTGTATGGGTTGGAGGGAAGAGACTAATTTGTCCCTTTCATGCCCAAACGAGTAGTGTCGTACAGGTTCCCTTTGTTCCACTACGGTACGGTCGGACAAGTTTATTTTCAAAACCTAAAAGTAGGCTACAGAAATTAAGATCGACTTACCCCAACTATGCCTTAACGGAATATATATCTATATATATATATATATATATATCTATATCTATATCTATATCTATGGCGCGATATACAACAGGTATATCATCATAAACCTCCTAAGAGATTTTTGCGCCAAGCTTCTCTTCCAATTTGTGGTGTGCCGATTTGAATTTTCCCTACAAATTGGTGGGACCTGCAGTTTTTTGCCGACTCCGAACGGCATCTACAAAGGAGACGAATTTTTGCTGAGAAGCCTGTCATGGCAGAAATACACTCGGAGAGTTTGCCAAACCACTGCCGAGGGGCGACCCCGTTTTGAAAAACTTTTTTCAAATCACTTTTGATGTTACCTGTACCAGGGCTCGAACCATGGACCTTCGGTGTGGTAGGCCGGCAACACTACCTTCACACCACGGCGGCCGCCGTAACGGAATAGTGGGGATCAATTGTAGCCTACTGTAGATATAAAGAAGAATTGATCGTGGACCACTCTCTTTGGAGACCAGTCGCAGTTGCAGGGTATTAACAAGGCTGTAAAGGTGCAGGTATGCCGAGCCTTTTCTGGTGACTAAATAAGACTTTGTTATTGTTGTTGAGAATTTATTACGCGCTAACGAAACGGTACGTCCACATCAATCTCTTCTAACGAAAGTCCTACGAAACTAGCAGTTCAACAGGATCAGGCCGCATTGAGTTTGATTTTAGGAAGGACTGTTCAATTGAATATAAAAAAAGATCATTGGTGTCGGCCATGGAGTAGCTGTGCCGGGTTTTAGTTTGTATGGATACGATTTTACCCTTTTAGAGTATTCGGAGAAAAGTTGGTCCAGATATGATAGCGTCTCTCTAGGTAGTTCGAATTCTTCCGCAGCTTTAGGTAGGCGTTTTGCTCGAAAAAGGTATTTACTGAATATGCGAAGATGCTGTTGAGTGCCTGACGCTAGCACTTAAGTAAGTTAAGTACCTTCACGAGCTTCATTAATGTTCACTACTGGGTATATCTTTGCAGCATGCACTCCTTCAGTCACTCATCCAAATAGCTACGCTACCGGCATCGCCTCCACTAAAATCAACCAAAAATCTTGAATGATGTACCCACACCTAACTGCGGTTTTTGTTGTAATAAATTTGTTTGTGTTGCATTTGAAGTTGCTTACCGCCAGCTGCCATTAACTGTGCGCGTGCGCAATTCCGCATTAATTCACTTTTTTACTACAAAAACATTTGTTTGCTTTGATCGCTTTGTGCGCTTTTTGTTTTTTTTTTGTTATTGTTACATTTACCATAACAATAATTACAACATTTCTTTATGTTTTGTTGTTTCTTACGCTGCTATGGTTTCTTGTTTTTATTATTGCAATCATGTGCACAATGTTGTTGTTGTTTCGTTTTCTTTAATATTTCGTTCAAGAAAACGAAAGTGATTTTATTCTTTTTTTTGCCGTTTCCTTCATATTTTTCTCAATATTTTCCTCTTTATAAATATTTTGTTGTTAAATTTGCGCTTTGTGGATTTTTTTACCAGTTTGATGGTTGAACGTGATAATTGTTGCATACTCGTATATAGCACATCATACGAACGCTCATACAGTGGATCACAAAAGTATTTTGCACTCGAAGTTGATTTAGAAAACCTTTGATATTTTAGTTATTTTTGCACATTAATTAAAAAAAAAAAGTGGCATATTCATTTATTAAAGCTCATAGCCAAAACTAGGTAAATCAGTAATTAAAACTCCAAAAAATTTCGAAAGCAAATACAAGACCAAACTTAAGAAAATACTATGTAATTTTTATCTCGCAAAACTATATTGCTTGTGACTGTTACGGGACGGCTGGGGGAAGATCACAATACTTGAAAATGTTTTTGAAAAACGCCATTTCTTAGTATTCGGTAGAAAAACAAGTTTCAAATATGCCTTATCTGAATGAAGTACAGATTTATCGGAGATTCGGAGATGGCACGTTTTTAAATCAAATGCTGAAGTTGCTGAAAGAAATTCTGAGGTGGGGGGTTTCTAAAAAAGATTTTTGTATAGGAGGATATGCCACTCAATCTTCGAATCTTATAAATAAAAATGAATATGCATCAGTGTGTAGGCTTCCAAAGTGCTCAACCGATCTTCATAAAATTTTCACAGTATATTCTTGGGTTCTTTGGTTACAGCATAGGATATATACAGTTTTATGGCCCCAGGCCATATAAAATTTCAATTTGTCATAAATCTGAACGTATCTGGGCTAAATTAATGATTATTAGTCAAGATTTACATAATTTGGAAAAGTGGGCAGTGCCACGCCCACATATTTTGTGTTTTTCTTGCTTGTTCATTAATATCACTGGTCTACAAATTCGAACTTTTTTCTCCACCAAAAAAATATCTGAAAAAAAAAATAAAAACTTTTCGATATCCTTCCTCGCAAAGTACACATTTTTTTTATATTTTTCCAAAAAAAAGGTCTTGATTGTTCATTATCTGCGAACCTACAGGGCCTAGCGAAAAGTTTTGTATGCATTGTCTATAGAAAATTTTATTAGCTTTTTTTAGAATTGCTCAATGTGTTCTTGATTAAGTGGAGCCATGTTTTTTTTTTGAAATTACGGTAAATCGTAAATATCTCAAAGACGGCACCATAGAATCAAAAATAACCTCGATTTTCGGTATCAGGGGGTGGTTTTACATACGAATTCCATATTCGCGTCTCTGGTGGTTTTTGGATGTAGACCAGTGTATCCACAGTTTATTGTCGATGTCAATGAAACTTTCACGATATGTTCAGGGCTTCGCTGGGTACGACACAGGCTGTATATAGTTTTTGGAAAAGCCCTCAGGTTATATAAAGCTGTAATTCGGTATAGCTAGAACTTATTTGGTTCAAGTTGATGATATTTTATATATAAATATGTGTTCTATCTATCAAAAGAAACCTTCGAAAAAGTAAGCGGTACCAAGACCGAAAAAAAGTTAAATCGCTATATCTTCGAAATTATACACATATCAGTAACCGCAGAGGAAAAAGGAGAAGAAGGGGAGTACAAATAGAAAATTAGAGAATTAAAGAAGGTGTTAGACGAAAATGAAGAGGATAAAATAAACTAACGGAATATGGGGGTGGGTAAAAAGCAAAAGTAGAAAGAAAACTTAAGATATAAAAATAAATTACGAGTATGCGCCAAGTGGGGAGGGAAGAGAGTGCAATTTGTTATTTGTAGGCAACTCAAATTTTAGACAGGACAACGTCTGCTGTGGTGAGTTGTGGTGAGGAAAGTTTAGAGCGGCGACAATCAAAGGTAATTCCGTTCATCATTGCGCCAACACTTAAATCCCAGTAATTAATTTAAATTCCATTTTATAACTTACAAACTCTATATTTTAAAACAATAATTCATCAATTATAACAAAAAGCGAAATTAATCCGTGGCAATAGGCGATAAGAGCCAAACTCAAGACTGGCCGAAAATGAGATAGTACCAGCATTGTATTCTCCATGCTGAGATATACAATCACACAAATTTTCATTTTGCTAAAAAATTGTGGACTTTATGGACAAAAAGCCACATCTCAATTTCATACGTTTAAAATACAATTTAAACTTTCAAAGCGCTCTAATGAAAAATTAAAAAAAAAATATTTTGATTTTTTCTCTTATAACCCATTTATACTGATCCAAAATTCGTGTTTTCAGACCAATAATTCGAATGTGTTTACATTGGTCTGAATGCGTTCGTTCCTTTGTTATAAAGTGTCAATCAAACAAGTTTGACGCGCTAAAATCAAACTTTCAAGAACTTATCGCATTTGGTGGTTATTTGGTTGGAATGATTGATTTCGTGAATGCGGTTTGTATGGGGGAATGTGCCGCATTTCGATCTTTTCTATGAATATCATAAATTTCATTCAGTGTAAATGTAGTATTATTGTCAAAGAAATGTTGTTAATTTAAAAACTAAACCTGTAAACAATGGGCATTAATCAATTCTTTCAGTGCAAAAGTAAAAGTAAAGCGAACGCAAGGTTGCATGCGAAATACTTTTGGGAGCCACTGTACGTATGTAGGTGTTGCTGCAGCCGATGTTGGAGTTATGGGTATTTGTATGTTTATGTTTTTGTTGCCTTCTCATAATTTCGTTAGTAATTGCTGCTGCCGATATTTTTCCTATTGCGATTTGGTGCATATACAGTGGTGGTAATTTAATTAGAACGAATGGGGTACTTAACTCAATGAAGAAAAACCTCAAAATCTCGTTTCGTGCTCAGGGCTTTGGTATGGTCATTGGAAGTTTATAGTGTTTTAAGAATAAATGAAAAGAAATTCTTAACATTCACATCGTAGAGAAATATGTTGCTGGGGATCATGCCGTCCCATTTCAAAAAACGAAAACAACAAAATAAATTACCTACCTTTTACATACTTAAATGCTGATAAAGGCTAAACTATGAAACGAATATAATAAAGCATACCTTGTTTTAACAAAATGATAATCACCTCGAGTTTTCAGATGTCTTACAGTCTTAAGATATGCAAACATATCTTCCAATAACCCGCGTCCTACATTTTTTTGTACTAACCCAAGCCCTTAAGGGAATGACCATGAATTACGTGATGATTTTTGATGTGTAAGCATCTTTGGGATCGGTAGGGGCTGTCAAGCAAGGTTACGCGTCGCTGCCTCCAACCGTGCTCGTCCATTACACCAACAATCAAATAAAATTATACCGGAGAACGCGGTTATGTACAATAACTATCTTCTAAAAATAGAGAGAAGAATGTTCAAAAACAAAGTCCAGCATACATGATTTAGATATAGACAGAATGTCTAAAATATTGTGTATACATACCTACCGTTGGCAAGATAACAAACAACAATTAGAGGAAAACTTGAATTAAGCAGCTTGCAAAACTAAACGCAGCATAGCCTATGGGTTAGGCAGCTGCGCTTGCAATCAGAGTGAGTGGGTTCGATTCTCCACAAGATCCTCTGAAATAGCAAAACTATACGAATTAGTCTGACGAGAAATCGTGGCTGTTTTCGAAATAGTACTATAACTATAGCCTGTATATGTTTGTTGCTTTACATTTTTTCTCTAATCAAAAGTAATAATAATTAACCAAGAACTGGTCTTGAGCTCGTTAAACCTACAACAATATGTAAAATAAAATTAAATTAAATTAAATAAAAAAACTAACATAAAATAACATAACATAAGATAGATTAAAATAAATTAATAGCTTTTTTTTTTTATACCAACAATTTTTGTTGATTTACGGCCTGTACATTTTCAAGTATTCATGAAACGAGCTCAAGGCTTAATGGTTAGCAATGCGTGCCAAAATTTCTCTGATGAGTGAAGTCTAGCAGCTTCCGAAATGGATCTATAAGAAAAGCTATGGCAGTTGTCTCTAAACATTTTTCCTACTCTATTCAATCCAAAAAACTTTTAATAATTAATTAAAATGATTATTAATAAATAAAAACAATAATAATTTTCATAAAATTCCAAAAGTGAAAAATTATTATTCTTGGCCTTGAGCTCGTTTCATGAATACTTGAAAATGTAAGGCCGTAAATCAACAAAAATTGTTGGTATAAAAAAAAAAAAAAGCAATAACAAAAACCGAGAGCACACGGAAAGGCAGTTCTGATGATAAAACAGAGCTGTCAAAAATCCATCATGATCACACTACTAACTGTCAAAAGGCGGAAGTGGTTCATGCATATGGTAAAAAGATGAATAGAACTAGGAGTTTAGATGACATCAAAACCAGCGTATTGTTAGCTTAATGGTTAGCAATGCGTGCCAAAATTTCTCTGATGAGTGAAGTCTAGCAGCTTCCGAAATGGATCTATAAGCAAAGCTATGGCAGTTGGCTCTAAACATTTTTCCTACTCTATTCAATCCAAAAAACTTTTAATAATTAATTAAAATGATTATTAATAAATAAAAACAATAATAATTTTCATAAAATTCCAAAAGTGAAAAATTATTATTCTTGGCCTTGAGCTCGTTTCATGAATACTTTAAAATAAATTAAAATAAAATAAACTGAAATAAAATAAAATAAAATGAAATAAAATAAAATATAATAGAATAAAGTAAAATGAAATAAAATAATATAAAATAAAATAAAATAATGCAAAATAAAATTAATTGAAATGAAATGAAATGAAATAAAATAAAATAAAATAAAATAAAAAAACTAACATAAAATAACATAACATAAGATAGATTAAAATACATTAAAATAAAATAAATTGAAATAAAATAAAATAAAATAAAATAAAATAAAATAAAATAAAATATGATAAAATAAAGTAAAATAAAATAAAATAATATAAAATAAAATAAAATAATGTAAGATAAAATTAATTGAAATGAAATGAAATGAAATAAAATAAAATTAAATAAAAAAACTAACATAAAATAACATAACATAAGATAGATTAAAATACATTAAAATAAAATAAATTGAAATAAAATAAAATAAAATAAAATAAAATATGATAAAATAAAGTAAAATAAAATAAAATAATATAAAATAAAATAAAATAATGTAAAATAAAATTAATTGAAATGAAATGAAATGAAATGAAATAAAATTAAATTAAATAAAAAAATTAACATAAAATAACATAACATAAGATAGATTAAAATAAATTAAAATAAAATAAATTGAAATAAAATAAAATAAAATGAAATAAAATAAAATATAATAAAATAAAGTAAAATAAAATAAAATAATATAAAATAAATTAAAATAATATAAAATAAAATTAATTGAAATGAAATGAAATGAAATAAAATTAAATTAAATTAAATAAAAAAACTAACATAAAATAAAATATAATGAAATAAAATAACAGAAAATAAAATAAAATTAAATTAAATAAAATAAAAAAACTAACATAAAATAAAATGAATTAAAATAAAATAACATAAAATAAAATAAAATGTGAATAGAACTAGGGTTTTAGCTGTCAAAATTTCTCTGTTGAAGAAGTCTGGCAGCTACCGAAATTTATATATAAGAAAAGCTATGGCTGTTGTCTCTAAAAATTTCCTTTTCTGTTCTAATTAAAACGTTTAATAATCAATTAAAAATATCATTAAACAAAAAAAAAAAAAAAAAAAATAATTATCATAAATAAAAAGAAAATTTGTTATTATTGGTTTTGAAAATAAAATAACAAAAAATACAAAAAAATAAAATAAATTAAATTATAATAATTAAAATAAACTATGATAACGGGAAGAAACAGAAAGGAAGGGAAGGGAAGTAAAGGGAAAGAAAACTAAAGGAAAGGATCAGAAAACAATAAAATATAATTCATTAAAATAAATTAAAATTAGAGACTGTTGAAAGAAGAGAATAAATGTATGTACAGAATACACATGTTTACACATCAAACTCCACGAGTACTTGGTACTCGCGCCTTTTTTTAAAGAATTTTTGGCCTCTACCGTCTAGTTGTGAGATCTAGTTTTGAAATTTAATTTAGTACATATTTTTTTATGTTGCCGGGAGATTTTCGAGAAGTGAATTGTGGTGAGATTTTTATTGGAGGCCTACGTGCCCATTTTAAACTCACATAGCTTATGGATGACCCCTTAACAACACTCATTAGCAAAGAAAATGAAATGTAATAATGTAAGGCATCACAAATTTTTTGCATACTTTAAGGCGCCAAATGTTTTGTTTAATTATCTGTAACCTTTTGCGTTCCTTGTACACAAAAGTCATCCTAAAACATCCAAAGTGGAATTATCAGATCCCCCAGCAGGTTGATTGGTTCGAATATGCTCGAGGTAGGTATGCCTGTCGTAAGAGGCGACTAAAATCTACAAAATATAATGACGTGCAACTCGATGGTTGATCTACGGATATGATGCCTCCCACAAAAACCTTCGGGGAATGGTTTTGTTGTTGCTAAAAACAACAACTACATCGAGTTTTAATAATAATTTAAAATTTAGGTAAAAAGCTCAGAGGTTATTTCGCCGATTCGCGGCACATCTATTATATTTCCTTAACGTTTCTAATTAAATAGACACCACTGTACGCATTATAGATATCCAACTATTTTTCTGGGTTTAGTTAAGTAGTCCATATCGCCATTTTAAAGCGGAACAATTTTATAATTTTTCTCCAAATTTGTTCAGCATTTTTCTTGCTTATATTTTACTTGTCGTTGTTTTTGTTTTTTCTTTTGAGAAACATTTACTTCTATTTTCCTCCAATGACAGGAAGTATTTTACGAAACTCAGGCATGTCTTGGCTTAATCAGTGAATTTCTGTTATGTACAATCTAGGTACATATATACGTATGTATGTACAAGCTTACTTAATCTAATTTATGTTTCTTATGTCGACATGCAAACATTCGAAGATCTTCACTTTCATTAATGTTACAAATATTTATCCATACTTCCCTCGTTCATATGGTAGAAAAGGAAAAGTGAAAACTGGAATTTGTTGTTGAGCATGCAATTGAGTGATGAACATAAACAATTTTTTAAATTAACTTGTAAGGAAAAATCGAATAAACTAAATTCGTTCTTCTTACAAGAGCATTTGTAACAACAACATGAAATTGTTAGTTCTTAACAATTTATTTTAATGCAAATTCGTATCTTATTTTTCACACTTAACTTAGTATAGTTCAACTTAGGTTATGATATATTATGTTATTGCATGCTGTAACGTGACTTGTTATGTTATGTTTTGAGATAGTATGCTATTTTAAATATATTTTGTTATGCTGGGATTTGCCACCCTATTTTGTGTATTACTATGCCATATGTTCTTCTGCTATGTTATGTTATTGCTTTGTTATGTACTGCTAACTATATGATGCTCTGCCATGCTGTGTCGTGTTATGTTATTTTATGTTGTTGTTGTAGTAGTAATATTAAATTTTTCGTAATATAATTTAATTTTATGTTACGTTTATCAGGTTAAGAAGATATGCTTTGTTATGACACATTCTGTCAAGTGATGTTATTTGATGTTTTTTTATGTCAAGTTATGTTGTATAATGTTATAGTATGTTATACTTTGCTTTATTATATTGTGTTATGTTGTCAGTTTATGCTTTATGTGTACCTCGTTATGTTATGTTAACTCATGTCATGTTATGTTAACTCATGTCATGTTAAGTTTACCACGATACTTTATGTTATGTTTTGTTATGTTATGCCATGAAAAATTATGTTATTTTACAGCATGTTAAAAGATATTACACTTTGCTAAAATAACACAGCTTAACAAAGCGTAACATAACAAAACATAACATAGCATAAGGTAAAACTTACTTCGCGACTTTTTTTTGTGAAGTTCTAAAGTACTAGTGCTATTAGAAAGTTAGATTTTTAAGTCTGGAAATAAAATCTAAAAACGGATTTTTATATTTTCCAACCAAGATAAAGGCTGACTCCATGAGAAAGGGAGCGCTGGTGCGAATTAAAGAGATTGTATACCAATCGTTTTGCCTTGATGTCTAGAATTCAAAAATCCATAGAAAAAGAATTTAGGAAAGCATAGTCGAATATGAAAGAGTAACACTGGCCTCAGACGATTGGACTGTGTGAGGCTAAAACAAATACATTTGAGATCTCAATAAATATTTCCAAGGGTAGTTAAAACCTTAAGGCTCAAATGAACAAATTGAGCATTTCGTACCGCTTCTTTGACAATTAGAAAGTAAGATGTTAAGTAAAGCCGCAAGGACTTCTGGAAAAAGGCACGCTGGTATTACGGGCTACGGCATATGAGAGCACAAAAGATATTTGGAAGCAATGCACTGCCTCATTATCACTTATTATTATTAACTAAACCCTCGAAGTAACAAAGGGATCCACGGAATCTCGTAATAATTTGCTCACTTAAAAATCTTTGCGATTACATCCGATTAGTATATTTTTGAGGGTACTCGAATCTTTGCTAAGGTAAGGAAAGGTGCCCCAGCTAACGGATTTCCTTTCCAGAATCGCAGCTAAGCCAAATCTTCTAAAATTCAGAGAGTTCATTTGCCTTGGCATTTAGGCCGGAATTCCTCTGCAGTATCGAGTGCTTAGTCCAATCACCTTTTCATGATTTAACTAATTCAAGCTCTAATTATACAATAAGCTATCTTGACTGCATTTAATAGATAACTCGTTTCAGTGTTTACTGGGTAAACTGCCCGCCTCGTCCTCTATGAGACCTTTCCGTTAAAAAGTTTTTGATTAATTTAATACTCTTCTTTTAAGCCAAATCTTAAGCTCTTTTTAATTAAATCTTTATCTCACATTACTTGCATTCCTACTTCATCGAATCACACGACACCAGTCATAAGCAAGCACCCAACTGGTTGAATATCCTTTGTACCATTTCGCACCCAAAACGTGCACCTTTAACCAAAATGAAGCGAAAAACCTCCCATTTTGAAGTTAATTTCCGACAAAACTGGTCAAAAGCCAAACAAGCAGCAAAGAGCACATAAAACATGGGAAAGCAAAACATGAAATAGAAATACTTCAAAGCACACCAGGTGACCTCTCCATAGTACAACGGGCATGCAGAGTAAACTAGATCAACCCCAAGTGGAAGGAAAGATAACAAAAGGGGTTCCCAGCACCATTTCTATGTGAGCAAAAAAAATTTATAAAACAAGAAGAAAGCAAAAACAAAAGACGAGCAACAACACCAAAAAAATTGAGTAACAAACGGTCATTTCGCTTAAGAAAACACTCATCCTGTTTTCGGACATCTCAACAAACATGAATGCTTGAACTGGACACATAAATAATTGAACTGATGGGAAATGCAAATTAGGCACGCAAACTGACCCATGTACCATTGGCCTGAATGGTCTGCAAATGTGAATATATTTGATATCAAAAGGAGAGCAAAGAAGTAAATGGGCTGCAGCAGCAAAACGTTCGAAGCGTGACGTAGGTTGCAAGGACGAAGGTGAATGAAGGTATGAATGTATGTACCAGAGCGCCAGAATAACTCCTAAAACATAGGCAAAGTTCTTAATAGATATTAAAGAACAAGGCATACGGGAGAGTCTTTATCACTAACTTGACCCAGAATCTGGAAGTCAAAGGTTAGTCAAATTAAACTGCAAGACACGCTGCTCGTTGTGAACAACCTCGCAATCTTTGTATGAAGTAGGACTTGGACGTCGCTCCAAGGTAAAGGTTCTCTCCATCCAACGATATTTCTCATTTTACAAGCTTCAGGGCAACAAGGTTAGGTTATAAGTTTTCATAAAATTTAACTACCATCTTTTTCATGTTTTTTAGTAGGGTTATTGGCTCGTGCCAAACTACAGGGATCATCCGATTGAGGAGATCTGAAAATCTCATCACTGGAGGATATTAAAGCTAACAGCACTAGCTGGATTTGCTTCGGCTGGCTTTTTCAACTAGTTTTAGTTTCTCCCTGATGAAATTCTGATCTTTTCCGGCTTAGAAAACAGTCTCGCCGCTCATTAAATCTGAGCTCTTAACCGAGACTAACAACCATACAGGAAAAAAAGGTTTTACAAAAAACATTTCGAAATCCAAAGAGGAGTCCTGGCACGATCTTTACTCGTTTTTTGATTCAATCAAAGAAACCTGAAGGATGTGGAGCGTTTTAAAAAAATATAAATCTGGTCATGTTTTTTAAGAAAGCCGAGTTAGATTTGCTGTAGCATTTTGGATGCTCGTACAAATAAACTTCGCAGGTTGTGGATCCTCCCAAATGGACCCAAGGTAGTATAAACCGGTGTTACCTTCGCTTCGCTTTATGGATGAGCTTGTAGGCCAAAAAAAATTGTGTGGCCAATCACTGGGGTTTCCCAGGTCCGGCGGCATTTTTTCAGTCATTCTACAAAAACCCTGCTCACTGGTAATACCCTGGTGGAAATATATCTCCAGAGATTGCAAGCTATTTAGTCATATTCTATAAAATTCGTGGACACGAGTGTGGTCTTCCTTGTGAAACTCTACAAGAGGGGGAAAGCAGATGGACAACAGCATGAAGAGCCGGCCAACCGATACTGTTACACCCTGACTTTAGGCTTGGATATAGACAAGCTTCAATAATGTTAAACTAGAAGCAATAGAAGCGTAGGCAATGACAACTTCTGATGAAGGCGGCTCTGGGAGTATTCAAGAGACATGTTCTTCGAAAGATTTATTCACCCCTACGCGCGTAGGCAACGGCGAGTACAAAAAAAATTTAATGACGAACCGTATGCAGACACCCACATAGTTCAACGAATTAAAACCCAGCGAATGAGTGAAAATGCTTCGGACCAGAAGTTATTCTTGTCGACACCTACTGGTGGTGGCAGAGGAAGAGGAAGACCACCACTCCGATGGAAGGGTCAAGTAAAGATCGTTTTGGGATCAGGGGAGTGCCAGTTGGCAGAAGGGAGAAACGACTGGCGAGTTACATTGGAGGGCGATAGAAATTGGTGTTGAGAACCTTAGTTTAAACTGGAAAGGGATGGTGTCGAGAATGACACGAGAACTCAACAGGAATTTTGGTTAAAATGGCGGCCTATATAGACGACGTAGTAAGATTGGGATCTCGTGTATGCTTCAAAGTGATCATTGGCATTTTTGAGAGAGCACTGAGGAAGCTGAGCGGCTGGGGGAAGACTCTTCATTGCATGGGAAGCTCTGGGCTAGTTCTGAGCTAGTCGAATTCTTTGCAGTGTTGCTCACTGCTAGAGCCAAGCTTTAACTTTACTTTCTTTAACAGCCATGAACAGCGCCGTATTTTTGATAGTGCGAAAAAACTAGCAGCTCTTCTGAAACCTAAGTTGAAAATATATCTTTCTCTCAGTGAAAAATGATTTCTCGCTTAGCTCTTATTTTGGAGCTCTGACATAACATACTTTCTTTTACATAAATACACAAATGCAATTGGATTAAAATTTCGTTGGTCGCACTGGCTACATTTTATTTTCTTTGAATTTTAATTTTTATCCGGCTTGACCGTCTAGTTTCATTAAGGAAGGCAGTCAAGCCCGCTTGTGTGTTTGTAGGTATGTACTCAAAGGATGTGCGCTTCTAGTGTAAAAAGAAGTGTTTAAGGGTTAGAAGGGGTTGAGATCTTTGTTGCTTGGCTGCTTGTGTCATCTTGCTAGATCGGCTTGCATATCTTTTATCAACATAGCCCATACGCGATCTTTTGACGATCTCTTCCCATCGCTTATCATCCTTGCACCCTCTGAAAGTAGCCCCACACATCCTTCCACACATGCTAAATGAGAAATTTACATATCTACCGTGAAATTTAAGTAGCTGCTCTCATTATAATGAGTATGAGTTGTGGACCTTTGCATGGCCAATGGTCAGTTTGGCGTTTCGGCGTAATTTATGCGTTCGTTCTTCATTTACTGACCGCTCTGACTTTGGCCTCATTTGAATATTAGTTGGGCTGGTCAACGCAAAACGAATGCACCATTTGATCTGCTGTGAAATTGTCGCGGCAAGCACCAAAGGACAATGGGAGGATAAGACAAAAACAAAGCGCGGCGCACTACCAAAGCAGTTTTCTGCATGCGAATACATTTAGCTTGGATCAAACTGCGCAACGGTCAGCGGTCTGCTTGACCAAATGGTCGCGCAAGAAAGCTGTTTTTATGACTTGGCCGCTGCTGGCATGGGTTCCGTTTGCGCGCGTCCTTGCTTTGAACTACAACATTATTGCTATGAACTCATATTTTTCATTTGGGACGATGAGCAAGCGTATTACAATTTGATCCTATGGGTTACACGCTCGTCCTCTCGTAGTGAGGGGAAATTAAAATTAGTTTTATTGCTGCGTAATTTTTCTTTGGTTCATTAAGATGCCTAGTTTATGACCGTTGGATTATGGCGGGTGCAGCATTGAACGCTGAAATAGGTTCGAAACTTGGTTTGAGAATTTATTGAAATCCCTGTAACACATGGAGACTGAGGTTTGAAGAGAGACTTGTAAGGAATATCAAAACTTTGTTGACTATACAAGTGGGCCAGTTGAAAAGTTGTGCATTTGATTCCGAGAAAGCCCTTTAGCTGGTGAGACTTAACTCATGATAGCTTGTTTCCTCTATATACAATTTCATCCGCATCACTCCAAGTTCGATCTAATTTAGATTAATAGAAAATGTGCTGAGGGCGAATAATTTTATACAGTGTGCTCTATCGGGCCTGAATAAGGCAATTATCTATAGCCAACATCTCCAGAGCGGGCAACACTTTCTTCCATACCTTTCTGGAATATTTATTATAGATCTATGTAGTTCTTACTAACTTGTTTTGAAACAATGTTTCCATAGAAGCAGGCATGAGGATAAACTTGAAATACCCAGCGGATTAGGAGTATTAGAGTATACCCTCGATAAGGTGTACTCGTAATAAGAAGGTTCAAGGGGTGCAAAAAATCGTTCTCGCGCCAGTCACGATAGTACTAGAAGGTACTGATACCGCCATAAGCCTGTCCATACTTGTACTATTCCTTCCAGGGATAGACAACGAGGTGTCCAAAAAAACTGTGTTTCACTTCAAGATTTTACAAGCACTTTACAGTGGGAAACTTTGGATGACATTACTATCGGCACAGCATTTTTGGAACGATAGCCGTTTTCTCAGGCTGCCAATCTGTGACTTAGACCAGACCGCCTCCACCGCATGTAAATAAATATCTCTTACTTAGCCCCGACATACCAAATATTTGCTCGGCAGTATTTTAATAACTCAATTTGCAGACAGTTTTAACAACATAGTCTCGCCGTGGTCCAAACCTATCCAATTTCCTGATATTTCTGTTAGAAGAGACTGATGGAATTATTGGGAAATTGACGTGCCGAATACAGCACGCAGTATTATTACAACAAATACAACAACTTCAAATCTGCAGTACATGTTTTTTTGTTCTGATGCCTATCGTCGGCTTGATTGAGGAGCACTAAATCTCGACTTTCGGATAAATTCGACCATCCCAGAGCTTTTTTTTCAAGAACACCCTGTTTCATTGTAAGTTCAATGCATTTTCCTCTAGGTTGTTTTCGAATCCCTAGCTAAAATAGAGTAATACAGCATGCCGAACAACTAAAAGTCATGGTTAAGAAGCTTAAATAGGAAGAAAAGACTTTTTGAACTCAACGCGTTCCTATGAATATAACGAGCTTAATTCCACGCTACATGGATCCCTTGGAGCAATTATTTTGAGCTTGAATGCAGTGTCGATTTAAAATTTTCGTTAAACAGCTATAAAAAGTAGTGCTCGTCAGAGCTGCTCAATTGGGTAAGTGCCGCACCATAGCTATAGCAAAGAATGATGCTCCTTCAGGATCTTGAGTGGATTTCCTAATGTCTTAGCATCAACCTTCTTTTGTTTAAAACCCAAGTTTTAGTAGTAATACCACTTAGGAACAAATTGGCTTTTGATATTTAAACATCTTTGGGCTCGGAAGGGGCTGTCCCAAAAAGTTACACGTCGCTGCCTGTAGGTGTTCCTCTGCCGCTGCATGGAGTCGTGCTTGTGGCTGTGCCTTGTGAATAAAAATCTTGTTTGACTGCCTTGTTGATATGTATGGGACGCTCTGCTTATGTGGGAGTGTGTGCTTGCAAGTGCTTTGCTGATTGTTATTATTCGGTACTCGTGCCTAAACACGATGAATGCTTTCAATCGGCAAAAGACGAAGGCAACTACGTCCATCATAAATATACACAGGGTTTACAAAACAAAGTAAGTGATTATTTATGTTAAATTAATTTTAGCTCAGAATACTCAAGACGGTAGTTTATTTCTTTTAAAAAATTAAATAAAATAAAATAAAGTAAAATAAAATAAAGTAAGATAAAATAAAATAAAATAAGATAAAACAAAAGGAAATAAAATAAAATAAAATAAAATAAAATAAAATAAAAGAAAATAAAATAAAATAAAATAAAATAAAATAAAATAAAATAAAATAAAAGAAAATAAAATAATATAAAATAAAATAAAATAAAATAAAATAAAACAAAATAAAATAAAATAAAATAAAATAATATAAAATAAAATAAAATAAAATAAAATAAAGTAAAATAAAATAAATTAAAATAAAATAAAATAAAATAAAATAAAATAAAATAAAATAAAATAAAATAAAATAAAATAAAATAAGATAAAATAAAATAAAACAAAACAAAATAAAATATAACAAAACGAAATAAAATCAAATTAGATGAAATAGAATAAAATAAAATAAAATTAAATTAAATGGAATAAAATAAAATTAAATTAAATTAAATTTATTTATTATTTAAAATTATCCATTGAAAGGAAAGGGAAGGAAAGGAAAGGAAAGGAAGGAAAAGGAAAAAAGAAGGCAAGAAAAAGAAATACATATAATACAAAAAAATAAATCAAAAATAGACTGTTGAAAGAAGAGAAAAGCAATAAAATAAAATAAAATGAAGGAACAGTATAGAAGAGAAGGGGAAGAAGCCCAAGGAAGGAGTAGCTAGCTACTAAAACAAAACAAAGTTTCCAGAAGAGGAAGATAATAAAAAACACTGAACTGGATTTTAGTAAAGCCCAAGAAAATAAAGAAATGATGGACGAATGCCTATACCAAACCTGAACTTCTGTCTTGAGCTCGCTTTTGCTAATAGAAAACTTATTTTTCGAAAGGATACTATCGAAAGGGGTCAGCGGCTGCAATTTCTTTTCCGAATGCATCGCCTTATTGTAGATACCAAACATACATACATAGAAAGAAACAATGTTTGTATGTATGAAAATGGGATCAACAACAAAAAAATGCCTTAACGTATTTTTACAGCCGCTCACAGGACATTGCGCGCAGGCAATTGACGTATAACGAAGGATATTTGTTTGTAAGAAATATTAAAATTAGAGCGGCAATAAAAAGGTGCATCAAAGACGCCTATCCTGCGAGTAACATCAAGGTAAGTGTGTATGTGTGTGTGCTAGTTTTCTGAATTCCTTTTTTGTGGGGATGGGTATATTCGTGGTTTGGCGAACGTGAAAATACGTAACGGTTACACTGACCACAATACCTTTGTTCTTGTTTTAGTAAAAAGTAGTTTGCATGAATGTGTCTCAACTTTGTGGGTTGATGGGCTTGAATTATCTATATATGCAGCTAGTATTTGGCGGGAACATTTCTACGGCTGGACATTGGTCATCGTTACAAGATTTCATGATTAGAATATTTGTTTGTGTAATTTGCATATGAATGCGGAGATTTAACGCTTCAATTTGTTGCAGGATTTTTGAAGTAGCAAAAAAACAAACAAAAAATGTATTAAAATTTGAAAACACTGACACTATGCAGTTACAAGATGAGTGGAATAAAAATTGTATACACAGCATAGAAAAATTTCCTCTATATTTCAAGACGGATCTACAGCAATATTTCGGCGAAAAGATAATTTAATTCCATGTAGTATTTATTTGGTGATGCGCGTACAAACATAGAAAAGCTGTAGAAAAAGCTATCTTGGGGCACTCCAAAGGAGCCAATAATAATATACATATGTGTCGTATATATAAAAAATAAAAAAAATTTTATTGGGAATGTAGGCGTCACCATGTGCCAAAAAATTCAAACTCGCTATATCTTCGAAGCCGAAAAAGTGAAATTTGAGTTTTGGTCCCATTTTGAGACGGGTAAGGGGTGTCGAAAAAGAATTAAAGTTCAGAGTATCCTACGAAGGCTCAAAAAATCAAAATCTAATTTTTTTTGTCCAACACCCAAAATTGATGAAACTATAGTCGAAGATTTGAGATATAAATTTTGCTCCCGTTTGGAGACAGTTAGAGAATGCAGACCAGTATTTTAAGTTCAAAGTACCATATATTACAAATTACTATAAGTTTTTTTGTATACCAACAATTCAATTGAGTGAATTGTTTTTTTTTTTATTTTTTATTTATTTATTTTTTTTTTAAATGGGTCTATAAGCAAAGCTATGGCGGATGTCTCTAACAAATTTTCCTATTCTATTCTAATAAGAACTTTTAATAATTAATTAAAAACCATTATTAAAAAAAAAAAAATAGTAGTTTCCATAAATAAAAAGAAAAATTATTATTATTGGCCTTGAGCTCGTTTCATCTATCTCTATCTCTATGGCGCGATATACAACAGGTATATCATCATAAACCTCCTAAGAGATTTTTTCGCCAAGCTTCTCTTCCAATTTGTGGTGTGCCGATTTGAATTTTCCCTACAAATTGGTGGGACCTACAGTTTTTTGCCGACTCCGAACGGCATCTACAAAGGAGACGAATTTTTGCTGAGAAGCCTGTCATGGCAGAAATACACTCGGAGAGTTTGCCAAACCACTGCCGAGGGGCGACCCCGTTTTGAAAAACTTTTTTCAAATCACTTTTGATGTTACCTGTACCAGGGCTCGAACCATGGACCTTCGGTGTGGTAGGCCGGCAACACTACCTTCACACCACGGCGGCCGCCTCGTTTCATCACTATAAACTATTATAGGTTTATTTAAAACTCTGAAATTCCACCCCTGTGAAATACGCTTAATCATCACTAATCGGAAGTAAAATTCATATCACCTCTCTTCGACTTTAGTTTTATCGATTTTGAGTGTTCGATTAATTTTAATTTTTTGAGTCTTCATAGGGTACAATGTAGTTTCACCCCTTAACCATCTCCAATCGAGATGAAAATTCGTATGTTATCTCTAATTTTATTACCAATTGAAGGGGCGAAACTGAAAAAATAAATAATTGGATTTTAAGGACCACAGCCGAAGAGAAAGGGAGAAAAAAGTAATGAAAAAAGTAGAGGGCACATTTAGGGGGGTGGTAGAGGAAAATAAAAAGGATAAATCAAAGGAATGAAGAAGATAGGGAAAAGTTAAAGAAGGTGGAATAAAAAGAAGAAGAAGAGTAGGAATAAATTAGGAGCAAGCGACACATGCTGAGGAAGCAGGGTGAGATTTGTCAAATATAGTCAAGCCAATTATTGGGCAGGACCAGGGTTGCCAGTATTTTTTTAAAAGATGTTGCCAGATTCTTCCTTAAAAGTTGCCAAAATCGCCAAATTTTACTTACATGTCGCCAACATAATTTCCACCAAAGCAAAACGACGAATTACTGAATTATTTTCAATTCTACTCAAAGATTTTTCAGCGCTGATATTCAATTCCAGAAATGGTAAACCATTAGATTCAGGTCGAATTTGATTTAAACAAATTTTTGGGAAAGAAATGTGAATTTTCTTAAAATTTTTCAAATTTGTTGGCAATCGTTTATCAATTTCTTTGCAAAGGGTTATAATATATTTAAAAGCTTTTCTCTCAACAACAGTTTTATCACCTTTGGAAATCTGGAACGATGAACAATTATCTTTATGATAAAGTATACCAAAATTGGCTTCCTTAGGCTAAGCCAATATTCTTAATAATTTACTCAAGCTTCATAATATTTGGATAGTGGCAAAAAAAATCGCCATCGCCAGTTTTCATAATTTGGTCGGCAAAATTTGCAAAAAGTCGTCAAATTGACGACAAGTCGCCAGTACTGGCCAGCCTGGACAGGACAGCGTTTGCCGTTACTTTATTTGTATAAACATATTTTAAGCCAACTTTTAAGCCTAAAATTTAGGTTGTACGTTTCGGAATACATCGGCGACAATTGCATTGATTTTTATCAAACGGGGTTTGAGTGATGTGCTTACAAACATACAGGCAGACAGACACAAATTTGTAAAAATTATTTTAGTTACTGTTAGTATAATAAAGAGCCTGTATTTTATTTTCTAGATATTCTTCAAATGATTCTTTCTTGTTGAAGAGCTCAAAAACCTCGTCGGTTCAAGTGGCCTAGAGTAAACCCATTGTAAGGTAGGCTGGTTGTGAGAAGGTGCAGAAAAGAAAAGGTTTGAGAATCTTGAGACCACAGTAGTTTCACAAGCATTCTTACGTATCTTTATATCAGTTTAGAAGCTTCAGTAAAAGCGGGTATAGCTCCACAAGTCGGATAGACGATATAAGCCTTCGTAAACATTAGACTTACAAACTAACAACAATGTTTGTTGAAACAGAAACTAGTAGAATGCATGTGTGGGATTTGAGATATTTCGTAAAATAGAATTTAAGACGTCTCCTGAAGTATAAAATCCTTCTGGGGTAAAAAAGTATCATAATGAGCTAGCACACGCAGAAATAAACCAAACCACCTCAATACTACCACATTTTTGGACCATACTCATATCCAGAAGCGGTGGTCCACCTCTTAAGATGTCTAAACCACCGTGGAAAGCTAATATTTCTAAAACAATAGAAGTTCAACAATACCATGAGCAGAATCAGTATTGCGAAGAACTCTTTCGAGCTGTTTGATCAAATGATCCTTTAAACAAGACGACTCTCCATCGTGCGTATTCTTTAAGTTGACAGAACTGTACTGATCCGGATTGACATATCCCATCTGCTGGACAAAAAATGAGAAAGAAACCACCTAATTCATACAATAGTAGGACGTCGTAAGTAAACAAAATCATTGGGTGCATACAGCCACCGCATAAATACTTAACAAAACAAAAAAAAAAAAATAATCCACCCAACAAACGTAGTCCATCTACCAAGTGCGAACAAATGCAATCGCAACGGATCGGCGTTTTTGACACGCAAACATCAAAAAGATAAAACCAACCGAGCAGATTAATTATGTTGCCATGTCTTTCAACTCATCAAACCTTTTGTCATTTGTCAACAGCAACTCAAGCAAACTCATGCGCCCATCAACAAGATCGCAAAGATCAATGACCACAGTGCAAGGCATTACATGAGCAGGCTGCTGCTGCTGGCACACAACTAGCGCAGTGGGCTTACGAAGGGATAGGGCAAAGCATCCTTGCTTCAATTTATTTTTACTAACAACAACTTTGTTGTTGTTCTATTTGCATTCTTTGAGTTTCTAATGATCAAAGTAGCTGCAGCATCCCGCGGGCTTGCACTCAACGGTTAGCCTGTGAACAAAAATGGATTGAGAAATAGCAAGCTAATAAATCATTTAATAGCAGGAGAACGTCAAAGGACCGCGCTGGCATGCCTAAGCAGTTCGTAGCTATTTATGTACATGATCAAATGCCGATGGGCTCGTACTTTTCTAACGGACATTAAACAGGTTTTCATTGAAATGCTGTTGCGCGCGCTTTGTTCATAGCTACCTACATCCTATTTTCTGTACATTGTCCGCTTTGCTGTTATGCAAAGTTCAGTTCAGTCCAGTCCAGTCAAGGCTTTGTATTCACCTTCACCTTCAGCCTTTTATTTTGAAGTAACTATTTGACGAAGATGTTATCCCGCATGAGGTGATCCATACTTTACCATTTAGGGGTGAGAAACTACTTAACTTTAACTCGCTCTCTCGCTCTCTCGCTCTCTCCCTCTTTGTCCATTCAAAGGCTAATCGCACATCCTTGCCCTCTTGCTATGCATTCAACCTCCAGCAAACATCAAATGCTGAACTTTCCCTCTTAAAATTTGAGCAATTTTTATCTGCTTCTTTAATTCCAATTTGTCAATTTCCTGTTTGACCCACATCCCTATGTCGGTTAAATGTCCTCAAAAGAGGGTTGTTTATAAATCTCAGCAAATCTGTAGCAAAATCTTGTATAAGTTTAATTATAATTTTGATCTGAGTAACATTTTGGGGTTAAAGTGTTGTTATTTTAGAGGGCAAATGTGGACGATTTTAAGTGGACGTTTTGAGGGTTGCTGGTGATGGATGCTTCCTATGAAGTGCAGCACATAATGGAGGGCCAACTAAAAAGGTGGTGTCACAAAATGATCTTTAAATAGATTATGCTTGTTACCTGGCTCGCGCAAGGGCAGAAGGTTGTAAGGTAGGTTTTGGTATCTAACATCAATATCATAAATTGGCTTTTGGCTTCCGTTTAATGACAAAGCTCGCTCTAGTCATAACTTTTTAGCAATAACTGACGTCAATTGGAATTACCTAGAGAGTCCAAGTCATCCTTTAACTCTTTTTCCACACCCCAGTGTTCTGGCAGTTTTCTTCGCTATTAGAAACCTTGCTTCTCGAAACTCCAAGGGTCCATTTTTCTGAGTTACATTTAATAACGGCGGCCGCCGTGGTGTGAAGGTAGTGTTGCCGGCCTACCACACCGAAGGTCCATGGTTCGAGCCCTGGTACAGGTAACATCAAAAGTGATTTGAAAAAAGTTTTTCAAAACGGGGTCGCCCCTCGGCAGTGGTTTGGCAAACTCTCCGAGTGTATTTCTGCCATGACAGGCTTCTCAGCAAAAATTCGTCTCCTTTGTAGATGCCGTTCGGAGTCGGCAAAAAAACTGTAGGTCCCACCAATTTGTAGGGAAAATTCAAATCGGCACACCACAAATTGGAAGAGAAGCTTGGCGCAAAAATCTCTTAGGAGGTTTATGATGATATACCTGTTGTATATCGCGCCATAGATAGATAGATAGATCAAAGAACTATAAAGAACTATAGAGTACGATCTTTTTTACACATGGAAGGACCAAGTGGATAACTATTTTCTATTGGCAGAGCGCAGAAACACTGTGGTTTTGACGATGAATCGCCATTTAAGGAAGGAAGTGTCCAACCCCGAGAGGTCAGCACTTATGCTATCGCTGAACGGTTTAGTTCCGCGGGTTTAACAAATCGCAAATTAAGGAATCGTCTAGTCTGCTGCCTCACTTCTTTTCAAGCAGATCGGGGCTCCTTTTGATTGATTGAACGCAATTTGGGAATTGACAAAGAGATGATGTGGGTTTTCTACAGAATTTGTTGCATCGTGAAGATCTGGTTACATTCAGCTTGATGACCGTCTACTACATAGTCATTTATATGCAATTTAAGGAGATCGACTCTGGGATTATTAGCACGGTTTGTGGAATATTGGCATGTTAACTTCCTCATAGTCGGATGGTAGACCGTATGTTTGATTGTCATCGATTAGACTTTCGGGTTTATACATAACTTTAGTATGCTGATTTAGCAGATTCCAATACTGTCTGTGCAGAAATTTGTTCCGGTCCTGAAAACTGCCTTCATTCGCCGAACTTTCCGGTAACATTTCTATTCATATTTCCCATATGCTGGAAGGTCGTTTTGGTGCTCAGACCGGAGTGAATTTTATGGGAACGAAAGTGCAAACCTGACTGACTTTTGTCGAAATAATTGTTCTTTTCTATGCTTAGACATGACTGAGTTTTGTAAAAGTGACTGTCTTTGACCCTTGAGTTTTGTCGGAGTGACAATACTTATACCTACAGATATATAAGACGGTAGTTTTTATGAACCAGAAAGTAATGCACTTCGGTACTTATAGCACACTATTGAGTTGACAGTCCCTGTCGCATTATCTAACATGGCCTTTTCGATACATAGACCTGACTGAGTTTTGTCGGAGTCACAGTCATTAGACGCATATGTAAAATAGTCGTTTCGGTGGCCCAAACCGTAATGAAAAATACCACCAAGATCATGACCATGTTGTTGTTGTTGCTGTTTGTAACGACAAAAATACTCCCCGAAGGTTTTGGGGAGTGTTGTCGAAAGTGACAGTCCTTTGCCGGATATGAACCCTTTACGCTCCGGTACTGCCCGACTGTCCTGGTAGCGATTTGGTATGACCAGTGGAATCTGCTAGGTCACGTCACCCCTCCTTCCGTAAGGAAGGAGAGATGGGTAATGAGAGGTGAGAGGCATCATATCCGTAGATCAACCATCGAGTTGCACGTCATTACCTTGGTGCATGTTAGTCGCCTCTTACGATCGGTATGCCTACCTCGGGCTTATTCTAAACTCCTAACCCGCAGGGTTTTTAGATGAATAAATAATCATGAACATATTAGGCCAAAACTATGAACTACGTCCTGTCACTTCTTGTACCCACCAGCGTGTTGGTAGCTCGGGTACTCACAGTACACTGTCTTAAATCATCCCATGAGTTTAATGGACGATTTGTAGCAAACCACAGCAGCCCACAAACAGACATTAACCTTCACGCATATTCCGTCTTCCGAAGACACCGCAAAGTATAGGAAATATATTGAAATTTACTAAAACCCATGTGATGGTCTACGTGAAAATGCTTCTATCGATTGGTTTTGCTTTGTTGACTTGTATCGACACCAGCCGGTGGCAGCAAAGGAAAGGTTTTGCTTGCACTTTGTTGAAAAAGCAGTTAGGAAAGGTTTTAAATTTTGGAGTCTCCAATTGATGCCAGTTTTAGCAACAAATAAAAGATTGGCACACTTTTCGGCGAGACGGCCAAACTCGTTTTTTATAAAATTGCACCTAATCTAATCTAACTTAACCCTTCCCTAAGCAAGATGAATTTCTATTTTGTACAATTTCTATAATTTGTTCAACTAAGACATACATACATATACAACAAAAACAACAAAGTGTTCCCTAAACTCCAACACCTTAGTTTCACATCAATTAAATGCTCTTCTCCGACACTCGTAGATCACACACATGAGGGGGATCGTATCACAAACGTGCCAGCAAACTGATAAGGTAGCTTTCAAATTTCAAGGCTGGGAAATAATTATGCTGCGGTTTTGTCTCGACATTTTCTCCCAAGCGTTGTAGCACAATTTGATAAGACCGGCACATGATACTACGAATAGAGCCGCGCTAAGCGGCTACGGCATCGTATTTTGGTATACTTGACTGTCACTGACCACAGTCAACGTCGTTGGTTTTTGGATAATATGATAAATTGCTTTATGAGTATAAATCATGTTTATTTAGGCATCAACTTAAAACTAAGAATTCTCACGCCAAAAGACGATGCCCACGTTTCACGTTATACGTCAGCCAAGGCATATATCTTGAAGTATTATTCGTTTCGAGCGTCGCTTAACAAACTGCGCCAAGAGATTTCAAGTCATTTTCCATGTGGGTTTCTTCAGACCGTCGTCTAGTGCCTAAGTCGGGTGCCTTCTTGGCCGAATTGTCTTTATCCATTTGCTGCTTTCTGCTCGGGTAGTTAGAGGAGCGTCCTGATTGTTCAGGATCTTGTAGAAGCTTGACATCATTATCTTTCGAAAGCTTGAGTGCTTTGAGTGCTCTTGAAAATTTGGTTAGGCGTGTGTGCCGTGTTACAAACTCCTTGTCTGAGCGGCCCCTAGTAACTCCGCTACAGGGAAGTGTAATCATATGCGCGATAGAACTCTGTTTGGACTGCTGATTACTCTGGTTTTCGCGTTTCAGGAATAGCGAGAGTGGGCTAATACCATTTGAGTATAATAGCTGGGAAACTTAACCACTGGAGATGGGGATTTTTCACCATCCGTTTGGGAAGACCGGTGGCAGAAATTTATTTAGACACTTAACGGAGAAGACCAAGAAGATATCGACGGCTAGCCTTGTCTGCTTGAGCGGTAGTCCCCTGCGGGTTGGGGGTTGTAAGAGGCGACTAATATGCACGGAAGGAGGGGTGACATGACCTAGAAGGTTCCACTGGTCATAACAAATCGCTACCACGACAGTCGGGCAAGGGAGTACCGGAGCGTATCGGGTTGATATCCGGCAAACGACTGTAACTTGCGACAACACTCCCCAAAAACTTCGGGGAGTGTTTTTGTCGCTAAAAACAACAACAACTATCTGAGCGGTACTATAAAATTTCAAACTAAATAAGGAAGCACGTCTTATTTCTGGTCTGACGTTGCGCAGTCGGTAAAATGGCTCACTGGAAATAAGTAAACAAATCTAAACATTTTAAAGTGGAAACAAATGACGGTAGTGGCCTGTTTTTACCCCAAAAGGGAAAATAACGTCCACTGAAAAAGAAAATAAAGCAGGTGGGCGTTATTTCCGTTGGCGTTATTGCACTGCACGTGCCAAAAGTAATAGACATTCTTCGTCGAGTTGATCACAATTTTTGCACTCAAACTTCGAAGCCTTGGATGCTGCTCGCATTTGGTACACGTATCTGCTACCTAAAGCTTAGACATTTCATCACTGATCTATTCGGGATCGTAGGGGTCATATTTGGTTTATTTGAAGGCGTTTTCTGCCTTAGGCTGCAGTTTTGGAATATAAGTAATTTAAATATATAAAGTAAATGCCCAGAGCTTCCTTTTTCTGGAAATAAAGTGAAGGAATGACATGATCCCTAAAATACCTATGACCATCGTAGGAGCTCGCTTGCTATTTCTATCTCCCGAGCAGGCCTATTAAACTGCGCTTAGGCGCTACCATTAATAACGCTGAAATCAAACCATCTCAACCTGGAAGCTGGAGGTAGTTTGAGCCGATTACAGCTGATGTAAAAACTAAACATACGAGCTAGCGTCAAAGAAGAAGAAGCAGGGTAGATTACAGCAATGAAGTCTCTAAAAACCTGATCTTACTATTTTTATATTCACTTTAACAACTTGTAAAAACTTTCTGCTGCAATTAGCCACACAAAACCCAGCTGAGCTCGACTTGTGACCATTTAGCATCGCAATCTCCCATTAACACCAAGTTGACGTCAAAAAAAAAAAAAAACAAAGAAAGAAAGCACAAAAAAGTTGATGAAAAACTGTAAAGTTGAACAAATTTAATTTGAGTTTCTCAGCACCTTTCGACCTCAACATGTACCGTGTACCGCTTTTTCTGCTCTCAATACGAGTGCATGCACCTCGTCGTCTATAGGCTGCTCATATGAACGCAGTGAAATATGAGAGATGAGCAGAAGAGTAGAGGAAGACACACAAACTAAGCTACTGACCAGTAAAAAAAAAGTTTTTCCCAAGTTAGATAAACCGAAACATGATCTGCAACTTATCCGCCAGTGCCGCCAACTTGGTAACATCATATTCCATTTTCGACAATTTCACACAATGGACAAATGCTAACCGCTGCAATAGAGGTGCAGAGGCAGCGGAGGTGTTGACGGCGGTAACGAGTCAGTGAAGCAAGTGATAGCAATTAAAAACGACAACGGACCAACTTGTTTGCACAGCATTTTAATTTTTTTTTAAATTCGTTTTTGGAGCTATTTGTAGTACACATGTAACCAAGTACTTGCTTTATGGGCTGCCTTCTTTGCTACATACCTTCAAAGTTTTTGGTTTTTAACTTCTTTAATCTTTTGTCTAAGATGTTGCCAAAGTGTCATAAAACGTCATTTAATGACAGTCAACAATGAAACGCAGCTGAAGTCAGCTGTAAAATCATTAAAAGTAACCGGTTTCTAAAAATTAGGGCTAAGACTCATTTATTGTAAGTAAATCATCTGGATTTGTGGTAGAAATGGGACTGTGTCGATCTCCACGATCAATATCCGAGCGAGGTTAATAGATCGTAAGCTCTCTGAAGATTCAGAGGAGGATCCAGTACAATTTTGTGCTAGCCCGACATTTCAGCAAAGCCGTCCGACTGTCAGAGAAAATTACTATCATATTACCGGTGATGTCCCCAACCGGAAAATGCCCTGTATGCCACTTGGATAGCGTAGATTTCGGATTGAAAACACCCGCTGAGTCTGGGAGACGCATAGATAAGCGCATCCGCTCATACTCTACAGACCTTTTTGGATCCGTCCATGAAAACTGAAACTTCGAACTTCTGTGTGCATTCCTCCTCTTTCCCATCCTTCCTCGAATCTTAAGGTTCTTGTGTCAAAGACTAGCCTGGGACAAATGTAGCATACATAGCCGCACAAAACTAGACGTGAGTACTGCAAATGCTCTCACGGACCATCACCTCTGCTAAACGCAGAAATGCTTGCCGTCAACTAGCTGCTCTGTTGTTGTTGTTGTTGTGGTAACGACAAAAACACTCCCTGAAGGTTTTGGGGAGTGTTGTCGAATTAACAGTCCTTGGCCGGATTTGAGCCCGGTACGCTCCGGTGCTCCCTTGCGGTACTTCCCGACTGTCGTGGTAGCGATTTATGACCAGTGAAACCTTCTAGGTCATGTCACCCCTCCTACCGTAAGGAAGGATAAGATGGGTAATGAGAGGTAAGAGGCATCATATCGTAGATCAACCATCGGGTTGCACGTCATTACCTCGGGCATATTCTAAACCCCTAACACGCAGGGGCTAACTGCTCTCGAAACAGACATCTGATAAATTCGTTACTCGTCTGTCTCTGGAAACAATCTTCGACCTAACGATGTAACCGAGTTGAGAAGATGAGTGCCCATCAACGACGTTGATAAAGAGTTGAAAATCTCTTGTGTTAACTCCAGTTGACCAAAGGATGTAGTCTTTGCTCAAGCACTACCTAAAGCTAAGAAGGAACGAACTGCCCAGGGAGACAAGAGTCACGCTGGCTCAACTTTGTTCTGGATACTGTAACAGACTAAACTCTTACCTATCCAGACTGAACCCTGACATGCCAAATGTCTGCCCGGCATGCGGCGTATCTCCCGACGATACTAACCATCTGTTCATCTGCTCAACTGAGCCCACTCTTCTAACACCAATTTCACTCTGGTCCACCCCTGTTGAAGCCGCGAGGTTTCTTGGACCTCCGTTACAACAGCCTGATGACAGTGTTGGATGAGGGGTGACATCCTAGGCAGGTTAAGTAGTCGCTACAACAACAACAACAACAAGAAAGAACGAAAACTACCTAGGGAGACTCGAATCAATCTGGTACAACGTCGAACTGGATACTTTAATAGGTTGAACTCTACTTAACCAGACTAAACCCCTGTCATGCCTAAAAAGAGATCTACATGTAGAGTATCCTTACGACAGGCGCCATCTTTTGAAATATTCAGCGGAAGAAGCTCTTGGAACAGAGACCTAGCTGAAGTTCAATCCTGTTGAAACTGAAAGTCGAAGATTTGCATGAGCGGAAGTTAACCTCAACCAGGGCGAAGTACTGTTAAAACAACAACAGCGCGTGACTCAAAACTGTCTCCTCTGCTCGTAAGGTAGTCCATAAAATATACTACACTAACCTGAAGATCTTTACCCAAGCTAAGAGCTGAATATTGCACCATCTACCTCTTCACGCATCACCATTTTCTTAAGTTGATGTTAGCCGGTTCTATTGTTTAACTAACTTTTGTTGGTTAGAACTAAAGTTAGATGACTTAATCGGTTTGTTTCACATGTTAAGCGCTAAAGGAGGCAGGTAGACGAAAAGGAGGAAATGCCCCGCAATAATCAGAAGACGGTTGGTGACTCTGTCAATTGTTTCTTAATGACCTCACCGAGCTATCAAAATTGGGAATAAAGACGATAGCTAAATTTATCGACACCACGAAGTGGTTCGATCCAATGCTTTAGAATTGACTGGAGATCGTAGAGGATAATACAATGAGCCCGTCTGTGTAGTGTAGAGCTGATAGCTTTTTCCTTGTGCTCAGCCCATCCGCTTCACTAATCTAACGTAACCTAAGCGCAACAAGGGGAGTAGTTTGTAATTCGTCACCCTGCTGTAAGTCGACTGGAGAGTTTTCTACTCAACATCATTTCCAAAGAACTGTTTTAAGACCACTTAACTTTCAAGTGTATACAAAAAGGAACTCAGAAGTGCTATATTATAAGTTTGTTCTCTAAGAAGACCCCTTTCAAAAATTTGGCATGGTTATTCTGTTGCAAAAAAAAAATTATTAATTTGTTGCACAGTGCTGTCAATAACTCCAGCTGTCCCATATGCAAATCCCGCAGACAAAATAAAATAATAAATCTTCAATCTATCCATAAACTTCTTTTATGCTCGTCCACTAAACCACCAAGCTCGCCAGCCTGCTTCAAAAAGAACCGTTATAGCATGCCACACCCATTTGACCAACTGTCAATGCAGTTATAACACCTTTCCGATTGAAATATTTCCTTTATTCCCAACATTTTTGTATACAAGCATCGAAGCCATTGGTTTGCAGTTAAAATCCAAGCCAAATTGAGAGACTCAAAAGAACTCTGCACCTCAGGCCATGTGCGGTATGGAAATGTGGATGGCTGTTTGTAACTAAGTAGGCTGAGTGGTCTTATGTGGAGATTGTGGTACGTGTTAGTGCTAGAATAAAAGAAGAGTGCCGTTGGAGTCTTTCGACACTTCCTGCTTAATTAAAAATCTCGACTCGTGCCACAGAACGATGTGGCACGCAATGAATAAATATCCATTAAACCAACGATTACATCCGGATGAGTGCAGATACCAATGACTGAATGAACTTTTATTTACTGATCGAAAACATATGTGTAATATTACCAAGACAGAGAAGCATACAAGTGTGCATATAGGGAAGCTAAGAAGTGAACGGTGGCTTATAAAATTCTAACCCAATTTGCTGTAACAACTCTTCTGTTTGGACATCTTCTTAGGCGCATATGAAAGGCTGTGATGTGGTAATATTGTCAACGATGAGATCAGCTACTGCCTCTTGTTCTTCTAGACCAGACAATTTTTGCGCAATTTTAACAAGGCCAGACAAGGCGAAACTGCAGGCGCGACTATTGAGGTCCTCGCCCACCAGACGGAGTCTCTATTATATCCTATACTGACGACTGCAGGATAATAGCTTCGGGTAAGGGCTCCTCCATTTACGAGCTCTGTACGAGGATTCACGGTTACCTCCAAGACCTTTCCAGCTTCTCCACCGAGCGAGATCTGACCATGTCTCCGACTAAATCGACGGCTCCTCTTTTTACGATGTGGAATGCGCAGATGGGGCAAGAGTTAAACGTCCTCTTAGGTGGGGTACCTCTACCTACTTTCAACCACCCTTATATCCTGGGTGTGACGTTCGATATCAGCCTTGCCTTCGCTAGTCATGCCACCGCAATAGCCTCAAAGGTACAGAGCCGCAACAAGATCCTCAAGTCGTTGAAATAAAGTAATTGGGAAAAAGATAAAGAAACGATGCTAGCTTCATTATTGATTACGCTGCGCCCATATGGTCGCCCAACCTTGCTGACACCAACTGGAGGAAGTTGAAAGTATGTCAAAAAACCGCCATCATAACTGCCATGGGATGTCTGCTTATGTCATCCGAGTCTCACCTTTATCAGGAGGCCGTAGTGCTCAATGTACGGGAGCATGCGGAACTGTCAAGCAGACAGTTTTTACTGAACTGCCACAAACCTAGTCATCCAAATGGTTATCTATTGGATGAAGCTCCGCCCCCTAGAGACATAAGGAAACATCTCCGTAAGCACTATGATCCGGCACCACGTTATTTCGCCGCTTGATCTGCGTAACCACAGGCGAGCTCTAACCGATCTCCATAACGTTTCGGTGGACACATCACTCAGATCTCGGCCGGCGAACCCCGTAATTGACATCGAACTACCTGAAATAGCTGATAAGGAGCATATTCTTCCGAGGGAGACTAGAGTCATCCTAGCACAACTTAGTTCTGGATATTGTAATAGGTTAAACTCTTACTTCCTAGACTGAACCCCACCATACCAAATACATGCTCTGCATGTCGTATGCCCTCTCATGATACCAAACATCTCTTTTCCTGTTCAGTTGAACCTACTCTTCTAACACCAATATCACTCTGATCCAACCCTGTTGAAACTGCGCGTTTACTTGGACTCCCGCTAGAAGAGCTTGATGACGATTCTCAGAGTGATCGTGCGCATTAGGCAGGGCGAAGCACTGTTAATAAAACAACAACAACAGGTCATTTATGACAATACCAGTAGTTTAGTTCTGCTCCATTTTTCATTCCCTGCATTAGGATAAAGAAATCGCAGTATAGTAGCCCTATAAGGGCGTGGTCCTTTGGAGTTTGGATGGAGCTTTTGGGTTTGCTCAAAGTTATAACAATACAAATTCAAGAAAAATTTAAAGGAGGGGACATTATTGAGTCAACGGGAACCAAAGCAACAGGTTTTAGCATTTTTGTAAGTCTGTCTGTATGTTTGTACGCGCATTACTCAAAAACTGTTGAATGGAATTGAATGGAACTTTCATCGTTGCATTACTTGACATCTAACTTAAAATTTAAGATATCCCTTATTACGATAACTTTCAATATGTGGACCAAGGTGACCCAAAATGTGTAAAATTTGGGTATCAAAAAAAAAAAAGGTGGTAATGAGTGATGCGATTAAGTTTAACCCGAATCTTCCCACGATTACCATATGGTAATGCAAACATGCCGTTGCAATTTTACGTATTATGTCTGAAGTAAATAACAAAAACAAAAAAGAATAACTGTATTTCACGCAGAGGAAAATCGAAGCGAGGAAAATGAAAATGGACTTCATTTTCGTGCTCAGGAGATCGAAATACATAAGTATACAACATTTCACAAAAATCCAAAACAAAAAAAGTTATGGGACTTCCCGGGTTAAAATATCACGGGCTCAGTTGCTAATTGCTATTCGCACGCACCAAATGTATTAAATGGTAGTCAAGCCGATACTTTCTATAGATCGTGTCTTGTGCTCTTGCCAATTCCGACACTTAGACAGAAATATTGTTATCTGATTGCATCCATGCTTCAACATTCCTAATTTGACTGCATGCACAGAGACGCACATACATCCAACTCTCTCATGGCTTTAGAAATCTTTGCTTCTATGAGAATCATCCAAAACAAAAAAACCCAAAAACTCATATTTGTGATAATTTCAAATAAATATTGACCACATTTTTCTACTCGAACGTGAAAAGTACATAAATTTTAATTGCTGCCAATAGAGTAAATACTAAAGATGGTCATCTCGTCTTGCAACATCTCTCCGTCGTTTATCAAAAGTCAATGTTTGCTCACAAACACTCTTCATCACCATTCATCTGGTGTCGAAAAGAAGAAGAAGATAACAGCGTAAATAAATATTTATACAGAACTTAGATACAGTGAAAATTAAAAAAAATTTATTTTGAGATGAAGTGTCATTCGGGCTGATAACAGATATTGAAACCGCAAACAAAGCCATCGCCACAGAATATTTGTACAACGAAACGTCGCTCGAATGATGAATTTGGTTGTGCTGCACGATATGATAGGCACAAGTAGTATTGCCTTAGTTGGGGGCTAGCCGAATATTATATACTCAGATGTTAGCTTTAGCAATAAAGTTGAATTAAATTTTTCCTTGAAATAAGCCGCTTTGTATAAAATTTGTTCTTCAATGTTAAAAACTATGAGCTCTGGTGCCATGCCCACCTCCCATACAAATGGAAATTTTCTTAGTGCATATCTCCGGAAGTATTTATGGTAGAATATTGAAAATTGGTAAAGAGCTAAAAGAGACCAATCTGTAGCACCTCAAGAAAGAAAAGGAGGAGTGGGCGTGGCACCTTTTATGCAAATGAGCTTTTCCGTACTGCTTATCACTGGAATTATTCGTGGCATAATACTAAAACTGGTATAGAGTTATATAGGTTAATCATAACATATCAATAAAAAATGGGAGGAAGGGGAAAGTGGGCGTGGCACCTTTCTCAGTCTACCTTTACCACCTCAAGAAAAAAGGTCGGTAGTGGGAAAAGAAGGCGTGAAGCCTTTTCTACGAGATTTGTAATATTTGTTGTAGAGATCTTTTATATGAAGGAGAAGGGCGGGACAGGCATAGGGTAGTGAAAGGGATAAGTATAGTGATAGGGATAGGGATAGTCAATATATTCAGGTAAATTTCTGGGCAGGACAAAGTCTGTCGGGAGCTCTAGTAAACTATCTAACCTTAAAACATAATTTTAAAACTAATGTTATTTCAACACTAAAAAATCAAGATCAAATACTCGTAGGTACTCAAGAAGAATGAGAATACGGCATTTTTTTCAGTTTGAAATCGTTGTAAACTGAGTTTGTTTTTATAGAAGATATTAAATTTATTATGGAGTAAATCAAAATTAGCATAGAAGCATCGCATTAACAGGCGGTACTGGTTCTTCGTCTATCCCCACGCAATGCTTTCAACTGACACTTTTAACATTGTGATGTCCTACGAAGTGGTAACTAACTACCCCGTTCTGCAGAGCTCTAGAACGCGTACTGAATTCTCTCATTGGTAGCCGGTTCAGAGAAGGTTCGGAAATCAGTAATCCAGCGCTAGTGTAAGTATAACTACTTCGAATCCAATTCAAAGTGGATAGCTTAGAACTAGTTCAAATATTTGTAGCTATGAAATAGCGCAAAAAAGCCAGAGAAAAATTTAAAATAAAACCATTCGGGAGAAGAAACATGACAGTTTATTCTTTAATTCAAACTTCGTGTGTTTTACAAAAAATTGTTCAGTTTTTATTAAGAAATTTCAATTGTATTATGAGAAAGTGCAAGTTTAAACTTGCTAAATAATAATAAACTATGTAAAAATAAATCCGGATTGCATTGTTCTGCCTAAAATTTGGCTTGCCTACATTTAATAAATTGTACTCTTTTCAATCCCTTCCTTTTCTTGCTGCTTTTGCTTTTCCACCAACCCCATATACCGTTGCTCTTCTTTATCCACTTAATTTTTCTCTAACAGCACCTATATTTTAAATTTCTATTCCTACTTCCTTTCTTCTCCCGTTTCCTCTGCGGGTACTGATATGTCCGTATCTTCGAAGATATATCGAATCAACTTTTATTTGCTCCTGGTACCGCTTTCTGTTGCCAGGGTTTTTTTGATGTATGGAACACATATCTATATATAAAATATCATTAACTTGAACCAAATAGATTCCTAGCTATGCTGAATTGCTACTTTAAATACCCTGTGGGATTTTCCAAAAACTAAATGTAGTCTATTGGGAAAGTTTCATATGAATCGAGTATAAACTTTGGACATTAATGAACCACAAACAAAACACAAAAAATGTGGGCGTGGCACCGCCCACTTATCCAAAACTGTATATAGCCTATGTTTTAACCCATGATCCCAAGAATATACTGTGAAATTTTTATAAAAATCGGGACTTTGTACTTTGGACGCCTATATAGGACACACAGACACACATTCATTTTTATTTATAAGATTTAATTCCCATATAGGTTGGACCCCAACGCTGTTGGTAGAAGTATAGCCACCAACTGCCCTACTGTGCATCCGATTATCACCAGTTCGGAGCTAGTCATAAACTCTCTATAGAGAAACTGACCCGTTCAGTGACTGCCTGCCATTGTTATTGTAGGGACGGCTTCTTGTTAGTTGGTAGAAACGCTCATACATCATATTACTTCAAGTAATACATCCAACAATGCAAATTAAAATGCTCCAAAACATTGCACATACAAAGAAATTAAGGTAATTTGCATAAAATAATCACACAGATTTTGTTTCTAGCAACACATTGTTAGAAAGAAATCACGTTATTTTCGGCACCTAAAAAAGCATAAGATCCCGGAAAGGCCTACCCTAATATGTATGTATTACAATAACATTAGAAAAGAAATAACCCAACAAACATTTCTGTAAATGATTTTAAAAATAATTTTAAGTAAAATCGCTACAATAAGCAAGATGTAAGCTTTTTCAGTTTAAATTTATTTTAAAGTTTAAGGTCAACTTTTTATAAACTTTAAACTATGGGAATGACGACGAAAAAGCAATCTACGCTATTTGCTAATAATTGGTTTATGTTGCAGCATTCAATGTATGATTATAACTTTATTTATTAATTTTATTGCAAAAGCTAATTAATATAAAAAATAACGTTTGAATAAAGTTTCAGAAAAAAACATTTCTAAAAAGCTTTATTTGAAAAATTGTTATAGGCTTACAATAATAAGCTTTTTATCAACGTGCCGTTTTGATTATAAAACTCTTATTTTTAAATGCTCCATAATCGAAAAATCAGAATTTTATAAGCTTAATATTTATTTCAATAAGCCTTTTAAAGCTTATTTTAAGTTTACTTTGCTTGTTGAAAAGTTTGAGAAGAAAAATGTATAAAAGAATTTCTTTAAAAAATTTTTTATAGGCTTGCATTAATAAGCTTTTTATCAACGTGTCGTTTTGATTATAAAACTCTTATTTTCAAATGCTCCATAATCGCAAAAGTCAAAGTTTTGTAAGCTTAATATTTAATTCGGAAAGCTTTTTAAAGATTTATTTTAAGTTTACTTTGCTTGTTCGGTATATTTTCGAGTTACCCTTAAAAAATCTGAAAATCTAATTTATTGAAAATCATTAAGATACACATTATTGGTAGATCCGGAGCTAAATAATTTTAAAAATATAATCAAATACATATTTAACCTTTAATAAGTGAGTTTCATGAGAGTTATTTTGAACTAGGCTGCAACCCGTGCTTGGGCAACCTTCAAAGGCGATTCGTGTGCTGAGTCGAAGGACTTTCTTAATAAGGTGAAGATCGTCTTTATGCATACCTTATTCTACATTAGCTTATTTAACTTAAATTGTTTTTTTTTTTATAATAGTAGCTTATTTATAATATTAACTAAAACCAAGGTTTAATTTGTATTGACTGATCGTTTTCATTGCCTCGCGAATCTTTGCGTGTTGGAATGGCAAAACCAAACTGTAACGACAAAAAGATTACCGCCAATGCGAAATAAAAATAACGAAAACAATAAAAATTTGCAGATACTCATAACAACAATGGCAATAAAACCTAATTGAAGAACAGTGTAAATAAATAACGGCATATCCGGTGAGGTTTAACATTAGAGACAAACGCCAATACAAACAGACTTCAGAACCAAGCCATATAAAACAATTAACTAAACTGATTATGTACCAGCTGAGGTTATAGGAGGATAGTGTTACGTCTCCTAAGTGCCTGCCGTGTTGTAGTCCAGTCCGGCTAGTACAGTGACGCGAAATAAATATGCAGAAACTCAAGACAGGGAGGTGAAAGTTCATTATTTTCCAAAAAAAAAAAATCTATATATATAAAAATGAAATGTCCTTCGTATGGCCGCGATGGATGTCCAAACGGCTAAACCGATACCCATTATGTAAAAAGTACTTTCGTGGACCTTCTCTGTGGAAGGTTTTTCGATAAAGAAATATTCTTAACTTTTAGTTGTTGCTACCGAAAAATGCATACATCAGAGAGGTCACGATTTCACAATTTTGTTGAGTTTTCCGAACATTGTAGGACACTAAACTAACACGACGCTTAACAAATTTGGTTCATATTTAGAACGTTGTTGCTTTGGGGAACGTTTCCATCAAAAATTTACTCAATAGATGGCGATGAAATCAGTCCGTGGACCAGGTGTGATACAATATGGGTATCAAATTTAAAGTGTTGATTAGGGTATTATCAAGCAGATGTTTCTAAGATAGGGACTGGGATAGTGATAGTGATAGTAATAGTTATAGAGCTAGAGTAAGTTGAATAAGACATAAACGATATAAGACGAAACAGATAAAGAGGAAGAAAAGGAAGGTGGGCAGGCAGAAGAATATGGATCTAATGAGCTGGGAGAGCCAAGTAAATTTTTTAGCAGAACACCGTCTGCCGGGTCTGCTAGTATATTTATATAAATCTGATGGCATGAGGTGGGGAGGATGGAAAGAAGAGGCTTAAACTAAAATCAAAATTAAAGGATTAAATTTGTATTATGAGCTTTAAAATAATAATTCACAACTAGGTATATGTTATAAGTCTTAACAACTTTGACTTTTTTACTTGCTGATGAGCATTTCTGATCATCTTCTGATTCAATTAATTAGCGATACACTTTTTTTCTTTTTTTTTGACTACCACTGCATATTTCTTACCCTCAACTGTACATACATACAGTTAAGTGTGATGAATTTAATATTTACGATTTCGATATGCATATGTCAATAATTAATATTTTTTATGCTATGTATTTATGTCTGTGCATATGCTGGTATCAACACGATGGCAGAAATCAATCAACCATCAAAATTTTAATTTTATGAATTTTTATAAAAATTATTATTCTTTTTTTAGATATAAAACATACAACTTACTTTAGATTATATTAGCTAATTAAGAGGTGCAATATTGAAATTATTAGAGCGCAAGCCATTTGGCGCAGCTTTTTTTCAAGTTATCCTCAATGCAATGAATTATTAATTTCAAACTAATTAAAGTCATTGCTAATGGGAGTTAATCGTTAATGATTTGTAGTTATTGAAGAAAGTGACAAGCAATTGAGCAATATGTATAAAGTCAATAAATAAATAAATGAATCAAACAAAATATCTCAAGAAATGAAAATCATCTAAACAGCGACTACAAATAGTAGTTATTACTAGGGATGTTCGATTAATCGACTAACCAGACATGTTGATCAATCACAACTTAAGCAATCAATAGACGTAATTTATCACAGAATCGTTATATTACATTAGTCAAAATGATAAATTTTCTGGTCCGACTCAAGATCTAACTCATTTGATTAACAATAATCACCGCAGATTAATTAAACTGATCAATTTCGCAATCAATCATATTTGGATTAGTTATAGTCGTAATTTAATCATTTACTTTAGCAAATAATTTATTTTCACAGACCTTTTTAAAAAAAAATATATGTGTTGTTACGTAGGAAAAACGAAGAAATAACACCAAAATCACAGGAGCCTGCAGCCCACACTTAAGTCTACCTGCAAAATTATAAAAAGCTATTCAAGAAGTTCCTATACCGCCCCTTTTTCTTCATCTGCCCCACGCCTTAAATATTTTTCTATGTCACTACCTATCGTTATCTGTATCCTTAGCCTTCCCATCTTCCACTCCATCTCTACATCTACCTCAAGCTCTATCTCTTCCTTTGCCCCCATTTCGATTTTAGTCTATATCTCTCTCTTTAAATCTCTATCTCTAGCTCTATTCCAATTAATATCTTTATACGAATTTGTATATCTATTTCAATCAGTATTTCTATTTCTGTCTCTATCTCAAACTCCATCTCTATTCCCTCCTCTAGCTCTATCTCTACCTCCATTTTCTTCGATATCTATCTCTTTATATCTATCTATATTTCAACCAAAATCTTTACCTCCACTTCCTTGCCTTACTCTATATCTATCCCCTTTTCAATATATATCCCTATTCTCTTTCCTAGATCTGGATCTATCTCTATCGCTCCCTTCATTTCCATATCTATATGAATCTATTTGGTAATCGCAATTTCGATCAGTACAGCTACCTCTATTTCTATCTTTATCTCATGCTCTATCTCTATTTCCTTCTTTAGCTCTAGCTCTATCTCTATCTATATTTCAACCAATATCTCTAACTCTATGTTTCCCGCAAGTTAAAACTCTCTACCTCTATTTCCATCCCTACATCTATCTCTATCTCTTTTTTAGTCTATATCTCTATCTATATTTCTATCTTTATCTCTAACTAAATATTCTTTTCTAACTCTGGTTATACCTCTTTTTCCATTTACATCTGTATCTCTTATTTCAATTTATATTCTTATCTCTTTTTCTATGATATCTAGCTCCATCTCTTTTTCAATCAATACTTCTATCTCTATTTCAATCAAAACTTTTATCTCCATCTCCTTTCCATTTATATTCATATCTCTTTTTCTTGATATCCATCTCTATCTCTTTCTCCCTATATAAACATAAACCTAACCAATCCCTCAACCATCAGCATTCAAACAAATTGCCACAGAAAATAATTCAAAAAACACCATAAAGATTTCCGCCATCCAGTGTACCTGGGGGGGCCAACAAACGCAATTGACCTATTATCGCGTCTTTCTATACACTCTACGGATTTAGAGTCACACTCAATTTGATTACTATCATATATTCAATATTCAGTCAATGGGCTCATGCAACTTCATCGCCATCGACGCACGTGTCCATTGCGCATGCGCAACCATCACAATATCTTTTACTTACCCACTTAACTACTTGCTCACGCACAATTATGGAATATAATCAAGCAAAATGTACATTTCCTGTAAAAGCGGTTGATCAGAAGGCGGAAAAGGTTGAGTTACTAGCATAGAGAATGGACTAACGGTAAATAAGTTGTAACGACCCACATGCTAATGTTGCTATTTCTGTGGTCTTCCAATTGAAGTTGATGTAGTCTATGGGATTTTTGTTTTTAAATGCAATCGCAGTCAACATTGCTGGTCATGAAAGTGTAGATGGCTCCCTTATGAATTGAGCAAAAGCCTAAAACAGATTACCCAGCTTTTAAGAAGTTCTTTCAAAGCAAGACCAACAGTTTTCAACTCGGTTTGAGTTTCTAGGCTAAGGTACAGTGCTGTCAAAGCGCAAGTGGTCGTCTCTATCTTCCTTCTACCCCTCTGAAAAAATATTGCGATCCGCAGAGTCCCCTCCGGGTGAGGTAGAAACCTGTTTGATTTTTTAAGCTCAAAATTGTCATAACCACAATGTGACGAACAAATTTTCTGATATTCTCAACCTTTATTGCAAAACTTCTCGACCTTTTAACTCATTTGCCATCTTTCTAACGAGGCGCTTCTTAGGCAGCAGCGTAAACTTTTCTGTGGTTCCATGTACGTAAGATGGTCCACATTGGGAAATCGAAAGGTGTTCATATTCTGTTTACTGGACCTATGTTTCCCGTGGATCACCTCGTAATTTATTTAGTTTCATCGGGAAGTAGCCTCCCCGTACTTTTTTCCTTGAACATCCTGACGTTAAAGTCACAAAACAAAATTCTTCCTTTGATGGGGGGTGGCGACGGGAGCACATTTGTGAAGCACTAGCACCACAGGTGAGTTCTGCTTTCTTTCTAAGAGCACTTTTAGCGTTTGAAGGCAGGACAGCGGGCATCCGTCCTTGGTAACCTTGAGGTAGTCTTCATGAAAATAAATTGGTTTAAATAGATGCTTTTTCAAACACTTAATTGGAAATGGTTTATACTTGGTGGGCCCAAACAGAGTAAACGTCACAAGTTTCTTCTTAAACAAAGCGCAACAAAAGCTGAAAACCCGCCGCACTTTTGGACTATCAAGGGATCCTTCTAAGTAGAAATAAATAGATCTTTTAACACATCTCTTAAAGTACTGTGGTGATTTCCGGCATCACATCACTCAGCCGTCTGATGCGCGGAACCACAGTCGCGCTTTACACGACCTCCACACCGAGTCGCAGATACCTCCCTCATACCTCAGTCTGTGAACCCCGGTATAGACACCCAACCACTTGGATTAGCTGAAGGGGAGAGCGTCCTCCCTACGGAGACTAGAGTCACTCTGGTTCTACACTTACTTGCCCAGAATCAACCGAATCATCCCGAATACTCCCTGCATGTGTCAAGTTCCTTCATTATACTAAACATCTCTTTAGCTGTTCAATAGAACCTACTCTTCTCACACCAAGCTAACTCTGGTCTCATTCTGTTTTAACTTACATTTTCTTGATCTTTTGTTACCTATTCTCCGAGTGATCGTCCCCATTAGGTAGGTCGAAGCGAACAGCAACAAATATTTTAGCAATCTGCAATGGTAGTTGGGCTACAGGCACCCTTGCGGAAACGGGCGGAATGGGCATAACGATCACTGCAGTTGTCGTTCGGGGAGTTTTTTTGTCGCTAAAAAAACAATAACAACCACCGCCGCAGCTGTAATGATTTGACTACCAGAGAGACTTTGGTGCACTTCCGTGCCTGCCAACGTACCTCGTGGGTTTCAAACCTGGTCACATAATCGGTGCTACGGGATTGGAGAAAAATATTTTCGAATTGGTGCACAGATGCTGTCAACTTCAGTCAGCGCTTAACCCTATAATTTTGGAAAGGACCAGCTAGAGCCCACTCTCCTTATAACCCACACCAGCAATTGGGTTGCTTGCGCACGCCCTCGCTGTGCAACTTTAGTACAACAACACTCCATAATACGCTGCAATTGTTTTAGAGTCCGATGGACGGTTAGTGGAATTTTTTACCGTGGAGTTATAAAGCTCGGGTAGGCCATTTTCCTAGTGTTCAATCAAACCTTTCTAAAACAACTCAGTATACAAACCAGATTCAATATGAATGCTCAACGTCCCCTTATTGGTTACCGGTTTCTCGGTCATGGCACAGCTTTTATTTTGATATTCTTTCATTCGTCTTCAAGTAGTCATACAATAACAACAACAACTACAAAGAGAAAATAATGCAATAAGAAAAAAGAAACGAACAATAAAATCGTATACAGCCACACAAATGAAAGACCAAAGACATCATAATCCAAGCCGCCACCGCACAATCGAAAAGACTACAAACGTACAAAGCTCCAACGAAATGGCCATCAGCCATAAAAGGGCACAGAGCCCATCACAAAGTACAATCACATTCATCCGTATGGTGCGCCATTCAAAACCCAATCAATATTCGAATGTCAAGCAAGTTAAGCGAGCATTCGTTTTTTTTTATGGGACAAACTCGTAAACGCACCAAAACAAAATAAAACGAAGAAAGTTGAGAAATCAAAAAATCAGTGCGTTTATGGGCAAGTGTGTGCGTGTTTGTGTCTGTGTCTGGCTGAGTAATGGTCTGCCAGAGTTTGGTGAAACGGCATCCAGCAGCAGCCGCCATATTAGCCCCCAAAGACCAAAGCGATGCGCAATGGCCGAGGTGCAGTAATGTGGCGCGACTTTTGCTGAGTCCGCTATGCATTCACTCGCAGCGCCTCCTCCGCTCTTAAAGACTTGTTGTTGTGCGGCAGCTTAAGAGCTTATGCGTAAATATGTTTGGTTTGTGCGTGCACCACAAAGCCATCGATGGGTAGCTATTACTTGTACGTTGTTGTTGTAGGTGCTTGTTGTTGCTATAGTGATCGGATGATTGTGACTGCTTGCGCCATCATACACCCAACCAGTGTGACCAGGTTAGCCTTTTCGAGGTTAGATTTAGTCTTTTTTTTGGCCTTTAGCCTCATAATTTTGGTTTTAGTTTCGTGGCTTTTTTTTAGCCTTTTTTTACTCCAAGCCTTTTCTGGTCCCAACACCATATTTTTCATATAAACTTAAAGTTAAATGAAGGTAGTATTAATGATGAAATACAGAAAATTATTCGTAAAAATGGTCAACTATTTTTAATGGAGTTGATAACCCAATTGCGACATCGCTTACCTGAAAATATGAGCACTTCACAAAAGAAACATTTTTTTTTTTTCAGTTAAAAGTTACAATCCGGATGTATTTTCTCACCTTCAAGAAAAAAAGTCTAGGTATTTTCCAAGTCAAGTAGCATTGATTGAGCTGCAGTGGCGAAAGCTAATAAGCGTACAGTGGACAAGTGTGACCTCTACCTTAGAATTTTGGGCGGAAGTCCGAGAACATAAAAATCCATTAAACGAACCCGCTTTTTCAAAACTGGTCGAATTCGTATTTAACTTTTTAGTATTACCTTTCAGTAATGGGGAGGTTGAAAGAATTTTTAGTGCCATGAGCATTTTAAAAACTAAGTTTAGGAACAGATTAAAAACTAAAATGCTTAACTCGCTGCTTAATATTAGATGTTCGTTACACTGATTTTCAAATTACCAATGATCTCACCTCTATGATTATTTCACAATTTTTGTACGCAGACTCAAGCTCTTCTGATCAGACGAAGAAAATATTTTATAATTAATTAGTTTGTAATTTTCAATAGTGTGTATTTTTTTGAAAAAAATCCTAGTCAAGAAAAATTTGCCTGATATGTGTTGAAACAAGAATAGTTCCTTTAAGTTATGTCTACAGCTTTATATACAAACAGTTTAAACTAAAATAAAAAATTTGAAATGGATTTCGTAAAAAAATGTCTGACCTTTTTAGCTTATTTTTTTTTTAGCCTTTTCTAGCCTTTTTTTCGCCGATTTAGCCTCTTTTTTTCTATCATCTGGTCACACTGCACCCAACCACAGCTATTGTACTTCAGTGACCATCAAACTCGCTGTTGTTGTAGTGTTCACATTTTCGTGTGGACACTCGCTGAATCTCTAATGAAGGCGGCGCGCTAGCTGCGTCTCATTGTGACTAGAGGAAGAAATCCATATAAGCAGCGTCAGCCCATTCCAATGTATCGATTTGGAGATTTGATGATTGTGTCGATAGTTGGATGGTTATTGGCTGATTGGTTGTTTGTGTTGAGTTTGGCATTTTTTTCTTTTTTCATTTTGTGTCCCACCCGCACTCTATCCGCTCGCCCCGCGAAAGCTATCTCATTGCACATGCCTAGTCAGCTAAAGTGGCTGTGTGGCTATTGGCGCATTTGAATGGCACTTTGGCGGCTATTCACAACTCGAGCTGAAAGCTGCATTGGAATGTCTGCGTCTCGTGAGTTCAACGTCAAAAGACCACCAGCCAGCCAGCCAGCCAACTAAACATGTTGTACGCGTCCCAGTGCCAGCAAATCGGTCATCGTGAGCGCTCAGCTACTAACTCGTTTCACAGTTATGTTAATATTGATTTATTTGGAAATCGTGTTGAAACTCTATCGATAAAAGAAATTTATTGTCGCCATTTGCGTTATTAATAAAAAATTAATATGATCCAAGCGCTTTGTTGAGTTGACTTATTTGGTTTTGCGTCTTTCATACGCCGATATGGTTTGCTCGACCAAAGCTGTTGGGTCTTTCTTGTCTTTTTCTTACTTTGATTTTTGGTCATAATTTGGTATTTTTATTTTATTGATTATTTCTTTTAAATTTGTTTTTGCTTTCGCTGAGAGCACAAGATGTCATATTCAATTAACTCATTGGCATACTGTGGCTCGACTATGACTATGACTATTTGGTGAAATTGCGCCGCATTTGGGTGTGTCATCGAACCTTCAATCGGGTCATCTTTTTAGGTTCATTTCAAAATTTCTCTTTTAACCCAAAATGAGCGAAATTTAGATAATTAAAAACGAATTATTTGCTTAGAGCACGTACTAAACTGTCGTAACGCTAGTAGAGCTAAATAGGTGTTAAAATTAAGCTTGGGTGTCTGCCTCAAAGCCAACGAATCCCAAGTTGATTGTAAAATGTTTTTGTTCAATTTATTATATTAGAGATCGCCCAGTGGTTGAGCTTCAAACAAGAAACCATTACTATAAACGAGCTCAAGGCCAATAATAATAATTTTTATTTTTTTTTATTTATGAAAACTATTATTGTTTTTATTAGAATAGAATAGAAAACTTTTAGAGACAACCGCCATAGATTTTCTTATAGATCCATTTCTTCATCAGAGAAATTTTGGCACTCTCTGCTAACCATTAAGTTAATAGAGAGCTGGTTTTGGTGTCAGCTGAAACCCTAGTTCTATTCATATTTACCATAACATTGAGCATGCACCGACCTCTGGCGGCATTGATCAGTACCCATGATGGATTTTTTTGTTAGTAGTGTACCCTTTTTCTTTTTGGTACACAGTCCGATAAAACTTTATTTTAATTAAATTATTTATTAATTTTCGTTCCTTTCCTTTCCTTTCTCTCGTATTTACTCTCAGTTATTTCCCGATAATTCTTCTGCACTTTCTTTTTTTGTTTTTGCTTCCTTTTTCCCTCCCCTCTTTTTCTTTGGCATATAATAGAGTTTACGGGTTGATGTTTTTTAATTTTATTTTTTTTATTTTATTTTATATTGATTGATTTTATTAAATTTTTTTAATTTAATTTTATTTATTTGATTTTATTTTTTTTAATACTTTTTATTTTAATTTATTTTATTTTATATTATTTTTTTAATTTTATTTTGTTTTAGTGATTGTTGTTGGAGCAAAGCTGGAATTTTTTTAATGTTTGTTTGTTTATTGATATTAGAGGAAAAATTACAACGATATGCACGGCGATGGTATGTTATTTTATTTCGTTTCATTTCATTTTATTTTACTTTATTTTATTTTATTTTATTTTATTTTACTTTATTTTATTTTTATTTATTTTATTTTATTTTATTTTATTTTAGTTTATTTTATTTTATTTTATTTTAGTTTATTTTATTTTATTTCATTTTATTTTATTTTATTTTATTTTATTTTATTTTATTTTATTTTATTTTGTTTTATTTTATTTTGTTTTATTTTATTTTATTTTATTTTATTTTATTTTACTTTATTTTATTTTATTTTACTTTATTTTATTTTGTTTTATTTTATTTTATTTTATTTTATTTTATTTTATTTTATTTTATTTTATTTTATTTCATTTTATTTTGTTTTGTTTTATTTTACTTTATTTTATTTTATATTATTATATTTTGTTGATTTAATTTAATTTTATTTCTTTAATCTTATTTTATTAAAATTTAATTTATTTTATAGCATTTATTTTATTTAGTATAATTTAATTTTATTTTATTTTATTCTATTTTATTAAATTTTATTTTAATTTATTTTATTTTATTTTATTTGATTTTATTTTGTTGTTTTATTTTATTTTATTTTATTTTTGTTTTTTAATTTATTTTATTAAATTTTTTTTTTTCATTTTATTTTATTTCATTTTATTTTATTTTATTTTATTTTATTTTGTTTTACTTTATTTTATTATATTTTTTTAATTCAATTTAATTTTTTTTCTTTAATCTTATTTTATTTTATTTTAAACTATTTTATATTATTTATTTTATTTTATTTTATTTAGTGTAATTTAATTTTATGTTATTTTATTTTATTTTTTTTTTATTTTACTTTAATTTATTTTATTTTATTTTATTTTATTTCATTTTATTTTATTTTATTTTATTTTAGTTTATTTTATTTTAGCTTATTTTATTTTATTATATTTTTTTAGTTTTACTTTAATTTTATTTTATTTTGTTTTACTTTATTTTATTTAATTTAAATTTATTCTATATTATTATGCTGTTGTCCAACGTCACACTCAAGATTTTAGTGTAGTGGAAGTCGGTAGCTTGGTGCCATCTGCGGAGATGTTAAACATATTTGGTTCATCTTACTGGTCCAGGTCGTGAATAAGGCTGCTGTGAATTTGCTTGGTGATATTGTCAAACTGCTCGAGCTGAAAAAAGCTGAGAATTTTGGAGCAAAACGCAGGAATGAAAAGGCTCTCACCCATTTCCATAATCGTATAGTCATCTGTGTAAGACCACTCCTTGTGGCTAATGAAGTGAGGAACAGTCGCCACTTTTCACATGTCAAAAAAATATTGTCCACAGAGACTCCAGCAGCCAAGTTGTTGTGCCATCAGCGTGGGGCTATCGTCGGGCCCTCTTGATTTCGAACACTTGGCCCTTTTGATGGTCACTGTAGGATGGTCGTTAGTCTTTGATGGAAGAAGAATATGTCTGCGTTGTCGAGTTCATCTTTTACAGAAGGCATATTGAATAGAATGTGAGCTTTTTCGATTGATCTTCTTCCAGCATATGCAGCTGATCCAATCTTTCGGTTACAACGTTAGGTCGAAGTTTACACTCCGCTTGTGTGAGAAAATAGCTTGAGATTGACAGTATTAGAAAAATGTTAACTGATATCGATACTGTAGATTCTGGCATTTAATAATTAACACCTCCGAAGATTTTTCGTAACTCGAAGCAGGGCTGTAAATAAAAGTTTTTATTAGTTATGTTAAATGTGAATTTAAATTAAATATGACGATAAATATTTACACGTAAGCATTTGCGTAATTAATTTGTATTGAGAACACTTTCTTAAACATTTTCCTTCAACCAATCAAAGAACGGCATTCAAAGCAATTAAAATTCATAAAAAATGTATTGAGAGCAAAACTCACTGATTGCCCATGAATATTAAACTGCCTTTGTCATCCATTGCCCAAGTTATCTACAACATTACGAACCACATACATATGTATGTACAATTAAATAACTGGTATACATATGTATTTAAAGAGATATCAAATAAAGTTGCATTGAAGCTAATGACGTTGATAATAATGTGCGCTGGGGGTGAGGGGATTTACCAGCGGGCGTAACGAAGGGCACATCAACTTGGAAGTCATCGTAAATAAAGTGCAACAATCACTTAATTTGCATAAATTAACAAAATTGTAAAAGTCCAACGCTAATCTACCAAGTACGCCTATGAACTGACTACAAACTCACAAACATCTAGGCATTTAGATATGTCAGCAGCGAAGCCGGCAACTTAGTGCGACAACATAAATGAGCAAGCGCGTAACGTGACACTTTGTCACTCTATATGCAGCGCTATCGGGTCGCTTCTGCCGTGCCCCCCCCGACCCTTTACACACCTCCACATACCGCCCAAGCATGCCCAACAACATACTATGTTCATTGTGCTCAGAGGAGCGCTTCACATGTGAGTGCACCCCTTTAAGTTGGAGCTTCATGGGGAGATGATTGTTTTGCTAGGCATGGCACAGTGGGAGATTTCGGAAAAACTTTGTGGCAAACTTTTTTTAGCCCCTCGAAGTTTGGAATTTCGCAATGTAAGAAGAGTATTTTTAAAGGAGCTGGGCTGCAAAGTAGTAGAAATCTGATGTGTGAAGTGGTTCAAGATATGCGACCTGGCTGTCAATCCAAGTACGGCAGGGCCCGTCATCACTATGAGAAGGTAACTTTACTGCCAGAGCAGCGAACGACATCTAGTCTGGATCTGAACACTTTGCTGAAGTCGTCCCAGATAAACATCATAGGAAAGCTACTGCAGCGGTAAGGCTCAAGGGTAGAGGATAGAAGTTGATCAGAGAAAAGAGAAATCTATCATTGTCAGTAGTTTTACCGAATTGAGCATGTTTTTGCTTATACTGTCTAGTTTGTTGAGCTTAGAGGGAGGCTCTGTACCATAAAATGCTAATACAGAACCCTGCTTGGTTAGGTGTTCGGCTAGGGAACTAAATCGTTAAATCGTTGTAAGCTCTGCCTTCTTTGGCCTGGTTGGGGAACGGAAAAAGGTTCGTCCATTTGGGAACAAAAGATAATACCTTCAAAAATCTCAGCAGAGAAATTCAATGGATAGTCCCTCTTGCCAAAAAGTGCTCCTATCAACATATTTTTAATATAGTTCTCGGAATCATGGTCAGTTTTGACAGAAGATGGCATCATTCGTGGGGTGTTCTAGCGAAAAGCTCGTCGGATGATGGTCCCTCCCGTGATGTCAACTGCGAGTATCGAAAGAAATTTAATGATGAGCTGCGCGATCTCTATGCAAACAGTAGCATATTTCAGCGAATCAAAGCCTAAAGGAAGGACTATTAATATCCGCGACTCTGTCTTAAATATTTGAGGATTTCAACATTAAATGAGCTCAAGGCCAAGAATAATATTTCTACGATTATAACAACAACAAATCAAAACCACGCTAGGCTGTGAGGATAAATCTCTCCGAAGGCAATCTTCTAATGCATAGATTTCGCCCTGAAAGACAGTTGTGTAACTTCCCATCGGTATCGATTTTATCAAGTTTGGTTATCCCATAGATATCAGATATCGCCTTACTATATTCAGTTATCATGCAGTTTTCACCCATCTAAATGAGGGTTAATATATAGATTTTCTGTTTTCCAGAGCCTACAAGGTATACCTCACAAATTACAATTAAATATAAAGTAATGTTCACACCACAACAGAAATTACTTAGTTTTGTATAACTTTTCAATCTTTCAAATTAGATATTCAACTTATTTGTTTCTTGCAGTGCAATTTATATTTGTTTCACAACCCTTTTTCGAACTCTTCCACTCTGCAACGCGTCACATCGTGGCGACCACCTTATTATGATCAGCCTTACAGTGATTGTTGTTGTTTGAATGCTAAACGTTATCTACAGCTAGCTCAGCGGTTTTTCGGAGACCTCGATGTGTGGCGCACTGGTCCGTGGGAATTAAAAGATTATTTGTTTTTTCTTCTTCTTCTTCTTACTCTAAATTTGTTATCATTTGTTGTTTTTACTATATATATATACAAATATATTAGACTGGACCAAAAAAAATTTTTTTTATAAATTTTAAAAAAGCAAAAATTGAAATACTGTGAAAGTTTCATATCATAATGGCCTTTTTCTATTCAAAAAGCTAGATAGAATTTTGTAAGCTTGCTTAGAAAAATTGTTTAATTGAAAGCAACAAAATAAGCACGCAGCACAAATTATAAGCGCTCTCAGCTTTGATTGTTATCACTCAAGCGACAAGTTCGCATTTGATTTTCAAAGGAAATTTCAAATTTTGGCAAGCAAATTCGTTTTGTTATTTTATCTATAAATCGCTTAGTGCTTACGAAACAAAACCGAAAAATATTTATTTTAGATAATTATTACTGCTAGTTACAATTTTTAAGGACTGACTTCACTCTTGCTTTAAAACTGCCAAATCATTGTAGTACAGTTCGCGGTTCGGCGCTAACCTCAAAAAATGAAAACAAATCACTGACTCATTTTTTGTTTAAAGCTGGATTACTTTGGAACGGCTCACCTGACGAAAATTCTCATTCAGAACTGTTTTGTGGGGAATTTCCTACAAATCGATATGCAACTAAATTGGTTTACTTCAATGGTTTGGAAATTTTAAGGCAAAACTGAAATCAGTCCTAAAACTCTAAGCTTACAACTGCAAATTTTTTATCGTAAGCAATTAGCGACTTACATATGAAAAAAATAACAAAATTTAATTTTTACCAAAATCGAAAATTTAATTTGAAAATGAAATGTGAACTGATCGTTTGTAAGATAAAAATTCAAATTTGGAGCGCTTGTAACTTTTATTGCATGCTTATTTTTTTTGTTGCTTTCTTTTAAAAAATATTTTTTAGGTTAGGAGCAAAATTTTTATCCACGTCGAAATGACGAATAAAAAAAGGCCAATATAGGTGTATTAATAGAACTCTAGAAACTAATATTAAAATCTGAAAAATTTGGCGAATTTATTACGCCCTTCTAAAAAGTAGTATCAACATAACTTTGAAAAAAAAAATAATTTTTTTGGGTCAGTCTAATATAATCGTATCTACATAGTAGTAATAAAATAATAATTTGCGTATGGCTTTTTCTTGAATTTTTTCCTAGGTTCTTTTTTTTTAATTTCGATATCATAGCAATAAGTACTTAAAAGTGTTTATGATCATGTTTTTGTAAATGTCCATTTACAGCTACTGACAGCTAATTAGAATCAAAGTCAAAATCTCTAAATTTAATAAAATTGTAACAGGTCGATGTCTGTATATTGCAGATATCCAATAAAAATTGATAGAAGGGAGCATTATTGAGTCAAAAAAATCTAAATATATAGCTTTTAGAATTTTTGTCTGTATTTCTGTATGTTTGGTCTCGCATCACTCAAAAACTGCTGAAGGGGATTGAATGGAACTTTCACCGTTGCATTACTAGATGGCTGTCTTAAAATTAAAGGTATCACTTATTTCGATAGCTGAACCGGTTTTGAAGTTATCAACCAACATGTGAGCAGGCTGACTTAAAATGTGCTAGTGCAATATGGGTATCAAACTAAACGTTGAATATCTCAACTGGTTTCGGCGATATAATGAATAAAATCTGTCTCAGTCTACTATAAGTATAAAATATTGGCAACAAAACTAACCCCAAAATCTCACTTGAAACTGCTATACAATTTCTCAACCCCAAACAGCCTTGCCTCATATACCTAATGAAGGGTTAATTGCTGTTACCACGTTTCTTTGTGTTTCCTTGTTTCCAATTAGCTGACCACCACTGTAAATTAACACCCAAATAATCTAAATAGTAGATAGTTATTGTCACACATTTTGGTTTAGTCGTCACTGCGTGATGTTTGCGTTATTTGCATATTAAATTAATTGCCCGAAATAGATAAATATAATTTGAAGCATATCAAAGCGCTAATAAAACTTCGAATAAATGAATTAACCTACTTCTAGCAAATCGTCGAACATTTAATTTCTTGAGTTATCTAGCTGTACTTTGAGTAGTTGAATAATATTCGTAAGTTATTTTTTCTTTTACTTTAGTTAAATTATTTCATAGGGTATTCTGTGTCAAATCGTGTTGGAAAAATTTCGAATAAAACTTCTTACCCATAAGTTTTTAGCGATAACTGACGCCGATTGCAAACACCAATTGAGCTAAGTCACCTACCACCTTTGTTTTTCCAAATCAGTGTGGGCCTCCCTCTTCCTTTACAGACGAATTACGGTGTAAATGGAAACATATTTTTAGTAGGGGGGTCTTTGATAATTCTCATAATATGACACAGACACCGGATCCTTTCAACTACAGCCAATCTTCGAGCTTTCAGGCGTTGAATGACTGAAAAATAGGTGAAACTCTACAATGCCTGAAACGTACAAAGGGCTTCTTTTAGAGTTCTGACTTAAAGCTTTGATTCGATGCTGTATGCACCTATCCTAGTGAGGGGCTCTTAAATGAAGGACTTTGTTCTGCGTCTACCAAATAGACGAAGCCCCGCACAGTCTCAAATTTGTAACTGTCAACGGTGACGTCACTATAAAAGCTCTGACAGTCTATACTTCGGCTTTTACGCCAGACCCAAATTTTTCTTTACTTTATTAAGGCCAGAGAAGGCAGAAGAGTCTTCTCCTGGGTTTTTCGTGTCGTATATATATGATCAATGGTCGACATATCAGGTCTGGAGACTTTTAGATACGATCAGCTTGTTGGCGGTGGGCCTGGAGCCTGAATTGCGTTATTAGGAAGACTGAGTTCCTTGTGGATTGAGAAAAATAAGCTTTAGTACTTGTTTAAAATGGAAAAAGAAGAAAATAGATATAAAGCAATAAGAAAGTGGTCCAGCTGTGGGCAACGCTTGCGAAATTCGCTAGAAGTTTTTCAGTCCACGATCATGGCATTTTTTCATCCACACCCGCAAGAAAAGATCACTTTCCAAATGGGCTGTTGCTATTGACACCTCTTCATGGCCGGGTAGAAGGGTTATGAGGTCTATCATCCCTTTCGCTAGTTATTATTAAGGATAAGTGTTCCCTCCTTAGCTTAGGTACGTTCTGCACGTCAGTTACCAGGTCTCAATTGTTGGCCCAGCAGGAATTGGTAAGAGTCTTGAAAACTTACTTCGTCCGCCAGATCTTTTTATAGAATTTTCTGATATTATTCTCAGCGTACCAGTTGTTTTTTCGTTCCCGCTATAACCCTATAGTGTCCTCAACGTGGGTATGAAGTGAGTGAGCTTCTCGCCACCAGACTTCCCTTGCGTTGCTATGTGCACTTTCTTTGATGTATCTGGACTGCTCCAAGAAGATGATCAAAGTCGATGATAGGACCTCGTAAAGTACGTACATCCACAACCACGGAGCGAGGTGGGCTGCTTAGTTTTTTTGTGCTGGAACGTGTTAATCCAGAAGTCCCATTAACATATGTTACATCATGGGGAGAGAATTTTCCGATTGTAGGAACAAATATCTACTCCTTCCTTGCCCACCCTGGCATTAATGTTGTATGAAGGGACCTTTTTGCCAGAGGCGGCGAAGAATTGATCATTGTACCGGGTATTATTCGGTGCTCACTGAAACCGAGTAAGGTCCATAGAGCAGGTTTATTTTATGTTACATTTTAGTTATGCATTACTGACTCTATTCAAAACTTCATAAGAAATCTCTTGAGAAAACAAAAAAGGGGAGATTTATATCCCAACAAAAAAGAAAAAAATCAAACCCGACTATCATGTAACATATAAATTAACCACGAAATGAATTGGAAAAGATAAAACCAGTGTAAACAAGAAAGAAAAAAAAAATAAAGATATCATTCTAAACGGAAACAATTAGGCACCTGACTTCCTCAGGATGCGCATGAACCTCAACACATACAAAACAGCAATAACTCGCTTGAATTGATGTTTCAGATATCTCTGGGTAGCTGAGTGAACGCACTAAGGAAAAAAATGATTAAAAAAAGTATAAAATTGTTAAACTGTAAAAATTGACACTTCGGCTAGTGAGGCTGATTGGCATACAGTGACCAAGAAGGTGCAGAGCATCCGATGCATATGGATGACAAAATTCACAGAAGGTCTCATATTTCACCAACCAAACCACACACAACAATAAAGGCCATCAAGGCAAGGAGTAGCAAGCAGCAACTGAGGAGGCACACCTGATGTGAAAACACAATGTACTGGTGAGCGATGCCAAGCGAGCGAATGACATGCCAGGAATTGTTAAAAAGGAAAGACGAAGCAACAAAAAAAAAAAATTACATAAAAAATTAATAGAAAAAAGTAGCCAGCAGCATGTTGACCTCTTTGCAGGATGTGTGCAGCAACGAATTTCACTTGCATCTCATATTTGTGTATGCCGTAGCCAGCGTCCTACGCTGCAGTCAAACCAAGTAGTGGTGAACTTCTTGAAACCTCGTATGAGCATCAAACCCAACTAGTTAACCAACTGTGTTAGTCCAAGGTATTTTAACACGGCAATGTCCTACAAAAGATCAGTTTTCGGATTTCGGTACAGAAATATATCAACACTAGTCTCAAACTAGTTCAAAATGGACAAAAAAAGTGATTTATTTTGTTGTGTTGATCTTCCGACAGGGTAGTAAGCTGATTTTTGTTGGAACGATTTTCCGTCATCCCTTGTCAAGTTTGGTTTTGTGACAAACCGTTTCGTTCGAAACTAGGCATTGAAAATGGCAGAACGCCGAAACCGGTTTGTCACAAAACCAAACTTGACAAGGGATGACGGAAAATCGTTCCAACAAAAATCGGACCAAAACAGATTATTGTTCAATTTTAGGAGTAAACATTAAGTGAAAATATTTTAAACTAGCAGAGCCGTGCACGCTTCGCTGTGTCTCAAAAGTTTTAGTAGAATGAGTCTACTTTTAATCACTGTATCTCCGAAATCAGTTGAGATATGGAACTCAATCACATCGCTTATTTCAGCTTTCAGTAGCACCTTTCGTTTGTTACCCAGATTTCGGTACAGAAATATATCAACCAGTCTCAAACTAGTTCAAAATGGACCAAAAAAGATTATTGTTCAATTTTAGGAGTAAACATTAAGTGAAAATATTTTAAACTAGCAGAGCCGTGCACGCTTCGCTGTGTCTCAAAAGTTTTAGTAGAATGAGTCTACTTTTAATCACTGTATCTCCGAAATCAGTTGAGATATGGAACTCAATCACATCGCTTATTTCAGCTTTCAGTAGCACCTTTCGTTTGTTACCCATATTGTGTTAACACATTTGGGGTCATCCTGGTCCACGTATGAATCGATAACTCCGATGCCGGCAGAGTTATCGAAGTAGGGAATATTTTAAACTTTAAGATATACCTATAGTAATACAATGGTCGGAGTTTCATTTAGATCTATTTAGCAGTTCTTGGTTGATGCGCTCCCAAACATATAGACAGACAGACACAAACATTCTAAAAATTGTTGCTTTGGATTCTATAGGCTCAAGAATGATCGCTATAAATTTCTCTTGAATATCTACAATGTGCAGACATCGACCTATTACAATTTTATTATATGTAGAGATTAGATGGCCCGGCATACTTTGTCCTGTCCATAAATTTACCTGAATGAATCTAGAAATGTTACCTATCTCTATCAATATCACTATCCTTAAAATATCTGGATAGAAAGTATTACAAAGGTTGTAGAAATAGTTGCGTAGTAGTATTAATTTGGGTTGCATCAAAAGGCATCCCCCTAGCGACCTTTTTCTTGAGGTGGTAGAAATTGACTGTTGGAGGGCCACGCCCGCTACTCCTATCCTCCCTTTTATTCTTGATATGTTGAGTTTTATCTTATAACTCTGTACTAGGTTTCAGTATTCTGCCACGAATAATTCCTGAATTCCGAAAAATGTCAGTTGTACCACGCCCACTCCTCCCTTCCTCCTTATCTCTCTTGAGGTGTTAGAGATTGGTCTCGTTTAACTCCTTAACAATTTTCAATGTCCTACCATAAATACTTCCAGAGATATTCAGTATGAAAATTTTCATTTGTATGGGGCGTGCCACGCCCACTTCCCTCTTCCACACTTTCTTTCTTGAACTGGTAGAGATTGGACTCATTTAGCTTCTTACAAATTTTCGATATTCTACCATAAATACTTCCGGAGATTTGCAGTACGGAAAATCTCATTTGTATGGGAGGTGCCACGCCCACTTCCCTCTTCCACACCTTTTTTATTGAGGTCCTAGAGATTGATCTCATTAAGCTACAATTAATACTTCTAGAGATATGCGTTTCGGAAAATCTGGTTTGTATGGGAGGAGCCACGCCCACATAATCCGGATGTGGTCCGGATTGTGAATCTCAAACATCCTCGAACTTATTTGAGTATACAACAAAAATTTCAGGAATATCGGTCCAGGCGTTTAGAAGGAGTTTAATGACAATGGACTTACGCACAGCAGATTTTCATATATTAATATTCATCCAGATAGATAAATACTAGACCCACATAGAAGAGATCACAGTTTCGAGCTCTGTTGCTGAAAACAACAAATTCAAAAAATAAAAATATTAAATTTTAAAAAGCAATTTTTCAAACGCTGGCCGCTAGAGTATTCTCTATAAATTGAAATTTTTGTTGTTTCAGATTTGGGCTCTTTTGGTCTAGTTTGCGTTGAGTTAGAAAATACTAGTTTCAAACTAGTATTCTTTTGACTAGTTTGGCGTTTTACCCCAATTTTGTTCCCTTCACAAATTTCATCTTTCCACCATTGCATCATGCTCGTGTGTGTGCTTGTGTGCGTTCGTATGGCAACAACATCGGAATAATAATTGTGCGTGTGCACTTGCCTATAAGAACAACAACAACAAAAGAGAAAAAAAATACCTCGAAAGGCCTCGTTCAAATCGTAAATCGATTGTGTCGTCATAAACCAAACGAATAAACACGAAATCAACCAAAAACCAAATTAAATTTGTCAAGCAAACAACTACAACAACAAAATAGCAATAATAACAATGTGAAGTGTTATAGTTTCGTACAATTCATGTGGCATCCTCACGTTTTGGTCATAAAATGAATGTCAACTGTGCTTTGGGCCATCATCCTATTCCCACAAATTTTAGCGGGCGTGCTTGCTTGATTTTACCTACATTAATGTACATATGAATAGGTATAGGGTATTGTTTAAAGGCTTTCAATTTAAAATTCCACAGAAGAAGAAGTACTATCTTTACGATTTTCGACCTTAGTGACTGTCGACGAACTCTTAGCAAATACATTTTGGCCACTAGCAAATCTGATACGAAAAAAGGCAATCAGACTATTGTAAAAGACGAGCCTGGCAAGTAGCAGAAGGGCTCTACTAGCAACTACTTACAATTGCGACCCAATCCCCTCTCCCTTGAGATCAAAATCGTGTTTGCTTACTTTAATCCCAGGGCGGAAATAATTTAGATCTATGACCCTACAATCGGAAATTTCACTCCTCACGATACAACATCCTCCAATGAGAAGAAATTTGTTGATGTCTCCAGGGCTCGAAGAATGATCTTATTTAGTACTAGGTTTCAGCAGAAAAAGACTCACGAAAAATGAACACGAACAAAATCCATCAAGTCGTGATTCATGGCAGACGCTTCCTTGAGGAAAAAATTCTGCACTGCAAAGCAAGGAAAGTTTAAGGTGGAGAATGATACCCACAGCTCATGAATTTTCCAATCTGCTCTAGTATATACTCTCTGAAAGCAATCTTCGACCTAACGATGTAACAGAGTATCATCTTTTTCCCTTACCACGTGCTGCTGCTGAGGACAGTTAAGGGTAAGTGAGCTTTATCATCAGAGGTATGTAAAACAGAGATACCTAGTTAGGAAAAATATACCTAAGGCAGGCAGTGGTGATGGCGATGAGCTTGAGGTGTTGGCTGCTAGGAAAATTGGCGAATATTCTGAGAGAAAATCCGAAGGATGACGAAAGGTTTCAAGGTGAAGCGTATTTCTGAAGCGCAATAATAGCCTATATAGCTTTGGCTGACTGATAAAGCTTTGGCTGACTGATAAAGCTTTGGCTGACTGATAAAGCAAAGAAAAAAGTACCGAAACGTACCACATTCATATTCGGAAAAGGACTGCCAATATCAGGATAACCCTCTACAATCCGTCAAGCCTCATTACACGAGTGGATGCGCCAACTTACCATAGTGAAGCATTTCTACTACAACAACAACAAGCTATGTAAGAAACACTTCTCCTCAGTGCTAAATAGCGAGGGAGATTATGGAACCGACTATGTTTCAAAGCCTGATGGTATCAGCGGGCTATGGGGTTCAAAATAGCACTCGATAAAGTATACCAAAAGGCACCGTAAATGCATGGCGGAGTCAAACAAATCCCTCCGAAGGCAGTCGGTCTTACACCAAAAGTTGATAGTACCAGAGTTTGACGGTACCAGGCTGTTCAAACGTCAAGCACACCGTGCTGAGCCCACAAATTTTGTAAGTCTAACATCGACTAGATCTTCTTATATGGCTATGCATCATCCAGGATAGTAAGGATCCTCTCTAAACCCTTACAAGTCATAGTGGGCTTCAGACGAGATGACTTCATATAGCACGATGTGTCTAAGCCTATGCTGGAAATTTTAGTTCGATCAGTAGAGCTAAACGGCGCTGGTACAATTAATTACAAGATCTACAATTAGTCTTACGCACGGTAGGACATATCTCTTCTCCCCAGATAAAGAGACAACAAGTATTTGTTGTTATCATATTCTATGCACCTTGGTGGCTTTCTTGGTAGGCAAAATTACGCTATTTAAGTCACTCATCCTAACCGTTTCATGGATCAGAATTATGCACGATGCCGAAAGACATCTTCTTGGCCCTTGAATTATTCGAGAGAAATGTTCTTAATAAGAGTATAGATCAAACGTCTCTGTGCCTCTATCTGCAGCTGGTTTTGGCAGCAGAGGAAGAGGCCTTCGATGAGTTAGAAAAAGAATGTATAGGATGCCTTGGCTTCCTTCCTTAGACAACGACCCAAACCATCTAGGTTGAAGAGCAAAGATTTCTGATGCGCTTGAGCTTATGATGTGCGTCACGCTTATCTCATTTCTATCAAAGTTGGAAAAAATTATCCATGAAGCACAACAATCAGCGAGATTTCGGAAACTTAAACAGAGCCTTGCCTTACGAACCTCTGGTGTGGTCCCTTCATTTTGATACGCCACACTATAATTCAAAAACTCTAAAGCTTACACCCTCTACGCGCAAAGTAATTTTTTTTATCTGCTCAGCGCTAAACTGTGAATACCGATCATCGCATGCTCTGTCTTTCCTTTTCGTCTCTTCAGTTTCGAATTCGCACCAAAGATGACGAGTGATTATTTAGTTGACACTGTTACCATTTACATGCCATGCCTCGCAGCTGATCATGCGCCGATCAACATCCATCCATTTCATGTCATTCCATTGCGTGACATCTTCGAGCCTCTCAGCCCATCGGCACATTCACGTATAAGCTGGATGTGTAACAAAACTCAACCTAACATTGAACCACCCGCACCTGCCTTGTGCGCGCTACCTTCAATTCACTCGATCGCCTCGCAAATTCGTTTGGATCGCTAGTAATTAGTATGCAAGGCCGACAATGCGCCACTAAATGTGGCAACAGCAGCAGTAGCCGCAAACTACCATTGAAGAAAATGAATGCCAATTGACGCGTCTCAAAGAAGATGGCTCGTCCGCGCTTTGATGTACGCTTGTCTGATGACTACCACACTTGGTGCGACCTCAAAAAAGCTGTGCGCGCGCACATTGTAACCACGCAGGCAATGACGGGATTAAGCCTTGCTTGTGCGGATCGTACTTAGTTCGCCGCGACAAGTACCGATTTAATGGCATCTCATGTCAAGATTTATTCGAAAGTTTTTCTTGTCTTTCTTTCTGAGCGCGCGCGCGTACGCAGAGATTTACTTACGCCCGCATATATTACATCCATTCGTCGATTAGTATGCCAAACTCGTTGGGTTGATCGTAAAACAGAGGAAATGCTTGAGATAAATTTACACTTGGTTATAAGCAAAGAAAATATAAAGAGCTGAGTAGCTAGCTATTCCGTATACACCTACGCAAGCAGCAACCAGCAGCCGTTAGCTGAATCTTTTGAACTTAAAAAGCATCAATGGTTTCGTAGCGCGATGACATCAAATTTGACGGCAAAGATGTAAGACTGACTTGCAAAGAGAGCAGCGCGAATTACAGAAGTTTTGTCTAATAAATTTAATGCGCTGCTAACTTTCATGTGTTTTCATTAAAGAGATCGTGGAGCCTGAACATTTTTGTCTTGTGGGAATGTATATCCGCCGTATGACACAAGCCTGCCTTTCTCTACAAAATTATGTTCCAATCAACTCGCTTGTTTTCGATCCCCATGTTTTCTAGGACTAGTTTTAGCTGACCTCGATGAAAATTCATGAATGGATCTGTGTGCTGATCAGGGTTAAGTAAGGCTGAGTGTTTCAATATAAAGTATCTGTTAAGGAGATCGAAATATTGGACTCTGAGGGAGGAGCATGAATTTCTGCAACTTCAAAACAGGTTTAGGGGAGTCTTATTATGCAGATATGAATCTGGCACTATTTAACACCTTCTCGTACTAGTCTGACGGAAGAATTTTTTTTACCCCGTTGTGGATTTTAGCCGCCTTTCACGACTAACATTCCCTACCGCGGGTATATTCCAAGCGTACTAACCCGCTATGGGCTGGTGCTGTTCACTGCGGGCGACTTTTCCGGTTCGAGGTAAGTTCGTTAATATATCCGATGGGAGGATGGAAGGATATTGTGGCCACAACAATTACCGGATCTAACCGACTATATAATCAATTGGGCATCACATTAACAATAAATCAAACGCGTTCCTCTCCTAGGAGCCTAAGGCGAGCCAAACAACATGCTGAATGCCTTGAAACAACCACTCCTAATCCCATGCTACTTAAGAGACTGTTATCTAAGTTATTTAAGAGACCGCAGACTTATATATCAAACAATAAAGTTACCTACGGAGTAACACATTTTTCGGCTCTAATCTATTTTGAAGCTATACAACATCGCCGTAGTCATAAAAGTCCGAAATAAATACAAAGTAATCCCTCAGCCGAAAAGACAGAGCCAGTCCGAGCAGAAAAATAATTATTAGAAATCGTCTTCGAAGTCTCGAAGAAGATAGTTAACCATGAATGCACATACACAGGGTTATTCTGAATTACCCGTCCTTTGATGGCTAAAGTCCGAGTTATTTCATCGTCGGTCGTAACTGTTAAAAACAAAAAGCCACATAGGTGGCAACCTTGTTTAAACATCCTCAGTGAAAACATCGTAACACAAAGTCGTAGATTGAAGTATACTATCTGCAACCATCCAAATCGGTTGAGACATAGGCGAGATAGTAGTTAGGTTAGGTTAGGCACAGTGGCGGTTGCCCCAGGGACAGCCCACTTGGAAACGTTTACTGTCCGTTGTGATACCACGTTGGCTAACGCTGACCACATTCGTATTTATTTCACAAACCGCTGCGTAGCAACGATATAGTTCCGAGTAAGGTTCACTTCGAACTCGAAGAGCTCCTCCGGATAGTCGAGTACGTCCCGACTGAATTATTTACGCCTTGTCCTAGGAAAAACTGAGCAGCTCAGGATAAAGTGACTTGGGGATTCAACCTCGTTATTCTCCATACAGCTGACACAGCTGAGATTTTCTAAGATGTTCAGCCTTACCGCATGCACCCCCCTCGGACAGTGCGCCGTTAGCACTCCAATCACTATAAGCAGATGTGTATTGGTAAATCCTAACAGTACCGCCGACCGCTTGGAGTCTATTACTGGCCAGAAGGATATCGACACCTGACAAGTGGTTTTGTCAGCTCAGTTCAGTAACCATTTCCACCCGCCAAGGCTATTAAGAGAGCTAACTCTCGTGCCAGTGATTCCTGATCTCAGCCGGATGCCTTCCGAATGGAATTACTCGAGTACCTTCCTGAACGAAACTTTAATAGTATCCATTACCAGTCGACACCCTCGTGGAGGGTTTAGTGTGAGGACTTTCTTCCATATAAATATTTTCTGGATATATAAGAATAGTTCGTGAAAAGGTATAAGGTATTGGAGCAAGAAAAGATATTCTCAGAGTCAGCTTAAACAACCTTGATAATGTTATTGTACAAATGCTGAGCGACAGAACTCGACTCCGAACAAAGATACGGTCGCTTAATCAAGAACAACAGAAGGATCTTAGGAATTAGAAATTCGGAACAAAAATCACTAGGAAAGCGAGACGTCTTAGAGTTCACGGACATGCAACTTCTAAGAAGCAAAGTTAGTATCACTCACCAAAAGTTTCGGGATGTCATTTTCAAGATTTGTTTGTGATCTGTCAAAAACTGAAGACAAAGTAGAATCACCAAGGGGAAAATATGATGGAAATACAGTATCTTCAATTGAACTCGATTGAGTACCCCAGAATTTTATAAATTTTAATCCGAGCGGAGTCAGTACAAAGTAAATAAATAAAAAGCCAGACTAGTCTATAAGAAAATAGTTAGTCAGGCTTTATAAGCCTAGTGAGAGGAAGTTTAAAGATCACCACAAACAAACTGCTGAATCCTTATAAGTGTGCCTTTAGAGAGACATTCTCATTGAGGTCAATGCACTCCAAGTGTATTAGGAGCCAAATGTCGGAGCATATTACCTAAATTGTAAGCAACTAAATTCTTTCTTTCGGATACCTTTCTTGGAATATCGATCGCGTACTTGACACACCTCATACATCAAGGCGGTCCAATTGCTGATGTGGAATGACGAACTGGAAGAAGTGTCGAAAGCACACGGATATTTGATATAGTCGCTACCACAGCACACAGTTTAGCCCTACCATTGAGCTAGAAAGATACATTATAGCATTGACGAATTGAGAGGGGTACCATTGAAGCATTATTGCCATTTCCCACTTCCGATCGACGACTCAAATTACCAACCAGGCAAACCACAAACAACTGTGACAACTTGCGTTAGAGCTGAAAGCGCAAAACGCAAAGGCACAAATAGTGGCAATGAGACAAAGAAGAGCGAATGAGAAAAAAAAAATTAGGGCGATCAGTTGCATTGACCAGCTGAGTGAAATCGATAAGCTGCACGTCTTCGGTTGCGATTGATTTCCACTTGATTTAATGCTTTTATGGACTTTTAGTCACATCAGGTGAGGAGCGACGGTCAGCGTTATCGCGTCACTGCAGAAGACACAGAAGTAATTCGATGCGAGCAGGCAGCTCAACATTCCGACAGGCCGGTTTTCGACTTTTTTTTGCGAGTTCGTTAGTTAGTTTTGTTTGCTCGGTGGTCAACGGACGTGGAACGCAAGCCAGCTAACACAAATACAACGAACGACAGGTGCTTTGCAAAGGGATGCTTTGCGCCACCAACATCAGGGGTGGTGTTTGTTGTTGCTGATCGTTTTGTTTGTTGTACAACATCATGATGTGTCTCTGTAGCGGATGGATGTTGCACTTTTTTTTGTTGCAGCAAGTGCATGTCACGTTGCAAGAATACGGTTGAGGGTTGCAGAGGGTACGTTTATTATTCAGGTGCACACGCGAACCGAAGTGAGTCTTAAGCGGACATCTTAGCACATACAAATGATGTGACCCTTTGCTGGTACCTCCTTGCTCCACACCTTTGTTGGCTTCCTCTTAAAATTTGTGTTACTGCTTCGGTGGATGTTTACACAATTAGTCTTCTCGGTTGCCGCTTTTTAGATAATACCGTTCATTCAACCGTTACTAGACTTTGTGTGGCTGTGTGGCATCAGCAGTGAGGAAGAACACTTGTTTGCTCGAGTTAGGTGCGTCTTAAGTGAGGATGACCAAACTGCTGCTTTGTAATTTGTTGCTATGTGGCAGATCATTGAACCGTCTGTCGTTTCGTTTTAATTTCATTTTTTATTGCATAACAACAGACATACATTTATAATTAATGATAGACTTTATTTTGAAAAAAAAAAAATAAAATTTAAATTTAGTTATTGTCAGCTGTTCTTTTATTATTAACGGCGAGTTCATTAACATTTTTAGGACGTTGCACTTGTTGCGATCATAGAAAACATTTTAAACGAGGAGTTTGGGGTGCATAGTCAAAGCGGCAGTTAAGATGATGATGAGAGTCGCGTGAGCGGGAATTGAGGGGTAGCTAGTTTCAAAACCTACTTCTTTTAGCATGAGCTCTTCCTGAAACCTTTATAAAATCAACTACGTTCAACCGAGATTAATGCGTTTTGAATATTTACAAATTTTACCTTCCACTATTATCTTTACATATAATAAAATTGTAACAGGTCGATGTCTGACCATTGAAGATATCCAAGAAAAACTGATAGGAGAGGTCGTTATTGGACCAGCGGAACCCAAATCTACAATTTATAGAATTTTTGTCTGTCTGTCTGTCTGTCCGTCTGTATGATTGTGCGCGTATCACGCAAAAACTGCTGAATAGAATTTCATGAAACTTTCACCATTCTATCACTTAACGTCTAACTTAAAATTTAGGACAACTTTCATTTGGATATCTCATCCAGTTCCCGAGTTATTTACCAAAATGTGGGAAAAATGTGACCAAAAATGTGGTTTTTTTACCATAACGCACGCGTCACAAAAAAACGACTGCATAGAAATAAATGAAACTTTCAATAATCATTCTCTAGACGTCTCTCCTAAAATTTAAGATATCTTTCACCCCGATATTTTACCCGGGTCCCAATTTATTGACCTAAATGTGGACCCAGGGTGACTGTATGATTTGTGCTTTTAAGGCGGAACAAAGTTCGGCGGGTCAGCTAGTTCAGATCTATGTTTCTACAATTAAGTTGATGTACTCTCAAAAGACTTTTGTCTTACATGTACAACCCCGTCAACATTTAATAAATAAATAAGCATCAAGGACTATTTTCCATGTTTTTCTCGATTGCGTACGGCTGTTGTACATTTTTAATGTAATTCGATGTCGAACAACTGAATTTATTTATCCAATGCAAAATTCACTTTCAAATCTCATCTCAAATAAATACTCGTGGATGATTAATCATTTTATTTGTGGTGATTGACAGAAGATGAGGTTATGAAAAAGACCCTAATCTTCTAATTTAAAAAGTTACATAAACCCTCATCTGAGACTTATATATGCTAAATAAAAAATAAATATATTTGTAATAACTATTTCAACTAGTTGGAAAAATTACCAATATTTCAACTAAAAACATTATTCGCCATCCGAATAATTAATACTTAAATCTTTAGGATATAAGGGTTAAACTGATTATGACATTTCGTCACTAATCGACCGACTTCTTTTCTTTGTCTAAAGATTACTGTGCCATTTCGTCGTCAACACTCAGATTATATGCCCTCAAAGAGCAGCCGAGAAAAAAATCTCGAAAATGTGCTACATAATACATGGTACAGTTGTGTTTAATATAATAGTAGTGCAATTAAATCGGATATCTTTCGACATAATAGAAGTAATAATAGTTTTTATTTAAAATATAGCGAACTTGATAACACAAACCACATAAAAAGAAACTTCAAAGTTTACACAAAGTTTAGGAAAGTTGATGTATATTGGAACGATTTTCCATCATCCCTTGCCAAATTTGGCTTCGTTCAGAACGAAACTAAACACTGAGTATGACGAAACTCAGAAAACGGTTTATTACAACGGTTTATTATATATGGATGACGGAAAATCGTTCCAATATACTTCATGAAAGTTAATTAAACTTTTAAAAATTTACATTAAAATATCAATATTTTCCCTAGAATATTTTGAACATTTTTGAGTACGCAGTTTTATAGCTCATTTAATTTTAGAAGTACCTTAAAATTTCCCCCTGAATTTTTGGAATTTTTTTTTGTCAAGGATGTTGGGTATTTTTTTTCCATACAAAATACATTTTTCTTCATGCGTTGTACTCGTATGGATGAAATCACTCAACATCCTTGACGAAAAAAAATTCCGAAAATTCAGGGAAGTGTTTAAGCGAGTTCTGATTTGCACAATGTTATACTAAAATTGATTGGTCTACAAAACTGCGTACTCAAAAATGTGTAGAAATTCTGCGAAAAAATTTTGATGAGCATTTTTTGAAAATTAATTAACTTTCCTGCACTTTTTGTAAACTATGGAATTTCTTTATATCGAGTTTCTTTTATGGAATTCGCGTTATTTTAAATGTTAATTAATGAAATCACAGCTTCTTCTTATTTCGTCTAACGAAAACCTCAACCATGTCCGTTCGAAAATAAAAATGAGTGTGTTTGGCTGTTTCCTTTATTACTTTGACGTTTTGATAAATTATTTTCCGGTTCGGCCCCTTTTCGGTTTTGTACTATGTTTGGTTTCGGTTCAGAACGAAAAAAACGATCACAAGTTTGTGAACAAAAAATGTAATAAGTTTAATACACCAAATACAAGTGATTTAAAATAGGTATTACTTTTTAGAATTTTTTTTCCTGCGGGCATCATGGATTTTCTCCAATATAATAATAAATATTGTTCATGGATAAAATTTAGACAAAATAAATTCTAAAAATTAACACATTTTTTTTATAACAAAAATATAACATTTTTCTTAGATACCATTAAATTAATAATCACTTCAAAAAGTTTCACTAACTAGTTTGACCGCGTCGTTTGTAACCTTGCTCGATAATCTGTGATGAAAATTAGCCAGGGTACCATTTTGTTAGAGAAAATATGTGTCCACAAAGTGAAGTAAAAAATTTAAAAAAATTCAAAAACGTTAGAAACCGATTTCGCCATTTGAAACGGTTTCGGTTTCGTTCTTTTTTAGATCAAAATAACCGTTACGGTTTCGGTTTCCGTTACAGTCCCTGATTTCTACTGTTAGAATTGAAAAACTTTCTTGACATTAAATGTAATCTTGCGCTCTGAATTTGCCCTGCCTTGCAAGCTTTTTGTCATCGCAACAACTTGTAGCAATTATTTCCACCGCGGCAAGACCTAATCTGTCAAAAATTACGATACTGAACGTACCACGTGATAGCAATTTTGTCGTGCATACATCGATCACGGAATACATAATTCGACTCTTGGGCTAGCTTAAATTTTAAACCCAATTTAATTTGGCCATATGTATGTGCCGTCCAAAATGTTTAAAATTTAGACTGTGTACCTAAAGCCAGAGATGCACAGGTGTTTCTTTTACAGTCGGTTTAAATGGGTATTTAAGAATGTAGTTAATCCCGTGCGGGGATAGTTCGCATTCGCACTATTGACGATGGTTAACGGAAAAAATACATACGAAATATACCTCAGTGACTCAAGAAATGAACCGAATTTTGGACGACTTAACCAGACCTGTTACATAGTGATTACGAAAATATTAATGATTAATTTCCAATTCAAAAAAAATCATGATTTTTTACGATTATTAAAAAACAAAAAAAGTAATCCAAAAAAGTTGTTCTGAGTGTTTTTGATTATTTTTTTAATAAATATTTTTTTAATGACTATTTTCCAATTAATTAAAAAAATAATTTAAAAAAATCATGACATCAAAAAAATATCAAAAATAATTTAAAAAAAGTTGTTTTGATTACTTTTAATAATTTTTTGATAATTTTTTTATTTTTCTTATATTATTTTTGATTATTTTAGATTTTTTCCAGTATTGTTGTAGAAGCACATAAATATTCCAATCAACAATACTGAAAAATAATAAAAAAAAAATTAAAGAAAATTTAAAATAATCAAAAGTAATCAAAACAACTTTTTTTTACTATTTTTGATTATTTTAGATTTTTTTTAAATTTTTTTCTAATCGTAATCAATTAATAATTGCCTTTTCTTGAAAAACAATTAAAATAACCATTACCAATTAAAAAAGCCGTCTAATTAATTGATTACTAATTACTAATCAAATAGCCGTAAACGAAACAACAAGAATAACACTAAAAGTGTGGGAACAAATTGTATAGGAAACTAGAGTGACCCTTTTGAAAACAATTTTGAAAAAGCGCTAATGAAAATTCAAAAAATTTTATGAATACACATTTTAGACGCCAATAAAGTTGATTTGACAAATAATAAAATCCAAAGAAAAACTGACAGATTCGAGACTAACTTAATTTTGGGTTTCACCAACTGAGCGACTTAAATAATTTTGAACACAACAACCCGATCAGCTGTTTTATGAATAGTAGTATTTTTGCATACCAGACAACTCTGCGCATCCCAATACCCCAGTGCGAAATAGGCATGTATGGCCATACACGAAGGAATGTATTGATCGTACACCCATTTCTCTTTAGTTGGAAGGTACTAAAATTAGAGCTTAATTGAAAACGATAGTTTCGTAATGGGTGCATGCTAGAAAACAAGCGTTCACATGCATCTACGCATACGCCGTTAAAGTCATGCTTGACGAATTTTCCAGCTGGGACATTGTACAAAACAAATTAGGAGCATTACTGACATTTAGGTTTTGAACGACAGCAACACTGACTTAGTCGAGAATAAGTCAGCTGGCAGGCTGACTAAGTTGTGACTTAGTTAAGTTAGATGGTGAAACTGAAAAAGTGAAAAACTCGACTTCTAAGTTCAGTCGAGCTAAGCTAAGTCGAGCTGGTGAAACCGGCCCTAAGAATACACTTCAGTATCATATATCAGAGTTGGAAAAATCCCAGGAGAGCTAACTTTTGCTTATGTTTCTAACACCTCAGCCCGACCCTAAGACCTCTCATATATGTAAGTCGAGTACTTATCTGGTACGCACGGAGACATTTAAATAATTTTTACTTAACAATTAAAACTTAAATTGAACTGAAGCTTTTTTGTTCTATTTTAAACTATCTATTTCTCTCTTGTTCGAAATAGTATAACACCTGACATCTCGCAGAGCATTGGCTTGTTAAACCAGTTTTAAAGCATTCACAACTAGTTAGTTTGAATGCAGAGCTTCTTCTTTTGCCGCAACTAGTCTCCTAAGTTCACTTTAGTAATTTCTTTACAGATAAGCCTGTGCGTACTACACTAAAGTCTGTGTTTAATAAATATTAATGTAACCGTACTCATTTCTGCGATCAATAGAATAATTTTAGTCCGGCGATCGCCATCAATTGAGACACGATCGTTTTGTGGAAGCCAACGCAATCAACAGACGGACATCTGACTATCCAATACATCCAGATCTGAACGTTTTGCTAATCTATGCAAATTTGTATGGCCTTTGCGGCTGCTCATTTAATTTAATCACCCCGCTTAAGCTTAAACGATCCACGATCATCATAAATATGCAAACTCACTCACAAGCAATGGGGGCTTAATGTGAAATTGTAACAACACAAACAAGGAATATGTAAATAAATTAAGTGAAATGCATGGAAAGACGACCAGAGAAATAAAATTTGTCTCACAAGCGATCTAGAAAACCGATGTAGTAAATTCATTTATGGCTTCTCTGTTTATGGTTACGTTGGGACAGGATCAGCAAAAGGGTTAATTAAATGCATTTGATTATTTTCTTTGGAGTACATTAACTCGATAAACAAATAGGGGCAGTGCGCGTTCAATAACAAACAGAAGTGATGGGAGTACGTATGGGAATTAAGGGCAGAAATCTAAGAAATTGTTCGAGCGATGTTCATGGGTGTCAAAGGTTGACTTGAATGTATCTAATTTATTGGTCTTGGAAGTGGTTAGTTTTGTGATAAATACAGTTTGTAAATGAGTAGGTAGATTTTACGACTATTTCCCAAGTTACCGGAAATCAATTTACTTTGATCTTCCTTCCGTTCTTTATTAACTTCTTAAATGAATAAACTCTTGAGTGCACCGAAAGAGAATCGATGGGGTCAATCTGCATTTTCAATTCCTTGTAGAGATAATATAATTTTTTATTTTCTTCTTTTTGCTTGATGTCTATGTGTAATCAACGATGAGCTGCTTTCTATATCCTCTCATATCCGGAAGGAGCAACGGAAGTTTAGATCGCTTTGGTATATGATAGATAGTGACTAAACGGCAATCAAATTCCGATTAAATGAATCATAGAGTTTCTCTGCTAATAACAGCAACAATTTCGCAAAAAAAAAGGAAAATCTGGATGACTCTTAACAATAGAAATTTCTAACATCTAAGCCAGACCTGTTAAATAATGATTACTAATCGTAATGACTACCGGTTTGATTAATTATTTTCTTGAGAATCCATTCAGTGATTGATTACCAATTACTTTTAATTGTTAATGATTATTTTCCAATTAATTAAAAAGAAAATCATGATTTTTTACGATTATTAAAAAAATCAAAAATAATCAAAAAAAAAGTTCCTTTGACTACTTTTGATTATTTTTGACTTTTTTTTGATTATTTTGGATTTATTTCAGTATTTTTGTACAAGCACATAAATATACACACCAACAATACTAAAAAAAAAATCTAAAAAAATTAAAAAAAAAATCTAAAGTAATCAAAGCTACTTTTTTTGATCGTTTTGAATTATTTTTGTTTTTGTTTAAACTTTTTTGATCATTTTTGATTTTTGCTTATCGTAATCAAATAATAATTGCCTTTTCTTGAAAAACAATTAAACTAATCGGTACCAAATAAAAATTAATTGATTACTAATTACTAATCAAATTTAACAGGTCTGATCTAAGCATTGAGAAATGCATACACCCTTCTACAAGTTGCACACTAGTCAAATACTAGTTTGCCAAACCGCGCAACTGGTTCGAACTCTGTAACTTATCCATATTAGCAACTGCCAATGCCCTACGAGATGGCAATTGTTCGATTCAGCATCAGTTCCATACTTGTTGAAAAACTAGTTATTATATACATCAAGATCATACCATAAAGGTGTTGATAATGCTTTGAAGTTCTTAGTCGCAAATGGAAATACTGTTCCGAGGTATCTATCAAAATGTGGAGATAGAATGAGAAATAGCCTGAGAGTAAGAGGGAAAGGGAGGTGAAAGAGAAAAGAAGGTGAGAGTGCGAGTGCGAGTAAGTGGAAGGAATAGTGAGCGTTAGAAGAAGTGGAAGTCAGAGGAAGGGTTAAAAAAAAGATAATAAATAATGATTACTCATCGTAAGATTACCGGTTTGATTAATTATTTTCTTGAGAATCTATTTAATGATTGATTATCAATAACTTTCAATTTTGTAATGATTATTTTCCAATTAACTAAAAAAATAATTTTAAAAAAATCATGATTTTTCACGATTATTTAAAAAATCAAAAGTAATCAAATAAAAAGTTGTTTTGATTACTTTTGGAATTTTCTTGGTTTTTTTTTTTTTTGATTAATTATGATTATTTTGGAGATTCTTCAGTATTGCTGTAGAAGCACATACACTTCAACAATACTGCACAAAATCAAAAATAATCAAAAAAAAAAATAAAAATCAAAAATAATTAAAACAACTAATCGTAATTGTCTACTTTTGGATTGTTTGCAGAAAGCTGATAAATCGACTGCAGAAGAAGTAATAAAATTCCTCATCCGTTTGAATATTTACGTTGTTATCGATATCCCCCACCTTTTTCTCACATCTACCTGAATTTCCCAGCAGTCCTACCACTTATTAAAATTTTTCAAGTCCGAACATTGATAGCGAGATCGACGAAGAATGGGAAGGAGGCAAGAAGAAGTAGCGGAAAAAGACAGCGATAAATAGAACTAGTTACAGTATGAACGCGAAAAGAGAGCGGTGTATGGATAAGGTGGTAACGAAGAGAGAAGAAGAAATAGTTATGAATATATAAAGGGTGTTTTCTTTAGGGGTATAGAACTTCGAATTGAAATAAAAAACAAGAAAATCGTTTTAAGGTCCATCAATTTGGCTTTATTGGAAGGATAATTTTATGCCATTAATGCTTAAATATGATTTCGGGCATATGGCCGCCGCGACTGGCTCGAATAAAGCCAATTCTACAGGTCCAATTTTCAACCACTTTTTCGAGCATATGGGGCCGTATGTCGGCAATAACGCCACGAATGTTGGCTTCCAATTCCCCTAACGTTTCTGGTTTGTTGGTGTAGACGAGCGACTTCACATATCCCCAAAGAAAATAATCCAATGGTGTCAAATCACACGACCTTGGTGGCCAATTGACAGGTCCATTCCGCGAAATTATGCGCTCATCGAATGTTTCCTTCAATAAATCGATTGTGACGTGCGCTGTGTGGCATGTAGCGCCGTCTTGTTGGAACCACAACTCATCCACATTCATGCCATCCAATTCGGGAACAAAATAGTCGGTTATCATGGCTCTATACCGGTCTCCATTAACGGTAGCTGCCTCTCCAGCATTATTGCGGAAGAAGTATGGCCCAATGACTCCACCAGCCCATAGAGCACACCAAACAGTCAGTTTTTGTGGATGTAATGGCGTTTCAAGGGTCTCATGTGGATTCTCTTCACTCCAAATGCGGCAATTTTGCTTGTTGACGTAGCCATTCAACCAAAAATGAGCCTCATCACTGAACAAAATTTTGCGATGAAAATCAGCATCGAAATCAATCTCATTTTCGGCCCATACACCAAAATCACGACGCATTGCATGGTCTCGCGGCTTTAATTCTTGCACAAGCTGGATCTTGTAAGGTCGCAAGCCAAGATCTTTGCGCAAAATCTTCCATAAAGTTGATGGACAAAGCTCCAATTGCTGTGCACGGTGGCGAATCGATTCATTCGGGTCCTCTTCAACACTTTGCTCTACAGCGGCAATTGTTTCTTCGGTGCGCACTGTTCGACGTCTCTGCGGATGCGTATTATCACATGAGTAAACGTAGTGCGAAAACGATCCATGGTTAACCGAATTAATTGCTCTGATGGACGATTATGTCGACCATAAAATGGATGGAGCTCACGGTAAACTTCGCGAACTGAACCATTATTTTCGAAATAAATTTGCACGATTTGCAAGCGTTGTTCTTTTGTCAACCTGTTCATGATGAAATGGCAAACCAAACTGAACATAAATGACATTAGAGTTGCCAGATTTGACCACAAAATGCCAGTTTTATCTCTATTCGAAAAACAAACCTGTAAAAAAAACACCCTGTATATGGACACAGAGAGATCAAGAAGAGGGGAGAGAGAAGAAAATGCCATTCTAATTACGCGGTATATTAGATATTAAAAAAATTCATTTATTAGAGTAATGGATGTATTGCTGGGTATGCAACTTAAAGCTTAGGATCCATTTTGCAGAGCGACAATATTTTTTTTCAACTTTACACAGATGGGACAACAAAAGTTGGCTCAAAATGTTTTTTTATACAACGAGTAAAATTGGAAAGATGGCGAGACAGTAAACATATTAAAGTAAAATGCATTTGGAGGGTGTTTATTAGAATAGAACCAAAATCCACAGTTTTTAAAATTGTTTGTCTATCTGTATGTATGTTTGTTCGAGCATCAAACAAAAACCGCTGTATAAAAATGAACGAAATGTTTATCGGTGCATTTCTCTGTGTCCAACTTAAATCTGTTAAATCTACTTTATCGCATGAAAATATTTTTCCTCACTGTAATGCCACAAAGTTTAAATTTTAAACTAAATTAATTTGTTTATGTAGTCCAAAAGTGTAGTACTTTAAAAAATATTATTTCTATTACTAAAGTATGAACTTTTCATCTGTCATTTGCACGCAAAAGTGAAAATATTACTAAACACGAATACAAGGAAATTATAAAGCGCCGGAACTAACATAAAATTAACTTTAAAGCAAATAGCAAGTGATAAAAACAAAAACAATTTACGAATAGTCTACGAAATTAGCTTATAAATACTAAAAATGCCCACACAAGTACTTACATACATACTTAGTAATACATCTCTATGTTATATGATTCACAAATACCTAGTACAAGACCAAAGTGCCGCCAAAGTGTGTAGTTCCGGATAAACGTCATCTTAACGCAAATATGTACCCACTGATAAGTGTTTTAAACTTTTTGATGAATAAAAATAAACTTAAGCTTATGTAGAACAACATACCTCATTCATACTTACAGACGTACACACATATTTACCTTTAGTTTCCTCATCCCATGTGCGGTTTATGAGCTCATGTGCGGTTTATGAGCTCATGTGCGGTTTATGAGCTCATGTGCGACATGTTGTACCGTCATTTATCTGTTTCTGTTGTTGTTAATGCACATACTAAGTTCGCATCCAAGCCCAAATACAAGTAATTCGATGTTTTCATGTGAAGTTGTCAAATTGTGGCTCGAATGTCAACTGTTCTAAAATCATAAAACAACCAAAAACAAGATAAACAACAGCTAAGCATAAACAAGAAAATTAAGAAATTAAGATTTTGGTGGCGCTACCGTTTTTATCTTTCTTTTATACCCAGTTGCTTTAGTGCATATAATCGTGCCTTGTAACGGCATGCTGTGGTGTTGAATAGTTGAATTTGTCTCAAAATCAAAAATCTCTAAAGTAGTTAAATCTCGTTTCAGTTCCGTGAAGATTAATACAAATTTCAAAATTTATCATTGAAAATTTTGTTTTTGAAAAATTACAAAAACGTTTTTGAAAAATAACATTTGACAACTGTCAAAAAAACAAAATATTTCTTTAAGAATTTGCTTTGAGGAATTCCATTTGCTGTGGTTCAAAATATTAAAAAACCGAATACTCGTTTATATACATTTTTAAAACGAGTATCGAAAAATGTTTTGAAAACAGCATTCAACAATTGCCAAAAATAAATCAAAAAAATTTATAAAGTGCAAAGCATTAAAAAGCGGTTTTGAAAAGTAATACGTGAAGCTTTATGGTAAAATGTTTTTAGTTTGGAAATCATATTTCTTTAACATTTTGAGGTACTTGGAACTGAGTTTTTCAAAAAAAAAAAACATTGAAAATTTCCTAAAACCGACTAAATCTTTAAAATCATATATTTCAACAGAGTTCGTAATGCAGGCCCTAATCTCATAGGAGCTATATCGAACCAGTCTCGAATTCTATCCTAACCACATTTCGAGGGCTGAGGGAAAGTTCGCCATATTTCAAAATATTTTGTTAAAAATTTGTTTTAACAATACTCTAAATCGGATTTTTTGCAATAACGCCCTATTTCAAAATGAGTTTCAAAAACGCCCTACTTCAATAAAAATTCAATATATTTTCAGCTCAAATAGTGCGTTTTTGAATCAAATTTTAAAATAGGGCGTTTTTGAAAAATATAAAATTGCACTCAGCCGTCGACTTATTTTCTGCTGAGATATCACCACTGGGTATATAATTTGAGAGAATACGCTTCTTACTTCTTCTTCAGTATGTTTGCGAAGTGTGGTACCATTTAAGCTCACACACCTTTAGTGTCAGTTTTTGCTCTTGATTTTGTTTTTGCTTTCGTCTGTAACCTGTAACATTGAAGTAAACAAGTAAAGATTTCACAGATTCCACCGGATAAACTTTGAAGATCACAGGCATACCGCGAAGATGACAATTCATGAACACCTAAGGTGTTTTCGTAGCAGAGCTTGTGGTCGGCTAAGATGAAACGTAATTTAAGGTTGGAACAAACGTCGATACATAGAGCTTTTACAAAGATTTTGCATTGTGCACGTTTTGATTGTACTGCGTCTTCTTTATAGGCGGCTAGGGTTTTGGGTTAAACTAACTAAAATAGTACGCAAAACGTCTCATTTTACTAATAACTATCATTCTCCTTTCGTCCGCAGCAACTAGCCACCTTAAGCAGATACTCTTTCTAAGTTCATTTTAAAGGTAAGTTAAAGTTATGTTGAGACTCGCCTATACTTAAAGGATATGCTATTTCGTAACCGAGTTTGAAGCTACTCATAGACATTCTGCCAATCCCAAATATTCTGCTTGGGAGCAACTGAAATTATTTGAAAGACTTTATCGCCTATTATTTCGCACTTCTACTCTCATACCTACCCTCTGAGAGTACAAATAACCCAGCGGCATAACGGTACGTTAAAAGTGCCGCCTCACTTTGAGCTCAGATGCCTCGAGAAAATTATATAAAAAAAAAGTTAAGCGAACTGCGCAAGGTTGCAAACATGGGGCGAGCTCTGTCAAAGCTAAAATGGAGATTTGGTGAACTGTATGCAGAGTATTTAGATTATGGTTGAACCAAAAAAAACTAAATAAGATGACGGGCATAACCCTAGAACCGAAGAAAATGTAGGCTATGGTCCACCAAGTGACTATTTCCAAGTACGAAATATTACCCCTCGGCCATGCGCAACACTTTCAACTCATATTTATAAATAAAATTCTGAGATGGGCTGTTTTTTAACTAGGCTCTGAGTGCGGCCTTTTTCGCAATGCAACCAAAGAGAGGATAATTTTACACTCAGCCCTCGATTTATTCCCCCACCCTTCCTCGCTCTTTTCATTTTCCTTTCCCATCCGTTCGCTGCCCTCGACCTACACCTCTGTCTCTTTGCTCACATTTCTTTCACCAAATGCTCACTTCCTTCATCTCCCTACTTCTTTAACTTTAATTTTCCTATTTTTTCTCTCCATACATCTTTCTCTGAGCATATCTCTCTATAAATATTTCTCTCTCCTTCTAGCTCCATTGAACTTTCACTAACTGTTCTTTCTGTCTCTTGTTTCCTCTACTTTCTCTTTCTCCGTATCTCTCATCATATATCTCCGTTTTCTCTTTTCCCCCCTCCATGTCGTTTCTGTTAAAATTAGTTTCATCCTAGATTTTTGTCTCTCTTAGCACCCTCTTTCTCATTCTTCTACCTCCTTACCCTCAAAATCTCTTGCGCATTTTCTTCACTTTATCTTCTTCCTCTTTTCTTTCCTATTCCATTATTCTCTCTTAACGCCACCATTCCTGTAACCCTCACTGCCAACTTCTCTATTCGTCTTTGCAAAAGTTCAAGTATGATGTTGAGTTCAATCTGACATCGCCTTAGTACTTTAGTTCTGCTTCTTCTTACACAAAACGTCCTTAACTCATTTTGCAACAAACTCGAGTTAATGAGAACAGGTGAGAGGAAGAAGTTACGCTCTCAAATTACGGCTGCTAAGAAGCCCCGTAGACAAAGCAAAGTACGCAAAAAGTACTTGATTGGGCAAATTTGGGCGAACTTGGCAGGCGAAAAGATCAGTGCTTTTTTAGAAATTAGTGACTTTCCTAAAATAAAAATTTTTTTCTGATAAAAATTTCTTTTTAATAAACCGCACAAAAATCCGAAATTCAATAGTTTATCATATTCAATATAAAACATGCGGGTTGGCAGGTCGAGATATTTCTTATTTTATTGAGGAACTATGTATGTAAGTGTAAGGATAAGATTACTGATTTTAAAAATCTCTACACATAATAAAATTGCAAAAGGTCGAGGTCTTTACATTACAAATATTTAAAGAAACTCGATAGCATTGATCATTATTAAGCCAATCGAAACCAAATCTACTGTTTTTAAAATTTTTGTCTATCTGTCTGTATGTTTGGTCGCGCATCACTCAAAAACCGCTGAATGGAATTAGATGGAACTTTTACCGTTGTATTACTATACGTATCGCTTAAAATTAAAGATATCATTTGTTCCGATATCTCGACCAGTTTAGAAGATATCGACCGATATGTGGACCAACGGGACCCAAAATATTTTTAGTACAATATGGGTATCAAACGAAAGGTGATAATGAGTTCTGCAATTAGCAATGAATTTAAGCTCCATATTTTATCTGGTAGGGGATATAATGATGAAAATCGAACTCAGTCTATTATTAGTTCTGACACGCAGCGAAGCGGACCGGGTTTACTAGCTCATGATAAGAACACCCAAACATTTTACATTCCTACCGACACTTGAAAAATTCTTATCTCCCCAGTAGCACTCAATAACGTCTCGATATGAAACTTTTGCATCTGGGGCAGATGGCTCAACGCTTTGACGGCTGGAAAAATGTAACATCCACCATAGTTTCTAATACATTTACATACATACATCTACATGAATCGAGTGTATTTATCACAACCCATAAACGTTGAAATTAAAGTAAATAATAATAGCGAGATAACATCGAAACTTATATCTCGATTGACGGGATTGCAGAGTAAATTCTAGCTAAAAGGTGAAACAATAAATAAATTGAAAAAAAAAAAAAATTGAGCAATAAAACGATGGCGACAGGCTGTAAGGCAGAAAATGTTAATGCTTTGCGCCCTGGCGTTGAGCAAACCACCAAAGTGGCCTTCCAACCATGAAGCAAGCGCACGGAGAAAGAGTTAGTAGGCGACGTTGAACGTACGGCCAGTTGAGTTGTGCTGCAATGAAACATAAATAGGTGCTCAATCGATCCACAAATAATAAATAGTTTTTAATCAGTTCAAATATAGTAAACAAATAAGTTATTCACATTTAGATGAAGGTGTGTACGTTCATATTTATCTACAATTTATGGACATACAAACATATGTAGGTAGGTGGAGATGTGTGTTAGACAAAGACTGGCATGCAATCATACGACCGACGGAGATATCTGGCAAATAGTTATCGGCAATCTTAAACTAGTTGATGAATATATATAACAAAATATTTATGTCTGCGTATGGAGCATTCCGTGGCAAATAGAGCCATTGGTGTAATGGATCGCATGTTAATTTGGTGGGGCAGCGATTTTTATGAAATTTGGCATAAAAAAATTTATTATATACCAACACCGTCTAACGACGTGCTGCCACTAATACAGCAAGTTGCCACCTGTTTGCAATTATTCAGAAATTAATTGAAAAATGTCCAAATGAGTATCAATAATATAATAAGTAATCAATAATATAAAACTCTAAAACAATATAATTTTCCAACAAAAATATTTTTAGTAGTATTGCCAACTCTCCTGAATTATATATTTTTAGATTCGCTACTTACTCGGAAAAGTATGAAATTCTGTATGATTCCGCACTTTTTATTTCATTGTTGCCACTGAGCATGTTTTACTAGGTTGCCACCCATTTGGAAATGATTAAAAAAATAAGTAAACTTTAATGAGTATTAAATTAAAGGCATTTGACATAGTTTTCCAGTATATATGTTTTTTAAAATATGGCCACCTGATCTTGTTATATATTTGTATATTTATGTCTTTTTAGAATGGTTAAGCTCTTTTAGTTTAGGTGTTGCCACTGATTACGATTTCTCAAAGTCTGCCACTTGTTTGAAATTATTGAAATATTGAGTGAAATGGATGGTAACACTCTTTCAATAAAAATATTTTTTAGACGGGTTGCCACTTAACCATAATTATTTTTTTTTTAATTTATGTGTTCATATATACGCTTTTATCTCGGAAACTGCTCGATTTGAACGAATACGACATTCTAAGTGCTTTCACATAACTTTTGTCCGCTGAAGATTTGTTTTCAAAGTTGCCACTTAGCTGACATTTTTCATAAATTAGCTGGGAAATGCCACTAGACATATTTAAAGCTTTTTTCCAAAAATATTTAGAGGGGGGTTGCCATGTCGTTTAAGTTTTCACCTTCGCCTAGGTGTGCTCCCTGAGGAAGATTTCTAAAAGTTTGCCACCTATTTGAATTACTTCAAAATGTACTATTTTATGTGCTTTTTTTTTCAAAAATAAATTTTTTCAGGGTTGCCAACTAATGTTAGTTATGTACTTTTATACTTATATGCTGCTATATCTAACATTTATCTCGGCATCTTATGCCCCCTATTGACATGAATATGACATATGTTGCCCACTGAGGCTGTTTTAACAAGGTCTGAAATTTTTCATTTAATTTTTTTAAATTTAAATAGAATATGCGCATACGAGTATCAAACGAAAGACATTTGGCATCATTAACCACAAAAATATTTTTCGATAGTGTTGCCACCTCACCTCAATTTTATATTTCTTTATTAGTATTCGCACTTCAGATACCACTCTTTCCAATTAGTATGACTTTTGGGATATAAATAAAGCATTCAATTCTAAACTCCTTTCCTTAAACATCACAAAAGAGAAGTGTTTTTACAAAGTTGCCACTTATTTGAAAAAAAGAAAAAAATTAAAATGCCAAAAATCGGTATCAAATGAAATCACTTTTAAAGTAGGTTTTCCAACAAAATATTTCATATTGAAATTTGTGTGGCGCGATATAAAGCAGTATTGCCTTGTACTGAACACTACCACAACACAATTTTCTATTTTTATAGACCGGCATCACCAAAGAATATTCCTGCCGAAAAAAGTGGGTTTGAAGCTGGCAGCCACAGTCAAATCTCTGTTGTGTTTCTCAATTTAATTTTAGTGAGAGAACAGAGAAGAGCACATTCTTCCCATTGGCAGTGAGTGATCTGGAGTTGTTAAACGATTTTTCATGGAATTACTCATTCAGCAGGCAAGCTGTAAAATAAATAGTCACTATGTAGTATCAGTGTTGACAGATTTGTTTGTCACTAACTAAATACGAAATAATTCTTATCTGAAAATAAACCAATCTATTTACTTAAGTACATGTTTGCATGTATGTGTGTATTGATCGATTTGCCAAGGTTCGCTTAAAAACCCCAAAACAATGCAATATCGTCATGGCATAGCTATAAATATTTAAATTTTTTTCTTATCCTAATATAAATGGGAAATCGATGAATACACTCTGAAACAAGCAATACTGTTACAAACTTGCTGACAGAAAACTGACAAAATCGTACATAACCACGCCCCTTTTTTCGATATCGAAAATTTCGAAACACTAAAAAAACGAGAGAAACAATAATAAAAGTAGCTACAATCATTAAATTTGGTCTTTATTGATCTGGTCATATTTCACGATCTTAGAAAAATTTTGGAAAAGGGGGGTGGCACCACCCACATATGAGTGAAGAAATTTTCAAACTTCGACTCTTAATAACTACAGAACCGTTTATGCTAGAGTAAGCAAACATGTTCCGAGGCATACTATTGTTGTGACAAATACATGGACAGAAAATAAGTGAAATCAGTTTTCCAGCACCGCCACTTTTTCATAAAAGTTGTCTGAAAAGTTGGTAGAAAGACTTAATTTTCTCTCTTTCATTGACTTATTTGGTTAGAATGGACAAATTTAGAACTTAAACCAACTTTGCCATTCTTTATATGATTTTTGTAAATTTTGTAAAAGGGGTGTGGCACCGCCCAAATAAAAAAATCGACTTTTCACTGTTAATTACTTCAGAATCGTTCCGATAATATGGCGACACTGGTTACAAGGCATAACACGTTTGAGGCGAGTACACCCAGTGAATATTTGTGACATCGCCCATTCATAAAATTTATTTTTTGTTCTAATTACTCACAACTACAATTGAGGTCAGTTCGATAACACCAGAACTTACACTTTCTTAATTGTTCTAAGTACTTTTCTTCCTAAATACAACTCTAGGGTATGTCATCCCTTGGAAGTTCACAGTTTAGGAACTTTTCCCCAAAGCTATCAATCTTGTGGGTCAAATATGTTGGTCCGACCGCTTCATAGAAATTAAGCCTCTCTTCAGATTCAAACTTAGATAGACGCACATACAAACTTATAAGCATATTGCGTATGGACATAAACAAATAAATATCAGCTACATGCAGTTATTCAAGCTTATTTATGTACGCTTTTACTATTTGGCATCCAAATGCCAGCACGTGACTTGCTTCTTAAATGCAATACGAGATTTATGCTTCAAAACAAAGAAAACGTAACCATGAAGTACAAGAAGAAGAAGCAGTAGAAGAAGAAAAATTTAAAAAAATCTTAACTATTTTATGTCACATCAAAGTATCGAACACGAAGTAACCTATAAATAACTATATAAACATCATCATAATGAAGCATGACCATCTACAGATATTACTTAATGATCATTAGGGCACATTGCGGCTTTATTTCACTACGGTTAGCAATTACATTATATGTTTTACATACAAAGTAAATACAAGTAGCAATAGGTTACATATAAGTATGAGTAAAATTCGAGCTCGTGTGCGTGAAGCATTATAACCACTTCAGCACTACTATAATAGCGATTTATAGGGATTTTCGTTATTATTCGGTAAATTTTTTTATAAACTTCAAACACAAATTATATAAATAATTTAATTTTAAAATTTAAATGCAAATGTTTACAAAAAATTTAAAAAAAAAGCTGCCTGTAAATTTTTTGGAATGATATTGAGGCTTTTTCGGGACCATCGCTAAAAAGCACCTAAAATGGTTCCGAAAAAGTCATGAGAACAATCTTGCAATAATCCTGTAATTATTCCGAAATGCTATCGTACAAAGCTTAAAAGGATCCCAAAAAAGTCCAGAAAACAATCCCGAAATGATCCTGTAATGATTCCGAAATAATACCGAAAATGGCCTGAAATGATCCTTAGAAAATCTCGAAATCATCCTTTAATGATTCCGAAATGATAAAGAAAAGCAATCATGAAAATATTCCCAAAAGTTCCGAAATTATCCCTAAAAAAATAAGAATTGATCCCGAAAAAAAAAAAGTTGGTAACAACAAAGTTCCGAAATGATACTGAAAATGTACCGAAATGATCCCAAAATAGTCCCGAAAACAATCCCGAAATGATCCTGTAATGATTCCAAAATAATACCGAAAATGCCCTGAAATCATCCCAAAGAAGTCCCGAGAACAATACCGAAATTATCCTGTAATGATTCCGAAATGATAAAGAAAAGCAATTCCGAAAATATTCCTAAACGTTATGAAATGGTCCCTAAAAAATCAAGAATTGATCCCGAAAAAGATAAAAAATTGTTTTGAAGAGCTTCTAAAATGATCGGGTATTTATTCTGTAGTGATCCTGAGAAATACCCAAAAATGGCCACAAAAAAGTTTCGAAATGGTTCCGAAAAAATCCGAAAACAATCACGAAATTTATTTATTAATAATTATTTAATTATCCTGAAAAAGTCAAGAAAACTATCCCGAAATTATCTCGAAAAGTCCCGAAAACAATACAGGAGGGGCCCCCAAAAAGTCTTGAGAACCATCCCCAACTAATCCCAACCCTGCTTTATTCTGCTACAATTAGCTATTTCCTACATTCGATATAACCCACATTCTACTACAATACTCTGCTACAATTTTTTATTATTAACAGTAAAGGCCCCACTCAACCGTTAAAGCTAAGGTTTAAGTTCGAATTTCAACAAAGTGGCAACTCCAGCTCGCCACCTACAAATGCAAAGTTTAAAATATTTTTCATTATCGTACATAGGTCATTATTAGGTATCATGTTTGCCTTGCTTTTTTTTTAATTTTTTTGTTGCATTTGTGGACAAACGCCGAAAAAAATTTAAGCGTACGGTTCTCTTGTACCATTAAAAAAATGATTATGGCTACTTCTGTTCATGTTTTGCATTAGAAGTACTAAGTTTCAGTGCTATTGTTGACAAATGCTGCATATATATATTAGGGTGTGCTATTTTTTCTCATCTTTTTTTATGGTTCTATACAGATAACGCATACACAATTTGTAAAATTATTCAGGCAAAATTGGAGTAAAATTATTGAAAAAAATGATTTCCCATGCCTACCCATGTATTTGTATTTGTATTTGTATTTGTATTTATTTGAATAATATTGTGGCACAACAATTTTAAGAAAATTATTTTATAGCACCAATCAACAATGGCATAGTATAAATATATAAAATGATAGAATAAAAATTTTGTTTAAAAATAACTTAATCTAAAACAGAAAATTTGGTAAAAGAAATTACAGAATCGATCTTTAGAAGAAAATATGGATAAGGGAAACAAAAAGTATAAAATTATTAGTGAGTGTAAGTTACGAGTCGTTATAGAAACAAATTAAATTTTTTTTTAAATGCAGTGCATTGCTTATCAGTCTCAAGCTGGATGGCAGAGAGTTCCAAAGACGTATCGAAGTAATAAAAAATTGACGTTTCGATGTTAACATACGATATTGGATGTGTGTGAGAAGCACAGACCTTGATGATTGTAGAAAAGTGAGCCTACGATATAAGTAATGAGGTTCCTTCGTGTAAATTATTTTATGAACAGTGCTTTCACTTTCACAAGATTATCGAATATAGAAATAATTTGTCTTTAAATTAAAATTTTACAAAGTTTTTCTTGAAAAAAATCTAACTAAATTCCTGTCCGCTGCAAAACTTGACTCAATAATTCAAAATATTTTAATGTGTACGACTTGCAGGCTTATTCTAACTGTTGGCGGTAAGTTTTTGGCTTAAGAATTTGGTCACCGAAAATGTTTACCACTTCTCTTTACCGCGATTCGAACCCATCAAAACCGATAAAATGCACTTTAGGGGAAAAAAATAAAATGTAGACGAAATATTATGTACAGATTGATTACTCAGAAACTGTCCGCTTGAAGAAAATTTTCATTCAAACCTTTTTTGTGGAGAATTTAATTTCCTGCGAAAATGCTAATATTTTTTAAAAGCATGACGGAGATCAGTCGCAAAAAATCTAAACTAGTAATGATAGCCCTCTAAAAAAATACTTGTTAAGGTCTGAAACTATCTTTTAAAAGTTTAAGATCTTAACAACGCCATTATGAAAAATTAATACCGATTTTTCTTCGTAAGCACTTAGCGACATATAAAATAAAATGACAACTTGTCGTTTGTGAGATAGTAACCAAAATTGTGATAACAATTCATGCTACTGACTTATTTTTTGTTGCTTTCAATACAAATTTGTTTGAAGATAAAGCTGTATCTAGCATCGAAATGACGAAGAAAATACGGGTAAAATCAATTAACTAAAAAAAAAAATTCTGGCACAGTCTAATGTACAATACAAATACACGCCATATCACGAGGGTAGCACAAGCGATGGACACTAAAGTTATATGCTGTTTGGACTCTACGTAGGCGTACTTTCATACATAAGTATGTTCCAACTAGGGATGTCGATACCGGAATCCCGCTTTTTTACGAACCGAAAAACACGGGTTTTTTTTCTTACAATCTCGGAATTTTTGGTATAGGAAATATGTTACTAAAAACTGAAGACGTATGATTTACTAATAAAAATCAGAGTTCAGAAAAATTATTTTTCAAATAATTGAAATTCATTCATTTCAATTTCTTATACTGGCTGAGGAAAAATTTTAAAACAAATAACTCATTTCACTGTAACTATTGCCTTTTACTGCTGTAGGGATATGCAATAAGGCGAAGTGTTCACAATAGGCGTTTTGGCACAAAATCGTTTGTATCAAAAGTTGGTCTTGGGATAAGACCCGTAAGCAAAGAACTGAGGCACACCACCTCTTTGCTGATCTTCCTGGAGGCGATTTTATTAATTTTATGGTGCAGAAAATAAAACATGCTGCAGATTTTATTGTTTTGTTGAAGTTGTTGTAATTAAAAGAGCCTAATGGGTACGATTATCCGAGAATCGTCATCAACAGTATTGGACCAGAGCGAGGTTGATATTAAAAAGTCAGCTCTATAGAACATAGAGATACAGGCTATGTAATTGGTATGGTGGGGATGAGTATAGAAAAGAAAGAGTAAATTGCACCAAAATGACCTTAGTCTCCCTAGGGAGGACCCTCTCCTCTTAAAATATTGCAAGTAGTTGTTTGTCTATATCGGGGTTTACAGGCCGAGATCTGAGGGGGTTTTCCACCGACTCAGTAAGAAGTTCATTTGGAGCCTGCCTGTGGTTCCGTGGATCTAAGGGCTGAGTGATGTGATGCCGGATCTAATCACAGTGCTTACAGAGGGGTTTTCTTTTGCCCCTAGGAGGCGGATCTTCGTCGTACAGATGTGTGTTTGTGTGTCTAGATGTATGGCATTTAAGTAAGTAAGTAATTGGTCTCACGTTAATCTTATAGATTCGAATTTTAATGCACTAATGCACCATCTTAAAAGAACAGCTTCAAACCTTTTAAGTAGCTTATCGAAAAGCTGTTACGATAAGTCAAACATTTCAGAAGATTAGGGGAAAGAAAATCCATCCTATCCGATTTCGCGAAACATACACGATTTATTAAAATTCTATAATTCTATATGAAGAATATGAAGAATGAAACAAAAGAAATAAATGTTTGTTTTTAAATATACTCGCATTTGCGAATGAAAAGAAAAATAAATATATTTCAAACATTTGTAATTTTTCGAATTTTCATTTGAGATTTAAGATTTGAGTTTTTCAGCTGCTCAAATAATTCAACAAGTTTTAGATATTTTTTAATAATAATAATGAAAAAATTCAAAACAAACATTTACCACAAAGTATTTTTTGTGAAAACAAATTATATTTCAAATATTTTCTGAACCCTGATAAAAATTATCTCAATTTTCTTTTGGATGTACATTATTTTTGAGTATTTTAATTTTCTTTGTTGATTTTGTTACTAAAGTAAGCTGAGACTTTTAGCAAATACCGTGTATCTGCCGCTCTTAGGCCCGGTTTTTAAGTACAAGTTTAACTCAATTTGTCAGTTAAACTAAGCTTAAACTTGTTGCGCAGTTTTTCAGTCAACTTTAAACGAAGTTTAAACGTAGTTTAAGCGGTCAATTCGGCAGGGTTAAACTCTAGTTAACCTGTCAGCTGTTTTGCATATTTGATGGTTTTGGTTGTGAAACAATAAGCTGAACGCAATTAAGAAAGGACGATATTTTTATATTTAATTAAATACTGGATATATCATCGGACGAAAGTGATTATCGTGCTGCAGAAATTGGCGAAATGCTAACTATAACAATACTGAGGAGAAGCAATGGCGTTGAATATGTATACAAATATTATCTGTTGCCGTATCTAGATAAAGAAAAAACCAATGTTGCCGTATAAAAAGCAAATATTAAAAGCGGCCTTAAACTCACACTGAAAACCCGCTCTGCAGTTTAACTGGAGTTTAAATTTATGCCGAGTTTAAGCAAACTTAGTTTAAACTGAGCTTAACCAAGGACTGAAAAACCGGGCCTTAGTATCGCAAATTTTCCATTTATTTATTCAATATTCGATTTATTTATTTAATTTCAACAAATGTTTTTAAACAAAACTGTATTAAGACATTTTATAAACTGAGCAAATTTTTAACTTTTAAATTTATCGGCCTGATAAATAATTTTTTTTATTTTCTAAAAACTTAAGTTTACCGGGGTGTTAAAAATTCCCAAAAAAAAATTTCTTTCATATACTACAGTTGAGAAGGGTTTTTTCAAGAAATTCATCCGGACCATACGTTTCTTCTTGCTTAACGAAGTATTCTACTAGTAAAGAGGAAATGCTGAAAAACTAATTAAAAAATATATAAAAAGGTTTTTTGAAACCTTACAAAAAACAGTAATAAATCGACTTGTTCGCAACAGAGAAAAAGTAGCTCTAGCTCGAGAACTAACGGCCGTACAAAAAACAAAAAACTATGGAGACATTTTCGCTGGAAAATGATAGAACCCCCATTTTTCGATAGACAATATTTTATCCTTGCTCGTGGTAGATTTCGATAAACAAAGGAAAGCTTGCTGAATCGTCAATCGTCGATTTTTCGTCAGTCTCGACTGGACTATCATGGTTTTGCCTTGTTACTAGTATTAATGAAATAAATTTCTCGTCTCCAATAAAAAAAAAAACATATTAAAGGCCTGTATATTTTTTATTTATCTTAAATTTTGGCAGTTTCTCAAATATTTTCTTCACTTTTTTCAAACGTAGGTGTTAGTGAAAAGCGAAACCCCAAATCTTGTCATCTCGGGATTTTATAATTGTACCCCAAAAATCCCGTGAGTGTTAAATCCAGAAATTGTCATACCTAGTACCTAAAAGTCCAAATATTTGGAAGCAAAATTAAAGCATTTTTCTTTTATTTTTTTCTAAGCGTTCATAATGAACATTTATCTAGGCGTAAGTACATACAAAAAATGCGATAAAATAAAATTTTCTGGGTTTTGATTTATCATTCATAATGAATGACGAATTTGAATTATTTTCTTTCATCACTTTCTCCATCACACCAAAATAGAAATTAAGGTGCGGTATATATATGTATATTCAAGTATGTTTGTATATGTCGGAGTACATACGTTAAGTGAACTATGAGCTTAAGTGGGGGGGAACCTCTTGAAATAAATCTCTTTTTTTGTTGTGTTCGTCTTTGTTTTTGCCCCATTTCTTTTGCTAGCTTTCTTACTTAATCATTAGAAAGCTTTTAAGTAAGTTTGACTAATTTCGTTAAATTAGCTTGAAATCATTTTTTAATTGCGACGTAATTTTCTATGAAAGAAAAAAGTTGCAGCTGAATTTCTCACTTCACATTGTTCTTCGAATGTTATACTGCAATATGCTATTTGTTGTAGTAAATAGATTTAACTGTGCCCTTAAAAGAAATTCACAGAACTGTGTATTTTGCTACGAATTCAACCAACCATCCCTGAAACTAATTTAAATGTATGGAGGATAAGTACTCAGTTCATAGGAGAGCTCACGGTTCGCGCTCTGGAGCTGAAAACATCATGCTTTACTGGGATTTTCCTTAATCTGAGCACGTCTGTGTGCTCCAAAAAAAAATTCTGTTGATGAAGATTTATTTATATTTTTCGGATTTTTTTGTTTTAAATGAGTTAGAAAAATCTAGGGTTGAGCTGGTATTTTTTATGAATAGTTGAGCATTTCACTGCTGGGTATATGTGTGTTTAAGTTTGTCCATGCCTCATGCTCTGACTGCAGCTTTACTGCAAATCAATCAATAAATGTTCACTAAATTATTCATGTACCAATATTTCGGCCGCTGAGGCGATTATCTTTGAACGAATGTAGGCGAAAAGAAGACAAGAAATATTTATATAAGCATGTATACACATATATAGACATATATATACATATATATGCAGATAAAATAGCTATATATATACAAATATACATATATATATACAAATATGCATGTAGAAATGTAGGTGTAGATAACAATTGTTGGGATCAAATTGAGAGTGACTATGTACCAATCGGGAGCGAGGCCATCATGGCTGAGTTAGATGGATGGATACTGACTTTTCTATTGGTATTGGTGAATAGTTGCTAGGTGATGGTAAAGTACGATTTTTACATAACAAAACATTTAAGTATATGGTAATTTGTTGCAGATTAGTGAACACCTCATAGATGTAGGCTTTTTGTACGCAAGTACAGTGGTTCATTTTCAGAAAAGGCGCAAAGTAACAACAGAAGTAGCAAATAAAAAAACATGATCGTCAACCGGCGACTGTTTTAAGGACCATATTTCCCATATCACATTTTACAAAAGAATGAATACAAGTCTGACAATCATATCAAAAATTTTTAACAACACTGTAAATATTTATAAAACTCATATAATTCTGTGTTTGGTTCGGTATTTGTTGTATATACGAAGTACATGTGTATGTACAGTTGTGTTCAATATAATAGCAGTGAAATTAAGTTGGATATCGTTTGGTGAAATAAAAAGAAGCTGTGTTTTTAATATTTTCATTTATAAAATAGCGAATTTAAAAGAAACTATTTACTGAAGCGTAAAAAGAGACGAAAATCCTGCGCCACGTCTATGACATCTGTAAAATTAAACACAAACATACACACCCACACATAGTAACATATAAGTAAGTTTACATACATAAATATGTGCATAACTAAGTACACTAGACCGTTAAAAAAAAATAATAACAGGTAAAACTAGGTCTGTTTTTAAACTTTAAAAATATTATTTTGCTATTTAAAAAATCTAAGAAAATATATATATTTTTATTTTTAAATAAACAAGAATACTTAAACAAGAAAATATCTTTCTCATTTATTTTTCTAGAATAAAGATCTTTTCTTAAATTAAGTATATTCCTGCAATTATTTTAACTTCTTCTTTTAATTTTTTTCTTAGTTTTTTTTTTCATTTAACAAGAAGTTCACTTTCTTATGTCAAGCAAGCTCTCTTTATTAGTTACAGTCAAAATCAAGTAAATTTTGATTATTTCTCCAATATTTATTGACTTGAGAATTTTTTTTTTCTAGATCTGGAAAAATTATTTTTCTCCGTGTAGTGCTCAGTTCTGCAAGCTATTTAAAAATTAATTTTACGTTTACTTTGCATGGTGGCTGTTTTTATACCTAGTAGTGCTACGCACACAAGGTATATTAACTTTAGTTGCCTAGCGGCAGTGCGTAACGACATGAACGGATCGAGATAGATATTGACTTATGGATATCAAAATGTTCAGGACGAAAAGAGAAATTGATTAAGCCATGTCCGTCCGTCCGTCCATCTGTGAACACGATAACTTGAGTAAATTTTGAGACATCTTAATGAAACTTGGTATGCAGGTTCCTTGGCACTCATCTCCGAGCGCAATTTAAAATGTTCGAAATGGGATGATAGCCACGCCCACTTTTTATATATAGAATATTTTCGAAAACACCAAAAAAATAATTACTCAGTATATAATACACCTATAAGGATAAAATAATTTTTTTAAGAAATTGTTGAAAATGGGAGTGGCACAGCCCACTTTTGATTAAGTCAAATTTACAAATGTTATTAATCATAAATCAAAAACTGTTCAAGATATCGAAACCAAATTCTGCACGCAGGTTTCCAGATATGCAAGGAATGCTCAACGAAAAAATGGGCGAAATCGGTTGAGGTCCACGCCCACTTTTATATGAAAGATTTTGAACAGGATTGTAGATATATTAAATAGGCAATAACTTTGCGTAAAATAGCTTTACATCATTTATATTACATTTTTAAAGTTTCCGTAAACTAAGTGGATTATAGTGGATTATGCCACAAAACTTTTTATGCCATAACTCCGCCAAAAATTTATTTGTAGAAACGAAATTTTGTTTGTTGTAAAAATGGGCGAAATCGGTGCATGTCCACGCCCAGTTTTTTAACATAGTTCTTAAAAATTTTTTTGTAAAATTTAAAAAGCGATATTTTTGCAACTAAGCAAGTTATATCAATCAGATTTTGCACACAAAATAAGCTTTTTAAGATAAACTCGACCTCAAAAAATTTTATCATTTTTTAAGAAACGCCTACGCGCGCCGCCCACTTTTCAGCATAAAATTTCTGCTGTTTTCAAAGGCAATCGCTTATAATTCACTCTTGATATTTCAATAAAAATTGGTCACATATGTATTATACTCCTACCAAGAATTAGCCAAATCGGAAAACACACAAGCAAAATATTCGGGCACGTAGTTAATAGCCCACTGCAATAGCGAAGTTATATATCTTTTTTGATTTTCATTCCTTTCCCAAACATTAAATGTATGTAAGTATGAGAAGAAGAAGAGAAAAGTTCACTAAAATGATCAGCACGATCAGCGGAGTCGATTTAGCCATGCCCGTCTCTCCGTCCGTCTGTCTGTCTATCCGTCTCTCTATTTGAACGCAAACTAGTCTCTCAGTTTTACAAAAGAATGCTGAATTTCGTTGTTTGCTTTCGCCATTTTATAATATACTAGCAAACCCGGTAGACGTTGTTTTGACGTTTTGATACATAGAACACATTTACGAGTATATATAAAATGTCATTCACTTGAACCAAATAAACTCCTAGATATACCGAACTGCAGCTTTGCATAACCTGGGGGCTTTTCCAAAAGCTATATACAGACTGTGTCGTGCCCATCGACCTCCTGAACCTATCGTGAAAGTTCAAGAGCAAAAATAAAACACAAAATATGTGGGCGTGGCACCGCCCACTTCTTCAAAATTATGTAGATTTTGACTAAGTGACACATATATCCAAATATCATTCATTTAGACCAAAAAAGTTAGGAATTAGGACTAATTTAAGCTTTATAAAGCCTGGGGGCGTAGCCCCGCCTACTTTTAGAAAACTATATACTGTCTATGCTGTGCCCAGTGAACCCAAGTATATATTGTGAAAATTTCATAAAGATCGGTTGAGTTCTTTGGCGCCTATAAAAGACACACATTTTTTATACCTATTTTTGTTACGGACCCAAGGTATATTACTTTATTCGGCATAAACGAATCGAGATATATATTTATTAATGTACGAGTATATCAAAACGTTCAGGATGAAAAGTAAAATATCCGGGCAAGTAGTTAATACCCCACTGCAAAAGCGAAGTTGTATATCTTTTTTGATATTCATACCTTTCATGAACATGAAATGTTTGTACGTAAACTAAAATGATCAGGAGGATGAGCTGAGTCGATGTAGGCGTGTCCGTCTCTCGATACGTCTATCTGTCTGTCCGTCTGTCTATTTGAACGCAAATAGGAACTAAAAGTATTAAAATAGAGACCTGCGTACATTGGGATGCCATAATCGATCACTACTAGGTATATATTGTTCGGTTCCACCCGAACTTAGAATTCCTTACTTGTTAAATATGTGTTTGCAAGCTTTTAAAGTTTCAACGCTTCTAGTGTCATCAGAAATGATTTTATTTATAAAAAAAAGTTACATTTTTGAGAAGTTTTTGAGCCTCGGAATTAACCAAATTTGACAAATTAGAGCTTCTCCGCAAATTGGTGGGACTAACCTTTTTATATATTTTTTTAATCAGTCTAATGTCCACCTACAATCATTAAACACCATCCGAGAGGTAACATGGGCACATGAAGCACAACGCATGCGCTTGAAAACTACATAAATATTTACACATATTCATGCATACATATGTACATATATACAAGAATATGCATCCAAACGATTCCAAGCAGCATTTGAGTATCTATTTATTCATTTAATGCTCACCTAAGCGAAACAAGGACCAACGACCTAACAACAAACTGCAACATCGTCCATCACGCCAAGAGAATTATATCGTACATTCCGAGCTACATACATACATACGTACATACGCGGCGCAGATTGAAATCGTAAGGCCGCTCCCTAAAAGTTGAGAAAAGCTATCCATTCGCTTACAGTGATCCATCTTCAGGGATTATGTATGTAGCTTTGAATGTAAATGCGTCACTGTATTAATGTAGGTATGTATCTCCGCATGTATGAATAAATGGAGAAGGGGGATAGCAAAAGTGCAGTCATCTCACGCGGTAAACATTTGCTGGCGCCACACTCACAACATTTCTCTCGAGAAGATTCCCGGGGTGAGCTGAAGTGGCTTGGTACAACTAAGAATTTTGCTCTGAAAAATCGATTTGGCCAGTAGCCAAATGCCATATGCTGCCTCTTCTCATAGAACGAGTGTAGATTTCTGCTAGAGACCGCCCCCCTTCCCACTTAAACGCCATGCTACCTTTAAGTCATGTCGAAGTTGAAAGAAATAATAGGATATACCACATATGTACATGACTGGGTTGGTATATGGTACATGCATGTATTTATTTAATCTGAAGAACATTCGTAATTTTCTCGTCTGACTCTGCCTCTTTTCCTACTGTGTCATCTCACATCGCCTGTTCTTTGTGTATCACAAAACCAGTTTGTTATTGTTTTATTTTCTTGTTGGCGTCTTGATGTGCGAGCTAAAATTCACCAATTGCCAAGCAGTAATTTATCAGCAACTCGCACTATGGCGTATTTTACATAAATTGGTCTCAAAGTCAAAAAGCTGAAAAGGCATTCAGATAAAGCGTTGAAGCGCAAAATTTTCCTACATAGAGAAAAACGAGTATTAGCCAAAATATGCAAACTGAGTTTTAAAGTACTTCATCATTTTGAAGTTGTAAAATGAGAGCCAAACATTTTTTTGCTATGAAAATTTCGTTGATTTCGAAAATTTTAAAACAAATATTTAAACTTTGTCCAAAATTTAAAAGGCGTTTTTCAATGTTAAATAAGTTTTCCTGCATTCCATTTATAAAATAAAATAATAATAAAAAGAACTATTTCACAGATTTAAGAAACCCGGTCTTGACGCGAAAAATTAATTGAAAAATGTTTCCAATTTTTTTTAGAAATTCTTGGAAAACAAACTTTTTAGCAGAGTTACACAACGATATAAGCATAAAAATTTCGTTCCGTTGATTATCAAAAATATGTATCAAAAAATATTTCGTTTTGAAATTATCAAAAAAAAAATTTTTTTTGTTGAATATCAAATCAAAAATCAACAAACAATTTTTTTTTTCGTTAACGTCTATTTATTTTGCATACACGGGTAATATTTTTAGCCTAAATTTTACTTTTTTGTAGTAAATGCCAAAAATTTCAATTAACTACACCAACTTTTAATTCCTTGCGGATTAGATTTTTAAAACTTAATTTAAAAAAACGTATACACAACAACACCAGTTCAGAGCCCTTACAAACGCTATACAAGTCATAGGTTAAGTATATGTGAATTTTCCTAGATTATTTTCCAATATGTGTTAGTTGATAGGATTCAAACTTAAATTTTGCAAATCAGAGTCCACTGCTCTACGCACTGAGGTGCGACACACTTAAAAATGATTTGAGAAAAGTTTTCAGTTGTTTATGGGGTAATTTTTGTAGCTTTTCGGCTGTTTTACTGAAAACCAAACATTTTTCCGCTAACATTTTTCGAATTTTTCGAATTTAAAAAGTTGTATACGCTGATAAATTGTCTCAAATTTAAGCTCATAATTTTAACCGTGTAGTAACTCAGAGTCTCTTTTAAAAATACAAAGGTTTTAATTTTGCACACATTACATTATCGGAAATGTGCACCCCTTCACTTGTTCTCACTTTAATCGGCCTTTGCAAACACACATCTTATTAAATTATTTAAATAAATAAATATATAGACTTAACTTTTGTGTTTGTTTATTTATAACGAATTTCTATTTGATGTATATTGGAACGATTTTTCGTCATCCCTTGTCAAATTTGGTTTTGAGACAAACCGGTTTCGGCGTTGTGCCATCATCAGTGTCGATTTTCGTTCTATTTGACAAGAAATCAAACCGACATAGTTCAAATGAGCCACCTATTTACACCTAAGAACAGGCCCGCCACATTTATCCAACTGTCGTACTTTCGATTTCCAGGTAAAGCAAAAACATAAAACTTACCACCCGGTAACTTGTCAATATTTTACTAACTGATAAAATCAACATGAGGCTGTGAGCTCCCCAATAGTTAATGTTTCACTTTTTTTCTAGTTTAAAAACTGATGAAATAGAAATTTGAGAAAGATTTTGAATTTTCGAAATATGGCCAATATCTACTTTTCGTAAAATTTTTTTTTCAGTTATTCTAATTTTGGATTTAAAAATTATAAAAAAAATATGTTAGTTAAGTTAAAATGCTATTTACTTTCTTATATTAGTTTTGATTTTTAAGATATTCATATTTTTTTTATTACAATTTCTATTTGACTATTTTTTAAGTATTCCTATTTTACTGTTTTGAGTTAAAAAAAAAGTGAAGGGAAATAAATCATATTTTTCAAAAACGTTTTTCATTAAACAATTTTATTCATACTCGAAATTATTTGAGCTTAAAAACTGTTTTTGACAACCCGTTCTAGCTCTGATTTTTGCTCATATGTAAGTTGGAACGCATGTTTCTTCAAAATATCCCATAGTGCTAATTTGCTCAAGGCAGCTGTCTGTACTCTCCTCACACATGCACTCTTTCCTACATTTCTTTGCTGCTCTTTTCGACGCTCTCGTTTTCTCTGCTGCTGCGCAACTTTCGCTGCTTTTTTCTTTATCACGTTGGGATGCTCGCAGCTAGCGAGAGAGCCCGTCGACGCTGCAGACGACTGCTGCCGAGAATTGCTTGCTTTGCGCAGCTGCTAAATAGGGGAAATGGAATAAACGTCGCGAGAGCTCGTAAGCAGCAAGCGCTCGTTCGGTTGCGTGCGGTGAATGATTCCGTATCTATGTAAGTTGACGTTTTGTGTGTTTGTGCGAGGGCGCTTAGGCTGAGTTAGTTACTAATTTGCTGCAGCAAAACGGAACATTTTTGCTTTTCTGTGCTCGTGTTTTAGAATCTAAATTTTAGAAGACTGGGGGTAAAGATATTTGTAGATATGGGGTTCTGGATAAGATAGTAGTGGATTTTTTTTTTATCGGAACCGAGAGTAAATATATTTTCGGTTTAGTTCAGCATCAAAATGCATCTTTTCCAGCATCGAGCTAAAGAAATCTAACAGGAGGAAGTCGCATTATTAGGTCTCGCAGGGCTGGGGCAGAGTCTTCATTTGTTTGTTCGAGTAGCTACAAAAGGCGATTGGTCGTTGAGGTTACTTAACGGATATGGTATTACGGTATAGCACCAATAATCAATTGCATTGTTTGTCATAATGTTGATTGAATCAGCTTCTTTATAACGCACCAATGTTTTGAGCTTAACTCCTACTCTGATTTTGAATATCAAGCAGAATCTGTATCGTATTGCCTTGAGATTGCACTAAATACCAGTTCGTTCAAATAAGTGTTGGAGAAGATTACATTTGATTTTAACTTGTATATTGGTAACCCCTGTATGTTTAAGCTAAGTATAGACATACATTAGACTGGTCCAAAAAACCAGTTTTTAAAACTTATAATCATATCGTTTTTCAGTATTGCGAAAAAATACTGGCAAATCACATACCTTAATAATTATTTTTATAGGTATATAACTAACTGTTGGTTTAGTTTTTTTAAACTACCGAAACCATTGCAATAAAGCTGCATTTTTCTTGCTTTTTTTTCAAAAATCGAAATTTTCTGTGAAAATAAAATGTGAACCAGAATTATGAGAGCTCGTAATTTTTGGAATTAGCAACAGACCTATTAAATAATGATTACTAATCGTAATGATTATGGATAGTACTTATTTTCTTGAGAACGCTTTTAATGATTGATTACCATTACTATCAATTTTTAATAATTATTTTTAAATTAATTCAAAAAATAATGAAAAAAATTATGATTTTTTACGATTATTGAAAAAAAAACTAATCAAAAAAGTTGTTTTTGATAAATTTTTTTTTTTAAATTTAAAATTTTTTTTTTTAGTATTGTTGTAGAAGCACATAAATATACAAATCAGCAATACTGAAAAATAAACAAACAAACAAAAATATTAAAAATAATCAAAAAAAAGTTGTTTTGATCACTTTAGACTTTTTTTTGATTATTTTGGAATTTTCCTGAATATTTTTTATTTTTTTTTCTAATCGTGATCAATTTATAACTGCCTTTTTTTGAAAAACAATTAAAATAATCATTACACATTAAAAAATCCGCCTAATTAATTAATTACTAATTACTAATCAAATTTAACAAGTCTGATTAGCAAGCAGCCACATTTTTATCTAGCATCGAAATTACGATGATAAAAATACTAAAAGTTACCAGGGTTAATGGCATAAATATCGTTGACTTTTCTATTGTTAAATAATTTATTTTTAATTTTCCTTCAATTTGCTCGAAATGTGTAAAATAAGATCGATCCTTTAGTACTATATGGAGTATAAAGAGCATCAGCAGCTGAGTCCTTTCCCAAGGATATCCGCCCAAAAATGCATGTTTTAACTGCCTTTATTGAACCTGCCTGAAAAAAGTAGCTGATCTGATGGCCTCATGTGATCAAAAATATTTAAAAAACTAGGTATAATAAATCTAGACTCTAGATTCTATATATTTATTAATTTTGTTGCGGATTATAGACGGGAAAGAGCATGCTGATGAGTTGATAACTGAAGCCAGTTAGAAATATGAATATCATGTTCCAAGATGCTATGGGCTTCGCAGCGGTATCTCTCAAACGGATACCTTCACTAAACAATGTTGCCGAGCGAGACAGCCAACAAACTCAACAAATTCTGCACCAAACTTGAATCACCTGGGGCACGACCTTCCAGGGCCAGGATTTGGCAACCCTCAATATGCATAAAAGGGATACTGGGATAATTAAAAAACTTTATCCACGTATAACTACACAGCTGTATGGCATTTGAGCCTCTACTAAACCGCACATCATTGTGAAATAATTTATTTTCCAAAAACTCTTCTACCCGAATTAGGTTTTTAAACCAATTTTTCTTAGTTTTTGATTTTTTTTCTATTCGAGATTTATATAGTAGGTACTGATATTTATTATTTTGTGAAATAAAATTTATTATTTTGTGAAAAAACATAAAAAGAAATTATACCCGACCAAAAGAGTGTATTTGAATCATAAAAATAACTAATAAATAAAGAAAAATGAATAGCCCACAAAAAAGTTGTGAATGAAACTTTTCGTTAAAAACTAATTTTTTTTTGTTTGCTGCTTTCAAGAATATTTTGAAATTTGTCGAAATCGAAATAAAAAAATAAATAAGATGAGATAAATGAATAAAGCTTTTAAAAATAAGATTTTCTCGCAAAAATTGTTTATTATTAAATTGTTGAAATTAATAATTCTATTTTCTTTGTTGTTTTGATAAATTTTTTGAATTCTATGGAATTGTTTTATGGTCTTAAATATTTAGAATATAATATTTCTATATTATTACAGAAAATATGCGAATTACTTGCTATATTCCAGCTTATTCTTGCTAAACAGCTGTTTACTCTACGAAAACGTAGTTTTACAGTTTCAAAGTTACACAGCCATTTACAAAATTTTTTTAATTTAAATTTCGAAATTAACTGTTAGTTCGGTCCTTGCTAGAAATAATAATAAAGTCCGAAACTTTTCCAGCATTTTTTTTTTTTGCCATTCTAAAAAATATTATCAATACTAAAAATTCCAAAAAAAAAAATTGTTTGTATCGGCCCAGTCTAATATAAGCAGATTTCTTGTACCCATATTTCATTGAGTATAATCGATTTCCTAATCATTACCTTATATGTATGTTTGTTGCCAAATGCAGGTAGAACATTGATCACGTTGGTGACACTCAAATCGTCTCTTATCTAATCTTGATAGATGGATGTGAATTCTTGTGAATTTGTGCTTTGAGAGGGATTTTATTCTCTGTTCTGGCTATTTACTGGCTCGTGTTGATTTTAAAATTGTGTCGCAATAAGTTTTTATTTTGCTTTTTTTTCATTTCGAATTTACTGTCGCAATGCATCATATAGTTTATTTATGACATGAATTTTTATTTTTGTAAACATGATTTCACATAATTATTGATTGCATAGCTGACGTAATGACTGTACTTAATTTTTTTTAAGTAGATTAGTTATTCATTTAGAAATCATGAAGTCCATTTCGACGATTAAGGGGAAGAACAATTTATTTTGGAGTTTTTTCCAAAAAAAAACTAAACTCAGATATTGTTGATAATAAAGGTGATAAAAGCTTCATTGAAGAAAAAATTTCAGTAAATCAGAGCTGAGAGGCCAGGAAGCATAGCATTACCTGGGAAAACTAATGCCAGATCCGATACCCAGGTACCCGGTTATCTCCTTACCGAGGTAAAATCATCAGCCCTACGTGGAATGCTCATTTGGAGGTTAACTTTACGACAAAACGAGTGGGCTTTAACCCAAACAAAAATATTGTTTGTTGTTGTTGTATCCGCCAAAAACAATTCCCAAAGTCTGTAGAGCGTTACGAATATGGCAAGTCCTAGTACTAGTACGACTACGGGCGTAAGGGACGCCAAAATAGGCTGCTCATATCCGTAAAACTCGCCAAACCAGCAACAGGAGCTTCATAAACTCAGGATTTCATGACGTTCTCAGGTAGCCATTGTAGACCAAGGGAAAGAGAAAATCCTTATACTGACCCAAATTCTGAGATTTACTAGACGAACGTATCAAAAATGAGTGGTGGCAAGAAATGAGCTGGCATCTACGGACTTTAAAAAACTACCTTGCTATCTTTCAGCCACAATGCCTTCGCCAAGTCGAGTCTACGTCATTTCAGACAGATAGGAAGCAGGTTATCCCTGTTTGGTCCCCCACGTCCCATTCCACCAATCGTTGCGCTGACCCAGCAGGGTGAAGTACTTTAACTACAACAACAACATCAAATGGAAGAACATCTTGCCAAACAAGCTACTATATAAGCTGTGGGACAAAGAAATCACACTTAGACTGAGAAACTAAACAGTTGAAGCAACACTAGATGTATTCCCTAGGACAAAGACAGGCCAAACTATTTGAGAGAGATCGATCCTTTCGTTGGATAGCTCACGTTATCGGTATGGAGAAAGACGCGCCAAGCGACAATGTAATCCCAGGGGCATCTGACTTTTGTTGCAGAGAAGGGGAAAGTTGCATTGCAAAAGTCAACGAAGAACATTGCAGAAAAACTTTCTGAAAGATTTTTTTTATCGATTCAAAGTTCACTCAACCGCTGGTACCGGATGGTGAAACTAACAATTCAGCAAAAATATGATGGCTGCCTAAGCGACGTAAAAACAAGAGCAAATTTTTCGAGACAAAGAAAAGAATTGCATTTAATACTTTTGCATAAACAATATGGTCAGAGGCGTAGCCAAGCTTCGAACACAGAAGGGGTACAGCCAGAACTCGATAGCTAGCCGCTTGGGCGTTGTCAGCTAACAAACGAGACTAATACTAAAGATTACTTTATCGATTTGATATGAATTGCTTCAACTTAGGGGTGGCAGTGGTAAAAATAAAAAAACTTAAAAATTATTGTTGTTGCAGTTGTAACGGTTCCACTTAGCTATGTTGGGCAGTGACCACATCTGCTAAATCCTCTTGTTTATGTTCATTTTATCATGCTATATTCTTTACCTTTCAGTATGTATGTATGTAGGTTTGCATGAGTTCTTCATACACATACATTTATTTATGCTTGTACATATGTAATCATGTTTGTATGTAAAATAATTTGTTTGTATGAGTGATCTTACATTTCAATATGTCAATAACCTGGCTGCAACTGAGAATGCAATCACCAATCATACGTGCAGCCATCATTTAGCAGCGATAAACTGATGATCATGCAAGAAGATCACAGTGTCTCACATATATATATATATAGTAGGTATGTACATTCCCTGTAGGAACATTTTCATAAATCTAGCGTGAATAACATGGCGATGTTATACAGAATGGATATTATGAATTTATAGTTCCGAACTAGTTCAGCATTACAAAAGTTAGGTCTTTATCATTTATAATTTGTATAAAATAAAATAACATAAAATTTAATAAAATAAAATAATAAAAAAAATTAAATAAAATAAAACAAAGTAAAATTTAATAAAACAATATAAAATATAAAAAAATAAAATTAGATTAAATAAAATAAAATAAGTATTCATAGAACGAGCTCAAGGCCAAAAATAATAATTTTTCACTTTTTGAATTTTTATGAAAATTATTATTGATTTTTATTTTAATGTTAAGCAATGCGTGCCAAAATTTCTCGAAGAAGCTTAGCAGCTTCCGAAATGGATCTATAAGAAAAGCTATGGCGGTTGTCTCTATTCAATTAAAAAACCTTTAATAATTAATTAAATGATTATTAAAAAATAAAAAACAATAATAATTTTCATAAAAATTCAAAAAGTGAAAATTATTACTTTTGGCCTTGAGCTCGTTTCATGAATACTTGAAAATGTACAGGCAGGCCGTAAATCAACAAAAATTTTTGGTACAAGGTGGCGCAAAAGTAATCCTCCTATCAGAAAATGCTATACATTTTGCGATTGGCCCCTAAAGTCAGTTGTGTTTTGACATTTGTGTAGTAAACACATGCGAAATACACCTTAATAAACAATGTTACGCTACATTGCTCCAGAACGCGGAATATTGCTGACTATTTATTTGACCAATAATCGGTCGGGGCCAAACGGTTACTGTGAATGGTGAGCGCAACAGAGCAATGATCAACGAGTTCTTTTTGCCGCAACTTGATGAATTGGGATTGGAAAACATGTGGTTCCAACAAGACGGTGCAACAGCACACACTGCACGTGCCACAACCGATATGCTGAACATCGGAAGCTTACTTTTGCGCCACCTTGTATAAAAAAGCAATAAAATAAAATAAAATGAAATAAAATAAAGTAAAATAAGAAATAGTGATAATAGAAAACAGAACAAAAAAACTAAAATAAAGTGTAATGAAAATAAATTCAAATAAAGTAAAAATCAATAAAATAAAATGAAAAAAATATTATAAAATAAGGCAATATAAAATAAAATAGAACAGAATAACGTAAAATAAAATAAAATAAAACAAATTAAAACAAGATAAAAAAAATAAAACAAAATAAAATATAAAATAACATTAAATGAAAGCAAATAAAAAAAATAAGCAATAATTATAATAGAAAACGGAAGAAAATAAAATAAAAGAACTGAAATAAAATAAAAGAAAAACAAATTAAAATGAAGTAAAATTAAATAAAAAAAATAAAATTAATAAAATTAAATTAAAAAAAGTAAAATAAAATAAAATAATATAAAATAAAATAAAACAAAATAGAATAAAATAAAATAAATTAATAAAATATAAAAAATTAAAATAAAATAAAAGAAAAATAAATTAAAATAAAGTAAAATTTAATAAATAAATAAAATAAATCAAAGTAATAGAGATAGAAACTGTGTTGATAAAGAAGCAGTCCTCTGTTCACTGTATCGAATCACATTCCAGAAAGGCCATTTGGGACCATTTGAATCCATTTTCTTACTAAATTTTCTTAGAACCTTTTATGATACTCTCAATATTCTACTTTTGGTTGCTAGTTTAAAAAAATCGAAAGAATAAAAAACTTTGAATGGCGTTTGTTTCGCACCACAAATTGGAAGAGTTAACCTTCATTATTAATTAAGTATTTTCCCTACTATATCACTGGTCCTATTTGACACTGCATTTCTCCCTCTAAATCAGAAATTTCTTTCACTAGTCATTGATTTCCCTGCAGGGTGCCTACCACATACATATGTATATACATACAAATATGCATTGCTTTGTTTATGGGCAACATTTTTTAGATGGCTGATGCACTGTCGCAGGTAAATGAGCCATTAAGTGTGAGGGGAGACGACGCTATTGGGCAATCGCTCAAGTGGCGGATGGTGTTATGAGGAAAATTTATTGAAATATGATAATTTATTTGTGTAATCAATTGTTTGCAATAAATGCGAATTGAGTTGAGTTGACTAAGGCGAAAACAAGGTGCAAACAACAAAAAAATAACAAATGTAAGAGTTTTTATTTATATTGAATACAGATAAATATGGGGCCAATATGCGAAAAATCACAAATGAGTCGGTGACGAAATTATTGGTTTTTGAAACACTTTTCCTCTGCAAAGTTTAGTCAATAAAATACGTTCAATTGTAATCGCTTATTTACCTTAAAAATCGATATTTTTTTGGAAACGATTCTTCACAAAACGATTTATTATTTAAAAAAAAAACCGATTATTAAGTTATCTGTTTTTGCGACTCGAGGTGACATTCCTAATTGAGGCACTGAGTAAAAGAAAACTTACAGCTATCAGATCCCAAGGGAACGGAGTGGTTCTCTAACGGGGATGCTGATTCTTGATAGCTTTCTCTATGCTGGTCATACTAACTATAAGGTCATCATAGACCGGCCAGCTCAACCTAACCAACAAATTTATGTATGAATCGTTTCAGAGAAATACAAACGAAAACAGAAAATTTATAACTAAAAATAAACTTATTTTTTCAAACCTCGATATGTATGATGTACATAACAACAACAAACAATTTAACCAACAAATATGCGCCATTGTGATAAACCATTTATTGAGAAATCTGTTGCCGATCATTCGATAATTGTTTTTTTTTTTTTGTTTTTTTTATTATTTGAGAATTTTTGACTGCGGCTATTAGAAACTGTTGAAATATTGGCAACAACAACAGCCGAAAACCAACAAATCATTGGAGGTAAAAATCCCAACAACAAAAAAAGTTATTTACTGCGGACCAAAAATCACACATAGTGACAGCAACAAAGCAACAGCATGCGTGTGCAACAACAACATTCATTGAAATAATGTTACAAAACCAACAACAACAATATCAATCATTAAAATTCCAAACACAAATTTTCGCGCTAAAACCTTTACTATTTGCATAATTTTTAATGTTAGTGTTGTTGTTGCTTTTTACTCTTGTTGTTTACAGTTTTTTGATCGATTCAAATTTTGGCTGTTATTTTTTTTTTGTTGTTTTAGTTCATATTTGGTTATTCTCTTAGAAACATTTGCATGTGATTATTGCTCATGACCTTTAAAGTTAGCTCATTACCACACTGCACAGTGGGCCAGCAAACGTAATTTTGTGGACCAAAATCAATAAGCGACTATAGTTGTTAGCAGTTTACAAATCTCGGTAGTAATCATTACTTTAGGAATCAAATTACTCCCAATTCCCAATTACAAGTAATTGCCTCACACAAGAGGAATTGATTACATTTCAATGCCTCAAAAAAAAAATTACCAAAAGTTATTTCTTCGTTTTGAGGCTCGAGTACTTGGATTTTTTTCCTGTTATTGAAAAAAATTTTCAATAACATTTTCAAAGTACAGTAAGCTGAACCGTTTTTAAAATCGAATATTCATAAATAAAAATATAGCCAAACTCACTCTTCTTGAATAATAATTGCGTTATTGCTATTTGATCTACATACATGTGACTAACATTTCGACTGCTGAGTGGAAGATCACCCTATTTCAAAATCTTTTTCAAAAACGCCCTATCTCAGCTAAATATTTTCGTTCAGATAGGGCGTTATTGAAAAAAATGTTGAGATGGGGCGTTCTTAAAAGACATTCTGAGATAGGGTGTTTTTGAGAAATATTTTGAAAAAGGGTGATCTTCCATTAGCAGTCGATTTACAACGAACATTTCGTCGGCTGAGTGGAAGATCACCCTATTTAAAAATACTTTTCTAAAAGCGCCCTATCTCAGAATTTGTTGCAACAACGCCCTATCTCAAAATTTAATTCAAGAACGACCTAGCTCAGGATGAGTTTCAAAAACGCCCTATCCCAATGAAAATTCAATATATTTTCATCTGAAAAAGGGTGTTTTGAACCAAATTTTGAGGTGCGTTTTTGGAAAATGTGGAAATAGGGTTATCTTAAACTCAGCCGTCGAATTCTTATATGAAAATATGGATTTAACTGTACCTCGCTCATTTCTATGGCTCCGTAATGAGAAGCTAAATCCTATTTTGTCACTCTTAACCTCGTTTCATACTACAGTCACATGGCGGACGGTGTTGCTGTCAATTGTTTAGAGCCCGCTATTGGTTATATAGTAAGGAAGAATACATACAGTTGTGTTCAATATAAAAGTAGTGGAAAAAGAAGCTGTGTTTTTAATAATTTTCATTTAAAATATAGCGACTTCTATAACAGAAACCACATAAAAAGAAATTTTAAAGTCTACTCAAGGTTCAGGAAAGTTAATTGAACTTTTAAAAACTTACATAAAAATTTCAATATTTTTGGGAAGAGTTTTCAGAAAATTTTTAAGTACGCAGTTTTATAGCTCATTCAATTTTAGCACAATAATGGACAATTTAGAAGTACCTTAAAATTTCCACTGACTTTCTAGAATTCTTTTTGTCAAGGCTGTTGGGTATTTTTTTCCATACAAAATGAATTTTACTTCATGCGTTGTATGGAAAAAATCACTCAACAAGCTTGACGAAAAAAAATTTTTAAATTCAGGGAAATTTTTGAGCTAGTTTTAACTTACACATGTTATACTAAAATTGGTATACAAAACAGCATACTCAAAAATTTTTTAGAAATCCTTTCAATTTTTTAAAGTTTAATCGAAAGCAAAAGGAGCGCTGCTTTAAAATTTTAAGGCGAGATTCCGCATAGTTCAGGATGTATGACGCTTTCAGTTTTGTTATGAAAAATAAAATAAACATTTCTGAAAAAAAAGTATCTTTATTTTCCGTCCCTGGTTTTAATTCATTATTAGAAAATTATAATTCTTGCTAAAAAATTTATATTTTTAATTCCAAAACTACAATTAAGGTGCTGAATTTCCATTTAAAGCATCAGAAAATTACAATTCACAATTTAACTTGTTAGATTTCCATTGAATTCAAATTAAAAAAATATACCTGATCGATTTTCTCAACATGAATTTTAATTCTTGTGCATATATATATAGTGAAAAATTTGTAGTACCTACTAATGCTATATTTCACATTACATTCATCCGTCATTACTTTTGACCAACAATCAACGTCGGCTGGCCCACAATGCATGCTATTCGTGCACACACACACACATATAAGCTTTTATAAGACAGAGGCAGTTCAAAAACAAAGATCGCACTAGTTAATGACCAGTCACATTGCTTCGCCTTGACTACTCACTGTCTAATATGTTCGACGTTCTTGTTCAAAACTCGTCTCATGTAAGTTCTTTCACCTATAAAAGCGAACTTAAGCCGTTTTCATCATCGCTCATTGATTTCATGTTTGATTAAAATTAAATTTCATTCTGCAACTTTTGCGCATTTTACATACGAAATGAGTGCATTGATGAGCCAAATATGGCCACAAAGCTGTGGTCCAACAATTCCCCAAATCGCTTATCCAACCAATTAGTTGCCAACTGTCAGCTGCTGTTGGCCTTATTTAAATTGGATGCTTACATACTTACAAATAAATTAATGAATACAAACAAGTTTAAGATGTTCAGCACAACCCTTACAAAACTTCCTTAGCTTTAACCACAAAATAAATTTTTTTAAAATTTTTTTGGCTCTTCTGAAGCATCAAATCTTGGCTTGTTTTCTCATTGCTTCTTGAGCAGTTGATTACATGCTCCTTGCGTGCCGTTGGGTCCTCGTTTCGTTTGTCAATTTAATGAGGAATATGCCCAGTTATCAGTGAGATAATGTCCTTTCGTGGTTTGGTTCCGAAACAGAAGAGAGCACTAGCTGGACTGCAGCTAGTATAGAAGAAGAAAAGTGTGGTGGTTTTATCATGAAGGCTAAATGATGCGAGCACAATTTCGCAATATTCCCATTCTGACGAACCAATATAGTTATCAGTGCGTCCGTTTGGGAGCATCTCTCAGCAGCTGGGCTGATAGTCATACTTCTTCAGTGAGTCTTATGTTAATCCCGAGGATCACACATGCTGCAAGTGCCGCTATAAAGCACGCTCTTCCGCCAAAAAATATAAGTCTTTGCAGAAACTTTTCGCCATCATCACAGCACAGAATAGTGATCCACACAAGACGTGCGCGGCTTCCGAGTATCCGCGGTCAACAGTGCTTCCGAGTAATTCGTCCATGTCAGCCTCAGGCATCTATGACATATTCTTGTTACCCACTCTATGTGTACTCTATGTCAATATGTTCCCGAACTGCTTAGATTCTCACGTAAGGTCTGTTCTTAACCCAAGAATACCACTACTACCTACGAGGCATGGACTATTTGATCTTTTGTGTTGCTAGAATTTGACGACTGTAGCAGGTCGTCCAACAACATAATCTTCGGTTTCATAAATAGCACAACGTGTCAGCGTGTATTCTGAAGCCCAACACTTTGCTTCCGTGGCTTTTTCACAATTTTGTCCTGGGTATCTGAATGTTGGAAGGATGTTTAGAGCGACCGCGAGACATAACGTCATTCACATGCAGATAGTCTGAGGCCAAAAACCCTGTCGAGAAATCTTCTTATTGGAGCCCAAGTTAGGCAAGTTGTCGTGTCTCCGCACCGTATCACTCTGTCTCTTCTCCTCCATCTCCCTGCCCTCTTCTTCTTGTTCATCTTAGCCCTCATTTTTGTAGAAGCGTTGGAAATCGACCTCCATCGTCTTTATCGAATTTAATTATTCTTTCAGAGCTATGCAGTATGAAAGATCTAACTAGAACAGGTAATGCTACGCCCCCGATATACGACATATCGGTATAACTTTTAGTCCATGACCAGTTTTAGAAGGTATTTTAAACCCTTCCAAGACTGTGAGATCGGAGCGGATGTGCCCTTTTTAGGTTGCTCGTCTGCTATCACATTTCCTGGTATATCACAGTGTCCCGGCACCAGATGAGCCCCTGCGGGTTAGGGGTTTAGAATATTCCCTAGTTAGGCATGCCGGTCGTAAGAAGCGACTAATATGATCAAAGGTAATGACGTGCAACTCGATGGTTGATCTACGGATATGATGCCTCTCATTACCCATCTTATCCGTCCTTACGGAAGGAGAGCTGACATGACCTAGAAGGTTTCCCTGGTCATAAATCGCTACCACGACAGTCGGGCAGTACCGCAAGGGAGTACCTGAGCGTACCGGGTTCAAATGCGGTCAAGGACTGTTAATTCGACAACACTCCCCAAAGCCTTCGGGGAGTGTTTTTGTCGTTACCACAACCACAACAACAACAACAACCAGATAAATCTAGAGTTGATCAGCCCTCACATTGAGAGATTTTTAGCTGTCCTTCACAGTTATGCAGTTTTATATGATAGCACCCAGCGCCTTTAGAGCTGCTTGGCTTTCTGAAAAGCTGAAGGCATAACCGAAATTGATATTAACTGTCTTCAATATTTCTACAGCTTCCTGCATAGCGGGCGCTTCTGCCTGAAAGACAGGGTGAACCCCTATATTTGATCCCAATTGAGTGGCGTAAAATCAGCCCCAAACTTTGTCATCATGCTTCCATCCATCAGTGGACACATGACAGTACTCTCTCTGCGGACTAGTAATATCATATTTATCCTCGAAACTTCGGCACACAGTAGTCTAAACTGTACACAGGGAGTTTTTTGATGATGGATGAGTGGCCTACATCGTAGGCCCTCCATTCTGGTAAATACATACCTACCTTGATGTTTGTATATAAAGCTATCTAGAGCTACACCTTCCAACCTGACATAATTAGATGAACTCTCAATTGTGTTAGGTAACCAAATGAGGAACCTAAGCCACGACGAAAACAGCATGGCTTCGACCCCTAGCCTTCGCGAAATAGCTATCTATATCCTCTAGTCACAACTCTCCTCTATTGGGTATGCTCCCATCTGACCACAATTAACTCACTCCTCATCAGATGCTGATCTTGCAAATCCAATAAAAAGGAAAAGCAAATAGTAATAAGCAGCTGATCAGGTCACAGGTACATCGGGTGTCATAACATGCGTGTAGGGGCTAATAATATTTTGGTAAGGGATGATCAATAATTGACCATAATTGCTGAGAAACCGACTACTAAGTGTAACAGAGGATGTCGTCATACATATAAACTATTGTAAGTATGTAAAAGGTTGCTCATCGATCTCAATTTGTGTGAACACATGTTACTACATAGTTATGTAAACAAATACATATATACATATACAGCTGTGTTCAATATAATAGTAGTGAATTTAAAATGGATATCGTTCGACGAAATAAAAATAGCTCTGGTTTTAATCATTTTCATTTAAAATATAGCGAATTCCATAACAGAAACCACATAAAAAGAAATTTCGAAGTTTACACAAAGTTCACGAAAGTTAATTAAACTTTAAAAAACGGCCATCAAAATCTTCAAATTTTCTGACAGAACTTCGAGAAAATTTTCGAGTACGCAGCTTCGTATACCAATCCATTTTAGAATAACATTGTGCAAGTTAGAACTCGCTCAAAAATCTCCCTGAATTTAAAATTTTTTTTTTTGTCAAGGGAGTTGGGTGATTTCTTCCATACAACGCATGAAGAAAAATTCATTTTGTATGAAAAAAAATACCCAATATTATTGACAAAAAATTTCAGGGGAAATTTTGAGGTACTTCTAACTTGCACATTATTATGCTAAAATTTAATGAGCTAAAAAACTGCGTACTCAAAAATTTTCTAAAAATTCTTTCCAAAAATATTGAAATTTTTATGTAAGTTTTTAAAAGTTCAATTAACTTTCCTGAACTTTGTGTAAACTTTGAAATTTCTTTTTATGTGGTTTCTGTTATGGAATTCAGTATATATTTAATGAAAATGATCAAAAACACAGCTTCTTTTTATTTTTTTGACCAATATCCAATTTAATTTCGCTACTATTATATTGAGCACAACTGTATCTATGAGTAAGTACTTATGTACGAACAAACCTCGTTACCTACCTAGTTATTCGCATTTAAAATTCTCAACAGGTGCATTTACCTGATGGCTTTGTGGTTTTGAGCTTCAAATAAAAGTCGGACAGAATAAATATAAACAAACACGCAAATCTGTTTTAAAGCCCAAAACCTGACCTAACACAAGTTGGTTTGAGCAATACGCAACTCCGTTGTTTGAGCAGTCGTCTTAAGGAATTTCCGAAACGGTTTATATTATAACCCAAAATACAAACATATGTCTGTATGGTTGTTTGTTTTCATTTGAACTGTTTTAATATTTTAACAAATAAAAAATTAGTTATTGAATATGACTCATTGGTTTAAATAAGTGTAATCATATGGGATATATATTAGCCCAGCTGGGAACTTTGACTTCTGCATCATTTTACAGCCTCTTCAGTTTTAGTGAACCTGTTTGATTAGATCTAGCCCATCAGTTTGTGAAAAACAAGTCAAAAATCGGCGGAACTTTGTCGCTATCAAATCAGCTTTGCTCAAAGAGATTGAAAGCATGATTTCTACGTCAGTCAGATCTACATTTCATAAGCGCCCGTAAGTGGTTGTGCCAATTAAGTACATTTACAATAACAAAAGCAACATGGACTTATTGATTACACTAGGTCTTCAAGCTTTCATCTCAGGTCTTCAAGGCTTTTAAGCATTCCCTCTTTCTTTCGAGAGTCTTTTTGAAATAACATGACTCTTTCAGTCTTTCAGGACCTTTTTGGCTAAAATTGGTTAGGGCTTTCTTTCTTTTGCTCATTCTCTGAGTGACCCAATGGCTTTCATATCTAGCTCACCGTGGTTTTATCCTCCTTGTTACGAAATATAGTATTGGTCAGACTAAACCTTTCAGAGCATGAAAAAAGATCCCTAGCACCAAATATTTCGAGGTTAAATTTCGGTTGATTTTGAAAACAATTGTTGATAATTTTCTGGAACATTTGTAGATCAATTCGAGATCTTGTTGGTATTACTTCACTACTTATTTCGTTATTATTTTTTGAATTTTTGTAGTTTAGAATTAGTTACAAAAGGGCTATATTGTAATTGATTATTTAAACAACATAAAATAATGCCAAAAGGAACCGTAAATATTTTTAAAACAGTTCGAATTGTTGCTAAGAATAAGCCAGAAAGATCCGTGAAAATATTTATAAATCATCTACATATTTTTCAAAACCAATCTGTGTATCATAACGGAAAGTTTTAAACCCATTCCGAGACAGGCCGGAAACGGTTTTGGGACTACACCTTAGGCTCTCTAAAATCCTTTTAATACATCCCGAATTGTTGCCGAAAGTTAAACTGAATGAACACCAAAAAATTACTGCTGGTCTCGAAACTACACGGAAATATTTCCGAAAAAAATACCGAAACAGTCCAGAATTCAAAAGGAGATTATGGCTTGGTGCTCGCACCATCAACTAATATCTAGAGGTAGTAGCAAAACCCAAAAGGAGCGAATAATCGTTCTACGCGGTCACCCTAAATTTAGTCACAGAAAAGAATCCAAAATGACTCCGAATCCGATGAATTTGGATCGTTTATGACTCTTTTAAAATATACTTCGGAATCGTTTTCGTCTCTTTTTGGAGCCTTTTATCGATACTTTTCTGAAGCTTTTTTGAACTCTTCATTGACTCTTGAATGTGCCTTTTTTCCTCTGTTTGGTGGTTTTTATAACCTTTTTGGCCTCCTTTTGTAGCATTACATCTAATTTGTACATACTGTGGCTCACGATGAAGATGGAATAGTTGGTGCTTCTAATATGTTACGAAAACTTCTTCAACTGAAATTCGTTTAAAAACTCTAGTCTTACAAAGTGCAAGTCTCAAGAATCCTATAAATTTTGTTGATTGTTTTAAATTTTTTTCTACCTGTAGTTGGGTATTTTCTTCCATACAAATTGAATAACTATTACAAGCTCATATGGAAGAAAATAACGTGCCAAAAAACCTTGCCAAAAATCAAAAAATAAATTTTTATGAATCTTGAGACATGATTTTTATTTTTATGGGGCTAGAACTTAATGGTCTACAAAACTGCATGCATAGAATCCGTTTAAAATTCAAATTTGAAAATTCTCACAACGATTTTTTAAATTTCCAAGAAGTTTTGGAATATTCGAAGAATCTTCTAAACACCGATTCAAAAGATTTCTATGAAAGAACTATCCATTTTTTTATATTAAACTTTACCCGTCCCCGCTTCGCTGCGTCTCAGAACTCATAAGACACTGAGCCCGATTTTCAGCATTATATCTCCCACACATACCAGATAAGATACGGAAATTAATTACATTGCTTATTGAAGCACGTACTGTCACCTTTCATTTGATACCCATATTGTACTAAACACATTTTTGATCACCTTGGTCTACATATCGGTCGATATCTTCTAAACTGGTCGAGCTATCGGAACAAATGATATCTTAAATTTTAAATTAAACGTCTAGTAATAAAAAGGTAAAGGTTGCATATAATTCCTTTCAGAAGCTTTTAGGTGATGAGCGACCAAACATACAGACTGACAGACAAAAATTCTAGAAATAGTAGATTTAGCTTCTATTGGCTTAATAATGGTCACCCCTATCAATTTTTCTTAAATATCTGCAATGTACAGACATCGAACTCTTACAATTTGATTATATGTAGAGATTAATAGACGAATTTCAGTTGAAGAAGTTTTCGTAATACATATATTAGAAGTAGCAACTGGCTCATTTTCACTGTGAACCACTTTATGTATGTAATGTAAATTTGCTTGCTACGCTTTTAATAACGCCACCTCGTAACGAATCAGTCGCGTGGTCGAATGTAATGAAGGAAAGAAAAAAGAAATACTAAACGGCTGCAAAATATCCCTAATTTGTATGTAAGTGCGTTGCCAGTAACTATACGAGGTCGACTTAAAAGTGCGTGAATATTTCATTAATAATTTTTCTTATAACATACAAGCTGACCACATATCGTAAATAGAACTCTTCCCTCAGAACAAGATGATCATACACGTTTAATTCATTTGTTGGGAGTATTTGCGAAAAAGACAAAGAGCCGTAGCTAGCAACATATAAGAGAGTCGGGCAGCTGATTAAGAGTTAATCGTAGCCAGTATAGTACCAGAAACTAAAGAAAATACAGTCGGCGTGCTGTAAGTGGTTACTCAACTGAGTGAGCAGGTTACAGAATCCGGTGCGGTCTAATTTTTATTAGAACTAGACATCGAGTAAAAATTCTCAAACTGGTACTTATTTTCAGTATAGCTCTGAAAATATTGCCACCAGAAAACATCCAAGCAAAAATAATCGATACTTAAAAATTTTAATTGAGGGATTACTTTTAAATTCTTTCAAATCCAAGCCTATTAGAAACCATAGGGACACTAAGTGTAACACAACATTACTGCCTGGAAGGATAAATGAGACTGTTATCTAAGGTCAATCAAATTATGCTTGTATGGAACTAGGATGGACTAGTCAGTATTTCCTTCTATTAGTAACTGTAGCGACCGAAAATGGTTCAGTCTTAGCAATAACACAGCCTTCTACGACGGACAAAAAATGACACCTACAGCTGGTTTCAGGCCAACGAGCATATCTTCAGAGTTCACCTAAAATGACTTTCGCCCGTACCTATTGACCTCATTATAGCCTAGTTACGCAAGGCTTGCGAATCCTTCAACTTGAAATGCGGAGGCATGCCCCTTTAAGACAAAAATTAGTTATGATCCAGAGACTGTCGAAGTAGGTTTAGCTTTGGAACCGCTAGCACAGTTTTTAAATATTGTAAGGCCAACTGTGGAGTTGTGTTTGTTTACTTGAATAAAATAGTACTATAACTATATCCTGTATATGTTTGTTGCTTTCAATTTTTGCTCTTATCCAAAAAATAATAATAATTAACTAAGAATTATTATCAACTGGTCTTGAGTTCGTTAAACTTACAAAAGTATTCAATGTTTTTGGAATACTGAGAATAGCTAGTCGACTTGTTTCTTTATTCAAATGTGTTTACATTACTAAGGTTTAGGTAGTCAATCTTTAAAAATATAGTGTCTAATAGAAAATATCGATATTAACAGCGCAATTCTGACAACAGTCTTCCACCTCAAACAGTTTCACGTAAAACAAAAGTATTTCGTAAGACGATTGAATGATTAGACGACGGACTTTAAACTGTCTTAGCAAAAATTGCCCTGTAAGTAACTGAGGTATCGTGTCTGCTCAAAAATCTATACCAGAACCAAACATCGACCACTAATTGATACACCCTCGTACAAAGATCATTCATACCAAAGTGTAGAATATAGAAAGGGGGAGAACCTATAAACTGAAAAACACCTGCCTCAAAACTCCAAACGCATGTTAAATAGATGGTAGAATGACTTTGAAGCTGTGGCACGAGCAACATTTTATTGAGTGAGTTTTTTGGTTGGAAGAACTGAATTTATTACTTTGAATAGACTACCCAAAGTTAGTGTTAATGAACCCATGTTCTAATACTTACTTAAAATGTTCAAGTGGCACAATATTAAACCACACCCACACAGCATTTTTTGAAATCGAAAATTTTCTTGAAGAGTTTTTTTTACGGAAAATTATTTGAATAGTTCTTGGACACTTGCTGAAAAGTTGCTGCTTTTGAAATGTCATATATAGTGTAGTGCCGGGTTTTGTTCTTAGGATAACGCTGAGTCCTACAAAAGCTGAATAAAACTTCTGGTTACAATATATTTGTAACAGAAGCATTTTACTACCCTTATAGGCAACCCTTTCAACTGAAATTATATATATTTTGTGTACGTGTATTATGTACATACATATCTACAATTTCTAGCCGAAGAAATTGTCTCTTTTAGCATACTCCATACGACCGAATACACACATTTGTGTACATAAAGTCAGTTCTAATTCACCCTCTAAACAAAAATTAAGACACGTGCCCAAGCATTGCATGTAAACAAAGACACACCCACTCATCTGCCGGTGAAAATGGCAAAATAATAATTTTCCTCACTGAGGTTTCTTTTAGTAAGTACACTGAAAAAAATTTCCAAATATAATGAAGACTTGCCTGATGATAGTGTTGCATTTTGTGATTTTCTTTTTTTATACAAAGCTACATACTTTATATTCATTAGGGTGTGTCTAAAAAATTCAACATTTTTTTCATGCCTCAGTCTATAAATAACCTGTTAAGAGGGGTAAAAAGTCGACAGAGAGAAAATTTTAAACTTAAGGCTGTGGAAAATCAAAACAAACGGATTAATGATATTTTTTGATTAATGTTAAATACTTTAGTACCAGCTGACCCGCTAGACGTTGTTTTGAGAGAGAATTTTATGATGCACATTTGGAAATTCCTTACCCTCTTCATTCTTCTCTGCTTCTTCCTTCACGCACGCTCCGCGCTTTAAGACCCGATGCTGTATTTCTTTGCCATATTTGGAGCTTATAACTCAACAACTTGACGTAGTGCCTATATTCTTTTACTTGGGGGAACATAAAAGAAAACCACCTTCCATTTTATACCTACGTCGTAAGACTATTTTCTAGACTCACACCTGGTTCACATTAAGGTCGATGCGTAGGAAACGGGTTCGCATCTTGACCAAAAACCCACTGTTTAAACCCCTAACGTAATAACATTTTCTGTGGTCAAACCTGGCCCACATTTTAGCTCTTTCCATTCCCTTAATCCTTCACTGTCCCTTTCCATTTCAGTTTGCCTTACCTTTTAGGGCAATATCTTCCAAAGAAATAGCGATAAACTTTTACACACGTTTATATGTTGTTGTTGTTGTGGTAACGACTAAACACGTTTATTATATCTCTCCTAATGTGCATATAAACATTATCACTTACTTCGTTAATCTTGTCTTAGGAGTACAGAATAGGTAACAAGATTCATGCGATTCCAATACCTCAAATGGTTATATGAGCACTAATATTATGAAGCTAAATGTTTGAATGTCCAGAAGTTTTGACTTTGTTGCTCAATCACTTGAGAGCGGCGCAACGAATTGTGATTAAATTTGGTATGCAGACAGCTAATAGTCTTGAAGGAGGTATAGGCTATCCCTTTTAAGAAAGTGGGTGTTCCAGGGCCACTAGGAACCGTTACTTTTTCATATTTTTTTATTCGATATAACTCTGAGCATACTTGACCTATGCTAATGATATTTGGTATATAGCTCATACGTACAATATGGCTATCAAACGAAAGGGGAAGGCCAGATGTTTTTATTTGGGTTCTGCTATATTTCGATGTATTTATCGATTCATGAGCTATCGTTCAAAATGCAGTTGGCCTAAAATCCATCCAAAATTCATGTAAACTTTAAACATTTATATAATAAAAAACTTAGTTTAAGTTCTATGTTAAGAGTCTTTTTCAGATGTAACCTTAAATATTTATATAGCTGATAAATACAAACGTCTTCAGAAGAACCTTTGTTATTTTGCTTATTTCCTTTATGCGAATTTGAGATGAAGTCTTAAGTTAAAAAAATCAGAGTAGTAGTTTCTGAGTTCATCGTGAACATAGATTTTATAACTACTACTAATTAATTTCAGTGGATTAAAACCCAGCTTCCAGATTGAAGTAGTTACCATAGTTTCCTCAGCAGATAAGCTCTGCACACAAATAAATGTATTATCTTCCTGATCTTTCCACCTTCTTAAACTCGCGTAGTTTGACATTGTCCCAGACCCAATCCACGGTCATCACACTCAGGACTTGCACCTCGCAAAGGGGACTACGATCTACCACGATGACATTAAATGTCAAAACAGGTGAATAGTCAACAAATTTCTCGCAGTGCATATGCACATCTTTACGCATCTGGCCGCTGTCAGTCTTCTGTTTCTTATTTACTCTCCAACTCTCTTCGGAAGTGAAATATTTTATGAAAATTTTGTACAATTTTTTCCCACTCCCATTTATCTTCATGTTTACACATTTTGATATTTTTTATCATCATAGTCAAGCAAAACATACAAACATACAGGCAAAAGTTGGCTTTTTATTATTTGGGGTTACATTGACTTTATCGACTAGCTGGCTGGTTGGCTTTATTGATTCTGTCATTTCATCCGTTTGCAATGTTTCATCATCACACGCTTCATGAGTATCAAATGCCAATAAAACAACAAATGCGTGCAATTGCCAACGCAGCCACTGTGACAGACAACAGACAAAAAATCGAAAACAACATAAAAGATGCATTTAATCGATCCAAAGGCGATCACATTCCATTGAGATGTTTATATTTACACAAAATGAATTTTTTATGATTTCAAATAGAGATGTACAGTTGTGGTCAAAATGTTGGTAGAGCTTAAGGAACTGTTCGAAAATTTAATTGCTGGGGGCGAAATAAATGCCGAAGTTAAAAAACGATAGTTGAGGGGAAGATCACAATATTTCAAAGTATTTTTCACAAAAGCCTTATATCAAAAACGCCTTTTTTTAGTTTTTAACTTCTCTCTTCATTAAAACACTTTACTTTTTTAAATTGTTTTTTATTTAATTAATTAGGCATATTTTAAAATTTTTCTAAAATATTTATTGAAATTAAGACAGGAAAATTTAAATCATTCCGATTTCCCGAAAAATGTTTAACAAACGCTTTGTCTGTGTTCGAAAAAACAAAAAGGGTACGCTTTATCGTAGATGTTCACCGATTTCAAAACTAAAAATCCGAAGATATAAACCGGAAAGGATTAGCAGAACATTCCTGTTAGATTAGAGAATTTTTTGTGATTTGTGATTTGTTTCGTTTCGGCGATTACACATGATTTTTCTATCCGTGCTACTAAGATTTTGAGCGCTACTGTATGTATATGTTTTCCATTGCTGTTAGTATTATGTCTGTTAACTGCGCGGGTATCAAAATTGACTTTACTGATATCATATTACTAGCGGCCGCTTTGGCTTTTAGGCGCCGGCGTAGGAGGGAATGCGTGAAATTGTCTTTTTAGTTGCAAAAGCCTTTGGGGTCTATGTCTGTTTTTCGCACTTACCGGCTGATATTTCAATTAGACAAAATTTATGTAAACAAACTACACACATATGTATACATATAAATAATTGTGTGGAGCATCTCGTTGCAAACAGATGCTTTTTTGCAACAACTACAAGCTTCATTTTCCTATACATATGGACGAGAAAGCCTGTTCTATGTTTGTTTCTTTGTCTTTCGCCGTGTGATTAAATACTTTGGGAAATATTTTTTGTTATTTTTTTTTATTTAAACAAATGCGAATTCTGTATGCTCTGTAAGATGATCCCAAGCGTCTGCGATGTAGAGCACTTAAGCGTATAGCGCACAAAACCTAGTGATATCGCACCTCTAGATCTAAACAGCGATGAAGTAAAAGAGCACGCTGTTCAAAAAACTTGTGCGCTTACGAATTTCTTTTCTCGGTGAGGACTAGTATAGCTATTATAAGAGTTAGCTTACTTTAGATCTGTGTTAGCGGTTTGTTGAAGTGTATGCAGCCTCGAAGCATTTATAATTCCTTAATTTTTTCCGATTTATATGGAACGATCCCGAAAAATTCCCAAACTGATTCCGAAATGATGCTGAAAATGGGACCGGAAACCGTCCCGAAATAATCTTGAAATGATGCGACAACGATCACGACCCAAAAATGATAACGAAAAAGTCCCGAAAACATTCCCGAAACTATTCCGAAACTATTCCGAAATAGTCCCGAAAACAATTCGGAAACTATTCCGAAAAAGTTACAAAATATTCCCGAAAGAGTACCGAAGTGATGCCAAAAGGGTCCCGATATTACCCCGAAATTAGGCCAAAAATGGTCCCGAAAACAATGCTGAAATCATTCTGAAATGATGTGACAATAATCCCGAATCGATCCTAAAAAAGACAAAAAAAATGGTTTTGAAATCATCCCGAAAACAATACCGAAATAATCCCGAAGTAATCACGAAAAAGTCGAAAAATGGTCCCACTAACAATACCGAAATTTTTCCGAATTCTGCCTAATTCTGCTATAATTAGCTATTTCCTAAATTCTATGTTGCTTAAATTCTACTACAATACTCTACTACAATTTTTTATTTCCTTTGCATCAAGAAAACTTAAAATTTCACTCTTTATATCCCTGCCCAAGCATGTAACTTGTAAAAAATTGGTCCAGTCCAGATTTGAACTCTCCACCTCTCGAATGCAAGTTAAACAGTCTTACTTGTATTTCACAATACAAAATGTTTAACCCTCAAGCAACTTTAAATTTAAATAAAGAAAAACGTACGAATTGCAGAATACCCAAAGGGAAACCGCCGAATTTGCCTTTCCGGAAACAATTTCAAATCGCTAAATTTTCAGAACATTCCAGACAGTATATTATTTCAAAAAGGTTAATACAAAACTATGGATCTCAGCTATTTAGTTCCATGATTTCGGGACGCTTCAAAGCGTCTGATTGCACTAGATTTGGAATCCCGTGATTGAATGTAGTGTATATTTAATTGAATGTGCAATATTTAGTAGGCAATTTCTTCTGTCATCCCTAATGCTGACAGTAAGTGGATACAATTATCGTTAAGTATCTCAAATGTTTTATTATAATGGAATATATTATGCTAATTCCTGGTTTTTAATTTTAGTAGTTTATACAATCATTTTATTTACTTAGATATATTCATTTCGCCAAGAAACATTGCATCTATCTATATGAAATAAAAGGCTAGGATTAACCGATTCCAATGCGACTTCGTTCCGAAAAAGAGAAGAGCTGCTGAAGAGAGAGAGATCAATCGGAATTTACACTCACAAAATTTGTCAATAAGCTATGCCCAAACTAAAAAATAAACTAGTTTTTTAAAGCTTTTTAAATTTACTTAGGGCCACTTTCATAAAGGTCAGTTAGGCCTAATCGGCGATTAATTTGACAGCTAACAGTACAAAATACGTCAATTACACCCCGGTTAAGGCGTGGTTTCCTCGAAAGCGATGCCTACATAGCGGCCGTCATATAGCGGAGAAGCATAATATATTACGGCCGTCATGACGGTGACAATTCGTTCGGCAATGTTTTTTTCCACCGTCATATTCAAAACGGTGAGCATTCCATAAAATATTTCAAATATTTTTACACAAAACAACAATTCTGACATTTCTGTTGTTTTGAAAAAAGTATTAGAAATAAATAAAACTCAAAAACTCAGACGCAGGCAGCAAAATAGTTAAAAATAAAATCGGCGAAATTGACCGCAACGCTCATCAAATTTTACAGGAAAGCGGTACCGCTAAAGACGGTAAGCATAGAGGCCGCTATATAGCGAAAGTTACATTGCGGCACCGCTTTCCGAGGAAGCCAAAGCTTTAGCGTTAACCGGCTTTAACGAAAGCGGTCCTTAATATCTGAGGAATGATATACCCAACACGCAGCATTTTAGATTGGAAGTAAAGCTGCATCGTAACGATAATATTATCGCTTACCGAAAAAAACATATCGTTTCTGTTGAAAGGATTTAGTTTTTAACGTTTAAGAAATTACCAAAATAATTTCTTTGTGCTAAAAACAATAGTAAAATTATGAAAATAATATTTCGTTGATTAACGAACAGACATTATCGCAATAATTTCATTTCGTTAATTAACGTAAACGATATGTAACTACATATAATAACGTTAACACACTAATATGTTGTTATTCTACTGGCAATGCCGTGTCGAACAGTCGGCCGAATGACATACATACGAAAGAAAAGAAAGAAAGATACCTATACAGGTAATATCGTCTCAACAGCTAATTAGATTTTTTCATTTTAATTTTCGATAAACTGTCAAACTTGCCTGCAATCGGTTTGTTTACATTTTAACATGTGCTGTGTTGTTCTGAGGTTTTAGAGAAGTAATTTCCAATATGGCCGCCGTGCTATTACCTGTTTTACTATGCCATGAACAGAACATTGTATTTTTGGAATGCGTGAGTTTGGGTAAGTTTTTCAATAAATTCTAACTTTTTAATAATTGAAAAAACTATATAATTTACTTATTTGCAGAATATAATTACCATGGTCATTTTTGAATGCTCAAAAATCAAATTTATTTTCTTCACGAATTCATTTTATTTAACCGAAAGCTATGTATGCATCTCTTGAAGGTATTGCCAGCACAGTTTAATTGAGATATTTTCATTGATTTATTTTGTTGCAACATTTTTGGTTACATTTTGATAATTTAGTTTTGTGAATTAACGAAACGAAATAGAATCGTTTCGTTCCTTGAGCATCCCTGATTGGAAGTAATATCCACACTCTTAAGCCAAGAACAGCCTTCGTAAAAGGTTAGCTTTGACAAAAAGAAATCGAGGAGTAAAAAATACAAGGAATTTCGAGGCCGAAAAGACGTTAAAGGAAATGAACATTTGTGAGGCTTCCTTTTCATTGCCAGAAGACTAAAGGAAATGTGTTTTAATGTTGAAAAACCTGTAATGATGTTAAAAGCAAAATGAACAACGCGGCAAACGCAGCGAGGGATAATTACATTGCAGTCAAGTTAGTTTTATTTAATATATGCAAAGGCACTGTTGCTGATTAGGAAATAAAGACTATGCAGCTGTAAAGGTATATATTAGGGATGTTACGGAAGTGAGTTTGCCAGAAGCGAAAGCGGAAAATAACATTGAAAGACGAAGCGAGGTAGAAGAATCACATATGATCTTAAATGCGAGGATCTCTAATAAAATAATTGAAAACATTTCTTTGATCAGTGGTTTATTATGGTGATATTAAGACTTGCGAAATGAATAAGTAGGCTGGGCGAAAGTTTTTTAGCAAGTCATTTTTTTGGTAGATTTCTCAATCTATTTTCCACTCGAAAAAAAATTGGCTTGAGTAAAGTCCTTGTTCAAAAAAACTTAACCAAAATATAACAAATCGCGACATAATTTCTCAGAGGGGAATTCCGGAAAAATAATTATTTAGAACGTGAAATTATCTTTACGTCATAACTGTCGAACATTTTGAGTGTAAGATACTTTTTTACCGTCTGACTTGCGAACGCACGGACTTTCGACTGATCGAGTTACGCCAAGTCATTCTCAGTCCAGGTTTTCTATCTCAGTACCCCTTTCTTTGTTGCCGAAAATCTTTGTTACTTCCGCTAAGATGATCCATCCAGCGGAGCCTTTGGGCTTTAACTCGCTGCGATATGGTCATTGAATTTTCTTCGCACTCACCTATGATATCTTCAGAAAGACCATAAATGTTTCGGGAAATTTTTCTCTTGAATATTCCAGAGGAAATCAAATTTTCTTGATGACTGAGAAGTAAGTCCGAAGTGGGACTTGTTGAGAATTCGGCTGTTCGTGCAGATATGATCGAGGGTAGACTTCTTACGGGATTTACTTAAAAGTTCTCTCATTCATTTAGATGAATGAAAAGATATTTCAAAGAGAGAATTTAACAAAAATTTTAGGAGAATGTTTCGTATATCTGTAATAGCTCTAGAATATTTCGAAATGTGCTAGTCTTCGTTTGTAATTTGAGATGTGCTACTTTTCGTGGTAATGAGGTTTGAATTTTATATATTATAAAAAAATGGATGGATTGGGTATCAAAAGCGTTGTCTTGGTTTATGAACCTGCCGCAAAACTGTTAAAGCGTGGAGCTCTCGTGAGAAAAGACATGCGTTTAAGTTAACCAAATTTCAGTTGAAGTCCAGCTAATGGTTGCTAAGGCGCAGAATGCCGTCTTCATCTGAATAAATAACTGTTAAAGTAGTTGAACCCTGTTGATACAGAAAGTTTCCAATGACATGATTTCGACTTAGCGGTAAATATAACTGCTACAGCAACAACAACCGGGCCGCCCACTAGCATTATTCTTTTGAGAATTGTAAATTTTCGCAAGAGGTGTTGAGTGGAAAAGTAGATCGCGCCAATTACAATTACTTTTATTTATTCAGCGATTTTATTTTTTGTTAAAATGGGCTACAAAATTCCCAAAACTGTTAGAACAGTTTATTTCATAAATAAAATAAAATAATACATACAATTTTACAGCATTCACGAGCAGAGAAGAAGCGGCGTTGTTAGTTACATTAGAGCAGTGATGCCCACACACATACATTTTGGGTTCAATAAATACAAAGGCTGATGATATAAAATTCTAGTCTAATTGGGGAAAGCAGGTTATCGTCGAATTTTGCGGAACACTCGCGAATATCGGCTCTCTCGAGGGTAATTTTTCGGACATCAAAACCTAGACGAATTAGACAGGGTGTACCACAGGGTAGAGTACTATTCTCCCGCTCTGTTTAATTCCCCACTTATCGAGGCTTTCCTCTCCATCAGATTATGGCAACGAGGAAGAGCCCGTCCACTGATATGCTCTGTAAAAAGATCAACAACTACCTCGCCGACCTTTCCAGGTTAGTTGCCGAGCGAAATCTGACAATATCGCAGACTAAATCGACGGCAGGACTATTCATGTCATGAAAAGCGCAAATGAGGGATGCGGTAGACATCTACTTTGATGGCATTAAGCTTTTAACAGCTAACCGTACGATTTATGTCAATTAAACCTCGGTTAAAGCTGATCGGGTATTGCGAAAACGGGCCTAAGCATTTTACATAGTCGCCAACTGATCGCAACTAAAATTGCAACCTAGAAATTCAAAATAAATTCTCGAATCACTAATGAAAAGTGACTCAGCTGGGAAAACGGATTCGCCGATCTATTGCCGCGAAGTATTACCGCTATAATGTTATCAGAGAAAGCCAGCTCGCCGCGAATTCGTGGCTATTCCTTTTGGCTTATTGTGGAATGAGAGAACTCACTGATACATTCAAAAAATTTAACAATCTTATTTTCAATCCAAGTAGAAAAGTAGGGAGGAAGCGCCTACAGATCTTACTGTCCAGTCCTCTACGGACCAAATTGCTGATTCTTCACTTTTAGAGGAATGCCTAAAATAGGAAGAAAATAACTGTAATTTTCATGGCTGAGCCATGGAAGTACTTCAACACTTATAACATGCAACTGATGAGAAAAGATGATAATATTTCACAGTGCACGGTGAACTCTGACCATCGTACAAAGCTGCGCCCACGTGCTAGGCAATGAGCGACACTGATGTACCACATAGCAATGGGTGGCTGTGGAAAACCTGTAATTTGTCTACTAAACTTAGATATACCGTACAAATATGGTTGAGATATGCGCATACATTTGTGATCCCTCGCTGCTGTACTCGTTTTACATAAAATTTGTTAAAGCCAAACACTGGAGCCATACGTTACCACCACAAATTTCTCCCTCTCTTTCACTTTTCCAATTGTAGTTACCTCTTTAATAGCTATTGCTTGCTGCTTATGATGATTATTATGCTGAATGCCAACATCATACGCAGTTGATCATAAACCACTTCCCTATTCTATATTTGCTGATGGTTGAACCCACAAAAGAGTACCCGTTATACACTTTTACTCCAGCGAACAACAGACAGAGATCGCACAATGCGGACTTGAAATGTACGAAAAGCATCAAATAGATAAGTTCATATGTACTTATCTATGTGAGTGTGTGCAGGCAATACAACCCTGTAGTCAAACAGACCAACTAAGAATAGAAGCTAGTGTGAATCGCAAGCCGTACTAGTCAACCAAAATAGATCCGAAAAATTCCGGCTTAAGCATGATAAGTGAAGCTTAGATAAGGTTTCTCGCACTTCGAGTCTGAGACAATTTTGTCTATTTTGAATATTTTCAGTGCGTGCCGGGTGGGAGACAATAGTCCAACCATTTATCTTCAGATATGAACTTAAGAGGGAGCGAAAGATGCACTTCCCTCACCACTCTCAGGTTGTAGAAAAAGCATGGTCCCAGAAATCTGAGTCGTCTTGCCTGCAAACCTGGACATTGTCAAAAAAAGTGGTAGAGAAATAGGGATTCATCCTCTCCTTAACAGCTTTTGCGTGTCCTGTGATGACACCTGGAAGTACTCTCTCAGCAGATATGTTTAGTTTGAGAGGAAGCTAGTTCTTTTGCAATCTAAGCATGGCCATAGCATGGCTTAAGACTTTACAACCGTCCCAGTTAGTCTATAGAAAATTCGTGTCCTCAAAAGTTTGCTGTTCTATTATCCTCAGCAAACTTTCAAATGACTGTCGAACGGAGTTGTACGCTTCCTATATTCCTATTTTGGAACCTTTCCTGGCCGTCTTATAGGAAATTTTCATCTATTTGACATTGCTGTGTCCCAATAGAGAGGAAGTTCGGCACCTTCGCACCATATCTGATTGTATCACTTTGGATTTTAATGCCTTTAGGGCTGAGCTGTCAACGAATATCGTTACATTGGCTGCCGATACCACAGGGTGTAGGTATGACTGCCTGGAGATCCTGAGATTATAGCCCCGACTTCCTTCCATTTTTGGTTTTCGAGTCGTCCGTGGTTTTAGCGCCTTTTCTATCCATGATTACACCCTTCTCCAATTGCTGCTTCAAGTCAAGATCTGACGTGATATAGTCCTTGTCTTCTGTTAAGTAAGTTTTGACCCTTTTCCCATGTCATGTAATATAACTTCCACATGTTGAATTCCGTCAGTCTGAGAGCACCTTTTGTGGCCAAACGTTGAACGAACATATACAGAGGCACCTGTAGGAAATGTTGGGTTTAGCCCTTCTTGAGGTGCGCTGCTCACCGTGCCTGATATTCCTAGGCATGCTAGTCTTTGAACTTTCCTTTTATTGCTCTTTTTATCCATCGCATTTCTCCATTCATTCTCCAATTTAGTTTGGCGTTAAGAATTTCTCAGATATTTGGCCTCAAAGGACAAATTTATCGTCCTGACTTTCAGTCTGGGCAGATTGCAGCACGGAATTTTGGTTTTTCTAGTGAACATGACGAACTCCGTTTTTATGGGGTCTACCCCGAGCCATATATAAGCCCAGAAATCCTTGCTGTCCCCATCAGCTCACTAATCGTTTTGAGAAATTTCACATGATGAGTAAGAACAAGTCGTAACCGAATGCGTTACTCTCCTCCTTTTTTCCAGACACTGCAATAGTCCCAAAAAACTCGGGTTTGTAGCTGGTCGAAATTTGCTATTTTTCGAACAAGCTCCAAACTAGTATTTTTCGGTTTAGTTTGATATTCCACTATAGTAAACAATCATATGTGCTACACATACGCACAATTTTCATTTTTAATACGAAAAGCGGAGATGCGCCATGGAAGCGACTCGCGAGCCTCTCATGGCTTCATTGGTCTGTCATTGTTATTGCTCTTAGTTTATCAACAGACCTTGAAACAGTTCAAAAACGTAAATGGTTCAGTGATTATTGTTATACATACAATGTTAATAACAAAACAAAAAAAACCACAACAACAAATTTAATGATTGCATCTTCGAGTTCAGTGCGGTGGCTGACTGGTTAGTATGGCAGATAGCTGCTCTAACTCCAACTAACCTCTTTTGACTATTGTGTGTGTGGTTGAGCTGAGCGGTGACCGACCGGTAAATAACTTGGTCAAGCATACAGGTTGGCTGGCAACAAGCAATAAGCAACATAAAAAAAGTAGCGCGATCAGATAGTCAACCCACAGTGCCTCAGCAAACTCTAATTTCCTTGGTTGTGCATCTTCAATGGTTTGACTTTGCTGATAAAAAAATGGTCGTACTGCTCTTTCAAGTGCAAGTTTATGTTACTCAAGTTTGCATTGGAAACAAGGTGTCGCAATAGGCACTGCCGTACAGGAAAATTCAAAAATTACCCTAAATCGAGTTTCATCTTAGAGTTGCCACCTAATCCCATTATATTTATTTTTTTGGCTTTTATTTAGAAACCGAATTTACACGTATCAAAGAAATTTTTTGTACAAAATATCTGCTCCATTTCAAGCCCTTTAATTTAAGTATAGCTATTCATCATATTTTTTTCAAAAAGTTGCCACTTATTTGAAATTTATTTTTTTAAATAAAGTGAGATATGCCAATATGGGTATCAAAAAAAGGTAGTTTCCTTCGGATTTCAACCAAAACATTTATAAGTAGAGTTACTACCTCAGGTTGTCACCTAGTCCCAATATATTTTTATTTTTTCAAAATTCGCTATTATATGTTAAATGACTTGATATATTTCTTTAAAATTTTGCATACAGGTCTATGCTGTATATTTAAAAAATAGGATGAAATATGCTAATATGGGCATCAATAAACACATGTTAAAGGAGGGTTAAAACCTAGAGTTGCCACTTGACCATATTATATTTATGTTTTTGCATGTCTTGAAATGAGAAATGCAATAGGTGTGCCAAACAAGAAAAACTCGGTCATCCAGATCCTAAAATATAGCACAGTCTAGCCGTCTCCGGATAACAAGCTTAGCTAATAATATCTCGATTGGAGTTGAACTTGTTTTCGGGGTTCCAACAGTTTCGTCTATATGAATTTTTATCTCTTAAATGAAGCTCAGAACTCGTCAGCTTGACCAAAATAGCGTGAAAACTACCCATAACCCGTTCCGATACTCGACTATGAGCTAATATTCAGAATGATAGTTTCTAAGAAAAGGGAAATACACATATAGCTCTCGAGGAGCTACTAGGCTCTCGAAGAGAAATTAGACTCGAAGCGTAGACGTGTTCAAAGAGTACTAGTAGCAGAGCATGTTGGATCTTTATTCGGCAAAGGATAGCCACTCAATCTTCGGGAAGTGTTTTGGCTGTTAATAAGGCAACAACAACAATCAATCGACCTTTGAAGTCCTTTAGCAGGTCATCCCTCAAAAATATTAAAAGAGTGATGAAAAATGCCAGAAATCGATTCTGCAAAATATCGGTCAGCCGATTTTTTGTCACCTTGCAGGTTGAGCCTCAAATGCGTCCACATCTCGTCTGTGTGTGCAGAAAACTTTTTACTTAGACTGTATGGAGTTGGGTTGAATTGAGCTGGAATCGTTCAAGCGTTAAGATGCCTGCGTGGTTTGACGGAGGAGGAACTGTCTGTGTGTTTACCTGGCTTACAGTGGGATAAAGGGTCGCGCAGTTGGAAGTACGTTTGTGCGGGAGGCAGCACATTGATGGTAATTCTTTTTTGGCTTTTTTGTTTTGTTTACTGATCGCGGAGTCCATTACCATGGCAATGACTGCGACGCCGTTGGTTGTTTACTTGCGTTTTTGCTCTTTTATCCTTGGCTCCCGCACTTCGACAACCGTTTTTGCTGTTGACTTCTTGACTGGCGTGTGTTGTTGTTTGAGTTGCGGTGGCGCGTGTTGCACTGAAATATTAAACTCTGCAGCAGTACAGCCATGTCGTTTGCCTGATCGCATTCAGTTTGCGCAGGCGCATGGGTTATGTGTGAGCTTATTTGCCCTCGAAATGTGTGATTTTAACCTCTTTTCATTTGTCTTAGGAGACCATAATTGGATGTAAGTTGTATTCTTTTGTAAACGGGTTGTGAAAAAGCAACGGCATAAAGTTGGACATAAACAGCAAAGTGTCTATTGAAGCTCTGCGCTGCTGAGCAGTGGTACGGTCGTGGGTGATTTTGAATGTCTGACCTCTCTCGTCACTGCTTCAAACTACAGTTTCGCGCCGATCTCTTGGCCCCACTGGTTACCTGTAAACTAGTAAGAGGGCTATAGGGTTTGGCTCTTGCAGGGTAGCGCTATCTTCTGGCCCAGAGTAGATTGCAGGTGATCTGGGGCTCATTGAATCTGATTTATCCGTAGTGATTGGGGTTCTGGCAAGGCACCGCCTATTCGGACTGCGTCTTAAAATATGTTGCATAGAGAATAAGGAGGTGTAAACAGCGCTTCTCTTCGTGATGAGCTCTACAAATTTAACCAGAACTCTTTGGTTTTGGATGACTCGTTTGTCCGAGCACTTATCCGGAATTGAGAAAATACTTATTCGGAATTACATCGTTGTAACCTTGCCTATTTTGACCGTTGGGTCGCGATCTTAGTTTTGGCCTCCCTTCAGGTATGGGGTTTCTTTGGTCATTACATGATGCAGGTGGCGCAGCCTTTGGGCTTCCACAATATTAAAGAATTAAAGACGTTAACTTAATTTCATGTGGTATCACAACAGACCTTTATATTGTCCAAGTGAATTACTCTTTTAGAGTTTGTCTGGAGATCAACCTTAGCTAACTTTTATGAAATTTCTCTGGCATATTTCGGTTTTTAGTAACAATTATTTATCTTACAAAGATAATCAAGGTTTTACAGTCATGTAATCGAATTTAAATAGTTTTTTATTTACTCGAGTTGTTGTTGCTGTCTTGCATGCATCTCAGCGTTCAATTGGGTGTTTTCATCCAACTCGATTACTGAAGATTGCGAATAAAAATATATATTTTTGAATTATTCGCTTTGTATTTATTATTAGCTGATTTTCGTTTCATCTTTTTGCCCTCTATAGCTCCCTCTCTCCCTGCCTTCCTCCCTCCCTCATCTTAAATTCGGCGACTGTGATTTTTTACTGTCATCTTTTTTCTCTTTCTTTGCTCGTTGTATCTTTGCTTATTTCCTCATTCGCATTGACTTGCGCAAGATCGTTGTTAAGCAGTGAAGATCGTGCGCTACTGGTACTGGATCCTTAGCCAAGCGTAACGATAATTTCACTTATTATTTTGTGGAAACTGTCGTTCATGGCCCCGGCAACGTTAATTAAGAAACGATTATGGACCTCTTTTGTCGGTTGTTGAAAGTTGTATTATTGTACAATAAAAGTGTTGTTGATTTTTTCTTTTTGTTTTCTTTGTTGTACCAACAATGAAATTATGTTACATTATAACAACAACTGTCTACTTAATGGTGTGTATGGTTATATGAGTGAGCTATATGGCACATATACTTATGTACTCATGTACATACATATGTACATATGTAGTACTCATGCAGCTATTTACAGACATATTTACAGTGAAATCTTATTTCAGCAGTTTTCCATTTCCTCTTTGTAAGTCATATCATCTAATCATAAGCGGCAAAATGAAATCATAACTTAAAAATTTTGGATAACTACGTGGACGATCGTGTATTGCTCTGCATTTTTCAAGGTTACCATATAATTTAGTTTGTCCTAGATCGTATCAGTAAAACTATCCTAAATGGCAATACTTGCGCAGAAGAGCTTGAAATGCAGCATATTAACTATTTGCAAAAGGTTCATAAAAATAGATCAGGTCGCTTTCGAGATAAAAATAGATATAAAAAAATGTATATTAGGTGGCAACCCAGCTGGTATCCCTACCTGAAAGTATTTTTGTTCAAACACGAGGTAAAATATCTATCTCATATTGGCATATCTGATTTAATTCTTTTATTTTTATTTTTCATTCAAAGCGTCAACATTTAATTGAGAGAATTGCTGCAGATAATTAACATACAAGATTTCGTAAAAATATTTTCGAGATAAAAGATGTGCAAAAGAATAAATATAATATTATAAGGTGGCAACCCTAGATGTTAACATTACCTAGATATATATTTTGTTTTGAAATTCGACGTAACCATCTTTCGTTCTGTGCCCATATTGGCATATTCCGTTTTTTTTAATTCCATATAGGTGGCCACCTTCTAAAAACATCCTAAGTGGCAGCACTTAATTAGGAGGGCTGCAAATATAGCATTTTACCAACATACAGCTGTGTTCAATATAATAGTAGTGAAATGATTATCGTTCGACGAAATAAGAAGAAGCTGCGATTTTAATAGTTTTCATTTAAAATAAATCGAATTCCATAGCAGAATCCACATAAAAGAAATTTCAAAGTATACACAAAGTTCAGGAAATTTTATTAAACTTAAAAAATGGTCATCAAAATCTTTAAAATTTGTTTCCAGAATTTCTAGAAAATTGTTGAGTACGCAGTTTTGTAGACCAATCAGTTTTAGTGCAAGTTAGAACTCGCTTAAAAATGTTCAAAAGTTTTCAGAATTTTTTTCGTTAAGTGATATCTTCCATACAGCGCATGAAGAAAATTTATTTTTTATGAAAAAAATACCCAACGTCCTTGACCAAAAAAAATATAAAAAATTCAGGGAAATTTTTGAGGTACATCTAACTTGCACATTATTATGCTAAAACTGAATAAGCTATAAAACTGCGTACTCAAAAATTTGAAATTTCTTCTTATGTTGATTCGGTTATGGAATTCGTCTTGTTTTGAAAATTATTAAAATCACATCTTCCTCTTATTTAGTCGAACGATATCCAATTTAATTTCACTACTATTATATTGAACACAACTGTATTTTTAAAAAGCTCATCAAAATCATTCAGGTCGTTTTCGAGATAATAGCGGATATGCAAAAATAAGAGCAAACATAACCGGACGGGTGTCAACGCTCAGCGATAACCCTATAAGATTTTTCAAGTATTCATGAAACAAGCTCTTAGTTTTTATAAAAATTATTATTGTTTTTATTTTTTTAATTATCATTTTTTAATCAATTATTAAAAGTCGTTTAATTGAATGAAGTTGGAAAAATGTTTAGAGACAACCGCCATAGCTTTTCTTATAGATCCATTTCGGAAGCTGCAAGCTTCTTCATCAGAGAAATTTTGGCACGCATTGCTAACCATTAAGCTAACAATGCGCTGGTTTTGATGTCAACTAAACTCCTAGTTCTATTCTTTTTTACCATATGCATGAACCACTTCCGCCATTTGACAGTTAGCAGTGTGATCATGATGGATTTTTTGACATATCAGTTTTATCATCATCAGCAGAACTGCCTTACCGCGTACTCTCGGGTTTTGTTGTTGCTTTTTTGTACCAACAATTTTTGTTGATTTTTTTTTTTCAATTTTTGTTTTTTCAATTACCACGTTTCCACATCTCACCTTATTTTTTAAAACTTGATATAGGTGGCAACCCTGTAAAAACATCACTAAGTAGAAAATATAAAAAAAAATTTTGCGACATACAAAATTTCATTGCGTTTCCGAGATAGTGGATATACAAAAATATAAATGTACAAGAATAGCTCGTTTAAAGCTAGAAGATATGGGTCTTTGAGCCACAGTCGACCTAAGCGACCGATAGTCGCCTTTAACGCGTAATTTTATATGGTTGTATCTATGACAGTAGAATTAGTTGGAACTGTATGGCCTTCTTCGTTAAATGATGCTTTACGGTCTACACGATACAGCAGAACGGGTACGATAGGTCACTTATACATACGTATATAGGTCAGCGGCCCTTAAATAGCTGTATTTTCAACCGCCTAAACGATTTTGACCTTCAAATAAAGCGCGCCATCTAACTTTATACTTTAGCAACTGACGCCAACTTGGTTTTCCAAGGCAGTGGTGGCCTCCTCTTCTTTTGTTTTCATAGCTGGGTTCCAAAAATAATACCTTCCGTCCCGGATCATATTCTTCCATTCGCAACATATGGCCAAGCCAACGTAGCTGCTGGGTTTTAATTCGTTGGACTATGTCGATGTCTACGTAAAGCTTATACAACTCACCATAAATCCTTCGAAGAACCTCTCTTCCTCGAAAACTCCAAGGGCCGACTCATCTGCGGCTGTCATCATCCATGCTTCTGCACCATAGAGCAAACGGGTACAATAACTTGCCCTGCTTACACTGGGCAACTCATAGTTTCAGCTATTGATGAGTGTTTTATGTAGACTGGCAGCCGATTTGGTGCTCTTTCGCCTGGCATCATTTTCAGAAATAATCGGATTTACAACCCGCCAAAGATTATCATTCCAAAATGTTCAAGTAGTGATTTTTCCGCTGTTGCTCAGCCTTCTTAGGGTTGTAGAAGTAAATCTCGAAAAGACCGCCTGCACAATTTAGTGACTCATTTTATTTTTCAACAACCATCCTGCCACTCAATTTCATTATTCTTCAAATAAAAGTTCTTTTTGAGAAATACTAAAACCGACTTTAATTAATTCCTACAAATTCCATGATTCGCCCATAAAATTGTGGTCCAACATTTAATAACCCGAAAATTAGTAGGTACATTTGAGCGGCAAAAAAAATTATTTTTTAGTTTTCCTTTTTTCATTTTTTGACTCCTCTTACTAGCTGAAAGCCTTTTCTTTCTCACGCTTCAAAAAGCACGTTCGTGTATACATGGCAAATTGCGACAAAACCAAAAGCAAAAACAAAAAACCACAAAAAATGTTATGGTCATCTTTCATTGAATATCATTAACGTCACTGTAATCTCAGTTGCCCATTGTACGTTGTGTTTTCCTTTATCGTTCATTTGATTCTTTTCTGCATGTTTATGCTTCGTTTTTATTCACACATCCGCCTCATTCGATGATGGTAGCTACACATCAAACAGACAATAAAATGTTGCAGGTCCAAGGTAGTCGGTGGTTGAGACGATCACTTGCTCTTGGCCCCCTCAGGCAGGCAAACTAATCCAAGATCAAAGTGGCTATAAAGCTTTCAGCGATTCTGTTGGGAAAAGAAGATAAAAAGAAGAAAAACAATTTGGCAGGAGAACAATGGATGCCAATGCGTAGTATATTTGGTAGCGAGTTGATGATGGTGTATGTAAATATATAAGTATATATTTATGTGTTAGAGATGATGCCAAACCGCTGATCGGGCCGGGAATTCCGGGATTGCCTTTATAGAAAAAGTGAAATTTTTTACTAAAAACCAATCGCACATTTTTTAGTGTTACCCTCTCTCTCAGCGAATTTTTAGCGTTTTACAGTTTTACTAATTTTATTCAGAAAAGTACGGCATTAAACTTTGTGAACAAACAAATTTTTTTACTTAAACCAAAGCAGGAGCAAGTAAAAAAACTGTTTGTTTCTAAACTTAGAAAATAATTTCTAGTTGTTTGAAAATCTAAGAAAATATATTTTTTTTAGTTTTAAATTAATAAGAAAATATTTACCTCTTTTTAAAAATACTACTAATTTTTCTCGATTTTAGTAAATATCAGACCTGTTAAATTTGATTAGTAATTAGTTATCAATTGATTAGACGGCTTTTTTAATTAGTGATGATTATTTTAATTGTTTTTCAAAAAAAGGCAATTATTAATTGTTACGAGTAGAAAAAATCAAAAAAACAAATCTAAAATAATAAAAAAAAATTTGTTTTAATAACTTTTGATTATTTTTTACTTTTTTTTATTATTTCTTTTTTTTCAGTATTGTTGATGTGCAAATTTATGTGAAAAAAATCGTAAAAAATCATAATTTTTTTGACTATTTTTTTAATTAATTGGCAAATAATCATTTAAAATTGAAAGTAATAGTAATCAATCATTAAACGAATTCTCAAGAAAGTAATTAATATAACCGGTAATAATTACGGTTAGGAATCATTATTTAACAGGTTTGGTGAAGATATTTTCTCAAATAAAATATATTTTAGAAAATATTTTCTTATTTAATTTATTTTTTTACATTTTTTTACCTTAGTTTTCGTTTTTGTTATTTAACAAGAAAATAACTATCTTCAAGACAGCTCGTTTTATCACTAACAAGTCCGTTTTCATTATTCCAATTATTTACTGATTTGAGAATAAGAACATATTTTCCTACATTTAAGAAAAACATTTTTCCTATGTAAATTTTAAAATTATCGGCTTGGTAAACACACATTTGACAGGCTTCCTTGAAAGATCTTTTAACAATTCGAAAACTGTTGGAAAAAATTTTGTGTACCCATTTTGTTCAGCTTTGTTATTAATAAAAACTTTCATTTTAATTTAAAAATAGTGAAATCCAATTATTTGTTATAATTTCTCAAAAATTCCTACATTTTTCTGAACCTTAATTGTTGCTGAAAATGAATACACAAATCCCGGAACTTGTCCTGTTATCCCTAGATAGTAAAATTAGATCCCGAAAATACCATTAAAGTTAACAACACTGCCGATTTTAAGGCATTGACGATGTTGAGCTGTGGAAAACGGTTGGAATTCAGTATTTCAGATATTTCAATAGTATTTCAGAAACCTCAGTTTTATTTGAGCAAAATTTCAAATGTATTTGAGAAAACCTCAAAATGAACTCATAAAACTATAAACCTTTTTCAGAAGAGTAAAATAGTAATACAGGAAAGCTGATTATATTTCAGATAAACTCAAATATATTTTAGAAAACCACAAATGTGTTTTAGAAAATTTTAAATGAATTCCAAAAAAGATCACAATTTTTATCTAAAAAATTAAAATTAAAAAAAATTTTAATTATTAAATTTCAGAAAACCTAAAATGTATTTCAGAAGAGTAAAAGTCAATTTTATCAGATTTTGTTAAATGTATGCTAAGAAATCTCAAATATAGTTCAGAAAATAACATAAAACTTTCGAAAGAGCAAAGAAGTATTTTATATATATTATAAAATAAGTCATATGTATTTCAAAACCCCAAAAAAAATATTTCAAAATTTTTTTAATTTCCAGCCAAGAGCAAATGTATATCACAAAACTTCAAATGCACTTTTGGTATACTCATACTATTTCAGAAATAAGTAATTTTATTTGAGAAAAGCAGATATAGTCAAATGTCTTTTAGAAAACCTCAAAAGTGGTTCAAAAAACAACAATTAAGAAAATTTTAAACTTTTCAAAAAAGGGCAAATGTATTTTCGGAAACAGCAAAAGTTTTTCAGATATTCAAATTGTATTTCATAAATAATAAATTTTAGTTCAAAAAAAGCTAAAATGTAGTGCAGATAAAGTCAAACTTATTTAAGAAAGGTGTTTCAAAAAACCACAAACGTGTTTCAGAAAAACTTAAAAGTCTTACAGAAAAGTTAAATGGTTTGTCATAAGTGATCAGCTTGAGTCGAAATATTATTATCTAATACAATGTCTGAATTCAACAACTTTTTTTTTTTGACGGATATCTTAAGGTAAGCTTAAATATGTTGTTGTAACATGAATGTTTTCTGAGAACGAAACTGAAATATTTAGTTTTTCTTAGGTCGACTTAATCTCTTAATAATCTAATATTCTTTACAATAAATCTAATCTAAATCTAATATATTTTATTATATATGTTAAGACGTCTTTAAAAGTATTCCGAGATAGAGAATTTTTGACCAAGCACTTGAAGTGTAATGACCTTCCACTGAGCCAGACGATATATACCTATATATGTGTTGTATGTATGTAGAAGCATATCACTCTAAACTTTGGAGTCTAAAGGAAACTCGTCAAGCACTTTTCTCGTCATCTTATACCAGGCGCGGATACAGGTCTCTAGTTGAGGGTGGGCGATCATGGCCGAAAGATCAAAATCATAATTGCCATGAAAGTCAGTAACATAAATGAATTCCTAATTTGGGAACACCATTTTGACATAATTACTAATAAACGTAACGAATTAATCTTAAAGCACTCAAATTAACTCAAGTAATTGAAACGATTCGAACAAAAAGCAATCAAGAAATTATTTTATACAGTTCAAAGGTAGAAACTAGTTATTTCCAGGAATCGAGTTTCATTTGTGTCTTTTAACTAAGTGGAGTTATTTTAAATCTATATTTATTGCAACAATCAAAAAAGGAAAAAAAGTGATTAATAATAATGTTTATTGAAATTAAGTACATTTCAATAAATTCGTCGACAGATTAAATATGTAGTTTTGTTACAAAGATGTTTTTGAAACGGTATACATTATTAGTTTTCATAAATTAGCGTCAAGCTGCTAAGCTACAATTCTATATTATAAAATCAATTTTTCGCTTCCCTTTTATTGCGTATCTTTCTATAACGTTTTCAACGTCAAGCTTAATATTATAATGTACGTGTAAAAGTGCTAGATCAGTGAGCCTCTCTTCAGTCATAGTTGTTCGTAACCATGTTCTTAATCGCCGAAGGGTAGAAAAACTTCTTTCTGGAGAAGAATGTGCAATAGCATCCTTATCAGTGGAAAAACATTTCCGTCGCAGTGATCTAGAACTTCTACTGCCTATTTTCGTCTGTAGTGTGTTTTTACACGGGGGTGAACAACGAGCTCCATCCACATGCTGTTTCAAATACAATTTATTGACTAAAAATATGAATCATAAAAATCAATACACGGGTAAAAATCATATACATTGCTCGAAGTACAGTTGAATTCAGATTTAAATGTTTTGAAAATATAATAAATACACTTAAATGTTGTGTATTTATTATGATATATATACTATACTTCCTTAGTATAAGATAATATACTTATTATACATTTACATTTTACGCTAGACAAGCAGACAAAAGAAGATAAGAAATATTTCATTCGATCTCAATTTTGCGGAAATCTAAAAAAAATGCATTTGCATTTCGGTTAAATTAAGCACGTCCAATATTTCTTCAGGTCTGAGGGGGGGGGGGGGGGACGATCGCCACCATGCCTGCCCCCCCTGTATCCGCTACTCTCTTATACACGCGTTTTATTATGATCAAGCTATCCCCACCCCAATTCGCTTAGTAATTTATGTAAATTAAATTAAATACACACTTGGTATATACTAAGTTTGTATGTAGGTATAAGTGGTGGCATCTTTATACGTCATGTGGGTACATTCATATGTTCATTTTGATACCAAAATACAAAAAAAAAAATTAAAATTAATTACTAACAACTAAGTATATAAACATACATACAAACATAAGTGGAAATAAAGAAATAAAAAAAACATAAACACACATCACATCATTGCAGATCGTTGCTCCAAGTGCGACCACGACCGCCATTACTTAGCCAACCAACATCATTTCAACAGACAAACAACGACAATACCAGCAGCTTCAGCATTAACAACAACAATGACAAAAAACCAATAAAATTCAAAACAAAACTAAGATGAATACAATTGAAAAAGATTAAGAAGGGGAAATAATGGTGGAGCACAGCACAATAAATCGCAGCAGACTATTATGCCGGCCGGTCGACTAGCTGACTCCCTGTATGGATGGCTGGCTGGTCGATGGTGGTTCATAACAGCAAACGCCCATATGAACGAATGTATATAGACATTTACTTACATACGTGGATAGATATGTGTGAATACCTATGTACATAAATAGCATACGAGTATATTAGACTGGGCCAAAAAAGATTTTTTTTGTTGCAATTTATGTATTGAAAGCAACAAAAAAATTAGCAAACAGAAAATATTACTGCCTCTCTCGTTGCTCTATATATTACAAGCAATATGTTCGTATTTGATTTCCAAAGTAAAATTCAAATTTTGAAAAAAAAATTAGTTATTAGGTTATTTTATTCACAAGTCGCTAAGTGCTTACGAAAAAAATGGCTATTAATTATTGGAGGTCTATCATAACTAGCTCAGATTTTTTATAACTGATTTAATGTTTTCTTTGAAGATGCTAAGCCATTGAAGTAAAAGAATTTAGATGCATTTATAGGAAATTGAGTTCGACCCAAAAAAGGATTTTACTAAAAATTTTAATCAGGCACCGTTTCAAAGTAATCAAGCCTTAAACATTGATAAGGTTTACTGATTTACGTGTTTACTTTGAAAATTGCCTTAAAACGTTATAAAACAATATGGAAAAAAGATAATTACCTACGGATGCCTAAAAAAATTTAGTGGTCTGAAAAGAAAATAAAATGAAATAAAATAATCAGTACGAAACTCCGCATCTCAGCATTAAGACGTACAAAAATAATTTTCCTGAAGACGGTTACCACAGAGTAACCGAAATATATTGGAAAAAAAATAAGAAACCCTTTGTGTTTTTATTATATATTTTACTTGACCTCGAGCCAGCAAAACATAAATTTTTTGAAATATAATATAAAATCAAATAAAATAAAATAAGATAAAATAAAATATAATAAAATAAAATAAAATAAAATAAAATAAAATAAAATAAAATAAAATAAAATAAAACAAAATAAAATAAAATAAAATAAAATAAGATAAAATAAAATAAAATATAATAAAATAAAATAAAAAAAATATAATAAAATAAAACAAAATAAGATAAATAAAATAAACGGAAATAAAATGAAATAAAATAAACTGAATTATAAAATAAAATAAAATAAAAACTAAAATAAAATAAAGTCATATAAAATAAACTGAAATAAAATAAAATGAAATAAAATAAAATAAAATAAAATAAAATAAAATAAAATTAAAGAAAATAAAATAAATAAAATAAATTAAAATAAAATAAAATAAAATAAAATAAAATAACTGTGTTTGGAAGCTGGCTTGAGGTCAACTAGTTTTAAATAAAACGCAAGTTTTTTTCTTTTAATTCGATATATTTCGATTACCCACTGTAATCGTCATCAGGAAATTTTTTTCAACTGTAACAAAATATAAACACAAAATATAAATATAATAACAATTCACATTCAGTTTTTTAAAAACAAAAATTTTTTCTTTTTTCTCAAAGACATTCACTACATACATTTATTTGAGTGTCCGCATCAGTTGACGTGGTGTTTTACACTGGATTTTTGTTTGTCAACAAATGCCTAAACAAGTGTGCAGAGTTCGTATCAATGTCGCTTTTATAGTTGATTCGGTTGTTTGTTGGTGTGTTTATAATATGCAGCATTTCCAACGTAAATCTCTTGCTGTAATGCTGTTCTTGTTGGAGAACGGTCGCTTTGTCGAAGCTCGGTGTGTGGGAGTTTTTGGCACAGTGGGCCATGAGTGCTGTTTTATAGTTGTTATTTTGAAGGCAATATTTGTAGTCTGATTTATGTTGTGATAGTCGTGATTTTAATTTTCCTTTGGTTGTCCCCACATATATGCTATCACATGGTTCATTTTCTTTTCCATTGCACGGGATTTGGTACACTACGTTACTTTTTTCTAAAGGCGGTATTTTTGTTTTTGTTCTATTAAACATATGTTTTAGCGTATTAATTGGTTTATGGGCTATTTTTATCTCTTCTGTGTTGTAACAATCTGATTTTACTAAGCGCTCTGACAACTTTGGTACATAAGCTACTGACTTGAATATTTTTTTGGTTTTTGATTTATCTTGATTATTTTCAATTTCATATCTTCTTAACAGGGTTTTAATAATATTGTTGGGAAAATCATTGCTTTTTAATAATATTTTAATTTCATTCTTGATCTCCGTGTGGTAAGTGTCATCTGTTATCCGTAACATTCGCCGTATACAGCCCATTGCTGTATTTATAATCATCGTCTTTGGATGCTTTGAGTTAAAATTGATGATTCGTCCGCTTGATGTGGGTTTCTTATACCACGTGTGTTTATATTTTGTTACAGTTGAAAAAAAATTTCCTGATGACGATTACAGTGGGTAATCGAAATATATCGAATTAAAAGAAAAAAACTTGCGTTTTATTTAAAACTAGTTGACCTCAAGCCAGCTTCCAAACACAGTTAAAGAAGAAAGGTCGCAAAAACAATTATTTATAAAATAAAATAAATAAAATAAAATAAAATAAAATAAAATAAAATATAATAATATAAAATAAAATAAAATAAAATATAATTTAATTTAATTAAATAATTTTGTATACCACCAATTTAGCTGAATTGTTGTTTTCTTTTTTTAGAGCATGCCAAAGTTTCTCTAATGAAGAAGTCTAGCAGCTTCCGAAATGGATCTATGAGAAAACCCTTTCTTTTATATTCTAATACAAAATTTTAATAATTATTAAAAAAATTTATTACAAATAGAAACATTAATAATTTCATACAAATTTTTATTCTAGGCCTTGAGCTCATTTAAAGTCTAGGATAATTTTGCATTTTGTAAAAAGCTACTTTTTAAAAAAAAAATGTTTACTTTCCATAAACAATTTTTTTTTCGCTCCGTCTAATGTATGTAAATTATATAGGTATAGCAATACCTCGACTCGAAAGCAAAGCAGAATCAACCCACAGATTCATAAAAAATGCTTACTCATATGATGGTGATGATCATACTCACATCTGAATACATTGTTTGGTACGTACATACATATCTCCTAAGCACAGCACGATCACCACGATCGCTAACTCTAAAAATAGCACAAATGAGAGACCCAATGGAGGCAACCATTCGTTTTGTCTGTCTGGCTGGTTGTGGATGTTGCGCGACTGGATGGCGACGTTCGAAGGCGGGTGGTAGAAATGGTGGCTGCTGTTGGCGTTGCTTTGACTGCTGGTCCCCTACGCGCGATCGCACATCAAGTGAATGAACGATTGGTTGATTCTATGGTTTGCCGGTAAAACGAGTGATCGGCGTGGCCACAGCAACCGGTAGCAATCACAATAAAAATAAAGCAACAATAACACAGCAACAACATTGTTTGCGTCAATCTTAAGCGCCAACGGGTGATCATCGTAATTAAGATCGTGCTGATCATGTTGGTAATGATGATGAAAATGAAATCACAATAAATCTTTGTAGGGAGTGAGATATAGAATTTTATTACTTGGCTTCCTTTTCATGTATTTCTTGTTGTAGTTTTTTTTTACTTAATTCTGTTTCCCTATCTTTCTTATATTCTGTTCCTGTTTGCTTTATTGAAATCTGTTCTGATTCTATTTTATTTATTTTTTGTGATTTTAGCTTTAAGTTCACGATCTCGTTAAAGTCGCGTTTTTCTATTTGATTTTTATAGGTTTTTTGTGATTTATGTTTATTCCTTTGAGATAGTGATGAGCGGTTTTGTGGTATTCAGGGAATTGGTGTGATGCCACTAATACAGTGGTACTCAAACGTATACTACGCTTGTCTTCAAATATTTTCTATTTCACTATTTTCAAACTGATCGAACTTGTCAAATCTAAATGTTCCCACAATATTTGGAAAAAGAACTGGCAAAACGCTAAATATAAAGATTCTGGGCTATGAAAAAATCGTACCTGCTCTAATCCATTAGTTCCTAGCAGCAATTGGCTATTCCCGAAAGATCCACATAATAAGTTGGATATCTGAATTCGGTTTAAGGTTCAACGACTGTGATCGGGTGGAACCCGAGTTATTCCAATACGATAGAACCTGCTGTTATCGGAATACATTTGTCTCACTCGTCGTTCCTAGCTTAAAACTTTAATGTTGTTTGAGTCAACCTTTAGCCGTGTCTTATGGAGAGTTTCGCAAAAACACGACATAATTCCGCATGGAAAATCGCCTATGTAAAACATTTTATAATCTAGCTGAGCAATTAGTGACCCAGGTGAAGCTCATACTTTGGCAACACAAAATCAATGCCAGCGAATTTCAACACTGAAATCTTCCCTCAGTGCACTTTAAAAATGGCAGCACATGGCGATAGAAATATAGGGGTTTAGGACCGATTCTCAAATTATGCAACAGGCCAGTTAACCGGTATCGAAGTTATGAGTGACTCTCTGCAACGCGCCTGGAGAGTTAAACTGAGTCCAGGTACTCGTCCGATTCCTAATAAAAAAGGGATTTTAACAGGTCAAATGGAGGCAAGACTAGGTTCTAAAATAACCGAAGTCTGAAAGTGGCTTTCTAATCGGTACTTTATTAACCAGTTACGGGTCTTGATGTCCCTTTTTTAGGGGTTTGGGACCCGTGTTCAGTTCCTGATTTCTAGGTTTCTTGCAACCAGCGTCAACACTTGTTTTCCAGGTGTTTTGAAAAAGAAAATATTGCCTTTACGCCAGTTTTTTCGTAGCTGTTTTCCAACTGTTTTCACGGAGCTGTCGTATTTCTTTGCAGGTGCTACGCGCTGCGCTGCCTAATCCCCACGGTCATTAGGAGGATCGTCATCAAATTCTTCTAACAGAAGTCCAAAGAAGCTAGCAGGTTGGACCAGAGCGAAATTGGTGTAAGAAGAGTAGGTTTGATTAAACAGTTGAGGAGATCATATATACCCAAACGAGGTTGAGTCTGGATAAGTAATGTTTTAACCTGTTACAATATCCAGATCGAAGTAGGGCCAAACTGACTCCAGTTTGCCTAAAAGGAAGCTCTTCTCTTAAGCTATTTCGAGAGGTTGGTTGGTAATAACGAGGTTCACAGGCCGCAGTAGATAACTAACTCAATCTGCAGGTCATTTAGAGCCCGGTCGTGTCATAGTAGGTATTGAAGTCCCCAACTGGAGAAAACGTACGATTACTTTATAATAGCCATCCCTGCTTGGAACACACTGTAATAAGCAGTCAGCCCAAGATTTCGGACTAACCGCGAATTTTTAACGAAATAAATATCCATTGGCGAGCCCACATGACATGTGGTCAACTAAACTACTCTTATCCATGAAAAGGGAGGACTGCAGGCTCTTGATGGGCGTACTTACTGAGTACTGCCTTTTGGCTTCGCATGCGTATAAATTACGAGAACTGAACTGAATAACTGAACATTCAAAATGGCCGAGCTTGTCGGCATAAGTGAGAGACATGAGTACCAACATAACGCCACAAAAAATTCGAAATTCGAATATACATACGTAACCAGCGAAAATTCAAAATTCGCGATACTTTTTGAACACACCTCGTAGGTCTCGTCGGTGACAACAAAATGCAGGAAGTGCGGGCTTCAGGAGGAGACGGTTGAGCATGTTTTGTGCTCCTGTCTTGGGCACGCTAGATTACTACTAGCAGCACCACAACTATTAGATCGCCAAGCAGCAAGTAGGATGGGACCTAGTAAGCTTCTAGTTTTTCCCAAGAGGACGGAGTTATTCTTTAACGTGGATCCTGGTTCTTGATAAGGTTTTCGTTTCTGGTCAATGAAACTTCTGGTAGCACTATGGACATTTACAGTCTTTGTGAGGTCTTGACAACCCGGCCAGTTCAACCTTATCTAACCTGGCGAGCCCACTGTCATATTTTCTACTTATTTAAACTCTGTCTTCTTCTACCATTCACCTTCAAGTCTTATAGCTTTGTACATATATGGTGTAGCTCAATGTCTTCCTATATCCAGCTGTACTAGTGTTATTTGTGTTTTTTTCTGCTTTTAGTGCGTCTTCCCGGCTTTATCTCATTATACGCCACCATAAATAGTCACTATTAAATATACTTACGTATATATTTACATACATACTCGTACATTCATACCAAAATATATATGGACACATATTTATAGCATTTTATTCGGATGACTTCGACTTTATGCGGGATTCGTTTCGATTGGTTGCTCTTGATATGTACTCCCGCGTACTATCCATTCTGCGATCCGCCCTTCCGGCCAGCCACATTTTAATGCTGCTGCTGCTGTCGCTTCTTTTACTTCTGCTGATTTCCTCTAAAAATTGTTTAAACTTTTATTGAATTTTTGTTTTTTCTTTTGCGCGTCTCTTTGTCAGTTGTTGTATTGTTGTTGTTGTACTTTTATGTATAATTTCCTCCTTTGTGGTCAACTGTGTACACATCTAGATGGGCTCAACTCAATATAAGGGCTAACACTTGGATATCGTTTTAGACGTTATAAAATTACAAAGGAATTGAGGGACCAACTCCTTATGGCCTTTGTGTCGCTGTTTTCTTCATTTAACTTTATTTTTGTATGTCTTGTTGTTATTGTTGTATCTAAAAGTGTAAAGACAGAGCATATGAATATGCATGTATGTAGTTTTATGTATTTATTTATCAAGTGCATCTGCCGCCATTCGAATTCCATAACCCAGACTTTGTATTAGGGATGCTACGAATGTGTAGAATTTTCGGCGTTCGCTCATACGAATGGGTATGCTCGCGACTGGAAATCCAAGTACACAAAATGCGAAAGCTAACAGGAATCTTCAGTCGAATTCGTAGTGAGACTTGAAGCCAAATTCGAAGGAGATTGCAAACTCGAAGGTTGAAACGAAGTCGAATTAGAGTGCGACTTTTGAAGAACATACAGATTCGCAAACAATTTCAAGACGAATTTTAAGTTGACTTTAAGAGCAAGCTAGAATTTCAATCTAAGCGTGAATTCGAAGTCGACTATAGTCGGATTCACCAGCGTGTTTTGAGGCGGTTTTACGGAAGATTCCAACTATCAGCCGAGCTTTCGGTCGTGTGAGAATTTGTCGGGGAATTTTGCTTGGTTATTTAAGGCGAATTTTGTAAGCAATTTCAGTTTCAAAACGATTGCGAAGGCGAATTTGTGGCAACTATCGATTTAAACCCCATAGATAATTGCTCTTAGGTTTTTGCATATGCTTTATGATTACACCTTAAATGTGTGACGCACAATCCACAAGAAAGCGAATCCCACAGATTAGTCTCAGAGCTAGTAGGTAGTATCATCTCCCTTTCGGTTTCATTTCAGCTGTTGGCGAAGGGAACATGAGCAGCCTGGGCGCTATTATGTGTGAAGGTGACTACCCTGCAAAGCTTAACGGCTTTAGCAAATGATGTAGACCTATACTGACAACTCCATCATGATTGGGAAATAACTCTCCAAGCTATTTAAAACTAAACTAGGCTTCAGACATGGCGACTCCATCCAGTAAGACTTCTTAACTTGACGCTGCATAATTCCAGCCGAGAAATTCTCTGGTGAATCAAACGTTCCACAAAGTGCTAGCTGGGAATGATACATCATACATGTCCTGATATATAGCTCGAGATAGTGGACAGCGTCGCCAGAATATGAGATGGCTTCTGGTCCTTTTCGTGCAGCCAATGGTTAGTATCGACAGAAATTTGATGATGAGCTGTACACGCTTTTTCCAGATATGAGCAGAGTGCATAGGCTGCAATGCTTGGGTCATGTTATTCCAATGAGAAAAGAGGATTCTCAACAAAAGGGTTTTCTATCCAAGTGCTGCCTCAAACACCCTAGTTGAGTTTAGCACAAAGAACTGCCTTCGTGGCAATCCCCGGTGGGTTAGGGGCGTTAGAACATACCCGAGATATGTAGGCATGCCTGTTGTAAGGGGCGATGCGATCAACGAAACAGCAGACGGCCTATACCACAAATTGGTAGTACCGGAGCGAACCGGATTCATATCTGGCATAGAACTATCAATATCAGTTTAACCCTGTTCGGTTCGTCATGTCATATTCCATGAAGGCACGCACCAACTAAGCAAAACGAAGTACTGGTACTAACCCCTGCGGGTTGGGGATTTAAAACATGCCCGAGGTAGGCATACTGGTCGTAAGAGGCGACTAATTTGCACAAAGGTAATGACGTGCAACTCGATGGTTGATCTAAGGATATGATGCCTCTCATTACCCACCTCTCCTTCCTTTGGAAAGGAGGGGTGACATGACCTAGAAGGTTCCACTGGTCATACCAAATCGCTACCACGACAGTCGGGCAGTACCGCAAGGGAGGACCGGAGCGTGCCGGAGCGTACCGGATTCATATCCGGCCAAGGACTGCCAATTCGACAGCACTCCCCAAACCCTTCGGGGAGTGTTTTTGTTGTTACAACAACAACATGTACTGGTACAACAACAACAATTTTTTTAGTCCAAGAATTGAAATATACAAGGGTAAAAATTTGAGCCTAAATTTTAAACCATTCGTCGGTAAGCAATTTTTTAAACGTTTTTCTAACAAATTCCAAACCGTTCAAATACCCACATCAATTTTGAATTTATTGCGAACTAGCAACCCCCGCCCCTTGTTTCACACAGGTTGATAATGTTTAAAACAAGTTTATAATTAAGATTACATACATACATTCGTACATACGTCCGAAGTGAAGTAACGCTACCGAGCCATTTCGCGAATTCATCAAATGAATGGCTCCACAGCTGTCGCTTAAAGCACGCTGACTTATTCGGTTGGCAGCGAACAAACACACAAACAGATTTTTTTTTTTTGAAAAAGTGCTGCTTTTGTTTAAACAATTTTGGTTACATTAGAAAGGAATCAACTATTTTTTTTGATGCAGAACGAAAGTAAATATTTCAAAGTTTAACTTCATGGAAGATTCATTCTAATCGGGTGATTAGGTTATGATGTATGGCTGTGTAAACCAAAAATTTATGTGTTTTTACCACATTTTGTCCGATTGCCACGCCCCCTTTATATATTCCTTCACATTATATAAAAAAAAGTCCATCTCACACAGCTCAGCTTTAAAATGCAAAAAACCGCTTTCAAATCGGACCATTCTGTGCGAAGCCAATTCCGTACATAGCTTTTTAGCGACTTTATTTTATAAGTACAGGGTGGCGCAAAAGTAATCCTCCTATCAGAAAATGCTATAAATTTTGCGATTGGCCCCTAAAGTCAGTTCTGTTTTGACATTTGTGTAGTAAACACATGCGAAATACACGTTAATAAACAATGTTACGCTACACTGCTCCAGAACGCGGAATATTGCTGACTATTTATTTGACCAATAATCGGTCGGGGCCAAACGGTTACTGTGAATGGTGAGCGCTACAGAGCAATGATCAACGAGTTCTTTTTGCCGCAACTTGATGAATTGGGATTGGAAAACATGTGGTTCCAACAAGACGGTGCAACAGCACACACTGCACGTGCCACAACCGATATGCTGAACATCGGAAGCTTACTTTTGCGCCACCTTGTAGTATAGATAGATTAGAAATAAAACTGAGTTGAAAAAAACGTCAAAAACTTTTTTAATTTCTTTTCATTTATTTCTGAAAACCTTTTCAAGTCCTTGAATTTTTTTCAATACAATTTTGTGTGTGCCGTAGCTCAGTGGATAGAGCAGACGACTCTCATGCAAGAAGCGTCGGTTCGAATCCTGCCAACTGATGCAAATGTTTTTTATGTTTTTTAATTGTTAAGACATTTCTGGTTTAAAATTAAAACTCTTTTCTTTACGTTCATTTTTTCGAAAACTGGCACAATTTCAATTCGAAACCAAATTTGGTTTGGACATATATGTAGCCCAGAAAAGTTTTGAATTTAGGTTAAAATTTTTAGCCGTGTAGGTGTATCAGTCTACACGCTAAGTGGAAGTGCTAGCTCCAAACAGCTTTTTGAGGGCAAAGAAGCTAGTTGATTAGACTCAAATTTTCCAGGAGTATACCAAATACTTAACACGGTATTAGGACTAGTATAAGAAAATGATAGCATCGAAGCGTAGCGGTTTTATAACGCCAAATGACTGTTTGCAAATAAAAAATTAATGATAATGAAATGGCTAAAAATGTCTTCGTACATATATCTACTAATGTGTATGGAATTAACATAGGGGTATATCAGCTATTCTGACGGAACTGCCGACGGGGGAAATGTAATAGGTCATGATAGAAATCAAACGATTTAATCGAAATTTGGGAGTGAAATTCAATACAGTCGATAGAGATCACAAAAAGACCCCCCCTCTTTAAACGGCTGAATTTAATTAAAATGCTGAACATAAATCAGGGGCCGATGCTAATAAAATAGTTTGACAATTTTATGGACGTATCCAAGGGATACCCTGGGGTTGCGGGGTTTGCTGTCCGATCACGGGTAGCCAGGTGTGTGGAGATGAGTGGGCGGGGGAAGAGGTGGTTTAAATTAATACAAAAAATAGTATGAGGTTAGGTTAGGTTGCGAGGGCTGAGCTGAAAAGGTAACAGCCCGACACTTCGGCCAACAATGGGCCCGTTGTGATACACTATACGGTCTCTAAACCCCTTCCATGCCTAAAGCGGAGGGTCAAACCACTTCGTGGAGTCAATAATTCTAGCTGAAGCAAGGTCCACCTAGAGTAGCTACCGTCGTCTACTGAGCGCTGGACACTGAAAAAGCAGGTTCTGGACGCTCTCCTCCACCTCGGTGCATCGGCAACTGCGACAGTAATCATAGGACTTTCCCTTCAATATCCCTGTGTCCATGTACCCATATCAGACTGATGCTGAAGTGCTGAGCCATCTCTGAGCGACTTTGCTTTGTCGACGAATGAGTTCAGGCCTTTGGTGCGGCCTGGCTGTGTGAGAAGATAAAAACCTGTATGTCACTCTTAGGCATAGATACCAGATGTTTCACAGCCGTGTGTATTGGCAGCTTGGTACACACGGCAATGATCAGGAAGGCGGAAAGAGACCTCAAAGCCTGGGTCCGGTGAAAATATGCCTCTGCGCGATAGTATTGAAACTGGGCTTCATTTAACCAGAAACCGGTTTCTCAAATACATACATTGAACCACGATGATAGATACTTCTTTCGCCGCCAGGTCAAGAGGTGGTAGATGCAGCATTTTGTTGAGTGCTTACGTCCGAGTGGAACAAAGATCCCCGGTTATGTGGAGCTCCGAACTCCTTTGGACTTAATTGTATTAATGTTAGGAAAAAGCTTGGGAAGCTCTTTATCCGAGAATGCTGCAAAAAGTTCGCGGAATCAAGTACTCCCTATAGTGCCAGAATTCTGCGATTGTTATATTCTTAGAATTTTACGTGTTTTACCTATAAATCTAACGACAGTTCGATTTTAAACTGCTCATGAGAAAAATGTTAATTAGGAATCGTGATTTCCGAGTGGCGAGTTTTAATGATTTTTGATACGGTTTAATACCGCAGCAATATGTGGAAAATCTTGGTTCTTAATAAGGGGATAAAGCACCATTCAAAATTATGGTTTAGAAATGGGAGACCAAGGTGTGTAGATGATCTTCGCGAGGGTCGTCCATGCACCTCTGTTGTCGTGGAAAATATTGACGCTGTACATGAAATGATTTTTGTCAGATCGGCATGTGACCTATAGTGAGATAGAGGCAGTCGTTTAATCCCACCCATTTCAAGAAAAAAAGAAAGAAACAAGCCTTCTGTCGAAAGCTGCAAGACATTCGTAAGGGGTTGTTCAAAAGAAAAAAACCAGGCTTCTGTCAAAAGCTGCAAGAAATTCGAAAGGGGTTGTTCAAATTCGAAATATATTACATCGTAACAGGTGACGAATCTTGGATATATTCATATGAGCCTGACACCAAACAGCAATAGACTGTACGGATGCTCCAAAATGAAGCTCAGAATGATGGCTTGTTTCTGCGGAAAAAATGGGTTAAGTTCCAACTCCTGCTTTAGAGTTTGAAGGCCACTTAATGCTGACTGGTATACTACAAATTGTTCAGCGGAAGTTATCGCTGAAATCAGAAGGAACAACATAAACCGACGAAGCATTTTTCATAGTGACAACTCAAGCGCTCGACATCAAAAGTAAAATGCGTGGCGAGCGTTTTTCATCGCCTGAATAAGCCGTAGAAGCATTTACCACTTGCTTTGGAGGTACCTCGCTCAGAGTGGGAAAATTGTTCTGATGATTGGGTTCACCGGATGCAAAAGTGTGTAGATATTAAAGGAGAGTATTTTAAGAAGCAATAAAGCGACTTACATAACTTAATTTGTGTTTTGTTTCACATTTTCCCCGAACTTTTGCAGTGCCCCTCTATCAGTTCTTAAAAAGCACCCAAACTTTTTTTTAATAATTTTTTTTTTTATTAATTTATTTCTTTGTCAAAAATTATTTTTACTTATTTAGTTAAATTGATCAATAAAGTAAGTTTTTTTTTTGTGCCCAAAATATATTTATTTCCATCCAAAAGAAAATTTTCTCACCCCCATTTTTTACATTCAGTCGTATTCACGTTAATTGGTAGGTAATTGAAGACGCACACGTCCAACTATCCCAACACCTGCCATAAACAACCCCCTCAAAACACAAAAAAAAAACGGAAACAAAAATTCAGTGCACATGTCATCCGCGTTACGGCGCACTGCGGCACAACCTGTACTTCAGTTGGTGTAGTGAAACCAATGGATTTTATTTAATGACCATTTCCGTTTCACTGCCTTGTGACAAGTGTTTGATTACTCTCATGAGAAGAAGAAGAAGCAACGCAAATAACACTACAACTAAATTACGCCTCATTCTATATATCAAACAATAAATCATACATAGAAAGCACATAAATACAAAATATATAAGGACCTGCTGTGCTGCCTAAGGGTTGGCGACAATGACGTGGCCTCTGATTCGTATACCATGTACCTACTCATGTCAGCTCGTACTTATTTCCACAGATTTGTGTCATCTGCCATTGGAGGTTTGGGGTGGCGGGTGGTTGTTGTTGTTGTAATATTTCCATGTAATCCATGTTCTTGATGAAAATCGTTGAAAATTTTGCAGAAATTTATTGCGTTGTGATGTCCGCCATTGTTTGCATAACCTCTAAGGGTGCACGACGATTTGTTGATGAGGTTTTAGTACGGCTTTGTATGCACGGGGTGGTGGAATCGGTGGGTGGTGGTTCCGGCATATACTCGCTTGGTTCAGTATAACTACGGTAGTGTGTGGGATTACTAAATCCTTCAGCTCGAAACATTTATTGGAAGCAAAAATGCGTAGCTACATATGTAATTGCAACTATGTACGTATATATAATATGTATGTGTAAAGTATATAAACATTAGACTGGACCAACAATTTTTTTTTTTTTAATTATACTGACATTATTTTGCAGAATGGGAAAAGAACACTGTACCAGTGCCAGAACTTTGCTTAGTTTTATTGGAACTGCTCTCATTTTTGGTTTCAAGCTGCCAAAACATTGAATTAAAAAAAATTTTGCTTCATCATTAGTCTTGTAGGAAAAAGTGACAGTATCCCCAGCAGCAGCCTAAATGAAGCAGTACCGTTAATTGTAACTTGAGCAGTTACTTCCAAGCTAATCAAAGATGGATGGCTCCTAAATAACGACCCAAAAAACTTTCGTAATTTGAGCTTTTTTGGAGTAAACAAAAAAACACCTTTTATGAGGATTCACGGGCCTTGGGAGAAGAAATGAATATTGTAGAGCGGATAAACCGCAAGGCTAAATTATATGAATGATTAGGAGCATTTTTTTTTTGTACCTTACAGATCGTGAAAAGTTCTTTTCTGAATGTTTATCAATAGTCGACAGTTGGGAGCCAAGTCGATTGTATTTATACTGAGTTCTATAAGGCATATGAGAAAGTTTCTCACACGATACTACTACGTAAGGGGCACAAATGGGCGTTTTAAAAAGTCTGAGTGACGAGTAACGAAAAAATGACAAATAACATTTCATTTATAGTTAACAAAAAATGTAGTGATGAGTGAAATGTTTTTGTTATTAAAAAAATTGTTGGGACATTTTCTGAATTGTTTTCTGGGGGTTTTCTCGGTCCTTGCGGTATAGTTTTCGGGGCTATTTTGGAATGATCCTTAAAACAATTCCAAAATGATCCCAAAAAGTACTGGTATAGTCCCTAAAGCAATTCCGAAATGGTCCTGAAAAGATTCCAAACTACCCCGAAAAGAGGGAAATAGTCCCGCCAAAAACCATATTTTGCCCAGAAATGATCCCGAACATGAATCAAATCAACTCAGTGAATCTCAATTTATACATAAATAACCAACAAAAAAAAAACATTTAGAAAAACACATTATGTATATATGTACATATGGGTATAACTTTGTTGTATCTCGATGTGCTTATTTTTTATTTTCAAAGGCTTAAATAATAATTGAAATCTTATTCACAATTGTTTTAATAACAAAAAAACATTTCACTCATCAATCAAATTTTTTTGAGTAATAAATAAAATTAAATTTTTTATTTGAGTGAATTTTATTCAAAATGATACACCTCTGATAAGGGGGGCATTGAGGGTGCTCTCTCTGATTTTAAAGCTACCTCAGAAGTTCCCCAAGGAAGCATATAAATTCAGTGCCTTTTCATACTTTTCATTAACGACATAAGTGAATGTTTTTCTTATTCAAGGATTTTGTTCTACGTCGATGAGTTAAAAATTTTCTCAAACGTTTGCGACGCCACAGCTGTGCTTCGGCTTCAGATAGATTTAGATAATCTTTATAGGTGGTGTGAGAATTCGCGTCTCTCCTTAAACATTATTAAATGTTTTCATTTGATATTTTCTAGGCGCCGAGCCACAATCAGTGCAAAGTATAGGAACGGCCGTAACATGCCTAAATATATAACAGAATTTGAGGATCTGGGAGGTGTAGTTAATGTTAAGCTGACATTCGGTAGTCACACCAACTACAAACTTTCAAAGTCATAGTCCGTATCGACTTTATACGTCAAAACACGTCGGAGTTTTCTGACCCATATTTTAAACAATACAATCATCTGTCAAACAAAGTGCCGCGTAGCGTCAACCGGATATTGAGAAAACGGCCCTTAGAGTACGCTGTTTTCATTTGGATGCCACATGATCAACTTTCTATTAATAGAATTGAACGTAGAACTTTCTAAAGAAAATATTATGTGACGGCCTAATGCACACGCTCATGCTAGTGACAGCGTTGGTTGGGGGCGCTGTCGCTGTCAATAGTTGGTGATGCCACTGCTTTAAAACATTCTACAATTGTGTACGCAAAAAACCCTTTATCGTGTTTTTAGCAGGGTATCCGTGAAGTCAAGATATATGCACATATATATTTTATTCATATGCGTATGTACTAACATGTGTATCCTATGTTTTGCCACACAATATCCCTGTAAAAAACGATGGAGTATTAGAGTACTCCAACACTTAGCCTCATTCTTATAAAAAAGGTGGACCAATTTATATGGCGTTGTCCGCTGATTGGATCACTTAATCCATCTCGGAGTACTCTTTACTTTGCTTCTGAGTAGTCTACGGAACACCTACGTGAGAGTACTTTCAAACTGCTGTCAAAATATATTTCCAAAGCGAAAGAGGGAGTAAGTGTACTTTTGAGGACAACCTACTCCCTCTCTCGCTTTGGTGCTGAATACTCGTTGGAGTAATCCTTTGAAAGCATTTTGAGAGTACTCTCACGTAGGTGCTCCATGGAGTATTCAAAAGCAAATAAATGGAGTACTTCGAGATGGATTAGGTGATCCAATCAGCGGACAACGCCATATAAATTGGACCACCTTTTTAGATGAATGGGGATAAGTGTTGAAGTACTCTAATACTCCTTAAGGGGTATTCTTTGGATGATGGAACGGAGTACTTCCGTTTTTTGCAGGTATCACCAATGTTCATTTGATGCAAAGTTCCATAAAACCAACGTCACCAAGACAACCAATCGCGGCCAAACGGAACCAAAAGAAAAGAATTTACTTCCTACTTTTGCAATTGGTATTGTGGTTGTTACTGTTTTTGTTGGTTTTACTTAGTTTCGGTTTCATTTTATTGTAATCACTGTTTTCAGTTGAATAAGCTTTTATGTTTTTAAAATATACAAGATGCCACAGGAAGTATCGGAAGTACCGAACCTTGATCTATTAGTTTAACTCCAGAAACCCGACTTGTTTTAGGTATTTTAACACAAAATCGAATCGAACAGAGCACTTCTCGTCCCTCATGCGGTGAGTTTTCACATAACTTTAAATACCTCTCCAGATAAACTCTGAAACTTACTTTTCCGGGAGAAAATACAAGACAGTTGTTGGTCCAAACTTGTTAAAGAAGCATAGACCTTCCACAGAAGTTTGTTCATCGTCTCGTCGTTCCTGCTTCAAATCAATATCGAAGCTGTCCAAAAGCTCTGAATAATATTCGCGCGCAGTCATTTGATCCCTTTACATCCTTTATGTTAATGGCAAAAAGCTTTGGCCACAACCTTGTTTGCCGACAGATCAACTTTGGTCTGATTGGCCCAGAAGACCACTATCCCGAATGTTCCTTGATTTCTGGTGTGGGGTGGCTGATCCATGTTTCGTTTATGGCATCAAATAATTTTCATTCGGTTTGGGGCTGCACTTCTCTCACACCTTTGAAGTGGTCACACCTCATGACTTGTAAGATGTGTTGTATTCGGTTGCCTGCGGTCCCAACCATTTCACGGACTTTCATGCGCCGATCGTCCGATATCATTTCAAGGACTTTATCGACGATGTCTGCCGTAACTACTTTTTTTGGGCAGTGTAATGGTCGGTGTTACTTGTGCTCCTACTTCCAGAACGGAACTCAGTAAGCCACTTCCTAAGCATTGAAACTGTTGAGGCAGAGTCCTCATAGCCAAGCTCCAACAGCTAAGTCTTCTTTGGTTTCCCTGGTATTTTTTTTTACAGAAAAAAAAGTATTTAAAGAAGCCCTACCGATTCTGCAACTCACAACTGGAGTCTGGCGATTTCAGCATTTGGTAATTTTTGAGACAGTAAAATTATGGTGAGTTGGTGAATAACAAAAATTGTGGTGACTTGGTGAATAACATACATTATGGTTAGTTGGGGAATAACATAAATTGTGGTGAGTTGGTGAAATACTTTTTACTTTTACTGAATTACTCCCGTTAGCGGCGCACACAAACCCTATCGTTCACTGGACGAAATTTTACATCTTTTAACGAACTAAAGGGTGTTTTTTTTAGGGGTATAGAACTTCGAATTGAAATAAAACACAAGAAAATCGTTTTAAGGTCCATCAATTTGACTTTATTGGAGGGATAATTTTATGCCATTAATGTTTAAATATGATTTCGGGCATGTGGCCGCCGCGGCTGGCTCGAATAAAGCCAATTCTACAGGTCCAATTTTCAACCACTTTTTCGAGCATATGGGGCCGTATGTCGGCAATAACGCCACGAATGTTGGCTTCCAATTCCCCTAACGTTTCTGGTTTGTTGGTGTAGACGAGCGACTTCACATATTCCCAAAGAAAATAATCCAATGGTGTCAAATCACACGACCTTGGTGGCCAATTGACAGGTCCATTCCGCGAAATTATGCGCTCATCGAATGTTTCCTTCAATAAATCGATTGTGACGTGCGCTGTGTGGCATGTAGCGCCGTCTTGTTGGAACCACAACTCATCCACATTCATGCCATCCAATTCGGGAACAAAATAGTCGGTTATCATGGCTCTATACCGGTCTCCATTAACGGTAGCTGCCTCTCCAGCATTATTGCGGAAGAAGTATGGCCCAATGACTCCACCAGCCCATAGAGCACACCAAACAGTCAGTTTTTGTGGATGTAATGGCGTTTCAAGGGTCTCATGTGGATTCTCTTCACTCCAAATGCGGCAATTTTGCTTGTTGACGTAGCCATTCAACCAAAAATGAGCCTCATCACTGAACAAAATTTTGCGATGAAAATCAGCATCGAAATCAATCTCATTTTCGGCCCATACACCAAAATCACGACGCATTGCATGGTCTCGCGGCTTTAATTCTTGCACAAGCTGGATCTTGTAAGGTCGCAAGCCAAGATCTTTGCGCAAAATCTTCCATAAAGTTGATGGACAAAGCTCCAATTGCTGTGCACGGTGGCGAATCGATTCATTCGGGTCCTCTTCAACACTTTGCTCTACAGCGGCAATTGTTTCTTCGGTGCGCACTGTTCGACGTCTCTGCGGATGCGTATTATCACATAGAGTAAACGTAGTGCGAAAACGATCCATGGTTAACCGAATTAATTGCTCTGATGGACGATTATGTCGACCATAAAATGGACGGAGCTCACGGTAAACTTCGCGAACTGAACCATTATTTTCGAAATAAATTTGCACGATTTGCAAGCGTTGTTCTTTTGTCAACCTGTTTATGATGAAATGGCAAACCAAACTGAACATAAATGACATTAGAGTTGCCAGATTTGACCACAAAATGCCAAATTTATCTCTATTCGAAAAACAAACCTGTAAAAAAAACACCCTGTAGTTTTTTCGCGAACTACACAACTCTGCTTATAACTTTAGCTAAGTATTCAATCTTGGGTTCCACCCGAACTTAGACTTTCTTGCATGAAGAAATTTAATCAGTCGGTAACTTAAGCGACACCTTGTAGCAAGCGGTGTATATCTGGAAGATAGTAGCTCAGATAGAGAAAAGAGGTCATGCTGGCGCTGGTGAACCTAAGCTAGCAGCACATGGTGCACACAGTGTCGTTGTATTCTCTTGAAGAAGTTTTGTGCAAAACTTATCGCATTTGCAATTTGAGAGAAATTCCAAAAACTGCAATCTGCACCAATAGCATTTCCTACCCCACAACCAACCAACAATCCATAACGGCCAAACGACTACTTTTCGCAACCCTTGCACCAACTCTTTTCGTTTACTCCGTCTCGCTTGCATTTATACCCCTGATAATATATAACATAGTTTGGCCTAGACTCTCGTCTCCGTTCGTTGCTTTCGTCCTACACAGATACGTGAGTACGTGCAGCTGAGTTAAGTGCTGTTCCGTTGAGTTGCGCAATATTGGGCTCACATTTGGGTCTTGCTTTTCCTAGCTTTGTACCTATTCGTCGACAACTTTTCATTGCAAAACTTGCGTTCGTAGATGTGCTTGTATATATATGGATATGCTGAGGCGAGCGGGTATCCGGTGCGCACAATTGGAACGGAAGAATTTTCAAGATATTTCAGAATTTATTGCTGCTGCAATGTGCAATGTTGGGCCAATAAAAAATTGTCGCAAAACGTTTTATGGCAGCAGAAACTTTGTTGTATTAATCCTTGCAGATGAAATTACATACAAAGATAGCGACACAAATAAATGCTTGAACCCAGTAAACCACAAGGATTATGGCATACTAAAGAAGATTTCAGAGAGAGAGAGAGATAGAGAGGACTATAAAACAGCTGATTAAATATTTCTAAGTAGTGTTGCCACCTAATCCAAGTTTACTCATTCTTGACTCTGCGAAGTTGCCACTTATCTAAAAAAAATTTCAATGAAATAATAATACTGTTATCTATTTATTTTTCCCAAAACCACTGGATCATTTGGATGAGTTTTTTATTACACATATATATGTTTTAAGCTCTCCTAGTGCTACCATTTCCGATACTTTTAAGAAGTTGCCACCTATAAGAAATATAAAAAAACAAATGAGATAGCCCAATGTGGGTATTTCAACAAAAAATATTTTATTTGGCGTTATATCCTAGCGTTGCCACTTAACAACTCTTTTTTTTACCCGTTATTATGCCTCAAACTATTTGAAACATTTGTTTAAAATCTTTAACCCATTTAAGGATGTCTTGTAAAGTCGCCACCTATCTGAAATTATAAATTCAATTGAACTTCCTTGTCTCGCTTCAAGAGATAGCTAAGAGCGAGTTATACTCTCAGCACAAAGTCTTCGCACATTTTCGCCCTTTCTTTGTCCTCAGCAACATTTTATTTGAAAGCTTCCGCTTCCAGCAAACTTTATGGTTAATTGGGAAACTTGTTTTATAACGTTTTCACTTGTACGAGTGTTCACTAGCCGTTGGCATTTGTATGAACTTTCTTGAATTTCTGCCAAAATGCTTGAGTGCATATGCAATTCCTCTTTCAGTGACAGTGACACAAGTGGAGGATAGATGACAGCAGGAAGCCAGAGAACGCGATAGATTGCATTATGCAAATGAGACAAGTTTGGCGTTTACCAATTTTAAAGTGAGTCGATGATGGAATATAGACCTTGATTATTTGACGCGTTCGAACATAAAAAAGTTAAAATACAGCCTTTAAGTTTGCTTTATTTTTGGAATAATTTGGGTAAGTTAGTAAAGCTCGATAAAAAAAAGAGTTACTGAAATGGAACTTTACAAGTGGAAACGAAAAAGTCGCCTTAGTCCTCTCTCATCTAGCACTGATCGATCCGTAAATAGGTTATCGGTTGCTTAATTTCAGATGCTACTTCGATAACACCTATCTGTTGAGGAATCCATACAAAATGCAATGTCAAAAATACACTGTCGGGTTGGATAACTCGAGAAGTGGTTTTACAAATACAACAACATGATATTTTTTTTTCTGGCATTCAACAATGAAAAATATCGATTTGTCATTCATTCCGAGTAGCACTCTGAAAGTTTCGAGTCCGATTAAGCGGTGTGAATTCAATTAAATATAATCGAAACTGAAGGAGCAGATACGGCAGAGAGCAGAGGAACCTATAACTAGCACAGTGCGTTCTCATAATCAGCATCCCTTTAAAAGATGATAGTATGGTGGACCTTCATGTATTTCAAGTCATGTTTTGACTTTGCAGTGAATCAAGGACAGCAGAAACCCAGGAAGAGTTACAACAATCCCACTCGTGCCTCTTGGGCCCCGATATTACAGTGCCCGATGAATACCGCAACTAAACTTAACATGTTCCTTTCATTCATTTCAAGATTTTCTGGAAACTATGTATGACTGCAATCTCTTTCCTGTGCTATTAGCCTAGTTAAGCTTAATTTGAGAGAAACTATCCTTGACAAGTGAACCCACATCAAAGGAGGAACCCACATTAAAGGAGCCTTATGTCGACTTTTTAATTATTTAGCCTACCCCCTAAAATGCCTATAAAGACTCAATGTTATCTATGCTGACCTGAAAGTCTAAAGAGCTGTCTCACTATTCCCTATCTATCCTATTACCGGCACTATTCGCAGATACTAATGGCTTGCTGGCTTGCTAGATAATTAAAGATCGCGAAGAGATGCACGATCACTGCATACAAGCGCCGCATTGATGTGTACGTGCTTGGTTCGTTGAAGTGGATTGTGGAACTCTGAGCGAGCTCACTAACTGTCCAATCGTTGCTAGTAGGGGAAAAGTAGAAGTATATAGTTTGTATCGAAGTTTGATGGGGACCAATTTTGTTAAAGATAGTGCTTCATTGTAGGAGAGCCATATAATCCTAGACACTCTATAGAACTTGAAACGCTTCCACCTATTGCTAGCATCGTTAGCCAGTACTAACAATTGTGGCCCCTGATAAGCTCCTGAGTTGGAAGAACCTACTTCGCTTCTAAGGCATCAAAAGCCGATTAACTAGTAGGCCTTCTCGTTTTTCTATATGTTTCGATGCCCCGGCACCCATATTAAAGAAACAATATATCGGCTTTGCCAGATTATAGGACCACTCGATGTTATCGTCGCTGACCTGAGAGCTCAAACAGCCAGTATCATAAAAGATGGTTATTCTACTACTGTCTTGCAAAATATTCCCGCTTCCAATCCACAGGCGATTTTGGATCCGCCCTTAAAAACTTAAATGTCGAACTGCTAAGTGAACTTTAGTTCTTTCCAATGGATGTGGATCATTCAAAATTAAAAAAATACATCATCCAGCTAACTTATAATATTCGCAAGAGATGGGTATGTTGTTTTCGATCTACAAGTAGATTTATTGAGAAAAACTCTGAATGGTTATAAGAAAGTCTGGATTTCACAGATTATATGCTTGATGTTGAGCCATGCACTTCTCGTGATATTCCTAAGCCGTGGAGGCCAACAAAAAACTTCTCTGAGCCATCCCTGCGCACAAAAAAACGAAAAGCTAAGGAAGTAATTAACAATGTCAATAATGATCAACTGTTAATGACAGCGGAGTTGAAATTACGATCATCAGGGAAAAAAAGTCTGCAAAAATAATTGAGGAGTTGTCAACAGCATAACCATCAAGAGGCACTGCAATCAAAGAGTCCCGACTATCGGAAGAAAATACGAAAAGTTTGTCACCAGATCAAGCAATTGCGATGAGAGTTGACTCAAATCTTTCAACACATGAATACTTCCTCATCCGGCAGCACACTTCAGAAGTTAACAGAAAAATATATCCTTCATATAACTGTTTAAAATAATCAAAGGTTTTATGCTATCCTGAAAAAATAACCGTAACGGAAACCTATGCTGAAATTGTATTGCAATCCCTAATTGATCAAAGCTTACGAAGATTGTGTCTTGCACAAGAAAAGGTATTGCTTTCTATTCCTGAGGTTAAAGAACTAAATGCAATTATAAAATGGGGATGTGATGGAGCTGAGCATAGCTGTTACAAACAACAATTTTCGGAAGAAAACTAATCGGATACTAGTATGTTTTTCATTTCACTAGTACTTCTTCGAATGTATACAATGGTTGACGAACGAAAGGTTATAGTTTGGAGTAATCCTGCTCCATTTTCCACGAGATACTGCCGCCCGATAAAATTTGTTTTTACAAAAGAAACACGTGATGTCATTTCAAAGAACAACAATTCAAACAGATAACCTAAACTTACTAGTGAAATTAAAGTTTGTGTTGTGCATGATAGATGGCAAAGTTTGCAACGCTCTGTCGGCATATACATCATCGCAAAAGTGCTACATATGTGGGGCTTCTCCAAAAGATATGAACAATATGCGAGCCCTGTCAGAGCGAAATGTTGACGAAAGCATGTTTACTTTCGGAATTTCTCCTTTACATTCTTGGATACGATGCATGGAATTGATGCTACACATCGCTTATCGAATGGAAATGAAGACATGGTGTGTGCGGCGCGAAGAAAATAAGGAAAAGATGAGAAAGAACATATCCAAAATATATTCAGGAAGGAAGTTGGTCTTTTGATTGATATGCCAAAGCAAAAAACCGGCAACACAAATGATGGCAACACTGCGAGAAGATTCTTTGGAGATCCTGAAATAACATCAGACATAACCGGCATAAACATCAATCTTTTGAAAAGGTTTCATATAATACTTTCATGCTAGGATGTGTGACAGCGACAAGCGACTATATTTATCGGAATATGCTTGGTACAATATGCCAGTGAGCGTACATAACATTCTATTTCATGGAAAGAGTATAATCGTGTCTGCTATTCTTCCTATTGGTCAACTTTCGGAAGAAGCTCAAGAGTCCAGAAACAAAGATGCACGAAACTATAGTGAACTTTTCACCAGAAAAATGTCAAGAATTTGTAGTAACTTGGATTTGCTGCACAGATTCCTGATATCGTCTGATCCGTTCATGAACAGTTTGCGAAAAACCCCTAGGTTAAAGCGGCAAGCAATAACGACTTAAGTTATTGGCTTATTGTCTGAACCAGAGCATGTTGACGATATTGACTTCGACTAACTTTATATCAGTTATAATATCACTTTCTATTTATAAGTATGTATTTCGATTTAGTTGTTACAAATATATGTACCTATGTTGTGTTTGACTTTGAAAATAAAATGTTTTAATATTAATCAAAAGCCTCTAAGGTAAAGTTATGTGAAATTTTACCTTATATGAGGGCAAGGAGAAAAAGTGGGCGGATTACGCCCATTTTTATTCTCAAATCAGATTTAGGTATCTGCAACCACAATGCAAAATTTCAAATGAATTGCTCCATTGGTTTGGCTGTTATTAATTTTGGCATCCTAAAAATGACAAAAGTTACACTGTGCAGCGTCTCGCCCAAGCGGTCTGAGTTCACATAGAGGAAGCTTGAACAAAAATTCATATTTTATTTCATTCTCACCTCATAAACAACTTCATAGCTAATACATGTACATAATAATTATGTATGTATGCATGTATGTATGTATGCCCATAATTGTAACAGACAAATCCACGAGCATTCGTTATTCGAAAAAGTTGAACGACGTACGTAAATGGATAATGCATGGCTAGTACCCAGAGAGAGATTCACATCATCAGACTTAAATCTACACAACTATTGATTTTCTGTGCTCATCAGGTGTAGCCACTACCCTCATCCAAAGCAAATAAACAAACGAATCCCCTTAACGGTTGTGAGCTGGCGGGCTGGCTGGTTGGTTGGTGGTTGTTTGTTTGCGAGGCGTCATGCTACAGTTGAGAAAAAGCGATGGTAAAAGTTGATACAAGTACAACTACAATAACAACAAACACGAACAGAATTAGTCAGAGTAATTCCCTGCCAAGTGGCATACGACAGCCCACAATAAAAACCAACAACAACAACAAGTTGTAATCATCAGCCAGCAACCCCCAATGCAATGCCACAACCGAGGATACCGAGAATTTATCACAGAAACATCAGAAATTCAGAAGAACTTTTGTATATAGAACGTAGAAAATATTGTATGTATTTATAGTAAGAATACTAGGGTGGGTCAAATTGTTAGTACGAAATATTTTCAAGAAATCGTATGGTATTCACGTGTTTTATAAGAGTTTTAAAATAGTGGGGCAAAGAAACTATAAGTAATAAAAAGACCAAATTATTTTAAATAAAATGACAAAATTTAATTTTGTAAACATTAAAATACCCTACTATTTATAAAAATACCAAAAAGCTGCAGATTACGCAATTATGCAAAAAATATATTTTCTTGGTTTTATATTGTCACCTCGAACTATCTGAACTATATTCCAAGTTTAAAGTCTCTGGCTAGTAGGTAAAAGTCTATTGCTATATTCCTCAAGATTGCTCTAAGATAGATGAAGAATAAGAATATAAGCTAATATGAAGGTGTTAAAAATTCAAATAATTGCGGTATTTTTAAATGGGCCAACTCTCGAAAATCTTAGAATATTTCAAAATATTTTGGCAAAGCTGACAAAATTTGTGTGATTTCACTGAGAAAACCCCAGAATTTTCTTCGTTTGGATCGTCAGACATACGTGAGAATAACTTTATTTTAGGTAACAGGAGATTAGCCATCGTCATTTTATAGCACAATTGAAGCGTCGTATGCATAAACCGCTCAAGTCACATGAGGAAAAACGCTGAGGAAATGTTTATAGTTTAAAAATGTGTGATGAATATAGAGAAACAGCTTCCTTGACTTTGTTCAATACTTTTGAAATACGAGATAAGAGGAATATACTGCCCCTGACCCTACCAAACACTGGAAAGAAGCTATATAGTGAAAGAAGAAATCTTCAAAAAACCAATTCAATCACGTGATGACTCTGGCGAAGAACTAGGTGCCACAGTGTGACCAATGGTTCTGTGAGAAAATCAGAAAATACTATCAGAGTTATACGCCAACCGATAAAGAAATTTCCGCATCAGAATTCTGTGATGATGAACATTGAAAGTATCCTAAATTTATATCAAAAGTTTTGTTAAGCTTTGTATTTGTTTATTTCATTCAGTAACTCAATAAAGTATATCATTTTCAAACTCAAAAAATATATTATTATGTTCTTCCCTCTTGAAAAATCAAATTACTTTGCATAAACCGGCCAAGTTTAAACTTTAAACGTGTTTTCCTTGAAAGTACTTTTTTCGAAGTACTTGACATTTGAAGTTACACCAGACTTAATGCTTTGAAACTTGATCTGAATATTCTTTATATCTCTGATAATAAGCAATAAGAATACATTTCGACATAGCATATTCGTATGCTCTGTACCAAGGCGAATTCACTTCCAGGTGATCTCATAAGAACATATGAGCAGTGGCTTCTTCTGTCAAAATAAAAAAATTCTATGCAATCTGACAAGAGAAGCCGCCAAAGCAAGAAGAAAACACAAGAAGTATGTGTGTTTATACAGCAAAAAATTCGCCATGATGTCATCTGGTATAAATTCGCCTCGCTCTGTACTATATCTAAGAAGTAGGCCGAGATAAATCAATGTGTCTTCTCAACAACTGTCGTTTTTGAGGAATAGCGAAAGGTTATCTGGAATATTTTGTTGCACTATGAATGCTTTCTGAATATTTCGCCAAATATCTCATTTTTCCTCAGGTCTACTTATTATATGTCTTTATCGGCCCTACCTTGAGTTTTAAAACATTTTAAAATGGAGGGTATAGAGAAATTATTTTTCATATCCATGCAATTTTGTGAGTTTTTTTTGGCGAATATCAAGCCTATGGCGATTATGCGATACTCATTAAAAATTTGAATTTTTTTTCATCGATTTCGTTACGATACGATGCAATATCGATTCCTTTGCCACCCGATACCAATATTTCCTACTCTATAGTTACATAACTATACTTTAATGATTGTGTTGAGGCACCATGGTATAGTATCGACTTGAAGAAAGTACCTTATATGTGACCAACCATAAAAAAACGGTGGAATTTTTAAAATCAGTTGTATCGTTTTGCTTTCTCTAGTTGATCAGAATGTGTCTCTGGATTGGCGGATACAAATTTAACGCACCCCAATAGCCATACATTAATTTAATGTACGACATGTAGTGACATATGCTGTTCTTGTAAAATCATGAATTATTTATTGTTGTGTATGGATCAGATATTACATACTAAAATTTGGATATATGTATATGCAATAGGGTAAGTTGAAAATGATAGAATAGTACTTTATAAAAACAAAACTTGATCTTATTTTGAAAAATACTCGTAGAAACCACGGCCACGCTTCGCTGCGTATCATATCTTATAATAAAGTGAGTTCGATTTAAAGAATTACATCTTGGAAACCAGTTGAGATATGGAATTTAATCAAATCGCTTACCGCAGCACTCATTAGCACCTTTCGTTTGATACCCATATTGTACGAAACATATTTTGGGTCACCCTGGTCCACATCTTGGACGATAAGACATCTTTGGTATTAAGTTGAACGTCTAGTAATGCAACGGCGAAAGTTTCATTTAACTCCATGCAGCGGTTTTTGAGTGATACTCACCCAAACATAGAAACAAACAGACAAAAATTGTAAAAACTGGTTTCTTAAACATCTGCAATTTACAGTAATCGACCTGTTAAAATTTTGAGGTCAGCCACTCAACTTTTAAATATCTAAATTATATATTCGGAAATTTTTTTTGTCCAAAATCTTAGATATAACATCCAAAAGAGCTCGCATTTGATTTTACTTAATCCTCTTTCATTCTTAGAAAGTGCATTTAACTTTCTGATTATTTAACTATATTACAGAAATACTAGGGACTAGCTTTTTCAGTTTTAATTTATTTGAAACTTTACTTTGAACTTTTCATAAACTTCTAAAAATAATAACTGTTATAAATCATTTCACTTCAAAAGTGAAATTCAAATGTTTATCAAAATTCGAAAAAAAAAATTTTTCCAGTTTTTTTTCTTTTCAACTTAAAATATTTCCAATTCTTTTCAGAAAAGATTTTACATAAAAATTACAACAAATGCCGTTTTGATTATAAAACTCTTACCTTCAAATATTTCATAATCGAAAAATCAGAATCTTGTGTACTTAATATTTATTCGGAAAGCTTTTTGAAGATTTATTTTTATAGGTTTCTTCCGGTCAATTTATTTTTGTAGCTGTGGTTGGTTTTTCGAAAAAGTGGAATAACTTGTTTTATTTCTGCACTTTGAACAAAATGATCAAAAAAGCCTAAAAACCAGCCACGATTTATTTTAAGTTTACTTTGCTTGTTGGGAATTTTCCAACTTCTGACTTTCAAAGTATTCATGACTTTAAATGAGCAAAGACAAGAATTATAATTCCTATGAAAACTATTATTTTTTTTACTTTTTCATATTATTTATTAAAAGTTTTATTTGAACAGAAAATGGAAATTTAGAAACAAACGCCATAGCTTTTTCGAAACCCAGACTTCTTTAACAGAGAAATTTTGGCACGTTCTGTTACCCATTATACTATCAGAACGATGGTTTTTGTTTGTCAGTTAAACACCTATTTCTACCAGTCATTGCGCAAGTGTCAACAAACTGTTGGTGCCTATTTTTGACACTCCGAAGTTTATTGTACAAATTATTACGAGTACCAGCAATTGAAATGTCACTCCGACGAGGTCACTCCAAAGCGGAAATTTTAAATTTTTTTTTAACAACTACCCCATTTGATCACTTTTATTTATTCAAAATCGAGTACGCCACCTCAAAATGCTGAGTAAGAAATTTTTTTATTTTAATGTTTTTTATTCTTCTCCCAAGCTTAAAATAATTCAACCCAACCTAATGTACACTTACATATATAGAATATATCTAACCATCCAAACTTATGTACATATATATGTAAGTATATGAAAAGAGAATCGGCCAAGGCAATACAAAATCAGCAACACCAACAACAACCTATGATGACTGCAGTGAAAATCATTTCGTTTGAGGACGCACTTGTAAAACCATCTATGGACAGGAGACGCACGGGTGGGTGGTTGACAGCAAAATAAGAGGTGGGCATCGCATTGAGAAGTAAGCCCGTCAGCTAATAATACGAGTAAGTATGTATGTGGGAACACAATCACCCTTGTTGGTAACTATTTTTAGTGTATCTGAAGCATTAACGAATTCATAGATTTTTTCTTAGAAAGTTAGAAAATCCAATTAGGATTGAGCGTTGAGGGAAAGAACTCACCTGTCGTCGTCATTCTTGTACTGTGTGCATGTATGTAGGTACGTGCGTGTGTGTCTATGCATGCGTGGGTGGGCGGGGGGAGGGGTGTATAGTTGGTTGTCAAGGCCTGCTGCCATGGCAGTTGTTGTATCTATTCGTTTTGCGCCATTTGTTGGAGGGTGAAATTCGACTAAAATCTGAAATCATGAAAAAGAGGAAATGTGCGCTGCTCGGCTATATATTTTGTGTATATGCATGGGATACCTGAATATGTACATACATGCATCTGTTTGTATGTATGATTCTCTGAGGTAGATCAAATTCTGTGTACACTACTATTTCATGAAAAGAACGAAAGATGGTTATGCGAATAGCTGGATTTTTTGGATTTACGTGGCTATATGAGTCATCCATTACATAGGCATGGATATACATAAAGCAGTGCAGAGTAATAGTTTACATGGAACTTAACGGTTCCCAGGACAGTTATTTTACACAAGTCGTATTTTACGTAATAATGCATAATATTAACACTTGGGAACAGATGAGTTCGTGAGTTATCTTACTCCATGGGCGCTAATGGTCCAATACCCACGACGGGTAATCTGGGTAAACCGATAAAAGTTTGTTTCTGTCTTTCATTTGTTACCCATATTGATATATCTGATTTAATTTTTACAAAATTTAAGGTAGGTGGCAACTCGAGAAAAACATTCTAAATGGCAACATTTAAGTAAGAAAGCGAAGAGTGTGGAAGATACCCTGTACACAAAATATCATTGAAATGTGTCCAGTATTTTTCGAGACAAAAGCTAATATACAAAAGAATAGATATTATAGAATTACGTGGCAACCCTATCTAGTAACCCTACCTATCAATATTTTTGTTGGAATACGAAGTAAACAAGCATTCATATGATACCCATATTGGCAAATGGCATTTCGTTTATAGAATAGGTGGCAACCCTGTAAAAATATTCTGTTGCAACACAAAAGTGGCAGAGCTTCAAATATAGCATTTTACATACATTCAAAAGTTTATTCAAATTTCTCAAATCTTTTTCGAGATAATAACAAATATGAAAAGAAATAAATATAATAGTAGTAGGTGGAAACCCTGTTGGTAGGTTACTTTAATTTGAAGTGGCTGCCGCAGAGGCACATTTAGGCCAGTATCAAAAGGCTCGTTGTGATATCACGTAAGGACACTGAGACTCCCCCTCTTCGAACCATTTGAAGACTTAATTGAGGTCTTCTTTCGCTCGTCATCTTTGCACCTCCTACAGCATCGACTATAGGGCACACCTAGCCTTTCTGCGTGCCTCCCAATAAAGCATTTCCCGGTTAGTACTCCTATTAATTTAGAATTTTCAGTCCTTCTTAAGGTGTAGGCATTATGGGATCCCTGGGGATCCCTTTTTGGTCAGGTTTGCTTGGATATTCGACACCCTGGGGTTTGTTGCCATCTTTCGTTAGCCTGCACGTCTCGAAGGGTAAACCTAAGCGTTCTTTGTTAGGAAGAACCTGCTTAGTCGTGGCCTGATTAGCAAATTTATCTGCCCCATGTTCCGGAACCCTTGTGAGATTAACACAAATCAGCTTAGCCATCTGTTGGAAAGATTAGCGACAGTTTATCGTTGGTTCAGAATTGAATGAGTAAGAACCAAGGGATTTGATGGCGGTTTGGCTTGCCGATAGTATCTTTCCCTATCCTAATAGTTACTTCCATGATTACTGAAACCTCAGCCTGAAAAACACTACAATGATCAGGTAGTCTGAAAGAAAGTTCTAAGTCACGGTCCTTTGTAAAGGCGCCTTCTTCAACATTGCCACTCAATTCAAAGCAGTCCGTCTTTACGGCTATACTGCCTTCTGCGACATAAAATAGCTTTCGCTTGATACCCATACTGATATATCTCTCATTTAATCCGAAAATATATATTTTTTAGCTCGTGTTTTGGCGGCTAGCATGTTTCGGGAGCATTTAAAAATATTAAACCGAACAGTATAATGGGCTGTATGTATCTTGAGTATTTCAGTGCTGAGCCATATGGCCCTTAATAAGAACTCACTGATCAGCTACCTGGAAAGATTGTTGTTCTAGGAACTAGTCAGCGAAACCAGTAAGTTCTTGGACGTATTCGAGTATTTGAACTGAAGAATGCCCCCTTGAGTCTGAAGGAAGGGCATATAGGTACAGTAACCGACAGTGTTGAAAGCATTCTCACCTCCACTTGTCTTCTGTATGTGTGAAATTTCCATCTTTCTATTATTACCTGATACAACAGATAGTCTTACAGTTTCTATTGAAGATATTTGAAGTAAAAAATTCGTTAGTTTTTGTTTTTATGTCGGAGTCATTTAGCAGAGACTGTCCTTAGCAGTACCTACGTTCTGTCCTAAGTCCTGAAAGCTAAGTTCTATAGTTATCACATTTCAGGAAGCGCGTCGAACTATCACTATGGTACACCAGCGGGGGTTGGTTGATTTCTTTTGAATTCGACTGCAGCGAACATCTTCTTTCTTCTTTAAATGGTCATCTAACCGCCTGGGCGATTTTGACCGTCCAACATAGCTCGCCAGACGTTTCTTCGTTGCGCCAACTGGCGCCAATTGGAAACACCGCGGGATCGCAAATCGGTCTCCACTTGGTCCTTCCATCGGAGTGGTGGTCTCCCTCTTCCTCTGTTTCCACCGGCGGGTGCCGATAAGAATACCTTCTGGGCTGGAGCCAGCGAAGCCGCTGTGTTTTAATTCGCTGAACTATGTCGGCGTCTGCCTAGAGTTCATACAGCTCATCATTAAATCTTCTTCGGTACTCGCCGTCGCCAACGCGTAGAGGTCCACAAATCTTTCGAAGAACCTTTCTCTCGAATACTCCCAGAGCCGCCTCATCAGATGTTGTTAGTGTCCACGCTTCTGCACCATATAGCAGGACGGGTGCGATGAGTGACTTATAGAGTGTTATTTTCGTTTGTCGAGAGAGGACTTTAGTTCTCAATTGCCTACTCAGTCCGTTGTTTGGAAAAGTAATTCTTCGTCGGATTTCTAGGCTAACATTATTGTTGGTGTTAATGCTGGTTCCCAGGTAAACGAAGTCCTTTACTATTTCGAAATTATTGCTGCCAACAGTGGCTTGGTTGCCAAGGCGCGAATGCGCTGACTCTTTGCATGATGACAGAAGGTACTTCGTTTTGCTCTCGTTCACCACCAATCCCATTTTCTCCGCTTCTTTTTCTAATTTGGAGTAAGCAGAAGTTACGGCGCGGTTGTTAAGGCCAATGATATCAATATCGTCAGCATATGCCAACAGTTGCACGCTTTTATAAAATATTGTTCCAGCGCGGTTAAGTTCTGCAGCTTGTATTATTTTCTCCAGCATTAAATTAAAGAAATCGCACGATAGGGGGTCACCCTGTCTGAAACCTCGTTTAGTTTCGAACGGCTCGGACAGGTACTTCCCAATTCTGACCGAGCTGGCGGTGTTGCTCAAGGTCATTTTGGATAGCCGTATATGTTTTGCGGGGAAACCAAATTCAGACATAGCGGCATATAGGCAGCTCCTTTTCGTGCTATCAAAAGCGGCTTTAAAATCAACAAAGAGATGATGCGTGTCGATTCTTTTTTCACGGGTTTTTTCCAAGATTTGGCGTATTGTAAAAATCTGGTCGATGGTAGATTTACCAGGTCTGAAGCCACACTGATAAGGTCCAATCAGTCTGTTCACATCAGGCTTCAGTCTTTCGCACAATACGCTTGATAGGACCTTATATGCGATATTCAAAAGGCTGAGGCGCAGTTTGCAGGATCGCCCTTCTTGTGGACTGGGCAGAGAGCACTTAGATTCCAATCTTCAGGCATGCATTCATCCGACCATATTCTGCATAGAAGCTGATGCATGCGCCTTACCAGCTCCTCGCCTCCGTGTTTGAATAGCTCAGCAGGCAAACCAACAGCGCCAGCTGCTTTATTGTTTTTCAGCGAATATGGAGTTAGGAATATTTGTTTCCTCCAGATGTTCAGTTTAAGATATCTCTTACGAGAAACATTATAATTAGCTTAGTTCCAAAAACAAGCATTGAAATTCAGCAAAGGAAGTACCTGATGAGCCCTACAAAATCGTCGCCTCTTGCAACTTCTAAAACGTTTCAAAATATATTCCTGCAGCTTTTATCATTACTGGGGTCTCCCCATACATACACACACATCACCTTAGAACAAACGATTATCGACGTTCCTGCCGATAGCAGATAAAATATTCATGAGCTATTCGTTTGCCTCATTTTACCTCCATGTATTTACACAGAAATGCAAATATTCTTTAGACTTTTTTAATGCACCCTACACAGTCACTGGGGAGGCATGTTAAGCAGATAGAAAAGATTGGAAGCAGAACACTTATCGGCACCATGCTTCTGAATAACGCTGGGTGTAATGTATTGAGCTCGAAGATCTCCAACAACATGTTATGTTACCGTCACGACTGCAGCGGTAACGATCTGTTTGACCCTTCGAACCTTCCTGTCATGAATTTTATACCCCTTTTACGACTGGCATTTCCTGCCGCTGGTAAATTCCAAATCGTTGACACACTGGGGTTACAAAATAGCAAGGTCGGGTTATGTTGACAACTGTTGGAAGTTCTTTGGATAGATCAGACGAGCAGAGTTTGTTTATGTCCTTCATAGAGAACGAAGAAAGACACTGAAGATGGCACAACGCCGAAACCGGTTTGTCTCCAAACCAAAATTTAGGAAATTTATTCACCTTTTAAACCTTCTATGGACCTCCACATATAATTCAAGATTCTTGAGATTTAGCGAGCAGTAATTCCTTTTTATATACAAGGTGGCGCAAAAGTAAGCTTCCGATGTTCAGCATATCGGTTGTGGCACGTGCAGTGTGTGCTGTTGCACCGTCTTGTTGGAACCACATGTTTTCCAATCCCAATTCATCAAGTTGCGGCAAAAAGAACTCGTTGATCATTGCTCTGTAGCGCTCACCATTCACAGTAACCGTTTGGCCCCGACCGATTATTGGTCAAATAAATAGTCAGCAATATTCCGCGTTCTGGAGCAGTGTAGCGTAACATTGTTTATTAACGTGTATTTCGCATGTGTTTACTACACAAATGTCAAAACAGAACTGACTTTAGGGGCCAATCGCAAAATTTATAGCATTTTCTGATAGGAGGATTACTTTTGCGCCACCCTGTATAAAGAATAAGTTATTCAAGCGAAAATCATTTAAGATAATAATGAAAACACAACCAAATGGACGATTTTCAGACTTTATTATTGCTTAACATTTGACTAAATTAAATATTAAACTAAAATAAACAAGTAAGGAAGTATAAGTTTGGGTGGAACCGAACATTATATACCAAGTAATGATCTAAATATTATGGCATACCAATTTACGCAGGTCTATTTTAATACTTTTCAGTTCGTATTATAAAGCCAGCTGATTGTTTTCATTAAAAACACTTATATCATGAGTTTTAAGGCGTAAATTAATTTTAAAAAAATCATCATAATTTTTCTAAGAGATTTTTGCGCCGAGCTTCCCTTTCAATTTGTGATGTGCCGTTTTGAATTTTTTCCTACAAATTGGCGGGACCTACAGGTTTTTTCCGACTTTGAACGGCACTACATCACTGCCTAGGGGCGACCCCGTATTGAAAAACTTTTTCAAACCACTTTTTATGTTACCAGTCCCAGGACTCGAACCTTGGACCTTCGGTGGGGTAGGCCAGCTACACTGCCGCCACACCACGGCGGCCGCCATTAATTTATTTATATATAAATAGCTTCCCTACCAACCACTGCTAACCACATTTTTTCAAATTACCAATACATGCACATTTTTTGTTTGAAAAATTTGCGTTCATATAGACAGACGGGCAGAGAGACAGACGGACGTGGAGACGGACATGGCTAAATCGAACTCATCGTCCTTATTATTTCAGTTTACTTATTGATGGGCCCATCAATTCTTCTTCTCATACTTACAAACATTTCATGTTCATTAAAGGTATGAAGATCAAAAAAGATATATAACTTCCCTATTGCAGTGGGGTATTAAAAACTTGCCAGGATATTTTACTTGTGTGTTATCCGATTTGCTTAATTTTTGGCAAGAGTATACTATATACGAGTACTATTGGGAAGCAGCTGACAAGCAATCGCCTTCGAAAATAGCAGAATTTTAATGCAGAAAAGTGGGCGGCGCTACGCCTACTTCCCCAAAATCCACAACATTTTTTTGCGATCGAATTTTTCTAAAAAAGCTCATTATGTGTGTTGGTATAGCTTGCATGGTTATAGAAATATCGCGTTTTAAATTTTACAAACAAATTTTTCAGAACTTTTTTAAAAAACAAGGCGTGTCCCTTAACCGATTTCGCCTCTTTTTACAATAAACAATATTTTCCGGATTTATGGCATAAAAAGATTTGTGGAATAATCCACTATAAAAGAGGCGGGGTCACTTTCCAAAATTTATATTTGTCGAATTTCTTTGTTCGCGGACACTTTTAAAGTGAAATAGAAATGATATAAAGCTTTTTACGCAAAGTTATTGCGTATTCAATTTATCTATGATCTTTATGAAAATCTTTCATATAAAAGTAGGCGTGGACCTTAACCGATGTCGCCCATTTTTTTCCGGAACATTCATTGTGTTCATGAAAATCGTGTGGCAAATTTTGTTTCAATATCTCGAACGGTTTTGATTTATGATTAATGTTATTTCTAAATTTGACTTGATCAGAGGTGGGCGGTGCCACGCCCATTTTCAAAAATGTCTCGAAAATTTCTGCCTTAATGTTTACACACCAAATTTTATCTATATAGGTGTTTTATGTGCTGAATAATCACTTTTTTGTATTTTCGAAAATCTCCTATATATAAAAAGTGGGCGTGACTATCATCCGATTTTGCCCATTTTAAAAAGCGAACGGAAAAATTGCCAAGAATCCGGCATACCAAATTTTATCACGATATCTCAAACTTGACTCAAGTTATCGTGTTCACAGACGAACGAACGGACGGACTTGGCTTAGTCAATTTCTCTTTTTCTTCTGAACATTTTGATATACATATATAACTCAAAATCTATCTTGATCCCTTTATGCCGTTACATGCTACCGTTAGGCGAAAGAAGTTAATATACCTTTTGTGCGTAGCAATACTTGGTATAAAAACTGTCACAAATGTCAAGTGTTACCTAACATTTGACTAGATTCAAGATTGGCTAGAATTTAGTTACACGAAATTATGTGTTTTCAGCTGTACTGCACCAGTCGCATAGATGACAATATATACAAAAGTCAATTGAATATGTTTAATTTTTATAATCGATTGATTAAAAAAATCGATGTTTACCATTAATACAAGCGATCCGCAAACATTGATAATCATCAAAAAAAAAAAAATCGATTACTTATTCATCCCATTACATACTACATTAGAAACAATGTAGTATGTAGGGTATCAAGAGTTTCAGTTATAGTCACTAAAAACTTTTACGGTAGTAAGTAAGCTTTGTAGTTGCTCTGCAATCAAGTCGACTTCATGCACTCTTCAGATGCTCCACCGCAACCCCTATTTCAATGCTTGTTATTTCACCTGAGTGGAAGTCGATGTGTGAATATATATATATATATATATTGTACATATGTATATGTTTGTAAATTGACACAGGTAGGTATTTGTATGGAAGCAGAAACCTTCAACAAAACGAAAATGCGCACCATCTCAACGACAAAAACAACAATAAACAACTTAGCAACGAATATGTGTGTACATATGTATAGACCTTTATATATAAATAAATATACACACAAGTATGTATGTACGTATGTACAAATTGTTGTTAGTTTGTATGTAAAAAAAAAAAATTTTTGTAGCAACAACGAGGTCAGCGCCATCGCAACGACATTCAAACATTCATATTGCTGCTGGCTGGCTCAAGGCATTTGCTGGGGGAGGAGTAAATATATGCCCGCACAACAGACGACCACCACCCAACACCACCACCACCCAACTTGGCACCAACAACCACCCTCAAAGTCACAAAGCAATAATAACATATCACGTGCCTATATACTTATCTATCCATCTAGCTGCCAACATCGTAAACGAATGCGAGTAGCTCAGGGCCATTCAGAGCTTTGCAGCATTTGTATTTCATTTTAGATTTGGCAGAATGATTTGTGATACGTAATAATTCTTAAAATATTTAAAATGGTAGATATACTAAGTATTATATATGCCGTTGTATTCTTAAAGAAATATTTATCTCAATTTTTGTACTACGTTGTACATATAGAAATTCACAGTGTTGCGCAAAACGAATGCATCATCATCATTTTTTGGCGCTGAACAGACTTTGGCCGTTGTTCAAGTGATAACTGACAAGAATTGGGAACATCCAGGCATCCTCCATATATTTCTGCAAATGAATGCCACCGCTTTCCTGTGCTGTCAAGTTCGGGCTTTATCGGAACAACTCATTTATCTATTTATATAAGACTATCTAAACAATCCGTAAAGCTCATCGTTAAGTTTTTTTTTTTCTCTAAAATATTCCAAGAGTCATCTCATGTTCATGAGTCATCCCATAATCCATGAGTCCTAGCTATATATCGGAATAGATATAGAAAAGATGTAGGTTTGTGACAATATTTTTTCTATTACGACTAGGTCCAAAATAGACGAAGTCCTTCACTGTTTGTCCTAGTAAGCAGTTCATCTCAATCGGGTTGAACGGTTCATTTCCTTTTCAAGGGGGGTTATTTCTATTTTCAGAAAGGAAATGAAGACTGTTAGCGTAATTATTATTATGATTTCCCTTAGCGATATTTTTCATTGCATTTCATATTAGTTTTTAAACAGAGGACCACGCGAACTTTCCAATTTCCCAAGCTCAGAAAAGTTTAAATGCTGGGAGGAGGAGCTGGGCCCCACTTTATCATCGGATAACGACTCGGCACTGGTACAAAACTGTAGAATGTCGAACAAGCTTAATCTTTCCGACTACATCTGCATTCTCATCCATATAAAGTGCGGCCAGGCTCTTCTCTATCGTAACCCCTAAAGAACCAATTGGGAAAAATGCATCAGTCTAACCCCAAATTCTCTGTCATACACTAGCTTTAGCCTTACTATCCCGGTAAGCATCCAAGACCAATGGTGCTCCCTTCACATCCACTTTAAAATAGCTCGTTGGACAGTCTATCATTTAATGGCGCTTTTCCGACGTATTTTCCATCGTAGCGGACAGGAATATCGTTCATAATTCTGCAGGAATTCGGCCCAATCTTGTAACCTTAGCAATCTGCTGGATCTACTAATCCTTCATTATTTCTCTGTTAAATTTCTATGGTCTGTGATACTTTAGAATCTCATCAGAAAACCAAAACAATGTATTCTCGATTTAACCCTGTCCGTCTGCCCCTCCGTCTGTTATAGGAACAGCAACTGATTCCTCAGTTTTTGAGATATCTGGCTAAATTTCATATGCGGCCACCAGTTTGTAATAACAAGATCGGATCGATATAACATATAGCCCCATACAATCTATTGTTCTGATAAAGGGGGTTTGGGATATATAATTTTAAATTAAAAAGGTAAGAAGTTCAAATTTAGCAAATTTTCTAATTATTGTAAAAAACACTCGGAGTTCGAAGCCCACGCTTAGAAGACAGCGATCTTTTTATTTTTTTTAAATTAAATTAAGTAAATATTCGCTATCAAGCGACGTTTTGATCACTGATTGTGCTGCTTTTGCTTAGCACGTTACTGTATACATACATTACCGACACGAGCCATTTAATAGCCTGGTCAATACTGTTTCGTGAACAATCTTAAACTTGTAGCATGAAATAATCCATCGTAGAATTCTTAGAATTCAATCTTATCAATAAATTTACTACTGCTGATCTCATATTCCATCATAAACCGTTTTATAACCAACAATTCCAAGAACGAACTAAGATAAGAATCAAAGAAATCTATAATGCAATTGCAACGGTATAAAGTATGACAGACACAAAAACTAAAACAAAAAGAAAAATCATGGGGAAATTATTGATTAAGCCTTTTACGGTTATTGCGATTACGCTTTAATTTTAATTTTAAAATGCTTCCTCAAATTACCTTTCTCCGATTTAAAAGAGAGTCATGTGGATCTGGACAAAGACTCTGGCTAAGAGGGAGTAGGAGAGGGTGATAGAGATCAAGGAGAAAATATGGAGATAGAGATGGAGGTGGAGACTGTCGGTAGAGGGTGGAGAGATCACGTGGACATTGGAAGATGAGGAGAGGAGAGGAGTGTGATGGATACTGGAGGAACTTTGAAATAGAGATTGTGATGGATACTCGGGGGAGCGGATATATAGATCGCGATAAGTACTGGTAGGCGATGAAAATTTAAATGAGGATGAAAATGAAAATGAAGGTAAAGATAAAGATAAAGATAAAGATAAAGATAAAGATAAAGATAAAGATAAAGATAAAGATAAAGATAAAGATAAAGATAAAGATAACTAAGATTATGAAGATGAAGACGAGGGCGAAGATGGAGATGAAGCAGAAAATGAAAACGAAGATAAAGATAAATAATAATACTAATAATAATAATTCCCAAACGGATTACCCACCATATCCCGCCCGACCGGCGCGAGGGGCGCATCCGCCCCTTAATATAAAAGTCAAAGAATAAGAAACAATTAGTAGCTATGAATTTAGGATAGAAAGAATTGATTTTTTATGCTGAAAAGCGAGGCCGAAATATCAAATGAACCAAAAAGAGAGTTATAATCTTGACACAAACAGCGAAAAGGCTCATTTAACTCAAAATTGGTTCGGCACTGTTTTAAGACTCGAGGTTTAAAATGCCTTGATGGACGAGATGGTATATTAAAGTTCACTTCACTTAGAAGAAATGGGCTGGAGAGTTAACCATTTAGCAATTTAATCATAAAAACCATTCCAAGCATTTCCCTCCGACTAGAAAGTGTGTGAAGATTAATGAGTTTTAAACGATTCGTATAGGGAGGCAGATTACACAAGGGGGCCCAATGAAAATCCTTTAAGGCAAATAGTAAAAATTGTTTTTGAACTGATTCCTACGCAATCTACATGGACCTGGTAACGCGGTTCCGAATTATAGAACCGTATGGCTTTCTTGAGGAGCTCCTGATGAGACATAAACAACATCGGATACTAAATTTTTAAACACTACTCCTTGTGTCCTGTCACTAAGGTAAGAAGAGCTCCGGCGATTGAGACCCGGCTGAAAGCCTAACTGATCGAGTTTATGAATAAGTAATGAGTGACACACTTTTTCAAAAGCTTTGCTGAAATCCGCATAATTAACGTCGGTGTGCAGATTTTTTCTAAGGCCATTTGAGACATGACTTGTAAACTCAAGTAAATTCGTATCTGTGGACTTCCCCTTACTGAACCCGTGTTGGCAGTCAGCAATCAAAGAAGAGATCGGATCCGTAAGTTGATTTGTAACAATAGCTTCAAACAATTTTGGGATGACAGAAAGCTTTGCTATGCCACAATAGTTCTCTATAGAAGACCTTCTCCCGCTTTTATGCAGCGGTAGAAGAAACGATTCTGTAGATTGAATAAATTGGTAAGGGGCCAGAAAATGTAGGAATCCTATCAGGACCGTATTTAAAACATTTTTTTTAAGGTTTTAAGGTAAGTCAGAACATCTTTTATAATTGGTGAATTAATTGAATTTTTCCCGTGTAGCTATAAGGATAATTTTTAAAGTCTGAATTGGTGATGGCAGAATAGTTAGACGTGAAAAATTCAGCAAAGAAATTTTCGATATCTTGACTATCGCTGGATATAATGTCTTGATATTTCATGGCTGAGAAAAACCACGCTACTTTACGTTTAGAATTTACCAAACCATAAAATGAATTTAGATTGAGAATAATGTCTCTTTTTGTTTTAGAGATATAAGCTTTGTAGCACTTTTTATTTAAATCGATGTACTTTTGACGTAGAATGGAATACTCGTACAGTAAATAATTTTGTTTAATCCGGATTTCTTATAAAAATTAAATGATCGCATTTTCCTATTTCTATTCCCAAAGATAACGATGATGAAGATAAAGAACCCGTGTATGGGATAAACCTACTCTAAGGAAGCGCTGGTGTAAGGTAAAGAATCAAGAGAGAGGTTATTTCGAAAAAAAAACGTGAGATTGAAAGTCGTGAGTGCAAGGTGCAAGATTTTTAAATTTTATTCCATCTATTTGAAATTGAAACTCAGGAACTTAACTTTTTGTATTTCCCAGCGACCTTGAAACTCAAGAAATTTGCTCTCATTGCCTTAATTAGCGTATTGTGAAAAAAACAACACTTCAGTACTTATTAGAGATAAATTCCTAGCAGAATTTAGAGTTGATCACGTTTTCTAGTTGACGTCAAAGAACATTTAAAAACGCTTCGACAGAACGACTTTTGCGACAAACTCAAAAAGAATGATCAACTGTTCTAAAACGTGTTCAACTGTAATTAGATGCTAATTGAAATATTGAGTGGAGTGTGTATGGCCTAAGTATATAAGTTATATCGAAATTGTTGCATTTCTCAAAACTACTATAAAATATATCTCAATGGCGTCAAAAACATTTTTCCAAGCGAATGCCCAATAAGCTGCCAGCTCTAAAGCGCTTTCAAATCAATTTTTAAATTTATGGCGATTTTATGGTTAATACATTAAAGTATTATTGAGACATGCAGGCGCTGTCGGAACTTTTGCAATAGAATTTGGATGAAGAACAATCCACTTGTAAAAAAAAGCTATTACAAAATATTTTGGAAGAACGAACTACTTTAGAATTTTTTCAAAAACCACCTATTTCATAATTTGACTAAAAAACGTCCGAACTAAGAATTTTTTTTTGAAATCGCCCTATCTCTGCTGAATATATATATAAAATTTAATTTAAAATGGACTTTCTTTATCCATTTACTTCTAAGTACTGCGTTAGTGCGAAAAAATTCTGAGATATAAGGTTTTTCAAAAACATTCTGAGAATAGGCATTTTCTAAATATATGTTCACATAATAAAATTGTAACAGGTCGATGTCTGTACATTGCAGATATTTAAGAAAAATCGATTGAGCCAGTAGAAGCCAAATCAACCATTCCCACAACAGCCGGTTCTATCGCACCGGAATGACCCGGGTTTTTTCACCCGGCCAAGGGCTGTTATTTCAGTGTAACCCTGCCCAATCTGGGGCAGGGCGAAGCACTGTTAACAACAACAACAACAACAAGCCAAATCAACCATTTAAAAAATTTTTGTCTGTGTGTCTGCCTGTATGTTTGGTCGCGCATCACTCAAAAACCGCTTGATGGAATTAAATGGAACTTTTACCGTTATATTACTAGACGTTTAACTTAAAATTTAAGATATCAAATGTTCCCATATCTCGACCAGTTCTGGAGACATCGACCAATATGTGGACCAAGGTGACCCAAAATGTGTTTAGTACAATATGGGTATCAAACGAAAGATGATAATAAGTGCTTCAATAACCGATGTACATAAGTTCCATATCTTATCTGGTATGTGTGGGAGAGATAATGATTAAAATCGTACTTAGTCTATTATAAGTTCCGAGACGCAGCGAAGCGGGGACGGGTTTACTAGTTTGAAATAAATTTTCACTGATGTAATGATATATGCTAAACTTAAAGTTTAGAATCCATTTTACAGCATTTTATTCTCGCTGCATACAGTGGTGGCAATAAACGTTGGCTCAAAATATTTTTTCTCATTAAATTAATATGGGCAGTTTCAATTAGAGCGGCAGAAGGCAAGAAAACATTAAATTGAATGTCTGCCTATCAGTCTGTATCTAGTTATGTTTCAACATCGATTTATTGCTGGAGGTCATGGAGGAAATATAATATATAAAATCTTCTATGCATCAGTCCGTTGTAACTAAACTCCTCCTAAACGCCTGGACCGATATTGATAAAATTTTTTTGTATACTCAAGTGGGCTCAAGGATGGTATAGATTTACAATGGGGACCAATGGATGATGTGGGCGTGGTACCTCCCAGATTTACCGTACCGCATTTCTCTGGAAGTATTTATGGTAGAATATTGAAAATTAATAGGAAGCCAAACGAGACCAACCCCTAGCAGCTCAAGAAAAAAGGGTTGGAAGGAAGAAGTGGGCTTCGCACCTACCATACAAATGAGATTTTCCGCACTGCATATCCCTGAGAGTATTTATGGTACGATATTGAAACTTGGTAAGTAGCTAAGTGAGACGAATCTATACCACATCAAGCAAAAAGGGAGGACGGTAGAAGTGAGCGTGGCACCTCCCATACATATCAGATGGCAGTATTCATGGTGGAATTTTGGAAATTGGTAAGGAGTTAAAAGAGACCAATCTCTAACACCTCAAGAAAAAAGGGGGGTGGGAGAAGTGGGCGTGGACCTCCCATAAAAATTCAATTTTTCGTACTGGCTATCTCTGGAATTATTCGTGGCAAAATACTGAAAACTGGTACAGACTTATATGAGATTAATCTCTAACATATCAGGAAAAAACGTGGGTGGGAGAGAAGAGGCACCACCCATACAAACAGGATTTTTCTTACTGCATATATTTGCAAATATTCATGGTAGAATGTAGAAATTTGGCTCAGAGTAATATGAGTTCAATCTTCCCACCAAAAGAAATTAGTTTTGACGCCTTTCGATATAATCTAAATTAATATTACTTCGCAACAATTTCTACGAGCTATATAAGATCTATGTAGAGATCTTTTATATGAAGAAGAAAGGCGTCATAGGAAAGGGTAGCAAAAGGGGCAAGGATAGTGATAGTGGTAGAGATAGGCATAGGCAATATTTCTAGATCCATACAGGTAAATTTCTGGGCTGGATAGTGTCTGCCGAGACGTTTTTGGAACATTGACATCCCTATTAGTGGACCCCGTCAGCCGATTAAGATAAATCGATCTTCAACGCTATTTTTCATCTTCGTCGTCCAGTAACATTTATTGCACAAAACCTAACCTGTTAAATCATGATTATCGGTTTGATTAATTATTTTTTTGAGAATTCATTTAATGATAGATTACCATTACTTTCAATTTTTAATCATTATTTTGCAATTAATTAAAAATAATAATCAAAAAAAAATCATAATATTTTGCGATTATTAAAAAAAAAAAATAATCCAAAAAAATAATAAAAAAAATGTGTTTTGATTACTTTAGATTATTTTTGATTTTTATAATTTTTGATTTTTTTCAGTATTGTTGATGTGTATATTTACATATCTGCTTCTACAAAATACTGAAAAAAAAAAACAAAAATTATCAAAAAAAATTAAACATTAAATAATCAAAAGTAATCAAAACAATTTTTTTTGATTATTTTTGAATTTTTTGATTTTTGTTAATAATCGTAAAAAATCATGATTATTTTTTTATTTTTTCCAATCGTAATCAATTAATAATTGCCTTTTTTTGAAAAACAATTAAAATAATCATTACCAATTAAAAAAGCTGTCTAATTAATTGATTACTAATTACTAATAAAATTTAACAGGTCTGCACTAAACACATATATAATTCAACATTTATTTCCTCACCCAAACTCGCTTACTTTGTCATCATTCATTTGTACAGCTCAAGAACTTGAGAACTATGAATAACATCTCGAAAACAAAACGTTCGCACGTAGAGACAGACATGATGAATCAAAGCGCATTACATTTTTACGTAATTAATAAACAACAAAGAATTGTAAATGAAGTACAATAGAATTTAAAATTACACAACCAACAACAATGGTCACATCATCGTCAAATCACATGTTGAGCTGTTAGGGCATTAAGTTCGAACAAAAACAAGCAAATCGAGCTGAATTTCATTAAAATGGCAATCTATCAACGCGCCAGCGGTTTTATATTTAAGAACTCAGAAAAATTTTCTCGGTGTTGTTAATGTGAGTTTTATTCTTGTTACTAGTACTGTGATAATAGTGGCGTTGGGTAGAAGTGAAAAGACCTGCTCTACTATGGATAGTTTAGAAGAACTATCGTTTGTCTCTAACAATTTATTTTACAAAATCGAAGAGAGGGTAGGTCCAAAAAAAATAAGAACAACGAAATAGGAGAACAAGGAAAATAGATATAGATAATTGAGAAAGACAAGGAAAAGAGAACCAAGAAAATGGAATAGTTAAAGGTAAGAAGAGGAAAAAAGGAATAATTCGACTTATCAGACCTGAAGAAATATTTATCTGCTTGTCTAGCGTAAAATGTAAATGTATAATAAGTACATTCTCTTATAGTAAGGAAGTATAGTATATACGAGTATATCATAATAAACACACAATATTTAAGTGTATTTATTATATTTTCAAAACATTTAAATCTCAATTCAACTGTACTTCGAGCAATGTATATGATTTTTACCTGCGTATTGATTTTTATGATTCATATTTTTAGTTAATAAATTGTATTTGAAACAGCATGTGGAGCTCGTTGTTCACCCCCGTGTAAAAACATACTATAGACGAAAATAGGCAGTAGAAGTTCTAGATCACTGCGACGGAAATGCTTTTTCACTGATAAGGATGCTATTGCACATTCTGGCTACACTTTTCTACCCTTCGGCGATTAAAAACTTGGTTACGAACAACTATGACTGAAGAGAGGCTCACGCACTTTTACACGTACATTAAACTCGACGTTGAAAACATTATAGAAAGATACGCAAAAAAAAAAGGGAAGCGAAAAATTGATTTTAGATTATAGAATTGTATCTTAGCAGCTTGACGCTAATTTATGAAAACTAATAATGTATACCGTTTCAAAAACATCTTTGTAACAAAACTACATATTTAATCTGTCGACGAATTTATTGAAATGTACTTAATTTCAATAAACATTATTATTAATCACTTTTTTTCCTTTTTTGATTGCTGCAATAAATATAGATTCAAAATGACTCCACTTAGTTAAAAGACACAAGTGAAACTTGCTTCCCGGAAAGAACTAGTTTCTACCTTTGAGCTTTATAAAATCATTTCTTGATTGCTTTTTGTACGAATCCTTTCAATTACTTGAGTTAATTTGAGTGCTTTAAGATTAATTCGTTACGTTTATTAGTAATTATGTCAAAATTTTGTTCTGAAATTAATCATTCATTTATATTACTGACTTTCATACCAATGACAGCAAGCACTGTTAATAACAACAACAACCAATGACAACTGAAGTTTTCTAATTTTCGACACCAATGTGGTATTATTCCAGGTATTGAAATTCTGTCTTATTATTGACAATCGATACTATCGGTGGTCGCGACTATCGATAAATTGTCGAACTCTAGATCAAGCATCGCTGTTTGCGACAAATCGCTCTAATTGAAGTTCTACGTACTTAGAAGCTTGCCACCATCATACTGGGTAGTCGAAATAGGGGCACGTACAAAACTGATAACAGCAATGAGCGACGGCGACCGAGACGAATAATGACAGCGAGTTGCTGATCTCGTTACCAGAATTAGCGCATAAAAAGCGGCATACAACAAAAAAAAATTCACTTAAATATGATATTGGTATACCTTATACTAACATATATACCCAGCTATTAGTAAGTGTAAAATTTCTTTTCAATAAAGAACTTATACCATTATATTTTCAAAATTATATAAATAAAACTTTATAAACCATTGAAATGAGTACTATCTTTTGATTAGTTAGGAGAAGATATGAATCTTAAAAACTTATATGAAGCCTCATAAAAGAGTCAATAAAAGCCTTAAATATTACTCCAAAAAGGATTTGAAAATCATCTTAATGTGGGAAAATATGTGCCTTAAAAGAGTAAAAAAGGCTCCAAATAAGCATCAAAAAAAGGCTCCAGTATGAGTCAAAAAAGACTCCGAATTCATTTAAAGAGAGTCATAAAGCACAGTAATTTCATCGAATATGGAAAGAATCTGAAGAAAATCTTTTGAGAAATGTGCGTTTTATAGCTCCGAAGAAGTTTTTTCCCCTCCATTGGGTTGGTTCGGATTTCTTTTCAGCTATAGCTGACACCAACTGGAAAAAATCAATCCCAAGTCTCCAGTTAACTACTCTGGCAATTTAGAGGAGAGCTTTTAATGTCACAATGATTAATTGGTTTAACTGACTTTGGCCATGACAACCCAGCTAGCCAAAAGAGCACATTATTGATTTTAAAATATTTAAAATCAAAGTGGCTTATCGATATTATTAAATACTATCTACAAAATACTTTGGCATAAATACTTATCTATTAACGACATATGTACACATGTATGTATTATTTTGTTTGAGGTGTTAAACATCGATTCACCGCCACCTCACCTAATAACCGCACCCCATTTACGATAATTTCAGTAAATTTCTCAATACAAGTATTTGGTTTTATTTGTAAATAAAGACTTTTTGCGTAAATATACAGTTGCGTTCAAAATAAATGTAGCAGTGCTGTAGCAGTTCCGCGCAGTAATTTCGACAAATTAGTAGAGCATTTAGTCAGAAATTGTGATGAAACTGTAGCCAAGCGCTAAAACTTTCCAAATTGAAGAGTACATTAGTACCCTTTCAGTTATAAGTGGGTGCAATTTTTGACTCATAGTACAGTTTCAAGCAAAAGGGAACACTTTAACCTATAAAAAGAATTAAAAACTGGGCTCGGTCGCATGCTTCTAGACTAATAGCCCTTTTTTAATTTTTATTCACATTGTACGCACTACCATTATTTTGAATGCCACTGTATGGAACTGCAATATATAATGGCGACAAAGATCAGCTCTGTCACAGGTGTTTGCAGTAATTTGATAAAACCTAACCAATACATACATGTAATTTGATAATATATGTATGTATGCATCTACATATGTGTAAGCCGTATCTAAATTACAGCAAAACTTCTAATAGGTATTCATTAAAAAAAAATAATAATAATAACGCAGCATTTCCTTGAGATTAGAATGGCGTCGCATTGGCGCTGTAATTCCCCTTCAATGCAAAAATCGAAAATCAACAATCCATACACACAAAGCTGAAATATGAAACGCGAGCAACTTTTAACTCTTTCTAAATAATTCTGTCAAAGCTAGAGATAAGGTATTTTGACTGATGATGTGAGTTTTTTCTAAATACCTCGGCTCTGTTGTGCTCAATGACTATGCTCATATTCAAGTATGTCGATATATGTAGATATGTATGAACTTACCTTGCAGGGAACATAGTAGCTAGTGGGCAAAATTTCTACTTCTTTTTTATTTTGTTTTACTTTATTTTATTTTATTGTATTTTATTTTATTTTACTTTTTTGTATTTTATTAATTTTTTTTATTCTATTTTATTTTATTTTTTTTATAATTTTTTCCCCCCTTTTTCATATTATTTTTTTTATTCTATTTTAATTTATTTTGTTCTATTTTATTTTATTTTTAATTTCATTTGATTTCATTTCAACTTATTTTATTTAATTTTATTTATTCATTTTATTTTATTTTACTTTCTTTTATTTTGTTTTATTTTTTTATTCTATTTTATTTTATTTTATTTTGTTTAATTTTTGTTTTTCATTTTATTTTTTTTCTGTTTTACTTTATTTGATTTTATCTTATTTTATATTATTGTATTTTATTTTATTTTATTCTGGTTTATTTTATTTTATTTTATTTTATTCTGTTTTATTTCATTTTATTTTATTTGACTTTTTGTTTTTTTTTTTTAAGTATTCATGAAACGAGCTCAAGGCCAAGAATAATAATTTTTAATTTTTAGAATTTTTTTTTTGTAAACATTATTGTTTTTATTTTTTAATAATCATTTTTAACTAATTATTAAAAGTTTAAGTTTAAGTTTTTATTATTTTATTTAATTTTTATTTTATTTAATTTTATTTTATTTTGTTCTTTTTTATTTTATTTTATATTGTTTTATTTTATTCTGTTTTATTTTAGTTCATTTGATTTCATTTCAATTCATTTCATTTTATTTTATTTGATTTTTTTTCAAGTATTCATGAAACGAGCTCAAGGCCAAGAATAATAATTTTTCATTTTTTGAATTTTTTTTATGAAAATTATTATTGTTTTTATTTTTTAAGAATCATTTATAATTAATTATTGAAAGGTTAGATTTAAGTTTTTATTATTTTATTTTATTTTATTTTGTTCAATCTTACTTTCTTTTATTTTATTTTATTTTATATTATTTAATTCAATTTAATTTATTTTGATAGAAAATTTTTATTTTATTTTATTTTTACTTTTTTTATTTTTTATTTTATTTCATTTTATTTTATTTCAACTCACTTGCCTTGCCGGTCTAATATCTTGAATAAAAATTATTTTGCTCCATTTGGAAAGAGCGGCACGCACTAGTTCCAAAGTGCATATTTATGTACTGGTGATGACCGAAAATGTTGTTCGCTTTTGGAAGCAACATTTAGTCCCTACAAATTTAGATTTTTCCCAAATTAGGACTAACTACAAGTGATTCCGACTGCACTAGAAGCACATCAATTCAGAATTAAAGTTCTTTCCTACAGGGCATGTAAATAAGTACATACTTAAAGACTCACCTCGTTGGGATTTGCACGGCATTAGATGATATCTGTGCGGTTCGACATGTTTCAAATTTGATTGGTGTGGAATAGCGCACGTTTGTTGTAAAGTGGAATGAGGAGGAGCAAAGGCTCAATGCCAACGACTTGTAAGATTCGTTGGGGGTTTGGGTGAACAGAAGGAAGTGCTGCTGTCGATTATCAGAATATTCGTGTTAACATTTTTTTACTTTACTCTTTGCTACGGAAATTAATATTTACTTACAATAACAACAATTTTAAAATAAAATTAACTAACTTAAATATTGTTGTCGCAAGTATTTGTTGTTTAGAAGTTTGTGTGATGAATAGTTTTTGTGATTTTGTACTTAAACGATTTCATTCATTATCCATAAATGATCGATTCGAAATGAAGCAGCATTTAAATGTATAAAAAACAAAAAGCTATTAAGAAATGATGTCTGTGGATGTATCTAAGCAGTGCAGGGCGAAACCAATTCAGCACCTCGTGATCGAAGGCAAAGAAAGTTCAAGCGCGATGAATGTGATCGCAACATCATCTTTTGGTAGCTAAAATACCAGGAGTGTAAGATAAGCCCCTGACCCATTGGGAATATTAAAAAATAAAGAATTACTATTGCGAGTGCCGACTGGCTTTTGTTGATCAAGACTAGTGAGTAAATGTTTGAACCATTTTAAATTTTTAGCTTAATCGAAACTGGTTTGAAGTGGTTTTTCACTTTTCAACACATAATTATCGCTTACCTTTCGAGTATCTGCTGCGAACGCAATAGGAGGGACGGTGCAGCACGATGATTCTTTAAAACCCAAGTACTAAAAAAAACTTTAACTAGGAAGCGTTAAAATAAATACTTATTTACTCTACATTAAAACTGAATAACAGCCAATAAATGAATGGTTATAAAATGCCCAATCTATTTTCTTTCGCAAGGTAAGTGTCGGCGAATTTATATTAAGGTGTACCGGAAAACTTAGACCCTTGATAGGGTATCTTTAAATAAAATTTTGAGATGTGGCATTTTCCAACTAAATTGTGAAAAAGGTTAGTTTTTAAATATCGAGCTAGGGCATTCTTCCAAAATTGTTATTGCTAAAAGCATAAAAGCAGTATATACAGCAACAACTAAAAATTAATTCCATGAACCAAACTATTATTGCCACCACTGTGTACAGAAGAAATAAAATATTTCCGTACGGTAAAATATACACTAAACTCTAAATGAGAGATCTGGAAATACCTGGTGAAAATTGCATTCAATTCTATACCGCAGTTTTTGAATGATGTGCGAACAAACATACAGATAGACGGACAAAAAACTGTTTTTTGGCTTACATTTATAATGTACATACATACACTACTGGTCCCGTTTATATTATATTTTAAGATAACATTGATGCTTCCGATAGAGTAAAAATTAGATTTGTTTTACAACGCTTTTCGGTCATTCTATGACAATTTGGGTTTGGAGATACATATGAATGTTTCGACGACTCGTCGCCTTCATCGTTAGTTCGTGTGTATATGTGAAGTGCGCTCGTCAAGTCGGTATAAAGCTCACCGTTATATGCTGTTGATTGGCAGGTAAAAGTCTATTATTCTAGTCTGTTCGCATTTATTATCGAAGTTCTTACTTTCGGTAGTAGCTTGAGATATTCTTTCTTTAAATGGTCATCTAACCGCCTGGGCGATTTTGACCGAGATATTAGTGGTTATAATTCTTGTATGGGATTTTCCACATTTGGAATACGCTCATGAATATAATTCATTTTCTGAAATAGTTCTGGTTCAACATGATCTTCAACCTATTGTGGGTGTAGTTGTTATCGCCCTGCCTAATAGGCACAATCACTCTCATAGTCGCCATCAAGCTCTTCTAAGGGAAGTTCAAGGAAACGCGCAGTTTCAACAGGGTTGGACCAGAGTGATGTTGGTGTTAGAAGATTAGGTTCAATTGAACAGGAAAAGCGATATTCAATATCATTAGGGGGCATGCCACCAGTGTGGCCAGGTGATAGTAAAAAAAGAGAGGCTAAATAGGCAAAAAAAAAGGTTAGAAAGGCTAAAATTAAGAAAAAATGAAGCTAAAAAAGCCAACAAATTTGTTTCGAAATCCATTTTTAATTTTTTATTTTAGTTTAAACTATTTGTATATAAAGCTGTAAATATCAGGCACATTTTCCTTGACTAGGAATTTTAACTAAGAGGTAATCCCAAAATTTAAATACGAATTCAACCAGTTTTAAAAAATGAATTTTTATGTTCTCGCACTTCAACCCAAAATTCTATGGTAGAAAGTTGAAAGTAAGAAAATACACCAGCTTTGTAACTTTCAAAGAATTATATACTGAAAAAAAAATATATCTTTTGTAAAGAGTTCATGTTATGAGGTAGGCGATGTCGCAACTGGGTTATCAACTCCACTAAAAATAGTTGGCAATTTTAGCGAATAATTTTCTGTATTTCGTCATCAATACTACCTTCATTCAACTTTAATTTTTTTATATTCCTCGAAGTTATAAAAAAGATGGTGCTGGTGTTGGGACCAGAAAAGGTTTGAAGTAAAAAAAGGCTAGAAAAAAGCCACGAAGCTAAAACTAAAATTATGAGGCTAAAGGACAAAATCGACACTGATGATGGCACAACGCCGAAACCGGTTTGTCTCAAAACCAAATTTGACAAGGGATGACGAAAAATCGTTCCAATATACATCGACAAAAAAGGCAAAATCTAGCCTCGAAAAGGCTAACCTGGTCACACTGCATACCACATGCAGGTCAAGTATTTGTTATGGTGGGGTTCAGTCTGGATAAGTAAGAGTTTAACCCGTTGCAATATACAGAACGAAGTTGTGCTAGCATGACTCTGGTCTCCCTCGAAAGGACGGGCTCCTCTTCAGCTATTTCAGGTGTTTTTATATCAATTACAGGATTCACAGACCGAGATTTAAGGGATCTGTCCACTTCCTCATTGTGGAAATTGTTTAGAGTCCGCCTATAGTTACGCAGAGCAAACGGCAAGGTGGTGCCGAATCTCATCATAGTGCTTACGGAGATGTTTCCTTATGTGTCTAGGAGGCGGAGCTTTATCCCATAGATGACTACGCTTGTGGCAGTTCAGTAAAAAAGTGTCTGCTCAACAGTTCTGCGTGCTCACGCTCATTGAACATTTCTCTCTCTCAATGTAGATCTGTTGATGGGTGTGAGACTTAGATGACATAAGAAGATATCCCGTGGCAGTTCAAAAAATCGCCATCGATTTAGTCGGATATAGGGTCAGATTTCGCTCGGTGAAGAAGCTGTAAAGTACTGCTGTCTAATTTTTAAACTGTATGCAAGTTATCTTTCTACGTTTCACTTTGTTTTAATGATTTTTTATAAAATATTCATTCTTCCCGTTATTGATTTCACGGAGTGTAGAGCTTTTATGTGAAATAAAACTGGCTTAGTGGAATATTACCTTATTATAAAATATTTTCTAACAACGCTCTATCTCAGCTTCAAATTTATTGAAATTTCATTGAGATATGGCTTTTTAGAAACCTATTAGCTCTTCGAACAATTTCTGAGAAAGTGAGTTTTGAAAATATTTTGAATAGGTTGATCTTCCTCTCAGCCGTATATGTTGTTATAGTTGTTTGTAACGACAAAAAGACTCTCCTAAGGTTGTGGGGAGTGTTGTCGAAAGTAACAGCCCTTTACCGGATACGGTCTGGTACTACATTGAGGTACATGTCCGACTGTCCCGGGAGCGATTTGGTAGGGCCAGTGCAACCATCTAGGTCCTTACGGAAGGAAAAGTTGGGTCGGTTCCATTATTTTTCTTTACTTTGTATCTATTAAGGCTAAGATCTCCATTAGAGTTGGAACTTTTATTTGAATATCTTTTTTTTTTTTTTTTGTTTTAGTATTTAAATGTTTTGAGCACCCTAAGTCTGTACTTTTTTACAAATCTCACGTCTTATATGTTTTCCAATAATTTGGGTTAATACTTTTTCTTCGAAACTGTTTATGTATATATATATACTCGTGCATATGTATATATTTGCTAACCTCACTATTTATTTGTGTTTTTCTCAATAATTTACTGTCTGAGGGTGACTAAATTAGCTGATAAGATGATAAATGGTTCACCTGCAATTTGTCAAAGTTGGTGCATTTGTAATTGGTTTTATTTTGTTACATATATACACGCGTGTATAGAGTACATATAATATAAGCGGTGGATATAATGTGAAATTTGAACTTTGACTTTTACACGAAGTTTCGCTCGCGTTTGCATTTTATTCTCTATTGCGCATTGTTTGTTTTTGACAGCGTTGCCATTTACGCTAGAATCGCGGTTACATGAACTGCATTGCCAACGGTTACGATTTTCGGTTTGATAATCTTCCAAGTACAAAATTATCGGTTACGCACAGAATTGACCCGTTAGTCACGAACAACCCAGATCACGTCTCTACTATTGGGTCAGTGCAAAAAAAGCGAAGCTGACCACTTGCAACTTGGAATCCGACAGGTGGCGCATAGGTAGCTTGGGGAGTCTCGAATATATTTTTAAGCAACTTTCCCTTGAGCTACAGGAGACGCTTGGACCATGCTTCGACTTATGTTTATAAAATTTTCACAGTCGACTCATGTGATCTCTGGGTAGACACTACACCTTTTCCAGATTGAATTCAGAAAACTCCAATTATATTTCAGAAAACGACAATTGAATTTCAGATTTGGCAATTGGATTTCAGAATTTGTCAATTGGATTTCAGAATGTGTGAATTTGATTTCAGAAATAGAAAATTGGGTTTCAGAATGTGTCAATTGGATTTCAGAAATCGTTAAGTGGATTTCAGAAAATACCTTTGCGATGCTAATACTTGATTTTGTATAAAGAAGGCCATGAAATATGCAAAAATTATTTGTTATGGAGTAAATTAATTCCTAAATTTTGAAATTGTGTTCTTAAAAATGGAGTTTCGCGATAACTGTGTAAATTGTATTATGACCAAATTATTATTTTCCAACTTTGCGTACTAAATTTGTTTTTATCTGAAAGCCAATTGACACATTCTGAAATCCAATTGCCTATTTCTGAAATCAAATTCACACATTCTGAATTCCAATTGCCTATTCTGAAATCAAATTCACACATTCTGAATTCCAATTGCCTATTCTGAAATCCAATTGACAAATTCTGAAATCCAATTGACACATTCTGAAATCCAATTGCCTATTCCGAAATCCAATTAACAAATTCTGAAATCCAATTGACACATTCTGAAATCCAATTGCCTATTTCTGAAATCAAATTCACACATTCTGAATTCCAATTGCCTATTCTGAAATCCAATTGACAAATTCTGAAATCCAATTGCCTAATCTGAAATTCAATTGATGTTTTCTGAATTCAATATGGAAAAGGTGTAGACTATACAGATAGAAAATGGCCAAATTCGCTATATATTTTCGGATTCCGGACTTATGTATGTGTACCGGCTATCAAATAATTTGTATAAAAATAAATAATTGGCGCTATATATACCTCCTGCGGAGATTAAGGCCGAGCTTCTCTACTAATTTGTGGTGTGCTCTAATTTTTCCTACAAATTGGCGAGACCTACAGTTTTTGCCGATTCCGAACGACATCTGCAAAGCAGATGAATTTTTGCTGAGAAGCCTTCCATGGCAGAAGTACACTCGGGTAACCCCGTTTTGAAAAAACTTTTCCAAATCCCTTTTTATGTTACCTCTATTAGGGCTCGAACCTTGGACCTTCGGTGTGGTAGGGGTAGATTTGGACGGAGAAGAGGGAGGGTGAGGGCAATATGAGTATAAAGAGGAAGAAACAGCGAAGGGGGAAAATAAAAGGGAAGCGGTAAAAGAGGAGATCGAGAAAGGGAAAACGGAGTAGGCGAGGAACAGGGATGTGGGCTATAGTGGGGTAGAGAGGTAAGGATTGGGGAGAGGACAATTTTTAAAAGTGGGCAGCGTACCAGAAGCTTTTTGGTTAAAGTACCATGTTACCTGCCGGTGTTATACCGGTGTATATGATACCGACTTCTCCAAGACATTGGATAAAGTCTCTCACTAAATCTTACTATATAAACTGGAGTTTTCTCTTAATATTTTGAATCTACCTAAAATGTTTCAATCTATGTCCCACACGTTTATGGCAACGTCGGGAGTGTCTCATTATAGCATTCTTGTCCAACTTTTGTTAGTTCTATGCGTTAATGATAATGAGATCCATCTTTAATTTGTTTCCTCTACGCTGACGATCTTAAAATGGTCCGTCGGATCTTAAAATGGTCCGTCGGATATCGCAACATCACCTAAATAAACTCTACCATAATGTAATAAAATGTTTCTATATGTTGTTCATCAAGTCTTCTATCACTCTCTCATCATATTAAGACATTTCAGTTGATCAGTTGTCTTCAGTCTATCATTTATTCGATTTAGGAGTTGCTTTCGACACAAACTTTCCTTTGTCAATCATATTTTTTATGTTCTTCCTAAGGCATACCCTAATCTTGCTTGCATTTGTAGATATGCTCAAGATTTCAAGGATCCTCCTCCATTATTTGGAACCACATTTATAGCTGTCATTGTGCCAGAACTGCAAGGGGTCAACAAAAGTTGACCCACTTTCCATCCCACCTTACCGCTCTCGCTGCAAGCCCTTGCTACTAGGAGAACTCTGCATTCGGAGAAGTCTCATCGTGCAGGCGGAACATCAAGCACGTCTTTCGCATCGCGATACAGAGTAACCCCCCTGATCTGCCATACCGAAGTTCCTAGGTTGCAGTGCCGGGACAGGTAACACCAAAAATGTTTTGAAAAAGGTTTTCAAAACGGGGTCTGCCTTCGACTGCAGTGCGAAACCCTTCCAGGGGATTTCTGCCTCGAAAATATTCAATTTCTTCCAACCTCGCCACAATAATTTCACTACCTCTTATCGCTCTCAGATCTCTCCTGAGAACTTCCAATTTCCACGCGATGTGCTACCACACTTGATATCAACGCGTTACACGGCACCAACTTTAGCTAAAAGTTCACCTTGTTCGTTGGCTGAGTAAATGAAATTTCCAGCAAACGAGGTGAAATTCTACAACGCCTGAAACGTCCAAGATACTAGTTGTGGAGTTGTAGCTTTAGGCATACCCGGTCCGCGACTCGACACCGCTGCGGATGTAGCCATCAAAGTGGATGGCTTGTACAATAAGTGATGACATAACTGAACGATAAACGATAGATGACAATAATTGTTTGTAAACAAGAGTGCGCATGCTTATCAACAACGACTTCGGTTTTAGGCATTTTTACAACGTTTTCACTCGAACATCTTCATATCTTTAGTGCTCATCCGTATCCAAATATTTACATAGCAAATATGTAAGAGAATGTATAAGTACGCGCTAGGAATGGCAGTACCGATAATTCCGGAATTGCAGGAGAGAAATCTCTCCAATAACAATTATTAGTAATATCGTGCGATTTTTAATTTCAAATTTTAATTTTATATTGCGAAATAAATTAGATAATTATAGGATTAAATTAAGGATGTGCGATTTATCAATTATTCGAGCATGCCAATTAACTTGTTAGTTAATAAATCGTAGATAATCCCTGACTAATCAAATATACCGCACTTATCACATTTTGATTACTTTTATTATAAACTGTATCAGTTGAGAAAAACCCCGTTCATTTCATATTCATTGATTTATCAGTTAAGAAAAGTAGCAGAAATAAATGAACGCAACATAGCAATAAATACCCAAGATCTGTTTAATCCAATCGATCAACAGCAATGATTAATCAAAAAAAATTGATTCATGTTTAAAGACCTCCGAACAAAATTAGCAGGCCTAAGAAAGAGCTTTATTTCCTTTAAAAAAAAGCCACAAATAAAGGCTAGAGATTTATGAATTACCTTCCGTTTACATACTGGGTCTCTCATACGACTGGGATATTTATTCGTAATATATATAATATACAAAGAGATATGAAATGTGCCAAATAGTAATTGGGAATTTTCACACAAATTTTACGGTTTTGACTATGGATGTTGTCGATGCTTGTTGGGGTCTCCCGAATGGTCTCAGCTCAACAGAATCTGCTTCCATATATCTTTTGTCTGGGGCTATGAAGTCAAGTTTAGGCAGATTTGTTAGCAGGCTTGCTGCGGGATCACCAAATGGGGGAAGAACAATTCTAAAGTCGAGAAGCAGTGGTTTATTTTTCTTGAAGGTTTAATGGCTTTCCGGATAAATGCTACTTGATATTCAAAAAAAAAAAAAAACATAACATCACATAACATAGCATAACATCACATAACATAGCATAACATAACAAAGTTTAACATAAAATAACATATAGCATAACAAAATATAACATAACAAAACATAACATAACATAACATAACATAGCATAACATAGCATAGCATAACATAATATAACATAAAATAACATAACATAACATAACATAACAAAATATAACATAACAAAACATAACATAAGATAACATAACACAACATAACATAACAACAATCTTATTTGATCTAATTTTACCGAATAATGTGTCATTATTATATTCAACTATTTAAATTTTTTTTCATAATATGCTGTGCAGATCAACCTAATATCATTAGGCACTATAATGTCCATATGTACAGCAGTTTCCCGATTTAAGGAACATTTGATTCTTTAATGAAGCGACAGCCATTTTAAAGATACCCCGGTATTTCTCTTTAGGACTTTTTCTCAAAACAAAATTCGTGTAAAATCAACGATATTTTTAATTCAATTCCTAACACAGTTAGATACATATTTTTATTAGACTCAGACATAATTACTTGAAACCTTAACCCTTAGCAGCTTGTAAGGACATTTGCAAACGTTTTAAGAACCAGCACTAGGGAGTTCAAAAGGTTACCATTGCACTTATCAAAGCTAAGCGTTTCTGTACTTGAATCTTCGACATTAATAAAACGATTGGGGCAGAACGTAATGGTGTTCATTAAATCGGAGGACTACTGTACTTATGTATACCACACGTGTGTCGAAACATGTTTATCATATTAAATAGTGATTTCTTTTAACCATTTTTAAATCGCGCGTAATTTGAATTACTTTAATTGCGGCTTAATTGACGAATAATAAAAGCAAATTAAAGGCATGTGCAGCTGTTAAAAGTACCGAAATCGCAAGTGAACGCGTATGTAAATGCTAAACAAAGTGAAACATGAAAAGATCGTCGTTAAGATCGCATCTTTGCAAGCTCTTGCCCATAGTTGCTACAATCACCGCCCGCTCTCGTCAATTTCTAGTTACCTCGTTTTATTGACAACATCTGTTCAAGCAGCAATTGCCATCCCCCCTCAACCCGCACGCGCAGCACCAGTTTGTTTTGTTCGTGTGAAATGTTTTGCTTCACATAATGTAATTTCTTATGTATATCGCTTATGTATGTTTTTTTATACATATGTTTATGTATCATTTTATCTTCGCAGTATCCAGCGCTTGTACCTGAACCTGTACCTTGTTCATCATTCAAAAATTTGTTTGTTTTTTTCTCATTTTAACAATTGCAATTCCACTTGTTTAAACATAAAAAAAGGCCATAAAAGTATTCATAAAATAAAACAACAACAATAACAATAACAACACAAAAAAGTAAGAGAGTCTAAGTACGAGTATAGCTGAACATTATATACTCAGCTGTGAACTTTAAGTGAAGTTATCCTTTGGTTCATTAATACTAAAGACTTGGAGATCCACTTAGACTGAGTCCATCTGTGTTTCAGAGCCTTAATACAAGAGCTAAAATTTCTTAAAAATATGAGGCATTGAAAAAAATTCATATTCAAAATTGTTTCCTCAATAAAAGTGAAAAAAAAAAATAAATACCATGTGGGATCCTAATTGAGAGAAAACAGTATAGTATGGAACCGTATTCCACGTCTCACCAAAAATACCAAAGCATCGAAGCAACCATAAAAACACTTTAAAGTAAACTAAGCTTTTTTCAAAAGGATCCTAAATGTGATTACAAATGAGTCAAATATCGGTTTCCAAAGTTAGCCAAGAGTTGATTTCTTTCGTTATCGTTAATTTTCTATCAATTCGGAAACGTAATATAAGTTGTGTGATGGCCTCAAAACATTTTCGAATATAATTTGTGTATATTTCCCCATTTATTATCAAAAATATGTCTGTTTAAAAGTGAAATATGTGCCCAACTCAGGGTCAAGTCCTTTTCGAGTTATGGTTACCAAAGCGATAGAATGGGTTTGGTCGAAAAAGGGGCGTGCCACGCCTATTTTCAAAAGTTTATATTTTTCGTGTCTTTGTTCTTACAACGACACTTTGGAAGTAAAATATCATCGATATAAAATAATTTTTTTTTGCCAATATATCCCTTTATGATCCTTTTAAAGTTCTTTTATATGCAAGAGGGCGAGGTCCTTAACCAATTTCGCGAATTTCTCCTCTTATTCTCTATTAATAATATTTGTGATATTTACATAACAGAAAATAGGCGGTGCCACGCCCATTATAAAAAGTAATTGGATGCCAAAATTTCAAGCTAAACTCTGAATAATCAGTTATTTAGTATTTTCCAAAATATCCGCTCTATAAAAAGCGGGCGTGATTATCATTTGATTTCGCAAATTTAAAATGGCTATAGAAGATAAGTGCTAAGGGACCTGGATAGCAAACTTCGATGGGATATTTTAAAATGTACTACATTTGTCGTGTTTACAGACGGACGTACGGGTGGACATATCTCAATCAGTTTCTGTCTATAACTATCTCGACTCCTTTATGCCGTCACTACCCACAGTAAGGCGATCAAAATGAACATACGCTGTGTTCTATGCTCAGCTAAGTATAAAAACCCAATAAATAGTATGTAAATATGTATGAATGAATATTTAATCTCACAATCGCGCATCCAAATTACCATTTACGTCTGATAAATCTTCCATTGAAAGCTGAGAAGTCGTTGAGATCATTTGCTCAGTTGTATCATTCATTTGAACGTGAAAAGTGTTAGCCGTGACTTTGCACTTTGCTTGTCACACGTCCGTAGATACATCTACATACATACATACAAATCCAATCGAAACAACTGTTAAAACGCGCTGTAATTGTAGCGGTAAAAACGAAGAATATTAAGCGGTAATTATGCAAGCCTTAGTTGAAATTTTAGCTAAGAGTCGATTGTGAATGGGTTGGAAGTGGTGCATTGGATTATTAAAAAAGTGTTGTGATTTTATTATGAATGACATTCGAGCTTTTTTTTAATAAAAGAAATCGATATCATCTTTCTAGGGATGTTACAGAAGTGAGTTTATGGGAACAGCAATCGGATTTTTCGAATTTGCTGCGCCGCAACCGGAATCAGCCCCAAAGTCAGATGTCCAAAGGTATAAGTTACGCAGTTTGTGGTGGCATATCTTTTGCTATGGTGAATTTAATTTCGAATATCAACTACCTAAAGCTCCTTAAGCTCACCGTCAATATTTCTTCGTTACTCGCCGCTAGCAAGGCAAAAGTAAATTCTCATTAGAAATTTTATAATGAAACTCCAAGGGTCTTACTATTTGCTTTTGACAGGTTTGCTCACTTAGTCATTCTCCTCTTTCGTAAAAAAGCTATCAAGGCATTTCTTTCATACCGTACAAAGTTAGATAATTATCATTAAGCTACATAATCGCTAGCCCTGATAAAAACCTTTAGAAAGAGATTTCTATGAAATCTTTCGTATTATTCAAAGGCGAGCAGCTTTAATATTTGCAGATTGATACAGTCTGATGGATAAAACTTCAAAGCGCCACCGACTTGGAGAGTTCGTCATTAGATACTAAAGGGTGTGTGACTTCTTGCTTGCTTACTAAGAGATAACAATTTTGCACAAATATTGAGTATATATATATATTTTTAGTTCTTTAGCCAGAAAATAGCAATTTCATACATAATAACATTAAATATTGACTAGAAACTAGTGCATTTTTAGTGATTTTGGGACTATTAGTAGTTCCTTAATTGCGATAAAAATAAAAAAACATTTTTTGGTTTCAAATGAATTTTAATAAAAGCGAAAGTTGACATTATAGCAACACTAACGCCTATGCAACAAACTTACAGGCGGGAAAAAATTTCGTTGCTTCTACAGCGCACCGAAAAAAACAAAATTTTTAAAATCTCCACCTAGAAAAAATTTAAAAAAATAAAATAAAATAAATTAAAGTAAAATAAAATAAAATAAAATGAAATGAAATCAAATAAAATATAATTAAATTAAATTAAGTAAAACAAAATAAAATAAAACGAAATGAAATAAAATGAAAGGAAATGAAATGAGATGAAATAAAATAAAATAAAACAAAATCATTTAAAATAAAAATAAATGAAGTTAAATGAAATGAAATTTAATTAAATAAAATTACATAAAATAAAATAAAATAAAATGAAATGAAAGAAAAGAAAATAAAATAAAATCTAATAAAATAAAACAAAATAAAATAAAATAAAATAGTATAAAATAAAATAATATAAACTAAAATAAAATGAAATAAAATAAAATAATATTAAATAAAATTAAAAAATAATAGAATGAAATGAAATGAAAGAAAGAAAAAAAAATAAAAAAAAAATAAAATAAATCTAATAAAATAAAATAAAATAGTATAAAATAAAATAAAATAAAATAAAATAAAATAAAACAAAATCATTTAAAATAAAATTTAATTAAATTTAAAAAACTAAAAAAAATAAAATAATATAAAATAAAAATAAATAAAATAAAATGAAAAGAAATAAAAGGAAATAAAATAAAATCTAATAAAATAAAATATAATGAAATAAAATAAAATAAAATAGTAAAAAATAAAATTAAATAAAATTACAAAAAAAATAGAATCAAATGAAATGAAAGAAAAGAAAATAAAATAAAATAAAATCTAATAAAATAAAACAAAATAAAATAAAATAAAATAGTATAAAATAAAATAATATAAACTAAAATAAAATAAAATAAAATAGTATAAAATAAAATAATATAAACTAAAATTAAAAAATAATAGAAGGAAATGAAATGAAAGAAAAGAAAATCAAATAAAATAGAATAAAAAAATAAGATAAAATAAAATAAAATGAAAGGTCTCAACCATGGCGAATTCATATACCTGGTAGCATAGAAACAGCTGATTGCTTTCTTCCTGCACATTTGTACCTCAGAATGTCAGTAAAAGAAAATGGGAAACGATTTGTTAACATTCACCAAGGTTGTCCCTTTATGATTTATTTTGTTGTGTTGATCTTCCGATAGGGTAGTAAGCTGATTTTTGTTGGAACGATTTTCCGCCATCCCTTGTCAAGTTGGCAGAACGCCGAAACCGGTTTGTCACAATACCAAACTTGGCAAGGGATGACGGAAAATCGTTCCAACAAAAATTGTCTCTTTATCTTCTCTTTTACTTTGACATTTTGAGTTACAAAAATCTGAGGCGAATCAGGGCGAATTTGATTGAATTCGCTTTGCTATCACCATCCATAGATTTGCCTTGGTCGCAACGAGGAACGGAAAAATAGAATAGAATACAATTTAAAATGAAGTAAAGAAAAGTAGAGACAGAAATTGGGTGGAGTAGAAGGAAAATAAGGAAAGATAAAGGAAAAAGAAAGAAAAGGCCAAAGAAGAAGAAAGTAATGGAAAGGAATAGGAACGAAAAGGGAATAAAAGGAATTAAAATGAATTAAAATTAAATAAAAAAATAAAAAAGATTTGTTTTTTAATTGCAACCACCCGTTACAAGAAACTAGCGACCATTGGAAAATCACATTAGGTCATAGATAGAGAAATAATTGAAAACATAAATGAGAATATCTTAGAAAGACATCACGTCACGTTCTAATTTAACAAATTTACTTGCTTCTGATTCACTCCAAGCAAATCTCGACGAGTCATGTTCTTAGGCACCATCCATCAATAGATATTAGTTTTCAAACAAAATAAAAAAAGGTTCTTATCAGCAAAAAAATAAAATAAACAAAAATGTTCTACAAACTCGTAAAGCAAGCCAACCGCAAAAACAAATATAATAAAATTGTCAATACTTATGCTCTAAATTTTTGTTGTCCCCAATAAACTGCGGCATGATCTCAAGGCCATGAGTCAACTAGCGCCACAGCACTTACGATTACGCTGAACAAGCGTTCAGCTTCTGTTGTCCTTCCTGTGCCAATATCCGTTCAAAGTGCATCCTAATGGCGGCGCATTCTCAATGTCAGCATACCACAATCCGCGCATGTGTGTTTATTACTTCCCCTCAATGGCTCGTAGATTAGATTAAAAGAAAAAATACCCAAATGCGTAATTGACGCTCATAAATCGATCAATACGAAATTACGCACATCCGAGAGATTTGACCGGACCATGCGATAATTACTTATTTACAAAATATTTAGGTAGCCAAAAGTCTAAACAAGCGATTGCCGCAAATGTGTGACGAGACGACGGCCACATAACCCGCTGTGCGCATAGACTAACCAACAAGTACATAAGTCACGCCTCATTGTTTGGTCAATTAGCTGTGCGAGATAGGAGAAACTATAGAATATGTCCGACTGGCGACTCAACTGACTATTGTAGTACGTTTAACTGAATTCCACACTGCAATACATGTACATTAGGGTGGTGCTTAAAATGTTTAGACTGGCTGTCCCAAACCTCAAACACTGCGTCGAGCCTAATATGAAGAAGAAATCAGATAAGAATTTTGGTACGGACCTGTTAAAAAATAATTACTAGTCCTAATGTTTTAATTTTGAATGATTATTTTTCAATTAATTAAAAAAAATCAGAAAAAAAGATGTTCTGATTACTTCTGATTATTTTTGGTTTTTTTTTTTTATTATTTTTGATTTTTTTTTTTTCAGTATTGTTGTAGAAGCAAATAAATATACGCAACAATATTGAAAAAAATCAAAAATAATCAGCAAGATATCAAAAAAAAAGTTGTTTCGATTACTTATGATTTTTTTTTTTTTTTTTTTTTTTTTTGATTTGCTTCCGCAACAATACTAAAAATAATTTTAAAAAAATCAAAAAAAGACCTGATATCCTGATATTAAAAATAATCAGAAGTAATCAAAACAACTTTTTTTTTGATTATTTTTGATTTTTTTTTTCAGTATTGTTGTAGAAGCAAATAAATATACACATCAACAAATAAATAATTGCCTTTTCCTGAAAAACAATTAAAATAATCATTACTAATTAGAAAAGCCGTCTAATTAATTGATTACTAATTGCTAATCAAATTCAACAGGTCTGTTTGTGAAGCATCCTCATAGCGATGTAAGTAAATTTTAGTTTTTGTAGCATACTCTGAGGAGTTAAAAGTACAGTCCAGCCCATACAAAGTGAGCAGAACTGGCATTAGTCGTATCATCCTTTGCGACTCATCCCGGACGCATCCTTGCACATTTTTTGCAGGAAACCGTCTCCAATGAAGGAAGACGAAAATTCAAATGGGATCACTTTAATCATGGCACAACATTTTTTTTTTTTGCTTTGTAAGCACTACCCTTATGTACATAGTATGTAGAACATTGCACAACAACCAATTTGCAAGCCGTCTTAGTACCTCCGGCGCGTCATATCGCTAGTCAGAGTTTAATGACATGACCAGCCAGTACAATTGCATCCTAACTCAGAGCTAATTAAAATGTCTACCTATTCCTCAATAATGTGAAGAATGTGTCCTTTTTGAGGCGTTTCTGGAGAACAATTCGTTTCATCATGGCCAGGCGCTTGTTATACACTGAGCCGGAGAACACGGAGAGGAATGTGGAGCACAACGGAAACTTGATGATGGAGCAACACTGGGATATTCTCGCTTTATTGCTCTTGATGTTCAACACGCAACACTGGGAAAGATAGTAAAGATATTATCACATCGTCTCAGCCGAGGTTGTGTCCCTAATGAGAGAACGCGATGTTGCTAAAGGACACGAAAAATGCCCTATAATTGTTCGAAAATATCCACGGATAAAAAAAGATTTGACAAGATATCAATACGGGTTCAAATTCCGGGTACCCTACGAGCCCGATGCCCCAATCTCTCACGTTCCACCGCCCTACTATGATGATGTGAGCAAGATTTTTCGTTTAACGTAATGCAAATGCAACAGCTCGGTGCTGGGTTCTATAAACGCCCGTAGCAAGAGAGCTGCAGGGAACTTGTCCCAAGGACGGCTATGCAAATTAGATAGAGTTTATTCTGGTACGTAGAACCTGATGTCTTGTAAATGTAAAAATGAGCGATTTGGACTGTGATGTGAGCAAGAACTAAAGTCCAAAATCTCGGTTTTCTGGGTTAAGCGATGCGAATCAACAGGACTAAAAGTTTAAGATGTCGACATCCAAATTCTTCAGCAGTGGAAGGGGAGGCCCCGAGGAGTATAAAAATTCAGCGGCCACTACGCTGTTAGCACCTTCTTGTACTAGCCCAATGGCCTCGGAAGCAACACCTCGACATGTTACCGGCAAGTGTTAACTGTGGACAAGCAATTTTAGTTTTCTTCGAAGACCTTATATGGGTCCCGGGACATTCCAATACACTATATAGCAGATAAACTTGCTAGGTAGAGGAGGAGCACACAGGTCCTTTCTGACAAAGAAGACTTGAGTATACCCTTCTCCACGTGCAAGCTAATGCTAAACGGGCACATCTACTTTCAAGTCAACTAAAGATGGCTACAAACAACAGTGTGTGAGATATCTAGACAAACCTATCCAATGAGGGCTGCCAACAAGTCTTAAAAATGTTTCGTAGAGTAATGGTAAGGATGTCTTATGGTGGTATCACACTGGTCTCCTGACACTGGCATAAGCGTGCCTCTGCACCAGCCGCTTCCACCTACCCTAACCTAAACCAGGCGTAAAAAAAATTAAGATTTGTTGAGCTCGGCCCAAGAAAGAAGATTTAAGTTAGATCGTAAGCAGGAGTTATATTACCTTTAGCCCTTCTCGGCATAATTTTCCATATGAACTCTCTACAATAGATGGTTCTGCGGAGTATTGACATTAGTCTAACTGAGTATTATATCGTCTATTCAAATTATCTAACAACACAAATACTCATTAAAAAATGCATACCAACAAGAATCATTTAGACTTAACTTTAAAAAGCTGAGTCACACGCTCGCATTTGTTCGCCAATATCAAACCAAACGCTCGTCAATGCAAAATCGCACATACCCAGCAGGGAAACATCCAACTAGCCTACAAAAAATTTAGTTTATAAGCAAAATTTGCTAACTCATCTCAATCTAGACCGAAAGGGATAAAATCTGCAAAAGAAAATATTAAAATTTTTTAATACTCAGAGTTGGAATAAGTCAAACTTACTTCTTTATTTCTACTTATAATAACTTGATTTCGATTTTAATCATTCATTAATCAGTTCTAAATCAGTTGAGATAAGGAACTTAATCACATCGCTTATCGCAGCACTCATTAGCATCGTTTGATTAATACCCATATTGTACTAACACATTTTGGGTCAACCTGGTCCATATAATAATCGATAAATCCGAAACCCGTTGAGTTATGGATATAAGGGCTATCTTAAACTTTAACATAGAGCTCAAGTATCGCAACGGTGAAAATTCCAATCAATTCCGTTCATCAGTTTCTAAATGATGCGCGCCCAAACATTCAGACAGACTGCCAAAAATTCTAAAAACTGTTGCTTTGGATTGGCTTAGTAATGATAGCTCCTATCAATTTTTCTGGAATGTCTGTGTCTAGTAGGACATTGCCTTGTTTTAAATACAAGTTGTTTATATTGAAAAAAGCCAGTGGGCTGTCTAGTTGTCCTTACCATTTATACTAGTTTTCAAGTAGTTTGCAACTAGTTCCTTTACCGCAAAATACCCACACACAGCGAAAATATTTTCAAATCACTTGTATGATCAAATGTTGAAATTAAATGCACAATGTATAAATAGAAATTTTTTTTATCGAAACAATGTAAATCCACAGCTCGTGAACTGCAAAAAAAGCTGCAAACAACAACAAATAAAAGCCAAAACTATTTATAATCAGACACACACGTTTAACGTTAAATCTCGAAGAAATAATTTATGATAAAAAAAAATGACGGAAAAAATAACTGTAATTTAACACTTTTTCACTTATCAGTCGCTGTCACCAAAGCCACATCGTTTTACTTAGAAACCGCCCAGTTCCCCCTGCACCCACACGCTCACATGGTTCCGCGAGTTTTGTGGATTCTTCGTTGCTATTTGGCATGCTGGCGCTACTTCAAATTCAAACCGATTTATTTGCGAGCCACACGAAGCTTGTTTGATGCTAGTTTCATGTTGCTATTTCTAGCTCAGCAGCGCTCAATAGAAAAAACGGCTCACAAACTGCGCGCATGCGCTAAGCAGACACGCGCTTCTACAATTTGTTGAGTAGATGTTGTTGGGTGGTGGAGCTCATTGGCTGGATGAATTGTTAAATTGTAGATATTAGATAAATTAAAAATTCGCAGCAGCTACAGATTTTAAAGGGCAGGCTATGTGTTGGGTTGGAAAGGTGAAAAAAAACTTGAGGAAAGATGGAAGAGCAGTGGTAACTTTTAATAATGGCTCTGGCAAAAATAATGGTATACCTAACTAAAACGACTAAAATCTACCTAGACCACGGTTCCGGGGTGTGTCATATAATTTCCGGCGTAGGACTGTCAATATCAATATAAGCCCAAAGCCGGAGCGCTCCGAAACAATGATCCAAAAGAGGTCTATACTTTGAGCTTATTTGGATTGTTATTTAGTAAACATCGAATAGTCAAATTTTGTTTGAAGATTCACTGAGCCTTGGAAGAAGAAATGAATATAAGATTTAAAAATAGTACTCCCTTCTGATTAATAAGACACAGAAGAGTCAACAAAAGCATCCAATATGACTACAAAAAGGATGCAAACCCCATCAAAATGGAGAAAAAAGTTTGCCTAAAAAAAGTCAAAAAAAAACTCCAAAAACGCTTCAGAAAAGCGTCCAGTATGCGTCCAAAAAGACTCCGTAGCTCATTCATAAATAGTCGTAAAACACTCCAAATCATCGAATTCGGAATCATTCTGAACTCTTTTAACCGCATAGAACGATTTTTTTTTTTCTCATTTTGGGTTCCGCAGAAAAATTATTTCTGACCGAAATGCTCTGGGAAATGTGCGTTTTATAGCTCCGAATGGAGTATTTTCCCCTCCACTTGGTTAGCTGGGTCTGTTTTATCCGTCACGTTATGAATAGATGAACCGAATAAGCAGGCAAAGTACTCATCCTCCACGTTTATTTTTCGCTACTGCCAAAACCGACAGCCTGGTAGTGAACTTCTTTGTTCGTTCGCATAAGATGAGCCAGCCAGCGGCGTCTTTAGCATTTATTCACAGCGCTATGCTCATATCTTCCAAAAGCTCGTACAGCTCTATACTTTAATTTCCTTCGATAATCGTGATTGGCACAACGGGTAGTATCTTCCGGAGAACTTTTCTTGCCAATACTCCAAGAGCCATCTCATCTTCATTTTACACTGTAGATTATTCCGAGCCGTACATCAGTACAGGAATGATGGGAAGCTGATACGGCTTGATTTTTGTTCGCCGATAGAGGACTTGCTTCTGAGTAGTGACCAAAGTAGTGACCAGAGGCATTTATATTAGGCTACTTCACTATGATTTGACAAAAGGTAGACTGGTGTTAGATGAGTGTGTTCAAGCGGGAAAGTGACGAGTAACTGGTCAGTTGGCTTGTGGCCCCGTAGCTTGGCCAGAATCGTGGTTAGGCGAGCGGAAAGCTCTATTAATGAATAGTCCAAATATATTTTCAGTTGCTGACTGTTAGACTGCTGTGGACGTGGATGCCTAATGTAATTTACACAGCCGTCCAAGTCTTCGTGCTTGGCTCGGTAGTTTTGGTTCAATTCTTTACGAGATTTTTTCTGAAGTCTCCTACTGGGAGAGGAGTGACATGTTGTTGTTGTTGTAAGATTACCTCGCCCTTCTTCTTTTTTTTTTTTTGAGTAACGGAAAAACACTCCCCGAGTGTTTAGGGGAGTGCTATCCGTGTAGACGGTCTTTTGTCAGATATGGACTCGGTACGCTTCGGTACTAACACCTTCTCATACCGCACGACAGCCGCCGGAGCGATTTGTTGTAATTCGGGTAGGTACATATATTCTAAGCCGAACCTGAGGTAGCTCGCCCTGCTTGATCTCTAGAAACGTCATTAACCCCTCCAAACGGATGTCCTAGGAAAGCTAGGAAGAAGGTGCTACAACAACAAGGCCATCCTTTAGCTCAATAAATACTTTTGGCCACATTAGTTTCTGCAGCTGTGGTGAGATTTTAACAGGGACCAAAGGGCCAATGATTTTGCTTTCGTTGGCTTTTTTTCTCAGTTCACAGAGCTTATGTGGTCTACAAGGAGCGAGTAGCGCCATGGTTTTTCTGTGAACCAACAGTCTGATAACTCGAAGACTGCCTCTTGTCTTCATGTTTCTTCGAAATTAATTAAAAACACTTCAGTCTGCAGCTCGCGCGCTCACTCGGAAGCGTTGTTGGAATGCAATGAAATGTGCAAAGAAACTGTTTCCCAACCCAAAAGAAAGCAAAGAAAGGGCAATGCGATGGAAGCGTTTGAATGAATGAATGAAAGTGAATTTCTTCACACGAAAATCATAATTACAAGCTTTGAAGTGACGATTATGTTAAATGCTACTAAACGAGTTGTAATTAGCGGCGAAATATTGGAATGCCGTGGAGTTGGCGTTTGGAGTGCTTTGGAACACAGCACACACACACACACACACAAAGGTTAAAAGAAAAAAAGCAAACAAATTCAAAATAATAACAAAAGAACGACTCACGCTTTGAACTGGCGAACACTTGAACTTTTTTATCGGCGAAAACAATAACAAAACAAAAGTAAAAATTAATAAATAACAGTGAAAACAACGACACCGCCAATGACCACAATTAAATAGTACATATTTAAATAGGCAGACAGACATAAACACACACACACATAAACACAAATCACTAACAGCACTAACAACTTAGCCACACTTCCGCCGCTGCCTCAAAAGCTTACCAAACGCTCCCGCGCACCCACTTACGATCCCACCAGCCCCCACCTTCACACCTGCTCTGCAGTGCAAATGCAAAGCGCAACGCTGCTACGTCGCAAATGAAATCGAAAGCGTTTATGCTTTTACTTGTTTTTGTTATTGCCGTAAATTTGTGCTATAATTGCAATTTTTTTTTAATGGGAAATGAACACGCATATAAGTTTTGCTTTCCTACTAGCCCCGTCCCTGCGCTATTTGCTTATTGTCTTGCCTTCACTTTGGCGAACCAAACCATGCCTTTGCTTGGTGTCAGATGCATGGTGCGCCATATGTGTGGTTGTGTATAAATCCCCGTCATAGCGAATACTCATTAAGTGTATTGAACCCTTCCCTCGTTCTTCTGCTACTTCTTCGCCTCGTTCTTCTTCTTGATGTTCATGTTTTCGCGTCTTGTTAAGTGTAACAACTTATAATTTGATCGTTTGGAATTTATTTATTTTAAATATAGAGACACAATTATATAAGTACATACATCCATATATATGTCTGAGGTACATGCTTTAAGTCGGGAGATGGAAAACGATCTTTTGGAAAATATATTTCATCACTTTTTCTCCATTCTCCTTTTGCTTTACGATTCTTCCACTTTTTCGTGGAATTATGTGTAGTTTATGGAGCTTATTATAAAATATTTCTAAAAATATTTCTAAAAAATACTAGAGGAAACAGCGGAAGTCTCAAACTTAACGTGGGACTCTAACTCTAACTCCTGCCGCACAATTACCAATCACAAAGTACTACCGTTGCGAGGTGGTTTGAGAGCTAGCCTCAAAATTTTTATCCCTGCACTATTCAACCCTCCTTTCCTCTTTATGTGTCCTTCCTTCTCTCTTCTTCTCTTTCTTCCTCCTCCTGTAACCTGTAATCATATCGCCTTTTTCTTATCCTTCTCACCCTCTTCCTATGCCTCTTGCCTTTTATTTTCTCCTTCCTAGCTTATTTATATTCTTATTCTATTCCCATTATTCGCTTTCTTCCTTCTCTTTTTCCTTCCGAAGATATAGTGGATTTACCATTTTCATTGTAGAAGGCTTGGCACTACTTGCTAAATTTTAAACAGATTGGCATATTAATCTGTACAAATGGAGAGAATTGAAAATGTATATTGGGGATGAAGGGGAGAAAGAGGGAAATGGAAAACGAATAAGAGAAGTTTTGCTTTAAAATAAACAGAAAATAAGGACAGAGACATAAAAAGCAAAATAAAAAGGAAAATAAAAATAAAATTAAAATTAAAATTAAAATCAAAAACAAAAAGAAAAATTTAAATGAAAGTAAAACGACAAAGAAACGAAAATGTAAAATAAAAGCCAAAATAAAAAGGAAAAGAAATAGTGAAATAAATAGAAGAAGAAAAGTAATAAAAATAAAGAGAAAGAGATAAACAAGAGTAAAAAGAAAAAATTAAAAATTCATAACAGCAGGAGAATTAGAAACAAATGCCAAAGGAACAAATGTTAAAAAGTCAGAAATAAAATCACAAACGAAAAGTAAAAAATATAAAACAGAAGGAAAAGAAAAAAGAAAGAAAAAGAGAAAAGAAAATAAAATAAAATAAAGCGAAAAAGAAACGAAAAGAAAAAGAGACAGAAAAAACAATAGAAAAATAGAAAATATAAGAAAAGAAAAGAAAAGAGAAGAAAAGAAAAGAAAAGAAAAGAAAAGAAAAGAAAAGAAAAGAAAAGAAAAGAAAAGAAAAGAAAAGAAAAGAAAAGAAAAGAAAAGAAAAGAAACGAAAAGAAAAGAAAAGAAAAGAAAAGAAAAGAAAAGAAAAGAAAAAAGAAAAGAAAAGAAAAGAACAGAATAGAAAAGAAATGAAATGAAATGAAATGAAATGAAATGAAATCAAATGGAATGAAATGAAATGAAATGAAATGAAATGAATAGAAAAGCAAAGAGAAGTAAAAGAAAGGAAAAGTAAAAGAACAAAAGAAAAATAAAAAAGCGAAAAAATAAAAATCAAAATGAAAAGAAAAAGAAAAAATTATAAGCAAAAGAAAAAGGAAAAAAAGAAAAAGAAAAAAAGGAAAAGAAAAATAAAAAAGGAAAAGAAATAAAGAACGAAAAAAGAGAAAGGAAAATAAGAAAGAGAAAAGGAAAATAAATGAGAGAGATAAGAATAAAAAGCCATTAGCGAATTTCGCTTTACTACTTTAGGGCCAATTCGTATTCGAATTTTAGGGCACATTTTTGAATTTTATTTACACATCAAATTATATTGAGTAATTTTTCTCCCTACTTTTTCCACTAGAGGCTATTTATTTTTTTTTGTGACAGCAAATTTCAACCACCTATTTGATGATGGAAAATTCAGCACATTGACCTGAGCACCTTGATCTGTTTGAGCCTTAGTCATTGTGAAAATTCATCGTGCGTATCAACGTCACGTCAGTGATCGCTTTTTAGCCATAAGTGAAGCCAATTAGAAACACCAAGGGTGGCCCAAACTGATTTCTCCATTGTAGTCTAGGTCTTTCCCCTTATTCTAATGCCGAAATCGAGTGCCGATAGGAAAACCTTCTGAGTCTGAATTTCTTTGTTTATTAGCAGTCAGCGACGTCTTTGAGCTTCAATTCGCTGAACTATGATCATATGAAACGGACAGCTCCTAATGCTCTTCGTTAAATTTCCTTCAATACTCACCACTGGCATAGCTAGAATCACCATAAGACTTCCGAAGAACTTTTCTCTTTCGACACTGTCCATGATTTTGAGCCGTTCATCAGGACAACTATCATGAGAAATTTATAGAGGGTGATTTTCGTGCCTACTAAGTCAAAAGCCAGCATTGCTTGCGTCGCCTCATGTGCGTAGAAAAGCAAGAACTGTTTATTGACCTAATCCGATTTTAGTCGGTTAATAACAATTGATCGAACACTTTCGTGATTATCAACTTTTATCACATTTTAAAACATGTTATTGTTGTTGCTATAGCAGCATATTTATAAAGCTCAAAACATTGGTTTCGTTGGCATAGCGCTACAGTATCCTTAAAATTGGTCGGCGAGGTTATGGTATGAATGGAGAATAACGATTAGCACCAAGAATCGATTGTATTGTTTCGCAAAAGGTTGGTTGAATCAGCCGTTTGATAAGGTTACCGATAACGCACAAATAACTTGGCTTTAAGCCTGCTCAACCGTCATGGGCTTGCCATATGGTAATATAGTAGTTCGGTCTCTTCTTTGAGTCTTGGTTGCTGGTTGATTAAAACTCAAACCAACAACCTTTAAATAATGATCAGAAACTGTTGGGATTTTTGGGGCACGATAAACTCGATTCCGTAAAAAAAATTAATATGTCTTGCCTGCCAAGTGAGGAATAAGAAACTGTGCCTCAGGCTAAAATCCCTTTTGTGCAGAAGTTAACCACCTTCTTGTTGACAATAGACGACCCACGGAACGCATTTGAGTGTCGCTCTCAGTAGCAGCGATTTGTTCTCTGAATTCAGGCAGTTGTAACATTTTTCCTCCTTCGTCAGAAATATTACTGCAATTATTCATCTTCTCTATATGAATACGCCTATGATATGAAAAAAGCACGTCTCTTGGCTCTATGTGATATCGTCCTATCAAACAATCCATTAAGTCGACGCCTTCCATATGGCTGTTGCATTTCCAAGTGACTTGCTGCCCTGGCCTTTTTACCCTTTCTTTCTCATCTCGGAATGATAGGAATCTTTTTATAGCTTCAAACTGTTTCAATTGCATTGTTTTGCGAATGGGTTCGAAAGCATTATTTCGCTAATAACTTTCTAAATTCGGGCATTGATATATTGAAATATATAAATAATTTCCGATGTATTGGCAGATATTGTCGGCATTCACATTGAATTGATGTCCCCACTGAGTTGATGTCCCCACTTAGAGCATATCCGTTCGTCTTTTGAAAAATCATGTAAATCATTTCTTTAGAGAAAATTTGAGAAATAATTAAGAGTTAGTTGAATTCGTTTTTAAGTTGCCAGGATATGACCTCTTAACATGAAGTTTAACAGGCGTATTGTTCCAGATCAACTTGCTAAATTCAGCAGAATTTTTGTTAATTGATTCAATGTTTGAAATAACGGTAAAATAAAAGTAAAACTATATTCATAGATGGGGGAGATATACTTGCTTTCAATATCTTCGAATCTAGGTAACGGCGAAATACCTCTTTTCCTTCCTCTTCCATTTATTCATTGTCTTCTATTTTACTTCCCAGCTAATTAAACGGAGGGAAAAGGACTCCATTTGGAGCTATAAAACGCACAGTTTTCAGAGCATATCCTTCAGAAATGACCTTTTTCAGAGCTCAAGCAAAAAATCGGTTTAAACGGGCACACTAAAGGAGTTTTTTATGACTCTTTTTAAATGAGATTCGGAGTCTTTTTGAACTAGAGCCTTTATTTGATGCTTTTCTAAAGCGTTCTTCGAGTATTTTGTGACTTTTTTTAGGCACATTTTTTCCTCCATTTTTATGCTTTTGGATATTTTTTGGAGTCATATTACATTTTTAAGATTTATATCTGTGTCTCGCTAATGAAAAGAAGACACAATTCTCTTTTTATTTGTACAAAAAAAATTACTCTAAATCATTCATTTAATTAAGCCTTGGCTTGCAATATTCATTTTTTCTCCCAAGGCTCAGTAAGTCTTCATTAAGTGGTAGGTTTTTCATGTTTACTAAACAACACTCTAAAAAACTCAAATTACGGACGCCCTTTGGATCATTATTTCGGAGCGCTCCCTCCATCTTGGTTAGCTGGGTGAGCTCCTTCTACACAATGCATTACAAAACCCTTACGAGTACCTTATTACCATCGTTTACATGGTATGCCAAGATGTAAAATAGACATTTTTATGGATTATTCGTCTTAAAACTTCGTGAAAATTCGTACTTCGTTTGACTGTAGACTTATTCCATTACTAGTAAAGAGGTATGTAATCAGCTTTGTCCACAAAGCGGCAGTGCTTATGGGAAAGTAATGTTGGTTGTAACTGATTCTTGAAGGTAAACTGTCTCCAAAGTGTTGGAGAAGTATTGCATTTTGTAATGAGGATTTTCGGCGCTGGGTTATTTTGAAAAAGCTAAATCTAATAAGGCGAGTACTGTTTTATTTCACTGCTCTAACTTTGCGCACCTACCCACATACATAAAAGTGCATACTTCCGTTTATCGGTTATTGTATTTCCATCCTCCATTTCCTGCAGCCACGTCATCAACAATTCTGCTATCTCTCTTTGCCTCGTTGAGTGCACGCAACACAAATCCACAGCATTCTAACCACGCCGCTTCAACACCGTACACAACCATACACAGAACTATTCAACGACTGGGCAATTTGATAATTTCCATCTTCCACGATCTCTTGGAAAGTAAAGAAAAAACACAACAAATGAAAATAAGAATAAGTAAATCCAGAGGTGAACACACAAAACATAAATTTAATGTTCTATATATATATATTTATGTATATGTATATGTACGTATGAATACATGTCTCATATGCCCATAGCCTCGTATTTTGTAGAAGAAGTAATCTGCAATCGAATTGTGTGCTCACACATTAAAATAGGTTGGCTTGCTTGCTCACATCTGCTGCTCTTCACTCCATGCTCAATACATCGTGGTTGCTCCTCATTTACATCCAATCCCATTTGCGCATACTGCACCAAATGACATCGCACAAAATTCAATCCTATTTTCTTTCACCTTGATTTACTCAACAATTCTGCGCTCTCAGCATATCCAAGCACTCGAATGATGGCTACTTTCTTCAGTTCAATTCACGCATACACCTACCCATGAATATACAACCACTTACTTGCATTTCTTGGGGTTTGTCAGTTCCCCTTCCGTGCTAAGGTTGTACTGTATCGACGTCGACGCAGGCGTCGCAGTTACTGAAGCCATTCTCTTGCGAGAGCAGCATTCATTTTCCGTCGTTTTGAAGAGCGCCGCTTGTCTACAGTCTGCCGCGCAAAGTCACACAGCCAAAGAAACGACACCTTTGCGCTTGGGTGTATGTATGTGTGCGCTAGTGAGTTTCATAACAGCTACTACACGTTTCACAGTGTGGCTACGACGTATAAATCGTAAGCAAAATAGTCGACTTATGGTGATTACATACAAATTTTGGTTTTTGGGTAAATTTAGAAAACATACCATATAGACACAGCGGAAACAAGCAATAACAGATAAAGTCGAGCTAGGATGAATTGGATTTATTACCATCATCTTATTCTCCATATTAAGGTCGATTACGTCGCAAAAGTTCAAAGTTTTTACTAAAAAATTTAAAGATGCATTCTTTTTTCTTTTAATTTTTAAACTCGAATTTTTTTTGACCGGGAAATTAGATTTTGTTTTTGGCTGGAGTGTTATTTGTATGAGTCAAAATTGCTGAAACCGAACTTTAAATTAAGAGCACTTAAATTAGTAAAACTTTTCTTTAATAATGGTATTACTTATCTTTAATTTTTCCAAAAAAAAAGTTGTAATCGTTTTAGGTCACCAATTGAAATCTTGTGTTCTTTTTTCCTTAAAAGTATAATGAAATGGTTTTAGCTATGTTTTTGCTTTTGAAAACTCTTCAAAATCTAATTTTTGCAAAAACCAAAACTTTTCTGGATCACTTTTTCCGTTATAAAAGATGAGATCGTCATGCGGCTGACAGATATTTTAAATTTTTCAATAATGTCCAATTTGAGAATTTGGTCGAATGACGATATATCCGGGAATAAACTTTAAAAACGCCCTAAAATAAAAATAAATAATTGGCGCGATATATACCTCTGAGGAGTTAAGGTCGTGCTTCTCTACCAATTTCTAGTGTGATGCTTCTAATTTTTCCTGCAAATTAGCGGGACCTACATTTTTCAGCCAATTTCGAAGGGCATCTGCAAAGCGCCCAATTTTAAAGAAAATTTAAGACATTTCAGTTGAGCTAGAGCGTTGTTGAAAAAAATCTGAGATGGGGCGCTCTTCAACCAAATTCTGAAATATATAGTTTTCAAAAATAAATAAGATAGGGTGCTCGTCAAAAATATTTTTAAATATAGTGATCTTTGAATTAGCTGTAAATTTTTTTGGGTTTAAGGTAATATTTAGTTAAATATTTGTGTAGCAATTTATTATAAAAATATCGTCCGCTTAGAGCGTAAACCTGCTAAAACCACTTGTTGTCAACATTAACTTCTTGGTTATCCTTAGTTGGTATCGCTAAAGACATACTTCCTCTAATCAATTTTTTTTAAAACCATATTTTGATGATTCAGTTAACACGCAAAGCAAAATTTTGGTACATTTCTCCTTATTTTCGATTTCATATGTGTAGCATCTTGCTTATTGCAATGTAATTGAGTGAAGTTATTGTAATACCAATGAAGTCATAAAGTCAAATATAATCATGTAGCGTTTAATGAAGGTTTTACCTTCTTGCTATGAACTTTATGTAGAAATCCTGCAGAGATGTATTAAAATTGCGGGTTTTCGCCATATTGCACAATTTTTTTTCAATCTGAGTTATTATATTTGACAATTTTTTTTCCAAATATTTTTCACATATAAAAACTTATGGGATAATGCTACAGATGCTCTCAAATTAGAACCTTCAGTGATTCAGTTTTTCACAAAATAGAATCGCAGTTTGCAATATATTACACGTTTGGAAGCTAGCGTATTTTCTATATTTGTTGCTGTATTCGTAACGATATTGTTCTTTCAGATTCAAATAAAAAATAGTTTCATAATTGATATAAGGGAAATATTACAACTATTTTCTTTGGGATGACATGGCACCAGGCACAATCCATCGCAGTGCCACTCGTAATTTTTTTTTAATATCAATTCAAAAATAAAAATTAATAGAGGGCACTGCCGAAATAAGAATTACCTTAAATATATTTTCGCTTTAGTGAAAAAATTAAGCAATTGAAATTTTTTAGAATTAGAACTAGTACCTTTATTGCAATAAGTTTAATATTGAGCGATATAAGGCAAACTTCTATTCCTATTAGTGGTATAATACTTTAACTTTTTCCTTAGAAAGTGACTCTGAATGGCATATACATAAAACCTTTTCTGTTTCCAACCTTATTTTTTCAAATTCAATATTTGTGCAAGTATTCACAATAGACCACTGAAATTCGACAAAGAGCTACATGAGGTTAACCCCCAACAACTCAATAAAAATAAAGAATAAGGGAAAATGGGGTGTGGCACCTCATATACAATAGTCTTTTTTGATACTGCATATATTTGGAAGTATTCACGCAACATAATTGAGTAAAGAGTTGTGTGAGACTGATCCCTAAGGGCCGTTTACTCAATGCCGGCTATCATAAACTTTATCACATGATAACCTAATCATGGCAATGACAGTTTCGTTTACACAAAAGTCTGATTAAGTTATCAAGATAAAGTTGTTCATTGTGAATGTTTTTGGAACAAATTCACTAAATTTGAATTGTGCACACATAAAAAGTGACTCGTATGACTCGCAGAGTTTGTTAGCAAAACAATTTGTCACTTTTTGTTTTGATAAGCACATAATCAGAGGTACATCCTTTGATAACTTTTATCAGAAGATAATAAGCGAATTGTCGCTAATCAGACATTGAGCAAACGGTTTTTGGGCCAACCTCTGATAAAGTCCTGACTAAGCGGTTAATCAGACATTGAGTAAACGGCCCTAACACCTCCAGAAAAATCAATAAAGCTTAAGGACAGGCATTAGCTGTAACAGGAGCTGATCTGTCCAGCTCGTGTTTGATCCATAAATCTGAAGTAGAGTCGTTCAATCTCACCGAGTCATCTCTCATCCATGGCCAATTACCTGAGACTTTCGATACGGTAAGCTGTTAAAAAAAAAGTATTACAAGAAAATTTACAGTAATTGCGACACTGTGTGACCCAACAACGTTCACCTAACTGGGGTTGGCTCTTGGTTGTTTTGCTTCATTAGTTGTTTGTGTTGCTGATTCCGTAGTTTCTCTCAATTCTAATCATTTAGATTTGTTTGTGTGCTGCTGCGTCGTTGTTGCCCCAAGTGTTGGTGTTGCTGCTGCTGCCACTTCACACACATGTTCATAAATATGCGCTTCGTAGTACAATGAGGCTTTTTGACTCTTTGATTTCAAATTTTCTGTAAATACTACCAAACGAATGAGCTCTCGAAGCAGTCGTATTTTATCTGGCAAAGCGAAAAGGGTACAACGTCGGATGTAAAGATATAGTAGCTAACATCCCCCAAAAGCGAAGAAACATTACAACAACAAAAACAAGAGCAATCCATACAAAGTGATACTTGCTTATGTTGTATATAAGTAAATAAAGATATACGATTTACCCTTAAACTCGTACATATTTACACTTATTTGTGTAAAGAGGGGAAAAGATAAGAAGACCCCTCGACCGTATCTTTGCACGCGCGCGCTCATCTCTTGTGGTTCGTGAATATCTAACCTTTTTTTGTTTCTTTGTTGTTGTTGGACTTTTATCGTCTGGCAGCGGTAATTGCGTACGCATCACATTGTGTGCTGCGCTGCGCTGTTCTACTCTAAACTAAACTCCGCCGTAAATGCTGAGCTGAGTTGAGCTCTGCGTCACTTCAATCAAACTCGTCGTAACGTGAATGTATCATTCCGTGTGCGCCCGTGAATGTGGTAAGATCTGCAGCTTAAAATATCGCATCGGGTTTTGCTCATCAATCGATTTTTGAGTTGTGAAAAATTTATTTGCAAATAAGAAAACTTGATTAATTTGAAGTGCAGTGAATGATAACAACAAGAATGAACGAAAATATAATCGTTGTTTGAAAAAACAGTAAAACTAATTCACAAACAAAAAATAGCAAAATTTAAAACATGAAGTGTTCCTCTCTTTGAAAATTGTGTAACGATTGTACCAAAAGAAAAAATTGTATTATGTGCCAGTGCTCATTAGTTACTAAAGTAATATCTATATACTATAAGCCAATAATATTTAAGGCTTAAAAATTAATTAACGCCACTGCGAGGTGAAGTGAAAATTACCAAAAAAAAAAAAACGAACCAAAGGATACCAAAACTTAAAAAAAAGTTGCATATCAAAAAAATTTAAAATCTTCAGAAAAATTTAATTCGCTATTTTAAAAAAGTTGTTATTAAAATAAAGTTGCCTAGTAAAAATTAAGCAAAACTGAACAAAATAAAATAATCTTAAAGAAAAAATTATAAGTTACTACTTATTAATAATAAATAAATGCAAATAGTTACTGTGATCCAAAAATTATATATTACATTTTGACAACTGGCGTGCTCCTGCTCAAGATCAATAATGCTGAGATAAAAATACCAACACCTGTACAAAGAACAACAAAATAGAGGTAAATACATAGATAACTAAATATCTACCCAAATAACTTTGAAAAAAGTATGTATTAGAAAAATATATCGAACTCTGAAATATCTTCGAAATAAACTCTTTGATGGAAATTTGTTCCAGTACCTCGTTTAGTAAAATATTGTATACCGAAATCTGTACAGTTACTCCAAAAAATTGTTCATATGTTACGATATATCGACCCTATTTCAAAATATTTTTTAAAAACACCCTATCTCACAACAAAAACGCCCCATCTGAACAAAAATGCAATACATTCCAATTGAGATAAAGCAGTTTTGAACCAAATTCTCAAAGGGCGTTATTGAAACAAATTTTGAGTTTGGTATATGGCAGAGCTCTAAAAATAATAAATTAAATTAAAATTTGCAAGAAAAATCTGGTTGTGTAACAAAGGGCGATTACAAAAATTTTAAAAAACGAACGAGGGATCATCCACAATGAACACAATTCAGCTTAAATCGAATTTTTCATAATTTTTGGTTTTGAGTTTTTTATAGCAAAAAAAATTCTCTATCCAATTACAGCTGTGTGAAATTTAAGATGTAAAACTAAACGGACCGTTCGAACAAAAAGTGCATGCCAAACTTTGCAACGAGCTGGCTGTCCGTTTGATTGAGATTTTTAGATTTTCCGTTTTCAACTCGTTGAACTTGTGTGAGTAGTGCTGCTTTTGTTTTTTCAAACATTAGAAAAAAATAATTGATTATGATAAAAGTATAAATTAAAACAAGTAAGGAAGTCTAAGTTCGGGTAGAGCCTAGTAGTGCTCTATTATGGCATCCCAATTTACGCAGGTCTATTTTAATACTTTTCATTTCGTATTATAAAGCCAGCTGATTGCTTTCAATAAAAACACTTCTGTTATAAGTTCTGAGGGGTAAATTAAGTTTAAAAAAATATAAATGTATGGAGCGATATACAACAGGTATATCACCATAAACCTCCTAAGCGATTTTTGCGCCGCGCTTCCCCTCCAATTTGTGGTGTGCCGTTTTGAATTTTTTCCTACAAATTGGCGGGCCTACAGATTTTTGCCGACTTCGAATGGCATCTACCAAGGAGATGCATTTTTGCTGAGAAGCCTTCCATAGCAGAAAGACACTCGGAGAGTTTGCCAAACCACTGCCGAGGGGCGACCCCGTTTTGAAAAACTTTTTCAAACCACAATCGACTCACCTCATCGTCCTTTTTATTTCAGTCTACTTATTGATAGGCCCCGCTCTTCTTCTAAGTATGAGAACTTACAAACATTTCATGTTCATGAAAGGTATGAAAATCAAAAAGATATATAAATTATCTATTGCAGTGCGATATTAACTACTTGCCCGAATATTTTACTTGTGTGTTATCTAATTTGCCTAATTTTTGGCGGGAGTATACTTCATACTATTGAGAAGCAGCTGACCAATTTTGATTAAAATATCTAGTTGAAACTACAAGCAATCGCCTCTGAAAATAGCAGAAATTGTATGCTGAAAGGTGGGCGGCGCCACGCCTACTTCCCCAAAATCCACAAAATATTTTTGCGGGCGAATTTTGCTTAAAAACCTTTTTATGTGTGCAAGATCTCATTGATATAGCTTGCATGGTTATAAAAATATCGCGTTTTACATTTTACAAACAAATTTTTCAGAACTATCTTAAAAAAATGGGAGTGGACTTTGACCGATTTCGCCTATTTTTACAACAAACATTAACCTGTATATGTTCGCCAAATATCGTTTCGATAAATCAATTTTTGCCGGAGTTATGGCACAAAAAGTTTTGTGGAATAATCCACTATAAAAGGGGCGGGACCACACCCATTTTCAAAAATTTTAGTTTTTCGACTTTCTTCGTTCACGGACACAAATGGAAATGATATAAATCTATTTTGCGCAAAGTTATTGCGTGTTACATATATATTAATGATCCTTTTCAAAATCGTTCGTATAAAAGTGGGCGTGGACCTTAACCGATTCCGCCCATTTTTTTCCGCAACATACCTTGTATTAATATACTCGTAAATATGTGTGCCCAATTTCGTTTCGATATCTTGAACGGTTTTTGATTTATGATTAATATTATTTCTATGTTTGACCTAATCAAAAGTAGGCGGTGCCATGCCCATTTTCAAAAATTTGCTTTCTGCCTTAATGTTAATGTAAACACCATATTTTATCCTTATAAGTGTATTATGTACTGAATAATCACTTTTTTGTATTTTCGAAAATATTCTATATATAAATGGTGGGCGTGTCTATTATACGATTTCGCCCATTTTAAATAGCGCTCGGAGATGAGTGCCAAGAACCTGCATACCAAATTTCATTAAGATATCTCAAAATTTACTCAAGTTATCGTGTTAACATACGGACTGACGGACGGACGGATCAATTTCTTTTCTCCTCCTGAGCATTTTGATATATAAATATAAGTCAATATCTATCTCAATCCGTTTATGCCGTTACATACAACCGTTAAGCGATTAAAGTTAATATAGCTTGTATGCGTGGCACTTTATTATATAAAGATAACATTTCAATATTTTTTGTTTCATATCTTTAAAATTTCGCATTTCATGAGGTTTTCTGTGAAACACATAAAAAGGAGGTCAACCTGAGATTTGATGGTGCAAATTTTTCAGAAAATATAAATGCTTTCCTGGAAAAAGAAGAAGAGTCACGAGCACTTGTAAACTATTCCAATATCCACAAACTCCAACTTGCAGTTCAAAATGAAATTTGGAGAGATACAGAAGTTTACAAATAACAGCAAAATTCAAAGACAGAACGAGACTAAAAATATTTCGCTGCACTGATACTCTTTCCCAGGTTGTCAATGCCTGCTGTAGAATAATAAGTAGGATGTTTTAAAACTTGACAGCTACAGTCAGGTTTGAGTAAGGGAATTATTGGAATTCCGCTCATTCCGAACTTTGGAGCCGGTAGCACTAGCAAAAACTAAGCATAGTGCTTTCACCGCAAAAGAAAACAACAACAATGATTCTATTACCGACGGATGAAGCTATTTTTGTATTTTCAAAATTCTTATAAATAAAAAAAATTAATTTTTAGTGAAAGAATTTAGTTCTTAGCAGAAGAAAACAGAGGTCAATTCTTACATAAAATTCGACTGGAACCCGCTTTTAATACATAATTCCATGCGATCTCTGCTTGTTTAGTAAAAGGAAAAGAAAGAAAACAAGATCCTTTTCTCAATCTAAGTGCTGGTGATATTAAGACTAATACAATACGATAACTTGAGTAAATTTTGAGATATCTTAATGGAATTTGGTATGCAGGTTCTTTGGCACTCATCTCCGAGCGCTATTTAAAATGGGCTAAATCGTATGATAGCCACACCCACTATTTATATATAGAATATATTGGAAAATACAAAAAAGTGATTATTCACATAATACACTTATAAGGATAAAATTTGGTGTGTACATTGAGATTGAGGCATAAAAAATTTATTTCCAAGAAATTTTTGAAAATGGGCATGGCACCGCCTACTTTTGATTAAGTCAAATTTAGAAATATTATTAATCATAAATCAAAACCGTTCAAGATATCGAAACGAAATTCAGCACACATATTTATGTTAGTACAAGAAATGTTCCAGAAAAAAATGGGCGCCATCGGTTAAGGGCCGCGCCTACTTTTATGCGAAAATTTTTGAAAAGGGTCATGGATATATTTAAAATAGCTTTATATCATTCCTATTTCACTTTCAAAATGTCCGTGAACGAAGAAAGTCGAAAAATATAAATTTTTTAGAATGGGTATGGCCCCGCCCCTTTTATAGTAGATTATTCCACAAAACTTTTTATGCCATAACTCCGGCAAAAATTCATTTATCGAAGCAATATTTGGCGAACATATAAAGGTTAATGTTTGTTGTAAAAATTTGCGAAAGCTTGCTAAAGTAAGTTTATTGTAAGCTTATATTAAACGTATTTTGCTTACTGCCCAATAAGCAATTTTCAATTAACGTTTTATTAAACGTACAGTAAGGGTTTGTTAAAAACTGATTGATAAAACTCCAATTCAGGCAACGACGGTGAAAACAGGCCAGTAGCCTAATGAATATGTACTAGAACTTTGCTCCGAAGGCTGCTGGTTCGAATCCCGACAATTTCCTCAACTTTTTTTTATTATATTTATTTTAAAATATGTTTTATAGTTATTTCAGTTCCTTTTATTAGTTTTTTTACAATTCAAATATAATAAAAAAGTCCAAAAAAATATTCGGCGTGCTGCTTCTAATTTTTAATACAAACTGGCTGAAGGAGCTACTGTTTTTTGCCGACTCCAAACGGCATCTGCAAAGCAAAGCAGATGAATTTTCGCTAAGTAGCCTTCTATGGCAGAAATACCCTCGGACTCGTTTTGAAAAACCTTTTTCAAACCACTTTTGATGTTACATCTTCCAAGACTCGAACCTTGGGCTTTCGGTGTGATAGGCTAGCAACACTACCGCTACACCACGTCGGCCATACAATAAAGTTCATATAAATCAAGTAGGTAAATTATTTAGCATTATTTTTGAAAACTGCCAAGCTGTTCACCTCGCAGAAAGTTCACCTCAATTGTGAAAACATATTTAAACGTTTGTGAAATTTTCTAGTTACAAACTCGTTAGGAAAACATTGATTTCAACGTTTGGAAAATATTGTTTAATAAACTAGCTTACTTCATTGTTTATTGGGTGGGTATATACCGTACCAAAGTATTGGTGGCTTTCATTTTTTTTTTTAATATATGGGAAATATGCTATATATTACTTATGTACATCATAATTGCCTTTGCAATATATATAATATATATATATTTTTTTTTGAGATGGTTTAAATTAAACAGAATTGTCGATATCTGTCAAAGTACGGATTTTCAGAATTTTGTTGGTTACGTCAAAACTGTTTGATATTATCGTCCGTAAAAATTCAGAGCTGGCTATCAAATAACTGCAAAACTGCGTAGGCAACATTTATACGAATGTATATGTATGTAGTACGTAAAAACTTTTTTGAGAAGACTGTGATCTATATATGTATATATATATATAACAGCCCGATGTTGTACATTAAAGTTATTAAAGACAAATGCCAACGGTATTCTTCAATAGACTAAACAATTAAAGCCAAACCAACAATTATTGGAATATTTGTCTTTATATCTGTATGTTTATTTGCGCATCACTCAAAACCGCTTTGATAGAATTGAATGAAATTCTAAGCGATGTTTTGCTTAATGTCTACCTTAAAGTCTAGACCCACCTTCTTCCCTGTAAAAAACGTTGGAGCATCAGAGTACTCCAACACTTATCCTCATTCATATAAAAAATGTGGTCCAATTTACATGGCAATGTCCGGTGATTGAATCACCTAATCCTATTCGGAGTACCATTTACTTTGCTTCTGAATAGTCTATAGAGCACCTACGTTGGAGTACTTTGAAAATGCTGCCAAAAGATTACTCTATAGAGTATTCTAGACGAAAGCGAGAAGGGAGTATGTGTTCTTTTGAGGACCACCTACTCCCGCTCTCGCTTTGCTGTTGAATACTCTATAGAGTAATCCCATGGGAGTATTTTGAGAGTACTCTCACGTAATTGGTCTATAGATTATTCAAAAGCAAAGAAACGGAGTACTCCGAGATGGATTAGGTGTTCCAATCACCGGACATTGCCATGTAAATTGGACCACCTTTTTATATGAATGAGGATATATGTTTGAGTACTCTGATACTCCTTTAGGAGTATTCTATGGAGTATGAAACGGAGTATTTCCGTTTTTTGCAGGGTTGGTCTAAATTGGCTTACACGATATTGCTGAAGCTTGATGTGCACATACGTACCCCGACATTATATTAATTGTACAATTTTTATTTATTAAAACCCATCCGCCAGAATGATTACAAATCCCAATAAATTGAATTCTTATCACACTAGCGAGAATCGACATACATGTATGTAGCTGCAGCTCTGTTCAGATGCTTTCATTTTCCAAGTTATATAAGCCAATAAAATATATAGCCAACAGAAACTCTTTGACAGAAAATAATAAAAGTAAACTTGAAACGTATTTGATATCAAATCATAAATCTCTGACATTAGCTGCAAAGTCATTTTAATAGTGAGATTAGGGAGTTCTCGACTTAAGAGGCATTGATAAGGGTATTTTCTTAGTTATCAATTCGTTAAGTTACCAATACTCAACTTGCCTAAAAGAGAAGAAATCCAATTGGAATGCTATGATTAGGCCACCATCTCACGTTCACGTTTTGTTTCCTACACGAAATTCTTGGTAAAATTAATTGAATATACACTTTGTCGCTGCGTAAATTTTTTGAATGAAAACTTATATCAACAATTGATAACAGATCAACAGTTTCGTTAAATTTGTAGTAAGGTAAAAGTATCGATGTTTAGTTTCAATTTCTTCAAGCTTTCAAATTTATTTAAGAGTTTTTTTCTTTCTTAAACTGTTCCAACAATCAATAAATCAGTAGGGCTATCGCTTATCTCTAAACATTTCCTAGAAATAATCAAACCTTTTATAAGTTTTTCAATTTGGAAGAAATCACAGAACTAACCTTGGTGAGATTTTGGAACTTGGGTTTCAAAATTTTGAAAATTTCGTTATTTATTACACATGTTAATATTTGAAGAAAATTAGATTTAAACTACTCCTTATTTTGATAAACCTGTGCTGGAACTACTATATCTGCACAGTTCCCGTGACAGTTTCGTGGTAAGTGCTTGAATGCATGGAATTAAGTTACGGTATAGGAAATTCATTCATGCAGGTCTTCTCAGGTCTTTCGCGATTGAAGGGCGTTTTCTTTACTTTTAATATAAAAACAAGAAAAACTTTGTTGAGAAATATTGTTGTATTGGAGGTCGGCAAGAATAGTTAAAGATTTTTTTTTTTTTAGAGATTTTTAGTAGAATATTGAGTAAGACGTAATTTTGAGCAATTTCGCTCTTTTAGGTACAAAATTTATTGAATTTCTAAGCTTTATATGGCATCCCTCACATAACGTTTTATGAAAGTGGGCGTGGTTGACAATGGATTTGGTTAATTGTTTATGACCAATATGATCAGTGGTAATAATGGTACGTACGTTCCCTCATTTTAATTCAAAAATCTCGCCAAAGTTAAAAGTAATCGGGTCGAAACACAGAACCAAATATGGCCACTAAAACTGAGTGTCAAACCTAACTACTTTTATACAATGTTTACATATGCAATGCTGTCAAAAATAATAGAACCAAAATTGAAAATGGTTTTATTCATAAAATATATCTATTTACGTTTTATTCCGTACAACGCATGAACAAAATTCAAAATTTTCTTGAAATTGTATGGAAGTAAATACTCAACGACCCCAAAACAAAAAATTCTGAAAATTCAGGAAAAATTTTTAATTGCCTTAACTTGTACTAAAATTTAATGAGTTACAAACCCCGTGGTCAAACATTTTTTAAAAATTCAAAAAGTTTTAAATTTTTATGACAATTTTTCTAACTTTGTTAAACTTTTCTGAACTTTGTGTAAACTTCGAAACTTTTATTTACATATGTGGTGTCTGTTAAAGATTTGGCTATATCTTAAATGAAATTTATAAAAAAAAAATTATGTAAAACTTTGTTGGAAGAATTTAATATCGCACATTTAATTGTAAACAGATGTGATTCAAAGTTAAAATTTTTCCCGTCAAGTTAAATCGCATAATCTTAAAAGATGTGTGAAAATATTTTTTTTAAGTTCCTTTTCAAAAGTTATGTACCATATAATTTAAAAAAAAGTTAAATTTCTTTTTTTTTGTGTTGGCCCAAATTTTGTTTGCACAATGGAATGAATTTAATTAAAATAAAAAAACTAATAGTGTACATATTCAGGCTTATTCTTGCTCAATTGGTGTTTACTGAGCGAAACCCTAGTTTTACTATCAAACGGCGGCAAAAAAACGTTGGCGGATCTGTTAACTCCAGACATGCATTTCTATGTATTTTGACGGGTTAAGGCCGAACCTCGACACATCATTAAATTCCGATGACGGATTCGGATTCAGCATTCAATCCCCTTTAAGAACCTGTATTTATCTTTTTTCTACATTAATTTTTATGTTTTCCCGGAATTTCCAAAGTAAAAACTTGAAGCTTTTGAACGGCCTACCTGACGCAAATTTTAATTCACAATTTTTGGGGGATATTCAATTTCATACAATAATATACATATGTATGCACCTAAAGTTTTTAGTTTGTTAGTTTGGGAAATTTAAAGCCAGGGTCACACTTTAAGAATTTTTAAGCAAAAATGAGATCAGTCATGCAAAATTAGATTAGCAATGATAGACTGGATAGATAGATAGAAAATAATATTACAATCTGTAACTTTTACAATATATTTTGCGCCTATTCTGCAAAATAATATCAATATATATTTAAAAAAATTCAAATAAAAATGTTGGCCCTGTCTAAGCAATATACGACATACATACTAGGATTTAATAAAAAAAAAATAATATAACGGGCCAAATTCTGAAATAATTGTTTGCTGGGTTGGAGCTGTTCGAAGAAAAAAATATATTTTTTTTTACCCAGTCTACTGTACACCTTTTCTACTTTATCATACACACACTCGTCGTCATATTTTCATCTCAAATCACAAAGATCGAAGAATCTAATCACATTACCAATTTTATATTTTCCTCTCATTTCAGATTTTATTCAAACGAGTATAATTTGCAACTAAACATTCGAACAAAACAAAAAAAGCAAACAAACTTTTCTCTAACGAAACGCAAACCAACCAACCAAATAGCAGCACGCGCCGGCTCACACCAACGCGCACACGCCGGCTCACACCAACGAGCACACGCCCAACACACACACACATTTAGTTCATAACAAAAACAAATATCGAATAATCACAACGAAATGCTCGCCACAGCAGCCGCCGGCACACAATCATCTTTGGATGTCATCCAAGCGAGTATCAAAGCAACAACAACAAATATGGAACGACGTGACTCATCGACATCGGAATCATCATTGGAACATTTGGATTTGGGACATACACCAAAGAAGCTAAGCTCACATTCATCGGCCACATCAACACCACACACGGCCCTCATTAACAGCAACAGCAACAACAGCAATAATACAAATAGAATTAACAACAAAACTGAAATAAAAGTCGAAGACTCGGCGTGTACAGTCACAACCGCCCCCGCCACAGCGCCTTCAACAACGGAACGGCCAGATGCTGATACCACCAATAAAACATTAGCTTCCCAACAACATCGTATACAGGACTCAGATGAGGCTAATGATTATGATGATGATGAAGAAGAATCGTCACCAGATGAACAGCAACAGCAGCAGCACAACAAACAAAATTCGCTCGGCTCACGAGCACAACGCCATCATAAACGGCGTAGCACAACAACGCGTCTAGACAAACGTACCAGTGTACATTTGGAGCTCAGCGCAGATGATCCGAACTCGCTACGCAAGAAATTTCGTTTTAATCGCAGTACGTCCGCCTCCGAACAGCTAACAAATAATGAGTCTGGTTTTGTGGATGCGAGCTGTAGTAGTCATTATTTGAATGCATCGGCTTTGTCATTGGTAGGCGCTGCTTTGACGGCAACGGCTACACCGACGACGGCGCCAATGCTAACGACAGCGCTGTTGGCAGAGGCTACAATGGGTGTGGGTATTAGTATGACGCCAACACATAATTTAATGCCTGCAGCGGTGTCACGCTCAGCTTCGATTTCGGCTGCTGGCTCGCATAGTTCATCATCGGCTGCTTCATCACCAGGTTGTTGTGGCGCTGGTTTGACTGCATCATCTGCCTCGGTGTCTAGTCCTGAGTCCGGTATTGGTGATAAAGATCGTGAAGATATGAAGTTTGTGTGTACTATATGCGAAGTGGTTTCGGCGACGCGACACGAATTCACAAATCACATCCGATGTCATAATTACGCTTCGGGTGATACTGAGAACTATGCATGCGCCATATGCTCAAAGGTGAGTTTTTGAGTTGTGATTTCATTTAGTAGATCGTAGCTAGTAGATAATAAATCAAAGATAAGAGATAACATCTCCTGCGAAAAATGCGATGTCTATGCTGAATCGAGGTTGACCAGATCTCTTAATATGTCTTGTGTTTGAGTATGTCCTATCAAAGGTCCATTCTCTGCCGCTATGAGCATGCTAAAGAAATTAACATTATAAGCCCCAAATAACCTTGTAAGAGACTAGTTGCCATCAACTGTAGGCTACAGTCTGTAGCCCAATTTATACGAACGGGATTAATCGCGCCATTATATTTAAAGTTTTTCCTAGCTCTTGTAAAACGCTATTCCTCTTAATGAATTTCCTTCCCCATATTAGAAACTACTCAAAAATCATTCGCAAGAATTCCGACGTTTTTCAGAGATTCTTATTTGTGTTTAGATCAGCACGGAATTTGTTCGTATTGTAACTGATTCCTGAACTCTGTGCTAAGTTTCAAATCACTAAGTCGCTGGGCAGTTGGTTATATTATAGAAAAAAACCGTTCGCAAGATTGCCATTTTCAAACGTATTTTGTAAATAGCTCGATCCGTGCTCCATATATAGGGTTCTCAGCTCTGTGCTAAGCTCCAAACTGGAAAGGAACAGGTGTCTCACACAGAGTATCCTCGAAAAACGTCAAAGAACTATAAGAATTCGTTTGCTTTTCAGTTGTTCAAGCGACATAAGCTGTAGTCATTTCTTTCGTTTATTTCATTTACATTGCATGCTATTGTAATACGCAACCAGCTTATGAAATATTGCATAGGTATAGTTTATGTTTGCAATCCCAAATGGGGGGTTTTTCACAGCGAAAATGAGGTCAATCTCACGCTAATACCTCAGAACCACAAGTTCTCGCCATCAATGCATACATACAAGGTGTAACAGGCACCCCCCCCCCCTTCTACTCTCTGAACAAATAATAAAATAATATACAAAAAAATAACTTACATAAGCTACTCGCCCTTCATAACATCAAAGCTTAGATATTAGGGGTGCCGTGCACTGGTACTTAAATGATAATCCTGCGCTTACTTAGCTAATCCGAGGCTTACTTTTCTATAAACAGACCGTAATTGAACAGAATTCGAAGGTCTTGATAAAATACACGCTCCTCAGAAAGGTTTGTGATCAAATTTCACCTATCCACTGTACTCTCCTCCATGTAGGCTATGAACAAATGCGGTGAAGCAAAACTGTCGCTAATTAAAACCACCAAAGGATTTCAAATCGTTCTCTACTTGGTCCTTCTATTTGGATGGGGGGGGACACAACTGTTTTCTTCGTTGGCTACTGTGGCTAAGTCTTCTGATGTGAGAATGCTGCAGTACAAGTGCCTAATTTGCACGGGTTCCACTAAGCTTACAATCTCATTTGGGCACATGTTCAAAATTACATCCAATGCCAGAGTGGGTGTTGTACAAAGAGCTCCGTTGCTTCCAGCTAGAGCTGTTTATTGCACGGTGGACACCATTTCATAGAGTCGTTGTATGGTGACATAATCCCATGTAAAAAGGTACCCCCTTTTGGGTGGGGTAGAAATCTGTTCAATTATTTCTGATTCATTAGGCTCAAAGGTGTTTTACCCCCAATTGGTATTATCACCCCCCCCCCCCCCTGCAGCTCAAAAATGTAGAGAACAAAGGTAATACCTTGGGATGCCATGACATAATCCCAAATTATAAAATTGTATAACCTCTGTCCTTTGCATTAAATAAGTTAGCTCAATCAGACTAACAGCGCTTTTTCACAAATAGAGCGTGGTTTTAGAAGGTAGAATTTTAAAATTGTATAAACCAGCTGAAATATTATAGGATTAAATGAAAAAGGGGGGACAATTTTAGGTTATGAAAATGTTTGTTTTGTTTGTTCTTCATTTAATCGAATTTCTTTCTTCTCTCTCTCTTACCTTGTAGGTGCTCTCTTCCGCCTCCTCGTTGGATCGACATGTACTGGTGCACACTGGCGAACGACCATTTAATTGTAAATATTGCCACCTCACCTTCACTACCAACGGTAATATGCACCGTCACATGCGCACGCACAAGCAGCATCAGCACAATCATCATCGGCGCAACTCGAATGGAACAAAGCATAACAGCAATAGTCATAGCAATAACAACAACAGCACAATGTCTGGTAATGTCACTAACGCAACGTTGAGCAACGGCTCCAACTACGCACCACCCGCCACCACTAATGCCACTTATAAGCAATTAAGCCACGAGCTGCTTGGCGAAGGTGTCAAATCATCAACAGCAGCAGCATCAAACGAAGCCATGGAAACAATTAAAATGACAGATGTTACTACTAGGGGAGGGCTGCTTGGAAGTGTGACGACAGGTGCCGCTGCTAATGTAGGTGTTAATGGTAAACGCTTGCACAGCAGTGGCGTAGAAAGTTGCGAAAGTGATGGTGGTTGCTCAACGGACTCCTCATCAAGTGCCATCAGTCATAGCTCAAATAAACATAATAATAGCAACAACAATAATAATAATACTAAAGACAACATCAACAATAATATTAGCAACAACTACAATAACACAAATGAAAAGCGTAATATTTTTGGTAATTTTAAGCGTAAAAGCACCAACCAACATGATGAAATGGATGTGGACGCAGAGGTCGATGCTGCCAGCATGACAACGGTACTGAAACGACGCATGAAGACAACAATAAACAATAATGTTATCACTGCGGATGTGGATGAAGTGAATGAGCAACGGAAGTCCATGACAACGCCCTCCGAGAATGTTGAGGCGGACGACCAGAAGCCCTCATTCGCTTGTCCCGTCTGTCCTGTCTGCAATGCTGGCGACTTCACAGATATGCGCGCGTTGGATAACCATTTAGATAGTGAGCATGCGGATATACCAGCTAAATGTCGCCATTGTGAGGTAGTATTTCGTACACATCGTCAGCTTAGTTTGCATCCATGCACGCAACGTTTGCTCAGTAATCGTCATATGCCACTGGTAGAATGCGTGAAATGTGGACTAAGTTTTGCTGATGGCAGCGCGCTAGAATTTCACGCACGCGAATGTCACAATGCCGAAGTACCACTACCTACGCGACGTAGTCGTAGCTTAAGCGATAGTTACACCACAAATGCGCCACCACCACCACGACCATCACTAACGGAAGCCGAAGTGGAGGAGAAGCAGGCGCGCGAAATGCGTAATCAGTTTTTACGTCAACTTTACATGCAAAGTCAAAAACCGTACAGCACACAAAATATGATCTCACCACACGCTGAGTTGAGCGCTAATGAAGATGAGGAGCGCGGCGAGACCGTCGTCAACGTAAGCGCTAACGATATTAAATTAGAAGCAGATATCGAACAGACGACAGATGAAATGGCGCATAATATACAGTCACAGCATGACTCCAAAGATTTGGCTGATATACAATCCATACTGAATATGACCTCCTCATCGTCCACCTCGAATTTTCTCAAAAACTTTGAGCAATCCGTGAATACACCATCGAGTAATTACAGTTTTGATAAAGATGAGGAAGAGGCGCAAGATTGTTTCACCTCCGAATTTCGTAAAATGAAATTGCGCGGTGAATTTCCCTGCAAGCTGTGCACTGCCATCTTTCCGAACTTGCGAGCGCTAAAAGGACATAATCGCGTGCATTTGAGCGCTGTTGGTCCAGCCGGACCATTCCGTTGCAACATGTGCCCCTATACGATATGCGACAAGGCAGCGTTGGTACGTCACATGCGCACACATAACGGTGATCGTCCATACGAGTGTGCCGAATGTAATTATGCATTCACCACGAAGGCCAATTGCGAACGACATTTGCGTAATCGACATGCGAAGACGACGCGTGATGAGGTGAAACGTGCTATTATTTATCATCCATCTGAGGACTCGACATGCGATGATCCCGCAAAGAAATTACATATGTTCTCTTCGCCTGATTTCGAAGACGACATGGACTTGCAATATCAACAGCATCAGCCCAAAGATCGTTCTACACCAGTGTCGCATCTCAAAGAAATGCTAACAGCTGAAAGTCCTACAACCAAACCGATGAAGATACAGGTGAAGAGTTTGGAACAATTGCTTGATAAGTCCAGCAGTTCGATTGGTAGTGCGAGCTACAATGAGACGTACGAGGAACGTGTTGTTGCGCCACCATGCACGCAACCAGCCGATGTGGCGCCAATCGATTTGAGTATGGATGTGCTGGATTTAAGCAAGAAGCCCACAGTGAAGCCTGCAGCAGAAAAGGAGTTTGTGGCCGCACCCACACCTGCAGCACTACCAATTATCGATAACAACATCGATGCTGAAAAGAAACTCGATATATTCTCGTATGTGAAAGAGAATCTTAACATGCCAAAAATGCTTGAACTCTGGAGCTTATCAACACAATTTCCATTCATGCCCGACTTTCGTCCGCTAATGAACCAAATGTTTGCCAACACCGCCGCTGCGGCTGCTGCAGCGGCTGGCAATCCTTTTGGACCGCCTACCCTCGATATGAACAAAGCGGCGAGCATGCCAGCTCCGCCAAATATGGCACAGTCCATGTTGCCACATTTGAATTCATTGATGGCCGATAAGTTGAATACGCCAGCAGATCCGAATATCATGAGTCAAATGCTACCCAAAACACTGATGACACCGCCAAGCCAAAACTCAGCAATACATATGCCACGTCACTCGCCACACATGCCCACGCAGACTGTGCTGCCGGGTGGTCCAGTAAAGATGGTGATCAAAAATGGCGTGCTTATGCCAAAACAAAAACAACGTCGTTACCGCACCGAACGTCCATTCGCTTGTGAACATTGCTCGGCGCGTTTCACGCTACGCTCGAATATGGAACGTCATGTCAAGCAGCAACATCCACAATACTACGCACAACGTCATCGTAGCGGACATCATAGCATGCGTGGACGTGGTGCCGGCGGTGCCATAGCTATTAATAGCATGTCGCACTTGCAAGCTGCTTTCGTTCAAGCGCACAATCAAGTCAACAGCCATCAAACGCAAACCAATGGATCGAGCGGTTCACCCATTTCAGAGCAAGTGAAGTATGCGATATTGGCGCAACAGCTGAAGGCGCGCAAAGATACGGATTTGTTGCAGCAAGCCCTAGCGCATGGTTCGAGCAGCATCGCAAATAATCATCACCTTCTATTGAATGCTAGCGGATTGGGCGCACTCGGCGCGCCACAAAATGGGCTTCAGTTTCCGTTTAATACACTGAGCCAACAGTCGGCAAATATGAACGGTGTCATGGAAGATGATGAACCCAAACTGGTTATTGATGAAGACGACGAAGATGAAGATGTTGAAGAGATACTCGATGATGATGATGAAAATGAGAATGAGAATGAAGAAGATGATCAAGAAGAAGTTGAGTTGCTGCAGAACGCAAGCGAACCCATTGAAAACAATATGCGCACAGAGCAAGCAGCGCCCATGCGTGAAGACCTTAAGAAAGCGCCGTCCAATAGTACTTCTGTCAATGAGACAGCCAAAAAAGTTGCCGAAACTATATTAGAACAAGCAATTAAAACGGGACAAAGGCTCAATCAAACCCCTGCAAAACCCAATGCAGCATTTCCAGCAAAACCTATGCCTGCGAAACCCCTGCCAATAAAGGCCGCAGCGCCTCCAACTCCTGCAGCGCCTACTGCGCCAGTCACGCCCGCCAACACAATGAAAGCCATGATCGCACAGGCGGAATCAGTGGGCAAGTTCCTTAAAGAGGTCGCCAGCTCGCCATTCAAGGATGAGTCACAAGACTTGGTACCTGTAGCCAAGCTAGTCGACAATGCGACTAGTAATTCCGTCTCCTTTAACAATTATTTCCGTCCGAGCGATGTAGCCAATCACATGGAACAAAGCGACGAGGAGGGTTTGGTTGCTTCCGGTAGCGCCAGCGAAAGCAATAACTCGGGCACTGAAGATGTTGCAGCACCAGTTGAACCTAAAAAGAAATCCGCCTACAGCTTAGCACCCAATCGTGTGTCGTGCCCCTACTGTCAACGCATGTTCCCGTGGTCAAGCTCACTGCGGCGCCATATACTCACTCATACCGGTCAAAAGCCATTCAAATGCTCGCACTGTCCGCTACTCTTCACCACCAAGAGCAATTGTGATCGTCATTTGTTGCGTAAGCATGGTGATGTGGAATCAGCCGTCTCGGTTTATGTGCCAACTGAAGATGTTAACGAGCCAATACCGGTGCCAAAATCAGTTGAAGAGATCGAACAGCAGCAACGTCAGCGTGAAGAAGAACTGCGTAAACGCAAAGCTGAAGAGGCGCAAGTACAACATGAACGCCGCGAAAAGGAACAACGTCTGCAGCAAGAGCAAGAACAACAAAGTAAACTATTTCAACATCTGCAACAACAACTTAATGCTACAATGAACACCACTGCACTACCGAATGCAGTTAACAGTGCAGCAGATTCCGCTGATGCGCGCGCCAAAGAAAATCTCTCTCAACAACTCAATGCCGATTTGCCATACAAGTGTCATCTGTGCGAAAGCTCTTTTGTCGAACGTTTCAATTGTTTGGAGCACATCAAAATGCAACACATTACCGAATTCACGCTACTCCTAGCAAAAGGTGCCATCGTCAGCGATGCTGAAGCCAATCAAACACAATTACTCGAAGAGGAAGAGAGACGTGTGGGCGAAGAGGCAAACAATTTCTCTCTATTACCCAAGCTGCCAGCTTACACAAATCGCAAAGTAATCTGCGCATTTTGTGTGCGTCGTTTCTGGTCTACCGAAGACTTACGCCGTCACATGCGCACCCACTCGGGTGAGCGCCCATTTCAATGTGAAATCTGTTTGCGTAAATTTACGCTGAAACACAGCATGTTGCGGCACATGAAAAAGCACACAACGGATCGTGGTCAAAATAGCTCAGCTGGTGGTGATGCCTGCACAACGGGCAATAGTGGTTCCGACTTCTCTGATGATGAACAAATGCCAACACCTACAACCACGTCGATAAATGTCAGCGCGGTGTCTACATCGACAACAACAACAACAGCGCATACCACTCTCTCTGCTTTGCGTACACCCAGAATTCAAGAGCTCTTGAGCAAAGCAAACGAATGGCGTAGCAGTCATTTAGTTGGCGAACATAAGGAGAATATTGCCGAAGAGCAACCGAATGGATTGCATAGTGATCTGATTGGAAATCTTTTGGGCATCAGCGATCAAGGTATACTCAATAAATTGCTATCCTCAGCTGATGAAGCCGCAAAACTTTTGGGTGTGGAGAAGTAAATACGAAAGGTAGCTGCCACATCAGTAGGAACGTTAAAAACAAGTAACCCTTTTGAGGTTATGCAAGTCAGGTAGGGAAGTTACGCGGGTTGTTCTAAGCACCGGTACTTGAACTCTTTGCTGACCTTATCTAGTCAAATATTGAAAGTACTTAAAATTTTTTTTTTCTGTGCCCAGCTTGTAGGCACTTATAGATCTTCTCAGAAGAACCACTTCAAAGTTGTAGTTGTAGCGCCAGTATGATTACGGGATGTTAAAGTTTAAAGCGGTCATATGGGGCAGCTGCTTCTATCAAAACCGGACTCAGGTGTTCTCTAGCCATTTTAATATTGAAGTGAATACCTTGCGATTCGCTAATGCTGTTGATGCTGTATAAGCCTAAAACTCTCTTCGAAAGGTTTTTCAAATACAATAGACCTGACGACTGTTTGAACTAGAAATCCTGTTCTGGAATTTTAGCATCGAGCTCAGCAGCACTCACTAATTAGTCAATCCCAATCAATGTTCCTTAAATCAATTCGATAGTCCAACGACTTTAGTAAGATAATCGATGGAACGATCCAAAGCTTTCAAGGTAATGTTTTAATCTTTTATGACAAAAACAAAACTGAGAAGCTTAATCGTAGTGCTCCTTATTTTATCGACATCTTTCTCTTAAGAGACCGAGACTTCTGGATTTTGTCTTGTAGTACATGAGGGTGTTATTTTTGACTGAGAAATGGTGCTCGCTTTGGGTGTTAGTTAGTGCTATCGTTAGGTTTGTGATGGAACTCGATTTGGATTTTAACGTCATAAAAGTGCTATTAATAGGATGTTTGAACGACGGAAATACTTTCGAGGACTTATTTATCAAGCTGATCTTTTCGTAAAAATGCGCTCAAAAGGGTTGCTAACATTAACGTAAATATTTATACCAAAGAACGTTTTCTGTGTAAAACTTAAAAAACGGTGTAATCGCCATTTTAAGATTTTCTTTGAGTCAAAATATGAAAATACTCGTATATAGATTTTGGCATGATCCAATAATACAGGTCGTGTTCATACACCAGCTGATTTTAACTTTTGTCTCGAATTTTGACATTACACTCATTTCTCAGTTTAATTTTGACGTTAAACTCACAAATTACAAAAACAAAATACATGGAAATTGTTTGTGTGGCTGTATGTTTGTCGAGCTGTTGTAGTTGGATCATGGATTTTGGGTAAAAAAAAACTTTAAAAGCTACTTAACCTCAAAGAGACCCCCAAACTACATACTTAATTTACTATACAAAAACTATATTTCTTAATGTAAAAAAAAAAAAACAATTTCCTGGAATTGAAAGAAAATGTTTAAAGCAAATCGGTTACTTAAAAATATTTATATAAATTTTATTATTAAAATTTTTATGCGTATAATTTTCTAAGAACGCATGACAGCTGTCAAAAAATAATTTGAATTTTCTCTTGAAGATGCGCAATATATTTAACGCATTTTTACTCAGAAAATATTTGTGTCAGCCTAGTCTACACTTTGTCAGCTGTCAAACGATCTTGGCACGTTCAAATCCGATGCAAATGAGTACTGAACCCCGAAATAGATGTGCAGTAGTTCTGCACACAGTGCTGTCGGTTTAGAATTCCCTCTGGTAGCTACATATGTATAGTTACTTTGAGTAATGATTTTCAAGTTCAGTAATAATGAGTAACCAACACTGGCGCTGCACAGGGAAATTTGGATTGAGCATCACATTTGCTTTAAAATTTCTCTGTGCAGCAAAACTGCATATTTATTTTGTGCATAAGTCAGTACACACATCCATTTGTATTATATACCTTCATATTAGCCACCACTGTTATTTGTCTTAAGGCTCATTGACATGCAACTTTCGCATAGTTCTGACGTTGTTTTATTTGGGCCCTAGGATATGAACGGACGTTTAAGCAGCGTTAGTTTTTAAACAAGTAGTAAGCACTGACTATAAATTATTTATAAACTAAATTAAGCATTTCGAAAAATGTATATGTATTGAATAGTTATAATTGAATGCACAAAAATGCAATTGTAATAAACAAAAAAAAGCTCCCACAAAATAAATACCAAAGTTTTTCTATCTACCACATAATAATTAAATGTAAACTTGTATCACTAAGGCATATATCTCTAAGTTAATTAAGCGTCTCATTTTTTTTACATAGACTTTTGCCTAATTTTGAGGTTATGCTGGACAAATTGAAAGACTTAAGTATATAATCAATAATTGTTTAACTTAAAAATAGCTAATCGAGGAATAACTGTAAAAAAAATGCCTTCAATCCAATTGAAATGTACTTAAACTAAAAAATAAATAGAAATATATATATGTATTTAAAATGATTATTATTATTATTATTTTTCAATTAGAAGACTTGTATTACGAAAAAATTTGTATATTAGTGTGAGGCCTTCAAACCGCAAAGTGGCTTATAAATATTTAATAAACAAACATAAACTACTACAACTTAAAATAATTAAAAATTTCAACTCAATGAACTATTAATTACTTAAAATTTTACAAAGAGCAAAAATAAACTAAAAAACTTGTTATCTATATGTCGCTTTGTAGTTATTTGCGCTAAAAAATATTAACTTTAAGGTTTTTGGAGTCTATATTTATAAATAAATCTAGTAGAAGTTTTATATATATATTAAAAATATTAATTAAAAACTAATTTAGCGAGCAACGTAATGGCCTTAAATTACTCAATTACTAATTAAAAACCATATACAGCAATAACCAAAGTATTCTTTTGTCAAAATCTTATTATAATATAGTATGTATCGATTTACAAATATAATTAGATACGTTTGAAATAAATATTGCATAAATCTGAATTTGAATAAAAATTTTAATTGAAAATAAATTCTTTAAAACTACTTAAATTGTAATGTATGTACTTAAAAAAATGCGAAAAGGACTTAATAAAGTATAAAATAAATTTAAAAACCGAAATAGGTTTGTAATTTATTGAAGTTACACTTTTTAGGTGTTGAGGCGATGCTTGGAAAGCTAGGTAAAATTATATAAACCCCAAGAGTCTAGTCATTGAGTTCTAGCTTTGGAAAGGACTGTAAGGTTAGGTTTCAGTGAGTCTTCGCCTTAACTTTGGTGTTGGAAAGTGATTGATTGCTTATACTATGTACACACTATTTTAATTTGCAGCTTATTCTAAGGGCTTTTTTCACAGGGCCGAGTTAACTTATATTCCACAGTTAACTATCGATTTACAATTTTATTTTAGCTATGATAAATATTTACTGCCCAATACACAGTCTTATGAATTCCAACCCGAAGTTAACGCACCAATATTGAGCGGTTGAACTCCGGTTAACTCAATTTGAAAATTGAAAAGCTAGAGTTAGCTGTGGAACGTAAGTTAACTCGCCACTGTTAAAATGGCCTTTAGTAGGCAGAACAAATGAAAACACGTAATTTGACTAAAGTGAGTGGAGCTTAGAATATACCAGTGGTAGGATGCCTTGTAGTGGCACTTATATACTTGTTTTTAAATTACTTTTATATTTTCTTTAAATAATTAAATTTCTATGATACTTTTGTTTGTATATCAACAAATGTTAAATATTTTATTCAATTTTTCAAATTTAAAAATAAAAAAAACCGAATTTTTTTAAATATATGTAAATAATTGTATCATAAAATACTAAATGCCTGTCATAACAGACGATTAAAACCCAGTACCCCAAAATTTGTTGTGGTCTAAGAAATCGGTCCCCCGACAGACGAACTATTACTGGACCATACCATATCGGAATCCATATCTCGGAAAGGACTGTGCACACCAGTAACACTCCTCTAAATTCCGGGGAGTGTCACTAAACCTTCACTGTCAGAACACTAAAATATGTGTGTGATACAACATGTAAAGTAGTATTTTTTGCTGTTGAAATAATAAAATTAAATAATATGTAACATTTGCACTCTCCTTTCATTGTAAAATTAGTCCCACGGAAATTATACGAAACTATGTATTTTCAGATGTAGTGTGCACATAGTTTTAGGCACAAATTGGAACAGTTCGGTTTCCGTTTTTGCTCTAAGGCCGTGTGCTAATCGGAAAAATTTTAGTCAGAGGAAAAATGACGTGTATAAATTTTCTAAGGTGTAAAAATATTTTCCATTTCGCTGTGCCAAATGAAATGGTAAATTTTGACAGTTGTAATTTTTGACATCTGAAAAAATCACGTGCGAAAGCAAATAGTCTGTGAATAAATTTTAAATGTACGTATTTTTACTGGCATTATATTTCATAGTTTTTGCGTTAAATTATTATTTATCGTTTAATAACGTGTTGGCATATAAATACATTTGAAATAATATGATTGGCAATACCGAATGCATATATGTGTACACATTCGTAGTTGTCAAAATTTTACCTAGCCCCATGAGCTAGGGTAAATTCTGACGTTCATACTCACCGCGATAAATGTCGGAATGTCTGTCAAAATTTACAATTTTCAACCGATTGGCACAGGGCCTAAGGCGTTGTGCCAAATGGTTGGAAAATATAAATTTTGACAGGGCCATGGCGACTTAATAAAGGTGGTGGAAAATAATCAGCTGATTAAGACTTTTTTTCCCCGCAATAATTGGATGGTCATTTTACTGTCAAATTTTATTTTTTGTTAACATTTGAAAAATTCAAATATTGCTATAAATTTTCAGTTACAAATATACATATATATATGTAAGTATGTATACTCGAGGGGGATGAGATGGGTGCGCGTAAAAACAACGTTTCTATTTAAAGGGTGAAAGTCTAGTGAAAGTGTAGTGCGTAGAGATTGGTAGACAATGCTCCAAGGTGGCGTACATGCGTCGCGATGAGAACGCGGAATCGGTAGGCTTATCTAAATTTGTATCAGTGTCAGCAAGATTTCCTCCTAGGCAGTATGCCGAGTTCTATATAAATATTTGCAAAACCTTTTTTGATGTGTGACAAATTTATGAAAACAATGAAAACTTGTATTATATGTAAATAATACAAAAGGCTATGGGCGTAGGCAAGTTTCGACCAACAGGGGCCATATGTTTAAAGCTAAATAATTTATTAAATTTTACTTTGTTATTTGTTATATTATATTTGTATGGTAAGGTAAGTATCTCTTGACAGAAAAATATAATCGAATCTCCGATTTCAGATTATTGATACCTTTCCCGATATTTTTATGTTTTAGTAGTTACGTGCAGTCGTATAGAATTACCGTTCAAATAAGAAATAAAGGTCAATAAAATAAAACAAAATTATCTCGAAATTCTATGAGTTTTCCATGATCCAATTACTAAAGATCACGCATTCCGGCAACCGTGTATTTGTAATTTTATTTGAGAAAAAAGTTTTTAAAAAATGACGCTACGATCAAGGCGAATTCATATAAGGTGATCGCAACAGCACAAACAAATCTACTCCATGTATTTTGTTGTTGCTTTGGGATGGCTCAAACGTCAGACAAACTACAATAAGACAAAGGACGAATTCGTTTTGAATAAGTAAAATGTCAGAAAAACACATTAGAATGAAGAGCCATACACACAGCGGGGAAACCCAGTAAGGGCGCTGAGCCCTATTTTATTAACTTGGCGGTATTAAATTGAAAAAATTATTAGTCACTAAAACCGTTCGTTTTTTTGTAATTTTTGTTTTTGCTATTGATATATATGTGGGGTTATTAACCAGGACACGCATAGAAAACTGCACGTTTAATAACCCCTGCTGGAATTTAATATAATTTATTAAAACAGTCAGTACATGTATCACAACTGTTTCCATTGAGCTTTTAAACATTTATTTTAACTTTTTTGTGTTACAATGGCTTACAAAAGTTTATCCGGATTACAGCGCTTTTATATAAGCGAACTGATTACGGCGACGGTCAACAAAAGCCAGTTTTCGCTAAGCTGTTAGTTCAAGTCAACCGATCCTACATATATTAGAACAATAATTTGGCGCGATATACCTTCAAGGAGATTGAAGCCGATATTCTTTGTGGTGTGCTGCTTCTAATTGGAGTGAGCTACGTGTTTTTGCAGACTACGAACGACACCTGCCAAAGCAGATTTATTTCAGCTGGAAGCTTTTTCATAGCAGAAATACACCCGGAGGTTTTCACACCACTGCCGTGGTGCTGTCCGTTTGGAAAAAAAAACTTTTTTTCACACAACTCGATTTTACTTTTCCCTGAGGCCCTGTGGCAGGAAAGCAACACTTACCAACACACAAAGATGGGCGGCCACGTTTCGAGGTTTTCATAATTTAAGCAGATAGCCATTGCTAGTCATATAAATGTCAGATTGAAAATGTACAATTTTTCTTCAAAGAAATTTTAATAAAGAAATTTTAATAAAGAAAAGTGTACATATCAGGAAGTTTACACTTCATGTAGAAGATCCCCTCTGAAAAGTTGGTTGACAGAAGCGTAGAGCAAGTCACCAAGCTTAAACATATTATTAGCCGTATCATTGCGGTACGGAATGTTGTGTAATGATTGGAAGATGCCCCTCTCGGTAATCTACCTCAGAAACCTGGGATAACTGCGAGTTTCTTATATCCCAATTTAAGCTGAACGCCTAATATGTCTGGACTTAATCTCTCCAAAACATAAATGTTATACACTTCAGTTTCCCTATTCTTGGCATGCTAGCTACGCTCATGTACTCGTAAATGCCTAAGAAAGTGAGTGAAGTGTCAAAATATGAACTAAATAAAATTTTTGTTTTCAGGATTGGTGAAATTTTATTTGAACTGTTTCTGAAAGAAAAGCTGGACCCGTCACGTAGAACTTTCACTTGCATGTTGAGACCCCCACTTATGCCACGATTTCTCTTTTATGATTATGACTGCTAACTTTATATACATACACTAAAATTTCACAATTTCACTAAAATTTCACAATTTCTCAAGAATTAAAATTAATAACATTTTACGAACTTAATGTAAATAGAAAGGGGCGATGTAAACAAAAGAACTCATTGATACTTTCGCCATTAAAGTCGAGGTAAGAAGCAATCAGCTGACCGGAAAATGTCACCTGTATAAATTCGCCTTGGTTACGATTTTGAAGTTTTCAGTTAGTTTAACTGACTTTTCTCTTCACACTTTCAGTGACGTTTTTTCGAGATTTTAATTTAAATTTTGTAAACATTAATTCGTTCGGTCGGGATTTTCAAGTCTTATTTGAAAAAAATTTAAAAAAAGTTAAGTGTTTTGTTAGTGGCTGTAAAAATAGACACGAAAATTACAAATTCGTCCTTTTGTTTGGTCTCCCGAGAGATGCTAACATACGGTAAAAGTGTTTGCTGTTTTGTAGCCAGAACGTTTACCAAAACGCAAAAATTTTTTTTTTTTTTTTCCTTTTTATTCCCTTACTTATTACATTTCGGACACTTAAAACCAAGCAGAAATGTTTTCAAAGCGTGACATAACAGCCAGATATTTACATTTTTAATGCGAGATCTTGTTATTTGGATCATGGAACTTTTCCATCTTTCATGGCAATAGATTAATTTGCACTATTATTTAGATCGACTTTTGGGGGTGTAGTGTAGTCGTGGACGTTTAAAACTCGGGACATTCCGGTATGTAGCAATGGCTGTCTTAAAATTTTGTCCCTGCGTACTTATATACGTACTTAGGTCTATCGTGACTTCAAACCTTCTTGTAATTGAATCATGCGTTCACGTTAGGAACGATACCAATCTACTACTCGATAATTTCTGTACTTTACCATCACTAAAGCAACAGCTGATATTGTTGTTGTCCTCGCCGGTTTTTTGCAGTGATATCATCGCCTTATTGCATTTATTTATATATATTTTACTAAATTTGAGTGATTCTAAGTAAGCATTGTGATTTTCATGATCACCACTTTACTTGGTACCACAGCGTCTTTAGTTTTCAAACGCGCTTCATCCATAATGCCGCGAGGAAGAAGCTTACAGAATGTAGTATTGGAATTGGAGAAGTTCGCACCACTAAAGTTGGCTGAAAAGTGGGATAATGTCGGACTACTGATTGAGCCACATAAAGCAAGGTAACACTAAACGGTGGACATATTAGATTTTAGCACAGCAACTTTAATTTGGTCCCATATATTTTCCCTTCCTAGACCCATACGCAATATTTTGCTAACCAATGATTTAACGGAGTGTGTGATGCAGGAAGCTGTCGATCAAAACGCGGATCTAATTATATCTTATCATCCACCAATCTTTGCTCCACTGAAACGTATAACGCAAAAGTGAGTACAACTAGTGTAATATTCCATTTAATTTACGAAACCAAAGTTAATGGTCGATTATTTACAGCAACTGGAAAGAACGTATCGTGTCCATTTGTTTAGGTGAGGGTATTGCTTTATATTCACCACATACTGCTTGGGACGTTGTGCCTGGTGGAGTAAATGACTGGCTTGCCTCCGCCCTGCCATGCGTTGATATGCAGCCAATACAGGTAAGAGCGATTTTATATGCTATGATTTTCTACAATGTCCAAGAAGAGCTTCTGCTGTCGTTTGGGCCAGATACAGAGTGAAAAGAACACTCTGGAAATTGGGTCAAAACACTACCCGACGTAGGCATACTGGTCCTGAAAAGCGACTAAAATACACAAAGGTAAAGACGTGCTTGATCTACGGATATGATGCCTCTCACCATTCCTAACCCATCTCCCTTACGGAAGGAGGGGTGACTTGAGCTACAAGGTTGCACTGGTCATACCAAATCGTTCCCGCGACAGTTGGACATGTACCGCAAGGGAGTACCGGAGTGTATCAAAACCTGCGGAGAGTGTTTTTGTGAAATCTTAGGAAATATTTACCGTATTCTATTCGATGCCCATATATTTGTCGCTATATAACTTCGCTAGTATGGGCATTACGCACTTCAGCAAATAAAAATCCAGCATGCTCTCAATGCCTAATGGCCACTCTTTGTTATTCAAATGTTTTCAGTTCATTTTAGATTATTTTTCGAGGTTATCTTCAATTCAAGACATTGTAATCAAAAAAATAAACCACAACGCCTTGATTAAGCTGATACGAGGCTCTGATATCAAAGTGCTTTTTCATGCTTGTGAGCGCAGCCTTTTAGTGCAATAAAAATTTCAAATTCTTGCCAACTCTGCAATAAATCAGACGATCTTAAAAAACAAAGGAAAATGCCGCGATAAAGAAGACTGCAGGCATTTTCATGAAGAAAAATTACAAAATTTTCCCCTCTATAGCCACAAAGGGCTTTGCGATATTATATCCTTTTTTGAAGAGATTAAAGGGTAGCACACCACTTACAAATTTCTTGTTGGGTATGTCTGATTGCTCCACTTTGACCATTTAGTTTATCTCGACTGTATTCTACCACATGAAAAATTATTCCTTTTTTACATGTTTAATATTTTTTCCATTTTATCTAGTTTTTGTGCGACTTTATAAACAACAACATTACTTATTACTATCTAAATGCATATCTATCCATTTCTTTTTAATACCTACTCTTTATGGCTTTTTTTCTTCTTACTTAAAATTAACATAGATCACAATTCCACTGAATTCTCATTGTGGGTACTTATAATTCTCTTTGTCTGGCCTCCGTTCTAATATAGTCACCAATTCAAATTCTTTAGCATCCTTCGCAGCTGCTTCCTCTTCTATAGACATGTCGCCGCTCTTACGACAGAAGCACAATTTAAAAAAGTAAATTAATAGTAGAGGCAGTGGGGTAACAAGCGAATTTGCGATGGGCACGGCACTCGTCATATCCGCCTGTGGTTGTGGCAATGTAAAATTCAACATAAATATAGCAATACCAATATTTTGTATGCCCGTCTCAATGGCAATGGTGATGGCATCCTTAGGCGTTTGACGAAGAACTGTTGCTATCAACCAACCAATTATGTAACCCAACCAAGGCAAGACGCAACTGCCGATCAGGATCTGCAAAATAAGAAATTATGCAGAAAAAGGTCGTTGTAAGTAAATTGGAGATATATGGGAACGATCGATTTTTAAGAATTGTGGTCAAACGGCTTTTTTACTTTATATACGGTTGGTCTGCATGTGGTATGCTCTCTCATGATACTAAACATCTCTTTACCAGTTCAATTGTACCTATTTTAAAACCAATATCTCTCTGATCAAACCCTGTTGAAACTGCTTTTTTAACTTAGACTACCGTTAGAAGAGCTTGATGACGACAACAACTACAGAAACACACGTGAGGTCAAATCATCCTCTCTGTCTCTCTCTATGGCGCGATATACAACAGGTATATCATCATAAACCTCCTAAGAGATTTTTGCGCCAAGCTTCTCTTCCAATTTGTGGTGTGCCGATTTTTGAATTTTCCCTACAAATTGGTGGGACCTACAGTTTTTTGCCGACTCCGAACGGCATCTACAAAGGAGACGAATTTTTGCTGAGAAGCCTGTCATGGCAGAAATACACTCGGAGAGTTTGCCAAACCACTGCCGAGGGGCGACCCCGTTTTTGAAAAACTAAACCAGTTTTTTTTTGTATGCAACTTGTTGTTTGTAACGGCAAAAACACTCCCCGAGGGTTTTGGGGATTGTTGCCGAAAGTGACACTCCTTTGCAGGATATGAACCCGGTACGCTCCGTTACTCCCTTGTGGTACTGCCCGTTTCCTCTGCTGACGAATTCGAGTGTCGATAGGAAAGCCTTCTGAGACTGAGCATTTTTCTTTATGACCATGACCCAGCCAGCTGAGCCTTTGAGCTTTAATTTGCTGCTTTATGGTCATAAGTGTTCGATAGCTCAATTTCCTTCGATACACATCAGGACCATACATCTTCGGGAGCAGTTTTCTCTCAAACGCACCACCTTCTTTTTGACTTCTCTTATTATTCCGACGGACCGTTTAATCGTACCGGAATGGCTCGGGTTTTACCCGACCAAGGGCTGTTATTTCAATGTAACTCTGTCTACCTTGTTGTTGTTGTTGTTGTTGTTAACAGTGCTTCGCCCTGCCCCAGATTGGACAGGGTTACACTGAAATAACAGCCCTTGGCCGGGTGAAAAAACCCGGGTCATTCCGGTGCGATAGAACCGGCTGTTGTGGGACAGACGTTGATCTTAGTTCGTCGAGAAAGGATTTTACTTCGCAATTTCCTATTCAGTCCAATATATGTTGACCAAAATCCATTCAAATCGAAATGGATTAATATTAATAAGTTAAAAACTCTTACCTTCACCGAAAACAGCTTGAACATGTAGGAATTAAGTACGCAGCCAATAATTGTCACCGTTATAATGAGTATTAACGAGATGGGTTTGAGTAACTTCGAAACCGTTTTAGTAATTGTCGGTGCATATTTTTGCAACATAATTCCCATAGCGATTGGTATAACCAACGTGAATGAGATTGAAGCAATCGATTTATATGGAATCACGAAATTACCATCATGAAATATCAATGCACCCAACGTGAAAATCCACAATGGCATCATACCAAATGCTGCCAAATTACTTATCGCCGTCATCGTAATGGATAAACTGAGATTGCCATTGAGCAGCACAGCAAATATATTCGAAGTACCACCCGCTGGTGAAACACCCAAGAAAAACAAACCCAAACGTAACTCGATCATATCGTGAAACAGGAAATAACCAATAAGGAAACTAAGTACTGGCATTATAAAAAATTGACAAAATAATCCAATAGCCGGCCCGACAGGACGTATCACAATTTGTTTCAACGCTACTAAATCGACAACAGCACCAAAATTAATATAAATAACCATGACAAAGCAAGCCACTGAAATATTGAAAATCATATCGATTGTGCTCATTTTTCGTGTAACAATAATTTTCATGAACTCGCGCGAACGTTCTGGTTTATAGTAGTCTCGGCCACGTCGTTGTAATTCCGCATACACTTTTGTATAACCCAAAAGTAATGCATCCACCGTAAAATTGCCCTTAACCAATATTTTGCCATTCGTAGTACTGGATATCGCCGTCTCCACTTCATCTATCTGCGCCACTGCCGAGTTATCATGTGAGATTTGCAGCTCGAATTCAGAACCCCATGCCCGATCTATATTCGTTATGATGAAAGCTACCTTTTGTTTATGTCTCATTGTCATATTTAGTTGTTCATATTCGAATTGCGCAGACCAAGCAACAGTATGTTCGTACGCACGTTCGTTATCATTGTTATGCACTTCGTGGTTTACCGTTGCTGCATTCGCTGCGAGCAATGCGTTTAGTGTTGTGAGTAGCAAAATGCCCGTTATTCTCAATCGCATTTTTATTTATTCGAAACTTTCGATTGCTTTTTAACGGTATTGATTTTGTTTAAATAATTTCAATTAGCAATTTCGATTTGTTGTTTACCGTTGGAAGAGCGAGTGCGGAATAACTTGATAATTAGCCAGCTGATAAGTTTGTGCAATAAAGTGAGATCGCAATTTTCAAGTATTTTGATAGCGCTCAAGCGCCAAGTTGTACACATTAATTATTTAATCATTATTGATGTGGAGCTTTTTTACAGTTTTTCCGGTTAGGCTTCAGATTGTAAACCAGGGACCAAATACATGTAACAGTTATTTTAAAAAATGTTTGCAGAGACCGTAACGGCTATGACTTCTATCAAAATAATATCAAAATTGTCATAGGCGACGTTTGTACATTATAAATATAAAAAAATTATACTTATTAGATTAATAGAAGCCAAAACCGGGTTAAAAAACTTTTTGCCTGTCTGTTTCTTTGCGCATTACGCGCTGCACAGAATTGAATTAAATTTTCACCGGTGTATTGCCACATGTACCACTTAAAGTTTCAGATCCATTTTATTTTCGCTGTACACAGTGGGGCCAATAAAAGTTTGTTTTTTGCCCCTACTCTGCCACTTTTTCTACAATTTCCAGACCTATTCATATTGATATTAAAATTGTAATTCCTTTGCCCATTACAATAATTTCCCTTCCCCACCTTTTAATTTTCCTTTTCTACCACTTTTTCTACTACCTATTCATTTTCCTACTGCTATCATTTTCTTATTCCTATTTTACAGCACTATCTAGTGGATTTCTTAGTCGCCTAGTTTTATGCAATAATATTCGGAGATTGCACTGAAAACCTTCCTCGAAGAGGAATATAGAGCTCATCTTATATCCATGCTCATATAAATCCCCCCCCCTGTCGAATTTGGGTGTCGATAGCGAAACCTTCAACCATGTCCATACATGCATAAAGATTTTGCAGCTCATAGTAGGATATTTGGTATAGAGATCCCATAAAGAAGGGGTGGAGGTGGGATCGGGAGATGGCATTGATTTTCAGCGCTTAAACAACAGCCTCTTTGGGGAAAAAATTTTTAATAAATTATTGAAACTGTCTAATCTAATATGTAGTAGCTGTTGGTAGCTGGACAGTAAGGATTATGATAACATTACGATTTGATTACAGTAATCGTAATTTCAATTTATAACTACGATAACGATCAAAAGTCAATTGATTGTCCAGAATGTCGAAGCTGATTGAGCCGTAAAGGACTAGAAGCTTTGTTAGGTTGTGTCAACTCAGCGATATAAAAGGTTTGAAGCGAAATTCCGATAGCTTAGACTCATTTTCTTAATGGCAGCGACATACTATTGGAAGACTTCTTACTACTCGGGTAGAATGAGCATATGGGTCATCGCAAATTCTCTACAGCATGGTTTTATTCCAATATATTCTGCCCTGAATGCAATTGTCTCCTATCCCTTAGTATAAGAATAAGTTCCATTTTACTTGAGTTTACAGCTAGTCCGGAGGATTCCAGCCATCTATGCAGTAATTTAATTTAACATATTCTGTCGAGCTTTGTTCTTTTATAGTACCGAAATCGAAACGAAATCAATTTAAACAAGTAAGGAAGTCTAAGTTCGGGTGGCACCGAACATTATATACCTAGTAGTGATCTGTTATGGCACACTAATTTACGCAGGTCTATTTTAGTACTATTAGTTCTTATTATAAAGCCAGCTGATTGTTTTCAATAAAAACACTTTTGTTATGAGTTTTGAAGAATAATTTAATTGTATATAACTAGCTTCCCTACCAAACACTGCTAACCACATTTTTTCAAAATACTAATACAAGCACATTTTATGTTTGAAAAGTTTGCGTACAAATATGCAGACGGACAGACAGACAGACGGAGAGACGGACATTGCAAAATCGACTCAGCTCAGCGTCTTTATTATTTCAGTTTACTTATTGATGGGCTCATCTCTTCCTCTTCTCATACTTACAAACATTTCAGGTTCATGAAAGGTATGAAGATCAAAAAAGGTATATAACTTCCCTATTGCAGTGGGGTATTACCTACTTTCCCAGATATTTTGCTTCTGTGTTATCCGATTTGCCTAATTTTTGGCAGGAGTATACTTGTACGCAAAGTTATTGCCTATTAAATATATCAATAATACTTTTCAAAATCTTTCGTATAAAAGTGGGTGTGGCCCTTAACCGATTTCGCTCATTTATTTCCGGAACATACCTTGTTCAGTCTCCACGATCAGACTTCGCCAAATGGATTCAGGCTGATCGACTTCGTCGGTGCCCGAAACATGGTCATATCTAGCACTAGGTTTATGCACAAGAAGATCGATCAGGCTACATGGCTGTCCCCCGATCGAAAAACACGCAACCAGACCACGTTGTGATAGACGGACGGCATGCTTCCAGCGTTCTAGATGTTCGCACAATACGAGGACCTAACATCGACTCTGATCACTACCTAGTAGCAGCCAAGATTCGTACCCGCCTCTGTACGACAAAACAGGTGCAACAAAAAACGCAGGGAAAGCTGGACGTCGAAAAGCTGCAATCGCAACAGACCGCCAATTATTTCGCAGATCGCCTCTCACTCTCTCCGAGAGCACAATTCAACCTAGTGGAATGCATGAGCAGTGGGATCATATCTCAGGAGCACTCCGTACCGCAGCCGAAGAAGTAATTGGATTCCGGCGGACGCGAAGAAACAACTGGTATGATGATGAAGAGTGCCGCGCTGCAACGAAAAGACGAAGCCTACAAGGCAACGCTAAGATCGAATGCAACGAGGAGTGTGTGTGAACATTACCGCGAGTTGAAGAGGGAAACGAGGCCGCTTTTCCGGGCGAAAAAGAGAGAGAAAAGAGTGAAATAAAGGAGCTTGAGATGCTGGCCAACGAGAATAATGCCCGAAAATTCTATGAAAAAATTCGGCGAATGACAGAAGGTTTTAAACCCGGGGCAAACTCCTGTAAGAATGAGAACGGCGACCTGGTGGCCGATTAATATAAATATGTGTGCTAAATTTCGTTTCGATATCTTGAACGGTTTTTGATTTATGATTAATATTATTTTTAAGTTTGACTTAATCAAAAGTAGGCGGTGCCACGCCCATTTTTCAAAATTTCTTCAAAAATGTATTTTCTGCCTTATGTACTGAATAACTATTTTTTTTTGTATTTTCGAAAATATTCTATATATTAAAAGTGGGCGCTGCCGATTTCGCCCATTTTAAATAGATGAGTGCCAAGGGACCTGCATACCAAATTTCATTAAAATATCTCAAAATTTACTCAAGTTATCGTGTTAACAGACGGACGGATGGACATGGCTTAATCAATTTCTTTTTTCCTCCTGAACATTTTGTTATACATACTAAGTCAGTATCCATCTCGACCCGTTTATACCGTTACATACCACCGTTAGGCGATTAAAGTTAATATACCTTGTGTGCGTAGCACTACTACACGGCTAAAAATGTTAGCCTAGATTTTAAACTTTTCTGGGCTACATATATGTATGTCCAAACCAAGTTTGGTTTAGAATTTAAATTATGGCAGTTTTCGAGAAAATGAGTGTGGAGAAAAGAGTTTCAATTTTAAACCAGAAATGACTTAACAATTAAAAAACATTTGTATCAGTTGGCAGGATTCGAAACGACGCTCCCGCATCAGAGTCATCTGCTCAACCCACTGAGCTACGGCGCACACAAAACTGTAACGAGAAAAATTCAATGACTTAAAAAAGCTTTCAGAAATAAATGAAAAAAAAATTTTTTTCAGATCAGTTTTAAACCTTATTCGCAATAATTAAAAACGTTTAAAAATTTGCTTAAACCGACGAATGGTTTAAAATTTAGGTTCAAAGGTTCAGGTTTAGCCGTGTAGATGTAAAAAAGTGTGCTCCCACTGCAAATCCAATTTGTCTTATCGAAAAGTCATAGGTGAAGCAATGATTGATTTCTACTGTTAGTCATCGTGGTTTCGAACCGATTTGTGATCGAAAACAAGCTCGAATTGTTTAAATCCATCGTCGCTATCGTATTCGATTATCTTATGCACTCGTTGTGCACGCCTTAATAAACTTGATGGAAATTTTTCTCGCTCTGCTGACGTCTCTTTTTCTAATGACAGGGTCATATTTGAATTAATAAATCTTGAGTTGCCGTCGCACATATTACATACAAAAAAATTGCAATAAAATGCCTATATATATTTTTATTAGTTTCCGTTGAAGTTAGGGCTCAACAAGCCAACCAAGCTAAAGAAAATTTGTATTTTTAAAATATCAGTTATTTAAAGTTTTTAAATTCTGGTATAAAATGTTGCAGCTTTTTGCTGAAAACGTATGTTAAATCAAATATTTAAATTAGCTGTGTTCGGTGAGGACAAGATTTTGCGACTTCAGCAAATCCGATTTAATTTTTTAATAAAAAACAATTCCGGGACCCAAATATTGTGCTCGGGCCCCAAAGTGTTAATCCGCTTGTTTATATTTTTTTGAAGTAAGAATTCCTACAACAACAAAATACTTCAGTTGTCAATTCTACCTTGTTTAATTTGCCTTGGGTGAGGATTAAATTTAAAAAAAAATGTTACTGAAAAGTGTTCGCTGACACAAAACATTTGCAGCGAGACAGCGCATTTTGACATTTCATTGAGAGAGAGAGTTGCAAGTTTCCGCTGGGGGAATTTCACTCAGTTAAACTTGGAAGTGAAGAAAAGCTGATCGTGATATAGGAGAGCAACAACAACAATTTTTAAATTTGAGCTATTGCTTGCAAAGTTTTCTCAGACTCTTGTTCGGCGAAAACTTTTTACTTTTGGCGTTTCGAGAGAGTTTTACGTCATTCTCACTTTACTGGCACTTCTTTGCAATTTTTGACACCGAACACAGATATTAAGAAGCATTCTCATACCACTCGGTACTTGACATAATAACTTAAACAGGTGATAGTGCTAATATGCAATCCTTAGCTTCTCATATTTTATAAGTTTTTGATGGCAATGTGCACAGCTTATCACCATCCGCCTTTGGTAATATTGTTATCCATTGTGATTCTCGAAATCGCGTCCCGTTTACACTTTTTGGTCTAATAATTTCGATCAACACTGTACTTGTGTATGATTTTCGTCTTTCATTTATTTTGTATATAAAAAGTTTGGTTTTTAATTTGTTTTCCTCTTGAGTAAGTTTTAATTATTTGTGTCTTACGCTCACTTTTATTTGACTCGTTATAAAAAATCCACAGATGAGTTATAAATTACGAGTCCCCTGATAGTAGTACAAAACGTAAATGCGTTAATTGAAATGCAATTCTTTATCGCCGTATTGCACCGGTCACGTTCACTTAGAGTGCATTTTTGCAACTAAATTAATTTTAAACCTGTTTGTCTTTTACTATTATCTATGCCGCAAAACCTAACCAAGCTCGCCCACAAGCAAAAAGCTCCATTACATAGTTATAAGGAAGCATTTGAAAATATTTATAATTTAGCTCATACAGATGTTGAATGAAAAGCTCTTTGGTTTAATTTCCAAACAAGATTAAGCTTCTTTTTACGTATGCAAATCATATTTTAACTATTACTATGTAACGGTTTGTACCTACACGGAAATTCGTATGCAACGCACAGGCTAGTGCAGCACAGGTACAAGTATTTGAGGATGTTTTCGATTTTTTTGAAATCAAGTTTCGGCTTCTTTAGGCTCCGAAACGCCGAAACTTTCGACTGAATATTTTTCTAATTTCGATATCGACTGTTTGAAATCATCACACCGTCGAAAGGCCCGTTGTCAAACGCCAGCAAAGTACTTCATATTGAAATTTGTTTACAGTCATAAATTTACACCTTCTCGCAAATTAGGCCGACTTCGCCAAAAAAAAAGAAATTTTGAGAAATCGACCAGAACGACTCTTGTAAAGGTAACTTAACCTCTTCGGGTATAATGTCCACATATGTGGACAAAAGTTTTCTTTGTAAAATAACTGTCAATATTTCATTATTTTTCTCAAACAATATAACAATTTATTTGGAACATATTCGCTCGCTTTTCTACGTTTTTAGTTTCTCTCTTTACTCTTCTGTCGCGTTCATTTCATACGATATTTTCAAATGGACTGAAATATGCAAGATTGGATCATATTTTGTCACAAGTGAGTCAATATTTTTTTGTGTACACATAAACACTTTTACTTTTTTAAAATATATTTATTTATTTTTAATAGAAAAACATTAAAATAGCTTTTTCTTTTTATTACATAAGAATATTTTGTTTTATTTTGCAGTTATATTAAAAATTAAAAATTTCGAAAAACTGTTTTTAAGTATAAAAAAAAGATTACAAAAAAAATTTTGTTTAAAATAAACTCTTCAGACACCAGTTATTAAAAATAAGTCATAAACAATTATTTTTTCGAGCGTATTTCGAGCGAAGAGGTTAAAGTACTCGCTTCGCAAGTCTTAATACCAGACCTGTTAAATAATGATTACTAATCGTAATGATTATCGGTTTGATTAATTACTTTCTTGAGAATCCATTTAATAATTGATTACCAATTACTTTCAATTTTTAAGATTATTTTCCAATACCAACAATACTGAAAAAAAAATCAAAAATAAACAAAAGTAATCAAAACAACTTTTTTTGATTTTTTTTATTTATTTGAATTTTTTCTAATCGTAATCAATTAATAATTGCCTTTTCTTGAAAAGCAATTAAAGTAATCATTACCAATTAAAAGAACTGTCTAATCAATTGATTACTTTTTTTTTAATAAAATTTAACAGGTCTGCATAATACCATCTTTAACTACATTGAACTAGATATGTTTATACGTATGTATCGGCTCTTATACTTTGCTTCAATTCAAGTTCCGATAAACACATATCCGTAGAATGCCTAGTACATATATGTATATGAAAATATGACTTTAATTTAGAATCGGTCTAACAGTTAACAACTCTCTTTAGTAAACTCAGAAAGAGTATTTGTCTGTCTGAACGCGTTAAATTCAATAACAACCAAACCAAAACGTGGACCCGGCTAAAATATGTGGAGGTGGAAACATGTTAGTGTGAAGAAGCGGTTAGGGATAGCCGCCGTGTTAGTGATAGGGATAGACATAGAGATAGAAAAAAAGATAAAGATAGAGATAGAGATGGACATACAGATAGTAATAAGGATAGGAAAAAGGATCGGGATCAAGATGCGAATAGGCATAAAGATATACAGTGGCTCACAGCTTATTTCGTGTAAGCAATATTTTTGATAATACTGATATGAAATTAATATTTTTTGCTCTGAACTAAATAAACGAATGATGCAATTATATTGATAATTTAGTTTTAAATACAAAACAAGTAAACAAATTTACAAAAGTATTCAAATTCAATGTTTTATTAAACAAAAACCAAAAACACTCATAATTCATGGGTCACAGCTTATTTCGTGTGTTGATTTAGGATCATGTGATACATGCAAATAACGGATTCAGAAAACAATCGGTAAATCAAAGAGTAAACTATGAATACTTAAGAAGCAGTTTATGTTCTAAAAACAATGCAGATCAGTTGCAATTACGCGGTATATCAACATGGGTCCACGCACTTCAATTGAAAAACGCGAATTAGTTATTAAACATTTTCAAAGTGGAAAAACGCAAAAACAAATTGGTGAAATGGTTGATTTAAGTCCATCTACGGTACAATATATAATTCAGCGCTTTGTTCGAGAAAATCGCGTGCATAACAAGGGTCGAAAGGCTCCTAATAAAATTTTTAATGAAAAGGCTGAGAAGTGGATTTTAAGAAAAATTAAAAAAACACCAATGTTAAGTGCTCCAGCGGTGACCAAAGATGTTGAAATGTTTCTCGGCAAAAAATGTCATTTAGAAACTGTGCGCAGAATATTAAGGGATTCCAATTTTCATGGGCGAACAGCACGGAATAAGCCTTTTATAAATAAGAAAAATAAAATAGCCCGTTTAAAGTTCGCAAAAGACCATTTAAACAAGGACAATGCTTTTTGGAATACGGTTATTTTCGCCGATGAGAGCAAGTTTAATCTTTTTGCGTCAGATGGTAAAGCATACGTATGGCGGCAACCAAATACTGAGCTCCAAACAAAAAATTTACGCGCAACAGTAAAACATGGTGGCGGTCATGTAATGGTTTGGGGGTGTATGTCATCTGCAGGCGTTGGTCGATTGGAGTTTATAGACTCCACTATGAATAAAGAAGTGTACCTAGACTTACTGAAGCGAAATTTGCTTCAAAGTGCAGAAGACCTGGGTATACGTGACACTTTTCGCTTCTACCAGGATAACGACCCCAAACATAAATCTGGTCTTGTACAAACTTGGCTCATTTGGAATTGTCCACACCTCGTCCAAACACCTGCACAGTCACCACATTTGAACGTTATTGAAAATTTATGGCACATTCTGGAAATTAATATTAGAAAACACCACATTTCTAGCGTCCAAACTCTAAAAGCAGCTTTGAAGGAAGAGTGGGGTAAAATATCGCAAGATTATACAAAAAAATTGGTGGAATCAATGCAAAACCGCATGAAAGCTGTAATCGAGCAAAAAGGCTTTTCCACAAAATATTGAAATTTTATTTTTGTTTACTTTTTATAACTTTTTAGTAAGAATTTTTATACACACGAAATAAGCTGTGACCCATGAATTATGAGTGTTTTTGGTTTTTGTTTAATAAAACATTGAATTTGAATACTTTTTTAAATTTGTTTACTTGTTTTGTATTTAAAACTAAATTATCAATATAATTGCATCATTCGTTCGGCCGCCGTGGTGTGGAGGTAGTGTTGCCGGCCTACCACACCGAAGGTCCATGGTTCGAGCCCTGGTACAGGTAACATCAAAAGTGATTTGAAAAAAGTTTTTCAAAACGGGGTCGCCCCTCGGCAGTGGTTTGGCAAACTCTCCGAGTGTATTTCTGCCATGACAGGCTTCTCAGCAAAAATTCGTCTCCTTTGTAGATGCCGTTCGGAGTCGGCAAAAAACTGTAGGTCCCACCAATTTGTAGGGAAAATTCAAATCGGCACACCACAAATTGGAAGAGAAGCTTGGCGCAAAAATCTCTTAGGAGGTTTATGATGATATACCTGTTGTATATCGCGCCATAAAGAGAGAAAGAGAGAAAAATATTAATTTCATATCAGTATTATCAAAAATTTTGCTTACACGAAATAAGCTGTGAGCCACTGTAGATAAAGTTAGAGATATATATGGAGATAGGGGTAGGGATAGTGATACGAATATGGGGATGCAGATAGGGAAAGAGAGATAATGGTATCAACAAAAATAGGGATAGGGATCGTGGAAGCGTGGGAATGCGAATAATGATAGACTAGTTACACAGATAGTGATAATGATATGGATAGAGATATAGGTAGAGATAAAGATAGCGATAGAAATAGAAATATGAATAGGGATAGGGACAGTTACAGGGAAAAGGAAAATTGATAGAGGGAACCATCTTTTTTATTGCAGAAACCCCAATTGCAGGACAAAACAGTAGACGGGTCTGCTTAAATTACAAATGAAATTACTTAATCATGCCTTTGAAATATTTTAAATATAATGTTATAACCTGCAACCGAAATCCGGCCATTTCACTCATCAAATAGCTAATATACGCCCGGATATATTCAGTAGTATCTTCCAGTTCGAGCTGTCCTCATGTGAGAGTTGTGCCACTTGAAATTTTGTTCGAACCTGAAACTCATCTACAAAGGTTTGTTGATATTTTTATATTCAACCAATTTCGAGATGACAAACGAAACTCGTGCGCATGTTTCTCTCTCACATTAATATGTAATATTACTTAATTTAGTTTAATATTGTAGGTGTAATGCATACCAAAACGGTTCTTAATTATTCCAAGTTCAAGGAATTTTATTAATTTACATGCATGTAATGTATTTGTTTGTGCATATCGGCCAACGTAACTTGGTGGGTATAGTGCCGCGACTATATCCAAGAGGTGATGGACGCAAAAGCTGATTCTAAAAATAACAGGCTTCAAATAAAAAGGGCTTCTCCTTTTTTTTTAAGGCAGTCAGCTCTTGGTAGTGGGCGAAATACCTCCCCAGTGTATTTCTGCAATGAAGAAAAAATTTTCACCATTGTTTTTTTAATCTCAATTGTAGGAAAATTTAAGAAAATAGCATATCAAAATTCCTGTAATAAGCTCGGCCTAAAATGGCTTGATATTTATATTGCTATTTGAATTAACAATTGGCTTTACTATTGTGAAAAGATCGCAAACGCGCCTGCTTCTAACACATTTATCTATGTCATTAATACATATTAGGGAAGTATCGGTTGTGGAATTTTAGACATCCGTGTGTCCGGATGCGTTTGCGAAAACTAATATCTGCGGTTATGGATTTCAGATATTTTAAAGAAATAATTTAATATAGAGCGACGATTAGTTTGCTTTTTCTTCCAACGTTCTCGTTTGTACGAGTCTATTAAAAACCCAAGCGCAGAACCAAAATATTTAATGTAACTGCTCTGTATAAATTTATTAACTTATTTCGTTTTTTATGTAATCGGCATTTTACATTTGGTACTTGCATGGTTCAGAACATGATGACAATGTAACTTTATGGGAAAAATCACACACGAATCGCAATGTCTCTATCCCAAAAAAAAAAAAATAAATAAAAATAAATCTTCAAAAAGTCCGTTAAAATCCGATTTAGCTAATATTCGGCACAGCTGTGGTACCCATAGAAGCAGTCAAAACTTTAAGGGTGAGTCCTGTGAAAATGTAGCACGCAAGGCCGCTACGATCCCAAATATCTAACGAAAGGAAATATGATGGGTTGCAGGACTGATATGGACGAGGTGGAGGTAAAGGTGCTAGTTCCTGAGCATACTGTATTGATATTCGGCAAAGTGCTGTGATTTCGGCAAGTTATCTCACTGTTGCTACTGAAACAAAGCAAACAAACTGAGCTCCATATAAAGTTAATCTGCAATATAAAGAGATTTTTGTGCAAAATTTTCGTTCTTAAAAGCCCTTGCGAATTAGAATACGAATGTCACACATCCCTAACCCATACATACATAACACTGCGTTACAAAAACGAGCTTTAGTTCTGTCCTATGAACCAAATATACTTTTTCGGAAAGGGGAGAAAAAATTAAAATACACGTGTATCGGCGATTTTCATGTACACGTCAGAATATTTTTTTTTTAACTTTATTGGTGACCTTCCATCAGTAAAGTTGCACACATTTCTATAGCAATAGTCGCACACGACTAAAAAAAAAAAAGTCTGACGTGTACATGAAAATCGCCGATACACGTGTATTTTTATTTTTTCTCCCCTTTCCCAAAAAGTATATTTGGTTCATAGGACAGAATTTGTGTAACACGGTGTAAGTTAGTATACCTAGTTTCACTTCGATTGAGTTATGACCAGAAGTTATGAGAAAAGATTGGTATTAAGACGATTCCTTTGCCTGCTATATACTATGGTCAACTTTTCGATATCAGTTTTAAAATTGAAATATTTACTTTTTATTTCCACAACCCAATTTTGTAACACTGCGGATAATGGCATTGGTTAAGTGATCTCTGTAGTGCGGGGTTTAATGATATTCGTTGCAACTGCTTCTCAACGGATGACGAAGAGTCCAGTATAGCTGAAAAACGGGAGAATCTTGGACAATTTTAGGATGAGAGGATCACACCTGTTAAGTAATAATTATTAATCACAATGATTAACGGTTTGATTGATTAGCTGTTGGAAAAGATAATTAATTGCCCATTGTTTTCGGGTCTTAATGATTACCTTAAAAAAAAACAATCAAAAAACAATCATGATTTTTTTATGATTTAAAAAAAAATTAAAAAAAAATGTTGAAAAATTTATTACTTTTTTTTTTTTTGATTTTTTTCCAATTCTAATCAATTAGTAATTGAAAATTTCTGAAAACAATTAAAATAATCATTAAGCCTTGAAAAAGCTATTTAGTCAACTGATTACTTAATATGGCGCTGCTGTGGAATAAGCGTGAAGGCTGTAGGCGGCTAGTGCCATAAACTCTTTGGTTCCACAAAATGCCTGCGTCCATACTCATAAAAGCCGCAATAAGCTTATAAACCCTAAAAAGCTCATGAACTTATATGAAAAATGACATTTTTATGCGGCCTACAAGCTTTATTAAAGTCGGTCGTATCGCGAATTATTGCAGTACATAGAACTGGCTATGGTGGGAATGCTGCTCTATACTTATATATACGTACGCGGGTCCTAGAAGTTTTCACCCAACGACCACATATCTCATCCTAAGCTTTGATCTCCCAGGCAAACATCAACTGTTTATTACAAAACACGTTCATACCCGTGCCAACCACGTATATTATTGTGGGACCCATAACAGATCACAACTGGGTATACTAACATTCCATTTCCGTCGATTAGATTCCCTGAATTGTTGCGAGAGTGCTTGGTTGTCATAGCTCGCATGAGGGTATGCCATTAATTTTGACTTGAAAATGCACTTTATGCTAATGTGATGCAAATATATTTTTTATATATAAAAAAATGAGAAATTAACGGTTGTAATCGATTTAAATCAAATCTATTGAATAGTAATGTTCAGAGAGCAATTTGAAAAGTGTTAACAATAATTCATACTGATCTTTTAGAAGGGAAGTGTAACCCCCTGCGGGTTAGGGGTGGCTTAGAATAGGCACGAGATAGGCATACCGGTCGTAAGAGGCGACTAATGTGCACAAAGGTAATAACGTGCAGCTCGATGGTTGATCTACTGTTATGGATGCCTCTCACCTCTCATTACCCATCTTATCCTTCCTTACGGAAGGAGGGGTGACATGACCTAGGTTTCACTGGTCATAAATCGCTATCACGACAGTCGGGCAGTACCGCAGGGGGGTACCGGAGCGTACCGGGTTCAAATCCGGCCAAGGACTGTTAATTCGACAACACTACCCAAAACCTTCGGGGAGTGTTTTTGTCGTTACCACAACAACAACTCCAATTTGCTGCCGGTTTGTTAACAATTCAACCCTTATCGATATTAGGTCCAAACACGTACTTTTCTGACTAAATTAGAAACACGTCAAACGCTGAAAATTCGCTGAGCGCTAGGGGTAACACTCAAAGTTACGAGATTGATTATTAACCAATTTCAATTAAATTATTCCCTGGGTACTTTTAAATGCATGCAAGACGATAGCTGGTCCTTTTAAAGATGGAATTTTAGACATTTTGTTTCCAACTTTTTGTCAAGTACGCAACAGCTGATCGTTTGACAGATTTAGGACCGTTTTCTCAATGTCCGGTTAACGCTAATCGGCAGTTTAATTGATAGATGTTCATCGGTTATCTGTCAAACAAAGTGCCGGTTAGCGTAAACCGGATATTGAGACAACGCCCTTACCAGAAGTGCTCAGTAAAAATTCTTCCAAAACAATGTAGCAAAATTATCGATTTATTACATCGAGTAAAATGTGTAAACTTTAATCAAATCTAATCTTATCAATTTCTGATGGACACTAAATTAAGTAAAAGGGTTAAAAGCTACTTATACACTAAAAACTTTATAAAAAATTGTCTACGTTTCCGTGACGTTTTAAGAAGTCATAAATTTTTACCTCAAAATGTGATTGTCATGCCTGTTTCTAGTGTTTACGTTTGCAACTTTTTTGTATGAATATATATTTTTGCTGTCGAATGTAGTACATTTTAGTTCGATATTGACCACGAATTTGTGGTGCTTTTTTTTTAATTACTCAGATATCTTTCTTCAAATGTACATATGTGCTATATTTTGAGCAGACATGGGCAGATTGCATAAAAATTTGTATGCATTGAACAGGGAAGCTCCTATTATCACTATCCATTACCACTAACATTTGATTTCTGAGTGGAACTTAATTTTTATTATCACTCAAAGGTTTAAGCTATTTATTTTTTCCATTATCAATCGATGTCGATTGTGAGTAGATATTTCCTATCATTAGCACTAAAAATTTATTTTTAATGTAACCTCATCTTTATACAAAGCAGTAATATCAGAAACCAAAAAAATTTAAGAATTATTTTTTTTTTAAATAAATTTTTTTTTTTTTGCTAATGAAAAAAAAATCAACAGTGACTGATAATTTTCACTAAAATACAATTTGTGTGAAAAAAGGGGAAAAAAACATCACGCAGCACTTAGTTTTAGTAGCGTTTCATTTGATTCATACTCAAATTTGTATATAATTTATATTTATTGGTAATAGCAACTCTTCAAAAGTTCCAAAGTAAAAATGATTAATAATAATTTAGAAAATATATATTTTTATTTTTATCGAAATCGCTTATGATTATAGATAAAAGGTTAATTAGTTGCTATTTTACATATTATTCTTTAAACTAAGCAATATTTTAATTCTTATAATAGAAATAAATACCATATTTAATGACATATAATTTACAAAATGAAAAATTGTTGAAATGTCTAGTTACGCTAATGCTACTTAGAACTAAATCACTTTAGTACAACCTGCTGGGTACAAAGGCAGTTATTAACCCATCAGGATACCGTCGTGAGAAATTGAAATCTCCTTCTGGTTTCTAGCTTTATTTTATTCTAATATTAATAGTTTATAATTAAAAATTTCGTGTTGATACTTAAAAGAAAACCATACATTTAAGGGCTACTATTAAAACTAATATATACTCCTTTCAAGATTATCGATTGTCGAACTAACACCCCTATTGCGAGTGTCGATTTGCAGAAGAATATACTTTTTATATCGAACAAAAACTTCACATTTTTAATGAATACCCAACAAGCAAAGTAAACTTAAAATAAATTTTTAAAAAGCTTTCCGAAATAAATATTAAGCTTACAAAATTCGGACTTTTCGTTTATAAAACGTTTGAAAATAAACGTTTTATAATCGAAACGACACGTTGATAAAAAGCTTATTAATGTAAGCCTATAAAAAAATTTCAAAGAAAGCTTTTTAGAAGTGTTTTTTATAAACTTTATTTAAACCATGTTTTCTATATTATTTAGCTGTTGTACTATAATAAATAAATAAGTTGTAATCATACATTGAATGCTGCAACTTAAACCAACTATCAGCAGATTGCAGAAGTGGTTAATATGCAGCCATGATTTTTGATTTTCGTCCACATTCTTATGAAAAGAAATTGAAAATTTTTAAGTTGAAAGAAAAAAAATTGGCAAATAGTTTTCTTTGGATTTTTTGTAAACATTTGCACTTCACTTTCAATGTGAAATGATTTATAACAGTTTTTTGTTATAGTTTATAAAAAGTTTACTTTAAACTTTCAAATAAATTAAAACTGAAAAAGCTTACATATCGCTTATTGTAGCAAGTTTACTTTAAATTACTTTTAAAAACATTTACAGAAATGTTTGTTGGGTATTCACATATTTAAAAATTTTTTTTTATTAATTTAATTTTTATCCATTTTATTAGCACTTTTGAAATCACATCGACCCAATCGCTTATTTAGCGATCGGGTCGACACTAGCAATGGCTCGATGATCACTAATCGCTTAGTAGTCGATTATCTATTCTTGTTCGACACCCACAATAAGTGTGTAAGTTTCTGTATACTTTACTGTAAAGTCGTCTTAAGTGGTAATGTCGATGCGATTATTTCAAGCCATTGCTCACTCAAAGAACTGGAACCGATTTGAATTGGGTTTGTTGACAGGTATAAACATAAGCTGCAGGATTTTCCAACTACAAAAAGTGTACTCTTCTACTTGTGCACATGTCAGATGCGTTGCTTAGGTATCTTCCCTGCGGTGGGCAAGTTCACTTGTACTGGCTGATACAACAAAGCTATAGTTATTCCTTTTGCTTTGTTGATATATAGTTCTTGCTACTGCACTAACCAAAACTTCATTTAGAATTAGTTTCGTTCCTTGGTTTAACTCCAACTTTACATTATGGACAATACTCGCTTATGTAGGTCTGCAAATGACAATCGTTCAAGTGAGGATAAATACTTTTATCGCTTAAAATACAACTTTCATTTCTTGTACAACTACGTAGTGGCTCCACTAATGAAATTCACCCTTTTCGCTATAGTTTTCCACATGGTATACTTTATAATTAAAAACACCAGTATCAGGATTCTCATTCCAGCCGAAAATCCGTCGTATCGTATAAATTACGATCATCATCAGTAAAGACATTAGCGCAGCCATAATTGGCACTATGAGACACATGTCGGATCGAACTACATCAAAACTATTTTGCAGCAATATAATTGGCACCGTCATGTTCAAAACGCTGCTTTCAATGGCAATTGTGATTGCATCGGCTGCAGAACAACGCAACAATTTCGAGAGACCATAAGATAACAGAAAGCCAATGATGGGCAGGAAGAATGCAGCCAGGAAAATCTGAAAAAAGAGATATTTATTGACACTGATTCGGAGTTTTGAATTGAACTTTAGTCTGGAGTTGCACTGTGGTCTGGGGGATATCAGAATAGTTTGAAAATTAGAAAGAAAGTAGCGAAACCTTCAGAGGCACACAAAACCAGTTAGTTTATTTGTGCTATCAAATTCCAGTATTTTTTACTTTCTTAACTATTTGCATTGAGTTTACAACCGCTTTTGAACTCTGTGGATAATGTAATTGTTCCTGTATAGATCGAAATCTGGCGAAAGAGATAAGGTCCTTTTCTCATGAACGTAAGCCAAAAGTTTAGTCTTCCTCTTTACTAGTGCTTCCTGTCACTTAGGTTCTCGACCTATGGTATTAACATTCTAGTGGCACTGTACTACTTTTATATCTAACCATTTCTAGGCAAGCACTGAAACCAGAAAAGTTTTTATAGGACATGTTATCTTCGAGTGGCCAATTAGCGATCTCTGTAATATATGTAATAAGATCTTCTGTAAAGAATTTGTGACAAGACTTTCAGAGATACGTAATTTCGAAAATGAATAAACCAATTTTCTTTAGGTACAAAGGTTTATGAAGTTGTTCGCTTTGTATAGAAGAAGTAGTAGTAGTTCGATTTACTTCATGACACGACTCCGCACCTAAAATTCAAGACCGCAAGGCAGGATAAAACAAATCGCTGCCAAAGCACTCTGGTAAGTACCTGAAGATGTTGGTTGTTGTTGTTGTTGCAGGGTTACTGGGTCAATATCTACAACTCCGGTTCCGGGGTCAACGAAATCGCTACCACGGCAGTCGGACTGGTGCCGCAAGGAGTAGTTCTCGTTGTGGATGACGGAGTATCAATACCCGATATTTCAAAGTATTTGACTACCGCTTTTGTGACCGGTAAAGACAGATACGAAGTGTGAACCCCTCGCACTGTCATTTTTGAAGACTGGTGCGCAATTTTACCGCATGGAATATTACCTAACTTAACCTACTGGAGCGGTATAAATGAAATACTTACCCATACAGTTAACTCCTTAAATGAGAATGCATTGATCCCCACCGTCATACCGATCAGTGTCAAACTAACACACGCACAAAATGGCTTTAGGAAACGAATAAGCACAACCGTCGTCTTCGGCAAAAAAACTCTTAACAAAATACCCAAACCAATTGCGCAAATCAACGCTCCAGCGCTTATCGCCAAATTCAGAAATGGCACATCCAATTCAGTATTTACAAATAGCGTATGCGTCAAAATTAACATCCATAATGGAAACATGGCAAACGACAAAAGGCTATTGATTGTTGTTGTAGCAATCGAGAGATTCACATTCCCTTTAAGAAAAATGGTACAAATATTCGCTAAACCACCACTGGGCGAGAGTGCGGTAAAAAAGAGTGCCAACTGTAGCTCCTTCTGTTGTGGTAGGCAACAATATCCAAGTGCCAAAGCAAGCGCAGGCATGACAATATAACTCGTACAAACACCCAGTGAAGCAGCCAATGGACGTAAAAAGATCGCCTGCAAACGTTGTAAATCAAGTACAGCACCCAAGTTAAGGAACATCAACATCAACAACGCCGAAGTTGTATAAGAGAAAATCTTCTCATCCAAATGATCTTTACGTGCTACGGCAAGAGTTAGATTGACTGGCGAACGTTCCACAGCAGCGCCATTCTTCGGATGTAGCGTGACATAGAGATTTGTAAAGCCAAAATGACGCGTTTGCACTGGTACAACACCTTTCCACACGATGTTAGTAGTGGGGGTGGTGGTGCTTGTGCTGCTAGTGTTATTTTGTTGTTTTAGTATATCACTTCGTTCAATACGTTTATCGACGTACGACACTTTTTCATTGTCCACGTGAATTTGGAAATGGAAATCGATATTCGAACTTAAATCCAAATTGTTTATTATTAAGTTGGCTTCTTGTATTTCTTTAGAAATTATTAATTGTTGTTGTGTCGTGCCATCTGCGTAACTAATATTCCATGCGCCTGCAACTTGGCCTTCCTTATATTGTCCTTGAACGCTGTTCGCGAAGCAAAGTGCTAGAGCCAAAAAAAAAATATTACGCGATAACCGCGTAACAGTAGCGAATTTCTTCATATCGTCGTTGGCACTTAACTACTGAGTTCGTTTCTTCAATTGCAGACGAATTGTATAAAACCTTATCAAGTCGTCTGCTTAATATATTTCTATTACAAATCCTCATTGAATGTTTAATGGCCCAAAGTCGACTGCATGTTGCTAATCGTTTACTGATTTATTTATTTGGACTCTATGTGTTTCAAGGAAATATGATTGTACTGCCAACGCAGTGAGAAACACAATAATAATACTTAGTAATAGTTAGCAAAATATACTGTGACTCAGCGAATCTTATCAGGGTTTGACTGCGCTCTCTTTCAATCTTAAATGTGGTTAAAAAATTAAGATGTCTTGTTTTGGTTTTTTTTTGTAGAAAAAATCAACACAAGAGCAAAATTGGTAAGGCTTACTATTCAGGATTTAATATTTTGTATATTTCGTAGTTACATTAAGGTTAAGCTACATTAAGGTCAGCGTTAAATCCAATTAATTTTTCGAGCTCAATACCGGTTTTGGTAATTTTTCACATTTTTTTTTAAATTTTTACAAAAAAAAAAAAAACAGATATTAAAGCTATTTCCAGAGCTGCACAGCTTCACTTATCAACACACTTTGGCGCTGCTCTGTCAATCAAGTGACCATCTAGCGGTTTTTCTTTGCTTATTTTATATACTTTTGGTGTGCTTACTTTACAAATATATTTATAAATATGTACACATTCGTTCAAGCGATAGATCGATACGAAATTAACAAAATCTTATTAAAAATTAGTTTGAACACTCTGCCTCTTGTCCTGCATCCGCCTTCTCCTCGGGTTTAGCTATCCAAACACGCGGATATCGGCCGGTATTCTTTTTGAACATTTCAGCTAATTCATCAGTGGTCATCGTTTGGTTGTCATGCTTCTTACGTAGATGTGCTGTAAACCTGTAAATCGTAATATATTTATGTATTTCTTTATATTTGCATTAGACATATAAGACTATCAAAATAAGCTTGCTAAAAATTAATAATCCATTATTATTACGAAAAATGTTAAAAGACATCCCGCAAGATAGCCCGTTTTTTGGAAACTTTCTTTCAAAAATTTCTTTATCAAAAGGAGAGTACCACGAACCCATTTTTTTCGTAGATACTATCTAATACAATAACATGATGAAGGCGACTATCTATCTATATCTGCATCAACTCCGGTAACGGGTTTAACGAAATCGTTCCCACGGCAGTCGGGCTATAACTCAAAGTGATATTCACTGGATCCGTACCGGATTTATATCCTGCAACGGACTGTCAACATCAGTATAGAATAGATGCGCCGACCAAGCAGTACCAAATACTGTTACAACAACTTAACATTAAAACTACTTAAATACACAAACTTACTTTTCTCGGTGCCCAGTTTTGTATTCACATATCGTACATTGATATGGCATGCCAGTATGTTTATATGCATGAACTCTCAATTGATCGGCATAATTAAATTCTTTGCAACATACTTTACAATAATGCTTAACACCAGCATGTCGCTGCAAATGGTAGTTCAGTCGTATTTTGGTTTTAAAACTTTGATCGCATATATGACAAACATATGGCTCCTCTCCGGTATGCGAACGCATATGTACTTTAAGTACAGCTTGACGTATAAATCCTTTATCACACATAGTACATTGAAATTTGCGTTCCATATGTAATTTTTTATGACTTTTAAGCGAAAGATTCGATTTGAATAAATCACCGCAAATTTCACAAGTAAATTTTTCCCCATCAGTGTGCACGTTTCTTAAATGACTTTTCAAATATCTTTTTTCGAATGTTTTATGGCATACTGGGCATTCTTTACGTTCGGATGCTCCATCGCACAAGTGTACCTTCTTTTCATGTAATTTCACATAAAATTCTGTTTTAAATACCTGACCTGCAATGCGAAACAAAAATGTACACATATTAAGGTTTATTTCGTTTTTTAAAATAGCTTAAGTAATTTTGCTTTGTAAATAAAGGTTAGGTTAGGTTAGGTTGCAAGGGCTGAGCTGAAACCCTAAGGTAACAGCCCGACACTTAGGCCACCAATGGACCCGTTGTGATACCCTATACGGTCTCAATAAACCCCTTCCATGTCTAAAACGGAGGGTTGAACCACTTCGTGGAATAAACAAGTTTCGCTAAATAAAGGTTACATTCAAATTATTAAAAAAAATTATTTAAAAGATATTTCAAGTTACGAATTAACATGCGTTCCCATGACCTTCAGTAGTGAATTTATTTTATGTTATTTCGTGTAACAATTTGAGCTCGTTCAAGGTCTTTGAGCGTACATGAAACTCCCCACTATTTCTGCCTTTTTGAACATTTTTTACTGCTTTTCATGGCCTTATTATTTTGATTGAGTTGATGAATTTTCTACATCGGATAACACTAAATTACACCTACTCCAAGTGTACTTTGGAAAGCATTAAATGCTCTTCAGACATCTTTACATGTATTTCAGCAAAGTCAAATTGCAATGCAGAACTGTACTTCCAAAAAATTCAGAGAAATATGAGATAAATATTGGTATTTATGAATGTTCACAATTCAGTTTTTAAAGTGCAACTAAATATTCGGTAGTGCATTTTACAGTTTCTGAAGAGCAGTTTACGGTTTCTGAAGCACATTTTACAGTTTTTAAAGTACAATTAACTATTTGATGTACATTTTACAATTTCTAAAGTTCAATTATTCATGTTACGGTTTCTTAGCTACAGTTTGCAATTCTGAGAATAATTTTACGGTAACTGAATTAAGCTTTGTTATTACAAAAGTCCTTGACTGTTAATTATGAAAATATTTCATCTATACAAATTATATCATAACAGAAAAATTTTGCGACCAATTAAGACTACCATCAAAATTTGTTTTTAAAGACAACGCAATGATTTGACAATTTAACAATTCTACATGCTATACAAAAATTGTTATAAGTATATGTACTCACAGCAGTACGAACAAATATATTTCCTTTCCTCTTTTACTACTGGTGTTGTTTCAGAGGCATTTTTAAGTTTATCTACATGGTATCGTTCGTGTGCTATAATTTCACTTGCTGGTATCATTTTATGACAGTATTTAGTACATTCAACCAATTCACTTTCATAGTCACTTTCTCCCTGTTCACTTATTAGACTATTTGCATAGTCGTGCTCTTCATTTATAGCATGAATAACATTTTGTGGATCATTCAATGTGCTGCTTTCGATGTCTTTATTTTGTTTTTGCTTTTGAGATCCATTCGTAAGCTGTTTCAATTTAGTTATTGATATATTATGCTTACGGAGTACGTGGGATGAGTAAGAGCTTGTTTTATGAAACTCGGCGAAACATATTGGGCATTCATGTTTATTTTCCTTTACATCTTGTTCTGGTTGTTCTTGCTGTTGTTCATCAGGCTGTTCTCCCTGATTCTGGATATAAACTTCTGCCTTTCCACTTTTCATGTTTTTTAAAGTAGTTAATGTTATATTATGCTTACGTAGTACGTGTGATGAGTAAGAGTTTCTTTTTTGAAACCCTTTGAAACATATTGGGCATTCATATTTATTTTCTTCATCTTCCTTTCCCATTTTTTTTAATGTAGTTAGTGTTAGATTGTGCTTACGAAGCATATGTGATCCATAGGAGCTCACTTTTTCAAATCCCTTCAAACATAATGGACATTCATATTTATTCTCCTGCATACAAGTATCTTCCTGTAAGTTTTCTTGCTGCATTGCTGCATCTTGATGTAGTTGGTCTTCTTGTTTTTCTGCCTTTTCTTGCTGTTTTGGCTTTTCTTGTTTTTGTGCTTTTTCTTGTTGTGGTTGATTCTGTTCATCTCCCTTTATAATCTCTTTGATTTTGGTTAGTGTTAGATTATGTGTACGTATCATATGTGATGAGTAAGAACTTCGGTTTTTAAATTCCTTAAAGCACACTGGGCATGAATATTCTTTTGCCTGCATATTAATTTGCTCTTGTTGTTTTTGTAATTTTTCCCTTTCCTCTTCTATTTGTTTCTGAAGTTGTTCCACATTAGGCTCTTCATTTCCACTTACAATTTCTTTTAATTTAGTCAATGTTAGACTATGCGTACGAAATACATGTGCTCTATAAGAACTATGTTTTCTAAAAATCATAAAGCATAATGGACAATCATATTTATGTTCTTGTTTATGTTCAGCTAGCTCATAAATTGTTGTGAAATTTTTTGGACAACTTTCACATGGAAATGGATCGCCTTCACTTCGACCAAGCGCGCGCGTGCGTGGAAAAAATTTTAAGTAAACGCTACGATGCGCACTTTGTAAATGTTTGGTTAGTTCATCAATCGGAATAGGCTCTGAGTTTTTGCACCAATTGCAACGCATGCGCGAACGAGTACCATGTACAAGTTTATTATGTAATTTTATTTCCTCTGGTGTTTCGTACACTTTGCAGCATTTTACACAAGAAATATTATCTGCGAATAGAACGAAATATATGTATGTATATTTATTTATCATTGAAAGTAAAAAGTAAACTTTACCTTTGTGGAGCTCAAAAATATGTTTTTTTAAAACATGTTGCTTAGCACACTTGTAGACACAATAATCACAGATATAAGTTCTTCTGCTACGCCGTGGAAATTCAGAGTCATCACAACTTTCGTCTTCATCATCAGAAGATGATGATTCTTCAAATTGATAATCGTTGGAGTCCTCGAGCATATCATCAGAATGTTCCATTTTTATTTCTTCTTTTATTATATTTAGAGGTTGTTGTTGCTCATCAGCTATAATTGGGGCAGGTTGAATTGCTCTTTGTTGACGATTAGACTCCTTTGTAGATAACGGATCATATGTAGAAACTTCACACAATGTATCCTAATAAAAAAATAAATATACATTTTGTTCTCACTTATACGTCTCTTAACTTTAATTTGTACCTCTAATCCGCCAGGCTGCTCAGTAGGTTCAGTAGGTTCGTACACCACCGTAGGTTCGTTTCCAGTTGACCCAGATGGTAGACTCAAAATAGTGTCTTCAAAAGTAAATGTTTTTTTCGGAGACGTGGAAGGTAGCTCAATGATTGTATGCATATTTTCGGACTGCAAATCCTCTTGGAAATCTTTAGACGATTCATCATAATTATACACCGGCCCTGGTTCCGTTTTTGTTATGTGTAAAATTTGTCTTAGTACTTCATCTGATTTCAGTGCTTCTTGCCGAAAAGTATAAGCTTGTTGTAGACTTTGCACACAATTTATACATAAGATTTTCGGAAGATGATCATGGGTTGACGCCTTTAACTGCGTACAATCGTTAAAGTAGTCATATAAAGTTTTACCATCCGATGGAACAACTTCACTCATATTCATAGCTGCATCTTCACAGTCGAAATTCCTACATGCACGGCATTGCATTTTGGTAATTTATTCTTCACGGAAATTATATATATTCCTTCGTAAATAGTTTATGTTAAAAGTTATCAGTACATTAATTATTTGCAAGTGCCATGTGAAGAGGGAAAAATTGTGATTGTGTCAACTCGAGCTAGCGATGGTATGAATGGCATAGATAACGAGAACTGAGTTAGTGATATCGATACCCTGACGAATGAGTGTTGCCTTATGCTATGACTGCCGTACAAGAACGGGCAATTATTTCCTACAAGCACCGACTGTTAAATTTTATCGAAAAATGTCTTTTTATCAGGTTGGGCAGCATGCAGGAATTGCAACCCTGTGAAATGTTGATCTTAAGTGTGGCAGCACAAAATTGTCTTGGCTGAAGCGGTGTGTTTGACAGATCTTTTCACAAGCGATACATTTTGCCGAATTTTAATCGTTCATACCGCGTTGTTTTAATAATTATACAAAAATGGTAAGTAATTGTTAAAGCAATACATAGTAGTGATAATAAAATATATAACAATACGTTTTTCTTTACAGACGATCGGCAAGAATAACAAAATGATCCAGCACCTTAACTATAGGGTGCGGATTATGCTACAAGACTCACGCACATTCATTGGCACTTTCAAGGCATTCGACAAACATATGAACTTAATACTTGGTGATTGTGAGGAATTTCGTAAAATACGTTCGAAAAATAGCAAAGTACCAGAACGTGAAGAAAAGAGAGTTTTAGGATTTGTGTTGCTTCGTGGTGATAATATAGTATCATTGACAGTGGAAGGTCCACCACCACCAGAGGAGGGTTTGCCGCGTGTTCCCATGCCTGGAGCAGTGGCCGGACCTGGTATGGGGCGTGCTGCTGGACGTGGTGTGCCAGTGAATATGGCTACAGCACCTGCCGGACTACAAGGACCCGTGAGAGGTGTTGGTGGCCCAGCACAACAACATATGACGCCCATGGGTAGAGGGGTGCCGCGTAATCCAATGATGGGTGCACCTCTACCAGGAATGGTGCCTGGAGTAATGCCACCCATGCCAGGTGGTATGGGCAGAGGTGGTCCACCAATGCGTGGACCGCCACCCGGTATGATGCGTGCACCGCCACCAGGACGTGGAGGATACTAAGTATTTATGTATATGCGAACGTTTGTACGTATGCGATAAAGTCTAAGCTAATGAAACATAACAAAAATGAAAATAATTCTAATTAAAATAAATTTGGGATACTATTAATTTTATGCATGGAGAAATGGTATATGGAACAGCATATAAACAAATGGGTTTTGTATTATGTAATGTTGAGAAAGTCGAAACAAACAATAAAAACCTAACTCTAACAAATATCTGCTTGATTTGTTATTGAATTATGTTCAAGTAAACAGGATCAGCTTGTAACTTAGGAGATCAGGTAATTATATCTGTTGTTGAAACCGCAAAAACACTAGCGTACAGTATTTTGCTAGAATAAATCTGGTACTAGCACCTCATGATGCTGGCTCGATTGCCGCGGAAACGAATTGTTTGACGATTTGTGCACTTAAGTCGCCTTTAGGACAGTCATACCTCATCGGGGGTATATTCTAAACCGCTGGTGTAGGTTTTCCTAACCACCTAAGGGAGCTTTTACCAATAAAAGATCAACCCAAATCTTTTGGGGTAACTTGAGGGATTCAGATGTATCCTCTCATGTTGGCTTTGTACATACATATCTACATATAAACATACATACATTGATATAAATAACAAAAATTACCTTTTTTACAGCCAAGCATTTTAGGTGGAGATTTTGGTGGTGCTGGCCGTACCTTTACCACATCACTAACACTGGCTGAAGCCATCGCGAGAGTACATAAGCATATAGGTCTCGATGTTCATTTAGCTTTGGGCGTCAATCATAGCCTAGATACACCCATTACTGTGGTGGCTGTTTGTGCCGGCTCTGGTGCTTCGGTACTGAAAGGTTTCGAAGCTGATCTCTTTATTACAGGAGAAATGTCACATCACGATGTATTGGATGCCAATCATCAAAATACCTCAGTAATTCTGTGTAATCACAGCAACTCAGAACGTGGATTTTTACGCAAATTCCAAAATAAACTTTACGATTCGCTCAAAGGTGATTGTGAGATCATAATTTCTGAGAAGGATGAGGATCCTTTGAAAACGCTGGTTAAAACTTAAATATTTCCTACGGCTCGGATTGTTTTCCGATATTTGTATTTTGAATACTGTTCGAAAATTTAAGTTAAAAGTTATTGTAAATACTGCCTTGTGAAAAATACAAATAAATATTTGTGTCTGTTTTTATTGACGGTTATAATTATTCGTGCCAGTCGCAGTGGGAAATTTTAAAGAATCTTCCACTGAAATAAAATAATTCGACAACGCACAAGGAAGAGAAAGTTTATTTTAAGAAATGTTACCTGCAGATAATTCGACTAGAACTAAGCTACAGCTAAGCCCCGGCAGTAAATTTGGCATCAAAAATAAACCTGTAGCTTTTTCTCGATAAATCTGAAATGGTCCAAAAAAATGCCTCGAAAACAAGACTGAAACTGCTGTACCCAGCTGGTCGCGAAAGTAGGAATCAGTAAGAAATTATACCGACATAGACTACCAGAATAATGCAACCCCTGCGGGTTAGGGGCTTAGAATATGCCCGAGGTAAGCAGACCGATCGTAAAAGGAGACTAATACGCACAAAAGTAATGACGTGCAACTCGATGGTTGATCTACGGATATGAGCCTATGTTGTTGTTGTTGTTGTTAACAGTGCTTCGCCCTGCCCCAGATTGGACAGGGTTACACTGAAATAACAGCCCTTGGCCGGGTGAAAAAACCCGGGTCATTCCGGTGCGATAGAACCGGCTGTTGTGGGAATGGATATGAGCCTATCCTTCCTTACGGAGGAGGGGTGACATGACCTAAAAATGGCTACCACAACAGTCGGGCAGTACCGCAAGGGAGTACCGGAGCGTACCGGGTTCAAATCCGGCCAAGGACTGTTATTTCGACAACACTCCCCATAACCTTCGGGGAGTGTTTTTGTCGTTACTTCAACAACAACCAGAATAATGCATTTTCTTAGAAGGTTCCAAACCTGCCCTTAAGTCTACTCTGTTATGAAGTTTTTTGTTTAAGTTTTTTAAGTTTCTGAACCAGCTGTGCTCTCATCTAGTCAGTAAGTGGAACATACACAGTTTATGATTAAGTTATTAATACAAAAAGGTTTAATTTCTCTTCTGTACTTTTAAGTTATAACAACAGTATAGAATTTTATTAGCATTGGCATTGAGTACGGTATGAATAGTTATAATAAGCGTTAAAAAAGTAAATACATTAAGAATTATAATTTTTCTATAGCTTACGCACTCAAAAAGTAAATGCATTTCTTTAACAAACAAAATTTTTATCTTACGGCAAAATGAATGCGCTACTAAATAAAACGTGTACTATCAGACATGTGCTGCAATTCACTTTCGAGTGAAATTGTGTGTTGTGCCTATGTAAATTTGCTGGTTAATGACAGCGAAATCACGTGAAAGTGAAATGCAGCACATGGCTGTATATTTTTAAGCATCGAAAAAATAAATATCTATACACGTAAGTAGATATAATAGAAATTCTAAACTTAGCAGCGAAAATGTTATTATTTTTATAAATAGCGCTAAATATTTTTCCGACTGCTTGAAAATTACATATAGTAAATATATATATATTTATAACAGTGCTGTCTTGTCATTTTACAACTTAAATATACATAAACATAAATGCACTACTCTATTGCCAGTTATTTATAAAAAAGAAGACAATACAAAACGCAGTTGTAGATATACATAACTCGAATGATAACAGTATTTTTTGGCGCTTTGCTTCTCATCTAGCACTATTGCGTAGTCTTAGTAAGTTTTTGTAATACTTTAAGTCCTTGCTCTTGATATTCTTGTTTTGACATCCAAAAACCATCACGATCTTTTGTGACCTCAGCTAAAACAGCGCCACCAATGAATACCATATCTTTTCGTCGTGGTGGATCTTCAATGCGTATTTTGAATTTCTGTAAAATTTAAAAAGGCATATTTATTGTTTAAACACACAGAACAAAAAAAAAAAAAAAAAAGGTTTTTCTAAATGTTTGTTCGCGAATCACTCAAAGACGACTTAACAGAATTAAATGCAATTTCCACCGACATATTGCCAGATGTCTAATTTCAAGTTAAAGAAATATTTTATTTCACTTCGCTTTTGAGTGTCGTCAAATTAAGACAGTACAAAATTTCGTGTATGAAAAATATAAAAATCTCCAAAACGGGACATCGGTTACTGTTAAAATAACGGGGGGGAAAAAAATAAGTTCATGAAGAAAACAAAAATGTACTAAACTAAATAAGAAATGCAATTCCAATTAAATTGGATTCGTTTAGCATGAAAAATACATAAAATATATTGTGAACAAAGTTGGACAAAAATGTATAACCTAAAATAAATATAATTAAAAACATTTTGCAAGGATAAAATCCACAGGGCCGAGGTCTCAAAACAAATAGCTAAATAGTCTACAAAACAAAAAACTAGTGTATGATATGAACAAGAGAAAATCCCCGCCTAATCAGTATTCCACACGGAAGTACTCAAAGCCACAAAAAATAGAAAAATTCAATATTTTATTTACGCTATGCACAATGGTGGCAATAAAATTTGGTTCAAAATATTTTCGTATCATAAACACGTATCGCTCAAAAACAAGAACCGCTTAAAAAAATTTGATTTTAGAGTGACGAAAACTTTTAGAAAAGTATACGATGATTTCTGGGTCTAGTTATTTCTACATACCGCTAATTTATCAATATCATTCTTGAGCACACGTTCCAAATACAATTGTTTGATTTCGCGCTCCAAACGACTAGGAAGACCTGGATACATAGTTGAACCGCCAGATAAAACGATATGTTTATATAGTTCAGGACGCATATCGATATCGGCCGCTTGTATTGTATTAAAAACTAATTCAGCTATACCTTGACCTTCAACATTTATTAAATGTGGTTGGAATAAGGCCTCTGGAGCCTCAAAACGCTCACCACCTACTTTTATCACACGTCCATCGGGTAACTGTAAAAGGTATATGAGATTAAGTGAATACATGTGAAAAGAGATGTTTTATTAATATATGGTTGATTCTACATACCATATATGATTCAACCAATACAGTAGTTTCTAATGCCAAACGCTGTTCCATTTCAATATCATAACCAATGTAACAAAGTTTTTCCTTCATCATGCGGACAGTTTCAAAATCAGCGGAATGATTAAAAGCGTAGCCCCGCAAAAGCAATAACTGTAAATTAGAGGGGGAAAGAAGAATTTTATAACTGTATTATGTTCGTATTTCAATGCATTGAGCAAGAGAAAATTGAATATAAACAATCCTAAATTTTTGTGTCTTTAATTTAAATTCCATATATGATTAATGAGACCGACTTACACTTCGTTTTAAAAAACCGGCTAAAAACTCCACTAACGTGTTAACGAAAAAAAACAATTTGTACTACTCTTATAAAAGCAATAAACAAAGAACATCGTTAAACCAAAATCAACGTTCGAAATGAAAGTAAAAACATCGATAAATCTATATTATATCGATGCTTCTTCCAACACTAACACACAGGACACCTTTCTTTCCAGAAACTGTTTTTTCGCCTGAATATATGTTACGCGCTTATGCTAAAGCCTATGCCAAATGTCTTTGAGCCATCAGAAATGGGAAATACTGACCCATTCAAAACCAACTAGACGTCACATCGACATAAGATTCTAAAACAGTTTTTTGAATCACTGCACTATTCCTTGTTTGGGTAGCGACAAAAAAAATCCCCGAAGTTACTGGGGAGTGTTGCCGAAGCGACAGTCCTTTGCCGGATATGAACACGGTCCTGTTGTTGTTGTTGTTGTGGTAACGACAAAATCACTCGCCGAAGGTTTTGGGGAGTGTTCTCGAATTAACAGTCCTTGCCCGGATTTGTACCCGGTACGCTCCGGTACTCCCTTGCGGTACTGCCCGACTGTCGTGGTAGCGATTATTGACCAGTGAAACCTTCTAGGTCATGTCACCCCTCCTTCCGTAAGCAAGAAGAATATGGGAAATGAGAGGCATCATATCCGTAGCGTAGATCAACCATCATTACCCTTTGTGGCTTTTAGCCGCCTTTTACCGACAGGCATGCCTTACCGCGAGTATATTCTATTCCCCCTAACTTTATGTAGTTTTCCCAGCGCAGTTTATTTCAGCATTTCCGAACACTTACCTTAATCAGATATCGTGTTATATCACGACCGGCAATGTCCAAACGTCTAGTTAAATGCGGCAAGGCGAATTCTTCGTAAACCGGACAGATATGAGTTACACCATCACCCGAATCGATTACTACACCTGATATTAAACCTTGAGCGTACAGCGTTAACACCGCTTGAATTGCAATATACGCCGAATCGAAACCGTATTTTTCGAACATAACCTATAAAGTGCAAAAATTTTTTAGAGTTAACGAAATGGTAACTATCTATGGATGTATTGCAATTAAAAGGTGGAACTTATAAGTCAGAAACACTCAGAGAATAAAAATGTGAATGTGAAATAAGACACACAAATAGAAAGATTAAATATTGTACTTAAATTACCTCAATCATTTTTTCTCTATTCTTCAATGGATTCATAGGCGGTTCTGTTAAGAGAATTTTCGTATTCATTGGATCAATGTTCATTTTTTTTGGACCGAAAGTATAATCCCACACATGGCACATATCTTCCCAGTTACGCACCACGCCATTCTCCATTGGATATGAAACCTCTAAGAGTGAACGCAGTTGTGAAGCTTCATCGCCCACCATAAGATCCTGTAAAATGTTTTGTTGTGCGACACCAATTATAGAATAATAGGAAGATTTTAGTATAAACATAGCATGCCAAACAAACAAAATTACAAATGATCAAAGTTCATAACAAATTACAAATTTAGTAGGGAAAATTGTAAAGCAATGTACAATTTAAACATTTGTATAAATATAAAAGCTGCACTAAACTAGTATAAGGCGGAAATTGGACATTTCCCGAAGGTTTGTGTAGTCTTACAAATATGAGCAGTAATTTGCCACAATGAATCCGCTACTAGCATTATCTGGTGTCAGCTCGACTGTTTCGGGTACGATTTTTTTGACCGTTTGAAAATTGTGGTTATTGTTGTTGTTGTGGTCGTGGGTTGCAGTTGCTTATTACAACATGCATAGCCTGGGTTGTTCTAGCATCGTGGCAGATGAGACCTTATAATCGGCTTAATTTTTATTTTTAGAACTTTGCAAACTTAACATTAACATGCGCAAAAGTTGTTAGTATGTAAGAGCGAGAAAATTTGTTAGCATAAAACTCAAACTTTGTACACCATCAATTAACTAGAATTCGATAAATTTTCAAATGCATAAATTTACAGCGTCTACTAGAAAAAGTATGGCCTCTTTTCATTGCTATCAACGTTTGGGTGAAATATGTCGCTGCGTAAAGAAAGTATTTTAGAAGTGTTTTAAAAAACCTTGTTTCAGGATTTCGTTGAAGAACGCACTATCTCAATACTTGTTTCAAAAACGGCCTATTTCAACGTAAATTCAGTACGGTTTGAGTTTAGGCCGTTCCTGAAAAATATTTTGAAGTTGGGTGATCTTCCGATCTTCAACTCAGTCGTCGATATGTAGATGCCACTTTGGGCACTTATAGAATAATAAAAATTTCGTTGGAGAAAGAGGTATTAGAAATATTATAACTTTTTCGGCCTTGTGCCATCTTCAGTGTAATTTTTCATATTTTTATTGCTCTAAATTCAGACCCTTCTATGCCAGTTTTTCATTCCTTTCTCGAATAAATATTTGTTGTGTGGATCTTAAGAAAACATTTGATAGGTGTTAAAATATATCTAAAACCATCCTACTAAATTTGGGCCCCGATTCGACCAACTGACTGGGAGAGGTAGTTATGTTTGTCAGAGGATAGTTTTTAACAAGGCTTTTCTCGGTCTGGAGGTATAATGGAATCATTTATAAACAACTGAATGAGCTTCAAATGTCGGTATTTATTGCTGTTGCCCTTAAGATCTACCGTTTTCCATAGCAAATACCCCTCATCTAACCTAATTTAGACACGGTGATTGCATTTTTATGTCGAGTAAATGGAAAATGTTTTGGCGCCACTTCCTCTCATCAAATGTCGATTCTCTCAGAAAGAGCTTAATAAACTTAATAAGTCCATTAACTTTAATATTCCATGCCGAGCTTCAAAATATTTCAAACATATTCACTGAAGCAATGCAGGACCAATTTTCAATCACACGAATTTTCGACAACTCTCATTTAGGTAAATTTGGCACTGGACTCCCGCTCTGTAGAATCGAGCAGGCTTTGGGAGCCATTGTTTAGAAGAAAATGTTCGACGCAATACGACTTGAGTTCAGGGTAAATTTTGCAATGTGTTCCGCTTTTTTAATGAGCATTTTTAAAGTTATATTAAGTTTTGTAAGCGTTGGAAATATTCATGCATATTTCGATATCCGACGGATGCCACACGCGGTGAGTGCGGATCGATTCGTGAAAAAACAGTTGCGGATATGAGTTTGAAAACTGATAAAAGTAAATTTTATCAATTTCCTTCGAATTTACTAGCCTATTCAACCCAAGAAATATAAGAACATAACTTTACAATGTCCATTTTTTAGTTTTAAAGATTAAATCTGCATCTATTTCGTATCGAATCGATTCGCACTCCCTCCACAAAGCATCCGTCGGATACCGTAATAGGCATGATTATTTGTTAATTATCGTACTTCTTGAACTATGACAAATAATGATATGAACATAAATTTAAATCAAGGTTTAAATTTTTTGTGTATATTTTTGCTACCACTATATGTAGGTATATTTATTTTATGGATATTATTCTTCAAAATTCATGGGAAGATTTAGAATTGAATTCCACATTAGCACATACACTAGAGTGATCCTGAAAAAAATTAATTAAAGATTTTTTTTTTCACTTTCACCCCAGGTAATGCCGCGGGGCCCTTAAGCTTTTTCATCTCACCCCCTTAACTGGTAATACCGCGGTCAAGGTAATCATATTCGAGTTTTCACCACGATTAGAGACGGTTAAGGAGAGAGTTACACAGGACTCAAAGCTCAGAGTACCCTATGAAGACTTACAAAATTATAATTAATTTGTATTTAATCTAATATCGTAAATCGATAAAACGACAGCCGAAGATAACAGACGTAATTTTCGATCCCGATTGGTGACGGTGAAGACGCGTGGCACACAAGTCGAATTTCAGAGTATTAGATAAAAAATAGTGATTTTGAGTAAAGGGAAATCTAAACTTAATATCCTGTGCGACATCCCTTAAAATGGCGTAACCGAGAAGAAATGTACATATGTTTTGATAACCGAATTATTTAAAGGCACGCATAAAATTGTTTCCAACTGCAGTCATTTACAGAAGCGTTTTTTCGTGCTTTTATACATGTATACTGCTATTAATTTTATTAGTAACTTTTAAGGCATTCTGGAATTACATTTTCTATAGGCATTTCTAATTTACATATTTCAAACAATAAAATGTCATAGTACTTTAAATTTAATAATGGTGTCTAAAACTATTGACTTACATCGACATGTAAATCCTGTAAAAATATTTATAAAAAAGGTAATGAAAAGAACAGAAAAAATTCATAAGAAGGTTTTTAATGAAAATGTAATAGTTTCTTAACTTTAAATGTATGTATGTATATATGTTTTTATGTATATGCATGCAAGTTTGTAATTAAAGTCTGTAATTTAGTTCTAGCACACTTTTAACTAACCAAATATGTATTTCAATTTGTTTCTAATTTTTTCATCAACAGTATGATTCAGTTTACTTTCATTCACTTTTGTGTGTTATTAAAAAGGCAAATGAACTGTTGATACAAATTTTGAGACTATAGTTAATAAAAGCTTTAGCTATTACATAAAAATCTAAGGAAAGAATTTCAAACATACCTTGACTTCTATGTCACCGATTTTATTAACAGCACGTATCATTGGTCGACCAACCATTGACGGAAATATATGCGCTGGGAAATTGCTGCCAGCATAGCCACATTTAACAAACTGCAAATAATTGAAAAGAAAATGTTTAACATTATATTATAGGCGAATCCGAGCACTGTAAGTTTTAGAAAAATATCAGTGGCTGATTTACGACAAACGTTCAGTGATCGTAAACTGTTTTTTAAGTCACAATATTTTTGAAAGTGTCCAAGTTTTTAAAAGAGTAATAATGCATAATTGAATCGCATGTTACTTCCAGTCAATTGCCGCATTATAGGCTTAGAGCTATTGTGATTTGCAAATTCACTTTCGATAACGGAACATATAACTTAATTCGGCACCTGGATTTACTAAAAAAAAAAACAGTTTATAATAGGCGCTATATATACCCGGAGATTAAGGCCAAGCTTCTCTACCAATTTATGGTGTGTTGCTTCTAATTTTTCCTACAAATTGGCGGGACTTAGTTTTTTGCCTATTCCGAACGGCATCTTGAATTTTTGCTGAGAAGCCTTCCATGGCAGAAATACATTTGGAGAGTTTGCCAAACCACTGCCGAGGGGCGATGCCGTTTTGAAAAAACTTTTTCAAACCACTTTTGATGTTACCTGTACCATGGCTCGAGCTTTGGACCTTCGGTGTGGCAGGCCAGCAACACTACCGCTACACCACGGCGGCCGCTTTTAGTTTACACAAATCGACGGTTGGGCGGATTGATCACTTCTGCTGATCAGAACACGATCAGGATATATTCATGATTGCTTTGCTCACGTATATTCAACATATTGGGGAGTTGGTCTAGTACTTCAAGGTACTAGTACCGGATCATAATGGGTCCATAGAAGGCAAAATCAGCAGCACTCTTTCAAATTTTCTGACACATACTTTGTTGTTGTTTGTAACGACAAAAAAAACTCCCCGAAGGTTTTGGTCGAATTAACAGTCCTTGGCCGGATTTGAACCCGGTACGCTCCAGTACTCCCTTGCGGTACTGCCCGACTGTTGTGGTAGCGATTTATGACCTCCTTCGGTAAGGAAGGATAAGATGGGTAATACTATGGGTAATGAGAGGTGAGAGGCATCATATCCGTAGATCAACCATCGAGTTGCACGTCTTTACCTTTGTACATATTAGTCGCCTCTTACGTCCGGTATGACCTCGGGCATATTCTAAACCCCTAACCCGCAGGGGCGTAGCTTACCTTCTAGAATAACACGAGTGTTTCAACTATAATAAAAGCTTAAGTCGTACTCCAAATGCCACACCATAACAACAACCACAACGAAGGTATGGCCACCTATGGTTCAATACTTTGAAGTTAAAGCAGAAAAGTTAAAATAGTGAAAAATCAGATAATGGGAATACTGTTTGTGTGTTTTGTTGAAGCCCTCTTCGTATGACTAATGCTATAGTTACAGTATGTCGATCATCAACACTTATTTAACACAGACCATTGTCGGATTTTTTTGAATTATATTCACTCTTTCCATTTATTTCTCTTTTTCCGTAAATATTATGATGGAGTAAAATCTTATTTAGGCGTGGTCAAGTCAACAAAATTTAATACATACACCGGTTCCATTATCGCACACGATAACATTGCGTCCCTTGCTATCCATTGCCACTACGTTGGTATTATCTGTTTTGGCAACCGAATACCTCTACTTTAAATTCCTTCGTTTGCAGATTACACCGCTACGATATTTATTTCCTTTGCAACAATTTTCTCAATTTTTACTTCACAATAATGTACAAAGTAAATTATATTTAATATTTTCTGTCACCGTTCGTGAGCAATTGGAATTTTTTCCTTGTTTTTTTTTTTTTTTTTGTGATGACTAACGTCAAAATCCGTGTGGCCAATTGGTTCAAACGAACAGTGTTTTCCGATGCTGCCAGCTTTTTTTAATACAAAATATAAACTGTGCTATTCAATGGATTTGGAAGTTGGGCTAGAGAGAGCCCACAATTTTACAGAAATACCGACACCGTCCATGATCCAATAACCACAGCAAGATGGTGCCTAATTCATCTAGCTTTCGCTAACATATTCTCATAGCATTCGCCTACACTTTTCACTCACGCTTTGGGAAGAAAATACTACACAACGATGGGTAACGACACAACCGTATAGGTATAATTTTTTGCTGCAGTGGTATTTATTGTGTATCATAAAAGAATTACTCTTGCAAACAAACGCTACTTCGGTCTGAGCCGGCAATTGAAAAGCAAAGTCCCCTCTCGACGAACGAAAATAACACTCTATAAGTCACTCATCGCACTCGTCCTGCTATATGGTGCAGAAGGAAGATTCTTCGAAAGATTTGTGGACCTCTACGCGTTGGCGACGGCGAGTACCGAAGAAGATTTTATGATGACCTTTATGAGCGGCTTCGCTGGCTAGGCCACGTTGTGCGAATGAGCGAAGATGCCCCAGCCCAGAAGGTATTCTTATCGGCACCCACCGGTGGAAGCAGAGGAAGAGAGAGACCACCACTCCGATTGAAGAAGCAAGTGGAGACCGATTTGCGATCCCGCGGTGCTTCCATTTGCCGCTAGTTGGGGCAACGAAGAAACGACTGGTGAGCTATGCTGGACGGTCAAAATCCCCAGGCGGTTAGATGACCATTTAAAGAAGAAGAAGGCACCTATTCGCATGTTGCGATTTGTAACAATTGAATAGCAGATGCCTGGTCAACATTTCACTATGCCCTTTAACTCCGACTATTTTTGCCTCACTGTGAAGGTGATGTTCAGGTGACATATAGAGACATCTTTTGGCAGTTCTGATTACGGTGTTTTGAGAGGCCTGCAACCTCCTCCAGTGAGTGTTGGCTAGCCCCTGCAAACATATTGCCGACGCGTAGCTCAGAACCGTCTGGCCGGCACCATATTACCTTGCCGTTTGATCTGCGCAACCATAGGCGGGCTCTAAACGACCTCCATACCTAGTCGGTAGACAGAACCCCGTAAATGACATCGAACCACCTGAAATAGCTGATGAAGAGCGTATTCTTCAGAGGGAGACTAGAGTCACCCTAGCACAACTTCGCTCTGGATATTGTTATAGGTTAAACTCTTACTTATCCAGACTGAACCCCACAATACCAAATACGTGCCTTGCATGTGGTATGTCGCCTCATGATTAGGTATGTAGAAAAAACGTAAGTATTGATGCTTTTACTTGGAAGTATTATTCTGAAAAGGTATCGATACCAACCAAAAATTATCGATATGTTCTTTTATTTACTCATTTCCCGCCAGATGGTTTTGCAGTGACGCAAATGCAAAAAAGCACCGAATTTCATAACCGTTAAGCAAATAAATAAAAAGAAGGGGAATATATTCGTTTCGAAGATTGGTTTATTAGAACTTGCTTGCATTTTAAATTTAAAAAACGAACACATTTTTGAAAACATATTTCAATAAAATATCTTATTGACACTCTCATTTAAATTCGGTGCTTTTTGTAATGATACATGTTAGATATGTTAAGGAAGTCAATCAAAAAATGCATGTGCTGGAATATTTTTCGTTTAAATATGTTAAGGTAGTCAATTAAAAAATTCATGTTCTGGAATATTGAAGTTTTCCAAAGTGCTTCCCCAAAGTGTGTAAATTGGATGTATTTCCACAAAATCGGACCTTCTTCAAGCACAATTTACAGGACGCTTTTGACGAGTTACACTTATTAAAATATTTCCACACTTTAGAGGACGGCGCCATTTCATATAAAGGGTGTTTTTTTTAGGGGTATAAAACTTCAAATTGAAATAAAACACAAGAAAATCGTTTTAAGGTCCATCAATTTGGCTTTATTGGAAGGATAATTTTATGCCATTAATGTTTAAATATGATTTCGGGCATGTGGCCGCCGCGGCTGGCTCGAATAAAGCCAATTCTACAGGTCCAATTTTCAACCACTTTTTCGAGCATATGGGGCCGTATGTCGGCAATAACGCCACGAATGTTGGCTTCCAATTCCCCTAACGTTTCTGGTTTGTTGGTGTAGACGAGCGACTTCACATATCCCCAAAGAAAATAATCCAATGGTGTCAAATCACACGACCTTGGTGGCCAATTGACAGGTCCATTCCGCGAAATTATGCGCTCATCGAATGTTTCCTTCAATAAATCGATTGTGACGTGCGCTGTGTGACATGTAGCGCCGTCTTGTTGGAACCACAACTCATCCACATTCATGCCATCCAATTCGGGAACAAAATAGTCGGTTATCATGGCTCTATACCGGTCTCCATTAACGGTAGCTGCCTCTCCAGCATTATTGCGGAAGAAGTATGGCCCAATGACTCCACCAGCCCATAGAGCACACCAAACAGTCAGTTTTTGTGGATGTAATGGCGTTTCAAGGGTCTCATGTGGATTCTCTTCACTCCAAATGCGGCAATTTTGCTTGTTGACGTAGCCATTCAACCAAAAATGAGCCTCATCACTGAACAAAATTTTGCGATGAAAATCAGCATCGAAATCAATCTCATTTTCGGCCCATACACCAAAATCACGACGCATTGCATGGTCTCGCGGCTTTAATTCTTGCACCAGCTGGATCTTGTAAGGTCGCAAGCCAAGATCTTTGCGCAAAATCTTCCATAAAGTTGATGGACAAAGCTCCAATTGCTGTGCACGGTGGCGAATCGATTCATTCGGGTCCTCTTCAACACTTTGCTCTACAGCGGCAATTGTTTCTTCGGTGCGCACTGTTCGACGTCTCTGCGGATGCGTATTATCACATAGAGTAAACGTAGTGCGAAAACGATCCATGGTTAACCGAATTAATTGCTCTGATGGACGATTATGTCGACCATAAAATGGACGGAGCTCACGGTAAACTTCGCGAACTGAACCATTATTTTCGAAATAAATTTGCACGATTTGCAAGCGTTGTTCTTTTGTCAACCTGTTCATGATGAAATGGCAAAGCAAGCTGAACATAAATGACATTAGAGTTGCCAGATTTGACCACAAAATGCTAGTTTTATCTCTATTCGAAAAACAAACCTGTAAAAAAAACACCCTGTATATACAAATATGAAAAATTTAATTTCGTAGGTAAAGCCGTGAAACAAATGCATTTCTTCAACAAATTGTTGTTCCTCAGAATCTAAACTTTTAATTTAAATAACGCTACCACGAAAATGAAATTCGAATGAATTGAAGTATGTATAGCAAAAAACCAATAGCAACGGGTAATTCTTTGGGCTCAAATGACTGAGTTGAGCGAACATTGCACCAAATTGTCCTCTCACTACTTTTGTTTTGACATTCGTACATTTGCTTCAGAAGTGATGGTATTTTTTGTGAGTTAATTTTGTCGATACCAAATATTTTCAACCGATACTTACTCATTTTATTTGGTCAAAGTATCGATGCCAAAAGTACTTGGTTTCCAGATGAAAGTATCGAGTACCTACTTGTATTTACTTGTATCGCAACATCCCTCCTCATGATATCAAACATCTCTTTTCCTGTTCTATTAAACCTGGGCCCTTACTCTGTAGTCCTATTCGAAAGCAAAAAGCGATTCTAATACACATAGGCACTCTGTAGTTCGTTAGAATTTACTTTAGAAAATAATCCAAAATAGTAGGCATCACTGTTTCACAAATTTCAAGCGCAAAGCAAAGTACAAAAACACTTTGCATAAGTCTTAAGTGCGGTATTAGGCAGCACAGTTTTACATGTCGCAGTAGCGCAGGTGATAAGAATCTCGACTACCACGCGTGTGGTTGATGGTTCGAACGTAAGTCCTTGCACAAGTAATTTAAAATTTTTTATTTTATTTTTATGAAAAAAAATTTCTTTGGTTAAATTTTTCCAAATTTTTACCTAGAATTCTTTAATTATTTTCTGTCAACAACGATTGCTTAACTCTTTCTGCGATAAAAATTACTTCTTGATGAAAAAAATCTTAATTGTTTTATTATAATCGTAAGAAAATTAATTTTTGTGGATTTCCGTGTGCTAAATAGTTGTCGAATAGCATTTTCTAACTTTCGACCATTGTGGCATATGTTTTCGAAGTAGTGAGTACCAAATTTTCTACAATAGAAAGGGGGATAAATCAAATCCGAAGCGAACAGAATAGAACTCGAACAACGAATGCGTTCTACTCGAAAATTTCTTACAGAGTACGAATCACTCGAAAGCGAATAAATTTTGTTTCGAATAGAACTACAGAGTGAGGGCCCTGATCTTCTAACACCAATATCACTTTGGTCCAACCTTGTTGAAACTCCCCGTTTCCTTGGACTCCCGTTAGAAGAGATGGATGACGATTCTCAGAGTGATCGTACCCATTAGGCAGGGCGAAGCACTGTTAATAACAACAACAACAAAAACAAGATGTGCTGCTGCAAAGCCCACCTGTCACGCATCCAGTTGTGCTCTTTAGTACGGAGAATTTGTGCCACATTATTTAAATAAAGATTTGTTCGCGGAAATAAAAGATGTGTTCACCAGAAATGTTACAAGAGCGTGCAGTTACTATTAATTTTGCATGGTCGACCTCCGAAACAAGCTTTGGTCAATTTCAACCAAAATCGAGAATACGATATATTTTGTTATTGACACTTTCGACAACACTCCTCAAAACCTTCGGGGAGTGTTTTTGTCGTTACAAACAACAATCAAGACAGGTCAAGTCATCCTCCACCTGTTCTTTTTTCATCTCAATCGATGTCTCGTCTGCCGAATTCTGGTGGATAGGAAACCTTTCAGCACTGGAGCTTCTATGTTCATTAGCGTAACATGACCCAGTCAACAGGTATTTAATTCGCTGCACTATGGTATCTCAGTAAAGTCCATTGTTAACTGTCAACACAAATAATATATCGCATGCTTTATATATACAGGGTGTTTTTTTTACAGGTTTGTTTTTCGAATAGAGATAAAACTGGCATTTTGTGGTCAAATCTGGCAACTCTAATGTCATTTATGTTCAGTTTGGTTTGCCATTTCATCATGAACAGGTTGACAAAAGAACAACGCTTGCAAATCGTGCAAATTTATTTCGAAAATAATGGTTCAGTTCGCGAAGTTTACCGTGAGCTCCGTCCATTTTATGGTCGACATAATCGTCCATCAGAGCAATTAATTCGGTTAACCATGGATCGTTTTCGCACTACGTTTACTCTATGTGATAATACGCATCCGCAGAGACGTCGAACAGTGCGCACCGAAGAAACAATTGCCGCTGTAGAGCAAAGTGTTGAAGAGGACCCGAATGAATCGATTCGCCACCGTGCACAGCAATTGGAGCTTTGTCCATCAACTTTATGGAAGATTTTGCGCAAAGATCTTGGCTTGCGAACTTACAAGATCCAGCTTGTGCAAGAATTAAAGCCGCGAGACCATGCAATGCGTCGTGATTTTGGTGTATGGGCCGAAAATGAGATTGATTTCGATGCTGATTTTCATCGCAAAATTTTGTTCAGTGATGAGGCTCATTTTTGGTTGAATGGCTACGTCAACAAGCAAAATTGCCGCATTTGGAGTGAAGAGAATCCATATGAGACCCTTGAAACGCCATTACATCCACAAAAACTGACTGTTTGGTGTGCTCTAGGGGCTGGTGGAGTCATTGGGCCATACTTCTTCCGCAATAATGCTGGAGAGGCAGCTACCGTTAATGGAGACCGGTATAGAGCCATGATAACCGACTATTTTGTTCCCGAATTGGATGGCATGAATGTGGATGAGTTGTGGTTCCAACAAGACGGCGCTACATGCCACACAGCGCACGTCACAATCGATTTATTGAAGGAAACATTCGATGAGCGCATAATTTCGCGGAATGGACCTGTCAATTGGCCACCAAGGTCGTGTGATTTGACACCATTGGATTATTTTCTTTGGGGATATGTGAAGTCGCTCGTCTACACCAACAAACCAGAAACGTTAGGGGAAGTGGAAGCCAACATTCGTGGCGTTATTGCCGACATACGGCCCCATATGCTCGAAAAAGTGGTTGAAAATTGGACCTGTAGAATTGGCTTTATTCGAGCCAGCCGCGGCGGCCACATGCCTGAAATCATATTTAAACATTAATGGCATAAAATTATCCTTCCAATAAAGCCAAATTGATGGACCTTAAAACGATTTTCTTGTGTTTTATTTCAATTCGAAGTTCTATACCCCTAAAAAACACCCTTTACTAGTTGTGTTCGGTGAGGATACAATTTTTTAAAATTTGTGACACCTAACACTTGCAGCGAGAGCGCATTTTGACATTTCATTGAGAGAGAATTGCAAGTTTCTGCTGGGGGAATTTCACTCAGTAAAACTTGTAAGTGGAAAACAGCTAATCGTGACATAGGAAAGCAACAACAAAAATTTTTAAATTTGAACTATTAACCAATCTAAATAGCAACAGCTGTTTTGCTTGCAAGTTTTTACTGACTCTTGTTCGGCGAAAACTTTTTACTTTTTGAGTTCCGAGAGAGTCTTACGTCATTCTCACTTTACTGACAGTTCTTTGCAAGTGTTTGCAAGTTTTGCCACCGAACTCAGCAGCTATCTTTGCATCAATTCGTTTTCTGTTTTTTAAGGTGGTTATCTAGGTGTTATACTTTTTCGATACATTCGTAGGTCGGGTTTTGTGGGGAGTCTGGCAGCGCTGCCTAATGAAAACTGTAATAACACAGAGCGAAACAGACAATTTATTTTAACTGATAAGAATGCGTCTGTTCCAGTACTAAAGAATAACCATAGTATATGTCTACTAGTAGCGCAACTTACTCCGAATCTGCACACACACACAAACCACACAGGGTGAATTGTATGCAATAATAAAACAATGAAATTTAAATGCTGCAATATTGAACGTGAAGACTTACAACACCCAAATTATTGAATATAAAGCAGTTATAACACCTTATCAGTTCCTGCAGAATGTAAATTTCAGTTTTTAGTTGTAGTTTTACTTTAAAGCAACTCTGAACGCGTTTTCCTTTACACTCTCTCGGAGTACATTCATCCACTGCCTTCCACTCCGATTCGCAAAAGAAGATGCCAAACTAGTACGGGTAAACAATGAGAATAACTTCAATGTTTCTTTTTTGATCAAAATCACAACAGACGTTTTCGGAGATCCTCTACGAGCAGGACAACCGCCTATTACCTAAAATAAATACAGAAATTTTTTGATTTTCGAAACTACAACCCAATTCGATAAATGCGCTTATTGGGCAAACTAGATATTTCCCTACTGAAATTCCAACCACGAAAGAAGTCAAAGCGATTTTAAAATCCCTTGAACATATTATGGAAATGTTTAAGTTGACCATTAAAACCCCCCCAACATATGCTGTTCAACAGAAAAACCTCAAGAAATTTTCTCCATTGTTTCTTCAGCATGAAATACTAGCAACCAAGAAATTTTGACATAATAAGCATGCGGAAAAATTGCAATAAAAGAAACCACATTTTTATATTTTTAAAATTTATTTGCTTGCCACTTTTCTTGAAGAAATAAGTGGAATGGAATATCATTTATTTCTTGGCAAAACCACTTTCCTTTTACCCGTTTTTAAAAAAAAACCTTAGTATATAGTAGTTTAGATCTTTATGAACTGCGTAAGAAATTTCGACAAGCAGAATTTTTCTTGAGCTTTTCTTGCAAACTGCATACAGCGCTTTATGTATAACCTAATACCAGGTTACCGTTAACTACCCGTTTCTCTGATAGCCTTCTATGCTTTGAGAAGTACACTTTAATCGGATGAACAACGCCGTAGTTGGGGCTAAATTTCTAGTTTATCTAATAATAAATTAATAAAATAGAAGCAATTGGAGAAATAAATTGTTTTTAAGTAGTATCCGGAGTCCAACTGGATTGCTGTAAAAGCGACAGATATAACGGGTTCCGATTATCTAATGGATGCCCGACACAACCGTATAAACAATATTTGATTTAAAAATTTATCCGAAAGAATTGAAATAGCCATACAGTATTTTAGCTGTTTAATTTTGTGAATATTTCTGTACAAGTTCACAATGGCCTAGCCTGAGAGAACTTAAGTCGCATTAAAAATAAATGCAGATAAACCGGAAGACGTAAAGAATACATTAGTTATTTTTAATAGACAATTTTATTTAATGTTAATTTTGCTTTAAATACAAGTATCGTATGTAATTGGTTTTTAAATTCGAGTGCTTTGATTTCTTGTTATGATTTTTAAGACTTACGATTCGATGATGTTTTCATTTCTTTCTGCATTTCTTTAAGGACATTTGGGTGTGAAATACCTTTCTTTTTATGTATTCTTCTAAATGCATATCTTTATAAAAAATTTACAAATAATTCAAAAATTCCTTCATTATATTGAAAAGAATTAGTTACCCTGTATTTAAGTTCATGAATGTCTAGAAGCCATTCAAATAAAATTATGTTGTAAATATCGAATCGCAAAATTGTGTGATTTAATAAAAATGTTTTTTGTTGGTTTATTTTTGTAAAATGTAAATAGTGTTTATTAAAGAAAAATATACGCTTATACCTCGAATGGAAGCAAGAACTTAATAGTAAAATGTGCATGAAGCAACATAAAACTGTTATGATAAAATAAAGAAAGAATACAAAATATTTTGATTTTTATTTTGTTTAAAACTCTAATTTTTAAACAAAAACATATTTTTCATGATATACTCATTTTGTTAAATAACTTCGTGAGCGCTTACTGCTTTCGAACTCTTTAATCTTTTCTCTCTTAATATATAATATGTATGTATATATTCGTAATCGATAACAAGTGTTAAGTTGTGTTTTTTTTTTTTACTTTTGACACAATTAAACATTAATTATGGATATAATGAATGAATGTATGTATGTATGCATATTGTATAATTTTTCAAATGTTTTATAATAATAACGAGGGTTAATATTCACAAAACCCCTAGCAGTCCGAGATTTGGTAACTGTGTCACAGGAAAAGCTGACACACATGCACTACTGCTGAGTGTTGATTTAATGTAATTTGCACTAATTTTAGCAATATCATTTAAGCCAGCTAAGTCTTACTGCTTACGGCACAAAATTCCTGTCAAATATATTTTTTGCATTGCCAATAAAACTTTACGGCTTAGAGCAGTATAAAATTTACTGATTACTGTCTTAATACTGGTAGTGTAAAGTGTTATCTATGATAGGTATTTATACTTGTTTTTAAAAAAAAAAGAAAATGGAATAAAATCTATGAACTAATGAAATTTTAAGCTAAATATTTCAATAAATATTATATACTTTTGTGCTGCCTAAAATCGAATACTTCAATTGTGATTGTGGAATTGCGCATGAGAAGCGCGTGTAAGTAGATAAGCGTTACATACTTTCAGGCTGAATGCTTTTAAAAGTCAACAAACTGCTAAATATTTTCAAATCAATGAACAGTTCGACCGACATTGTAGCATTTCAGTGCCACAGGCTCGCCTTTTTAACGTAAAAAATCATTAAGTACAACAGAACAAATTTGCTTTCAGGGATTTGTGTTTATAAACCCTCGATTCGTTTTTTTGTAATTTTTTATTAAATATGTATGTTATATTTTTATTTCAATATGTAATATTTGTTTTCTTACGTTTTCTTAATACTACAAACTCTCTCTGTAGTCTAACAATCTGTATCATACCAAGCGGCCAAATTGTTGTTGTCGTTCGGTGGTGTCGGCATTGCATCCAAATCAAAATTCAAGGCACCAGCATCGATCTCACCTACATCCATATCCATTGAATATGGTGACGTTGGTGCACCGCTTGGTGGCACACTATTACCACCACCGCCGCCACCAGCTCCTACTGGACTATTTATCTCTAAGCCTTGCATTGAATCTATTGGTAAAGTATCATATCCTATGAAGAAAAAATTTTTAATTAGTGTTGAAGAAATACATTTTTTTTTTAAATTTAATTTTAATTTTTATATGTGGATCGATTTGGTTTTATATGACGTCGAATGCATGCATAAAGTAAGGTTCATGCGCGAAAATAGTAATAGTTTGTTTGCAACAAAAAAAAATACCATAATTAAATGGATCATGCGAATTAACATCAGTTTCTTCGTTTTAATGGGAGTTAGAGGTGTATTTGCTTTTTGGGTAGATATAATTTGATGTTTGTTGATCAAAACGTAGCGCCACGCTGAACACGTGTGATCTCCAAACCAACTTTGAGAGGAAAAGACGGGGAAATTATTCCAAGATACATCAGTTATACAGGGTGTTTTTTTTACAGGTTTGTTTTTCGAATAGAGATAAAACTGGCATTTTGTGGTCAAATCTGGCAACTCTAATGTCATTTATGTTCAGTTTGGTTTGCCATTTCATCATGAACAGGTTGACAAAAGAACAACGCTTGCAAATCGTGCAAATTTATTTCGAAAATAATGGTTCAGTTCGCGAAGTTTACCGTGAGCTCCGTCCATTTTATGGTCGACATAATCGTCCATCAGAGCAATTAATTCGGTTAACCATGGATCGTTTTCGCACTATGTTTACTCTATGTGATAATACGCATCCGCGGAGACGTCGAACAGTGCGCACCGAAGAAACAATTGCCGCTGTAGAGCAAAGTGTTGAAGAGGACCCGAATGAATCGATTCGCCACCGTGCACAGCAATTGGAGCTTTGTCCATCAACTTTATGGAAGATTTTGCGCAAAGATCTTGGCTTGCGACCTTACAAGATCCCGCTTGTGCAAGAATTAAAGCCGCGAGACCGTGCAATGCGTCGTGATTTTGGTGTATGGGCCGAAAATGAGATTGATTTCGATGCTGATTTTCATCGCAAAATTTTGTTCAGTGATGAGGCTCATTTTTGGTTGAATGGCTACGTCAACAAGCAAAATTGCCGCATTTGGAGTGAAGAGAATCCACATGAGACCCTTGAAACGCCATTACATCCACAAAAACTGACTGTTTGGTGTGCTCTATGGGCTGGTGGAGTCATTGGGCCATACTTCTTCCGCAATAATGCTGGAGAGGCAGCTACCGTTAATGGAGACCGGTATAGAGCCATGATAACCGACTATTTTGTTCCCGAATTGGATGGCATGAATGTGGATGAGTTGTGGTTCCAACAAGACGGCGCTACATGCCACACAGCGCACGTCACAATCGATTTATTGAAGGAAACAAACCAGAAACGTTAGGGGAATTGGAAGCCAACATTCGTGGCGTTATTGCCGACATACGGCCCCATATGCTCGAAAAAGTGGTTGAAAATTGGACCTGTAGAATTGGCTTTATTCGAGCCAGCCGCGGCGGCCACATGCCCGAAATCATATTTAAACATTAATGGCATAAAATTATCCTTCCAATAAAGCCAAATTGATGGACCTTAAAACGATTTTCTTGTGTTTTATTTCAATTCAAAGTTCTATACCCCTAAAAAAAACACCCTTTACTATCGAAATTTCGGTATCGATTATTTGTTCAAGGCAAAACTTTTCATATTTCTTTACGAAATTTTTTCCAAATTTGTTTAATCTGGTAACACGTGTCTTAAAATTATTTTTGGAGATAGGAGCAATATCAAACTAAAAATATACCAACTCTCAAGTTAAAAGTATTTTACGCCACAAAAGACATCGTAATGATAGAATACAATATCAAGGTTATCATAAACCTAGCAGTGTCTACGATGATTGCTAAACATTACGAAGTTGATTAATCACCGAAGTCGCAAGAACTTAAGAAGGTGGTCCGTTTCGTTATGCAAGGATCCGATCCGGGTAAGTAAGAGTTTAGTTTTTATGGTATCGATATTTGGTGATTGGGCTCCAATTACGGTACTAGGATACAGACGAGAATTTACAAAATAAATACGGATGACAGATTTCATTAACAGCGAGAAGGAAGAATATTGACTTAACTAGTGTACCAAGAAAATAATTTTATTTACATATAAGGTTAAAACACATTTAAAAAGTGCAGCAAAACGTAAACTTTATGAGAGAAGATAAAACGTCATAATTCACACCGAAAACGGTGAATTTGAGCTGTAAATTGTATTGAAGAACCTTTAACACCAGGTACATTACACCGTTGAGTTATATCAGGTTTGTCTGTCATTGACGTTTCTAACAAGCCTCGACTTCATGCTACCCACTAATATGTCAGCTCATTGTAAGTGTTGCTTCTTTTCAAATGCGAATAAAAATGTTACCCAAAACCAATGACTTTGACACAAACAAAATTGCAGCAACACTGGCACTTTGGTTTAAAACAAGTTAAAAATATGAAATGTGTCTAAATTTGACAGCCATGGGCCAAGTTGTATTGAAATTAATAGAAACAATCAATGAATCAAAGTATTGCTGATATTTGGAGACATTTTAATAATATTTTAACATATCTATACTTAATTGAGTATAATTTAATATATCTGTCAAAATATTACTGAAAGTACCAATGATTTACACGGTGTCCAAAAAGTTCAAATACAAAACTAAAGTCCTTTTAAAGCGAAAGGTATGCTAAGGGTTTAAATTTTTATTCAAAAGAATTTATGTGGCATCAATTAATATTTATAGTAGGTTTTTATTAATAACACCTCATTTGAATAACTGAACCAAGCGTAATCGCTTTTCGAAAGAGCAACAAGCAGCACGAACCATATCCATGGGCATTTCGTCTCATACTTTGAGTAATACCGTACGATTTTTACAATTTTTTTATTTGATAACCGCTGAGATTCGATGTCATTTAGCCCAAGCAAAAAAAATCCAATGGATTGAGATCAGGAATGCTAGGTGGCCCTTCGTCCTTATGCAAAAAGTCGGCCAAATTCTCCTGACACCATTGTTGCACGATGTTTGCGGTGTGTGAAGGCGCTCCATATTGTTGAAAGCAATAATAATCAACACCGAATAAACCGCGACAGCTGGTTAGTACTACTGCCTCTAAGACGTGTTGTTTGTAGTATCCGGCTTTAACTTTAACCGCTTTTTCGATGAAAACTAGGGGAAGATTTCCTCTTTTACAGAATGCGGCCCACACCATGACGATAGAAGCGCTTTGAAATCTGGGCACATACATTTCCTTTTCAGGGACATTTTCTAGACACAATGACCATACCCGATCATTTTGCAAGTTAAAATATTGTTGTAGAACAAACAACTTTTTATCAGAAAATACAAATTCGTCACCTCCGTGCCATCCGAAAATATCAGATACTCGTTTGGCTCTCTTTTCTTTCGCTGATGCAGAAACGCCGTGAATTTTTTGTTTCTTTTACGCTTTTAGGCCAAGATACTTATTCAATGCCAAATGTGTTGAAGATTTGCTTATATTCAATTTCGCAGCAATTTTTCTAACTGACCGGCAATTGTTTCTCCGAATTTGTTCCGTCAGCACTTTTATGTCTTCCCCTTTCTTGGTCTATTTTTAACCGACGAAGTCTCATTGTACCGCTTTATAGTTTTATAAACAAAATCCCGCTGGAATCCCACACTTTTAGAGTCTTTAAATATTGCGCACGGTCGTCTGCCTTGTAAAAATGCGTTGAAATTTAGCTAGCGCTTGGACTCCATCTTAGACAATAACTATAATACGACTATTACAGATTTGAGTCTGTCGTGGTTGGAGAGTCATAGGAACGATACTCGATTTAGAACAAAAAATAAAATTGTGAGCTTTAATTGATTGGTGTTTTAAATAAGTTACAAAGTTTGTATTCGAACTTATTGGACACCGTGTACATGAGCTGAAAATGTTTATCCGAACTTGAAAATCAAAAACTTTATTTCATAAGTAATTTTCTACTACAATTTTGTCGAAAGGGAAAAATCTTTCCTCAATTTTTAATACCTTGTATATGCCATTCTGATAGAGGAGCAATAAAGCTGAACCGTCTGAAAACCCTTGTATAATTCAGAAACGGTATATATAAAAGTTTTAAATGAGAAAAAAATTGTGCGAAAAATGTTCATGCGACAGACAACAATACAAAACCTTTTGTGCGTTTATCACTATGGGAATTCACAGATCGTCGTCACGGCGGTAAAAGCTGCTAACATTCAGCAGAATTATTTAGAGAAAAAATGCATTGAACGAAAACTTAACTCAAGTTTAAAAGCTTTAGCAATCTTCCCCCACCTCTCCAGCAATATGAAGAAATCGTTTTGAGTGAAAAGTGGACTTTGCAACTTTTACCGCGGGACGACAATATGTTGTGTTTACAACAACAACAAAAAAAAACAAATGTACAAAATTCAAAATATTTAAACGAAAAAAGGCTTAAAAAGTTAAAAGTCGAAATTAAAATCAGTAAATAATTGAAAACTCTATTTCAAGTAAATCTACAGCCAACTACTAAGCACTAATTGTAATTACATAACGAAAGTCTATACAAATTTCTTAAAACAAAACAAAAAAATTAAGAAAAAAAAGTATATACATATGTTACTAGAAATTGTCTATTAAAAAATCACAACAATTAATTTTCAAAATCACCTATATAGCGGAAATTTGCATTGCTTGTACGCGCAAGTACGAATATTACTCCTAAGAGCTGGCTGTTGGTTTTTGATGAATTTTTGTTTTCGTACATCAAGAATTAATGTTAGCCTGCTAAAGTTATCGCATACGCTAAGGTTGACTAGATAGCGATTTTTAATATTTTTTTTTTCATATTTTTGCTTTTGTTGTCAACAGCTTACTATGTTTGCTCGTAATGTAAAATTTTTCAATTTGTCTTACGGTCTAAAAATATCTACAAATATTTTTGGAAAATTTAATACTTACATAATACGAATAATGGGGTATTTCAGCTATTCCGGCGTAACTGCCGGCGGGGAGTAATTGTAATAGAGCTTTGTGATCTCCATCGACTTTATCGAAATGCACTTGCAAATTTCTCATGATCTGTTGTATTTCTCCCGTCGGCAGTTCCGTCGAAATGGCTGATAGACCCCAATGTAATTTCTTCAGGGCTGAGCGATAAGGATTACGATTACAGTAAATTTGAAAACTACAGCGTCTTTGATTACGATTACATTAATTATTGTTGAAAGAGCATAGTAATGTAACAACTATATATGAAAAAAATGTTGTAAGATTATTATTACAATGCTTGTTCGCAAAATTATGACTAATGTAATAACCATGCATGGGCAGACTGCATTAAAATATGAATGCAGGAAACTATTCATTAACCAATCAAAGTTTACTGATGTTTGATTTGTAGTGGAACTTCATTTCTCTCAAAATTTTATTTTCCACTACTACTCAGACTTATATTTAGTCAGATAAATCTAAGATAGTATTAATGGAAACTCACACACATTTCCATTCAAACTCGTTTTAAGGAGTTTCAGATTTCGAAGCTTCAAAGAGGTAAAAAAAGGGTGTGCAGCGCTTGCATGTGAGTGTGAAGGTTTTTGTAATGGAAACTGGTAGTTATAATGTCAAATTATTCGATTAACATTTACAGCAATCGTAATGACAGGCCCAACCGATAACATCCTTATCGCCCGGTACTGACTTTCTCATAGCTTACTGAATTTATTCGTCTCTGACTAAAAATTCGAATTTTTAACATTAATTTTTGTTTAAGTTATTCTTTTTTGTTTATTAATGTATCTTAAACTTTATCGCTCTGAAAATTAATTTTTAATGATGATATATGTTAGGCTGGCTTAACTGTATATATATTTTATTTTAAAATTAATGAACCCAATTTTACATTTTTTTTTTCGAGCAAACCATCGAGCGAATTAATATAGATAGCGAGATAGAGAGAATGGGAGAGAAATAAAGAGAGAACATTTTGTTAATTTATCATTGCGATATTGATTATTAATTTTTGTTAAAGCGACTACACATACAAAATTTATCGACGGATATTTTATACTATTTTTTGGATGATGAGTGACTAAGGTAAATGGATTGGATGTTGGTTCTTCTATAAGCTAGATTAGGAGCAATTTCTAAATTTGTATACTAGAGATGTGCGGTTCCGTGTATATTTATAGAACCGATAGGGAAACCGGGTATTTGGGCTGGTCTCTATGCTGATAGGTCGTTTTTTTAATTTAGACCATGTCAAACCCCTTTTTAAAGTTTCATTTTGTAGACTACGCGATTTATATATCATCCGTAGTTGTATTATTTATAGGCATATAAAAATGGTGCTAGTGAAAAAACTGATTTAATAACTTTTGGGGAATTCAATGGGGGAATCACTGTTTAATTCATCGACATTCAATAATCGATACATTTAACGATTTTGCTATTCATTTATCTCTGACTGAATAAACGACGAATATTTTAACTAAACTTTAGTTATCTCACCTTGTTAGTGTTATTAAAACTGTGGCAGTGAGCGGCACAATCGATAGTGCAAGCGAAAAATCGCTAGTTAACAAATCGAGTCGGTAAACGTTATGTGTATTAGCTTAGCAGTTGCAGCCGCTAAAATGTTCTGAATTTTATATAATTATCCATATATGAAAAGAAGGCGCGATTGCTAACCGCTGTTTTTTGGGAATGGTCTTTTAGTTCTTTACCATGACTATGTCTAGTTCAAATAAAAAAATTAATTCCTACGTTTTGTGTAAACAAGTTAGCGCTATCTAATCTGAACATTTCTCAAGATCGACTGTAGATGAAGTAGGTTTTTCTATTAATAAAAACTTTCGGTCGGTCGAATAAAGCACCCGGTTTCCCATACCAGGTCAATCGGTTCTGTGCAACACTACCATGTAGAAGTAAGCATTTGCATATTCACATGGCATGGTAAAGCATGGCATGAGCAAAATTGGCTAATGAATGGTATGATTGCGTTTTGGGTTTTGTAGCCCTACGTTATGATTCGTGGAAATGCACGAATTTAAAAATATTTCTATGTATATTTTAAAAACACAAAATGGGTGAAAAGTTAATGAAAGGAAAATATATAAATAGTTGAAATATTCAATTTGAAGTAGTACTATGTTAAGCGTGGTATTTTATTAAGGGAGTTAGGAATAATCGCATTCATTCTACAACTTGATAAGGACTGCATTAGGTTGAGGTTACATGAAGGGATCAAGCTTTTGTTTTTGTAATTTTATCTTTCTTTTAACATCTTCTTGGTAACTGCGATTGGATTAATTAGCAAAGAGTAGTGAAATACTTTCTTTTTAGTTGTTGTTGTTGTGTTAGCGATGCTTCGCCCTGCCTAGTTCTCACCTTTCTTACCTAGCATTGTCATCAAGATCTATTACTGTTTTTAGTTTTACTTTGACACCACTGTTTATCGCATTTTGTTCATGAAAACTTCGCAGACGTCTTTTCTTAAATAACGCTCATTTCATTTTTAAAATGTTTTTGTGAGGTCAATTTGTCGGTATCTCTCCCCAGATTTTTATACTCGATTTCAAACCAACTTCCTGTTGAACTAGGATGTTGAAGTTTTCACCATTGTTCAGCTCGAGATGACAATGCAATATAAAGGAAAAGGGGCGCGCGGTCGCTTTATTTGCAAAAATCGCATACTCGATTTAACTGATATTTAGGGCCGCTTTTAAAAAAAACCGGTTAACGTTAATCGGCGGTTGGTTTGACAGCTAACCAAATGATTTACGGCAATTAAACCCCGGTTAGCGTTGGCCGGATATTGTGAAAACGGCCCTAAAGCTTTGGTTTCCTTGTGCCGCCGTATAGCAATCGTAACATTGCGGTGGTGAATTGTCAAAAATGCTGCAATGTGAAACCAGCCTCGTGGAAACTAAAGAGTTGGTGAAGTCCACAATAACGTCGAGTCAAGCATTAAATATTACGGCTGTCATGACGGTGGCAATTAGTTCGGCAACGTTTTTTTCCACAGTCAAATACAAATCAAATCATCGTTTATTAATCCCGGAGTACTCCCTTGCGAGTGTGGGATTATTCCCTATACTTCTGTAATTTTGTATACTTCCTTTTAACACTGCTTGCCCTAGGAGGGCGAGTAATAGAAAAACTCCCTTTCACCTCCCGAAAAACAATAATGGTGTTTTTGTTATTACTTTTTTATGAAACAAAATCGAGTAATAGAGGAGTTTTGGAGAAGTTTAGAAAACCTCCTAGGAGAGTTGAGGTAAACATTTTACATTCCTCCTAAACGACCAATGAAAGATCTTTGAAGAGTCATGCCTCAAGCCTCCTATGAAAGCAAATGAAGAGTACTATTTTGTAACTCGAAAGCGAGGAATGGAAAAAAACTCATAACTACCTCACATATCAGCAAATAAAAGATTAATTATGGGAAGCAGCAAAATAGTTCAAATAAAATTGACCAAATTGACCGCAAAGCTTATCGAAATTTACAAGAAAGCGGTCTCGCGGCATAGCGGCCGCTATATAGCGATCGTTTCAATGTGGCACCGCTTGCCGATGAAACCAAAGGTTTAGAGTAGTACGGTTTACTTTATTAATATTTGGCAGTTTTAAAAATTGGCTTATATGACGCGTGAGTCGCTCTATTTACAAAATGCGAATGTTTATTTTCGGTGTCGTTGCATTCGGTATTAAACTAACTTCCCGTTCAGCTGGGGTCTTGAACTTTTAACCAATGTTCTGATTTCGATGACAATGCAATACACAGAATAAAAATTTTCGATAGGTGGCGCACGGGCAAAGATCACATTTATGATCCGGTATTTGAGTTAAATAAGAAATTGAATACAAATTTACTTTTAATTTAAAATATTTTTAAAACGGACTAAAAGCTATAAAATAATTGATCCTCTGTCTACATAGATTCTTAACCAAATAAAGGATGTCCTGAAAATTTGTTATTGAGGATTCTCAATATGTATAAGAGAAAGTACTTGTAAGTGTGAAATCTAAAAACATAGGCACACGCTAAAGATAGTTCACATAAGTTTCTTACAATCATATCACCAATATAAGTATTCCTAAAGAATTCATCTTTTCACGCCCTTGAGTATAAAAAATTGATTTTAACTCTAAAGTATTTCACTACACTGCAAATTTATGGGATAATTTTTAATAACACATACATATGAAAGACTTCTGGCCAGTTAAAAGAGACGTCATGCAATGATCATTATCTAAGGGTAATACAAATTTAATATATGTGATGGATACTCATTACTCGGAAATTTTCTAGGCCGGATTTAAGTTGGCATATCCAAATCGAATTTAATAGAAAGTGACCCTCTGCAATAGCTAAGTTGTTGTTCCACTTTTCCTAGTAACCACGACGAATTCGCCTTGCTTTACATAAATATTAGATATACAATTTTCAATATTGATAAATTACCATTGCGCAAGGACCATTTTAACTGTGCAGGCATCATATGTATTGGATATCTATTTGTTTTGCTATATACTTAGCCTTGATTTAGCGGTGCAAAAATATATTTGGTATTATTGTGCTTTGAACGCAATTAGTTGGTGCGTGATGCATGACGGGTTTTTGTGTCATAGTTAAGGTATTTTTATACACCACAAAAAATAAATGTCAAAACAAATTTCAATACTGTTATTGTTTATATTTTTTAACATTTAAACAAACCGGGGACAAACAACGAGGAGTTTAAAAAGGGCGGTGGTGGTTTATGCATTGTGATTAGAAGAATTAATATATTCCAAAATGTTTTGTTTACTTTGTTAATTTGCTTAATATATAGTTTGATTTCAGCTTTGCAAACGTAGATTTATTATTAAAATGTTATTAAATTTTCATTTTCGTTTTAGTTTTATTTACGAACGCAACATGCTTTATCGTAAACAATTTACAATTTTATGTAAGTATCTAGTTTTTAAGAAAATCGCGTTGATACATAATGAGATCTTGTTTTTTTTTTTTTTTTTGAACAGACTCATCAAGGAACTGGAAACTGATCATACATACCTTGTTGGAATGCTCGACCTCCATGTGAGCTGTGTACACTCGGCGGGCCTTGCCCATATAAACCCTCATATGCTTGTTCGGGTCCAAGCATATCCTGTGTGTACGATTGCGAAAATTGCAGAAAGTTGTTAGGATATAAACGATTTCCAAGGAAGTGCATTTTGGACAGGTAGTGGGGTAGTGATTGGTGGGAGCAAGATTTCAACGTTATATTTTTAATTTTTGAAGCGGTTGTCGTGATTTCGTGATATAAAGAGTTGTTCAACGTTTAGCACAAATTTCGTGGTTTTATTTGTTTTAGTCAACATAAATTTAACGGTGTTGTAATAATAGAACGTGTGATTGTTGTGTTACAAACGAAGTACATAAAATGCAAAGAAAGAAAAGAAACGGAATAAAAAAATAAAATAAAGATTAAAACAAAATTGTTAAAACAAATATGTGTAATAAATTAAATAATCTAAACTAAATTATGATTGCAAAGCTAAGATATACATAACTACACTATGAAAATTTAATATTAGTGTTACGATCTGGGAAAAAAGCGTGGTTTCGGCAAGTAAGTGAACTATGATAACCGACCGAACGTTTTCGAAATAGGCTTTTGAGATATTCGTATAAAATGTTATGCAATTTATGCTTTCATAAAGCGCCGAAACGCCGCTTTTGATTCGGTATTTAATGAGTAATTTCTAAGCCATTATTTTCTGGATGAAATTTAAGTACAGGGAGAGTTAAACAAATGGTTGAATTACTTTTCTGATTTCTTTGATAATTTGACTACTAATTTGCCAATATTTGTGGGAAGGTTATGTAGGCATGTTTGAAGAAACTTTTGCACTCCAATGTAGTCCCATTAACAATACAAAACTGTATTGCGATCAGTATAAAGACTTTTTCGGTTTCGTATGTAGGTTCTGGCAATTGAATGCACACAATGAACCAAATATTTGAAACGATATTTTCGAGCTATTCGTAGTGATTGCTAAATATTTCGGTAATAAAGGATTTTTTTTTTTTGGAGTTGCAGCAACTAAGCGCTTATATAAATATTTGGAAATTTGCTCAGCACCAAAACAATGAAATTGAATATGTATTTCTTAGAAAGAATATTATAAGCATGCACTAGCGGTATATATTTTACATCTGCGTTCCTATTTTCTCTGCTTCTAAAAATCTAAATATGTGTGTTTAAAATAAATTAAATAGTGTTGATTTTGGTATAATTGTAAATCAAATAAAAAAAAATATTCATATGGCTTGTTTTCAGCAATCAAATTCAGTTTCTTCGTTTCTCAATTCGAAATAAGCTTATAAAGCTTTATATAAGCACCTAACTTACGCTACTATAGCTTAAGGGTAGGTAACTAAACTCACAATGATGGATAGTGCGTCATTGCAGCATTAAATATACTCTGAACACTCACCTGTAAATCTGGACCCATGCCTAAATCAGCATTGCCCCACATATTGTTGTCTTCACGCAAAAGTGAATTAGTCAATTCAATAGAAAGACGTTTCTTATAATCTTGAGGCTTATCTTCGCTCATACGGAAGAGTACAGCTGCTGCATACGTGGCAACACCTTCATTACGCGAATGTAATAGATCAGTGAGAGGACCAGTTGCACCCTCTTGTTCGATCATCTCGGCGCCTTCTTTATCAGCAGCTAATTCACAAAGTACACCAGCAGCAACGCGCTAAAAACAAAAATGGATATTTTGTTTAAGGTGTTCAATTTTATAATGTTGAATAATATCTTTACTAACCTGTATATTTTCAATTTCGTTAAATAGGAGACGTACAAATATTGGTATAACTGATTGTTGACGTATCAAAGCGCGATTATGTGATTCACGTGCTAATATGTGGAGAGCACCAACAGTACCTTCGACAATCTCTTCCATGCGTACGCCGTCGGCGTAAGCTGTTGGTTGTTGTGAGCCAGTTGTGGCAACAGATGAACGTTGCTGTTGTTTTGAAAAAAAAAAAAACCAATATTAGTATACAATAAAATTAATAAAAAAAAAAAGAAATCGAAGGTTGTTGACTTTATAAAAACCACAAATATAAAAACATTTCAATTTTATGATGAAGCATTTTTCTTAAATTTAGTTAGATGATTATAATTCAAAATGTGACTAATCGGGAAATTAATTTGTAAATCTATACTGATAAGTTTCTTATTACTTAATTGATTAGCATAGTCGATTTATAGATTTATCGCACATTCGCAAAACTTACTCGTTCAGTATCCTGGAATGCGCGCATTAACAAACGCACCAAATTATGTATGGCCCCATGTTCGCGCAATGGTGCATGATTGGCCGAGCACAAAGCCAAATTGCGTATCAAACCAATAACGGCCTTTATCAGAGGCCAACGCGATGGCGGATGTAAAAGTTTTACAATCACCGACAAACCATAATTGAGACGTACAGCATTTTGTGCTGATTCCGAATCTACATGACGTGAAGTCAAATGACGTAATGCACATACAGCCGGCTCAGTGATCTCCTCACGATCACCAGCATTTATAATCGTACGTACGAGTGCATCCACACCGCCAACTTGACAAACTATAGCCTTATTACGTTGATTATTGCATGTTAAATTCGATAGTATACCAGCGGCACAAGTGACAACATTAACATCAGTCGAAGCCAATACTTGTACCAAGGATTGTAGTAATGGTTCAAGACCATCAACCTTTGTAGCCGCATCGGAGAGATTACGCAATGTCCATAAACAATTCTGTACTAAACGTGGTGATGGATTTGCCAAATGCATAGCCAATGCCTGCATACCACCAGCATCCACAATGGCTGGTTTATTGCTTGAGCATACCGATAAAACTTTCAATACACGTGATGTAGTCCATAGTAGCTTCTCATAATCATATGAACGCATAATTCGTACCAATTCATTGGGACCACCCGAAGCGAGTATTATTAGTTTACTCTCTTGATTACCATAAGCCAAAATTTGTAAACAGTCTGTGACAATGGCTAAAAATTTCACATTATTACGCTGCAACAAAGTGACCATCTTTTGTAGGCCACCAGCCAAGCGTACAGCCATTTTTGAACCATCCTGATGTAATAATAGATTATGCAATGTGGTTATAGCATAAAATAATACACTCTCAACAGGTGATGAGAGTAATTTGACCAAAGCTGGTATGCCACCACTCTTGAAAATAGCCAGTAAGCCCTGGCGATGATGTGACAAATTGTGTAGAGTACCCACTGCTGCTTTGGTACTCTCCAAATCATTACTATTGGATATGGCGCGTACAAGTGCAGCTACCATCTGTGGACTATTCATGATAGCGTGGCGTGATGCCTCTTTCTTTGATAGTTGATGTACCATCATGGCGGCTTGTGATACAACCACTTGATCTTCATCATTTAATAGCTTTATTAATTCTGGTATAGCACGAGTAGCTAACTCAGCATCATCTTGATAGTTGATAAGATTAACAACAGCATGTTTTAACATTTGTGATGGTTCTGATAAACGTTGTACAGCAGTTGGCTGTTGTGGATCAAATTGTGTTGATGGTATTTCAATGCCTTCTTCTAAAGTTTCTGGAAACATAGCAGCGCGTACACGTTGTGAACGTGTCTGACTGAGCTGTTGATTCATATCATCCACTTGATCTTGTGTAAAATTCTGTGTGAAACCAGTATCCAAATCGAATAAAAGTGGATCGCCATCCATTTCATCATCTTCCTTGCCTGATAAAGACGGCACTTGTGTAACCGCACCGGAATGAATACCAGAATCACCGAGATATGAACTTTGTTGCCACATTAGGGTTTGCTCCTTCGATGAGACCATCGGTGGAAGGTCCGGGGGATTATATTGGTTGTTATGCGACACTAAAAATAGAAAAGTCAGTAGTTAGTAATCTGAAAGTATTAATTTTTTTTTTCATATTTTATTTTTTAATACTTAACGTAAAAGCAATGTATCATAATATTAAGTGTTTTCTGATTTTTACATTAATATCGTGTAAATGTATGAAAATGAGAAAAAGCTCCTCAGAAAAATGTATTTAGAATTGCGCATAGCTTAAAATATTCTTAATGATTCAAATGAAAAATGTGATTACATTTTTTAAAATTCAGAAATTAGTATTCATTTTCGTCCAAGGGCTGCCACACGCCCGCTTGATTGACAAGAATAAGTTACATGAGTTAAATGAACAATTTTAAATAATTTGTATTTTTTTCCGATTTCTATTAATTTGTCCAGATCTGTTTAATTTATACTACTAATGATTGGCATCGACTATCATCGGTTTTATTGACGTTTGTTAATTCTATCGGGTTTTTTCATCAATTTATTTATAACGTTTTTAAGCAGTTTGCATCGATTTTCATAACTCCATTGAGTTTTTTATTTCTAAGGGGTTTTATTAGTTTGTATTTTTCTATTTATTGAACAATTTTCCTAGCACAACAATTTGACAAAAATTATTTTATAGTGCTAGTCAGGAATAACATTAAATAAGACTTATGTTTTAAGTATATAGTTAATTTTATGACATGAAATTTTATGGATATTTAAAATCAGTGAAAGAAAAGAAAAATGGAGAGTAGGAGGGTCGTATACACAATGGAAAAGAGAAGAGAAGAACAGATATTAGAATGCATTTTCAGTAGGAAGAAAAATATTATATTAAAATTAATCTTAAGAGTCATTATAAAAACTAGTTAGCTCTTTTTTTGAAGCGCAGTGCATTACTTATCAGCCTTAGTCTAGAGGGAAGTGAGTTCCAAAGACGTATCGAAGTAATAAAGAACTGGCGATCTGACGTTAGCATTCGATATCTGAAGTGCGTAAGGAGTACGGATCTTGATGATTGAAGGAAACTTAGCCTTCGATATAAGTAATATGGTTCCTTCGTATAAATTAATTTGTGTATGGCAATAAGCGTCTTTACTTTTAAAAGGTTATCAAAAGAAATGCCAAGCAACCGTTCCACGTGATAAGATATGTGGTCAAGTCTTTTCAGCCCGTTGTTATACGCAACATTTCCTTTTTGCATACAAAGTCACAATTAGAGTAAATCTCACAACCATAAACGAGCGTAGGTATTAAGTACGCTTTTGCTATAAGTAGTCGAATGTTTAACGGAGTGAAATACTGTGTTAACCAGAGTCATTGTTTAACCGTACTAGTTTGGCATCTTCTTTTGCGAATCGGAGTGGAAGGCAGTGGATGAATGTACTCCGAGAGAGTGTAATGAAGGAAATCGCGTTCAGAGTTGCTTTAAAGTAAAAACTACAAGTAAAAACTTCAATTTAAACTGAAATTTACATTCTGCACGAACTGATAAGGTGTTATAACTGCTTTATATTCAATAATTTGGGTGTTTTAAGTCTTCACGTTCAATATTGCAGCATTTAAATTTCATTGTTTTATTATTGCATACAATTCACCCTGTGTGGTTTGTGTGTGTGTGCAGATTCGGAGTAAGTTGCGCTACTAGTAGACATATACTATGACCAGAGTGTACGGAGCATCCCATACACTTTTCCTACCGCGCTAAAGATATGATCTTTCCAAGTCAATGTTTTGTTAAAAACTATACCTAGATTTTTGGCAATGTCAACGTATTCTATAATCTCTCTCTATGGCGCGATATACAACAGGTATATCATAATAAACCTCCTAAGAGATTTTTGCGCCAAGCTTCTCTTCCAATTTGTGGTGTGCCGATTTGAATTTTCCCTACAAATTGGTGGGACCTACAGTTTTTTGCCGACTCCGAACGGCATCTACAAAGGAGACGAATTTTTGCTGAGAAGCCTGTCATGGCAAAAATACACTCGGAGAGTTTGCCAAACCACTGCCGAGGGGCGACCTCGTTTTGAAAAACTTTTTTTTTCAAATCACTTTTGATGTTACCTGTACCAGGGCTCGAACCATGGACCTTCGGTGTGGTAGGCCGGCAACACTACCTTCACACCACGACGGCCGCCAATTCTATAATAGTATTGTCAAAAATTAAATTATCCAGGCCAGTTGTATCGATTGAATAGTAAAGGTTCACATAGATTTTTTCGGATTTGTATCGATTATTGTTACCTGACGATTTGTGCCGGGTTGTTTATAGTTTAGTTATTTCTTTTGTAGTACAAATACAACTTGCCTTTTTTGTGGAAACGATATTGACAACCTATCTACAATCGATTTTAAATTTACCATATGATAAGATTTGTTGTTTTAAAATGCAAGGCGGTCGCCGTGGTGTGGCAGTAGTGTTGCTGGCCTACTGCAACGAAGGTCCAAGGTTCGAGTCCTGCGACAGGTAACATCAAAAGTGGTTTTTTTTAAAAAGGGTCACCCCTCGACATTGTTTAGCAAACTCTCCGAGTGTATTTCTGTCATGGGAAGCTTCTCAGCAAGAATTAATCTGCTTTGCAGATGCCGTTAGGAGTTGCCAAATATAGTAGGTCCCGCCAATTTAGAATAAAAATTAGAAGCAGCACACCACAAAATGGTAGAGAAGCTAGGCCTTAATCTGCTCAGAGGTATACCGCGCAAGATATTTATGTATTTTTTTACTGTATTGCAATCGAAAAAACAGCTTTTCAAATCTTACGCAATAAATTATCAAGAAATCTAAAACGGCAACCTTGCTGTTGGTCTTTAAATAAATCAACTACAAATAAAGTTCAAACAAGAAAACAAATTACTTTTCAGAAAACGATCATCATTCGTGGTCAAAGAGTAGCAATGTTATCGATGTTAATATCGACAGATTGAGTATTCCGATTTCCATGGTGCAACTACCCTGTAAAAAACGTTGGAGCATCAGAGTACTCCAACACTTATCCTCATTCATATAAAAAAGGTGGTCCAATTTACATAGCGATGTCCGGTGATTGGATCACCTAATCCTATTCGGAGTACCATTTACTTTGCTTCTGAATAGTCTATAGAGCACCTACGTTGGAGTACTTTGAAAATGCTGCCAAAAGATTACTCTATAGAGTACTCTAGACAAAAGCGAGAATGGGAGTATGTGTTCTTCTGAGGACCACCTACTCCCGCTCTCGCTTTGCTGTTGAATACTCTATAGAGTAATCCCATGGGAGTATTTTGAGAGTACTCTCACGTAGGTGGTCTATAGAGTATTCAAGAGCAAAGAAACGGAGTACTCCGAGATGGATTAGGTGATCCAATCACCGGACATCGCTATGTAAATTGGACCACCTTTTTTATATGAATGAGGATATGTGTTGGAGTACTCTGATACTCCTATAGGAGTATTCTATGGAGTATGAAACGGAGTATTTCCGTTTTTTGCAGGGTAATAGGTCAAGAGCTCGACAAACATACAGACACACATACATATTCCATGTATTTTATTTTTGTAATTCATAGGTTTAATGTCAAAATCGCACTGAGAAATGGGTGTACTGTCAAAATTCGAGAAAAAAGTAGAAATCAGCTGGTCTAATGGCGCGACCTGTTAGTTGGACCATGCGGATTTCTTTGCCGATATCGAATTTTGTCTTTAGTTATTTAATAAGTCATCTTCATTTTCTCACCATCGAAAAATAATTTGGACTGCGTTAAAATGTATTGAATTTCGTTCAGTGAATGACAATGTTTGTGTACGACACCCAGAAACACACAGAGAGCAACTCCTGTAGGTAACAACAGCTCGCCAAAATTTGGGTAATTCACCAACTCCCCAAAAATTTTAACGAATCCAATTTAGCTACCGAATGATTTGATCCTATCAGCGTTCCCCACAGTGGTTTGCGCACACTCCTCTTTTTCATTCTTTTGTTTAATATTTTCATTGATATTCAAACGAAAAATCGGTTAAAATTACAATATTTCAGTATTTAATGAATCTTTTTTTATAATTCCATTATTTCGAATCTTACAACCATCCCAACCATCTATTTCGATAGATTTTTGTTGAGTTTTTATGTTCCTTAAATATTTTATATTTTTATTTTTTTTAATTTTTCATTATGAATTGGTACAGTGCCAGACATAAGTATTGGCACAGGCGATTTTCACAAATTTTGGCCTTAATAAAATTGTTTTAACAAAGACTATAGAAAAGTATGTATCAATGTCTAATACAAGAATTATAAATTTTTTTTTAAAAATGTATGCAAAATTCGCAAAAATTACAACAAATTTATCAAAATTTAAAATTTTTTTCACAGAATTTCTAGAATATTTTTGAAGATGCAGTTTTGTAGGTAATTAAATATAAGTATAATAAGGTGTTAATTTTAAGTTCGTGACACATTTTGCTGATTTTTGCCAATTTTTTTTCCGACGAGCTCAAGTTTTTTCTTTCATATAAAAAAAAATGGGTTAGTAAACTTGTATGAAGGAAATCGCAAGAAAAAAAATTGCCAAAAATCAGCAAAATGTGTCACGAACTTAAGATTAACAACTTATTACACTAAAATTTAAAAGCCTACAAAACTGCATACTCCAAAAAATTCTAAAAATTCTGTGAAAAAAGTTTAAAATTCTGATAAATTTCTTGGATTTTATAGTTTTTATATTAAACATTGATACATGCTTTTATATAGTCTTTGTTAAAATAGTTTTATTAAGGCAAAAGTTTGTGAAAACCGCAGAAAACGTATGTGCCAATACTTATGTCCGGCACTGTATGTATAAAATTATAATCCAAATTCAAGAATGACATATACAAAAGTATTAAGTTAATGAATAATTCTATGAATTGAGAGATGAAAAGGGGAGTTGGTATAATTATCGGACAGGGCATAGTTTCTAAGTAAATAAATGACAATATCTCTTTGTCTCTCCTTGGAAAACCGAAACGACCAAGCAATTTAGATATGGTTTTGTGTTTTTCCGACAGGGTGGATACTGGATTTATATTGAAACGAATTTTCGTCATCCCTTGTAAATTTTGGTTTTGTAACAAACCGGTTTCGGCGAATCGCCATCTTCAGTGCTTGATTTCGTTCTCGAGAAAATTCGTTCCAATATAAATCCAATTTAGATCCGTTTCATTCGGGTTATTAAAATCAGAGAGGTAGGACATAGTTGATCACAATGTATAGGGGTATTCTATATATATAACGCAATGCCTCATGATAAGCTAGAAGAGGTGCCTTATAAAAAAATAAACATACATCTAATCTACATATAATTTACGTTCAGATAAAACAAACTGAAAAAAAATATGAGAGAAGATAAAAGTCAGTGACACCTTTTCTAACTAAACCTGGCATAGCACAAATAAATGAGAACATTACTTGTATGTTTTTAAAGTAACACAAAATCGCCAGAAGGGCCGAATGAATATTATGACGCATTGTCAGAAAATACCAAAGAAAATAACAAAAACAACTTTGACATCAAAACAGTACAAAGCAAGCAAGCAAAGCAATCCAGTAGCCAGAACTCAGATTACAAAGTAAAAAACGGTAGTAAGCGATAGATATGTTGACTAAATATATAAGTAATACTCTTGCAATGGGAAAAAATTAAGCAAAAGTAAAGAAAATAACACGGAGAGCTTGGAGTGTTGGTATATGCATGACAGTCAAGCCGTCACACTTTGTTAGAATGACAACAGTTACATTATGTTGATAAAAGGTCTGGCAACCGGACCCACTGCTTGCATGAGGCGAGCATAGTACGAGGGTTGCTAAGTAAGTAAGTCTTAACATGCATAGAGTATTGCTCTAAACATACGCAATTTTTTTAAAGGATGCCGTTTAACGATACTGCATTTATTTTTAAGTTTTTAATAAATTTCAATTATGGTGATTGTTGTTGGAGCAAAGCTCGAATTTTTATGTTTGTTTGTTAATTGATATTAGAGGAAAAATTACAACGTTATGCACAGCGATGGTATGGGATGACATGTTTCGAAGTGCCCAACTTCTCATCAGACCCCTTCTCGGACACTGAGATATGAACCCAAGTGTCTGCACCAAAGCCGTTGTTAGAGTACTCTAACAACTAAGCTATGATGCCCTGTAGCGTCACGATGCATTTTTCCTCTAATGTGCCATTTGCTTATTCCTTTTATACATTCTTTGGTACATATATTTTATATGTCAACTCAAGGAAAGTGGAAATATTTTTAGGCGCGTTCATAGAACAGTTTTAGATACAGAAGGGCTTTTATGCATATCAACACTTCCGTGTTATTTGTTATGCACCCGCACTGTACCTGTAACAATTATAGTTATGGTGATTGTTGTTGGAGCAAAGCTCGAATTTTTATGTTTGTTTGTTAATTGATATTAGAGGAAAAATTACAACGTTATGCACAGCGATGGTATGGGATGACATGTTTCGAAGTGCCCAACTTCTCATCAGACCCCTTCTCGGACACTGAGATATGAACCCAAGTGTCTGCACCAAAGCCGTTGTTAGAGTACTCTAACAACTAAGCTATGATGCCCTGTAGCGTCACGATGCATTTTTCCTCTAATGTGCCATTTGCTTATTCCTTTTATACATTCTTTGGTACATATATTTTATATGTCAACTCAAGGAAAGTGGAAATATTTTTAGGCGCGTTCATAGAACAGTTTTAGATACAGAAGGGCTTTTATGCATATCAACACTTCCGTGTTATTTGTTATGCACCCGCACTGTACCTGTAACAATTATAGTTATGGTGATTGTTGTTGGAGCAAAGCTCGAATTTTTATGTTTGTTTGTTAATTGATATTAGAGGAAAAATTACAACGTTATGCACAGCGATGGTATGGGATGACATGTTTCGAAGTGCCCAACTTCTCATCAGACCCCTTCTCGGACACTGAGATATGAACCCAAGTGTCTGCACCAAAGCCGTTGTTAGAGTACTCTAACAACTAAGCTATGATGCCCTGTAGCGTCACGATGCATTTTTCCTCTAATGTGCCATTTGCTTATTCCTTTTATACATTCTTTGGTACATATATTTTATATGTCAACTCAAGGAAAGTGGAAATATTTTTAGGCGCGTTCATAGAACAGTTTTAGATACAGAAGGGCTTTTATGCATATCAACACTTCCGTGTTATTTGTTATGCACCCGCACTGTACCTGTAACAATTATAGTTATGGTGATTGTTGTTGGAGCAAAGCTCGAATTTTTATGTTTGTTTGTTAATTGATATTAGAGGAAAAATTACAACGTTATGCACAGCGATGGTATGGGATGACATGTTTCGAAGTGCCCAACTTCTCATCAGACCCCTTCTCGGACACTGAGATATGAACCCAAGTGTCTGCACCAAAGCCGTTGTTAGAGTACTCTAACAACTAAGCTATGATGCCCTGTAGCGTCACGATGCATTTTTCCTCTAATGTGCCATTTGCTTATTCCTTTTATACATTCTTTGGTACATATATTTTATATGTCAACTCAAGGAAAGTGGAAATATTTTTAGGCGCGTTCATAGAACAGTTTTAGATACAGAAGGGCTTTTATGCATATCAACACTTCCGTGTTATTTGTTATGCACCCGCACTGTACCTGTAACAATTATAGTTATGGTGATTGTTGTTGGAGCAAAGCTCGAATTTTTATGTTTGTTTGTTAATTGATATGATGATAATTGAAATGCATCGTGACGCTACAGGGCATCATAGCTTAGTTGTTAGAGTACTCTAACAACGGCTTTGGTGCAGACACTTGGGTTCATATCTCAGTGTCCGAGAAGGGGTCTGATGAGAAGTTGGGCACTTCGAAACATGTCATCCCATACCATCGCTGTGCATAACGTTGTAATTTTTCCTCTAATATCAATTAACAAACAAACATAAAAATTCGAGCTTTGCTCCAACAACAATCACCATAACTATAATTGTTACAGGTACAGTGCGGGTGCATAACAAATAACACGGAAGTGTTGATATGCATAAAAGCCCTTCTGTATCTAAAACTGTTCTATGAACGCGCCTAAAAAAATATTTCCACTTTCCTTGAGTTGACATATAAAATATATGTACCAAAGAATGTATAAAAGGAATAAGCAAATGGCACATTAGAGGAAAAATGCATCGTGACGCTACAGGGCATCATAGCTTAGTTGTTAGAGTACTCTAACAACGGCTTTGGTGCAGACACTTGGGTTCATATCTCAGTGTCCGAGAAGGGGTCTGATGAGAAGTTGGGCACTTCGAAACATGTCATCCCATACCATCGCTGTGCATAACGTTGTAATTTTTCCTCTAATATCAATTAACAAACAAACATAAAAATTCGAGCTTTGCTCCAACAACAATCACCATAACTATAATTGTTACAGGTACAGTGCGGGTGCATAACAAATAACACGGAAGTGTTGATATGCATAAAAGCCCTTCTGTATCTAAAACTGTTCTATGAACGCGCCTAAAAATATTTCCACTTTCCTTGAGTTGACATATAAAATATATGTACCAAAGAATGTATAAAAGGAATAAGCAAATGGCACATTAGAGGAAAAATGCATCGTGACACTACAGGGCATCATAGCTTAGTTGTTAGAGTACTCTAACAACGGCTTTGGTGCAGACACTTGGGTTCATATCTCAGTGTCCGAGAAGGGGTCTGATGAGAAGTTGGGCACTTCGAAACATGTCATCCCATACCATCGCTGTGCATAACGTTGTAATTTTTCCTCTAATATCAATTAACAAACAAACATAAAAATTCGAGCTTTGCTCCAACAACAATCACCATAACTATAATTGTTACAGGTACAGTGCGGGTGCATAACAAATAACACGGAAGTGTTGATATGCATAAAAGCCCTTCTGTATCTAAAACTGTTCTATGAACGCGCCTAAAAATATTTCCACTTTCCTTGAGTTGACATATAAAATATATGTACCAAAGAATGTATAAAAGGAATAAGCAAATGGCACATTAGAGGAAAAATGCATCGTGACGCTACAGGGCATCATAGCTTAGTTGTTAGAGTACTCTAACAGCGGCTTTGGTGCAGACACTTGGGTTCATATCTCAGTGTCCGAGAAGGGGTCTGATGAGAAGTTGGGCACTTCGAAACATGTCATCCCATACCATCGCTGTGCATAACGTTGTAATTTTTCCTCTAATATCAATTAACAAACAAACATAAAAATTCGAGCTTTGCTCCAACAACAATCACCATAACTATACTTGTTACAGGTACAGTGCGGGTGCATAACAAATAACACGGAAGTGTTGATATGCATAAAAGCCCTTCTGTATCTAAAACTGTTCTATGAACGCGCCTAAAAATATTTCCACTTTCCTTGAGTTGACATATAAAATATATGTACCAAAGAATGTATAAAAGGAATAAGCAAATGGCACATTAGAGGAAAAATGCATCGTGACGCTACAGGGCATCATAGCTTAGTTGTTAGAGTACTCTAACAACGGCTTTGGTGCAGACACTTGGGTTCATATCTCAGTGTCCGAGAAGGGGTCTGATGAGAAGTTGGGCACTTCGAAACATGTCATCCCATACCATCGCTGTGCATAACGTTGTAATTTTTCCTCTAATATCAATTAACAAATTTCAATTATAATATAGCAAAACCCACAATAGAAACTACATAAAAATAATTTTTCGAAAATTTTTCAGTACGCCGTTTTGTAGCCCAATCAATTTTAGTGCAAGTTAAATCTAGCTCGAAAATGTTTGCTGAATATTTAGAAGAAATTACTTGCTTGATTTCTCAGAACGTTTCTCGATACTTGAGGAAGTGGCGGTTCTGCTTTAAATGACGTTTTGCAGCGACATCAGTCAGATCGAAAAAGGGGTTTCCCAAATATTTTAGAATACATTAAAAAGCTACATGATCTTCATGAAAAACACAAAAAACAGGCCTTTTCTATTATAAATATTTGTTTATATCAAAGCTTAAGTAGCAACCCTCGTACTATCGTTAGTATAGGTTTGTTTTTCTATGAATAATCAGAGTGTGGGGGCCACGCTAAACCACCACAAAGAGGGTTGCAGTAAGACGAGAAAAAAAAAATACATTAATTGAAGTAAAACATTTGGCAATACCGCCGCTAAACTTCGGCTTCTTTTTATTTTTAATATAGTATATCGGTTAAAAATGAACAATGAACAATGACGATGATAATAATGATATTGATGTTGATGATGTTTCAATATCCAAAGCCTTGTGGTGAGCGATGTAAACACTTGTTTGCATGTAAATATTATTCAAATAGCCATGCCAGGATTTCCATCAAAAGCACAATTTTTCGCTGATGAAAAAAAAAAAATAAAACAATTTGTGTACATGAAGTGTTTGATGATGATACATATTGATGTCGTCAGACATATTGGTCTCCTGTACTAGACACTTGAAGTTACGGAAATTGTAAAGCCAGACATTGTTGAAATTTCACACAAATAAGGGAAACCAGAACATTAAAAAAGGACACCCCCGCTGTGTTGGCGAAGCGAACAAAAAAGAAAAACAGCTCTCATTATTTGTAATATTGATTTTTAGTTTAGAAAATGATTATGTGAGTCCTTTTTTCTTTGTTATCTGCATTAACATCTTCGAATACGAAAAAAAATTTTCAAATCCCCAACTTTTTTCGATTTTAATTCTACAAATCGCAGCAGGCCTCTTTAGTTTTTCTTTTTCATAAAACCTGGAAAGACCTGAGCAAATCAATTGAATTTTCCAAGCTACATACTTAGTTTCGTTTTCCAAAGATGAAACTTGAATAATCCAACTTTGAACAGTTTTCGAAATAGAACATTTTCGAAGCCATTGTCATTGAACAGGGGCTTTAAAAAAAATCGTACTCTTCCATTCTGTAAAGAAATAGTCAGGATGTTCTGAAAATCGCGCGTTTTGAAATTTTAGTCGAAATGAGAGCTCTCGGGATTTTGTTATTGGGTGTTTGTAAATTCCAACTTTGAGATTTTCAGTTATGTTTTGAAACTAAAAAAAAAGTGTCAAAAAATGACAAGCTTTAATTAAAAAAAAAAAATTTTACATCGAAAAAATTTTTTAGAGTTGTACAGTGGTATCTCGATTCTTTTTTTAGTTTTAAAAAAGCGAAAACCCCATAAAGAAGTACGTGTCGCGTGATGAATCTGGTCCTGGGAAGAGGAAAACGTTTAAGCCTTTAGAGTTTCCAAAAATGGAAAGAGCATTAATGAAATGGTTTGCAAAACAACGAGTCAAGAACTTACCAATCATATCTGATATGCTCAAGGAAAATGCCAAGTTTTTCCATGCCAAAATCCAGGAAAAGTCAAGTTACTTCCATGCTAGCAATGGTTGGAATGGTTTCACAAACCAGATATTCGGTACTTGCGACATCCTCGAAACTTGCACCAACCGGGCTCGGTTGCATTACATGCAAGAAGCGAGGTACTACTGTATTTCCATTTTATCGTTGTTAACCGTATAAGAACTTGCCCCTAAAAATGTTGACCGGCGCACTTCACAATTATTGCATATCCAATTCATCAAGTGTGTTTAATTAAGGGTAACCAAATAGAAAATGCGCAAATCTTAATTTCAAATAACTTTAATACCAAGCTTTGGATGCATACATACATATGTACAAATGTATTGTGTAATAGAAACATCCCTGTAAAAAGTTATGCAACTAGTATCCAAAAAGAGTAGTCCCGCTTTTTCGAATGCAATAGATACTAATGTTTTCGCTAAGAATTGAAGGTGTACATTTATGGAGCATAAAGTACACCAAGTGTACCATTTCAAGTTTAAAAAACGAGTTTTTTTGAAGTTCGAAATCTTAGTTCGAATTTTTTCGAAGTTCGAAATATGTAGAAATTCATGAAGAAAATAATTTTATAATTTCTTAAAACAACTTGATGTACATATAACTAACCCCCCGATTATGTGTTCTTGATAAATTTTCAATGTTGATAATTAATCAAGAAAACACAAGTACGGAAAGGGCTGTCTTCGACTGTGGCGAAGACTTCATACCTCTCATGAATACGCATCACGGTTTAAAGTGTCCGATCCTCACTCACAATTAGTACAAACTCTGCAAACTGTTAATTAAAAAATATATAGCCCAAACCCCATTTATCGGAAAAATCGATTGTATGGGAGCTATGCGTTGTATTGGTCCGATCACAAATCATTAATTTTATACAAAATGGCTGCCTCATTTCGGTATACTTATTGGTGGGTCTATCTCTTCTTCTTCTCATACTTAGAAACATCGGACCAAAGTTATAATACCATTTCATGTTCATGAAAGGTTTTGAATTATGCGTAAAAAATAAAATTACTTGTTTTGTTTTTGACCTAAAATTCAAAAAACATGATACAAATATTTTTTTCTTGATTTCTAGAAGAATAGGTTTCAAAGAGAACCTACACAACAATTTTTTCGAATCATTAGAAAAATTCCAAAAATAAACACTTGTTGTCATGTAGGGTCGAAAAACCAGCCATAGATGAAAAACGACTAGTCTTACTTTAAACCCGTTATTTAAAATGGATACTCTTGTTATATCATGTGTAAAAGCCAAGGGAGACACTTTTCATCATACCCTATGAAGTGACTTCAACAATTTTTTTCTAACCCGTGAGTAATTAAATTTTATAGAACCATGTATGAGGGATTATTTCACTAACGATCTTCCACCACCAGCAAGCGACATTAGAAGTGAAATATTTGTAATACTTTGTTTTTTTCAATTTCATACCCAACAAATGCGACATAATCGAATAATTGATTAGTCACAGCCGAAAATTAATCGGGGATATCAAATTAATTCAAACAACATTCCTTTCTATTCTAAACACAAGGATTGCATTCTCAGCTGGGAGTTGATTAGTTTCGCAGCTGTGTCGCACTTCATATAGTGTTCGCTAAAAAAAAAAAATTTGAGAAAATTTGCCAGTGTCAAATGTATGAATAGTTGAGGCGATATGTCAAACTTGGGTTTTTCAGCAGGGACCCACACCTACCCTAGTCTTTCACCTCTCCAAAGTCTTACAAAATTAATATTTCATGGGCCTCTGTTGTTGTTGTTTTTAGCGACAAAAACACTCCCTGAAGGTTTTGAGCCTCTGCTTTTATACTGCTAACACGCAATTTCGTATGACTTTGGATACTGGGAGGTTGTAACCACATGAACGAGATAGACATAGACTTCCATATATCAAAACCATTAGCACGATAACTTGAGCAACACTACAAATAGCTAAAAACTGTGCCCAGAATATTTAGCAAAGATAGATGATAGACGATTAGACAGGGTTAGACTGAAATAACAGCCCTTGGCCGGGTAAAAAACCCGGGTCATTCCGGTACATAGAACCGGCTGTTGGGGGAATGGATGATAGACGATAGACACGCTTACTTTTACTATATAAAAAATGTAATAATGCTAATAAACTGATGAAAATTGGTAGACTGATTGGTTTGAGAATCCTTTGAAAAATGGGCGTGGCACGTCCCACATTTAAAGAAATGAATTGTATACTATTGTAAGCTACAGGCCGACCTATCTGAGAGGCGATCTTCGTTGTTTGATATACATATGTATGCCGTGTATGAGAACGGGAAAAGTGGTTGTCAACCACGCCCACTTTTTTATATAAACCTTGTTTAAAAGGTCGTACCATAGTAAAATGTATAATATCTGTGTGGGTGTGACACTATTATACTGATACTTCACATCAGGAGTGACATTATACAACTCAGGAGAAATTAAAAAAAAAATACCCTAACGTCCACCCTCAGTAAAAAAAAAAAAACAACAGTTCGCCATAACTCTTAGTTTTATTGGTTCAGATTAATGATATTTTGTATATGTGTCCCATGTATCAATCTGCATAGACTTGTGAATAGGTGGGATGTACCACGCCCAAAAAACTTAAATTCTCTATCAGGCATGTTCTACAATCCACTTTCACTCGGACTTGCTTGCTTTAACCAGCTAATTTATATAGGCTCAACACGCAATTTCACTCGAAAGTGAATTGCAGAACCTGCCTGTATATCTTCCCAACTATGTACATATCAGCACAGGCTATCTAGTATTTTTTTTAAGATATCCTATATAGGGAGTAGAAGTGAAAGGGAGCTTAGAGGTAGAAAAGAATGGGACGTGAGAAGAATTGAATAGGAAGAGAAAGGGAGAGGAAGGTAGAAGAGGTGGCAAAGGAAAATGAAGAGAAATAGGATATGGAGGTGGAAAAGTGAAAGAAGGTGGAAAAAAAGAAAATATGGTGACGAAAGAGAATACAATTTGGCAAAAGTAGACAAGTCAATTTATGACAGGTCTGCTAGATATGCTATAGGAAAATAGGTTGTACTACTGTTACCATAGATTTTCTTCTGCACTATCAGGTATCCCCAAACAAGTAAAGCGCACACTTAGTTTCATATGACTGCCTAAGAGCAAAAACGAACGATGCAACGGCCAGGCATCCGCATTCGCCTTCGTGAATGCCTAAAATTGCACTACCGCAACATCCCTAGTATAAAATGTTCTTTCACCCAAACATAGATTTCCTTGCTTGTTTTGTCATTTATTGATTGTTGTGCAGCTATTGTTGCCAGCAGCAAATAACAAAGTTCACAAGTGATTGGGAAATGCAAAACTTCCCACCCATTGCCTAAATCGATTTGATTCAAAATTTGTCAAACGATGACAGTTATGTGGCATTAGACAAGAGAGTTTTACTGCAAACTAAGTACGATAATTTACACCCCCCCAATAACGTGGGCCGGTCCGGACGCACATGCAAGCACTTGTTCATGACAGTGCGCTGGTTGCTACTGCCACCGATACATTGCTCGACACGTGTGCATGCGCACTTGCTCGCACACGAGCCAGTCTTCAATGACACGCGTCGGTCATCAACGACACTGGAAGCGATAAATTTATGTAATGAACCCGACAATGACAAGGATAATAAACAGCTCTTTTGTTCAATTCCAAGTGAACAAATGTTGCGAGACAAATACCACAAATTTGGCAGCAAATGCTAGGATGAAACAAGTAGGTTATTTTTAAACTTCACAAGTTTTATGTAAATCTCGGAATCATAACCGATGAATAGCTAAGATGAGAAGGTCCTAGCGAGTATTCGAGAGAGAAGAAAAATCGAAAAGCTCATAATCTATGTCATACTATGCAAATGAATGACGATACCCTGACTCAGAGTATCTTACCGCTACCGCTGCACACTGAGGCGGTAATGCCAATTTGGTGTAAAATCACCTGGCTAATTGAAAATTTAAATTCTTTTCCCTGATGAAGTAGTCTAGCGGCTTCTAAAATAGATCTATAAAAGAAGCTATGGCGGTTGTCTCTAAATTTTTCTTTTACATCCAATTTAAAACTTTTACTTATTAATTAAATTATTATAAAACATAAAAAACAATAATAATTTTCACAAAAATTATTATGCTTGGCCTTGAAGCTCATTTATAGTCATGGATATTCTTTAAAAAATGTAAACTAACAAGATATTTTTGAAGAGCTTTTTGGTTGTCTAAACAAATTACACTTTGTAACAAATTAAAAAAAAAAAAACTGAATACTCAAAATTTCGAATATCCATCAAATCTGGCGTTAGGGGCCAAAACCCCCTTTTGCATTTAAGTCTTGTGCAAGGGATTTATGTTATTAAATCAAAAGGGGTTGGTGGCTCCTCAATCCAAATTTTGAGTTTATTCGAAATTCTGTTTATGCAGTTTTCGTACGCTTGATAAGATCTATACATAATATACGTCAACCTCGAAAAGGGTTTTAAAACTTTTTTAATTTGCCGCACAAAGTAATTTGTTGTAAACAAGTTATTAAAAAAAAACTTCGGAAAATCCTTAAATTTACGGGTGAATTCTTTAACTAATATCTAGTTACTAATAGAGACATTTTGTGGTCAGTTTCAATTTTGATACAGTTTGGTATTCAGTAAGCTGTCTCACATCTCTAGTCTCAAAAAAAGTGTCACTAATTTGTCAGCTGGTTCTAGGCAGATCACAAACAGTAAAATATTGGGTTGAAAATTAAACAAATAATAAATTTTAAGTGTAGAAACATTTATATATTTACAAAAAAAATATTTAATTAACAAAAAATAAAATTAAAAATAATAAATTGTCCGCGATCCTGGGCTCGAACCTGCGTCGCTCACTTTGTACTCGAGACACTTACTACCTGTGCTATTGGGATATTTAAACAAGCGCTGTCAGTCAAATGCTGTACTTAAGATGTATGCAAATGTGTTTTCACCACATATCATTGGTGAACTTTTTGTAATTTTCTCTTACAGAATACCGAAATCATCTGAAGTCACAAAAATTTTCTCTAATGGAAAATCTCAAATTTAGTGACTTGAGATGAGACAGACTTACAGAATACAGCTATTAGTTTGACTAACTAAATTCTGTTTACATTTGTGTCTGCCAGATTGATTTTCCGGCCTCAGTCTGGCAACAGCAGTGCAGGCGGATGCATCCACTGCGTGCGACTTCCGTGACCTTTCGCACGTGAGCCGATTACTGTGTCCAACAGCGGCCTTAAACGATCAAAAAATTCCAATAAAAACCGGTTTGCTACTGACACGTGAGCGGAAATACCAAGTACGGTACCCAAAGAATTCAAATGATGCCACGCCCATGCGCACGTGTCTCATAACAACCAATTCGCATGTGTGTGTGCATGCTATCCCCGTAAGACCGGTTGTTATTTTATTTATTTCTGTGTAGGTCATGTCATTCCAGCTACTTAATACCAATAGCGCAACACATAGGGATTATAAATGTATCGCTAATTGGGGTGGTGAATCTCGTCTTGATGAAGCTATCATAACACAGACAAATTGGTTCTGTCTATAATAATAGTAGTACCGTTAATTTTGTTTGCTCACTAAGTAAATATGTATTTTGTAACGTTCAATTTTAAAATTTGTGCTTATTTATTTAGAAGATTTTGGAATACGATGTGCACAAACCAAATAATTTGATGTCAATGAGGGTAGAAATTGTACAAATGAAAACACAAAAGCCACCAATACAAACCTACATAAACACAAAACATTACGAGTATGTATGTTTGGAGAAGCTTACAAAAGGACAAACAGTGCTTGTCCTAGCTCTCATAATCCGGCTCTGTACACGCTTAATCTGATGGCCGGGGAACTATAGTTTATTGCTTTAATTTCGAGCAGTTGATTGTTCCAGTAGCTGCTATAAGCACTAGCTGTACTGATTCAACTACGAAGCAGCTGAAGTATGGCGGCGAAACGCTGCGACGTCCCTGCGAAAACATGGCATTGGTTTGCCCGCGCTTAAGCTCAGAAGGGCATATCAAAATATGGGAGTGGCACCGCCCACTTTAACTTTACTATATAAGGAATATGCTGTGCATAGTGGTCACTACATGACCCACCTGTAGATATATTTAGAAACCTATAAAACAACGAAGAAACGACTGGCGGTTGGACGGTCAAAATCGCCCAGGCGGTTAGATGACCATTTAAAGAAGAAGATAAAGCATGCAAATGCACACACACTTTTCTTCATGAACTGTGACCTGCCTATACTTTTCACAAGACTGTAGTTACACGAAGAAAGGACAGCGTAAAAAATTTCGTATTTTAAAGCCCAACACATTCTACGAGTGTGAATCACCACAATAAAAGTATGTAAAGAGCAATGTAGTGAATATTTGTACGCGTTACACACATTTGGGTGTATGGAAGCATAAGTTTCCTTTTGTTCATACATACATCCCAGTTCAGACTAAGTAGGTACAAGCAATACGCCTTCATGAAATTACAGCTTCAAGTGCTCTTCAGAGTATGTTTAATGGTAGCTTTTGCTAAAGAAAAACTTCAAGCCAACATATGCCATCTAAAGTACTTATACTAAATACATACATATGTACATATAGGGGTGATTCTCTAAAAACTGCCCTATTATTATACCACGTAACTACAAGTATATATTATATAAAATAGAGAGACCGGCAGACTTTGTGCTGCCCAGATATTTACCTGAATGGATCTAGAAATATTGGCTTTTCCTAACCCTATCATTATCTCTATCACTATCCCTATCCCCATCCACATTCCTATCCCTGTCCCTATAGATGTAACTATTTCACACACACAATTCCACTTCACCATCGATCGATCCATTATTGAGCTTTTCTAACAAAAAAAAAAATTATAAAAATTCGCACCATACATGGGAACATAAAATTTTTTTTTTCAGGAATTTTTCGGAAACTTTATTGGGTATTCTCCTATTCTGGTCAGAGAACAATCTAAATTAGTGTCAATCATCCAAATCGGTGCAGGCGTTCTTGAGTTATGAGCGTTGGAACTAACGTCACATTCTTTTATATATGTATATAGATATTGTGACGTTCATTTTATCAAAAAATGCCCTACTGTCCGCTGTGTCAATTAGGCTTTTGATTTCGTATGTCATGCGGTGTCTCTTTTGAAGGACTAAGTTCACATGACAGACGAACAAAGTCATACCAATAAAGAGAATAAGAAAGCATAACATAAGCTAGTGCCAAGCAACCATAAATTAATCTTTAATCCAAGATTTGTACATCAAAAATAAGGACGCGCAATTAATCAATTAATGGCACATGCCAATTAAATCTAACATGATTAATTAATTAGTCGGAGAATAATCATTACCGGTTAATCAAAACAATTAATTACCCCCTTGAACACATTTTAAATAATTAAAATCTAAATAATTGGTTATTCAGAAAATTTAGAAATCATAGCCTGATTGATTAAAATTGGCTAATCAGAAAAAATAATTAATTACACATTTTTTTAATCGACTAATAGCGCAACCCTAATCAAAAATTCTTTCTTAGACCCAAGAATCTTCACTTATTGACTTATAAGGAATATATAACATGTTATTGATATGAGTTCACGTTTTTATTCTTAAAATATTTACACCCCTTTGGAAGTTTTTATAAGAAAAAATTGGGTCGATATAGAACGATTTATCTATTGTTCAATGCTACTAGTCTTGAAATCGAGAAAATTTCTCGAATATGATTAAAAAAGTTTTTTTGGGCGCGAAAAACCGCAACATGGCTTATAAATTCTCATACGTATCGAAATGTTTATATAGTCCAAAACTTTTTCGCTGTTGATTCATAACAGGGGGGAAACCTTTTCAAAAGCCACAACTTTTTCTTATTGCAGCTAGCTTTTTCTCCATAGTGTCCTGCTCTATTTTCCTCTTTTTTTCCAACTCCCCGCATCGCCTACTTGTCCTCTTGCTCTACCTATCTCTAACCTCTAATTCTTCTTTTCCTCATTATTGCCCTCACTTTCTCTCTATTTCTCAACTCATATCTCTTACTCTCGATTCTTTCGCTAGCCACATTTACTTTTTTATTCTAATAATTTTCCTTGTCTTTGTTCTCCCCCTCTTTAAGTCTCAAAAACCATGTTAAAAAAATTTTAATTTTAATTTTCGAAAAACTACAATTTGTAGAGAATCGCCCACATTCATAATATTTACATATGTATGGATATGTGTATGTGCAATTAAATAAATGAACGTATGCAAAAATTTCAAATGTCGAAAACGTGCATGCGCATCCAATACCGCTCATTGACGACGACAGTGGTTAATTTAAAATGCCTTCCAGCAAAAGTCCACATCGATTGCCTTTGAAAGAATGTATTGGCACAGATCCACGTCAAATACAATAGGGGGTGGCAGGCATGCCTATGCTTATACGCAGGGGCAGAATTACGTAAGTTGAGGCCTCTGAAAAATAATATTTTGGGGCCACATTTTTTCTAAAGCTCAGCTTTGTATTTCTTTTAGAAGCACTTAAATTGGGTCAAAATTTCTTAAATAATTGCTAATTTAATTTTGATGAATGATTGAAAATTGAATTAAAAATTTTAATTTTGTTTAAAAATATATAATACAATCTTACGTATAGCTTTTTTCGTGTCCTAGAATATTTTTTTGCACAGCTTTTGCAAAACTTTTAAAAATAGATAAATTACAAATTTAACTTTTAAGAAATAAAAAATTTGTTCTTGAAGAGTTTTTAAAGGCAAGGAAATTGGTTTTTGAACTATCAAAATCGATCCTGTATATTGGCTGATATTCCACTTTGAGACAGAAAGGACCACCATTTTCAATTGACGATAAAATAAATAAGATAACCATTTGTTTCTGTCAACAGCTACCTAATAATACCATTATTGACCAAAAATAGATGTTCATTATTTTAAGTGAACCGCAAATTATTATCATTACTAGTTTGCTTTTTTATTTGATTTTTAATTTTTAATGTAGATACTTGAAACTTGGTATACAATTTAAAAATCGCAGAAAATGCAAGAACTCCAAAAAAATATTGTCGTTAGACCGCGCTAAGATCGATTGAAAACTCGTACTCGTCAAAGGGGATTTCTTGCATAAGCTTTACCAAAAACTCTTGCTTAGAAAAATAATGCCTTTGGGATCTTGTTGTATTATAATTGTTTTTCATAATGTGTGATAAAATTAAGTGCAAAAATCAAGTGGTCATCAAGTTATTGCCAAGCTCTCTCCCGTATACTAATTTTACGCTAAAGTGGCTGGCTGCAATACTTACAACTTTTTCAATATCGCATGAAAATATTCCAATAAAGTTGTACCTTGTTCATAACAAGGTGTGTTTCGAAATATTTTCTACTTTGAGTGGAGCCCTCATGCAATAAGTTATCCCGTTTTAGCGCTAATCCTGCTCCGCTGGCAAGTATTCGAAAATGTGTGTGTGCCAACAAAAGCAGTAAAAAAGCTGCGTTGACAGTTTGAACAAGCAAACAAAAGATATAAGGACTCGAAGTATACATATTGCACATTTCTTCATGCCGCCTGCATATAAAGGGTGTAGCAAAAGAGTGCATTTATAATTAAGTAATTTAGCTTTGACAAACTGTATTAGAATGCCGCGCAATCAGGGTATGAGACAGCGCTTTGGAGTACACGAGAGAAAAGTGTTACGGAAAATTTGTGAATCTGTGCTAGTAGCGAGAAAATGGGAGCAACCCGGTACTGTGAAAAGGCCTTTAAAACATAACTACCTCGATTCCGGCAAACACAGCTTAAGAATCGAAAAAAATAAAAATGCGCAATAGGGAATAAAATGTGATGGTTTGTGCAATAGCTACAAAAAATTATCCCCGTTTTGAAATTGATTTCCTGTTACTTTGGACACTTTCTCGTTATTCATGCTAACGCAATGGCTGTAAACACTTTTTTCATATATGTGCTTATACAGTGACGGTTAAATAGCTAGAACCACAATTTCTTCTTTTACTTAGTTTATATGAACATACGAGGTGTGTTCAAAAAGTATCGCGAATTTTGTGTTTTTTCAAAAATTATTTATTTATTCATGAATATCTATTTTTTCCCCTTCAAAGTAATCCTCATGAGATATTATGCACTTGTGCCAACGGTTTTTCCAATCTTCGAAGCACTTCAAAAAATCATTTTTTTGTATGTTGTTCAGCTCCTCCTTCGATGCCGTCTTTCTCTCGTCAAGAGAAGCGTAACGTCGTCCTTTCATGGGCCTCTTCAGATTAGGGAACAAGAAAAAGTCACAGGGGGCCAGATCTGGGGAATACGGTGGCTGCGGCATCATTAGTATGTTGTTTTTGGCCAAAAAGTCGCGCACAAGCAACGATGCGTGAGCAGGGGCGTTATCGTGGTGCAAAAGCCAATTTTTGTTCTTCCACAAATCCGGGAGTTTCTGGCGGATTGCTTCGCGCAAATTGCGCATAACTTGCAGGTAATATTCCTTATTGACCGTTCTTCCCTGTGGCAAGAACTCATGATGCACCACGCCCCTGCAATCGAAGAAAACTGTCAGCAAAACTTTCACATTCGACCGAACTTGATGATTGAGCTTTGGTTTCCACGTCATAACCATAAACCCACGATTCGTCACCAGTTATGACCCTCTGGAGCAAATTTGGGTCGTCGCGGACAGAGTTTAACATCTCATTAGCAATGTTCTTATATGGTCACAATTGAGCAATTTTGGTACGAATTTCGCGTAAAAATCGAAGACGATCCAAAACACGTGCAAGCAAAGCAGCTGTCAACAATTAACTGAACATTCAAAATGGCCGAGCTTGTCGGCATAAGTGAGAGACATGAGTACCAACATAACGCCACAAAAAATTCGAAATTCGAATATACGTAACCAGCGAAAATTCAAAATTCGCGATACTTTTTGAACACACCTCGTATTATTTACTTAAGATTTCAAAAGTAAATTTGTGTGTATTAAATAACCCAAAAAACTATCAATAAAAAGTAGGTAAAAAAGCCTACGGTCGTGTGGAAAGGAACATTAAATACCCAGCTAAAGTTTCAGTCGTACCAACTTTCGTCATTCTATCGTATTGAAGTTAATAGCCGAAATTTTAAAGTTTATTCCAAATCAAAAATAGGATGACCATGTCCAAAGGCTACCAAATATTAACGTTTCAGCTGCATCAGCTTCATTTGATGTTTTTCGACATTTTTGATATCGAAAAAAATAGGCGTGGTTATCAGCCGATATTCACCCTTTTCAATAGCAAAATTTCCTTGGTAGGAAAGGCACCTGTATATCAAATTTCATTCAAATATTTAAATTTTTATGGAACTCGATCTCTGTCTCGATTACTTCGTGCCATTACAAAGGCCATTGGAAGTACTCAAAGTTATAATACGCTGCGTACTAGTAAAGCTGTGATAAGTCAGCCTTGATGCTTCTACTTAGGCGACTACCAAATTCGATGTAAATACGTGCATATCTATGTACATATGTAGTATGTCTTATATGCCAAAGGCAATTTACATATTTTTTCTTTCGATGCAGGCCCTTTAATGACACTCTATTGGTGTTTCAATAAAATAAAAAGGCCTAATTAATTCTTTAGAATTAAACAGCTTCAAAGGTGTAAAGATCAGCAGAATTTTAATCATTGCATTATAAACTAGCAGAGCCGGCATAAGTAGTCCGGCCCGAATATTTTTACTATCTTCCCTTCTCATGTCTCGTTTACTATTCCCTGCCCTTATTTAATTTGAAAACATTAAATGCTTATAGTAAACCAAAACTTCGATGGTTTTGAGCGTGGAACTAGTTTTACATAAATGACATGAATGCGCTGACTTTGATGCTCTGCTAGCTAAATAGCTTATATAAAATCAGCACTCAAATATAACATAACATCGTATTTTCCAAATTTAAGTTTCGAAAAAGTCAAGAAACTATTTGATTCTGTCAAAGTTTGCATCTCCCTTACCCCCTACATCACGGCGCTGTTATACTTGCTCTCATTGACCCAACACTCGTTCCGCCTCTCCACAAAATTCTTTCTCCCTCTCGCTTACAACCCACCTCTCCTTATTATCACCCCCTTTCACCCTATCGCTCTAACGATCGTTCCTTCAGCTAGTGCTGCAATTTACACCACTTTATTTAACCAAAGGGCTTACAACAGGTTCCTGAAAGTTGCAATATCTATATACTTATTTTAGGTGTTAAACTTTTAGTGGAAATTTTCAAGTCTTTTTGAACTTAATTCTGAGTAATTAAATGAATTGAGTTTGCAACCCTAGGCAACTACTACATAGATTGTTTATTTAATTTGATACTTACTTGTACGATTTTGCGCTGGCATGTAACTCATGTTGGTGATTTAGGCGTACTACACCACAACTGTAAAATAAAGAAGAAAATGTAATCAATAAAATGTTTAAATAACATCTGGTTAAGTTTTATTAATACTTTAATAACACTGAAAGACAGCCAAAACTGATATCGCACAAAAACATTTCCAAAAATCCCCATAATCAAGGGTGAGTGAGAGAAGCTTGAGATGGCGACCTATTTTCCGAGCTGTTAATCCTGGAAATGAGCAGTTGGTGAAGGCGGCGGAAAGTATGTGCAATTCGATGGCTCGCTATCACTCTCATTTTATTCATGCTACTTGGAGAAATGTCAGGTAAGGTCGAAAATCGTAAGCGCAGAATTCGGGCTAGTAATTCTGTATACCGGACTTATGTCTGACAAAGGATACATTTCGGCGAGTGAACATCAGAATATGGGGGAGATTGCCTTAACACAGATCCGATTTCTCTACTTTTAAGCATAACTGAGGAAAATATAACCCTGTAAAAAATCGTGTGACTAATCTCTAAAGAGAGCGATCCGCGATTAATCCCTTTAGTCCACAGTTGGCTATAATTCAATACACATCCATAAGTAAAGTCAATTTTAGGTTTTGTGGCATACTTATAGGTGTAAAAATTACCCATTTGGGTAGAAATTACTAATCCTTTCTATTGATCTCTCCATAGAACATACTCAAACAAATGTGAACAGTTCAACCCATACAAAGTGCTCAGAACTGGCATTAGTCGCATCATCCTTGGCGACTCATCCCGGATGCATTCTAGACTAATCGCATTTTTTACAGGGAGGAATGTGATCTTTTGACGAGAATTTAAAACAAAATTTTTATTCAACAGACAGCTGATGTTAGCGTTGCATGTTATAGTTTGTACATATGTTAACAACATTGTATAAGCTTTAATAAATAAAATATTTGCCCTCGCCGTTTTGCAAAAATTTAGCCAGAAGTTAGGCTTAAAAGTCGTTATCGTTATTTAAGAAAAAAAATCGGGCATGCAAAAAATTTCGAGATAAGACAAGCTAATTTTACACGGCTAGAAAATTTGAGCCCAAATTTAAAACTTTTTTGGGCTCCATATATGTATGTCCAAACCAAAATTTACTTAGAATTTAAATTATGCCAGTTTTCGGGAAAATGAGCGTAAAGAAAAAGAGTTTGAATTTTAAACCAGATATGTCTTAAGAATTAAAAAACATTTGTATCAGTTGCCAGGACTCGTACCGACGCTTCCCGCACCAGAGTCGTCTGCTCTACCCACTGAGTACGGCGCACACAAAATTGTTTAGAAAAAATTCAATGACTTGAAAAAACTTTTAGAAATAAATTTAAAAAAAATTTTTTTTTATTTTAGACGTTTTGTTCAGCTCAGTTTTAAATATAAACCGCAAGAAATTGAAAATTGAAAGGTTTGGAATTTATCACAAAAAAGTTTAAAAAATTGCTTAAACGGCGGATGGTTTAAAATTTAAGCTCAGCTTTTTAGCCGTGTATGAAGATTATTTCTGACAATGTTTGGATTTTTGGGAAATTCATTGAACAATGTTTGATTTAGATTAAAAATCGATCTTTTGGTATATTTTCGAAGTTTAGTTCCTTGGAGGATGGGGCCGTGTGCAGAAGTCCACGCAAGTGGGGAAAGTTTCTGATCGCCATTCACCTGGGAATGGCCAGAGCGATTCTTTTGCATGCGATTCAAGCAGCTCACTACTTCCGGGCTTTGCGCCCAAGTATCCTCTGGGTAACCACCGAACACCCGTTTGGTGGTGAGCTAAACGTGAGAAGGCGACAACCTGGTAAGGCCACTCCGACATAATCGGTTTAAGGGCTTGCGGGGGGTTCAAACAGCAGCGTCTGATCGCCATGTGGTGCGGCTGCAAGCGGGCGTCTGTCTTGGATCAAGCGACTCGCTATACAAACGTGTAATAGAATTCAACCTCCCGTGAAACGGGTTGTGCGTTGGGTTTGGGACCCACCACATAAAACAACGTTCCAATGAAATTCAACAACAAAGCCTCGGATATGAGAACCCCTTTTTTAGATGACAACACCCGCAAACGAAATAAGGATTATGAGATAAGGGCATGTACCTGGAATGTCCGGTCCCTTAATGGGGAAGGTGCCGCTGCCCAGCTGGTTGAGGTCCTGAGGAAAGCAAAAGCTGACATCACCGCCATACAAGAGATGCGATGGACGGGGCGAGGAAACACGATCAGAACACCTTGCAACATCTACTGGAGTGGGCATGAAGACAATCGCAGATTCGGCGTGGGATTTGTGGTGGGAGAGAGACTCCGTCACCGAGTACTGTCGTTCACACCCGTGAACGAGCGTCTCGCTGCAATCCGCATAAAAGTACGATTTTTCACCATATCGATTATCTGCGCTCATACACCGACGGAAGAGAAGGACGATGGAAAAGAATGCATTCTACCGGCGCCTGGAAGAAGCATACGAGCGCTGCCCCCATCATGATATCAAAGTCGTGCTTGGCGACTATAACGCCAGGGTGGGTAAGGAGGGTGTATTTGGCCCCACTGTCGGGAAGTTCATTATCCACGATCAGACTTGGCCAAATGGATTCAGGCTGATCGACTTCGCCGGTGCCCGAAACATGGTCAGATCCAGCACTAGGTTCATGCACAAGAAGATCCATCAAGCTACATGGCTGTCCCCCGATCGAAAAACACGCAACCAGATCGACCACGTTGTGATAGACGGACGGCATGCTTCCAGCGTTTTAGATGTTCGCACAATACGAGGACCTAACATCGACTCTGATCACTACCTAGTAGCAGCCAAGATTCGTACCCGCCTCTATACGAAAAAACAGGTGCAACAAAAAACGCAGGGAAAGCTGGACGTCGAAAAGCTGCAATCGCAACAGACCGCCAATTATTTCGCAGAAAGGCCTCTCACACCTGCTCTCCGAGAGCACAATTTAACCTAGTGGAATGCATGAGCAGTGGGATCATATCTCAGGAGCACTCCGTACCGCAGCCGAAGAAGTAATTGGATTCCGGCGGACGCGAAGAAACAACTGGTATGATGATGAAGAGTGCCGCGCTGCAACGAAAAGAAAGGACGAAGCCTACAAGGCAACGCTGAGATCGAATGCAACGAGGAGTGTGTGTGAACACTACCGCGAGTTGAAGAGGGAAGCGAGGCGGCTTTTTCCGGGCGAAAAAAAGAGAGGCAGAAAAGCGTGAAATAAAGGAGCTTGAGATGCTGGTCAACGGGAATAATGCCCGAAAATTCCATCAAAAAATTCGGCGAATGACAGAAGGTTTTAAACCCGGGGCAAACTCCTGTAAGAATGAGAACGGCGACCTGGTGGCCGATGTTCAGAGAGCACTCAGAATATGGAGGGATCACTTCTCTGCCCTTTTAAATGGAGAAACTGAGCAAGAAACCAGAGAAGATGCCGAACCCGAGCCCACAATCGAAGATGATGGAATTGACGTTCCACAACCCGACTATAATGAGGTGCGAATAGCAATATCCCGATTGAAAAACAATAAAGCAGCTGGCGCTGATGGTTTGCCTGCTGAGCTATTCAAACACGGAGGCGAGGAGCTGGTAAGGCGCATGCATCAGCTTCTATGCAGAATATGGTCGGATGAATGCATGCCTGAAGATTGGAATCTAAGTGTTCTGTGCCCAATCCACAAGAAGGGCGATCCTGCAAACTGCGCCAACTATCGCGGAATCAGCCTTTTGAATATCGCATATAAGGTCCTATCAAGCGTATTGTGCGAAAGACTGAAGCCTGATGTGAACAGACTGTTTGGAGCTTACCAGTGTGGCTTCAGACCTGGTAAATCTACCATCGACCAGATTTTTACAATACGCCAAATCTTGGAAAAAACCCGTGAAAAGAGAATCGACACACATCATCTCTTTGTTGATTTTAAAGCCGCTTTCGATAGCACGAAAAGGAGCTGCCTATATGCCGCTATGTCTGAATTTGGTTTCCCCGCAAAACTTATACGGCTATGCAAAAGGACCTTGAGCAACACCGCCAGCTCGGTCAGAATTGGGAAGTACCTCTCCGAGCCGTTCGAAACTAAACGAGGTTTCAGACAGGGTGACCCCCTATCGTGCGATTTCTTTAATTTAATGCTGGAGAAAATAATACAAGCTGCAGAACTTAACCGCGCTGGAACAATATTTTATAAAAGCGTGCAACGGGCCTTAACAACCGCGCCGTAACTTCTGCTTACTCCAAATTAGAAAAAGAAGCGGAGAAAATGGGATTGGTGGTGAACGAGGGCAAAACGAAGTACCTTCTGCCATCATGCAAAGAGTCAGCGCATTCGCGCCTTGGCAACCAAGCCACTGTTGGCAGCAATAATTTCGAAATAGTAAAGGACTTCGTTTACCTGGGAACCAGCATTAATACCAACAATAATGTTAGCCTAGAAATCCGACGAAGAATTACTCTTGCAAACAAATGCTACTTCGGACTGAGTAGGCAATTGAAAAGTAAAGTCCTCTCTCGACGAACGAAAATAACACTCTACAAGTCACTCATCGCACCCGTCCTGCTATATGGTGCAGAAGCGTGGACACTAACAACATCTGATGAGGCGGCTCTGGGAGTATTCGAAAGGTTCTTCGAAAGATTTGTGGACCTCTACGCGTTGGCGACGGCGAGTACCGAAGAAGATTTAATGATGAGCTGTATGAACTTTACGCAGACGCCGACATAGTTCAGCGAATTAAAACACAGCGGCTTCGCTGGCTAGGCTAGGCCACGTAGTGCGAATGAGCGAAGATGCTCCAGCCCAGAAGGTATTCTTATCGGCATCCGCCGGTGGAAGCAGAGGAAGAGGGAGACCACCACTCCGATGGAAGGACCAAGTGGAGACCGATTTGCGATCTCGCGGTGTTTCCAATTGGCGCCAGTTGGCGCAACGAAGAAACGACTGGCGAGCTATGTTGGACGGTCAAAATCGCCCAGGCGGTTAGATGACCATTTAAAGAAGAAGTTCCTTAAGAATATGTGCTTAGGCGCACTTTAATAAATTGTAATTATTTTCGGAGATACATTGATTGATGAAAATCTTTTTTATATATCTCTCTATCGGTTCTGCCTTCGCTTTTAGGTATTTTAACAAAAAAAAATTGTATGTCGATTGTGGGAGTTTTTTCACTTTGGCCAGGGCCAAGCGTATCATTACCGATTAAGAAATCGATTTTTTTCGTTTCAGATCACTTCAATACAAATTTCTCCACCTATACAGAAACCAGGGTTCCTTGGACAAGGTAGGCAACTGAGAAGCAAAGTCTCTCTCAACGAACAAAAATCACACTTTATAAGTTTCTCACCATACCTGTAGTGATGTACGGCTCGGAATCATGGGCATGGGTAGAAAATGGGCATGGGTAGAAAGTTGAGTATCGAAGGAATTTAAACTGCATTCGAATGAGCAAAGAAACTCCAACTCAGAAGGTTTTCTTTATGGCACACACAAAACGGCAAAAGTGGGGAACCCCTGTAGTGGAGGATGACTTGGCCTCTATTTGAGTTGAAAATTGGCTTCAGTTATCGCTAAAAAGAATGACTGGCGTCCTTTGGTACGTAATGACCGCAATCGCCAAGGTAGTTAGGCGCCAATAAATAGGTAGGCACAAGCAATAAGAGCGAAACTCAAAATAGGACGAAAGTGAGATATTATCAGGACTCTGTTCTCCGTATACAAATCTACAATCACAGAATTTTTTATGGCTTTTGACCAACAAATTTTGGATTTGTAATTATAACCTTCAAAGCTCTCTGAAAAATTAAAAATCTAGATGTTATTTATGAAAGCCACAGTCAAGATTTCACCGGTTTAATTTTTGAGGTAACAATGGAAATGTATTATATTGCTCTGTCCTTTTCAGGACAAGTGTCCAATTGATAAGTAATATTGTAAGGTGGTAATTTTTTTCAAAAATTCCAGCCACGGTTTTTGTTACTCGAAAACTATTTTTAAATGGCTTTTTCAACACGGTTCACCTATGTAAATCCTAATATTTAAGTGTTATTTTTTAATTTCAGTCTTAAAATCTAGCTTTTAATGCCGGTCGATAAAACGTTTTGTAAAGCATCCAAGTAATTTATGTGTGTGCTTTTATTTATGACCATTCTTTTTTTTTATCTCTAAAAATTAATTAATGTCATTTTAAAGAATTCCCTTAAAGCTTTTTATACAGCTGTTAAGCTAGTTTAGAATAATCCTGGCACTGATTAAAATTGTGTTACCATAACAATAGGAACTATGGCCTCAGAACAAGTCCCAGCTATCACCAGCTTAAACCCCCTGCGGGTTAGGGGTTTAGAATATGCCCGAGGTAGGCATACCGGTCGTAAGAGGCGACTAATATGCACAAAGGTAATGACGTGCAACTCGATGGTTGATCTACGGATATGATACCTCTCACCTCTCATTACCCATCTTTCCTTCCTTACGGAAGGAGGGGTGACATGACCTAGAAGGTTCCACTGGTCGTACCAAATCGCTACCACGACAGTCGGGCAGTACCGCAAGGGAGTACCGGAGCGTACCGGATTCATATCCGCCCAAGGACTGTCAGTTCGACAGCAACCCCCAAAACCTTCGGGGAGTGTTTTTGTCGTTACAACAACAACAACATCACCAGCTTAACTTCATGTTAATTCTAAAAAAAAAAAAAAATAAGTTATTTATTACTCATTCAAACATTACTTCCGTTTTCTCTGAAAAAAAAAAAAAAATCTAATTACATACTCACATATCTATGTATAAATATAAACACTAAAAAACAACACTAGTAGAGGATTCACACACGAATTTATTTGCTCCTTTTTTTAACAAGTACACACGCTTAATGCTAAGAGTAATTTAAGCGATAATATATTTATGACTTAGTAAGCCGACAATGAACAAGCGTTTAAAACGGAGGAAACGCCAATAAGGCCCAAAAACAATAGCAGCCAACAGAAGTTGTGCACAAGCGCAGGTCAGTCAACCAAAAAGGGGTTGCCAAAAGAATCTCATGCGCAGAATGCGTACAGTGGGGTGTGAAAAAGTAGCACAAAAATAGATTTGTTTACAAATTATTATTACTTATTAGGTTTTAATTTTTTTTTTAAATATAGTTCGATTTGCATAGTAAGAGAAGCGATTGCAATTGCATTATAAAATATGAAAAAATCGTAGCAAGTGGTGCAAACTATTAGCAGTGAAGTTGTGAATCACTACTTTGCATCAGAAACTTAATGAAGTAAAAACCATAACGCCCTATTTAAAAATTTGAATCAGAATGAGTTTCAATGACGCCTTATCTCAATAAATATTATTCGAATTTTTTATAGCCCTCGAATAGATTTTTTATTCGAATAGTCCCATGCCTAGTGACAATAATTATTATTCAATTATTATTGTTGATTTTTAAAGGAAAAATTGAGGATCAACAATAATAATTAAATAATTATTATCACTGGTGTTGAGCTCACAAAACTTAAAAAAACCATTTTTAATTTTGGGTATGTTATTTTTGCTACCACTGTATATTCTAGTCGATATGCATTTTCTTTATATTTTAAAGTGGTTAAAAGGCAGATATCCTTTCAGGCCAACGCCACCAAAAAACGGAAATACTCTGTTCAATCATGTATAGGTATAAATAATACCCTTTAAGGAGTATCAGAGCACTCCACAACTTAATATACATTCATATAAGAAAGGTGGTCCTATTCACATGGCGATGTCCTACGAGAGGATCACTTACTCCATCTCGGAATACCCCATTTCTTTGCTTCTGTGTTTATTTATTATGCCGGCTTTTCAGGCCTAAAACTTAGAATAATACTTTTATTAACTATATACAAATAATATTAGAAATATTTATTCTGTGCATGTGATTCCGATGAGCGTTGTAACTGGCAGGTCAAAGAAACAGTTTTAAAGCAACTCTTGTTAGGAGGTTGGAAAGGATGAAAGCATTGATCCGTGCACCCTGTAGGGCGAAGTACTGCTAAATGATCAAATCGAAAATGAGCTTTCGATTTATTGATACCGAGGTGAAAACTCCTCTTTTGATAGCCATTCCGACGTGTTTTAACAGTTGTCTTCTAAAGAAAACAAATACCTGTGTGGAATGCAGATATACGTGAAGAGAAAACAAAAATATGCCTACACATGTATACACATAATGCATTGCACTAGCAAGGCAACAACAAGTGCAATACTTCTGTGCACCAAACCATTGCTGAAAAATTTTGAAGCACACACACATCGCACGCAAATGTACACATTTTACTAAACCTATCAATTCCATCACTTAAATGATTGATAAATGCATTTCGATCATCGGTTTACGATTATCTTTAACAACTTACCGCTTTACCAATGTTTGGAAATTCTTTTAGACACTGTTTAGTGAATTAAATGCAGTGTAATTTGATAAAAAAAACAAATTTTCATAGAGAAGAAAATTTTTCAAGAAAAGTCAAATTCTCAAGCAACATACACGAACGCACTGCGGAATTATTCGGCCCTTTTCGTACATATGCTGAATTTACAGAGTTGCATTTGCTAATAACGGAAAAGTTTAAGGCTCTTATTGCGTAAAACACGACTTTCGGCAGAGATTCGCGAAAATTAAGCTGCCATAACGCCCTAGTAATAATAATACCAAATACTTGACCATGTCTATTGCCATCGGTTATTGGTTTTATTCCGCGTAGCCAGCGTTGGACCGCCCAAGGGTTATTTTTTTGAAGCGCGGCCAAAGGCCGCCTTCGCAGAAAAGTGTTCTGCACATAAGTACCTTAGATCAAGCCCCCTATTTGGGATCGGACCTAGGTAATTTTTGGGTTTTTTGCGAATAACTTTTCACTGAAACAAAAAATTGAAAATCCGCTTCCGGATTGTTGATACCGAAGTCAAACGCGTTGTTTGATACCCCTCCCGATGTTTTTGGACGTGTTTTAGCAGTTGTCTCCTAAAGGAAACAATTACCGGAAATTGTTGACTATTGTTATTATATTTCACAGCTTTTTTTTTGAATATAAAAGATTCTACTCCAGTAGCATCAAAGATGGCAAGGAATTTTTAAAGAGCCTAAAACAAACCAGGTTTTCCTTCAATTATTGCTTAACCTGCACATAAAATCCAATAAAATTTATAATTACTATTTTAGTAGTTGTAGATGTAGTTCTTCCATTTATTTGCTCCAGTGAGTATTTATCATTGTGAATTCCTATCATAACCTTTCCTTTTTTCATTAAAAATCATAGGATAGTTAATAGGCGTGTTCCAATCAGGAGTGATCCAGATCCAGATTGAAGTTTTGCATGTAAATGCAACAACAACAGTGTGATCTTGATATTTATCTGGATCAATTGCGTTCCAATCAGCTATCCAGTAACCCCTGCGGGTTAGGGGGAGAAGGTGTCACTGGTCATAAATCGCTACCACGACAGTCGGTCAGTACCGCTAGGGAGTACCGGAGCTTCTCTCTCTCTCTCTCTATGGCGCGATATACAACAGGTATATCATCATAAACCTCCTAAGAGATTTTTGCGCCAAGCTTCTCTTCCAATTTGTGGTGTGCCGATTTAAATTTTCCCTACAAATTGGTGGGACCTACAGTTTTTTGCCGACTCCGAACGGCATCTACAAAGGAGACGAATTTTTTGCTGAGAAGCCTGTCATGGCAGAAATACACTCGGAGAGTTTGCCAAACCACTGCCGAGGGGCAGTACCGGAGCTTACCGGGTTCAAATCCGGCCAAGGACTGTTAATTCGACAACACTCCCCCAAAACCTTCGGGGAGTGTTTTTGTCGTTACCACAACAACAACATCAAGATCTCACGGGAACGATAAGGATCAGTTGTATGAGAGTTGTTTGTGGATATATGTGTTTATATATGTATGTCTGAAAAACAAAACGAACAGAGCTTTTATACGGATCCGAAATTGATGCAGATAAATATCAAGATCAAAACGTTGTTGTTGTATTTACATGCAAAATTTCTATCTGGATCTGGATCACTTCTGATTGGAACACGCCATATATCACTTGCATGCATGTGTACACAATCATAGCTGGGGTAGGTAAAATTATGACGTTCATATTCACCACAATAAATCACATAATTTTCCTCTTACTATCGGAATGTAGCGTTTTCATTCATTTGCACAGGGCTGTATCCTGAAAAACATTGGAACTTCATGAAAACTAGGAAATTGTAAAAAATTGCTAACTACGCAACTAATTTATACAGCCCAATTCTAAATGAAAATTCCGCACGGATTTTTTCCCCTCTCCCATTCCTCGTATTCTGAATAAAAAATCCTTGGGAATTTTTTCACTCCTCCCTTTCCTCTTATCCTGAATAATGTTCGAAAAAGGGAAAACCTGTTAAGGGAGAAAAGTAGCTATTACGAATTTGAGGAATTTTTTCACCAGCTAAACTGAAAGGAGCGCGGGATAAAATTGAATGTTTCTTGTATTTTTATAGGAAAACTATTAACTTGTGTAAGTATATACTAAACTAAAATAATGTTATATTAGAATACGATGTATTTTAGATCGAAAAGTACAAATGTACAACAGATAAGGCTGTTTTTAAACTTGATGCAAGGCCATCATTAAATTGTATTTTTGAGTTGCTGAGTGTGCGATGTAAGGAGTTCCGGGGTTGTTTATTCTATAATACTTTTTAAATCTGCAAACAGCAGAAAGCAAATTAAATATACAAACAAAAATTGTAGATAACGTTTGCGGCAACTCAAGCGTATATGTACTAACTCATAATCCTGTGTTTATTTTCCTGTGGCTCTTTTCGCTTAATTTCTTCCACAAACGTATGAAAAGCAACACTAAACGTTGTTTTATATTTTTTTTTCTTTTTTTAAAACGAATTCTTCACAATATTTACATTTTAAAATTTCGTTAGCCAGTTTAGAAATCCGTGTATACCATGCCAATTGCCAAAACAGCTGATTTCGAAAGTTCGAAATTCCTCTTCCCCAATTATTCTTCTCCCTAGGAGACCATAATTGGAGGAATTTTTCCAAATAGGGGTCTTGATCCAAGTTATTTATGTACAGAAACCCTGTCGGCATAGGCGGCCGCGCTTCAAAACAATAACCCTTAGCCCGTCCAACACCGGCTACGCGATCCCCAATATTTCTGCGCAGAATACACCTCTGCACTTTTCGGTACACCCTATATCTGTGTCTAAAACAACCACATTGCAGCAGTGCTGCTAGTCGTGAAGACTGGGCAACAATTGTGGTCGCTAGAGCGCGCCATAAAGCGTGTAGAAGATGGTGCCTCGAAGGTACTAAAGAAAGTACGGGGTCTGTGGATGGCAGGGTTAAGCCCTGAGCATCCAGATCTGTGAAGCCATCTCTTGCACTTGACGCTTTGAACAGAATGCGACCGTTTAATATAAATTTTCTTCCTTACCGAGGTCAAAACGCCTTGTTAGATACCTCGCCCAACATTTTTGGATGAGTTTTAGCAATTGTCTCTTAAAGGAAACAATCACCAAAATTTGAAATTTTTGCTGTTGTTTGGCCGTATTACGATCAGCTGTTCCACTGGGAGATCTTACTGAGAAAAATTTTCCCAGCAGAAACTTGCAACTTCCTCTCTAAATGAAATGCCAAAATGTGTTCTCGCCCTGCAAGTTCTTAGATCACCGAACATTTTAAACATTTTTTATGACAAGTTCTGCAGTGAATTTGATTTTTCGAAACGTTTTCTGTGCACTGGTTTCCAAGGAATCCCGGGTAACAAAAGAACAGACCTATTGACTTGTTGTTATTGCTAATTTTGACAATTGTTTGTAATAGTAGGATCAGTTTAATAACTATAGCTTATTTATCCAGATTTGGGCTTAAAGTGAAATTGATTTAAATAAACTGCTTTAAAATAATAAAGGTAAATATTTGGGTATTTGTTTCCTTTGGGAAATATAAAATCGAATTTCCGATTTCGGATTAACGTCAAAACGCGTCTTTTGATACTTTTCCCGACATTTTTGGACGTGTTTTAGCAGCTGTCTCCTAAAGGAAACAAATACCAATATTTGTATTGACATTCGATTATTTTGGTCATGAAACTTTAATCTTCAAAGCTTAGAGAACAGGAGTAATTAAAAAAAATATACATATTAAATAAATATGATTTGGTTCAAATTTTATAGGAAGAGAAACCTCAAACCAAGCAATATGAAATTACAATCAGATAGAGATGACTCCATACACATCCCAGGGGAAAACAATAATAAAAATGAGCGCCAATCGGAGGAAGAAACACCGGAAGTTTTGTTGAAAGCGTTAATGGATGCTATTCAAAAGCTATGTAAGTACATAGTATAACGACTTCATTCCTTATAGATTCTATCAGTGTACATTTCTATAAATTCAGGGATAAACTTGAAGCTTGCATTTTCATTTGTGATGATTGAACTTGGCGGTTACAAATTTTTGGACAGACTTATTCAGTGGAGTGTTAGAAATCCTTATAAAGCTATTTGTATTGTGGCAGCATTGTTGATGTTTCTACTTCCATTTTTGTTGCTCTTGGGTATTGGGCTATCAACACTTCTAATGACCTTAACTGGATTTATCGTTTTAGAAGGTATGTACATAAATATATTGGTATTGTATCGAAGGCCTGTTATTTAATGCCAAGAAAAACTTTATAGAAATTATATTGACAAATTTATAGGATGTATAAAATCCAGCTTATTGAAGAATTATTTTCGGTGTTTTGTCAAAGTTTTATCCGGTGTTGAGTGAAATTCCTAAACTGGCATTGAGAAACTGGCTTTTAATACTGTGATTTAACATATGTCGATATTTAAAAATTTCGTATTTCTAAGGTATTCTTTTGTCAATGATTGCAATGCTACTAATTGGATGTGCTGGAGGTATATTTTTACTGGTTTTGTTTGTGAAGCAGTTAAATCGAACGGCTTAAATTTACCCTTACTTGGTTCTTCATGGATGAGTATTATAACTTCATTTAATTTAAGGATTACATAAATTGTATGTATGAATATTGAAGAAAATTCAAAATTACATAAATTATATATACGAATATTGAAGAAAATTCAGTCATTAATAGTTTTGTTGTTGATAAACAAAAATAAGTTATTTTTGGTTTATGTGGATGCTGTCTGAGGTCTATGTGGGTAGCCTTTCTACTGTGAGGAGTTTTGATAGTATCAGTATTGATATGTTGTAAGTGGCTGGATACTGAAATAAGGTTTTACCACACACAATATAAAACACTTTAGAATTTTAAGCTGAATAAACATTTTTCATACTTTTGAAGTTTGTAGTTAAAGTATGTACTACATAAAATTAATAAAGCCATTTAGTAATGTGATTTAGTCTACTTCGACATATTTCCTTTGATTAGATTTTTCCTGTAGATCGCAGCCAAACCCAAAGTCGGTATATGATAAAACCCAAAATCAGCGCTACAACGACTAATTTGAAAGCCAAAGCAAGTCAGGACCGATGTAAGTCTGTCAGTGGTACATACATGACACCCATCAGTCGTGTTTCCTTCACCTTGCCTTCGCTGTCTTTATCGTACTGTGTCATGTATTGTTCGCCCCCTTCCGGACCAACAGGAACTATTAACCGTCCTCCATTTGCCAATTGCTCCAGAAGAGGTTTAGGTGTTATTGCAGCAGCAGCACCCACATGAATAGCATCGTAAGGTGCATGCTCTGGAACGCCTTTGCGCCCATCACCTTCTATTTGAATAAACAGAGAAAAATATTTTGATTATGTATATATCTTAATATGAAAAAGTTTGAATTTCTAAACTTACCAACAATTACTAATTTTCCTGAATCTAACATTTTCGGATCATCGGTGTTCAAATTTTGCTTACTCTGTTGAACAAGTTCTGGTTGGTGTTCAATGCCCACAACTCGTGTATTGGGATCATCTCCTTTATCATCAATATAACGCAAAAAGCAAGCGGTTAAATAACCTGAACCACTCCCAACATCTAAAACACGTGCACCAGGACGCAAATGCTCGCGCAGATACTCCAGTGCGAATGCATGCTATTTTTACATATATTTAAATATTGAGATATACACAAAGGTGAGGGGAAAATGGAAAGTTCAAAATAAGGTAATTGTTTCCTTTAGGAGACAACTGCTAAAACACGTCCGAAATTATAGGGACAGGTATCAAAAGACGCGTTTTGACCTCGGTAACAATAAACCGGAAGCGGATTTTCGACTTTTTATTTCAGTGAAGAGATATTTGCAATCAAAGTTTTCTGTCATTTTCATGTGGTTGTTGTAATCACAGATTAGAGTGTACCGAAAAGTGCAAAAGTGTGTTCGGCACAGAAATATTGCGGACTGTTGGACCGGCTAAGGGTTATTTTTTTGAAGCGCGGCCGAGGGCCGCCTACGCAGGAAGGTGTTCTGCAAATAAATACCTTGGATCAAGCCCCCTATTTGGGATCGGACCTGGGTAATTTTTGGGTTTTTTGCGAATAACTTTTCACTGAAACAAAAAATTTTAAATCCGCTTTCGGATTGTTGAAAACGCGTTGTTTGATACCTCTCCCGATATTTTTGGACGTGTTTTAGCAGTTGTCTACTAAAGGAAACAATTACCCAAAATAATTTACCATATGCGGCGCTGAAATTGTTACGCCATATCCGATGGTTTGTGGTGCATCCATGTACGGATTTCTAGGTGAATAATACTTTCGATCGGTTTTTATCATTGCTTGAGCTACACCATCGCTTGCTATAACACCTAAATCTGCAACAAGTATATACAACGATTATGTATTTACAACAGCTTTATCATTAATTGCATTATTTGATGTAGATACCTTTCATTTTCCTAATCAGGTCCGCATTGTCAGCACCGACTGAACGCCACGCCATTCTGCGAATGGTTTGGTGATGCTTTTCTACAAGTTTTTTAAACAGTTTATAAATTTTCCCTGTGTAGAAACCAAAAAGATAATAATTTGGCAATTTTTGTCCAGCTTGTTTACGAGAAAATTAGGTATGTCATATTTGTAAAAATACGACTGGAGCAGATTTTACAAAAATTTATCGATTCTATGTGAGTGTTGTGACTTCTTGTATACTTCAACAACAGCCGCTTGTTTGCCAAAATCTACTACAAAACCAGAACGATCTGAAATCATCCGGAAAAAATTTTTTTTTTGAATTTATACTTGGTATTTTTTTTTTTTTTTTGGTATTTAATTCACAGCTGAATTATAATTCAGCTGCTTATGGCTTTGGTCACAGACCACATTGCCAGATACAAAAACACATGGTCTATCTCTCAGTCAAATCACATCACAATTATCGTTCCGTTATTCGATATGTTCCGTTATCTTCACAGTTCCGTTATTTTCACATATTTTTTTAATATTCCTTTTTTCCACAAGCTCAAGTTTTTCGATCACATTTATCGTTCCGTTATCTTCATAGTTCCGTTATTTTCACATATTTTCAATATTCGATTTATTTTTTCACAAACTCAAATTTTTTGCTTTCAAATTAATGGTAATTTTTTTCTATTCTCGTGGTTCCTTTGTGGGGAGCACAAAAGCTGTGCTTGATACTAGCTCAAGCAAGCATTGTACTTCCCAAAGTTGACGAAAAAGGCGTGCAAGAGCTGACCAAGTCCGTTTCTGAGGTCCAACCAACACCAAGTCTATTTATAAAAATTGGCTGGACCTTTCAACCTTTCACGTCCTTTTCCGCCAACGCTACAAACGGAACTGAATTTATACTTGAAATCTGCTGGATCCTTTGTAGGTACGACACTTTACTCAATGACTGATTATCGACAATCCCGCTGATTATCTTCTGATAAAAGTTATCAAAGGATGGACCTCTAATAATGAGGTCTATCAGCTATTTCGGCGGGACTGCAGGTGGGGGATAATTGTAATAGAGTTTTGTGATTTCTATCGACTTTATCGAAATTCGCAGCCAAATTCCGATTAAATCAATTGAACCCTCTTATAGCTGCCTGGCGACACGCAAGCAAATGCTGCTGTAGCCATAGCAACGGGTGGTTGTGTGCGTAATCGGGTGATTGTCGCTTGCCCGGCCACCATACAAGCATAAAGCATCAAGCGCCATTTGTATTGAAAATTCGTAGCGTGCGTAGTAATGCTTGTCAATCACGTTGGCAACGATCAAATAGACCAGCTGTCAAGCGAAAAAATCTAAAAATTTTGATTTTCATCAACGAAAGCCGACAACAAGTACGTGTGAGCACGACTACCCGTCGCTCGCGCCGATTTCTATGGTAACCACCCGTTGCTATGGCTACAGCAGCATATGCTTGCGTGTCGCCAGGCAGCTTATGACCTGTTACGTTTCCCCCGTCGGCAGCTCAGTCGGAATAGCTGATAGACCCCTTTGTGCTTATCAAAATGATTCGTTTAAAATTCTATACAAAAGCAGCTGTCACTTTTCATGCCTTCACAATGCAACTTTTGTGAATATTTTCAAAAAGACTTCACATTGACCATGATAACATAATCAGACTTTTGTGTAAACGAAGTTGTCATTCTGAGCCAGCCCATAATTACGTTATCATATGATAAAGTTTATCATAACCAGACATCATCAACCAAAAAAAGCTTAACCATGCAAGCTGATCCAATCACCGGACATCGCTATGTTGGAGTACTCTGGTGCTCCAACGTTTTTTACAGGGCAGTGATAGGCACACCAACACAGTGACAATTTGCCAATGTTTTGGTGAGCGAAGAAATTCATGCTTGCTACATTGTTTCATTCGTGTTTAAAAGTGAAAATGAAGAATTTCATATAGAAAATATATTTCGATGTACATATACATATGTATATCGCAGGAAATTTAAATAAAAGCTTTATGCAGACATTGGTGTGTTTTATAAGAAATTATTGTTTAAATTCTGGTGCAATAAATAAGGAGGGTTACAACTGATTTTGTTGGGTTGGCGATGTCGTGCTTTATTGAAATTATTCATCCCCCAACAATTCAGAAATATCTATTTCGTCTGGATATAACTTTATCAAAATCAAGTATTTGAGATGTTGGTCACCGAGACGATTTCTTGATTTGGATTTTATATATTTTAAAAACGAAAATGTACATTCGCACAAATATGTTGTTCCAAACAAGAAGCACAATACTATGCGATATTTTTGGATGTGACTCAACGCTTAAATTTTTCCAGGCATCAATACCTCTTTCCATCGGCACAAATAAACCGTTTAGAAGTTTCATTAATTGCTGTTCTATTTCGCATGGCCTGGGACTCGAAAATATAGATATTTTTCTCTTAGCTCTGTAATTACTTCGTCATAATCACTCAAATTGAGGTTAAGTGTGGTTTAATATGAATATGCTTTTTTCTTCGAAATAACGGGCAAGCATTTGATAAAATTCAGAAATTTGGCGAACACACAAGGGATGCGGCGTCGAAGCTATTCTTGAGTAGCTTCGTGCCTATCCCTGGTATAAAAGCTGGTTTTCACTGGGTCAAATTCTATTGACTGTATCGAAAATATTTCCAAATCAAATTACTTTACGAATTTCGATAAAGTTGATAGAATTAAACATTATTGGTCCCACTGAAAACTAGCATTTATGCTGTAAATATCAATGATATTCATACAAATATAAAAGCTCTCCTTAAACTCATAAGCCTCATAAGAACGAAACTTTTAATAAAATTTACTCGGTTTATATGGTTTTTAAGCTATAAGGGCAGTTTACTCAATGTCTGATTAACGGCTCAAGCAAGACTTTATCAGAGCTTAGCCCAACAACCGTTTACTCAATGTCTGATTATCGACGATGCGTTCATTATCTTCTGATAAAAGTTATCAAAGGATGGACCTCTGAGTATGTGCTTAGTAAAACAAAAAGTGACAGCTGAAAGTAAAAGTCTGATTTTGTGATAAATTGTTTTGCTAACAAGCTCTGCAAGTAATACGGTTCGTTTAAAATTTAAAGCAGAGCAGCTGTCACTTTTCTCGTTCACAATGCAACTTTTGTGAATTTTTTTCCAAAAACGTTTACAATGACTAACTTTATCATGATAACTTAATCAGACTTTTGTGTAAACGAAAATGTCATTCTGAGGCAAGCCATGATTAGGTTATCATGTGATAAAGTTTATCATAACCAGACATTGAGTAAACGGGCGTAGTGAATCTCATTACCGCTAATTTCACACATTTTTATAACTGCTGCACCTTTTACCGTTTATACAAGGTGGCGCAAAAGTAAGCTTCCGATGTTCAGCATATCGGTTGTGGCACGTGCAGTGTGTGCTGTTGCACCGTCTTGTTGGAACCACATGTTTTCCAATCCCAATTCATCAAGTTGCGGCAAAAAGAACTCGTTGATCAATGCTCTGTAGCGCTCACCATTCACAGTAACCGTTTGGCCCCGACCGATTATTGGTCAAATAAATAGTCAGCAATATTCCGCGTTCTGGAGCAGTGTAGCGTAACATTGTTTATTAACGTGTATTTCGCATGTGTTTACTACACAAATGTCAAAACAGAACTGACTTTAGGGGCCAATCGCAAAATTTATAGCATTTTCTGATAGGAGGATTACTTTTGCGCCACCTTGTATATTTCGTTTTTTGTATGATCGATTCTATTTAAAAGTCATCTCATTGAGAATATATAAAATTTACGCACCACTAACGAGGTTCTGTCAGTCGTATCTATTGTGAATGTTTGACTTTCTTTTTCTTCTATTCGGATGGCTGATTAAAATTTTAATCGTAATAAAAGTAAACTTATAAAGAGTTTTAGTCGTATTAAACTTATGTTTATTTTTAATTTGTGTTCAATAATTGTGTCTACTATTAAAACTGCACATTTACATGTAATATACTGCATGAGAATTCTATAAGCTGTGAAAAGTTATTATACTTTGTATTCTGCCAATAAGAGGTGAAGTATTTTGATACCTAAAAAAGGGGTTGGTGGAGGAAAGTGTCAGAATTATGTTTGGTGCTACATGGTGCAATGCCTAAATATACACCCATATTAAAGGTTTTCATGCACAAATGTCTACAAATCCGCTACAAAAAGCATCAACACAATGAATAAGGTCCAATTTGGGATGTGAAGACTTCACAACCGAGGAAAAATAATCTATTAGGCTGCAAAAGGTGCTTACATTATTGACGAATGTAAGTAAATATATACATAAGTAGATATGTAGTACTTACCTTGGAAATTTCCCCAACATAATATGTATTTTACATGATTCTATTTTTCAGACCCAAAACTTGATTCACAAATGTTCAACACGTCATTTAAGGAAAACAAAGAGGCAACCATTGCGAACTTTAATCACTTTCATTGTTGTTTTATATACTACGTACTCTGATAACGAGTCGCTGCAGAGGCTAAAATTAATATCTAAAGCCAAAACGGCTGGCACAGTAATTGCATTTCATTATCTCTAATAGAAGATAGTAACAATAAAAATAAATAAATGAGTTGGCTTCGTTCTAGCCCACTGCGGCAGAGCTTATCACGCAGCAGTAGTGGCAATAGTGCGTTATTTTTCTCAAACAGTAGTCAAGGAGGAAGCTCAACCACAGCCACCGCTTTAAAGCAAAGACCTATCGATGCAGCAACTGATTGTGATCCTCGTGCGTGTTATGATAGCTTTTGTAAACATTGGCAACAAGCTTATGAAATAATACAAAGATCAGAGCCATCACAACGACCACCAACGCATGATGATGTACTAGGCGTAGTGTCACATCTAGATTTTATGGTAACACTTATACTGGTGGAACTACATCATTGTAATAAAGTATCAATACCAAGCCCAGATGCTGCGCCACCACCTGCACCATGTTTAGAATATTTGCTTAGCGAAAACCTTCTTGATAAATTATATGAATGGGGTTGTACAACCGGACGTTATGCTAATGCTGTACGCTTGGAACAATTAAAGTTATATGAATTACTTGTTAGTCACTCAAGACATCAGTTACTCTGTCATGAGCCCTTTCTGCGTCCACTCTTAAAAATACTTGCTTCAAGTCAGGGTGAAATATTTCCACCAGATTTGGAGAAACGTTTAGTTATTCTTTTAAATCAGTTGTGCGTGGTTTTGATGCAAAATGTGCATTTGCTGGATTTGTTTTTCTTTTCGGCAGCGCAGGAACAACACAAGCAACAAACTTTTAGTGGCGGTGTGGATGGAACTTTACAGCCACGTGCCAACAATCACAGTACAAGCACTAAGTAAATTATTATTTATATACGTTTGGAAATGATTGTGCTAATTAAGTTTCTTTTTGTTGTTTCTCACAGCTTTATTATATTCTCACTACTTATACCTTTTGTTCATCGTGAAGGCAGTATTGGTCATCAAGCAAGAGATGCTTTATTACTGTGTATGGCATTGTCGCAAAAGAATTCAAATGTTGGCACTTATATTGCACAGTATTCATCAATGTGCCCACTATTGGTGACTGGTCTTGGTGGTTTATATTCACGTTTGCCGAATTCTATTGAAATCACAGCGATTGACTGGCATCGTATAACACCGGATGATGTGACAGATATTCCCGAGCTCACGCTCTTTATGAATGCATTGGAGTTTTGTAATGCTGTGGTGCAGGTGGCGCACGAGATGATTAAAAATCAGCTTTTAGATTTTCTTTATCAGGGATTTATTGTGCCCGTATTGGGCCCGGCTATATTACAGGTATGAATAACCAACCATTCTATGCATACATTTGTATAGTCTGGACATTTGTGGAATTGTCTTCGATTTTTGTGTGTGGTGTTGGTTCATCTATAAGTTAATAATTTATATATTTATTTCCGTTAGATAAACAGTCCTTTATTTTTTCAAATCTTTTCTAGGGGAAATTTCTTAAGATACTTTTTTGATGTGGTTAGCCAATAAGTTACTATATTCACTCCGTTACCCGACGTTGCGACGTGTCCACAAAAAGATGCGTAAAACAATCAAATTAAAAAAATACTTACACCGTGATTATATTTCTTGCGAAATTAAATTATACGAATAACTTGACAAATAGAGATAGCATAATCTCGGAGGATCTAAGAACATATAGATCAAATCTAAAAAAGAAAATATATATTGTATTATTTCAATTTACTATGTTATGAATATCAAATTAAAATTTAAGTCAGATTTAGTATTTAGAATATTGTCGCATACTTTGTAAAATAATATGAACACTAAGGCAAAATTCGGGCTCCTCTGTCAGCAAATTTCTGTATATATAACCACCATAAGTACACTAACGATTCGGGCATCCTCTGTTGGTTGAATGAGTACTGTCGTGCTATGTAGAGACAATCCAGAATATGTTTACAACTTTCTACTCTGTTTGTAAATAACAGAGATTTTAAAGGAGCTTAGTAGATAAAAATGTTTTTGAAAACCAGGGCTAGCTTCTAAAGAGTTACTACTTATGACAACGAAGTATGAGTAAAGAAATGATAACTTTCTGGTATTGTGTTAATGAAGCTTCGTTTCTTCGCGTAGGACCAACTTTCTTTTTGCATCATAATTTTACTTTTTTGTATTTTTGTGTCAATAAAACATACAAACTTCATTGATTGCGTTTGCTGCCATTTTTTATGTTAAATTTATAATTTTGATGAAATTTTTCCGTGATTCCTTATTTGTAATTTTCCCTCTTTTATATTAATCAACACCTTGCGAAAAAATCGACACAATTCACTGAAAATATTTACAGACATTGAAAGGCAAACATTTCCAGACGAACGTTGATTCACAAATATCAGCAATGTCCTATTTGGATTTAATATTACGATCCGTCACTGAGCCCGGTTTGGTACGTGCTTTCGTAAAATTCCTTTTGGACAACGAAAAGTTCGATGGCGAACGCATTTTGGACACATTAATCGAACGCTTAGCCTCCACAGATGCAAATTTATGTATGGTTACAATCGCCTTGTTTGATACTTTACTATCCTTAAATTGTGAAGATTTAATGTTGGAGCTGCTTTTAAAATATATACTACCCGGCAAGCATGTACCTATTTCGCATCGGCATAAAATCAATAAAATTGATCCATATACAAATACCGCCGAATTCTTTTTAGAATTGACACCTGACGTTATGAAACGCGCAAGAGAATTAACTAAGCACAAATCACTTGGTGATACAGTGAATACACAAACACATCATCCACATCCAGCACTGCCCTCGCCCACATCGACAATGAGTAAGACAATTGGCGCTAATTGGAATTATTATGGTTTACATACAGGCAATAGCCTTTATGCTAACTTTCATGCGTACCTGTTCGAAGCGCATTGTCGCATAGCACAATGTAAAAATGCCTGTGCCAAATGGGCCAATACGTATTCGTATCAAAAGTGGCCACCAAAAAATGTACGCTCTCAACAAGCACAAACATTAGAGTTGTTAAAACAGTTTTTCAATGAATTCACAATTAGTGCATTATCAGATTCCACACAATTATATGAAAGTGGTAATGTGGGCATGAACAATAGAGTTATTACGGAGAAGACACAACCCGACAGCTTGCAATCACTTGGTGAATCGAGTGGTTATGAATCGTTTAGATGGCGTCCGTTGGACGAGGAAGGTATTGAGTGTAATTACGCGACTGCTAATTCAACAATGCAAACAGCGGTAAACACAGGCGCTGCTGAAGGCGAGTTGGACAACAGTATGAGTACAAGTGGCAACAACAATAGCAATAATATGAGTGTGAAGCAATATAGAAAAGATAGCTGGCGTATTTCAAACAATAATCAAGATTTAATACTCACTGATTTGGACTTTTCAGAAGATCTCTTTACACAAGGGACAGTAAGCTTAGGTATGTACCACACACTAATATAATCGTAATTGTGCCTAAAAACTTAAAAGAAAGAACAGAAATCTAACTAAAAAGAGTCACCCTAATATATATCTACATATAACAAATGTAGTTCATATTAAGTCAGTGTAGCTATTTGGAAGACACCACATCTTCTAATCCGATTTGTTTCTGGGTAATACCATTAAAAGATATTGTTTGTTGTATTATCTTTTTTTGGTAAAACTGGAATTTATCGCATACAACTTAGATATATTTACAAAAACGTTGTAAGTACATACATTAAATTGTTGCAGGTCCTTTTTTAAATGCAATATGGGGTAAACTGCAAACGTTCACCAGTAATACATTATATGTAAATTTACATCTAACTGGCTTGATAACACGCCTTGCCTGCTATCCGTTAGCTCTTGTACATTCAATTCTATTACGGCCGGATATAGTTATCACTTCGGATACACCATCGTTTCATCAAATGTTACGCATACTTAAGCAGCAAATCGATGCAGAATTACCCATGTGTGAGGATTCTCTGGAAATTGTTGATGTGGCACGTTCTTATCTTATTGATCGTGAATTTCGTTTTATAAATGCGCGCAAGGCTACAGATAATTCGCCAATACATAGTGTTAAAAGCACATTGCCACAACAACAACAGCAGCAACATCGATTTAGCCAACAAACAACTTTTGGTAATATATCATCAACATCCCCAATACAAGTGACACCGTCATCGTCATATGATCCATTCAAAAGGAATGATAATAAACGTAAAAGCATAAGCAAATCGATAACAAGCATGTTTAGCCGCAAATCTAGCGGTAAGTTGTGTACATGTCCATCATTGATTACACTAACATAACATGATTTTTATGCAAAAACACACATTACAAGTAGGGCATTCAATACCGAGAGATTGGGAATTTCTCATTTCTCGTTATTTTGTAGCTTCATGGACCTATATTTTGAGGCCCATGTTCAAAGGCATTCTACTAAAATGTTTGCTTATTGTTTTATAGAGAAATTATATAAGGAGTCTTTATCGAGAAATTGTAAAATTAAATAATTAATATTACATAATTTGGATTGCAATATTTTGATCATAGAAATATAATTGAAGTGTCGTATACATCTGAAAATATTGTACTTAAAAAACTGTAAAATGTACTTTAGAAATTTTAAATTTTCTTAATGATCACAGCTTCTATGTAGTAGTTTTTGTCATCTGAGCTGCATCTTACCATTCTGAATTACAGTTTCAAAATTCTAAATTATGTAAAAGTTCAAAACTTGTTTGAAGTTTTTAAAGTTATGCACAAAGTTTAGATTACAGATTAATATCGCTCTTTAATTCGATTTCTATATATAAAATGCATAATTTGGTTCTCGAACTTCCTCAGAAATTTTTAATTGGCTTTAAACCTTTTTCATATTTATATCTCACACCTTTTTATGAAAATCGATTGCGTAGCTTATCCCTAACTACATAAATCATTAGAATTCAAAACATTGACATGCCATTTAAAAAATTATCGATGATTCAAACCTCGCTTTTCTATACTAAAATCGCATGAGATAATAAACTGCATACTGGGTACTTTACTAAATTGAAAAAAAAAAAAAAAAAATAAATTTAAATGTTTTTTTGTGTTTACGGTGGGTGAGTCCCTGCAAATAGCTAACTAACTTTTTTTCTTAAGTATCTCAAAATCTTTTAGGAATAAAATTTTAAAGTTGAAGTTTTCTCTTTACAAATAAAAAACACTTAAAACGCAAAATTACATAAAAAAAACATATTTTCATCTTTATCGGAATTTTATTAGAGCTTACGATTTCTAATTTGAGAAACCGCCATCTCGGGTTTTCCACCGTTCTAGCAAGCAATTTCAAGAATTGTACAATTTCAAGTATTGAATGCCCTGCTGGCAAGAACATAACACACACAATCACGTATCACAACAAGTTGTCCGCGTCTCAATTGATTAGCAAGTGCAATAAAATTTGATTGGTGGGATTTTCAAATTTTTGATTTTTGAATTTTATCTTATAATAGTGTTCGGTTGTGGATCCATGACTAAATTTTTGCAAAAAAAAAAATTTTTTTTTATTTATTTAATTAATGTCGTTTTGTTTAATTTTACATCAAAAATATGTGAATGTTTTGCCCCTGGCTTGGATTTTTATAATTTAAACTAATTTATTCATTTGTTTATAGTTATTTACTGTTTGAAGAGTTTTTTTTTTACATAATTATATTATTAAAATGCTCAAATTGGGTCTTCAGAATATTTTTCAGTAAAAGACCAAATTGTATAGTTTCTATTTCTTATTATTATTATTATTACTCAATCAATGTGGTCTGCAGGGTTGGGTCACCTTGAAGAAAAAACTTTAAAAATAAAATTGTATTTGTTATTCAAAAAAATATGAGTGATGAGTAAGATACTCGTATTAAAGGTTATTCAAAAAATTTTAAATAAAAAATAAAATTTCAATTTTTATTCAAGCTTTTAAAAATGAAAAATAACCCATCCAGATACAGCAAAATCATATATAAACATAATGCGTATTTGTAAAGATTTTTTTGGTTATTTCTTTATAAATTGAGATGCACTGAGTTTATTTCATTCAATTCCGGGATCATTGCTGCACAAAATAAGGCTACTTAGGGACTACTTTTTGGTTGTCAGGGTGATTTCGGGAAAGTTTTAGGGATAATTTTGAGATTTTGAATTATTTTAGGGATCTTTGTGGGACTTTTTCAGATAAATTACTCCAAAAAAGTCTAGTAATGATTCCAAAATAGTCCAGAAAACAACACCAAAATCACCCGAGAAAGCCCACAACACAATTCAGCATCCAATCCTTTATTTGCTTCCATAGAGGCATGATTCTACAAAAAAATGTCGTGTTGGTCTTTTAGGAGGAATATGAAATGTCTCCCTCATTACTCTCCTAGGAGGTCTTCTAAAATTCCTATTAAGTACCCTTATGTCCTTAATGCCCAGGAACTCATTCTAAAAAACCTTGTTTTTGGCTCCCAGATCGTTATGGACTTGTACATATGCATGACCGAGTTTCGAAGTAGTCTGGCTGCCTGACATAGTGTATGTAGATCCGTCTGGAGTACGGTACTCCGTAATCGGTCGATTTGCTTGACCAACGGAACCTTCATTTCATGATTTTGAGTTGCCTCTTATGACAGGTGTGCCTTACCACTGGCAGTCGACCCTTTCGATTTAGTTCACTTTCATTCCAACTCGATTGAAACGCCTGAGTGGCAACTGTGAAAATAGACCCATACCCACAGAATGCTCAGTTTAATTTATCTAAAATGAGAGGACTTCATGTTAAGTGCTTTTAATTTCATACTTTCATTTAAAAAAATAACATCAATTTTATATTTTGTAAGATTTTAGTTTTTGATAACTGCATTATTATATTTAGTTAACATTTTTGTTTAATTATTATTTCATCTTTTACTGAGATTTTAGTGAAGACCCATATATGTTATATACAAACATATTACATTTTGCACTAAAAAAAACAAAAACAAAGAATTTTTGAAGGTATATTTAGTTACTTACTTTTATCATTTCTTGTATTTTCTGAATTCCTAGCTTCATCTGGCTTATCACAAATTTACGCATTCTTCACCGGTAAATATTTCACAAGCATAGTAGGGCGATTCGTATAAACTATAAAATGCCTCATGTAGCTATTGAACTGTATAAAATTCGTAAACTGGTATGAAGAAACGCTTCGAGGCATCTAAACGTTTACACGAATGTCCCAAGTATTTTAACTATTTATTGTATATGCAAACTCGTAATCTATGTAAACTGTCACCCTTTTTCCATTTTAGCTTTTGATTATTGTTGTTTTAATTGTTAAATTGTTTATTATTGTAGATATATGTAGTATGTACATAAATTAATGTGCAATACAATAGTTACACGACTTTCTTTTGGCTCAGTATGGCATATAGCAACATCATTTTCCTCTTTTTGACTCCCAAAAACAAAACAAGCTGTTTCCGGCGAAAAACACGCAAAATATACTTCGCAAGAAAAACTCGAAAACAAGGCCTTTGTTGTAGTTGGGTTTTGTTAATTGAATACCTCGACCACTTCTGCTTTATGAAGTCCATTTGACATTTAAATAGTCATCTTAACTCGTCGAAACTTTGTGTTGCTATTGTATTTCACATTACTGTATATCGTAAAGCTATTGGTTTGTACAATACAATCCTCTTAGGTTTTTGGAAGTGCCATGCCAGTGTAATAAATGTCGCTTAAAACTCCATACAATTTTTAAACTATTGCTATATGTTGCATCTAGGGAGATCGACACCGGGATTCCTTTTTTAAGTACCGCAGATCCTGGGATTTGTTTCTTGGAATCCCGGGCATTTATGAAAATTATTTTAATTGGTTTGTTGATGTGCAATATTTTTGAATATTTTAATTTTTTTGTTGTGCCTTATGAGCCTATCTAACAACTAACAAGAAACTGGGTGTCGACCGCAATATTGGAGTTTTTTCCTATAATAAAAACGACAGCTTCAAACTAACAAACAAATTTTTTTCGAAATATATTAACTCAAAAAAATTGTGGTTCAAAATTAAAAAAAAAATCCTTAACAATTCCTATAACATGTTAATAATACAATCATTGGTTATATATTATAAGGTCAAATAGCTTCTCATAACAATTTCTTAAATTGTTTTAATCTAAATTTTTAGAGATTAACGAATACCCGAACCCCGCCACTAAAAATTGGCATCCCTAGTTGCACCTAATAGCGAATATCACTGGTAATTCTTCCAAAAAAGTCAAAATTTTTACCACAGACATACAGCAAATTGTTTTATGAAATTAAAATATATCAACCATAATATATTTTTATGTAAATAGTATCAATATATTCTATCTGTTGCATGCGGCTAATAATCATACTTGTATTCGCTTCATATTTTGACTTCTATACAAAATTGCGACTTTTAATTTTTGGCGCTTATTAAATTAAGTACTTGAATATTAACATCGCTCAGAATAAAAACTTATTTTATTTAGCAAAAAATAAAAAAAAAACATGGAAGTTCACTATGACACTATTATGAATATTCGAAGTGATATACAGACCCGCAATATTGGACTTGGAGAATCGTAACCCGCAAATGATACTAAAACGGCCAAAAAAAACCCATCGAGCTTCGAAAATACCCAAAAATAGTTACAGAAATACGTTTGAAACTTTAAACCATACGACATCCGTCAAGCGCTTACGTCGATGACTTCAAGCTTCCGACTGTCCCTCACCCCAAAATATTGCAAGTAACGTTTCAACGTAAACATCCCTAAGCACTATGAGGAGATCCGGCTTCAAAAAACATGTTGCTGTTGTGGTTTTTGTAAAATTCTTTGTCAGCTTTCGCTCGCCGAATGCCGTGGTCCATTCACAATCACTACATGTTGCCGAAGAGTAACGCGAACTTCCGAGGGAGGCCATAGTTACACTCGTCTAACTAAGAACTGTAACAGATTAAACCCTTACCTATTATCCAAGAGAGTTTATTTTAAAGAAGTAATTTTCAAATATTAAAAAAAAAAACAGAATTACTTTTTTATTTTAATTGTACCTAAATAGTATTAGCATGCATGCATTGTTTTTGTAATCCACTGCACTTTAGATAGCAAATATGAATTCTTACTGCTTCAGCATATCCGCATAGTTAATAAAAATATATAAGTATTTATTGCATATACATATCTGTATTGAAACATGAAATATATAACTCATGAATATATTTTAGGCGGCTCTGTCTCGTCTCCCTTCTCGTCCAGTGGAGGTAATGAAGCAACAATGCAGCAGCAACAAACATCAAGCGGTTATAGTACGCATGAAACAAGCTTAATTACAATGCCCTCAATAACAACAACACACCCCGCTGAACCATCAACACCTGCAACAAATGTTACAACGCAGCAAAATAACAACAGCAATAATGGCATACACAACAATAACCAAACATACACAACACATAACAAAAATAACCTAATTGGTTCCACCAACACAACAATGCTACAAAGCTTAAGCAATAGTGGTGCCGGTAGTGGAGTTGCTACACTTGGTGGCTCTGGTTCGGAACCTGCATCATTGGACTCACTGTCATCGATGGGTGCTATAGCCAATACTAGTGGCACAGAACGCACACGAGATTTGGCATTGTGTGCCGTCCTACTTGACGAATGGCTTAAGGAGTTGGCAGCAATTGCACAGGAACAAAGTGTTGTTTTGATTAATGATAATATTTGATGATGGTGGTGGTGTAAGTGACGTCGTGAGCCACGAAAAGCCGGTTCAGTGAAACACATCAATGTACATAAATGTTATATATAATACATATACATACATATGTACATAGGGGTCGCTTCATTTCAAAATCAACAATGATGGAAATATGTAATTTTCAATTTGGATGCTTTTTGATCGAAATTTCACTATTTTTGCAGCTTTGGAAGCTCACTTAAAAATTAAAATCTAAGGTGTGTTTTAGAGGATATTAGAAGTTATGAGATTTTCGTTTTTTATTTTCAATCAAAATTAAAATTCTAAAATTTCCAAAGGATGTAAAATCAAAATTTAAATAAAATTTTTCAAAACTGGTTCGCCACAGGGGTCAGCTAACAATCTGTATTCGTTAGCAATCAGTGTTTACACTGTGGGTGTAGCCCATTTGTACGAAATAATTGAATACAGGAGATGCTTGGAGGTTTATTCGCATTAAAAGTGTTTTTTCTTAAATAAATGCTTAGTTTCGTGATATTTATTGGCCAGTTTGAGTTTTTTATTTCTCGAAAACTTCGAACTTTAACATTTTCGAAAAATAAAATGATATTTACATATATTTCAAATAAGTCCATCAATACTCATGTTACAGCTTGCGAAAGTTTTCCAGTTTTTTATTTTGTTGTTGATTTCAATATATATCCAAATATTTAGTTAACAGTGCGCTCTTTCTAACTCAGAAACCGTTGAGCAAATATATTTCAACCAAGCCCATTTAAGTGTCAAAATAGAGGTATAAACTAGTTTACAACCTTTTATTTGAAATTCCTAGGCTAAGCCTCAAAAGCTTAGGGTTCGCACTGAAAAATTTTTTTAATTGTCAAAGTGATATTTTTAAAATATTTTAAATTTATAGAATACATACACCAATTTTCTAAAATCGGTCGGTTTTCCAAACACTGAATACTTTTAGGTTAGAGAAATATCGAATTTAGTAATTTTTAAGAACATTTTTTTGAAAGTACAGAGATCCAATTCAAAAATTTAATTATGAAAAAAAAAAATTTAATAGAACTTGTGAACAAAATGCATCCAGTAAAAAATGTGTATATTTCAAATCATATAATCCATATGAACTTACATATGTACATACAAATGAGGTTATAGATATTCGTAGGATAAAAAAGCTTTATTTTGTAAGAAAAAAACATTTTTGACCACAAAAGCCAATTAACAAAAAAAAAAAACAAATAGTAATATACTAAAAACACATTTTTCGATAAGCGATTTCCAGTTACATTGTACCTATATATATATGATCGTTAGTTTTTGTATTATTTTTTTATACTGATGGTCGAAAAATATTAGAGCAGCAAAATATTTTGCAGGAAGGACTGGTCAAATAATTCGTACCTATATTTGAATGATCAGAAAGCACGCCGTTCTTGAACCGATGGTTATTGTTTTTGTGATAGGTTTTTAGAGTAGCCGGTTTCACAAATTTCGGAGCATTCGTTTTTAAGGGATGCAAGGACTATCGAAACTACTCTCTAGAGTCATTGTTTTTGAAACTTTCCAACAACTTCAAGATAGTTTGCTACCCTGCATTCCCACATACGGTAAACAAGTTAACCCCTCCCTCCATGTTTATTATTACTATTACTTATACCACATAAATTAGGTCCATTCCATGTTAAATCAGTTACTGGTTGGAATCAAATCGTTTCGATATTTTGTAATTTTTTTGTTGAAAATATATAGAAAATGCACAATTTATGTTTTCCAAATTCTAGATGTTTCTTTTGCGCCATTAGTTTACGAGATACTTAAAAAAACGAAAACAAAAATACTAAGAACAATAGCGAAATTGTTTAACTTTGTAATATAACACTGCGTTACAAAAACGAGCTTTAGTTCTGTCCTATGAACCAAATATACTTTTTCGGAAAGAGGAGAAAAAATAAAAACACACGTGTATCCGTGTACACGTGTACATAAAAAAAAAATTCTGACGTGTGCATTATACACTTGTATTTTTATTTTTTCTCCCCTTTCCGAAAAAGTATATTTGGTTCATAGGACAGAATGTGTGTAACGCGGTGTAATTAAAGAAAATGACTAAACAAATTTAGATTGTTGATTTCAACCATTTCTGCGTTTAACACGTAATGGCGCTTTATATAAGAGTAAAATCTTTTTTCAAAGCCAATCAGTTTTAACTACACAAGAATTTGTACACAAAGTTAATGATGCTTTCATATAGTACACAAATTGTAAATATTGAGATTCCCTGTTTTAAACCTTTTACATTTTATATTTTGTTGTAGTCTAAATTTTTATACACATAATGAATGCTTATGTGCAGATTTAATATTTTAAACATAGCCCAAAATGGAACAAAACAAAAAGTGCCTCATAAATTCATGTGGACTTTTTACAACCGATGTTAGGATACCGCCAAATTAAAGTTAAAAAATTAAAACCCGAGCAATTTTATTGTAAGCTCCATGTTATTAATTTTTTAATTTGAAGTTTTCATCGTCGACAGCAATTTGGCTGATAAGGCTCGCTATGCTTCAATATATGCCCGATGTGTGAAGTCCAATATAAACATTTTATGGTATTTTTCGAAAAGATTTGCTTATACAAAACGATATAAAAGAATAAATAAAAATTTAACATTTATATACGCATAAATATTTAAATTAATTTTAATGTGTGGTATAAATGCATAGAAATTAAAAGTGCATTAAGTAAAAAAAAATCTTAATGATCCCATTATTTAAGCCAGATTTAAATATACAAACATATGCTATAAACAAGTATCATGCTTTTAATATTGTAAATAAACATTAATATTATTACGTCGGAAATTCTGTATTATATCTATAGTTATTTTCGATTATTTTGAATAATGCATGTATTTTAGTATGTATATAAAAACAATGAACAATGCGATTACATCGATTTACTATACACCAATAAAGTATGAAATAAACAGATATAATATATGGTGATATTGATTTCTGATCCGATATACAGAACGTTACTAAGGTATCTTATATTTTATTTATGTTTTAAATTGATTTCCTTATCACACCCATGGGCTGATCAAAATCTTTGATTCAGATTTTCATTACGCTGTCTTTTCGGTATGGCACCCATTGATGTGTCTGTTTGTGGAGGTATACGCTCTTCCAACTGCGCTCCTAATGCAAAATCACTAGCTTCGTTAGTGCTATCCATATGACTGGGCTTAGGACTCGATATACTACAAAATAGTCGTAAAATTGAAACAAAAAAGTTTCATCAAAGCAACCCAAGCCCTAGTGTTTAATAACTCACCGCATTTTATTGGCTGCATAGAAGGCTCCTTCCACAGTGGTTAACTTTTCCTTTAGCTCTAATTTTAAATATGACGGTGCTTCATTTTCTTCTTCTTTATCTTGGTACACGAAATGGATAACGGCAGTAGGTACGAAGTCCAATTCCAAAAGAGTTTTCTCCAAAGGCAACACATATTTTGGTGGTATAGTAACTATTCATCACGAAAAAATATAACAATTTAAATATTTCTACAATCAAAAAATTTTACAACCTACACAACTCGAATTTGACATTTTCATTATGCAAAAATTTACGTACGAAGTTCGCCACATCAACCATTTTATCGATTGGCTTGAAAATGCCCTGTAATACAAGTCTATCTGGAAATTGTATCCTTATCACACAATTTTTATACTGCGAAATTTTGTTTAGCATAGTTTTTTGTCCTTCTAATTGACGCAAACGCTCTGTGAGTAACGGTGCATCTTCATCACCTCTCGATGCCCTTTTCAAATCACGCAATACCAATCTCAAATCATCCACCGTTAAATCGAAAAAGGAATCTGGTAGCTCTTCAGCTTGAGTTTGTGTATCGTCCAGCGAGTAAAGTACAGCATTTCTTTCACCAATCTGAAAAAAGTATACTTGTATGATCAGTAGTTTCCATTTAGATTATATTGCAGTAGTCTCCAATTAACAAGAACTAAATGAACACCAGTACACACGGTACTGCCTTGTGGTACATGCTCGACTTTCGCCGGAGCGATTTGATATGACCAGTTTCATTTTTTGTCGCTAAAAATAACAACCTTCCAGGTCATGTCATCTCTCCTTCCACGTAGAACTTTCAGGTCAGCTCACCCGCGTTGCATCATAATATCATATATAATTTTAGATTGAAGAAGTCTGTAGACACTTACGTAATGTACTTCTGGTTCTATTTCCATTTCTGTAGCTTCCACTTCGCCATTATTATCATGCTCGTTGGCAGTGTTTTGTTCATGCTTTGAACCTTGTATGGAATAACCAGTACCTGAACCCCAATCATATTTGGGCTTTTCAGGTACAAGCTCCTTGCTAACTTCTTCAGCAATCGTATCATCCGTACAACCCTTATCACGGACTTCGGCACCAGACGTTGATTTCTTAAGTGATTGCACTAAATCTTTAGATAACGCAAAACCGCCACCACCACCAGCATTTTTCGCGACATTTTCTTGCGTTGACTTTGGCTTTTCGTCGTTTTCTTGCTTTGGTTTCTCTTTAACTGTTGGTGGTATGTAAACATTTGCTTGTCTAAAAAAGATTAACCATATTAATGCATCAATTCATATGCCAAATTAGAGTGGTTTGGTAATCTTACGACTTCAAATCTTCTGCTGTTTTATCCATAACTCGTACCATTGCCCGTCCCTCAAATATACCCAATGACTTTAATGTCGTCTTCTCCATATGCTCCTTGCCAATAATTTCCTGGCGCATATAAACAACAACTGGACTAGAATAACTTTCTAATACATTCGCGCTAAGTTCTTCAACAACTTGCCAAAGACTGTTACTTGGCTTGAATTGACCTTGTATGCGTGAACCATCTTCCAATTGTACGCATATATCCACATTTGATTCGGTTCGTCTACGTTGGGTCTGTGACATTTCCAATAGGCAATTGTTGGGTAGCCCACTAAATCTAAATATTTGTGTGAGACCAATTTCTTTGTTATGATGCTTTAAACAATATTCATTGCTATCCAAATCATGCTTTTGGCATACTTCTTCTAAAATCTAAAAAGAAAACAATACTCATTTCGCCATCTAAAATTTGTAGGCCGGTGGAAGAGCGCTTAGCGCTTATTTACCTGCAGTATTGTTGTATTTGGAGTAACTTTGACATTTTGTCTACGATTATTTGGTGTTAATACGGTAACTTTTCCTTCCATATTTATTTAAATATATGTCTTTCCCTTAAAATATCGACCACGTCAAATTTCGCCTACCGGCCTTATAAAAACTGCAACAAGATAAATTACAAGAAAAAATTACAAATCAAATGACAAGCGAAATGCACACAGTCGAATATGTCAAATTCCCGTAGGAATGTTGTCAGAGGTTAGTTCTTTTGTCAGCCCAGTTTCGCCCTGCGCCAGTCTAAGTATTGTTCTTTGTAAATAAAAGAGCTGGAAAAACAATATTTTGGAGGGCACCTTTCAATGGTGGAATCACCCAGCCAGCAAAATTTCCATTAATGTATCCGAAAATGGAAGAAACTGCTGATAATAAACTTATTTTTCATCCGTTTTCATATTACGTTTACAGAACTTTTCTGGATCCGTTTTCCGGTTAAAGTGTGCGAACGAAACGTATCCCCGTAAAATTGTAAAAAACGTTCTTGAATCGGACTCATTTTGTCATGCTTTTTTCTACAACTTTTTATACATTTTCTGATAGGGTTTTTGTATGTTTTCGTATAGGTTTTTTTCTACTTTTTTATCATTCTATTGGATAACCTTCAGATGATTTTTTTTAACAAAAATGTTATGTTTTCCTGATCTTTCTTCGCATATAGTTTTCATCCGTTTTCCTTTACATTTCTTTACGATACGATACTGGAAAAATTGTTCTGTTTCCAGATACGTTTTGGTATGTAATTCTAATAGGTTTTCCTAAACTCCCTTTGTTCATTTACGGATGCTTTTACATATCCTTCAGAGTCTATATTTTATCTAATTTTAGCCTAGTTAACTTACCTCCTTTTCCAGCTCTAAAAAAAAACACTTAAATATTGTTTAGTTTTTAATTTAATGAATTCAATTCAACTAGTTTACATATTTTTTTAAATTATTTCTAAACACATTAAGAAAAATAGTTTGAACATTTAAAAATCAGTGTTCATAAAACTATTTGCATTTAGTATAAGTTCAAGTGCTTTATTTTTACAAATTCAAAGAAATGCATAAACACTATTTTAGGATTTTAATATTATGTAGTACGTACTTACAATGCGCTGAAATCAAACTCCTTTCAATATGATGGTATCGTAGAGGGTGGTAGGAAAACAATGTGTGTATGCTGAGGATGCAAATATAGTACGTTGCACTCAAATGCTTGAAAATAACACCTTGATACGTTTGCACGTAAGCCTAAAAAACGCGTATTGATAATATTATCTAATATTATGTAGTATGCACTTACAATGCGCTGAAGTGGAATTGACGAAACCTGCAAAATATTACGAATGCACCATGCAAATGTTAATAATGTGAATGCGATAGAGATGAACGTGCACCGACTAGAGAAAATTACGGAGAAAATGTAAGATAAAAACGCCTATAGTCCTGAAAAATTTATTTAAGACACTATATAATTAGTATTTTTTAAAATTTTATTTGTTAGGTATAAAACTTACCTTTTCAAAATCCTTTTAATTAGCGTTTGGAAAATTAATTTAGCGTTTGGAAAAACTAAAAAAATTAGTTTTGAGCTTTTGCATGTAATTTAGTGCAAAATACGGCGAAAAGAGAAGTATTGCCATATTTTATCACCATCAAGAGTCAGCTGTTTAGCGGGTTAGGGCATACCGGTCGTAAGAGGAGACTAATATGCACAAAAGTAATGACGTGCAACTCGATGGTTGCTCTACGGATATGATGCCTCTCACCTCTCATTACCAAACTTATCCTTCCTTACGGAAGGAGGGATGACATGACCTAGAAGGTTTCACTGGTCATAAATCGCTACCACGACAGTCGGGCAGTATCGCAAGGGAGTACCGGAGCGTACCGGGTTCAAATCCGGCCAAGGACTGTTAATTCGACAACACTCCCTAAAACCTTCGGGGAGTGTTTTTTTAGTTACCACAACAACAACAGCTGTTTAGCGGCGTTAAAGGAGACTTGCAGAATCGCACTTTCGTTAAAAACAAACGCCGAAATTTGGCGATAAGCTTAACGCTCGGCGAGTGGTTAAAAGTTACAGAATCGGGCTACTGGATTGACTCGGTTTTTACCCGACCAAGGGCTGTCGATGCAACCCTGTCTAATGTTGTTGTTGTTGTTGTTAACAGTGCTTCGCCCTGCCCCAGATTGGACAGGGTTACACTGAAATAACAGCCCTTGGCCGGGTGAAAAAACCCGGGTCATTCCGGTGCGATAGAACCGGCTGTTGTGGGAATGACCCTGTCTAATCTTTCACTACAGTTAAATTTACTAGAGCTTGAACTTATCACTTTTGGTTAAGGCCATATTCAACAACTTGCCCTTAAAGTAAAATAAAAACTTAACCATCACCACTGGGGAAATTTGCATTTAAATCGCGAGTTTTAAGGCTATTTGCACACTTATGTTTATGTAATATTCACAATAAAACGTTTTTGTAACACCAACTATAATTTTTTGTGGAAACTTTTAGCTAAAACACAGTGAATTCAAACATTTTACATGCAGGTACTGTGGTGAATTACCTACCATCGATTTGACAGCGTCCACTTGCATTCGCTGTTGGACCTTCTTATGGTTATACGTTCTTTGAAATAAGTAAGCCTATCAATGAACGCAGGCTATGCCGTAAGGTAGGTAAATAAAAATTCTAAATTCTAAGTAAATTGTTGTATATTGTGGCGATTATTCTCAAGCATGTACCATCCCTAAGTCAATAACACTCCCACCACTAGTTAACACAACCGAGATAACGATGGCTACGCTTATGCATGCAAGCGTATAACTAGGAAGAGGAAGAGAGATGGCGCGAGTGTTTGCGAATACGATGCAAAGAGGAGATGCCAATAAATAAACCGACCCTTCCAGAACACGAAAAGCGAACAATCAAGAAAGTTCTCGGTGCGTAGGCAAGCACCCTGTTGGACTATATAAGGCGGTGACCAAGCAAGACAGGTTGATCAGTTTATTTTCAAGCGTTGTTCAGTGAACTACTGTAAAGTTACCAAACTCTTAAAATTGTTTTGCGTTTATTACTAGTAAATAAAACTAGCTATTACTTACATTATTTGTGCGTGTGTTTATTCGACTTTATAGTGATCGAACCCAGGATTGATAATCAAGGAATAATCGAATTCGTCACAATTGGTGTCAGAAGTGATATTGTTAAATAAATACCGAGAGTTTTCAAGGATAACAAAGGCATGGCAAAGTTGAATGAGCTGAAGATCCAGCAACTAAAAAATGAGCTGCAACAGCGTGGATTGAATACAACAGGCAATAAATCCGAGCTACAGTCACGATTGCGGGAGGCTATGGAAGCTGAAGGAATTAACGTTGACGATCATGTGTTTCATCTTGTGGAAGAAGCATCGACAAAAATGGAAGAGAAGGAGTCTACAATTCCAGCCGCAAGTGTGGACACTAACGCGTTGTTGACTGTATTGACACAGATGTCATCTAGCATTTCAGCTCAGTTGGAAGAACAAAAGACACACATGGCATCTCAGTTGGAAGAACAAAAGGCACACATGGCATCTCAGCTGGAAGAACAGAAGACTAGCATGGCATCTCAGATTTCAGTTCAACTAGACGAACAGAAGGCATACGTGAGATCTCAGATGGAACACCAGGAGACACGTATAACATCAAAATTGGAAGAACAAGAGGAGCGTATATCTATGCAGGTGGCACGAATGTCTTAGCAGCTAGAAGTGCAGGATGCGAAAATTGCACAGCTACAGAATAAAATCGATGCTGAAGTAGACGCACTGAGAGGTCGTATCCAGGAGTTACAACTGAATCGTCCAACTACTTCAATGAGTGTCCCGAAGGTAAAAACCCCATCTTTTGATGGTTCTGTTCCATTCCAGGTATTTAAGCTGCAATTTGAGAAGACGGCTGCGGTGAATAATTGGTGCACTGAAGATAAAGTTGCAGCACTATTCGTGGCATTGAAGGGACCTGCAGCAGAAATCTTACAGACTATTCCCGAGTCCGAAAGGAACAGTTATGATGCATTGATGGGTGCGGTTGAGAGACGCTATGGTAGCGAACATCGAAAGCAGATATACCAAATAGAGCTACAGAATCGATCCCAGAAACCTAATGAGACTTTGCAGGAATTTGCATCGGACATCGAGAGGTTGGCCCATCTAGCAAATGCGGACGCACCCGTGGAGTACACTGAGAGGGTTAAAATCCAAAGTTTTATAAATGGAATACGCGATGTAGAGACGAAGCGGGCCACATATGCAAACCCCAAACGGACATTCTCTGAAACGGTATCGCATGCTCTGACGCAGGAAACAGCTTCGCTTTTGAGTAAACCTGCATACAAGGCTCATCGCGTAGAAGTGGACACTCCGGCTTGGGTAGACAAAATTTTGGAAGCGTTGAACGGAGTACAGAAAAAAAGTGATGGTGCCATTAAATGCTTTAAGTGCGGAAAAACAGGTCACATAGCACGTTATTGCGGCTCTGGCTCCAGTAACCCCAGCAATTCAGGTGGACGAAAACGCAAAGCTGAAGGAGATGAGCAAACCTCCCAACCAAATCAGTCGTTAAACTAAATCGAGCCAGCCGAAAGGGGCGTGGACTGGCTCCCGCAACTGAATGCCCCATAATCTCTGTCTCACAGATCGGAAGGAAAGCTAGTAATGTTACTGTTGTTGCATATGTGGATGGAAAAGAGCACTTACTAACTGTGGATACAGGCGCATCGCATTCCATAATTCGATCTGATTTAGTCAACAAGGAGGTGAGACCATTGCATGGAGCAAAGTTACGTACGGCCACTGGTGAGGACACCCATGTCCTAGGAGAAGTAACATGTGAAATCGTAATTGGGAACGTGGCCGTTCTACACAGTTTTATAGTAGCAGATATTGTTGACGAAATCATAGTTGGTGTGGACTTCTTAAGCGAGCAAGGCATCAAGATCGACATGCAAAACAGGATTATGAATTACCAGAACATGGATGTGCCATTAAATTATGGTTACGAAAACAAATACGTTAGTAAGCGAGTGCTTGTGGAGGAGAGCCAACAAATTCCACCGAAGTCGGAAGCAATCATATGGGCAAAGATTGATGGAGATTATGGGACAAACAAATTGTGGGTTGTCGAGGCAGCAAACAAATCAAGGACGAACATATTAGTAGGAAAAACCCTGGCCATGACAAAACAAGATGGACATGTACCGGTAAGAGTACTTAATGAGTTCAAATCGCCGATTAAACTTTCTAAAGGAGCAATATTGGGACAATGCCAAGAGGTCGAGGTAGTTATCAATTGTGAACAGCTTCAGGAAAATGATTCTACCATCAAGATTAATCTTTCAGATGATATCACGTCGTGGACGGCAGGCCTCGAAAAAGATCATCAGAAAAAGGCAAAGGAACTTCTATCAAAGTACTCGAGCATATTTGACAAGGATGGTTCTAAACCAGGTCGGACCAAAGTTGTGAAGCATCAAATTGATACTGGTGATGCAAGGCCCATCCGCCAAGCTCCTCGTAGTATTCCATTGGCCAAACGCCAAGTAGTAAGAGAAATTATACAGGAAATGAGTGACAGCGGCGTGATCGAACCATCAGCTAGTCCATGGAGCTCACCGGTAGTACTAGTGAAAAAGAAAGATGGACAAATGAGGTTCTGTGTGGATTACCGGAAATTGAACGACGTAACGAAGAAGGATAGTTATCCATTGCCAAGAATCGACGATACTCTGGACTCGTTATCTGGCACGAAATGGTTTTCCACACTGGATTTGAAAAGCGGCTACTGGCAAGTGGAGGTAAAGGATGAAGATAAAGAGAAGACGGCTTTCAGCGTTGGAGAAGGGCTTTGGCAATTTACGGTAATGCCCTTCGGGCTATGCAATGCTCCAGCTACTTTTGAGAGACTCATGGACCAGATACTAAAAGGTTTGCACTGGCAAACATGTTTGGTGTACCTCGACGACATCATCGTGTTGGGAAAAAGCTTTGAGGAACACCTAAAGAACTTGGAGGAAGTTTTCCAAAGAATAGCTGGTGCTGGTCTGAAACTAAGTCCCAAGAAGTGTTCCTTGTTTAAAAAGGAAGTAAGTTATTTGGGTCACAAAGTAACTACGGAGGGAATCTGCACTGCTAAGGAAAAGATCGAAGCCGTAAAAGATTGGCCAAGACCGAGAAATTTGCATGAGTTACGGAGCTTCCTGGGGCTGTGCACGTATTATCGGCGATTTGTACCAAATTTTGCCAGCGTAGCTAGTAGTCTCCACGACCTTACAAAGAAGAATATGAGTTTTGAATGGAAGAAGGAACAGGAGGTGGCTTTTCAAACATTGAAGGAACGACTATGCACTGCCCCGATGTTAGCATATCCAATTCCAGGTTCAAAGTTTATTCTGGATACAGATGCGAGTGGTTATGCTATAGGAGGTGTTTTGTCCCAGGTTGTTGATGAACAGGAGAAGGTAGTTGCATACTATAGCCGAACAATTGGGAAGCCTGAAAGGAACTATTGTGTAACCCGGAGAGAACTGTTGGCATTGGTAGAGTGCGTTAAGCATTTCCACAAGTATCTCTATGGGCAGCGATTCCACGTCAGGACAGATCATGCAGCGTTGAAATGGCTCTTACAGTTCCGTAATCCGGAAGGTCAATTGGCACGGTGGATAGAGCGACTGCAAAATTATGACTTTTCCATAGAGCATCGCAAAGGTAGCACCCACGGAAATGCTGATGCAATGTCACGAAGACCATGTAACTTGGAATGCAAGCATTGTTCCAAAGCTGAAACCAAGGAAGACATTATAGATGTGCGGCTCATGACTATAACATCTTCGGACGAATGGGACATGGATCAATTAAGGAGGTGTCAGCACGAAGATCCAGATCTTAAACGTGTGATGCAAGGAATCGAACGAAACGAGCGACCATCAAGAGAGGAGATGTCAGCAGAAAGTCCTGTTGCCAAGTCATATTGGGCACAGTGGAATAGTTTGCAATTAGAATCAGGTTGTTTGCATCGAATATGGGAGAGTGAGGATGGTCAATGTGTTCGAAAGCTGATAGTCGTCCCAAGGAAGAAAATCCCTGATGTACTCAATGAATTACATAACGGTCCAAGCGGAGGTCACCTTGGAGTCACCAAGACCTTGGAGAAAGTCAAGCAAAGATTCTATTGGGTTGGTTGCCGTCAATCGGTCGCGGAGTGGATTGCCAACTGTGAAGTATGTATCAAAGCTAAAGGACCGAAATCAAGGAGCCATGGCCAAATGAAACAGTATAACTCAGGTGCGCCATTTGAGAGGATAGCCATGGATGTAGCTGGTCCATTTCCTACTAGCAAACTCGGAAACAAATATGTACTAGTGGTTATGGACTATTTCAGCAAATGGCCAGAAGTGTACCCTATTCCAAATCAAGAGGCAGAAACAATAGCAGAGGTGTTTACTAACAATTGGGTAGCTCGGTTTGGTGCACCGATGGAGATACATTCTGACCAAGGCAGAAATTTCGAATCAGCTGTGTTCCAGGAAATGTGCAAGACATTGGGCATTCGGAAAACTCGAACAACTGCACTACATCCTCAGTCAGATGGCATGGTGGAACGATTCAATAGAACCTTGGAAGAGCACCTGAGGAAAGTAGTGGATAAGTTCCAGAAGGATTGGGATACTCACATCTCCTTATTCCTAATGGCATATCGCTCTGCAGTACATGAAACAACTGGTCAGACTCCTGCAAAGGTAATTTTCGGGAATGATCTTCGATTGCCAGCTGACTTGAAGTTTGGGATAAACGCTGATGCAGGAGTAAATGCTCGGAAATCTACTAGCGTTTTGGAAGAAGAAATGAGAGAAATTCACGACCTTGTGAGACAACGGACTAAGATCATGAGCGATAAGATGAAGGCCAGGTACGACAAAGCAATAAATTCGGAAGGTTTTATAGAAGGAGATTTAGTGCTGCTATACAACCCACAGCGTAAGAAAGGTTTGTCCCCAAAACTACAATGTAACTGGGAAGGCCCATACAAAGTCATAAAACGGATCAACGATGTGGTATATCGCATACAAACTATGGGAAGGCCAAGGAATAAGATGAAGGTGGTCCATTTGGAAAGGCTAGCTGCGTTTGGTTCCGGCAATGTGTCTGATCGGGACGATCAGACTTAGGTGGAGGGCAGTGTGGCGATTATTCTCAAGCATGTACCATCCCTAAGTCAATAACACTCCCACCACTAGTTAACACAACCGAGATAACGATGGCTACGCTTATGCATGCAAGCGTATAACTAGGAAGAGGAAGAGAGATGGCGCGAGTGTTTGCGAATACGATGCAAAGAGGAGATGCCAATAAATAAACCGACCCTTCCAGAACACGAAAAGCGAACAATCAAGAAAGTTCTCGGTGCGTAGGCAAGCACCCTGTTGGACTATATAAGGCGGTGACCAAGCAAGACAGGTTGATCAGTTTATTTTCAAGCGTTGTTCAGTGAACTACTGTAAAGTTACCAAACTCTTAAAATTGTTTTGCGTTTATTACTAGTAAATAAAACTAGCTATTACTTACATTATTTGTGCGTGTGTTTATTCGACTTTATAGTGATCGAACCCAGGATTGATAATCAAGGAATAATCGAATTCGTCACAATATGACATCAGCAATCAGAAAACACGATTGTCTCGAATATCGATACCTTCCGACTACTTAGCAAAACAGCTGATGATCTGGGGCATTTGCAAGCAGAACGCCCACATACCACATACTACATCTTAACAATTTCTTCGAAAATAAGTAAATTTGAAAACATTGCAAAAAGGTTATTTTTTGCAGACTTTAAATAAATTCGGTGAGGTAAAACTAATATTAAATAAAATGTCCAATCCATTTGGTGAACCCGACGATTATGAATCAGGTGAAATTTTGGAAGGTTTTCTATGCCCAATCTGTCGTGAGGACCTCAAATCTGCCGAGTTTTTAACTGTGCACTTCGAAAGGTCGCACGCAGAACAACAAGATGCGCTCAAATCTGTCTTCAAGGACATTTTTTCAAAAGCAAAAAACAAAATACGGAATATTGATGAAGCATTTGACTTGTCACGAAATTTGGATAAGAATGCATCAACAAATTCTGCTGGCGGCAGTAGTGGATCGGCGACCGGTACTTCTGGAGCAAATGCTACGTCTATAGCGGAAAGTAATGCTTTGAAAAGGAGTAATGCGCGCACACGAATGAACGTGTTCAATTTTATGGAACGACAGGAAGTCGGCGCTGAACGTAACCATTTAGAGTATTTTCAATCAATACGGAATCCTCGGTTAGAGCGCTATGCTAGCGAAACTAATAAATTACTTATACGTCTGCATAAATTGTTGACAAATTTGCCTGTGGATCCAGTCTTGAGGAAGCAACATGAGCGTAACGTGAGCTTTTTGATAGTCAATACTAAATACATACCGTCTAGAGAAATGATTAATTTGTTTAAACCTTTTGTAGATTGTAACTTGGCTTGATGGTAGTTCTGTAAAGTTATGTCCAAGCTGCGCCAAAAATTTTTACATTGCTCGGCGGCAGCATCATTGTCGCCTATGCGGAAGTATTATGTGCAATGATTGTTCCAAGTTCCTATCCATAGAAACAGCACGTATGTGATTCGTTAATGTATACTCTATAGGTGTTATTAGTAACATAATTTATGTTCTATCATTGCAGTACAACTAGCCAGTTTAGCTACATCCCAAAAGGAAGCTATAAAGCAAATTCAAACTTCGACGGAGGCAAACTCCTCAAATCCACCACAGCAAGGTCTACGTTGTTGCGATCATTGCTTATGGTTGTTAGAGACTCGGCAAGAAATGCATGAGAGTCGCACTTTTCATCCGCTGGTATCGCAAATTTATGCCGATATACAACAGTTACGGAAGGATGTTCTACCCGATGTTGAAATGTATTTAAAAATTATTGATAGTTTATACGAAGGTGAATCGATTTTCACTATACCTGATGCAAGTGCATTACGTGGTAAAATCGGGCAAATGGCTGAAGCTATTGACTTACGTAGTAAACGTATATTAGCGATACACTGTCAACAGGGCAGTAGAGAAGAGGCACTGAAAAAATCAATACGTTTATCATGTATTCAGTTAATTAAAGATCGAATGCTCTCTTTACCACCATTGCCAGCTGAAGAAGAAATACGTAAAATACAAGAACGAAAACGTATGGAAGCCGAACAACGTATCGAAACTGAGCGACGACAGGCAATGGAAGCATATGAAAGGATGACATTAGCAGCTAACGCTAGTAATGCACCGGATACCGCAGCAGAAAACCATCAAAATAATAGTAACTATGCGTATGGGGTAAGTTGTTGGTTAAATAAAAAAGCAAAAAAATATATGAGAAAGTAAAACATTCTTTTTTTTTCAGTCCGATTTGCGCTCTTTGGATAACTGGTCGGCGCAGCCAGTAAATGTGTCACAATGCGATGATCCGCTCATAGAACAAATAAATATTATAAAAGGGTATATAAAACAAGCCCGCAAAGAAATGAATTTTGAAGTGGTAGAGACTTTAGAATTGAATTTACGTGAATTGCAACGAGAGTTCTATGAAAGACAGCGTGTATCGATGGACTTTAATTCAGATATGGGGAAAAACGAAACGTCACCAGCTTAAGGTAGTATTCCATTTATTTGTATATCAAGGAATCCGTTTCTACGATTAAGCAAAGGGCATGTATTAATATGATATAAGAAAATTGCTACCCAATCGCTTACACCATTTATTTTACTTTAAGGACAAGTTTTTGAGCATGTCCCTAACCAAAAGTGACAAGTTCAAGCTCTGGTAAACTTAACTGTAGTGAAAAATTAGACAGGGTTGTATCACTGTTAACAACAACAACAACAACAGGGTTGTATCGACAGCCCTTGGTCGGCTAAAACCCGAGTCATTCCCCTACGAAGAACTGGCTGCTGTGGGTGGGAATGTAGTCTAAGCTGCAGTTGAATCTTGCCACTTCAGCCGTTTAAATTAAGGTGAAAGGCGTAGCCCATTTTTTATGGCATATCCCATAGAAATAATAAACTAAAATATGAGATATTTTAAGTAGTTTAAAACACATATGACGACTATTAATGCTTCAATAAATGGATACTTTTGTAAATTTTAATATATGTACATATTGAAATCGTTCAAATGTGTAAAGCAGATGTTTTAATTTTCAAGAACCATAAAATAATTGTTTATTAAAATCTAAAACTACTTTTAATTTGGAGTAACTTCCTTTACAGAAAGCATTAAACCCACTGAATATATGCTAATTGTCAACATTTTCCTTTTTCTTTTGTATTTGAGATATATGTATGTATTTTAAACACGAAGGATGTAAGTTTAGTTTCTAAATTGTATTTATTTTTTATTATAACAGTCAATATTACAATGCTTATAAAGTTTACTATTTTACTGTTGTTAAATTTTAAGAAAATTGTGCATTAAAAGTGCGTTTGGAAATAGACACCTACTTTTGCTTATTAATGTATACGAGATTTTAAACACAAGGTAAAGCAAATGCAAAAGATCGTTGGTAAATGGCTAAAATGCCCTATTGTATTCTTTTTTGGTTCCTGATTTTAGATGTACGTGTGTATATTTATGCAAGTACTTTAAGCTTTGAGCCCATGTGCTTGCACTAAAGCTTTAACTTTTTCTACATAAGAGGTCATAGCATCATCCTTTGATGTGCCTTTGCGATTGTTCCAAGCCTCCCATTTTGCTTTGCCTTTGAAATCCAGAAAACCAGGTTTACCTATAAAGGAATAATAAGCATACCAATTTACAATAAAGCATATTTCTTATAAATAAAACAGTTGTGTTAGTTACAGCTAACCAGTGTTGCCAGAATTTTTTCAGCAATCCAGCTAGATACGTTTTAAAATGTGTCAATATCACAATTTTCTTCATTATCCGCTGAATTAGCATAAATATTAGAATTGCTCACGAGTTGAATGAGATCTTTTCCCACATCGGAAAAAGCTAAAAACAGCCAAACAAATTTCTGGAAAAGGTTAAAAAAAAAAAGCTAGCAGCTAAATTCCATTTTTTCCAACTAAACGACAAAAAAAAGGTAGATCTAGCTTGAAAACAGCTAAAATGGCAACACTGCAACTAACCCTAAACGGGTGATTGTCCTTACATTTAGCGCGTTAAGATGTTGTATTAACGAAACTGAGTTCTGCTTAGTCAACTGAACTAAAAGTAATTGTTTTTGCGCTCCGAAAAGCAGAGTCAAATATAGACACCGAACATTCGAGGTGGGTACCTCTAAAAGTTATATTTGGCTTCTGATAATATATTAGTTAGGAACTAACTAGATTTAGATCCCCAGATATATGTAAATATAAAGAGAGTTGCAAGTGGCATTTCAGCCACGTCATTTCTATGGTCCATAAACGTGAAATATTTCTTTCGACAGTCATGCAATCTCAATAAGGAAAAATTAGCTAATAAATGATCAATCGCATCAGTCATAAACATCATGCGATGAGTTATATCAAAATATTTACACCTATACATACTTATTTAATCTTTGTCTTACCGGTGTTGCAATCTCCCACCGTTGCCTGTTTGTACAAACTGTATAATTCTAATAAATCATTATCGGCTGGTGTAGAGGTTAAATTCTTAACATTCTCAGCGGCTTTATCAAAATCCTGAGGAAAGGAAGCAGAGAACAAGGTCAAATATTCAACAAATGCAGTGCAAATTTCGGTGTCCGCAGCGAGCTAAAAAAGGTCATTTGCGGCCGCACCCTATCGATTGCTATGGATACTCACCTCTTGAGTGGCCATTTTATATATCTTCTGCTTTTTTGTATTACTGTGTGTTGAAATAGATCTGTAAATATATATTTAATAATTATTTAGTGAAAAAATAATAATACAATTTAGGTATACACTTGTAAAAAAACAAGTTACCTTCTACGTGTTTAACGTTCGATTTATAATTGATGAGTAAAATTCACCGGGTGTGTGTTTTCTCATAGAATCGATAACTGTAATGTAGCCGTATCGATAAATGGAAAATTTTTACCGCTGTGCGTGTTTTACCTCACGCACGCGCGGAAATTAAACTCAATCTAAATCCAGACACGTTTTTATGCGATTGTACCAAATAGTAGCAAAGTACATGAGGGGATAGCTTAAGGTGCCACAAAGAGGTTTTATTGTTTTTGTGTTTCAAAGCTTGAATAGGGTGATAAGGCAGTCATTATGCTACTGTCGCTATGGCCTACAATTACCAAGGTTTTAAACTCAAAACATGGGACGGGTAATACCATGGTATTCAGAACGCTTCTTCGAAGCCGACTTCCTTTAGGAATACTATAGGACTTCCTTCAGCTTGAGGCATGGTTTAATAATGAAAAGTTATGTAAGTAGCCCTATGTCACCCTGTACTTTTCATCATTCAAACTCCCAAGTTGCTCCTGAAACCAAAAAGTGTTGTTTCTTTCCAAATTCCTTTTTGAGTATTGAAGAAAATTTTAAAAATAGCACTGAAAGCTTTAGTTTCCAGAAAATCGTGTAAGTTGGGTACACTTATCAATTTTGATAGCTCATTTTCTTTACATTCGCTAAAAATTATATTATTTTGGTGCAATTCAGCAGTAAGTTAGTTATTAAAATGCTATTTTTTAATAGTTCTGATTCATTTAACTATGTAATTCTTCTACAGCTCTAGACTATATGTGTAACTGTTACAAGAGAGCGTTACAGAGAGATTTTTTACGTAAGTGTTCACTTGTCATTGCATTTATGTTATTTTTGAAATTTCGCAGGATTCGCCTACAACACAGCCGTTAACAGCAGAAGTAAGTGCACGAAGAAGAATTGCGCTAAATGTTCACACTCCATTCAATGTGCTTTATGCGAAAGATGAAAGTCAATTTGCTCCAGACAAAATCCCGCTAGAAACAGGCCCATTAGTTTTTTTAAAACTTTTTCCTTTGCTGTTCACCCCCTAGGGTGTCCCGCAGCCACCGACACTCCAGCTTAGCACCGCCACCTATTTTAGATGCCGACGACTGGCGATCTCAGAGTGTTAATAACAACAACAACTGGCGATAACATTATTGACCATCTCTTACAGTAGCCCACATCTACTTTTGACTGCAACGACCCTTCTGGGTGTGAGAAATGCCTTCCCCATCCCGCCATACCCACTTCCCCATCTAGTGCCAGCACCAACACGAATGCAAGTCAATGATGGGCTAGTTACCTGGTTACTTTCACTATGTGTATTAGCCAGTCTCAGTCGAATGCAATTCTTGCCTAGGCTTATGTCACTTCCTCATATGCTCTGGTTTTTTGGCAGGAACATACACATACCAATGAAAATCAGCTTACCAATTTTTATTGAAATATCCTGATAAAAGTGCGAGTAATTACCTTCAATAAGAGCAGAGTCTTTCTACTGAAAAGTGGGCTGTGCCACGCTTACTTCATTACGTTTGCGAAATATTACTATATTAACTTGAACAGTCATAGAAAGATTTCTTTTTAAATTTTACAAACAAATTTTTCAGAACTATGTTAAAAAAGTAAATTACAAAATATTCGATATGTAAAAATTCCCGTGTTACTACGTCCGAAAAGTAGGTGTGATATATATATTTTTTTAAGTTATCGTTACTATCAAATACAAATTTTATTTATTTACGAACTACACTATACTATATATCTTGTCTTAATTATTTTAGAAAAAATTTTAAATAGAAAACGTAAAGTTATATCTGCATGCAAATATAATGAGAGTTTTTCTGGAACGATTTTCCGTCATCCCTTGTCAATTTTGGTTTGGAGACAAACCGGTTTCGGCGTTGTGCTATCATCAGTGTCCAAATATAATGTCTTAAATTTAATATTTTCATCAATTTACATGTGTTATTCTACTCGATATAACTAACACCTCAACCTAATATAAACGCACAGCGTGAATTTTCTGTCAAAATTGTCTCAAGCCCATACAACTTGTATGAGAGCAACCGAAAAATAATTGCGTGCGCTAAAATCTAATTCAAAATCCGAAATTCGTTTTGCGTGACATTTAGATTTGAGGTTATGTTAATTTTACGCATTGTTGTTTGATAATTTTTGTTATTTTAACAAATTGTTTTACACAAATATATTTTTTTAAAATTTGCACCAAATGTTACAAATGTAAACTTCAACTTCTATATACAATAAAACCATTCATCTTTCGACCAACAAAAGCAGCGCACGGGCTTTTATTTCGGTTACTCAAATAATTGCGTATAGACTTCTGTGCTTTGGTAAACGCTGTGCGTTTATATATGGTTGAGCTGTAAGGCATACCATTTCGTTATGTTTTAATACCTTTTGTACAAAACGGGATCACATTTTTCCCCTTTTTCTCCTCTTTCTTAAAAACAACCTTGTACGCATAGTGTCACATTTGAGAAAAATGCTACTTACAAAACCTCTGGTAATTGAGTCATGATTTTTACCCGCTTATTGATTTTTGTGATTCATATTTTTAGTCAATAAATTATATTTGAAATAGCATGTGGAGCTCTTCGGCCGCTAATTTATGAAAAATATTTATGTATACCGTTGCAAAAACATCTTTGTAACAAAACTACATATTCAATCTGTCGACGAATAGATTGAAATGTACTTAATTTCAATAAACAAGATTGTTAATCTTTTTTTTCCTTCTTTTCATTGCTCCAATAAATATAGATTTAACATAACTCCACTTAGTTAAAAGACACAAGTGAAACTCGCATATCAGAAAGAACAAGTTTCTACCTTTGAGCTGTATGAAATCATTTCTTGATTTCAATTAGTTAGCTAATTTGAGTGCTTAAAGATAAATTCGTTACGTTTATTCGTAATTATGTAAAAATGGTGTTCTGAAATGAATCATTAATTTATATTACTGACTTTCATGGCAATTTGGATTTTGAGCTTTCGGCCATGCTCGCCCCCCTCAACTAGAGACCTGTATCCGCCCCTGTGGCAGATTGTTTGGGGTGCACCACAAAAATTGGTCCTAGAAATTTAATATAAGTTGTGACGAATTCGATGTGTCTTCGATTACACAGGCCGACAAAATGAGACCGATTTTTTTGACCATAAACCAGACCATACTTTCCTCTAAAGGTTTTCGATGCGCTGAATTCAAATCTGGCAGAATTGCTCTATTACGTCAGGATTTTGAGATATCCTAACCTAAATGTACAAAAAACACCGTTTTTGCCTATTTTTGAGGTTATATATAAACGACAGATTTTTTTTTTAAAAAGCACACATAGCATCTTAAAGAAGAAGTCTTTCTCTTACGAATGGCGTTGAGTGTTCAAATATCTTTTTTTTCGCTAAGATAGAGCAATTTATTGTAAGAGGTATGTGTTCTACTGCATCATACCTACGTTAATTAAGTGGTTTTTCAGCTATAGGAAAATTAGCAAATTTATAAACTTTAAATTGCTCTATGTTAGCGAAAAAAAAAGATATTTGAGCAAACTCAACGCCATTCGTAAGAGAAAGACTTCTTCTTTATGATGCTATGTGTGCTTTAAAAAAAAAATCTGTCGTTTATATATAACCTCAAAAATAGGCGAAAACGGTGTTTTTTGCATATTTAGGTTAGGATATCTCAAAATCCTGACGTGATAGAGCAATTCTGCGTCCAGATTTGAATTCAGCGCATCGAAAACCTTTAGGAAAGTATGGTCTGGTTTATGGTCAAATTTCTTGTCGGCCTGTGTTATTAATCCTGGGTCCGATCACTATAAAGTCAAATAAACACACGCACATATATTGTAACTAATAGCTAGTTCTATGTACTAGTAATAAACGCAATACAAATTTGGTAACTTCACAGTAGTTCACTGTTCAACACTTCAAAATAAACTGATCAACCTGCCTTGCTTGCTCACTGCCTTATATAGTCCAACAGGGTGCTTGCCCACGCACTCAGAACTTTCTTGGTTTTTCGTTCTTCGTGTTCTCGAAGGGTCGGTGTTATTTATTGACATCTGCTATTTGCCTTGTATTCGTGAATAGTCGCACCATCTCTCTTCCTCTTCCTTGGAACACGCTTGCATGCATAAGTGTAGCCATCGTTATCTCTGTTGTGTTTAACTAGTGGTGGGAGTGTTATTAGTTGCGTTCCAATCAGATATCCAGATCAGTATCAAGATCAAGATCTCACGGGAACGATACGGATCAGTTGTGTGAGAGTTGTTTGTGTATATATGTGTGTTTATATATGAATGTCTGTGCTACCAAGCAAATAAGGTCTGGCTGTCAGAAAATCGGTAATTGTTTCCTTTAGGAGACAACTGCTAAAACACGTCCGAAATTATCGGGAAAGGTATCAAAAGACACGTTTTGACCTCGGTATTAATAATCCGGAAGCGAATTTTCGAGTTTTTGTTTCAGTGAAGAGATATTTGCCATCAAAGTTGAAAATTTTCTGTCATTTTCATGTGGTTGTTGTAATCACAAATTAGGGTGGATCGAAAAGTGCAAAAAGTGTGTTCTGCGCAGAAATACTGTGGACCGGTGTTCTGCTCATAGATACCTTGGATCAAGCCGCCTATTTGGGATCGGATCCGGGTCATTTTTCGGTTTTTTGCGAATAACTTTTCACTGAAACAAAAAATTGAAAATCCGCTTCCGGATTGTTGATACCGAAGTCAAAACGCGTTGTTTGATACCCCTCCCGGTATTTTTGGACGTGTTTTAGCAGTTGTCTCCTCAAGGAAACAATTACCAGAAAATCTACTACGAAAATCTAAACGAAATTGATCTAGAAATATATAAGGATCAAACCGTTGTTGCATTTACATGCAAAGTTTTTTTCTTTATGAATCTGGATCACTTCTGATTTGAACGCGCCTAATAATTGGTTGCATGGTTGCAACAGGATGAACCGAGTTTTCTCTGCAACCCTGAGTTGTGGTTAGAGCGAGAAAAATCTATTACCATATAAAGAATGAAATTTCAAAGCGTATAGAAGTCATCAAAGGAAAACATTTTCATACAAAAGAAATAGTGGTTTAAATTGCAGAGAAAAGCGTGATATCTGTAAATTAAAAAATAATAAAATAAATAGAAATAGAATTCGTACTCAAAACTCAAGTGCGATCACTTCCGAAAGATTGGGCAGCGATAATTTACGGCTCAAACGATTAGGCGAACAATCAACCATTAAATGATTGTGGGGCTAACTGTTTTTATGCGAGCTATATTAGATCAATTAGAAGGGAAAGAAAATTGCAAATAAGTGCACCTTTCTGTTATCGAGTGCGATTGCAAGAACAAAAAAAAACAAAAATAGGACGTACATACCATAATCTGCTGAAGGTTAACAGCTACCTTTTGTGTTTGCAGCAGCAGCAGCTAAGTTTCTGCGCGTGCATAACAATTGATTGCTTGCCAATCCAGTTCAGAAAAGTACGTAAGTTAGCTAATAGAATACAAAGCCTTGCACCATGTACTATGGTTATACACGTGTATAATTTTTGTTGCCTTTCAAATTTTAATGTAATTGCATAAAAAATTATGTTTTTATTTTTCGCAAATTGTAATCCAATTTCTTTTTTAGCAGAACTAGTGTAATACACTTACATACACAAATATAATTATGACAACAATTAATATAAATTCACGGAAAAGTCCGATGCTTAAAAAGCAGGGCACAGACCAATGGGTGAAGCTAAATGTAGGTGGCACATATTTCCTTACAACAAAAACAACGCTCTCCCGTGACCCAAATTCATTTTTATCACGTCTAATACAAGAGGATTGTGATTTGATATCAGATCGGGTAAGAATTCAACTGTATATGTGTACATACCATGCATATCTACATTTTTATGTATGAGGAGAGCTTAGTAATTATAACCAGTATAAGATACATACATTTATGTATCACATCTTAATCAATGTAAAACATACCATATCTACTTAAGTTAAATTTCGCAATTTTGTAAATTTATTAATGATAACACAGGCCCACAACAATTGTAAAAATCAGACAGAATGATCTAATAAAATTTTTAAAGAGAATTTTCGGCAGCGCACAACCTGAATCTGGCCTAAGATTTCCTAAACTGTTCGTGAAGGCCAACATTTGCCTTAAAAAATCAAGAGTTTTCCGGATATCATGATTTGGTTCTTCAAAGCTTTTGCGATATTTTTAGCATACTTTTAGGCATGCGCTTTCAAAAATTAGGTTAGTATGTACGTGTGGAGTAAAAGCGGGAAAATATATTTTATTTTAAATTTAAGTTGTTCAGTTTAAGTTACTTCATTCTAATTATGTAGCTATCTTTTACTATAAGGATTAGATTGAGATTTTCTTCGTTTGACTCGTAGGTTGTTTTTTTTAGAGCAAAATTAACTTATGAGTTGTAAAGACACATTAACCGCTAAAACAGCATTAGTTTCATGCATTGCAGTTGTTAACAAACAGAACGGAATTAGAAAATCTGACCCCAGAGTTCGATTTAGCCTACCGAAAACTTATTTTATACTACAGATATATGTATATGCTTATATACATCCACCAAAAAATGTTTGGCTTACATAATAAGGCTTATTTTAGTTTATCAACCCTTGTAACCCTTCCGAAACCCATCGGCTTAGGAAAATTTGATGGCTAATCTATGAAGATCACCTCCCACTTCCAATTATCTACTATCCTTCACGTTCGGCCTTTCCTCGTTTGATAAATAATAAATATGAAACAAAAAAATTTTTCTTTGGTTAGGGTAGAAGACAGATCTTGATTGGTGTTAGAAGTGTAAGCGCTAGTCTCGCGATAAGCTTGATAAAGTTTCTGTGTCACAAATTAGCTCGCTACCCGGAGTACCGAGTTTTTCTTTAAAACATTTATTTGTTTCTTTTCTTCGCAGGATGAAACGGGTGCCTATCTGATTGATAGAGATCCAAAATACTTTGCGCCAGTGCTGAACTATTTGCGACACGGAAAGCTTGTTTTAGATGGTGTCTCTGAAGAGGGTGTTTTAGAAGAAGCTGAATTTTACAATGTAACACAGCTTATAACTTTACTCAAAGAATGCATTAACCATAGAGATCAGGTGAGATAAAAAAACTTAAATTGGAAATATAAAAAAAATACAACAAACATTAACCATATTTCTTTTACTTATTTACTTAGCGACCACACGCCGATAAAAAACGTGTTTATCGTGTACTCCAGTGTCGTGAACAAGAATTAACTCAGGTAAGTAAAAAAAAATAAATTATAATAAATTAATGCACTTATAAGCTAATTAAATTCTTATTGATTATAGATGATCTCAACTCTATCGGATGGCTGGCGTTTCGAGCAATTAATTAGCGTTGGCATGCAATATTCAAACTATGGACCATTTGAAAACAATGAATTCTTATGCGTAGTCTCTAAGGAATGTGGTTCATCGACGGGTCGTGAATTGGAGCTTAACGATCGCGCCAAAGTGCTACAGCAGAAAGGTTCTAGAATGTAAGACCATGTGCATTATAATCAATAATAACTCTCATCACTGCAAGCGTATATATATATTTTTATTTATATACATGTATTTAAATATATATACGCATATTAAATAACTTTTATATGCAATTATTTGCGTGATATTTGATAGCGTAATGATTTAAGTTTTATAATGAACAAAATGCAACAAAACGTATTAAAGTAAGTTAATATTATTAGTAAGACTCAAAAGTAACTTAGTGGTTACTTTTAGTAGTATGTACATTGTGAGGTTTTTGTATTACACACTAAACTCTTATAAAATGCATTTCAAAAACATTTATTTTCGGTAAAGGAAATGTTCGTTTTATTTGTAAAAATGTATAGCTGAATAAAACGACAGCATACCGTTTCATATTGTTATAAGCTTACCCAATTGTAAAGTCACAGATTATTTCCGTTTGCGTTACAAGCGTACTTCTAGAATCGCCATCATATTTTATATCATATGGTTCACCTGTGTTCTCGAATTTACTGCAGTTTCATTTCCAATCGTGTTATGAACAAATAATTTCAGGAATTGAACAAAATATTATCTAAGCCTGCAATAAAAACGCTTAATAGAAATTGCATACAAATAATGTTCGTTTAGCGAATTATAAATATAGTCGTCTAATCAAATTAGAAGTTAGAAGTAAATTGCAATCAGTGCTTTTAACGGTCTAAACAAGTAAACTAAAAAAAACATTAGATTGAATACCCGAACGACATAAAAATCAAACTATAAATAAGCAATTACATTTATAAAACGTTCAATGCCACCATATATAGAGTTCCCCACCGAATGTAGCGGTGTGAAAGAGGATGATATCTCAGTTAGAATTTCTTAGCAGAAAAATCACTTTTGCTTGAATTGAAAAAAAATAAAAGTTATGTGACAGTGGGGTTTATTGTAGTTAAGTAAAAAAACAGTAGGGCAAATGGAAACGTTAAATTTATCACAACCAAATAATCGATAAAATCCGAACAAAATATTTGAAATATATATGTATGTATGTACATTAGACTGCATCACTATAAAAATCGTTAGATTTTTTCGAGCTGCATTATGAAATCTGGGTAAATGTTTTGACAGCAGTTATACAACACAAAAGCACATAATGATATACTTCCGGTATAACCGTAGTTTCTTTTAATGAAGTATTTTTAATTAATTAACCGGCAAAGGGAATACTATGAAAGTGGCCTGTTGGCGATAAGAAACGCGAACTGCCTAGGGAGACAAGAGTCATGCTGGCGCAACTTGGTTCTGGGTACTGTAACAGACTAAACTCTTACCTATCCAGACTGAACCCTGACATGCCAAATGTCTGCCCGGTATGCGGCGTGTCTCCCCATGATACTAACCATCTGTTCATCTGCTCAACCGAGCCTACTCTTCTAACAGCAATTACACTCTGGTCCACCCCTGTTGAAGCCGCGAGGTTTCTGAGACTTCCGTTAGAAGAGCCTGATGACAGTGTGGGTTAAGAGGTGATACTTTAGGCAGGTTAAGTAGTCGCTAATACAACAACAACAACAAAGTGGCCTAAAAGTTGAAAAGAGAAATATGCGGAAAGTGGGAGTCAAAAGAAATAGGCTGGCAGAGAAAGAGAGAGGTAGAGCGAAGGCCGGAAAAGAGTGCAGAGTGAAAAAGAGTGTAGAGGGAGAGGAAGTACAACAAAAAAGCGAAAAAGGCTACTCAAAAGAGTGCTCTAGAGAGTTACGGCAGGCGCTAGAGAAAGCTAAAGTACACAACGGATAGAAGAGTGTGAGTACCAGGGAGGAAAGTGAAGAGAGAGATATTGAGAGAACCGAAAAAGATATTTGAAACAAGAGCATACGAATTTTGATAATAGACTATGGCGACTTTAACGTTCACCTATTTTGGTAAAAAATATCGATCGATAGTCAATAAATAATAACAATGCAACATTTGTAGCCGATAATAGGAATAAATGAAAGTAGAACGCACAAATAAAACCAGTTTAATGTCACCATTGCGACATTGCATTTTTGACATATTTATAATAAAAAAATACAAAACTCCATCAATACATACTTATACGAATTATTAATTGTTAAAGTAATGATAGTAATATGCATGCGCATTTGTAATCAATGTGTAGTTAACTGATATACTAATGATAACGCATGCACTTATTCGTGAATATATAAATAAACTTATATATGTAGCGGTTATTTAACAGAATTCGTCTACATACAATTGAAATAATAGTAATATATATGGCATCGTAAAATAATAAAAATCTGAAAACAGAAAAATTGTATATAAATAATTCATAAAAACTAGGAAGTAAACAAATCAGCCTATACTTTGTTTACGACGCTCACAATTTAATAACGTTTGTTTAGCTAAACAAAAAAAAATATTGAACAAATCGGCTACAGAATTTTTTTTATTTAAAATACCACTAACTATTTCGCGCTCCTAGACTGGCATCTGTATTTAATTTTATGTCTTCTTCACATTACATAAAGAAAAAACACACATTTAAAATCACAAGCAAGTTCGAACACATACATGTATATATATATACATATATATAATTATAATTACTATGGTATGTATCTAATACTTGATGTAAATAGTAGTAGAATTGATACACAGCACACTTTTGATTAACTAAGCTTTTATGTTGTGATGACTGTTTTGTTTCAAACAACAAGGATAAAAAAGCCCCTAATCTGATCCAAAATCCAACCTGATTTACAACAGCATTGAGGATTACCGAAAGAAAAGCAAATTCAAAATATATAAAACTCGTCTCGTTATCTAGGCTACTTGGCTACTACACCTTTTACACTTCAAATTCAAACAAAATAAATTTATATTCAGAAAGTTACTATTCAATTTGAAAAGCTAAAATTCTACTTCAAAGTTCCAAATTTTCACAATTTGAAATAAAAATTTTTCGGAAACTTAAACTTACTTAGACTTAAAATTTTTAATTCGAAAGGACCTTAATGCCAATAATCGAGTTAATTTGGGATTAACATGCTGTGTATCAAGGCTATTGGTGTGCCATTGCTTTTAAAGTCGCGTATGCATGCGATTGTGAATGCTTAACAATCTGCAACTCTTTATTCTACTTCACAACGTGTTTCATTCATTCATTAAATGGCGCCGGACTGCCTAGCCTATTTTCGTCTTTTCGTAACAAACGACTTTAGTCATCCTTTCTTAATTTTTTTAAATCCTATCTACTACGTTTTGCACACGGGAGCCTCCTGCCAAGTCTAAAAGAGGAAAACGGGCAAGTAGTGAGTGGGAGGTCGCTCACTGGCCTACAAACCGGTCACATAACAATGTAAGACCGGCAAACGAGTCTGCCTATGGAAACATTTTATATGCTTGTCGATGTCTAAATTAATATATTCTTATCGTTAGTTGTCGATTTTTGCATTCTTGCCCATCCTTTAACCACTTATCGATTCATGTGTTCTTGACGATTGTTTCTTGATCTGTAAATTTTATCAGAATTTCATAGTTTCATATAGATATTTATAGAGATGAAAGATTTTTTATTGCAGCCACCCCAATGCATTTATTGTAATTAAAATTATATTTCATCTGCACTTATCGATTTTATAAATTAGCTTAGGTTTATATCAATTATTATGTTTGGTCGAATTATATCTATCCAACCCTTCCCGCCAAAATAAAGTAACCGATAATTTTTTTTTCTTTTATAAGAATTAAGTGATCCCCTCCCACGCTTTTAGTAAAAAAAATGTATTCTCAAACATTGAAATACATTTAAAGATTAAAAAAAAGAGCTCAAAATAATACCACAAACGCGAAAATGAAATTTGTAAATAAAATTTTAGTACAAAACAAAAAAAACGACAAACTGTTCCACTTTTTCAAATTTTTTACGCTTTAATGAGCTTGCGCTAATTTTTTTCGAACCGAAATAAATTTTGTATACGTTAAATTAAACTAAAATAATTCTTAATTTCATAAAAAATTTATTTTTAAGCTTACCATTAAAAAGAACTAGATAAAACAACTTTAGTTTTTGAATTGGTGTTGTTTTCTTTTGATGAAAAAATAATTTGTTGAACATTTTTCTCAAGTTTTTTAATCCACTTTTATTTTGAATTTCTAACAATTTTTTTCTTATGTTATTAATGCTATTTTACTTTTGTAGAATTTTTTAATAAATTTCTTAGATTTTCAGATTAAAAAAAATAAATTTTTACTAATTTTTTTAATTTGCAGTTTTTAATTTTTTAGTTTTAGTTTAAATGTTTTAAAAAAGTAGCACTTTTAATTCTTACTATACATAAATTGTTTGTTATGATTTTGAAAATTATTTGAAATTTAAAAAAAATTATTTGAATCTTGTATTAAACGCAGTCTTTCCTAATCATGCTTCTTGAAATTTTTTCTAAAATCTTAAGGAAAAGTTAAGTTTTTCATCTATTTACTTAAAAAAAATCAATAAAAAATTATTTCTCATTTTTTTCTTAATCATGGCGATTTTCCTTCTTGTTAATTTTAATCAAAATTTTCTATTCACATTAAATTTAAACGATTAGATTGGGTTCCTGAGCGTGACATTGCCGAAGAATTTTTTATTATTTTAACATCAAACATTTTTCTTAAAACATATCGAATTAAAACAACACTTAGCATAGTTACAAAAATTTATTAAATTTCTTGTTGCTCATATTTTTGTTTGGTTTTTTTCTTTAATTGCAGTCTCGGAATTTAAAGTAGAATCGAAATGTCACACCGATGCCACCATCTCACCACAACCACCGCCATCTTCCCACACCACCCTATAGAATCACGAAGTAATGAGCGAACTTGCGTACTAGTGCTACTACAACAACAATGCACCATCATAATTATTTTCATCATCATCATCATTTATAGCAAACCCCGCAACCACAATCACCAACACAATAATTAACAAAATAAAAAAAAAAAAACACAAACTCGTAACACTCAACCACATTAACGCCGGCTTTTGCTAGCAAGCACCATCACAATTGGCAACTTAAACTGCAGCAAATACAAGATCGGTATAAAAACTCAGCTATAACAAATAACTATCGATTTTCCTTATTTTGCTTTAATTTGGAATAATTAAATAATAAGAAGCAATGCGTTAATAAATCTGTGCTCAATTGTTACACATACACACACCCAATGGCATATTTACATCTAATACACATACATGCATACTATATACATTGTATAAATACTTGTGAAATGATTATTAAAAGACTATATATACTCTAAAATTTTTCACCAACGATACCATTTTTTAAAAAAAAATATTTTTACTATACATAATTGTCACTGAACGTGAGTCGAAAAATTAAATGCAACAAAAATGTGAAAAAAAACTAGAAAAAGTACGATTTGAATTTAGAGTGATAAATAAGCAAGAAAAAAGAAAATAAAATAAAATAGTTCAAATTTAAGTTAAATTGTATGTATGTATATCGGCAATGTTTAAAAGCGCATTAAATGTAAAATTGTTGTCATACGATCCACACGTAATGCAATTTAATTTTTTACTTTAAGTTTAATGAAAAAGAAGATTAAGAAAATAATAAGAGAATAGCCATTCATTTCGATAGTCATCATCATAGTGATATACCGAAATTATTTTCGATAAAGTTATCGTTAGTTTGCTACCACTATTATAAGAAGCTTCAATGTTGTAGCTGCTAGAAAATTTATATTGCTTGGCTAGAGATGCACCGTACATTAGGGTAATCCTGCAATGTGTAGAACGAAATTAAGAAAACTAAAACAAGAAATACTAAAAGGATAACAAATATTTATATGCAATATTTTAGTGAATAAAACGACATAAACTTTTTTTCATTACATTGAAATTACATTGTTTAGAAGCTACTTGAGTTTACAAGAAAAAAAAAAATATTGGCTTAATTTTGCCATGAATAAACTCCGGTTAATACAGAACAACAAATATAATGCTATACATGTATAGCAAAATAATACATACATCCAAAAGTTAATATATACAAACTCATGCAGAAATTAATGTTTTAAAAGGATGTAATTAATTTATTTTAACTTTGGTTTGGTGCGCCTTTAACTGATAGTGGGTGTGGCTGCACTATTTCACATTGATTTTAGTAAGCAAGTTTTAATTAGCATGAGTTTAAGCATATAATCAGTTATGTAGTTTTTTTATAACTATAAATCTTTTTATAAACCTGCTCAAGCGATCTCAAAACCTTGCAGCTCACGTGGCCACAATCAGTTAAGGGTTAACTTAATTTTTCGCGCTTCATTTTTGCACTTTTTCCATTTCAATTATGTTGTGCTGCAATTAAAAATATACGTAAAGTCGATATTTGGTATAATTAAATTGATTTCTGAATTTTTAAAGAACGATCGTGGAATCAATTTAATTATTAAAGAAGTTAATTCCTTTTTTTTTAGCGCAGCATTATCAATAAAAAGGCTTCAAAATCTTATTGAACTGATTGTAAATCTTGCTTACTTCTTGAACCCTTTATTCAGATAGAGCCTTTTTGAACTGACAGGTGTAAGTACGTTATCGATATATGCACATACATAAGATTGTAGCCAAAAATAAGTTCGACGTACGATCTCTAATTGAAGTATTTTTGAAACAGTTTCGAAGAAAATGAAATCCAGTTTCCCATCTCACCCGAAAACTGTGGATAAAAAAATTGTTTATTTTATTTGTACCCTCTTTAATCAACGCTTAAATCGATACATCGATGTTTTTGCTATTGAGTAAACTATCGATACATATTAAGCATACCGTTTGTATTCTACTGCTACAAAATAAGTAACTTTCCTGCGAATTTCTTCACGTTTTTCACCACGCGGAAGTTAACAACGTTGCCGACTAAATCTAGGGCCATCCTAAACACGACTTGAACCGCTTAGATGAGCCAACTATTAAATATACACTTCGATGGCATCACTGACTGTCAGCTATCATATAATTGGACATGGGTTATGCGCAATGCTAAGCCACGAGTTAGGGTCCTAGAATATACCGGCAGCAGTGTCAAAAGGTCAAAGAAATCGTTACCGCACAATCGGGTTGGTACCAGAAGGTGTTAGTACCCGAGACTGCCAAGTTAATTTCGGCTTTTTATTCGGATCGGATAAAATGCTTAGTTAATCGGAATTAAGTTGATACATGCCAACACTATTAGATTTAAAAAATATATATAATCAGAATTGATTTTCCTTAATTTATTCAATATGAAACTTCATTTAATTTGTTTGCTTTTTCTAATGAACCTAAATTCAAAATCACCCTGCAATCTCATTTGATAATTTCATTCTGTATAAAATAAATAAAAATATAATTCCGACTGATTAAAAGAAGCTTTGTTTTGCCGCACTTCCACTGAATTCAGCGCCTTAAAGTGTGTTGCGTTGTATGCATGAAACCAGCAGCTATCAATTAATGTAATTTGTTTGCTTTTGAAGGGAAATAAGCTAAGCTCAAAAAAAAAAGTATTTTAACTAGATATATTATGCAATGAAATAAGTAAAAGAACAGTCTACAATAAGTATATAATAAAGAGAAAAAAGCATATACATATATTCAAGCGATATTATATATACTGTAAAGCATTTTTTCGGATATTCACATACACATACATATAGCGTAATAAAAGCCTACACATACAGACATTTGTGTAATATTATTGTATAATTTGTAAGCGCTTATATAAAGGATATAATAATTAAATAAAAATAACACCCTTTTTCTATAAAAACAAGAAAACAGAATTGAAGCATTTTATTTTGCGGATAAAGCGGTGTGAGTAAGTTCCTTGCTTAAGTCTTTTGTTTTAAATGGTATCAAAGCTTAAAATTATTAGAGCAAAATTAAAATTAAACGATTTGGTTGCAATTTTGTACATATATATTAAACCTTATTTCAAGCTATTTAATTTGGTGTTGCCACCTATTTTGAATTATTTAAAAAATATAGAAAACATCTGTATTTAGATCAGACCTGTTAAATAATGATTATTAATCGTAATTTAATGATTGATTACCAATTAGTTTAAATTTTTAAAATTATTATTTTCTAATTAAATTAAAAATAATCAAAAAAAAAAATTCATGATTTTTTCACGATTATTAAAAATAATCAAAAAAATCAAAAATAATCAAAAAAGCTGTTTTTGATTGTGTTTGATTATTTTTGATTTTTTTAATTTTTTCAGTATTGTAGAAGAACATAAATACATATATATGTACATGCACATAGTATGTATAGGATATGCATAATGCTCCTTTGCACCAATCCATGTACATATACATATATAAGTATAGCACATCTTTACATGTAATAAAATTGTAACAGGTCGATGTCTGTACATTGAAGATATTCAAGAAAAACTGAGAGGAGAGGTCGTTATTGGACCAGCTAAACCCAAATCTACAACTTTTAGAATTTTGGTCTGTCTGTCTGTCTGTCTGTCCGTCTGTACGATTGTGCGCGTATCACGCAAAAACTACTGAATACAATTGCATGAAACTTTCACCATTCTATCTTTTAAAGTCTAACTTAAAATTTAGGACAACTTTCATTTGGATATCTCACCCAGTTCCAGAGTTATTGACCGAAATGTGGGAAAAATGTGAACAAAAATGTGGTTTTTTTACCATAACGCCCGTGTCACACGAAAGCAACTGCATAGAAATGAATGAAACTTTCAATAATCATTTTCTAGACGTCTCTCCTAAAATTTAAGATATCTTTCACCTCGATATTTTACCCGGTTCCCAATTTATTGACCTAAATGTGGACCCAGGGTGACTGTATGATTTGTGCTTTTAAGGCGGAACAAAGTTCGGCGGGTCAGCTACTATGTAATACGTAGTGCCCACAGTGGTATAGAGGTAGTGTGCCTTACCACCCAAAGATACTAAGTTACTCAAAACAAAATGGGTATTTCGGATAAAGGAGGATGAAAACGGGTTGCCGAAGCATTATAAGGCACGCCTTGTAGTGAAGGGATACCTACAAAAGGAAGGCGCCTTGGCACTCACTACACTGCTAGCAGCAAAAAGTTCGATATAGTAAAGGACATACATGCCTTAACACGCATATATTATGTACATGTGAATGTATATAAATTAACTTTAAGCATCTCCTATACATACATAAATGTGCGCCTGTTTTTATATAATCACTTATAAAATTTTTTCCTTATACCTAAATATATGGTTTGCTTAGCGCTCACGGTCAATTGTAGACCCCATGACCCCCTAAGTGTACGTAGGCACATAGATGTATGTATGTATATACACAAATGTTTATATTTTTTACAACAAAGCTGAAAAATAATAAAATAGGGATTTCGATTACTTTTGATTATTTGTGATTCTTTTTGATTTTTTTTTTGATTTTTTTTAATCCTTATTAATTAGTAATTGCATTTTCTCGAAAACCAATTAAAATAATCATTAGCAATTAGAAAATCCGTCTAATCAATTGATTACTAATTACTAATCAAATTTAACAGGTCTGATTTAGATGTAACGAAGGGAAGGTAATTTTAGTAGTTTTTTTGATTAGCTAATTTTTGTTAGCGTTGCCAACTGATATTAATTATATATTTCTGTTTTTATACATCACATTTTGTTTTGCAGATAAAGCAGTGGAAATAAGTTCGTTGCTTAAGTTTTTTGTTGCATTAGGTTTAAATTTTGCATATATGTATATAATAAACCTTTTTTCAAGCTATTTAATTTGGTGTTGCCACAGAGTATTTTTTAAGAATTAATTAAAATATCCAAATACGTTTATCGAAAGAAAGTAATTTTTAGTAGTTTGTCAATAAACTAGTTTTTGTGTAGGGTTTCCACCTCATCTTAATTATATATATTCATTTTGTATATCATATAGATAATGGCTGCCAACTATATTATTTTTTTTATAAATTAAAGAAAATACGCGTCAATAAAAATTTTCTGAGATGCGTTGCCACTGAGTATGCTTTAACACAGCCTGATTATTAAGTTATCTGGTTAAACTCTATATTTAATGATGAGCTGTATGAACTTTACGCAGACGCCGACATAGTTCAGCGAATTAAAACACAGCGGCTTCGCTGGCTAGGCCACGTAGTGCGAATGAGCGAAGATGCTCCAGCCCAGAAGGTATTCTTATCGGCACCCGCCGGTGGAAGCAGAGGAAGAGGGAGACCACCACTCCGATGGAAGGACCAAGTGGAGACCGATTTGCGATCCCGCGGTGTTTCCAATTGGCGCCAGTTGGCGCAACGAAGAAACGACTGGCGAGCTATGTTGGACGGTCAAAATCGCCCAGGCGGTTAGATGACCATTTAAAGAAGAAGAAGGTTAAACTCTATTTCTTTCTAGTGTATTTTGTTTTTGTAAATTGAGTAAGAGATGTAAACACGTTACCAGCTAACCTGAACCAGGACCACGTGAATATAATAATTCCCAAACGGATTACCCACCATATCCCGCCCGACCGGCGCGAGGGGCACATCCGCTAGGTCTGTTAATCGTCGAGATCTAAAACTGCTCAGCCACTGAGAAAACCTCATCAGCTAAGTAAAGCAGATATAAGATAGATTATACATACATTAAGAAATAACTAGTTAACAGAATAAAATTATTGTTAAAAGTTAATATAGAAGTCAAAGAATAAGAAACAATTAGTAGCTATGTATTTAGGATAGAAAGAATTGATTTTTTTATGCTGAAAAGCGAGTCTGAGATATCAAATCTACCAGAAAGAGAGTTATAATCTTGACACAAACAGCGAAAAGGCGCATTTAACTGAAAATTGGTTCGGCACTGTTTTAAGACTAGAGGTTTAAAATGCCTTGAAGGACGAGACGGTACATTGAAGTTCACTTCACTTAAAAGAAATGGGCTGGAGAGTGAACCATTTAGCAATTTAATCATAAAAACAGTTCCAAGCATTTCCCTCCGAATAGAAAGTGTGTGCAGATTAATGAGTTTTAAACGATTCGTATAGGGTGGCAGATTATACAAAGGATCCCAATGAAAACCTCTTAGGGCAAATAGTAAAAATTGTTTCTGAACTGATTCTAGGCGATCTACATGAACCTGTAACGTGGGTTCCAAATTATAGAACCGTATTCAAGTATCGGTCTGAATAATGTAGTGAAGAGGGTTTTAGTTACATAAGGGTCGCTAAATATCCTCATAAATACCTCAGTGGTACTACTATCTAAGTGCGTTCATCCATTTTTCAAATTTAAATTGCAAACAATTACTGCAGGTTGCTACCAAAAAAATTTGAACCAGCGAGTACAGTGTTATAATAACATTTGACTCGCATTAATAAAGTTACCTAAAATCTACTACCTTTGCAACAGGTGAGCTAAAATTAGACACTCACCTTCGCTTACACTCTCTCGCGTTGTAGGTTCGGTAGAGAAAACTCACCTGGTGAGAAACTCGTAGCATGAAAGGTTTTGTTCAACTGGCATTTTACCACAGTTAATACGACATGCCAACAGTGCGATTTAGTTTTTAACGAATCAGCGACAATTGCGGACGTGAAAAGTCGATGCGGTAACGGTTTTATTAACAACAAAACAATTTGGTGTTTTTTGTATTTGTTTTGCTACTGCGTTTCATACAAATATTTCATTGATAGTTTCACGTTTTTACTTAAAAGTGGTTTACAAAAAACCAAACACACTGAGAGTTGCTACTCGGCAAGTTGAGACTTGCAACTCGTATTTAATGCATTTGCCTATTGAGACGTGTTACAGTTTCGAATTGGTAAAAAACAAGAAAAACAAAATAAAAAATTTTTATGCTGATGTGACTTTTGTGTATAAAACTAAAATGTGTAAATATGTTTAGCAAAAAAAAAAAACAAGTGTCAACAACAATAGCTGCAATGTACATAACATAGTAATAGAAGCACATAAAAAACAAAAACAACAATAGTAAAGACCAGTGTTTGTATGTTTGTGTTTCGGGGGAAAAAGTCTTTTTTTAAACTCACCGGAAGGTAAATAAACGTAACAATAAATATCAATGGAAATGACGTATATACATGGGTTTGTATGTTTGTGTGTATAGATATGGAAAATAGGCTGCACTTATGCAAATACATCACTTACATACAAACGTACGGACAAACATTCATTCATTTAAGGCGCGTTCGCAGCAAATAACTCTTTTGTGGGTGTGAATTGATCTACATTGTTGTGGAATGTTACTGCTATAATTAATGTATGTTTGTATGTATGCACATAAATAAAATAACAACAATGAATAATAATAACCAGAGTAATACTTAGTAAAATAGTGAAATATTTTGTAGCAAATACATACAGTGACTGTCAAACAAATAGCACCAAGAAACCAAATGAAATTATTTCAAAACTATGAATATTTCCTTGAATAATTTTTATTTTCAAATTTTTTGCAAGCCAGTGCAAATGAAGTGCTTCATTTGTTTTTTATATTTTCTCCACACTCTCATACAATACTCTTTTATGAAAATTTTGCCTCGAACAAATAAAAATATTTCAGCATTGCGACCGCTGCGTGGAAGATCACTAGAGCTCTGATAATCGACTAATCGAATAGTAGACTAGAACTGAGTTCCATCACCTTCATAAACATGCATTGCAACTATAGAAAATGTTGAATTTTTATTTTTATTTAAAAAATTTTATTTATCAACCGGCAGTATTCGATTAGTCGAAATCGAAAAGTTGCTATTCGATTTTCAAACAGCTCAATAGTTGATATTCGACTAATCGATTAGTCGGATAATCGATTGTAAACAAGAGCCTTAAAGATCACCGTATTTCAATGTTTTTAAAAAACTACTTCAGAATTATTTTAAAAAACTGCCAGTTTCAAAATTCGATTCAAAAATGCCCTATCTCAGCAGAAATTGTATTAAATTCTTTTTGAGATTAAGCATTTTTAAAACTCTATGACATGGTGCTTTTGAAAAAAATCAGTGACAGGACTTTGAAATGGGGCGATCTTCGACACGCCAATAGCTTTTGAGCTCTTTTTGGATTTGTTAGACCACTTCGGGTTGACTTGGCTGCATAGCTTAGCCGCCATATTCATAATAAATAAAAAAGCTTTTATTATTAAAAATTTGTATGGAAATGTCATTTTAAAAAGCTTTGTAAACCAATTTTTTTTTTATGAATAAGGGGGTAAGTGTTCACCAAAGATGATTGAAGTTAACAAGGCCAGAAAATGTGAGAAAGCTCGAGGCTAGGCAAGAGTTTCTGTTCCACTTGGTGGGGTGTTACTTTTAATTTTTAAATTTTTCCTAAAAACTGGCGAAAACTACAAAGCTTTATGTCTACTCAGAACGGTAAATTTCTTCTGAGAAGTGCGTGCCTTTTTGAAAACTTGTTTCTAAGGCTTTTATAATATTGCTTGTCCCGGGATGTGAACCTGTTAGGCAAGTGCCACGAAACCACTAAATACGATCTTTTCACTTAACTGGGAGAAATTTTCTCAAAAACCAAATTATTCAATTTAGCTTCCACACTGAAAATCAATTTTTTCCATCATTTAATTGGGGCTTAACCGCCTAGACGATTTTGGCCGTTAAGTATCAGCGCCTGTAAGTCCTCTACTTTTAGGGATAACTGTAGATAATTGGCCACTCCAAAGAAGGTCAAACCATCCTTAAAGTGATTTTTCCACAGTGAGGACTTCCTCTTTCTCTGTTTCAGAAATCGATAGGCAAAGGTTCCCGTTCGGATCATTATTGTCCATTCTCATAACATGAGCCCACTAGCAGAGCCTTTAATAGGTCATATCTCCGCATAGCCCATGAAGCTCAACGTTAAATTTCGTGCGATACTCTCCATTGGATTCACGAGAAGGAATACACATCTTTCGAAGAATTTTCCTCTCGAGCACTCCAGGACCATCCCATCTTGTTTCAACACCGTCCATGATTCCCAATGATAGATGAAGACCGGTATGATGGGAGAGTTATTGAGTTCGATCTTTGTTGAGAAGCTTTTGCTGCTCAACTTAGTTCAAAGTAGCACTTCGTGGCCACTGAATTTATCGGCTGATTTTTTTTTTGATATTAAAGCTGTTTCCCAAATGGGAGAAGCCTTTCATATTTTGTCTTGCTATCGTTCAACGCAATACTCACCCCTTTCTTTATTTATGCGGACCAGAGAAGGCAGAAGTTCAAAGACACCAATAGCTTCATCATCCGTCAGCAATTACCCTCTCTTGTAACAGGTGGTACCATTTTCTTCTAGTAGGCGGATTAGGGGTTTAGGATACACAACAGCAATAAGTAGGTGGGTTGCGCTCTGGGTTTCAGGTTCACCATGTAAAAACCGCCTCCAATGAAAATGCTGAGAGCTCTCTTTTCTGATGGGAGCCATGGCTACGGTCCTAAGCCACCCGGCTAGCTGATGTCCTTGTTAATCCAATACCAATTACAACTTTACAGAAAATGCTATATCAATATTAAAAGCCTCATTTAGTACATCTTCGTTTAAAAAATAACTTTTAGTAGTTTTTCATAAAATGCGAGCCTGATCTTCAAATTTCGAGATCAAACCTAATTTCCTAATTCTCTCATAATCCGGGTTTAATTGTGCTGACATATAATCATGATGATGCTAGCTAGACAGCGCTTGCCCACCACTGCATACATCAAATGCTTATCTTAATTACCATATTTTATTTTTCGTAAAATTAGATAAGTTTTTCTTATTGAAGAGGATGCAATAAATGATAACAATTCAATAAGTTTTACATTATTTAGTTCGTAATAAACAAAGTCCTTTACCTTGAAAGTTGTGGATGCTACAAACAATAACACCTCAATGATAACTTGTGAGCATTGAACTCATCATATCTGCCATGCATTAATAACAGTTTTTGTCAATAACACAAAACATGTGATTTAATAGCAAATCAGGCATAGCTCACCCGTTGAACAAATATTTGTGGTATCAATTTGAACATTCATTAAAGATCGCTACATTCTTACAATAAATGAAAACGCAAAATTATTCCAAGAATTAATGCCGGCTACAGCTCCTCGAATAGTGCGAAAACCCAACCCAACCTAAGTAAATATGTACTTGCTTAAGTGAGTGTGTAAATTGTCAGTTTTGTGAATAACTAATAAAATGTTTACACTCAGTAGCAAAATAAGAAAATATTTAAAAATACAAAAGTTTGAAGCAAACATTTCGGCATGCCATTCAAGGGCAATACTGAACTATATGACAATCTAAGAAAAAAATATGTTACTAATATGAAATTTTTCTCAGGAGTGACGCCGACCCAAGTAACTCTGTGTGCTTTGTTGCTATTTTTCTCATTGCCTTATTTACAAAATTTATTACACACTCATCAACTTGACAACCCTGTATATTAATTAATACATTCAAATGGTTTTCGAGATAATGGCGGATTTCGTAAAAATATATTTACTTAACACTAGGTGGTAGCTCTACTTAGAAATATTTTTGTTGAAATACGATGTAAAATAAAATTCATTTGATACCCACATAAACATATCTTGTTTGATTTAGTTTTTATTTCAAATAGATGGCAACTCGGTAAAAAGCTTGTTTGGCAACACTTATGTGAGAGCGCTATGCAAAATGGGATTAGGTGGCAAACCTTGGAGGTAGCCACACATATAGTATTTAAAATTTTTTTCAAAACTTTAAATAAGTGGCAGCCTTGTAAAAACCTCCTAGTGGCCACGCTTAAGTAGCAATGCTTGAAACCTATGTTCGTAAGTTTCTCCAAATAGCTTAAGTCGTTTTCTATCCGTCGGAGTAAGAGCTTTGACATTTCATGAATTCGCGTAGTTACGGAGCTTCGGGCTGACTGGCCTGACATCACCTTCACTTGGGTGGCCTATAAAAGCTTCGTTATCACTGTTATAGTTGTTGTTGTTTTTGGGAGAAAAACCATCCAAAAAGTTTATGGGCATTTCTGCCGTAATGAAAGCCTCAGTATTTTAGTAATTCGAGTGGTTTTTGGACTGTCGTGAGAGACTTAACTGCCACCTCGGTTAGTCCATGGGAGTTTCGCTACCACTAGTAGGCAGCTCATTGGATGTTGCACCTGGCAGTTCTTAAATAACTCGAGCTCAACAAAGTCATGAGTAAGAGGACAAAAATGCACGACCACAAGGTTCGACGGGTTAAACAAATTGTCCCCTCGGCAGACGGAGTAGTACCGGAGGCAGCTAGTGCCGGATCGTGCCGGTAGATAACTTTCTATATTCGCAATACTCTAATTAACCTTCGGGGAGTGTTTCTGCTGTTACAACAACAACAAAGCATGAAAGAAAATGACTCAATATGAGAAAAACGCTCTATGCACTATCGCAACAGGGTATAAAAATACGAATGAAAAAAATATTGACTTACACATCCATATATCTGCCTCAAAGAATTTTGACACATCAAAATTTAATGAACCAAGTTCAAGGCGAATCAAAACAGATGTGTCCACTCACACCATATCGACAAGCGCTTGAGCCTTCAACATAAAAATTACTTCATGATTTAGAACTTTTTCAAAAGGAAATTACCTGTTGAAATGAAATGTGTTTATCATAAAAGTGAATTCTTCACTTTAGACGACGCAATACCCTTTTTCTGCTTGATTTGCTGTCTCGTTTGTTTTAAAGTTAAACAATTTTATGTTGAGGGTGTGGTCCATTGCGGATGAGCAGTCACTCGCTATGTCGTTTCATCTCTGAAATTTTTGATTGATCGCCATTGCTTTAACTGAGGTGATTGGACTTTTCGATTGAACGTTAAAAAGTCGTGAAACAGAAGAATTTCAAAATTGTTTTGATGATATCAAAGCAGAACCTTGCTCATATGAAATTACTTTTTAGATTCTTAACTTTTGTACAAGCGTAAGTTATCGTTTGACGGACAATTAAATGGCAAATTAAAAGGCCATTCGCTGAAGTTAATGCGCCATTGGATCGAAATTTGAGATTTTATAAAAATTTTTTTTTCAAGCATTTCCTACAATTGAGTTAGATAGCATATGTACATGTATAGTAGGGTGGGTTGACATTTTTTTTCTGCGAATAGCATGGGGGTAGAATTTTTACCTTGTAAGAAAAAAAAACCTAAAATTCAAAAAACAAAATTAAAATAAAAAATGAAAACACTTAACATGATAAATAAGTTCCAACATAACTTCTTTTTTTTCTAGAAAATCATAAAAGTCATCTAAAAATTTACGAATGTGTAGTTTTTAGGGGGTTTTTCATCCTACCAAAAAATAAAGTCCACCCTACATACTCTAGTAGACAAACTTTAAAATAATTAATAATAATCGTGGAAATTACACCATTTGATGAGTTATTTATTTAAACATGAAGTAGTCCACCTGAAAATTTTGAGGAAATTTTTTAAATTCTTTTTTAATAAAGTACAACCATGCAGCAAAAAATAACAAACTTTTTTTTTAACCCAGCCTAATACTAGCTACTATGTGTTGGGAAATTCTAAAAAAACTGTTTTTGTTATTCAAGTTAATCATAAGATAAGAGTAGCTCGTAGCTAGCACATAATACTCAGATGACTATCAACCAATTCAAGCCAATTTATAGTTTGCTTTGTCAATATATATTTAAAAGTGTCAACAAACTCCCAGCCTATAGAGGAACCCCCATTATATTATAACTGAGGCATCAAGCGACGGTACTCGAGAACCTATGGTAGCTTAAGCCGAGCTATGGATATTAATTTCCATTGCTAGCGTTAGTTCCGTATCAGCTACTAGGGTGAAAAAAGTACCTACAGGAACTTTCGTGTAACACTCCATTCGGATTTTATAGATTTATTTATTAATTTTCAATAACTTTAGTCATTTTTTCAAGTAATTTTTCCCAAATTTTTTTGAAAAATTTTATTTTATAAATTTTTTGAAATTACTTTTTGATTTGATTAAGTATGTTTATTTGTTTTCCAATTTTTGTTAAACGGGTTTTTCTGAAAATATTTGTAACATTTCTTACACATATTTTGTAAATTTGTATATTTTTTCAAAAGTGTTTTTTTTCATTATTTAAATAATTTTTTTTTCTAAAATAGCTTTATTCAAAATATATTTTCTAAATTTTTTGAAATACTTTTATAATTTCATCATTTTTTTTTTCAATTTCCGTTCAACAGTTTTTTCTAAAAATATTTTCAAATTTTGTAAATTTGCTTATATTTTTTCAAAAGTTTTTCTTTCCATAATTTAAATAATATTTTTTGTCAATAACTATAATTTTGATTTAAAATTTTCCAAAATGTGTTAATATTTTTAATCATCAGCTTTTTTAATAATGTTTGTATTGTTTCGTACAATTTTTTTAAACAAAATTGCAATAATATTGAAATTTGTTTTGTTTTTCACTTTTTTAATTCATGAAAATTATTGTTGTTTTAAAAATGATTATTAAAAAAAAATAAAAAACAATAAAAATTTTCATAAATTCAAAAAGTGAAAAATTATTATTCTTGGCCTTGAGCTCGTTTCATGAATCCTTGAAAATGTACAGGCCGTAAATCAACAAAAATTGTGGGTATAAAAAAGCTATATTTATAAATTTTTTTTAAACCAAAATATTTGCAAGTCTCATAAATTTTCTTACTTACTTTCCAAAGCATTTTTTCAAAATTTAAATTTTATTAGTTCCAGTTTAAAATTTTTTATTTGGTTTTTATCCAAAAAAATATTAAAATTTGTTTATTAAGCTTTTTTAATTTTTCTTTACTTTTTCTACAAAATTTTCATATTGTTAAATAAATTTCCAAACTATTTTTTAATTTCTAAAATTACAATTTGTTTCAAATGTTATTTATAATTCTTCCAAGTAACTTCATAGTTGACAAAGTTTTTTTATAATTTAAGTAATATTGCTTCGTAAAATTTAAAAAAAATATTTAAAAAAAAAATATTTTTAAATTTTGCCAAATATTTGTATTTATTTATTTTTTTTGATTTGAAGTTATTTTTTAATAGATATTTTTAGCTTGAATTTCAATGTAGAATAACAAAAATTTACTAAAAAAATTAATTCCTTATAACTTTTTTCTCTCATTTCAGTTGGCTTAACACTAAAAACTTCAAACACGTTGTTTTAATACCAACTCGTAATAAAACAACATATCGTTAAACAAGCCAAACCAACAAATTAACCGTTTTAATTAAAAAGCCACACGCCTACAAGCGTGCTTAGAGCCATCCCGTGTTAGTGTTTCCGCTGCTACAACAACAATTATTTCAATGTTTGAATGGAAAATGTATAAGTTGATAAACGATGACGGTTTTTTGTGGTAAAAAAAAACAAAATATGTAAACAAAAATTTTGTATGTGAATTAAAAGTGAAAAATTTAATAAAAACAACAAAAATATGAAAAAATTCTAATATTTGGTGCAGATCGAAAACTAAAATTAAGTGAATTTTCAGTGCAGAAATAGAAATTTTTTTTAAATTTCTTACGTCTCACACTGCAAAGTAAATAAAATTGCTTTAAACGACGTAAATATATATGTATATATAGACATATATATACACATACATACAGGTGTACGATAAAATGCATCTTCTGCAGTTGTAAATTCCCATACAAGTTTTATATTAAAAAAAAATAAATATTACGGGGAAGACGCGTGAACAGGTGTGCGCGAGTGAGAGTGAAAACCCACCGAACGTCCATTGCGGAACTTTGAGGTGTAACTGCTTTCTGAAAACAACAACAAACAAAAACATGTAAAGAAATTGAAAAAATCACGCGAATGTTTCTTCTCTGGATGCTCAGCGCGAACCACACAAACGTACACACATTTAACACGAGCTAAGAAATATTTTGTTGAGAAGCCACTAACAGCATCTTTATTTCTTATAAATACCGACAGCATAACAAATAAGCAGCAACAACTATTAAAACCACAACATGGATACCACATCGACCAGCACCGCTGATACGGCCAATAGCAGCGCCAACGGCAGCACCAACTCAGATGCGAATTTATCGTTTTGTTTCGTACGGGTGAGTTTCACTTTTTATTATAGCCAATATACTATGTAAAAATGTATGGATGTACATAAGGGTGCGCCATTTTTTCAACGTCGTAAGAGGCGTCTAACCCAAGTAAAACAGTATTTGTTCTATATCTGAAGATAGAGCTCCAGAAATATATATACGAAGAAATCATTAAATTGCATATAATAGTTACTAAGTGATGCGCGTACAAAGAAATATACAGACAGGAAGAAATTTAAAGAATTCTTCCTTGAGCTTCCATTGCTTTAATTAAGGCTACCAATAGCATGTTTATTCAATATCTTTTATCCAGAGACATTGTCGTGTTTTTATTTCACTACAGGTATAAAAATATTTTAAACCAACTTTTATTGACATCACTGTATACAGCGGGAATAAAATATAGTCGTGCGGTAAAATGGATGCTAAACTTTAAGTTAAAAACTAAGCAACACAGCACTGAAAATTGCATTCAATTCTATGCTACGGTTTTTGAGTGATGCGCGAACAATCATAGAAACAGATATACAAAAATTTTAAAAGCTGTTGTTCTGGCTACTTTTACTCCAATAAAGGCCCAAACAAATTTTCCGTAATGTCTGTAATGTACAGTTATTACAGTGTTACAATTTTATTATATGTAAGTTATTCGGGTTTCAGTAGTAAAACTATCTCCTTAAAATGTCACACCCTAATGCGCATCAAAGATTTCTGTTAAGGAATTTATATGTTTGTATTCGTAGAAAAATGCTTAGCATCATAGCAATTAAATAGTTGGAAGAACGGCTATTGGTTAAATTGTATTAAATTAGGTTAAGGTATTGCAAATAATTAATCATAAATCATGCTAGCGAACTCATGGAATATTCATTTGATTAAAAACAATAATTGTAGGCAATTAAAAGTGATGGTAAAATGGAAGTCTTTCGCCAATGTTAATGTGTTGCGTGAATGATGAAATGTTAATAACGCTGTTATGAGGTGCGAGTACCTCAATGATGAGAATCTATTCGCACCGTTAGCTCTGACTCCACTAAACTGCGTAAGGAAGTGAGAAAGTGGGTTTTGTGCTGGACGTGGGCAAGGCGAGCTATGTGCTGTCATCCAGTAAAGACTCAGCACACTTTGCGAATTGTCAGTTACGTCACTGTTGACAGCTGTCCATTTGAAAGTGTGAAGGGCTCTCAAAGTGACTGTTATTATGGTGCGGGCAACAGTACATTTGGAACATACATTGAGTTTGTACTTGTACTATAGTCTGTCAAGAGCTAAGCCTATTACAATATCCAGAATTATTCCCACGATAGTCGACAAGGAAGCAGCTCGAAATGCTGTTACAACAACAACAATAGCGGGATCAAAATATAACCAGAGTTATCTGGGTCTTTTTGTCTGAGTTGCATTTCTCTTCCGCTGTTGATGGCCTACCGGCGCACTGGCAGTCGCCGGACCTCATCACAATGCTTTCGCAGATGCTTCCTTGCTAGCCTGCAAAGCGGGTCCACGTCACGCAGTTGCCTTTTGGGGTGTCCCTTGAATCGATAACTTATCAAGACATCCTCTGTTTGGTGACTGGAGATAAAATCGAAAATAATGTCAGTCCAGAAATTCTTTCAAAGAAAGGTGGTATCGAAAACCGTGCCAATTAGTGCGGAATCAACTTCCTGAAGCCTTCCTCAATCAGCTGATTGGACTTTATAAGCGTGGCTTCAGATGTGGCAAGTCTACGATCAATCAAATCTTTACTAAACTCTAGGGCATGAAATAGAAAACTCAACGGGAAGGACTTTGCCGAAACATTCTAGACTATAGGAGATTACAGAAAATTTTCATATCGTACGACTTCTTCAACATCTATTAAAAGAGCGTACAATTGCTGGAATAAATTCTCATGTCTTTTCATGTCGTTTTGATTTTTGCAGCAGAGAAAAGAGAAAGCTTACATTTTGTTAGGAAAAGCAGGTAAAGGACGACTCGGGCTTTGGTTACATATAAGCTTAGTAATTTTCCAGAAGGGATCATTCCATGAAATCACTGGTATTCAAGAATAAATTCGAGGTGAAATTTAAATAATTTCTTTTTGGGATTGGTTGCTTTCCTAACCTTGCTTATATTGCCAAGTTTGCGACACTCTCATTGTGCAAATTACGAAGGTGACAATATTCTCCGAAATGGTTCATGGTACTTATTTTTTATTATTAAAATTTTGGCAAAGCCTTGAAAAATACTTAAAGTTCAATGTAAAAAACAAAAAAAAAAAAAAGCAACAAAGAAAAAAACACTTTCCCTTTCACTAAACTCCAATGTGCATAATACTTCAGGAAAATAAAAACTTCAGCACAGAAGTACTCGTTTGAGTAGTCAACTTTGAGTTTACTGCAATTTTGGTAGCCACCTATTTGTTGTTAAATAAAGCAAAAGAGGTGCCACTCACTCATTTTCAAACATTAACGTTTTGGGGTTTGGTTGTTTTTGTTGTTATTATTGCATATCAAATCATTTATGTTTCCATCAACGACTATTCGTCTATACGCCAGGTAGTCTGTGGTGCTTTTTTTATTTCTTCCGAAAAATAACCGGTTTTTGTGATTGTACATAGACAACATTCATGTAACGAGTACATATATAGAAGTAGTTATATATATATGCTATAAACGTTTGTACATAATAAATATATAGTCTTTTGTATGCATTGCCCGTTGATGGCTTTAAATGTTGCCCATTTTGTCTCGCTGCATCTGATTTTGATCTGACATACGATTAATGCTATTTGACGTTTTGGCTTGCCGACCGACCGATCGGCTAACAATCGCGTGAATGATTTTGGGGTATTTATTGTCTTCATGTGTGGCTACGCACTTCTATGCAACATGCCCTGATGGAAAAAGCTGCGTTATAAAAGGATGCCGAATGGAGTAGTTTGAAGACCACTAAACATTATCGCACCCGAGCCTTGAGAGTATTCCTGGTGACGCCAATTAGAAACGCCAAGGGATCGCAAATCGCTCTCCCTTGATCTTTTCAACGGAGTGGGGGCTTCCCTCTTTCTCTGCTGTTATAGGTGGATACCTTCCTCGCCGGAGCATCTTCCTCCATTCGCATTACAAGGTAGCCGCTGGGTTTTAATTCGTTGGACTTCGATGTCTACTTAGAGCATATATAACTCATCATAAGATCTTCTTCGCCAAAAACCGTAGGCATCGCATAGAATACTCTAAGGGCCGACTCATCAGCAGCTGTCATCATCCCTGCTTCTAGTCCATATAGCAGGACGTGTATTATGAGCGACTTGTAGGGCGTGATTTTTGTTCGTCGAGAGAGGACTTTGCTTCTCAATTGCCTACTTAGTCCAAAGTAACATTTATTGGCAAGGGTAATTCTTCGCTGGACTTCTAAGCTGACATCACTGTTGGTATTAATGCTGGTTCCCCGGTAAATGAAGTACTTTACTATTTCAAACTTATGGGTGCCAACAGTGGCGTAGGTGCAAAGGCGCAAATGTGCTGACTCTTTGCTTGATGACAGAAGATACTTAGTAGGCAGAACTTACTGCGTGATTATTTGAGCCAATATCATCGGCATACGCTCACGCTTTTGTAATAGATGGTTCCTGAGCCGTGTATTGTTTTTTCCAGCATCAAATTGAAGAAATGCTCGCTTAGTGCGAACTGCTCGGATACGTCCTTCCCGACTCTGCGGTGATGGTGTTCTTCAACGTCATTTTACACAGCCGTATTAGTTTTGCAGGGAAGCCAAATTCAGGCAGCTCCTTTTCGCGCTCTCGAAGTCCTTGCTCACTTATCATTGAAAGAAAACTATTTCCTGCAGGGTATTTATAAAATGCATTTCAAACATGGTAATTAAGTATGTTTAGCCAGCTCTAAACAAGTTATAAAATTGAGAAAGAAAAAAGAGAAACATTAAAATGCAGTTTGTGGTTGAAATTGAATTTATTTTGTGATAAACAAGACTCTTTAAATCAATCAGCTCCTAAACACTCCCAAGGAGGGCATTTGTTCGAAAATATTTGAAAAGAAATCGGATACCATTGCTGGATGTGGTTTAAGTGTTGCATGATCTCGTCAGTAAGAACAGAGAGGGGCGCAGTTAGCTTCTCGCTGTTACAAAATAGATCGAAATTGAGGCAAAGTGAGTCGAGTGTCACCAGGAAAGACTTTCTCTTCTTCAGTTATTTTGGTTTGAATGTTAATAACGGAGTTCACAAGCCTAAACCCAACAGGGGCGTCTACAGAGTCGGTGTGGATGTCGTTGAGAGCTCGTCTATGAGTCCACAGATCAAACGGCTGATTGAGTTGGTGTCGAATCTCTTCATAGTGCTTACGGAGATGTTTCTGAATCAGCGCACAACAGATCCCTGTTAGATGAGAGGTCTGCTGTGTTCTTTTTTGAGAATTTAAGTCTCCCGGTGGAGGTGAGACACGGGTTTCAGACTCGTAATTTTTTCCATTTGTTGTCACTATCAGGTCTCTCACGACTTTAACAGGATAATATCAGAATATCCGAAGGCTCGCAAATGCCGGGCTAGTACCAGAACGTTCTAGTAACGGAGCTTGCAAAAGGGCGTTCAACATTAATAAAACTTATTTAATAATTTCGCGAATGTTTTTGCCTTTAGTACAACAACAACAACAACGAATTCTGCTTTAGACGTTTTTTGGGAAATGTGACATCAAGGTCAACGAGTAGAAGGATCCGCTAAAACTTTACTCATGTTGAGATTTTCTCCTTCCCTTAACTTGATAAACGCAGTGTGGAGAATTTACGTACAACAAGAACATACAGTGGAAATATTCAGACCACTTTAGAGATCTGCAGGAGTTATGAGGAAAAAGACTAGTCCATCTAACTGAGCCTTTCATCAGCATAGAAACTTTTATCATTTATTGTGGGTATGAAGTGGCCTGTATAATATATCAGGGAATTTCCGAGACCCAGAACTGAAATAGTTTTGTTTCCCCAAGTATTTAAATTAGCCTCTGTGACCTCCGAGTGTTTTCTTTATTCTTTCCCTTCAATATTTTATCGAAGAATTGCCGCTTGAGCACAAAATCAGCCAAGCGTGACCTAGGGGAATCAAATTGGCGAGAAAAAACATTAATTTATGAAGACAAGAACATGAAATTACAATTAACCACCTGTGGACCGTGTAGCATACCGACATTGGCGCGAGGAATATTTGCATTGTGTTTTATACTCGTACTACGCCACATCCACACATGACATGCAATGGCAATAACAAGTGCCGTCTTCACACGAACATTTGTCGGTAATGCACCACCATAATCTCGTGATACTTAATTAAGTATTATGCCTAAAATAAGCACTTTCATTTCCTCTACAAGTATTCTCTATTCTCTGCTGTTTTAATTGTTTATTCCCCCATTCAAGTACTGTTGATTTAATAAACGTATTCTTAAGGTTTTTGTTTCAACTCTGACAGCAAGTGAAGCATAGTGAAAAAGAGGTAGAGAGTACAAATGGGGGTACTAGCAAAAGTTCGCTTAGTTGGTGGTTCTTCTTTATAGTAAGTGAAAATAACCAAAACTTTGTTTATCTTCGAAGAAAATTCTTTAAAAAAAAATTAGAACGATCGGTTGAAATTGAGAGGAGAAAGGGCAAAATAACTATGGCTGAAGCAGACGAGATTCCTCAATCAACACAAGCTGATATTTGCAATAGCTTTTTCTTCAATTTTCCGTGTAAACTAATTCTACTAAAAATATTCAATAAATGCCAAATTGAATATGGAACGATCATTTCAAATTTGTTCCGAAGACTTTAGATATACAATTTTTCGTTAGAATATGGTCGACTGCAATCTTCCAATAATGGCAACACTGTGACTCTGGTGGGGTTCAATTTCAAAAAAGATCTACGTTTCATGCAAGAAACAATTGCTAATGCTTGTATGCCTGTGCTGAGCATTAAATAATCATGTCGGATATACTCGTACGAAGAAATCTAACCTGAAGGAAGCTTGTAAACAATATTGTCACCACTGTAATCGCCTGTTGTGGTGAATTACTGTCAACGAGGCGTATGGCATTTCCTTTTACGCGCGAAAAATGTTGACAACTTGCCGATGTAGCATAACTTGAAAACTTGAAGTCCATTCGAAAAAAAAGGAATTGGAATCTTTAGGTAGTGATAGCCTGTCGATGATATGTATGCAAAAATTATTATTCATTCCTAATTAGTGCCAAAAAAATGACGACAAAATCGGAAAAAACGGAAAATTTCCAAAAAAAATTACTTCTCGCGTAAAAAACACGTCTTACTCTTTTGAAATGAACAAAATACTATATATATTTCAAAAGTGTCGACATTCAGCTATCAAAAACCGTTGCGAATTTTTTGATCGATTGGAAATTTGTTTTTTAATGAATTTTTTAACGCCAAAAAACGGAAAAAAAGGTTTTTTGACTTTAAAAAAAGATTTTGGGGGTGCTAAAAATTTTTTGAACATGTTTTGAGTATCATTCGACCAGATGAACAACCTCTACTAGGTCGCTTTAAAAGTACAAAATCACTGTAGCACTGTGTAATCGATATCCGATAATCCACAGTGTCTTTTTACTATCGATTTTGTGAGAAGGACACACGAAAAGTGTAGCTCTAAGTCTGTTTTTATGGAGACAGGTTCGCAATTTTAATTACCGGGCAGTACTAAAGGTACGTTTAACTTAAGCAAATATTTTTTTTATTTTCTTTAAATAACATATTTTATTGAAAAGTCAGCTTATACAACATTTACACTGCACCAAATGCGTTATTTTTGGCGAAAAAATCCAAATGCGTCGCATTTCCCCATACAAATCACATTTACCAAAGTACTGATTTTATCGCATTCGTGTAACGCATTGCGTTTGAATTTTCGCCTAAAGGAAAATGTCAAACAAAATGCAAATGAGCTAATGTAAATGGTTTGAAATGACTCATTTGAATTTTTTAAATGCGGTGCAGTGTAAATGTAGTATTACTTCATAATATGAAGTGACTGAGTAAATGCCTTTTTTTTTAAAATGTCACTTTTAAACTAAAACTCTGGCAGTTCACTGTTAGCAGCTACTAGAACCTCGATAGTACTATCGATTTTTTTTTTGGTTTTTGACACTATCGTTAGTTTTGACAGGGTTTTCTTTTAAAATATTTAAACTGTGGATAGTAAACATTGCCGATAAAATACTGTCCACTGTTTCGAAACTTCGTTAGTGATACGACTTTTTTTTTTAATTATCGAAACTATCGATAATGAGATTATCGGAAAGTTGACACTTTAAGACAACGTCTTAAATCACATCGCAAATGTAAGGACGAACTTGATTACGATGTCTGGTTATTTGCAAAGCGTTAAAAATAAAATTTGAAAGAACAATTCGAGGAATGTATTTTTAAGTTTAAAAAATGCCTTGAAGTTATTGGTGATTATGTGGAGTAGACACCGAAAAACTCTAATTTTTCAGTCAATCGAACTGTTGTCTATCCCTACGTAGAAGTGAAAAGAATCACACTACCACTGTCAGCTTAAAGGAAATGTACTAAAATGCTTTCAAGTGTGGCACCGACTTGATGACCGCCGTCGAGCACCTAAAGAGCTCATTCATTGTTTTCGGTTACGGCTGTGACCATAAGAACAGTAGCTTCTTGAGGAAGGCAAACAAGTAAAAAAGAAAATAAAATACAACTTACTACAAACGTCTTGTCATTAACCTGTGGCAAGACTTATAGCTTCGTTGTTGCCTTTTGAAGACTACACAGGGTAGGGGCATGACGGTACAACGACGCATCATTGCCGCCAACGCTGTTGGTGTTGAATGCCGTGCGGGTAACTCAGTACAATGATTCATTGACCTTTTCGTGAAAAGTCAAACTGCGTCATTATGCGTGCGCCAATTGGTACTTAAATTGGTCTAAAGAACAACAACAAAAAGGGCCGACTAAAATTACGTGTAGGTATATTTCCGTCATTCAATGCGTTGAGACGGCAAAGAAAAATTTAACTTACTTCATAAATTTCATGCATGCTAATACAAGCTACACATGAAACTTTATACTTTTTTTTAACTTTTCACTGTAATTACAAAAATTATATGAAACAATTGGGTTTCGAGGGTACACCCTACAGATTCTTGAGCACCTTTAAAAAATTGTTTTTTTTTTTCTTCGGCGGTGATTAATTATTTAGTTGAAAAGCAAGTGAGCCATCTCAGAATCTTGAGTAAACATTTTTTTACATTCAATATACATTTTTCTTTCAATAAAGTACACATTTTAACCACAAAAAAAAAAAAAAATACCCACACCCTAATGTACATTTCACCTAACTTGGTTTATGGTCTCAAGTAAGGCATTTATGCTTTGCTACCATTGTTCGGTTATTGACATTAATGTACTTTTAAGCATTCTGTGTGCCTGACCCTGATTATACGTCCATGTTTGATTTATGTGTATGTATGTACAAATGTTTATGTGAGTTAATCGCTACGTTATAGTTTAAACTTTGCCGGTTTTCTTTGGCTAAGTAGTTTACGTGCGTTTTTGGAAAAATAATATGGCATAGTTTTTTTTTATACAAATATTTTTTATTGATATTGTGAATTGCTGCGCGCTTTAAATGCATCACCAACTTTGAAGGACTTAACACCGCAATCACTCGTTTTATAGCCATAGCCGTAATAGTCGTAATATAATCCAATTAAATTATGAAAATTACGTGATACCTAAAAATGCTTGAGTACTGTTATCACGCCTAGTTATAATGAACGTGAATAATTTCAGTCAGTACACTGTGCAACAGCATTTTCATTAATTTCATACCAACTAGTTCCTTAAGACCATAGTCTACAACCGTGGCCAACCGTGGTGAAACCCTGATTCCAAACAACATAAAATATTTACTAGAATCAACGCAAGTGCCTAAAAGTATGCAGGCCCTAAAACTTTACAGCTGCATTCCCACAACAGCCGATTTTTTTATCTTACCGGAATGACTTTCCTTGAGACTCGGGTACCTTGGGGCCTTGAAGTATGCAACAACTATTATTTTCAATACTGGAATTTCGTTCTAGTTATACCTAGTCGTGATACGCACACAAGGTACAGGGTGGCTGATGACAGCCGCTACCAAAAAAAAATTAAATAACTTTTTTTCTATTTAATGAATCTGGTTAATTTTTTTTTTATTTTGCAGATTGACTTTTACATTTAACAAAAATGGATAACTGGGACACTGAAACAAGAATTTGGATTGTCCGCCGCTATCACGCACTGGAGTCCGTAGTTTCGGTTCAAAGAGAGTATAGCCGCACGTTTGGCGGCAATCCTCCGAGCAGATGGACCATAGTAAGACTTGTAAACAATTTTTCCGAGCATGGGACAGTCAACAGAAGACCTTACCATCGAAACCCTTCAGTTCGAACGGAGGAAACAATCGCTGCTGTAGCTGCTGCCATACAAAACAATCCACGTGTTTCGACAAGAAGCTTATCTGCTCAAATGGGTGTAAGCAGACTGTCATTACAGTCAATTATGCAAAAAGATTTGGACTTATTCCCATTTAAATTCAAATGGCCAACAAACTGAACGCTGCGGACTTGCCGATTCGCTTGGAATTTTGCCAGAAGATGCTTCAAATGGTGGAAGAGGATGGAAACATGTTGAACTGTCTTTTCATGTCTGACGAGGCCCATTTCGATTTAAACGGCAACATAAACAAAAAAATTGTCGAATATGGAGTGCTTCCAACCCACAGATACTCCGTGAGACGGAATTGCATCCACTTCGTGTCACAGTGTGGTGTGCAGTTTCATCACGCTGCATTGTCGGGCCCTACTTCTTCGAAGAAAACGGTCACACCGTTACGGTTACTGGAGACCGTTACTTGAGCATGTTGAGAGAGTTTTTCTATCCAGAATTACGCCGAATGAGAATTTCTTTCAACTCTGTGTGGTTTCAGCACGATGGTGCAGCTCCTCATATAGCCCACCCTGTTATGACAGAATTGCGACGAAAATTTCCCAATAAGCTGATATCCAGAAACTCCACATTCCGTTGGCCACCCAGCTCGCCTGACCTTACTGCACCTGACTTTTTCTTGTGGGGTTATTGCAAACAGGAAGTCTTCAAAGCAAAACCAACAAATTTGAATGAACTAAGGCAATCCATTCGAGAAACAATTGCGGCTATTCCTGTCTCAACTCTCCAAGCAGTAATGAACAACTTTTTGGTAAGATGCCGCACATGCATCGACGAGCAGGGGGGGCATTTAAATTCCATTATTTTTAAAACTAATTAAGCTATATTTAATAAAATTTAATGAGCTTTAACATGAATAAAAGAAAAATGAATTCCATACACTGAAAAAAAAATTTTTTGAGTTTCTTAATGTAGCAAAATTCATCAGCCACCCTGTATATTAACTTTAGTCGCCTAACGGCAGTACGTAATGGCATACACGGATAGAGATAGATATTGACTTATATATAACAAAATGTTCAGGACAAAAAGAGAAATTGACTAAGCCATGTCCGTCCGTCCGTCCGTCTTTTAGCACGATAATTTGAGTAAATTTTGAGACATCATAAAGAAATTTGGCATGCAGGTTTCTTGGCACTCATCTCCGAGCGCTATTTTAAATTAGTGAAATCGGATGATAGCCACGCCCACTTTTTATATATAGAATATTTTCGGAAATACAAAAATAGTGATTATTCAGTACATAATACTTTTATAAGGATTCAATTTGGTATGTACAGTAATGTTAAGGCAGAAAATAAATTTTTGAAGAAATTTTTGAAAATGGGCATGGCACCGCCCACTTTTGATTAAGTCAAACTTGGAAATAGTACTAATCATAAATCAAAAACCGTTCAAGATATCGAAATAAAATTTAACACACACATTTATATTAATACGAAGTATGTTCCGGAAAAAATGGGCGAAATCGGTTAAGAACCATGCCCACTTTTATACGAAAGATTGTGAAAAGGATCATAGATATATTAAATAGGCAATAACTTTGCGAATAATGCTTGGTATCATTTCCATTTGTGTCCGTGAACGAAGAACGTCGGAAACCCTAAATTTTTTAAAATGGGCGTGGCCCCGCCCCTTTTATAGTGGATTATTTCACAAAACTTTGTATGTCATAATTTCGGCAAAAATTGATTTATCGAAACCTTATTTTGCGAAAATCTTGCACATACAAAGGCTAATGTTTGTCGTAAAAATGGGCGAAATCGGTCAACGGCCACGCCCAGATTTTTAACATAGTTCTGAAAAATTTGTTTGTAAAATGTAAAACCCGATATTATTATAACCATGCAAGCTATACCAACAAGATCTTGCACAGATAATAATCTTTTTAAGAAAAACTAAACCGCATAAAAATTTTGTGAATTTTGGGGAAGTAGGCTTGGCGCCGCCCACTTTCAGCATAAAAATTCTGGTATTTTCTAAGACCATTGCTTGTAATTTCAACAAGATATTTCAATCAAAATTGGTCAGCTGCTTCTTAATAGTATGTTGTATACTCTTGTGAAAAATTAAGCAAATCGGATAACGCACAAGTTAAATATCCGGGAAGTTGTTAATACCCCACTGCAATAGGGAAGTTATATACCTTTTTTGATTATCATGCCTTTAATGAACATGAAATGTTTGTAAGTATGAGAAGAAGAAGGGATTGGCCCGTCAATAAGTAAACTAAATAATAAGAACCATGAGCTGAGTCGATTTAGCAATGTCCGTCTCTCCGTGAACGCAAATTTTTCAAACATAAAATGTGCATGTATTGGTATTTCGAAAAAATGTGGTTAGCAATTGTTGTAGGGAAGCTATTTATATACTAATAAATTAATGGCGGCCGCCGTGGTGTGGCGGTAGTGTTGCCGGCCTACCACACCGAAGGTCCAAGGTTCGAGTCCTGGAACAGGTAACATCAAAAGTGGTTTGCCCCGCGGCAGTTTACCAAAATCTCCGAGTGTCTTTCTGCATGGAAAGCTTCTCAGCAAAAATTCATCTCCTTTGTAGATGCCGTTCGAAGTCAGCAAAAATCTGTTGGCGGAACAATTTGTAGAAAAAAAATTCAAATTGGAACGAAAGCTAGGCGCAAAAATCTTTCAGGATGGTTATTTGATATGCATGTTGTATATCGCGCCATACATTTATATTTTCTTAAAATTAATTTACTCGTCAAAACTCATGATATAAGTGTTTTTATTGAAAACAATCAGGTGGCTTAATAATACGAACTGAAATGTATTAAAATAGACCTGGGTAAATTAGTATGCCATAGTAGATCACTACTAGTTATACAATGGTCGGTTCCACCCGAACTTAGACTTCCTTACTTATTCATCTAATCAGCAATATAAAGTGACAACCACTAATGGGAGAGCTTAAGAGTTAACATGTTTTACAAGAGAAAACACCCCGAAATTGTTGCATAGTGTGATTAGCATGAAATACTATTCTGAAACTGTTGCCATTTTACTGGCCACCGCTGTAAGTTTACTTTATATTCGGGCACCATATTTGGGTTGTACTATCGAAACCATATTTTTGGTTTACGTTTTAATTTCTTATTTATAAACCGTTGTGTTGACATTAATTCATAATTTTTTGTTCTTAACAAAATTGGGGTTTCTTTCTCGCTTCTTTTATCAAACTTTATAGCTTGGCCGATTTGTTACCCTTACAAAAGAATTAAAATAAGCATTGTACATTCTTTAGTATATTTTTATACACAGCTGTGTTACTAAAACCAGAACTGAAATAGGAACAAAAAGTGGAACCGAAAGCGAACCTAGAACCTGTACAGATGGGGAAGTCGGAATCGAAACCGAAGCCGAAAATAGAACCAGAACCGAAACAGGAACGAAAAATGGAACTGAAACGGAAATCGGAACCGAAACGGGAAACAGAACTAAAACTGGAACCACAACCGAAGCAGGAGCTGAAACCAGAACCAAAACAGGAACGGAAATTTTAACCGAAATGGAGGTTAGAATCGAAACAGAAACTGAAACGGAAATTTAGATCATTGCAGAAAGGGAAAGCAGAGACGGAACTGAAACGAACCGAAAACGGCAACTATAAATTTTATAATTCTTTATGTTTAACCTTTGACACAAAATAATAAAGGTGAAAAATTTAGGTAGTACAAAAATTCAAATTTGCCAGCAAAAATTCAAATTAAAACCAAAAAACCATAACCCACTTCCTTTTAAAAATTTACCAGGCTTGCATAACAACGTTATTTTTATCAAAAATCAAAATAAAATTTTGATTTTGTTGAGAACACTTGTATCGTGAAAGTTGTGTGTATAACAAAAATGAAATAGTTTCTACAAATATCAAAAAAATTATCCAACAATTTTTAATTTTGTTAAATATCAAAAAAAAAATATCAAAAAGATTTTGTTTTCGCTGCAGCAAAAAGCTTGATATAAAAATAATGGGGTCTTTCAGCTATTCCGACGGAGCTGCCGACGGGAGAAATGTAACAGATTATGAGAGAATTCAATCGCTTTAATCGGGATTTGCAAGTGAATTTCGATAACGTCGATGGAGATCGCAAAACTCTATTACAATTATTCCCCGCCGGTAGTTCCGCCGGTAGTTCCGCCGGAATAGCTGATAGACCCCAATATTGAATTTGTGTATTCATCAAGGCGAATTCACTTACAGGTGATCTCATAAGAACATATGAGCAGTGGCTTCTTCTGTCAAAATAACAAAATTTTATGCAATCTGACAGGAGAAGCCGCCAAAGGAAAAACAAAACAGCAACAAATTCGCCACGATATCACCTGGTATAAATTCGCCTTGGTAATCATACACATTTGTACCTACATATGTATATATGTACATAGGACATTTTTTTTTCAAACAACAAAACTAATTTTTTTGATATTTTTAGGATTTTATTGAGTCTCATAATTTTTGATGATTATTGAAACGAAATATTTTTCGTTTTGGTATTTGGCAAAATGAAAAGACTTTCCAATATTTTTTTTATATATATAAAAAAACAATTTTTTTTGTTTATTTCGTTGTGCACCCTTGAAATTTACTAGCTACATCAAAAAGTTGAACTTTGAACATCATCTCTAAAATTTGTGACCTACGGCTAAAGCTCACACCTGGGTATAATATACCTGGTTCTAAATTTATTTAGACTTTCTTAGTTCTCTCATTACTCTTTCACTATATCTTAATTATGCTTTTCCCATTATTCGTCGTTGCGTGACAAAATTATTAACTAATAATACGATCACAAAGAATGGGGTACAGAAACACTGATGGGAAGAATGTAATTAGCGGCTCACTTATTATGTGACATTTAAAGCTTAGAAAATTGTATAGTTCTTAGTAGACTTTTAAATTAAAAGTAGTAGGCGTTTGCGGTTTTGTTTGCCTCTATACAGTTAGTACATCCATTAAATGTAACAACACTAAATACTGTTTTAGAACCTAGTCCAAGCAATATCTCGATGGAAGGGAACACCATCAAACCATATTTTAATAATCTACACATTATAGACAACAAAAGAACCATTATTCAAACCAGAATCACAAGATTGCCATCCTTCGAAAGCTGTCACCGAAATTCTCGCATTCTGAATCAGTAACAGCTAATGGAAGTTTTCGTTTGTTAAAAACCTCACATTATTTAGATTCAAACATGTAGTATTTGTAATTCTGACTTAAGACTTTTGCAATGTTTTTTTTTTATTTTAATATATTTTTCAATCCAAAACCGAATTCTTATCGATTTCAAACTTTATTGTACCAAGGCGAATTTTTACCAGGTGATATCACGGCGAATTTGTTCCTGTATACACACACATACTTCATGTGTTTTGTTTTTCCTTTGGCGGATTCTCTTGTCAGATTGCATAGATTTTTTTTTATTTTGACAGAAGAAGCCACTGCTCATACATATGTTCTTATGAGATCACCTGTAAGTAAATTCCCCTTGTTTTGTATTAAAAACTGCAGTTTAAAAGTATTTGAAAAAAATATTTAAATGTTCTTGTTTTTTTTTTTGGGAAATATCGTAAATTTTTTAACTTTTGCATAAGTTTAGTATTTAGTTTTAGAAATTTTTCAAAAATCAATGCCAAGTGACTTTTTGTTACTAAAATTTGTGTAGTTATAAATTTCAAAAAGTTTCAAAACTGGTTTCGCATCTTTTACACAGAGTTTTCAAATTATTCTTAAATATTTGAAGTTAGAATAGTATCTGCTTTATTTAAATAAAAAAAAATCAAGGAAACCAATATTTTTCAAAAACACTTTTCATTGTTAAATTTTGAAAATTTTTTTTTTCAAAAAATTTTAGTTTTTTAGCAATTACAAAATTAATATAAACGTTGGCTTACCAAAAATACATGAGGCATGAAACTGCAAAAGTTTCTGAAATGTTTCGGTTTTTGAGGGATTTCAAAACCTCAAAAAAAAAGTTTAAAATTTTTGGTTAATATATTCGAACTTGTATCTACAATAACATATAGGGTTTTAAATTTAAATAATAACTTTTTACAATAAAAATTAAACGCTTAAAAATACCAAAATGATATTTTTCTAAAACCCTTTCCAATTCTAAGTTTATTTTTGTCGAAAATAAGCGGTAATTTCCAATTTGCAATTTGTTTTACTAACTAAAGATTCTTTGATTAACTAAAGATTCCAAAATATAAAATTGTATGTTTCAAAACTTTTAGAAAACTTTGAAGAAAGTTTTGAATTGGTTCTTTTGTAGAAGAATCTTTGTAACCACTACATTTTAAAACATCAAAAAAAAGGAAAGCTTTTTTTTCTCAAAAACGTTTTTGAATTCATATGCCCATTTTTATTCAAAGCTCATACAGAGCACCAAAATGTACATAGATTTGGATCAAGAAATATCCAGCGCTAATTTTATAAGTGAAATTTAAATCAATTAACCCCTTGGTGTCAGGCACCGTTATTTTGAGAAAAGTAAACACACAGCGGCAATTTGCTATAGTCGGCTTTCCCCATAAGCCACTTAGTTGATAGATAGGATTTGAGAGCCTTATACATTTATAAATATGACAATGAAATATCCTGATTATGAACCTTCTATTTCTTGCTTCCTTTTCCTTCAAAGACACAACTTGAAGTGGTTATAAAAGACAGACATTTTTTACTAACTTTTCCAATTCGAGTTTCAAAACACATATCAGTTGGTGTATATACAAAAATTTGTTATCAGTAAACAAGTTGTGAGACAAAAGACGCTTCACATCTCTCTATTTGGTGACGTCCAAGTTTATTGTTTGGTAGTAAGCGATTTCAAAAATGCGGTAAAACGGGCTAAAACATATTTACATTTATCTACAAACATAAATACATATGCATGTAGGTAGAGCGATATATACAACTCTCAAGCCTCAAGCGTTTTGGAGAAAAATACATAAAAACTAAAGGAAATGACGAAATATGTTAATACAAGCTTGAATTGGATATACATTTGTGTTCAATATAATAGTAGTGAAATTAAATTGGATATAGTTCGACGAAATAAAAATAAGCAGTTTTTTTTAAATAATTTTCATTTAAAATATAGCAAATTCCATAACAGAAACCATATAAAAAGAAATTTTAAAGTTGTCAGCAAAGTTAATTAAACCTTAAAAAATTGTTATCAAAATCTTAAAATTTTTTGGCAGAATTTCTAAATTTGAGAACGCAATTTTGTAGACCAATCAATTTTAGTATAACATTGTGCAAGTTAGAACTCGCTCAAAAAATTGCCTGAATTTTTAGAATTTTTTTTTTTTGGCAAGGATGTTGGTTATTTTTTCCATACACAATTATTTTCCTTCATGCGTTTTGAGCGAGTTCAAGGGCCGTGTAAACACATTTAAATTACTGGTCTGAAATCACGCATTTTAGATCAGTATAAATGTATTATTACTCGCTGCAAGACTCCAAAAACTCTGTCAGCATTAATCTAATCGAAGATATAACGCTACGAACTTATGTTATTATAACTATAACTAGATGCCAGCAGCAACGGACAACTGTATTATATACTTAAAGATGAACCTATAACAATATATCGGTAAAGAAACCAATCAATTTCATCTTGCATTTATTAAGTGATGCGCGTACAAACATAAGCACAGACAGTGCGAAATTTAAAGTATTGTTCCTTGAGCTTATGTCGCTTTAATTATGACCACACATATGCATTTCTAATATCTGTTTTTTACAGACATAGGCCTGTACAAATATTACTATATGTATGTACAAAACTATTTTGAGCCCACTTTTACAGCCACCATTGTCTAGGGTGTTTCGGTGCTTTAAAATGGCTCCTAAATTTTAAGTTCGACATCTAGCAAAACAATTGTGAAAATTTCAATCAAGTCTATGCAGCAGTTTTTGAGTGATGCACGAACAAACATTCAGACAAAAAGCCAAAAATTTTAAAATCTTCTAATTTGGCTTGTATTATTCGAATTAAGACCCCCATATGCATTATTCTTTAATATCTCATAATGTACAGATCCTTACCACTTGCTTTCTTCATTCATTCGCATATCGTGGTCTAGGAAACGCAGCCGCTGTTCATTCGCTGAGCTATGCCCATGCCATGTCTTTAGCTCATACAGCTTATTAGAGGGATTATAGCAGCATATCAAAAATGTGATAAGCGATGACAATGGAAAAATGAATAAAAAATTTCTCCTGAAGCTTTCCTTGCAACAAGAAGCTTTAATCATATTCAAACATATAGTGCGTTCCATAAATATAGCACAGTCAAAATTTTAATTTTTAAAGATATGCACAACGCTTAAAATACAGATTTACATACATATATGTATACTTCTTAATGAGAAAAATATTTAAATTCAAGCGATATTATACATTATTAAAAAAAATCAAATTCCGAATGTGCTATAGTAATGGAAGGCACTGTTTTCACATACGAACATAGTACCATAATAAGATTTCTCATTCGAGAATTAAGCGTAAAGCTTTTGATTAATAAAATCTCCTACTGATCCAATGAATGAAATCTCAGATAAATCAAAGGAGTATAACAACAATAACAGCAACAACTGGTTAAATATCACAACCATAAGTAAGCGTAACGAATGATGTAGTATGTATGCGCAACTGTGCATGTATGTATGTTTGTCTTACTTACTTTTCCTTTGCAACTATAATCGACTAAAACAAAAAAAAATAGTTGCCATTTGAATTTTTCGCTTTTATCACCAATTTTTGTAAAACTCCACTGCGACTGTCTAGTATAAACATAAGTATGTATATTAGGGTGGGTCGATTTGTATGGACGAAAGTTAACCGATATCGCGCCATCGATTTTTCGATAGGTTTTGGGCTCAGGAAAAAAAGTTCCACAACGCATACCCAAAAAAATAATTTTCGAGCCTGCGAAATTTAATTTTTTTGACTTTTTTCGACTTTGAATTTAAAGGTTTTTTTCATGACGATATCGGTGAATAAATCAAACCAGTCTAATGTATATTGTATATTTGTTTGTATGTATCAGACTTTGTTGCTGCAACTTGTTGCATTTTGTGAAAGCTGGTTACATTTCTTATAAAAGCTTTGTTTGTTACCTCTGTGGTGTCTTGATTGTTGTTAGATTTTTTCAATTTGCTCGCTGCCATTTCATGGAAGTGATTTTCCGCGAAATTGTGAATGTTTTCCATTCGCACTTTTACCAACAAATTTTCATCCAAATTGTTTTTGTTTATAAATTGCTACTAATTTAGGTATTTTTAAATTTTTTTTAGTTTAGTACTGCAGCAACAACAATTTATGTTGGCTTTTTTGGTGTGAATTGGATATAGCCCAGCACTGGCGGATTTTAACATTTTTATGCAATTTTTTGTTTGATTAAATGCTGTAAAAGCTGTTGAGATGATGCCATTTACAACTCTTCGAAGTTTTATCCCCTGAAATGGAATTTGAGGTTGTATTTCTTAGTGAATGAGCGTAGAACGAAGTACCTGCTGTCATCATGTAGCGATTCAACTCATTTGCAACTGGGCAACCAGGCAAATGTAGAAAGCCATAGCTACTTTGTGGATTCCGATTTCAGCCCTGGATAAATCCATTGACAATCTCCCTACAGAGAAGGGTTTGCAGACAGAGCTCTGTCCCTGCGTTGTAGTTCTGAATAAATTTGTTGTGAACCTTGAAGCCAGCTAGCTTCCTATCAAGTATAATTCTCAGGTAGGTAACCCTTTAATTAGTATTACCCTCCCAAAGTTTGAAGGCATGTATCTTATAACTTTTAGCGAAAAGAACGAGTTCCTCCATTGTCAGTGTGTCCAGCCCCGTAGAACAACACGTAGAGTGTCCGAGAATTTCGATTTGACTAGAATTGCAAGTTCATTAGCGTAGGCGACTACGGGACAGCCACTGGTTTAAAAAAAAAGAGATTGAGGCCACGCTTTTCTACTAATTTCTGGTGTGCTGCATCAAATTTTCCTCCATCTGGGCGGGACTCTGAACGGCATCTCCAACTACAGATGAATTTTTGCCGAGCAGCTTATTCATCGCAAAAACACACTCGAAGTTTTGACGACCACTGCCAAGGGGCGGCCCCGTTTTTAAAACCTTTTTCCTAACATTTTTGATGTTATCTGTACCCTCACTTGGGACGTTTGGTGTGGTAGGCCTACAACACTACCACTTGGAAACCTTAAGTGAGAGACAGAGCTACTAAGACCTCTGTCGCCTTGTTTTATTGCAAAGTGCCCATCAGTATGAGCACACGTCAGTCGCTAAAGGTCATGCTCTAGCTTTATGATTTGCTGATCAGGCCAATCCTGTTCCAGGAAGTGTTTGGCTGGAGAAAAGGTCAATAATTGTACTGATGGCTGGTTCGGTAGCTATCAGCACGCTTATGAGGATTTTGCACTCAGGGGATTTAGCTCGAACAGATTACCGTGTGCCGCTTTCTGCCTTCTAATTAGCTTCACCACCGTTATTTTCTCGAAAGATTAATAAGGCGATAGAGTCATAAAGGATAGTGGATTGGTGTACTGGTTCATGGACAAATCGAAATTGAAAGGGAAGGTTGGTGCTGGAGTTTTTCAAAGTTTACTCGGATATCAAAGTTTTTATTAATGCTCTGAGCTTAATAGTGATCCGGTTGAGGTTGGTCCACGTTAAACAATTTCAGAATCAGTATCAACTGGCTCTCAAGGCTTAGCTACATACCGAAACTCTGGTGCCGAGTATCTCTCAGGCTGTGTTATCATTTACACTTTACTTTTACGATATTTTGGGTCAGTTATAACATTAATATTGATGTAAAATGTAGCTATCAACTAAAAAACTATCTTTTAGGCGGTTTTATGCAAAAAAGTGGGTGTGGTCGTTAGCCGATTTTGTCTGTTTTCTCCCAGTATAAATGTAAAAGCCAATTAAAGTTTTCCTTGAAATTTAGACTTGTGAATTTCTACCAGTTTTGAGATATAGTTTGTAAAACCTTTAAAAGTACTTATTTCGTGTTGGGGCATAAGGCCCATTTTCTTAAATTTATATCTTTAAACCCAAGGCAATTAATTTATTAAATTTCAAGACTTGAACTCTATACGTTAAGGAATTTTTACATTCTATGCTATTTTTCGAAGATTTTTTTATAAGGAAAACGTGGGCGTGGATGTCGTCGGATTTCGGTACTTTTTAATTAACCATACCGGGAGTGGACAAGTGGTCGGCAACCCTCAGAGAATATTTTTGCCGAGGAAAAGCTTCTCAGCAACAGTTCGGAGACGACAAGAACATGTAGGTCTAGCCAAATCGCAGGAAAAAATTAGAAGAAGCTTACCACAAATTTGGAAGAGAAGCTCGAGCTTAATCACCTCGAAGGTATATAGCAGTAAATTTTTATTATTATTATTATTCCACTTATAATTTTCCCTCGGGCTATGGTGCGAAAATGGCTCAATCTATTTCTCTATTCGTAATAACTCTGATCTCTTGACGTCTATATCGCTCTCGATCCGTTTAGCTATTACAACTCACCATTATGCTAATAAAATTATAATTACATACATATGTGTTAGGCACAACGATTTTTAAAAATTTCCAACTTTCTTGTTTTGAGTTTTCACCGTCGCTTCACCGTGGTGGGCACATAATTTAAGGTGTGTTCGCGCATTATTCAAAGCATGTCCAGTGGCTTGTCCGCCGTTAGTTACGAGCAGTTTTGGTACAGGTGACACTTACACGCGCTGTGCAACACCTGGATTTATAGTTGTTGCTGCAAATGTGCGAATTTTGCAGTTTTTCTTTAGTCAAATTGCGTAAACTGCATCCGTAAATAGTAGAAAATGTTATGAAGTTGTTGTTGGAAAAATCTCAACAAAATCACGTTGGCAACGTTTGGCAGACGAAATATGTGGCGCATGCCAATATTTAGATGGTTTCGTTTGTGTAGTCAACGGTGAATGGTGGTTTATATACTTTTATTTGTTGTTGTTTAAGTTAAATATTTTTCTTCATTTTGGCGAGCTAATTTTGCGATTGAATAACAATCAAAAAAATATAGTTAAACAGTTAATAGAGTCGGACTGCTTTTCTGCGAGAGATGTGTTAGAGAGAGTTGATGTGGGAGAGGAAGTCTAAGTAAGCAAATTGTATGCTAAGGTGCTCGTAAGTGTGCGTGCATGTTCGAACATGTGTTAAATAAAGAAAAAGTTGCTCATAAATATTTCAATTGAATATGGATAATGAAAGCAAACTTCTGTGGCGTAATTAAGGCAGAAACAACAGCAACAAACACTTTTTTTAAATGAAATTTAACCATTGTTTATAAGGCAGTCGCAGACTACAGACGAAAAAACTCGGCGTTTCCCGGTTATGATAGGTTGAGGGGCATCCTTATAGGAGAAGCTCACTTAGACAATATAAAGGACCATGCGGTGATGTCTTTGATTAATTTAAGAATTGCTGCATAACTCCCGATAAGTCCCTCCCGGAGACCCGAGTATCGCAAGGGTAAAGTAAGCTAAGTTACTCACATACCTCATCCTAGATGCAAGTAGTAGGAATATACATAACTTCATTGGGCAGTGGTCCGTGAGAGCCCAATTTATAAGAATAAATGAGCTTTATCTGTTTAATAGACGACTATAGATGGCCAGCGAAATGCCGTATTTTGTACAGACAAACATGTGCGGCTCACATGTACCCAAACGGAACAAGCGATCCACGCAACGGTTGCTCGTGTTATTGCTATGCCCCTAGACCTATAGGATGTTGTTTTAAAATACCTTAAAACAAGAGAGAAAGATATCGGCCAGTCCCAGACCATCCTCGACCCCTCACTGTTAAGCTCAGAGCCATATAGCTGTCATGTTTAATTCCTCAACCTTAAAATCACCGGGTAGCATCTTATCCATAACATCCTTAATTGCTGCGACTTTCGCTTGGAAGATACTACAATGACTAGGAAGCTTGAACATCCGACTTTCAAAAACCTATTGACAGAGAACTCTCCCTCCAAGTTTCCTTTCTAACTTCGCTAAATTCGTGAACCAATTCACCGGTCCACTGCCGCAAACACGTCCTAGGCCTAATTTCTCCTTAAATCGTTTGCCATGATCATCATTAGAAAAGAGAGTTTTTGTGGATTTTCATTTTAAGTGGTCCTTCCAAAGTGGGTTCCTAACTCCTGGTTTTTCAAATATATCTTCTAATTTTGCTTGTGGGTCGCTTCGGATGTTGTTGGTGACTGTGGCGCTTTGGTAGAAAGCAGCCTTTCAGTGGAGAAAAATTACTAAACATTTCTTTGATAACCAATTTTGAAGTCTTGACTTATATTGCCACCTCAAATGTTTAACATACCTGCACCATTAAAGCTGTGTCGTCCTCTCTCTACTCTTAAAACTCAACAACCATTTCACCATCACATTTTTTGTCACTGAAAGCAAAAAATTCCTCAAAAATTATATATTTAAGTTTTTGTGGTCTTTTTCTTGGCCTAACGCACCTGCAATGTTTGCTTGTGCTGCTGCTGCTTGTTTTCATCTCAGCACAACTTTCACCCATAAATGTGGTCATAGATTAGCAAGTTTTACCACTTCGGTTGCCATTACCAAAGATGGATAGTTTAACTAAAAACAAACATTGTTGCTACAAAGCCTACAAATAGATGTTTTTTTTGTAAATCACTAGGTAGGGATGTTTGTATGCAGTAGGAAAAAATGAAATATGGAATACGGAGGCAGCGCGGTTGCACTAAGGACAAGCAAAACTTGTGTATATTCTTATAAGCCCTATACTCCCGTTAATACCTTCTCACAAGGTCTTATGTAGAACACCTGAAATTCCATAGAGGCTAGTCGTGGAGCTCAGCCTAAAACGATTTTTTTCTTTTTATACCTAGTAGTGCTACACACAGAAGGTATATTAACTTTAGTCGCGTAACGGTGGTATGTCACGGCATAAACAGATCGAGATAGATATTGGCTTATATATATCAAAATTTTCAGGAGGGAAAAAGAAATTGATTAAGCCATGTCAGTCCGTCCGTCTGTTAGCACGATAACTTGAGTAAATTTTGAGATATCTTAATGAAATTCGGTATGCAGGTTCCTTGGTACTCATCTCCGAGCGCTATTTAAAATGAGTAAAATCGGATGATAGCCACGCCCACGTTTTATATATATAGAATATTTTCGAAAATACAAAAAAAAAATTATTATTCAGTACAAAATATATGGATAAAATTTGGTGCGTACATTAATGTTGAGGCAAAAAATAAAATTTTCAAGAAATTTTTGAAAATGGGCATGGCACCGCCCACTTTTGACTAAGTCAAAATTGGAAATAATATTAATCATAAATCAAAAACCGTACAAGATATCGAAATAAACTTTAACACACATATTTATATTAATACAAGGTATGTTCCAGAAAAAAATGGGCGAAATCGGTTACGAACCACGCCCACTTTTATACGAAAGATTGTGAAAAGGATCATAGATTTATTTAATAGGCAATAACTTTGCCTACAAATGATTTGTATCATTTCCATTTGTGTCCGTGTACAAAAAAAGCCGAAAGCCTAAATTTTTGAAAATGGGCGTGGACCCGCTCCTTTTATAGTGGATTATTTCACAAAAGTTTTCATGCCATAACTCCGGCAAAAATTGATTTATCGAAACGATATTTGGCGAAAATGTTGTACATATAAAGGTAAATATTTGTTGTAAAACCGGGCGGAATCGGTCAACGGCCACGCCCAGTTTTTTAACATAGTTCTGAAAAATTTGTTTGTAAAATGTAAAACGCGATATTTTTATAACCATGCAAGCTTTATCAATAAGATCTCGCACACATTATAAGCTTTTTAAGAAAAACTCAAGCGAAAAAAGCGCCCACTTTTCAGCATAAAAATTCTGGTATTTTCAAAAGCGTTTTGTTTGTAATTTTAACAAGATATTTCAATCAAAATTGATCAGCTGCTTCTTAATAGTATGTTGTATACTCTTGTGAAAAAATAAGCAAATCGGATAACGCACAAGTTAAATATCCGGGAAGTTGTTAATACCCCACTGCAATAGGGAAGTTATATACCTTTTTTGATTTTCATGCCTTGAAATCTTTGTAAGTATGAGAAGAAGAAGAGATGAGCCGATCAATAAATAAACTGAAATAATAAGGACCATGAGCTGTGTCGATTTAGTCATGTGCGTCCCCCCGTCCGTCTGTCTGTCTGTCTGCCCGACTGTATACTTGAACGCAATTTTTACAAACATAAAATATGCATGTATTGGTATTTTGAAAAAATGTGGTTAGCAGTTGTTGTAGGGAAGGTATTTATATACAAATAAATTAATGGCGGCCGCCGTGGTGTGGCGGTAGTGTTGCAGGCCTACCACACCAAAGGTCCAAGGTTCGAGTCCTGGGACAGGTAACATCAAAAGTGGTTTGAAAAAATCTTTAAAAACGGGGTCGCCCCTCGGCAGTTTGCCAAACTCTCCGAGTGTCTTTCTGCCATGGAAGACTTCTCAGCAAAAATTTATCTCCTTGGTTGATGCCGTTCGAAGTCGGCAAAAATCTGTAGGTCCCGCCAATTTGTAGGAAAAGATGCAAATTGGAAGGAAAGCTCGGCGCAAAAATCACTCAGGAGGTTTATGATGATATACATGTTGTATATCGCGCCATACATTTATATTTTTTCAAAATTAATTTAGCCCTGAAAACTCATAACAGAAGTGGTTTTATTGAAAACAATCAGCTGGCTTTATAATACGAACTGAAATGTATTAAATTAGTTAGGTAGATTAGTATGCCATAATAGATCACTACTAGGTATATAAAGTTCGGTTCCACCCGAACTTAGACTTCCTTACATGTTTTACTTACAAGCCTTTACATCAAGTATTTGGAACTCTCTTTAAACTCTCCGAAAACGAATCATTAAAACAGAAGAAGTCTGACCGCGCTCAGAGTCGATAATTTTAAAATAGAGTCTGTAATTGATTACTCATTCTTGAAGCGGTGGTTAAACGAACTTTGCGTTTACTTTCTGTGTTATCATAACAATTGTGTAAGATATATAATTTCTCTAAAGGTATAAAATGTTTCGTAGTTAATTCCAAACCCAATTTGACCATGCTGGTTTAGGTTCCTGATAACCTAAGCTTAGTTTATTTATATTTTCCCTGGCTTGTGTCTAAAAAAGTTCTTAATCTTTTTTTGCATTAGGAAAAACGTTAATTGCCTTATAAGTTCATTAAGAATATTTGTTATAAAGTAGATTTTTTAAGAGCTCGCTGAGGTAAAGAGAACTGTAACAAGAAATTTTAAATTATTTTTAAACACTGGGTGTGTGTTTATGGACTTAAGTAATATGTAATACAGTGATCAGGCATGGACTAAAATTCTAAAGTTTCTTTAAAAAACTCTCAGTGAGAGTGTGAGATAGAGAAAGCGAGAGTGAGTCAAAGAGAAGGGGGAAAAAGATCTAGAAACTGGCAGAGAGAGTGTTTTATTTAAAATATATGTATATTTATATAACTTTTACTCTACATGGCTCATCACCCTCACATATAAGTTCTTTCTCAGAGAGTTATACCTGATGACATTAGTACAACAAAATAAGTAAGTTAGTAGCATGCAGCACACCTCCGAGCCATTTGAGATAAACCTATAAAAGTATGTATGTTGATATTTTTTGCTCCAGAATCATTCACAGAACCAGTGCCTAAGGTAGACAATGAGGTGATCTCTTCTCTTCGAGTTCGCCCAAAGCTTGATGGAGCTTTGTGAAGAGGATGAAAATAGCGTTTCAACTGCATCTAAAGTACATGTGCCCACACAACTATTTATACATATACAAAAACTGACTGCCACCACCCATAATACTAACACTTATATCCGATTCAACTTTTCTCAAACTCTTCAAACAATCCGTTACGCTTGTCAAGCCCCTTTCAATGTTTATATTCACGCACGACCACCTTTTAAACAAATTAGCTACATCAGCCCACACGCTCAAAGTGATTTCCAGTGTACTATGGTACACTCAGCCTAACATCATCATTTCGCTTTCTTAAACGTCATACTTCTTTCCACCTTACAACAAAAAATATCCAAAAAGAAATCATGACCTATGCAACCGACGATTAACTTTGCTTCAATCACAATTCACTCAAGCTTGACAGCCGACCCTTCTTTGTTGTTGCTGTGCATTTGTGTGTTTGTGTTTAAAAACCAGTTGCCCATAAATGATTTTGATATTGATCTTTTCCCAAAAACCAATCCACCTCAGATTGTGACCAAAAAAAAACTTTCTTTCGAAATTTACAAAATTTCACCAAGCAATGAGGGACAAGAAGCAAAAGTGTCAGCGTTTCTCATCGATTGACGTTTGACAGCCATAAAATATGTTGCGTAATGTGACAGCTAGCAGGGCTTTTTATTTATTTTGGTTGGATGCACTCTCGCTTTCATTGTTATCGCTTAACTAGCGACTGCATTCAAATAAACATACTAACACACGTAGGTGCATACAAAGTGGGATTGGAACGAAATGTCTTAATATTGATTGGTGGCATTTCTTTTTTAAATGTTTTTTTTTTCGTGTTTTGAAAACCTACTACATGCATTCTCAATTCACTAGCAAAACAGAAACAGAAGTGAAATCTCCTAGGTCGTATGACACAGCGATAAATTGACAATGTTATGGCGCAGTTAGTCAAGACTTAGACTTGAGTTGACTTTTAAATCTAGCAAATGCGAATTTGGATGACTTTTTTGAGTTAATTGATTCCACAGCGGCTCAAATTATGGCCACCCGTAGTACCAGATTCCAACAAAAAAGACCGGTCAAACCCTAAGGCTTTCCGCTGATCACACATCGTAAAACCAAACTGATCACGTCGACAATCGACAACAGAGATAGGTCTAGCGGTCTGGATGTGTGACAGTCAGGACACGCACACGGCTCTATGTAGTGAAGAAAGGTCAGTCTTCGAAGGTCAAATCATATGTCTAATTCTCTACGTACCGCCGCTCAGAACACTAAAAGATTCCAGGGAGCCTGCAAGAGCAAAAGAAGGAAGAGAGAGGCCTATTTAGCAAAACAAGAGTAAGGTTGATACATCCATCTCTGACAATGGAAATATTTATTTTTGAGATGTTGGGTCAGTTCACTGATCCACGTCTCCAAATGACTACCTCGCCCCATTGCTTCCTTCCAGAAAAAGATTGTTTTGAAAATTGCAAGAGGGGCACTCAACGCCACACAATTATCTGTTTGGGCCGGTATCAAATCCAAATCGGCAAGAATGGTAAAATGTCCTTAGCTCACGAGCTTGTAGCTTACATGGAGAGCCATCTTGCATGCAATAGTCAACTGAGGAGTATTCAGCATAATATTTAAAACCAGTGGGAGTGTAGTCTTAAGAGATCCAAGAGGTGGTAGCCGTGTGAGAGCAGCACTACATAGAAGAGTATTTATCGACCTGGCCACCATCTCGTACAGCCAGTGTAGGAACCTTGGCGAGAGGCCCGATCTCTTGCTGATGACCCGTCTGCAGCCATACATGGCGCTCGGGGCCTTCAAAGGCCTATCATCCACATTCGGTTTCTAGCCCAGTTTCCTATCAGGTATAATTCTGAGTCATAGTCCTTACAAAAAATGTAAGTGTCCTTCCCTCAATCGAGGGCACTCTAATGGCAGGGATTTTATATATTCACGTGAAGGGAGCAAATTCCGTTTTGCTTGGGTTGATATACAATCTACAAGACTCTCCCGATGTAGTGTACCTGACCAGATAATCCACACCGAGTGTCCGGAAATTTAACTCTGGCAGCAATTGTAATGCCATCAGAATAGGTAACCACTCGGTAGCCACTGGCCTCAAGAGCATGCAAAAGTTCATTTACAACCACAACCAGTGAGGTCGCAACCCTCTCCGCTACTACAGATATATCCTACAGGAGTTTGTTAATAAATTTAACCAGGGCTTCCTCGATTTGCAAAACCAATCACGACTCTCTAGATTCCCAAAAAGACGGCTAGAGCGACTTCCTTGTTTACAATTCAGCCCTTTTTTCGTTCGACTAAAGGGTAGAGAGTAGTTTCCGTCAACTCGATTACAAAAGATTGCTGCTTCAGTTTTGTACAACACGCTGACTTGTTTGTTAGATGATTTTCCTTTTAGTAAAGAAAATTTGTACAACACACCAAATGTGGCAAAAGAAAAACTTGAGTGAAATTCCTTTCTGCGCATGCGCACGCATTCAGCCCAATCAAACGGCCATACGAGTGCACCACGCATGCACAAGCGTGTATTGCAACGAATATCTCTGTTTGGATGCATTCACGATGAGTCGCAAAGGAATATGCGACTAGTGCCAGTTCTGATCGCTTTGTATGGGTTGACTTGTTCACATTTGTTTTAGCATGTCCTATGGAGATACCAATTGTATCCATTTTTACCCGAACGGGTACGAAAGATAAATCCACTAATTCACTTTCTAACCTTACGGGTACTTTTAACTCCTATAAGTATGCTACAAAAAGCTAAATTGACTGTCATCCGTGTGAGTATGCTACACAAATAAGAATTTACTTGTGTATATTGAATTCTGGCCAACTGTAGACTAAAGCGATTAATCGCGGATCGCTCTCTTTAGAGATAAGTCACACTATTTTTTTTTGCAGGGCCGACATCGCAAGCGGGAAGTGGGCCTAACCAAAATTAGGAACAAGACTTGTCAAATAACCTAAGGAAAAATAAGATCCAATGAAGCGGATGTGACAGTGTTGCCAATTGCGCAAAAAATAGGCGCGACTTAACAAGACTAATAGCCTATCAAAGGCGGCATGGGCGGAACATAAACATTTATCTGCTCAGGTGAATGTATACTTTGATACACAACATGGTATACATATTCATGCCTTTAGAGTAACGAGTGCTGGGGCCTAAGAGATATTCCTTTTATTTTATTTATAGACAATCTTGTAATTTATTCTTAAGGGAATCGCTTTAAATGGCAGTTGTCAGAAATGGTTAAAAAGTCCTTAACTGATTTGTGAGAAATATCAAAAGAAGTAAAGTTTATGTAAGTTTGTTCGTACCTAACTCAAGCTGAAGAATAGCTTCGCACTTATTTTATGCTGATTAGGGTGGGTTGGAAAAAATTTGTATTTCCATTATAATGAAAAAAAAAAGTAGTTCACTTAAAACAATTTTCACTCATGACTATGTGACCCACTCACTTTTTTAATAAACAATTGATCAAATCGACACCTAAGTGGAAGATTGTCCTATTTTGAAAAGAGCTCTGAGAGAGAAAGGGGGTAGTTCCAAAAAAAAAATGTTTTTAAAAATGTTGTCGTATCTGTAGAGTGCCCCTCGAAAGCCAATGTAAAGTCAGAAGTTGACAAATATTTATACGAACAAATTAAATTAATTAAACTAAAAAAATCCAAAAAATTAAATGCACTTTATCATATTTTTTATTTGTGAAAAAGGATTGAAGAAATAACATTCGATACTTTTTAAAGGTTTCTTTTTTAATTTTCAACCTAAAAAAAATCGGCTTTGGAACAGTTCGACTGCCGAGTGGAAGATCACCCTATTTCAGAATTTGTTTTAGTAACACTCTATTTCAGAGTTTTCAACAACGCCCTATCAGCTAAAACTGTATCGAATTTTCGTTCAGATAGGGCGTTTTTGAAACTCATTCTGAGCAAGGGCATTCTTAAACAAAATTTTCAAATAGGGCGTTATTTGAAAAAATTTTGAGGGGGGACGTTCTTCAAATAAATTCTGAGATAGCGTGTTTTTGAAAAATATTTTGAAACGGTGTGATCTTCCACTCAGCCGTCGAGTTATTTTATTATTTATTCGAAACGTTAAGTAAACAATTTTTTTCCATCCACTCTAATGCTTACTACCCTCTAGTCTATAATAGTATGCCTCACAGTAAGATAATACATTGTTCTCTACATTTATTAGTTTCATATCTCAACCTGAACCTTGGCTATTTTTATTGAAAGAATTAGATTTTTCTTGAGCTTAATCTCTCTCCAACCTTCACGAGGTGAACTTAAGGTCCAGTTATAATTAGACAGCATAAAATTGACTTGCTAACCGTTAAATATGGCACTGGGATGACATCACAGAGGTTAAATGAATTTTTGTTGTAACCTATTACCCAACACTTAAACAAATTTAGAAGTCTTTTTGAATTTTTTATGGTACTTTATTTTGGCTTCCTTAGTTTAGTTTAATATTAGTTTTTGAGTGTGGATATTTATTTGAAGTAAAATACATTCATCTGAAGTTCTTTTGTAATGGTGGGAAAAACTGAGAACGATTCAATATTGTATGCATTAAGCGGAGTATAATCAACACAAACTTCCTAAGACTATGTGCACACTACAACATAAAACGCGTATTTTTGTAAAAATCACTGCACATAACAACCCTGTGGGACAATTTAACTCAATTAATGGATAGCAAAAATGTGAATTACTGTATAAAATGTTACACTTTAGTTTTTCGATCATATTTTATTTGATTTTGAAGGAGTGATCAATAGAAAAAGACTGCGTTAGATTTTTCTCATCGATCTAAAAAAACGAACGTAGACACAACACGTTTTATAATGCGTTATATCATTCTGGCAGGAAAAGAACAATGACATATCAGTTATTTGACGTTGTTTCGGGATAAAACTGGCAGTTTTTATCAGGTTTTCGGCTACAATTTTACTAGAACGGGTTTGAACATATTTTGCTCGAAAACGAGAATTAGCTCCAAAACACGATAGTTCGACTGTGACTGTGAAATTAAATTATTAAATTAATATTCACATTGTCTTTAACTTTAGGTCATTCTTAATTGCGTAGCGCATCATGTTGAAAACAATTAGGTACACCTTGTAGAGTCTGTCGGCGAAAGTATGAGGAAAACATTTGATTACACCCAAATTGAGACGGCGGCCGCCGTGGTGTGAAGGTAGTGTTGCCGGCCTACCACACCGAAGGTCCATGGTTCGAGCCCTGGTACAGGTAACATCAAAAGTGATTTGAAAAAAAGTTTTTCAAAACGGGGTCGCCCCTCGGCAGTGGTTTGGCAAACTCTCCGAGTGTATTTCTGCCATGACAGGCTTCTCAGCAAAAATTCGTCTCCTTTGTAGATGCCGTTCGGAGTCGGCAAAAAACTGTAGGTCCCACCAATTTGTAGGGAAAAATTCAAATCGGCACACCACAAATTGGAAGAGAAGCTTGGCGCAAAAATCTCTTAGGAGGTTTATGATGATATACCTGTTGTATATCGCGCCATAGAGAGATAGAGACCCAAATAAACAGCCAATTATTGTCAAATATGCATGTTATCGAAAATAGTCCAAAAGCGTATTCTCACACAACTAATATGTCAGCGAAATTTAGCTTATTTCTAGATTGCTGCCTAGTGAAATTAAGAAACGCAGTTATGAACACACTTAGGGCCACTTTCATAAATGCCGGTTAAGCCTAATCGGCGATTAATTTGACAGCTAACCGTAGAAAATGCGTCAATTAAACCCCGGTTAGCGTTAACTGGCTTTTATGAAAGCGACCCTTACTCTGTGAAGTGATTTATATGGATTTATGTATTTGTTTTCAGCTTTAGTGTGCACATAGTTTTACATATAATACTTTCGTGTCAATCAGATTATTGATTTGATTGACATTACTCTCTAATTATTGCTTCCAAAATAGAAGTTAATAACATTTTGCCGGCAACACTTCATTTAGGGGCATTAACGCCATTCTCTTAATTTTTTTACATCACTCAAAAATATTTGAAATTTTAGCTGACTCACTTACTTGTTGGCAGCAACAATTGTTGTATCAATTTAAAAATCATGTTTTAGCCGTAGAAAACAGCTTAATTTGAAGTGTCAAGAAAAAAGTGCGGAAAATAAAAGCATCGATTTATCGGTAGCCATTAAGCGGCATTAGTATGCAACTTACGAGTATAAGCAATGGACAGCTAAGCAAAAGCTCAAAGAGAAAACAATCAATTGACAAATTGGAAAATGTACATGTTTCCGCTTATTAAATTACGTAATACGTAATGGAAAGTTGCTGCTCTAATCGATAACCATTTATGTTTGTGACGAAACATTTTGTTTATTTACGAGTTCATCTATATATATATACGCTTCTATGTGCACAAATCTTATCACGTTATCACTATCAAAAATGCAATTTCAACATATTCCTTCTAGCATATTGTATTTTTGTTTTGTAGTGTTTACAACAAGCTGTTAAAGGTATGTTAAGTCACCGCTCAGATAACAGTTGAGCATTGCAATTAGGCGAACACTAGCATGTGCATTAGGGTGGGTTGAAAAAAAAAATGTTGTTCGCTAAGCATGGCGGTACAATTTTATTTTTTTGAAATAAAAAAGGAAGAGAAAATGAAAAAATTATTGAAATTTTTTTTTACATTTTCTTTTAGTTAGCTCGACTTTTGAATAAATAGTTGGGTATTTAAAAGAAGAAACAATTTTATTTTAAAAGTGTTCTAGTACTTGTAGGGTGCCTCCTGAAGGTAAATGGGAAGTGAAAAGTTGTAAAAAAAAAGTTGTATTGCTATTTTTGTAATTGTTGTAAGTAAAAAAAAAAATAAAAAGTTAAATGAACTTTCTTTGTTGTTAGAATAAAAACATATTAAAAAAATCACAACTTTTCGATGTTTTCTACGATTTTGGATAAATAAAGAATTTGGGAAGTATTATCTAAAAGTTTAAAAATCGAGTTGGTGACCTAAAAGTAAAGTAAAAAAGTAATCATTTTTGTTTTCTATTTCAATATTTTCTTATTTTATGAAATACAAATTCTACCCCAAAGTTAACGAAGAAAAATGTAGATTTTTTTCAACCCACGCTAATGTTCATATGACGCTACTAAGCTCGTTTCACAAAAAGTCGAATTTTTTACATACATAAATTTTCAAAATAAAAGATTTTTATTTACAAAAAAATTCTTTCGTAAATGAATCACCTTAGTATACACCTAAGTACTCCATCAAAGAGACTACAAGTACCTTCATACCACTTCATGTCCTAATAATTTGTTTTTATCGTCGCTTACAAGTTTTTTGTAAGCCCAACAGCAATTTAAAAAAAATAAAAGTTGGGAAAATTAAGTAACCATTCAAAGCAACTAGCATATTTCGTAACCAGCTGATAAGCCTTGCAAGTATAATACCGCTATTAACTACTTCAGTTTGTTGCCTTGCCGCATTATTGCACCCGAAAAGATATTGCTGGACTTTAACTGGCTTGTCTACTAACAAATACAAGCAGACGAGATAACAACTTGTTGCATGATACCAACAAATATTTGGTATTTATGACTGGCAGTGATGTTGATTTTTTTGAAATCTCGCTGATAGGCATTGATGTTTATATCATGAAAATTGAGCAGTCCTAAATGAGGTGTATGCCTTTAAAGAAAACTGCTGCCACTGCGAACGAAAGAAAAGGGTATGTAAAAACAGCTGAAAAATACAAAAATTTAACAAAATTTGGGCAATTTTTTTGTATTCTTAAAAGTAATCCAAGCGGTTGCTAAAAGTCCTATTGGCTATACTGCGCTCACTGCTTTCCTCAAATGCTTCTTCCAGTGCATCAATATTAAACGCAAATCCGTTTTTCCTAGGAATCGTTCATTTTTCTTTGTTTTATAACTTTTTAGCCGAAATAATTTCAATTGACAATCAGCTATTTTGTGTTTTTCGAACCGACAAATTTTAAAGGTTGGATTGGCTGCCTGTCAAATTTGTCGACGGGAAAACGTTAACGAGCACTACAGAAAACAAAATTTTGTTTAAAGGAGAGATACATTTTAGCACGCAGTCAAGAAAACGGACCTTAGTCCTGCTGCCTTCGCCATTTAGCACTTATCAACTTGTTTTGAACAGTCAAAGTTTTAAGCTTAACTTTCACTCTATTTTTGGTAGTGTATATATTTAGAAGAGAGAATTCTATAATAGTATGCTTATATCAAACTCTGTTTTGGCTTTGTTGTAGCCATGTTTGTTTCTCTTTTCTTTAAAATGCTTTAAGTAAAATAATAAAATAACAATGGATTCTAGTCGTTAACTTGGGCATCTAACCACTCATCGGGGGAAATTGCTTCCCATTCTATACATCGGTTTTTAAGTGATGCGCGAACAAACATACAGACAGACGGATACAAGTTTGAAAAGCGATATTTTTTTGCTTCTGTTACAGTTATGAGAATGTATTTTTCATTAACATTTACAAAGTACAGATATGAACCCGTCAAAATTTTATTAAATACAAAGTGTTTTTTTGAAGAATTGTTATTTGTTGTAGCAATGAAAAATTGCTAAAAATGTGGTAGCTCTGCCACAAGAATGGCCACATTTATCTTGACCTTAATAGCTTATCATATATATACTCGTATGTGTACATACAAATGTATGTACGTAAGTAATTGTATATGTAATAAAATATTAACATTTTTGGTAGATTTTTTGGTGTATAAAATGATTGTAAACCTGTGATCCCAACCTTCACTTAGCTGGTCTGGTGACTATTTCGGTACAAGTACGAGTATGTAAATTGTTAAATACGAGTATACATACATACAAACATATGTACAACGTCAAAGGTAGACAAGTTAATTGAGCAATCGCTTTAGAAAATAAAACAAGTAAATCTTAAGAGCAAATAAAGTATGTTTGTTTGACATGCACTTGAAACTTAAATTTCTGGCACAATTTTCTAATAAAAAATCTCAAAAGAAATGTTAAAGATGTCAAGTTCACTACAAAATCTTTGCTTTTTGGAGCAAACAATTAAAATGAAAAAAATTGTCATACTGAACCATATAAGAAGTTTGTTCGAGTGAGTGAGCTTGGAAAGTGTTTGACTGCAGCTGGGGTTTAAGTCAATATTAATGCTCTGAATGGTTACAATTATTAACACTTTTGTATGTTTTTAATGTATAAAATTCCATGCAAGGAGGCTGAGAAAAGATGAAGGCTGAGAAGGAGGGAGAAGCGGAAATTCCAAAAGAAAAGGAAAACTAAAAGTAGAAGAAGATGATGAAGAAAGTTAGTTTTGATAATAATAATGAAGGGGTTGATAATAAACATAATGACTGATGATTATGATAAAAAGAAGAAAAAGAAGAAAAAGAAGAACCGTTACTGCCATCGTCGTAAATATTCGTAACCGCAAACCGTAACTGTAACTGTTATACTTAACAAAAGAAGCCATTCAACTTTTTTTAAAGTTATGCAATTTCAAAATTTGACTTTTTTCCCTGTTTTGTAAAGTTAATATCCTCAATATTTAGGAAACTAGTGAAGTTAAAAAAAAAAACTTTGGTACGTTCAAAGAAGATACTTAGAGGTGTAAAAATAAATATAAAAGAAAATTTTAATTCTAAATTTAAAAAAATTTTCGATTAATCAAAATCAAAAAAATTAAAGTTCGCCATTAAGTATTGGACTAAAATTTTTTTGTATTTATTATTAAAGGGAATACTTAGAGGTATAAGAATAAATATCTTAAAAAAAAAATCAAATTTTAATTCTAAATTTTAGAAAATTGTCGATTATTCAAAATCTAAAAAAATTTAAGTGCGGCAATAAGTTTTGAACTCAAATTTTTTTGTATTAAATTTCTGATATATCAAAAAATATTCTAAAAATTTCTGAAGGGTGCTTTTTGTGTTTTCAAAAATATTAATTTTTGAATTTTTTCCAAAAAATTTTTTTTTTTTTAACTTTATAGTCGAGTTCAATTAGTTAAACACAAAATTACAAAATTTTCATCATGCGTGATCCCAGTGGCAAAAAGGTAATGTTTAGGAATACATAACGTAATGTATATTCTGACTAACTTTGCTTAAGAAACATGGGCTTAAAACCGAAGTGCGCCATTTTTAAGGTGAAGTTGGTCAGATTGATTAGTAGAACATTTTCCATATTTTAAATTTTTTCCGTTCTTTACCTCCCCTACAAATCAACTCGTTCTAATGTATATACATATGCACTATCTCTCATGCCTGTGATAACAAGGTCTGCGTGAACACCCCAAATGCTATATTAGACGTGGATTAATGAAAAATCGGTGACTTCAATGGTTGAACTCAAATAATAACGCAAAATAAGGCAAACAAAAAATTTAAAATACCAAAAATAATAAAACCACCAACAAAATTTACTCCACAGTCATTTAAGATATGCAATATTTAAGTACTTAATTATATATTTATGAGTTTGTAAGTATTCATGTTAAAACAATTTTATCAGCGCCTGTCAATTTGACATTATGAATTATCTACTATTCAAGGACGTTAGAGGCTCTTAGGGGGATAAAATAAAAACACTTCAAATAGGAGTTCATAAAAAGAAACAAAACATTTTACTTTGATTAAATTTTGAGAATAATTACAACAATCACTTACATCGGAGGGATTATGAAACACTGCTATCGACGTATCCAGGTGCTTCTCTATAGGAATTTTTTGCGGGAGTGTGATAGTAAATGGTGTGCTGTGCAATGATTGCATTGAGCACAGTGACTGTTGCGGAACTGAACTTTGAATATGAGGCGGTAAACAGGTAACAGTTAATTATTATTATTATTTGTATAATTTAAATTGCTAAAGAACAGCAAAAAAAAGTTGCTGGTTCCTAAAAAGGCACAGGTAAGAAAGAGTCACTTGTCCTAAAAAAAGTCACAGATTAAAAACACGTCATAGGTTTCACAAAAGTCACTGGTTTCAAAAGAATCCCTGTTTCCAAAAATTATTGTTTTCAAAAACCACAGCTTATAAAACAGCTCACTCCAAAAAACAGTCTGTTGTTACAAAAAAAATCACTGGTACCCAAAAAGTCACTACTTTAAAAAAAGTCATGGGATCTAAAAGTACTCACATGTTACAATGTAGTCACTGCTTCAAAGAGCACAAGTTTCACAAATATTCACTATTTTAAAAGAAATCAACGGTTCCAAAATGGAACTGGTTCCAAAAACAAATCACAGGTTTCAAAAAGTCACTGAGAGAGTATGCGAATTTCCTAAGTATTTCAATCTCAGGCTATGTAAGGTATATTATCAGATGCCTAATCGGACAAAAAATATGCATTTGATTCATTTCATTTCGATCTAAAGTAGATTTTTTCATAAACCTCGTTTTTATGACTAACCGATGCTTCAAACATTATCCAAATCGGATAAGAGATATAGAAAATTTTCGATCTGCTGTTACGTAGAAAGAAAGAACGCAAACTTGCAAAAGTTTGTGTTGATGGCGAGCGTATCAAAATTCTAGAGAAAGTTGTCTTTGCTTGCTTTTGCACCTTCCGTTTCCTGCTGGGTGGTCTGCGTACATATAAATATCAGTTTAGTTGTTGTGATTAATTGTTGTCAAAGCCATGCACCAGCCTAATTAGGCAAACGAACTTTTTGTTGACATTTCCACTATTAACAAAAAACGCCTTTTAAGGTTGCCATTGTTGTTGGTGGTGTTGTCTGTGACATGCCATAAATGCCCTTAAAATGATTTTTGGCGCCGTTCGACGCTATTTGTTGACTTTTGTGACTTGCCTGAGGCACAATGTCACTTCACAGCCATTTTGGATTGCGAATATTTATTTATGATAATTTATTTAGGTTCATGTTGCATTGTTGTTGTAATTTATTTTTGTACATAAAGGCATGCTTCAAGGTTAATTGTGATTTTGCTTTTAGTAAGTTCAAGTGATTTGATAAAAAGTGTTTTGTTAATTTCCATTGTTTGTACTAGCGGCACGGGATTACTAAATCGCTTTTCGAGCTGTGAAATTATTTTTTTCATTCAATTGTTTATCAACATAGCAATTATGGGATGTAATGTTATTTAGAAGCATTCACAGATAAAATAGGGTGCTTATATCCAGGCGATATTGCTTTATTTGTTCTACCTGAAAATCGATTTCTTTATAGAACAATGAAATGAGGGCCGTAAGGCTCTGAGCGGATATAGGAGCTAGACAGTTCTGGAGGCGCCGCAAGAGTACGACTAAGACGAACTGTTAAAACGACAACACGTACATAACGCAAGCGAGTCACCTCGACTCCCTGATCATTTCAAAATACTTTTTCATGTTTTATATCTAGCGATTTTATCAAGTTGCCATCCGCTTTTACGTTTTATATAAATGCCCATACATACCATAAAATCTGTTAACCATCCATACCGCATACATTAATTGCATTTTATAACTTCTTCCTTCCTTTGTCTCGCTGTCAGCAATATTGTTGCCATTTTTTAATAGTGCTTGCGATGCTTTTCTAAAAAAGTTCTAGTATCTATCCATAATTATTTTCAATCTAATTGCATGTAACTTGTATGACCTAGAGGCTTAACAAAGACAACATACGTTTAACTAACTTGCTAACACAACCACTAAATAACATACAATCTTACGAACACAACTAAAACGAACTTTATACCCAGCTGCACTAGTAGCCGGTTCTATGCACCGGAATGACCCGGGGTTTCTCACACGGCCAAGGGCTGTTATTTCAGTGTAACCCTGTCCAATCTGTCCCGTCCCACCCTTAAATTGTCATCCTTGGAGCAAACCCTTGCAGCTGGGTTGCTCCATTGTCTCTTGTTACGGGCTGGGGTCGAACCCAACCCTGGACCAAGAGACTGGATCTGCTGCGTTTGCTGGAAGAAAATTTATATTAAAAAAAAAAAAAAAAAAAAAAAAAAGGGTATAATAACGTCGTCAACATAATGAGGTTGCACCGGCGAGATGCATACAGATTTTTATGTATCAAAGTTTTTAGGATGTCTAGAGAAATTGAATGAATATGGCCGAAATCGGATGCTAACCAAGCCCATATTTTCTTTATCGAAAATTTCGAAGAACATATTAAATGAAATAGTTGTAATAGCAATAACTGACTGATGCAGCTCAAGGAATAAAACTTTGTTGGTTTATCAACTTATAACAGACTGAGTTCGACTATAATCATTATATCGCCGAGACCAGTTGAGATATGGAACTTAATCACATCGCTTACTGCAGCAGTCATTAGCACCTTTCTTTTGATACCCATATTGTACTAACACATTTGGATCACTTTTAGTTACTTCAGAATCGTTCATGATAGTGTGACGAATAGAGTTGTGTAGTTCGCGAACAAACTAGTTCAGTTAAACGACTCAGTTTAGTGAACGAAGGAGCTAAATCATTCAAATGTTTAACACCTCGTTAAGTGATTGGCAATGTTGCACCATCTATGTGTATGACGCTAACGTTACCCTGCAAAAAATCGTGGGACTGATCTCTAAAGAGAGTGATCCCGTATTAATACCTTTCGTCTACAGTGGGCTACAATTGATCCCAACTATTCCGCTCTAGGCATAGTTGGGATAGGTCGATTTCAATTTCTGTAGCCTCCCTGCAAAAAATGCGATTAGTCTAGCATGGATCCGGGAGGAGTCGCAAAAGAACGCGCGACCAATGTCAGTTTTGATCTCTTTGTATGGGTTGGGGAGATCACTTTTGCTTAAGCATGCCCTATGAAGAGACTAATTGGTCCCTTTCATGCCCAAAAGGGTAGTTTCGGACAGATTACCTTTGTTACCCTATGGGTACGGCCGGACAAGTTTACTTTCAACGCCTAAAAGTAGGCTGCATAAATTAAAATCGCCTTATGCCAACTATGCCCAAAACGGGGCAGTTGGGATTAATTATACCCGACTGTAGACAAAAAGTATTGATCGCGGATCACTATCCTCAGAGATCAGTCGCACGATTTTTTGCAGGGCTTTTTTTTGGTGTTGAAAGTAAGAAAATATTATCAAAGTTCATTAAGTCGTTATCGAGGTAATAGAGTACGTAAGTATACAAAAAATTTATATACTTTAGGATAAGCTGGCATCCCGGAGATGTTTTGGTCGAACTACAACGTGAAATCCTCTTGATTCGATACCCATTCTATTATGTCACTTAATTTTTAAAAAATTTCAAATGAATGGCAACCTTGCAAAAACGTCTTCAATGGCGACATCTAGGCGGGAAGTCAGCACACTATCTACATACGAAATCTTCTGATATAGTAGCGGATATAGAAATATTTAAAAATACAAAAAATAGGTTAAAATTATACGATAAGAAAGAAATTTACACCGAAAAAAATACGTGATCCCGTCATTCTGTTATTTCGCGATTTCGAAAATGTCATCCCTAATATATACATATTGACACTTCAATGCATTTCTGAATGTTTCACTCCATGATCCAAATAACAAGATCTCGCATTAAAAATGTAAATATCTGGCTGTTACGCCACGCTTTTGAAAACATGTCTGCATGGGTTTAAATGCCCGAAATGTAATTAGTAAGGGCATAAAAAGGAAAACGAAAAAACAAATTTTTGCGTTTTGGTAAACGTTCTGGCTAAAAAAAAGGACCCACTTTTCCCGTATGTTCGCATCTCTCGGGAGACCAAACAAATGGAGGAATTTGTCCTTTTCGTAACTAACAAAACACTTCATTTTTTTTTACATTTTTTTTAAATAAAACTTGAAAATCGCGACGAAACGAATTAATGTTTACGAAATTTAAATTCAAATCTCAAAAAACGTCAATGAAAGTGTGAGGAGAAAAGTCAGTTAAACTCACTGAAAACTTCAAAATCGTGAAGTCGTTTCTTAAAAACTTTTTTCTCAAATAAAATTACAAATGCACTGTTGCCGGAATGCGTGATCTTTAGTAATTGGATCATGATTTCACTCATTTAAATTTGTTCTTGGTTCTTTTCATTCAACTTTATAGCCAATAAATAAATATTTTAAATCTATGAAACGTAAATCATTTTTATTGCCAGCGTTTCGAAAGCATAATCAACCGTAAATAGAAAAGAATCAATAAGAACAAGTTTTCCTTACTGATTTTTTATTTATTAATTTTTTTATAATTTCTTTTTATTTCTGTATGGTCACGCTTCCGGTTTAGCGGCGGTGCGTACTTGTGTCATGTTGCTTAGGTTGATTTGTTGTTGGTTGTTTGGTAGCATCGTTTCGATGAAAATGTGTCAATCATACGTGTTTCTCTCAACCGGTTAGTTTGTATATTGCATTTGTTGTTGCTTTTCATTGAGCTATTTGCATTTTATTTACTTACATCAGGTGCACATTGATTGTCAATCAGTTGACTGCGCAACCATTGTTTTAACCCAGTGAACCTTTGCATAGGCGAGGCACTTTAAAACAACTAAATTTTGTTGCTTTTTTTCTCTTACTAAATGAAACTTAAAAATTTATTTTTATACACTTAATGGCGCATAAATTTCAATAAACCACATAAGTTCATTTAAAATATTGAAGGGATTTTTAATTACAAACCAGTCTTTGTTTTCATTTGATAAAACTATCTCACAAATGATGTACGATCTTCGTTTAACAATAGGCTCATCTCTTCCGCTGTGTTGAGAAAGTATGGTATAGAAGGACTGCCTCTCCCTTTACTGCAGAAGTGTATATGACAGGAACTTCTATATTTGTTGTTGTGATAGATGTGAACAAAAATAGAGAGCAAGGTATGATTTGTTGCTGCACTCTTAGCCTAAATGCTTGAATGGCATGTGGTCCAGCAATGCGTACAGTTATCGATAAACTTAATACTCTAATTAGAGTATTAAATTATTATTTATTAAGTATTCATGAAACGAGCTCAAGGCCAAGAATAATAATTTTTCACTTTTTTTCACAATTTTACACTTTTGGAAAATTTCTCTGATGAGTGAAGTCTAGCAGCTTCCGAAATGGATCTATAAGAAAAGCTATGGCAGTTGTCTCTAAACATTTTTCCTACTCTATGCAATCAAAAAAACTTTTAATAAGTAATTAAAATGATTATTAATAAATAAAAACAATAATAATTTTTATAAAAATTCCAAAAGTGAAAAATTATTATTCTTGGCCTTGAGCTCGTTTCATGAATATTTGAAAATGTACAGGCCGTAAATCAACAAAAATTATTGGTATAAAAAAGCAATTATTATTTATTTAAAAATTATTATATTAATTAAGGATAATTAAACATATTTGTTATTAACATTTCGCTTAAAAAATAACCTTGAGTGGCACGAATCTCCCCTTTTAGAATTTGAATTAAAGAAATCGGGTCAGTAGATTCGATGTTTTGCTCTTACGAAAAATTGTGTTCAAGCTTGACTCTTTATTCGACTTAGTTCTTAGAAGCCTAAAAGTTTTAAATTTGGCTTTTATTTCTTCATTCAACTTTTTTGTTATTGTAAATTATTACCAAATTTATTTGCATTCCTTATTTGATTTTTTCTCTTTTCTTTCACAATTTGCTTTTTTAATTTCCGATTTGTACAACAACAATTCCGCCTTTTAATAAGCACTTGAAATGAATTGCATTGAACCATATCGACTTGAAACAACAACAAAATATGAAATAGTTGAGTGCAATATGCAAATTTATGAGCAGCTCATCTTAACTAGTACGCAAAGTAAAACGGATAACAAAAGAAAAGTAAAAAAAAAAAGAGGAAAAAAAAATTAATTTGACTTCAAACATAGTATTGGGGAGTTAAGAAATTCCGCAGTTTGGTAGTAAGACAATATACATAAATCCATGATCCAACTACAACAGCTCGACAAACATACAAACACACTCAAATTTTCCATGTATTTTTGTTTTTGAAATTTGTGAGGCAAAATCGTACTGAGAAATAAGTGTAATGTCAAAATTCGAGCCAAAAGTAAAAATCAGCTGGTCTATTAACACGACCTGTACTATTGGATCATGCATAAATTCAACTGTTTTTCGATGTTTGAGAAATGTCTAAATTTTCAAATTTTTTTTAAGTTTGATTTCAGTTTGAGAAACATTGGAGTTCATTTTCAAAGTGCACTTGAAGTTTTCACACATGGCAACACTGGTATTTTCTGTTATATCTGACATCAAAAATCAATCAAAACATTTGAGCTAATGAAATATTCCCAAAATTTTTGACAAACATTAAAAAAAGAAAGAAAGAAAAAGATATATATTTGTTTGAAAAAAGGTAGTATTTATAATAATATATTATTTATATATATATATATATATTATTTTGCGAATTGTGTTAATTATTAGTGAAATGCCTAACAGAAAAGTAAAATGTGAAGTTTGATTCCAATTGGAAAATATTGAAGACAGAACAACATTTTTTTTCAAGTGGAGAATAACAATATTTTCATATAAAAACCGTTCCCTTTTTGGTTGTTTCTCCAATCTCAAGTTAGAAATTAGTTTAAGGAATTGGAAAACGGATTTGATCTCAAATGAGTTTATTTCCTACAAAAGTGCTTATTGGGAAGCTTCAAAAATACACTTAATATTAAACAATTTCTTTCCGGTTAATACAAATTTTAGCTTCTAACAAAGTGATGTATTTTGGAACGATTTTCCGTCACCTTCATCCCCCGTAACCTAGCGAAACCGACTAAATAAAGATTTATGGAAAACATAATGGAGCCAAGAATGCTCTTTTCGAGACGACTTAAGTTTATTTTAAAATAACTTTTAACAAAAGCCTATTTGTCGTTTTAATAAACTTTTTTTTTTACTAAAACTCGTTTAAATAAAATAAAAGGATTTAAATAACCTCCTACGCCTGAGCCTTTACTTTGTAGTTCATTCTAAAGAATATTGGTTCGCTTTCGAATGATTCGTACTCTGTAAAAAATTTTCGAGCAAAACCCATTCGTTGTTCCAGGTCCACTCTGTTCCCTTCGGATTAGATCTATCCCCATTTCGTTTGTAGAAAATTTGGTACTCCCTATGCGAAAACATATGTCAAAATTGTCACAAGTTCGAAAATTCTATTCGGCATCAATTTCGCAAAACAGAAATCTACAAAAATGTAAATTCGAACGAACTATAGAGTACCGATGTGAATTAGAATTGATTTTTGCTTTCGAGTAGAAGTACAGAGTAAGGGCCCAGTTTTTTGCTACAAAGTCAAACTCTGGTATGATTGTGGGTTCCGTGCTCGTTTATTAAGCTCTGTAATTAATAGAAAACATTAATTTCATTAAAAAATTTGAAAAATTGTGCACACTTAAAAAACAAATTTAGTACTTCTTTTGAGCCACCCTGCATATACAGCTAGCTTTTGTTGAGCAGTTAATGCCAAGTGGCGAGTTATTTGCTGTTATTGAACTGGTTGGTGGATACAATTGGGTCCAGTATAATAGTACAATCTACAAGTCGATATGCTGCTGATGATGATAGCGCACAATTGTGGAGTGAAAATGCTACAATTATTGGTTTTGTCCAGTGGAATTTGTGCAATTTCATTGCAAATTTTTTGTTTGATTGCTCCAATTTATGCAAATATTTCTGATGACTTCAACCACAAATATTTTAATTAAGGTATGTTTCTTATGCTCGTACAAACACCAACTAACGGATTTTCTTAGAATGTGACAGAATGCAATAACTACCCAGCAAAAAATGCGATTAGTCTAGGATGAATCCGAGATGAGTCGCAAAAGAGCATTTGACCAATGCCAGTTTTGATCTCTTTGTATGGGTTGAAGCGATCTCTTTTGTTTGAGCATGTCCTTTAAAGAAACTAATTGGTTCTTTTCATGCCCAAAAGGGTAGTGCCGGACAGATTTCCTTTGTTCCCCTAAGTGTACGGTCGAACAAGTTTACTTTTAACACGTAAAAGTAGGCAAAAGAAATTAAAATCGACATATCACAACTATGCCTATAATTGTAACTCACGGTAAGCGAAAGGTATTGATCCCGGATTATTCTCTTTAGAGATCAGTCCCACGATTTTTTGCAGGGTATTATAGAGATCACTTTCTCTTCCGAATTACTTACCAATATTTTTTGGACTTCAGAAACCCAACTTTAAGAGTAAGTACTACCTTCTTGTAATGAATGAGGATAAGACGAACAATTTTCTGTCAGCAAATAAACAATCGGCCCACCGTGGTACAGAAGTCTTCTATCGACGAGCAAGGATTATGCTCCATAAGCCTCTTATCATACCTAGTCCGATGTATGACTCGTAGTAATGAACTCTGTCAAAAGCGGATGAGATGAATCCTTTATGGCCCTTTATGGCCCTTTCTGTGGACGGAAGGCCCACTGAGTTTAAAAGAACAGGGTTGTTTTTTGTAAGAGCGCTCCTTAAAGAGGCAGAGGTAGATGCAAGAGGTAGGATCAGGGAAAGACCAAGCAAGAAAAGACACAGGAGGCGCCCAGGAGGCACAATTTTACAAATGTAAGCAAGTAATATTTTGGAGAGTGTTTAAACGACATAAGCTATAATTATTTCTTTCGTTTATTTCATTTGCGCTGTACTCTCTTGTAATTCGCAACCAGCTTATGAAATATTTCCAAGATATAGTTTATGTTTTGTAATCTCAAATCGGGGGTTTTCCAGTTCTACATAGAACAAATAATTTAAATAAATATAATAATTAAATAAATATTACTGAAAGGGTCCCTATTAAACATGTGCTCCACACTCCCCCTTTTTCTCACTAAACCAATAATATAATATAAATAATAAAATATACAAATAAAATAACTTAAAAAAACTACTCGCCCTCCATAAAGCTTAGACAGAGAGTATTACGTCTGTAGAGCTTTTAAATATATCTTTTCCAACATACGAAGATGAAAATTGTGGAGAGGGAATGTGACAAATGAAATAGGGTTTTACTGAAATAACAGCCCCTGTGATTCAGCTCCACCTGTTGTTCTGCCTCGAAAAATTATACTGTACCCTCCTCCCATCTTTAGCTGCATCTTACTCTTTTCCTTCCCATTCCTTTCACTTTATTCTGCCTTATCCTTTTCTATTTCTTTTTTCTCTTCGTATTCATCTTCTTCCGGACTCCCCTTACCTCTGTCTCTAACTCTTTGTCTCCCATTTTCTCTCCTACTTCAACTTCCTATGTGCTAGCTTGAAAAGAGAGAAGAGTCAGTAGCAATGTGTGCTTTGTGACTGTTCTCCGAGCAGACATGTTTGATTGGTATACGGTCTAGCAATGCGTAGCATTTTTGACAAATTTAGTTATTTAATCAAACCTATTTATTAATACAATTTTTATTCAAAACTAACCTTATGTCCTTGTGTGGCAAAAATATTTCATTCTAAAATTAGAATCAAAAAAATCGGAACAGTAGATCGTGTGTTTTGATCGTACGAAGTTTTGGGTTTGAATTTTATGTATATAGTTATATTAGATAAGACTGTATAATCCTTGCATCTATCCTTATATGTAGAAACGCTGAAAGAGACCCAAGAGCTTACAGATTACAAAGAAATTACACGTGGGATCACATCGATTTTTACAGAGATAAATGCTGGTTTACATTGGTTAGTTATATACTTACTATGTATACATATGTACAAACATACTTATATCATACATATGTGCATATGCACACACATATACAGGCATATCTTTCGTAATCGTTTCGACCCGATTTTGCAAATGACGTTCACCGTGGAAATGAGAGCAATGGCGGAAAAAGTAATTGAATAAAAATGATATATTACAACATGCAACATGGTATATCTTATGGAAGCTTGTCTTTAATGCACTATATACGTATGTATGTGTGTATTTTTATATTGCAGCATTGAAACCTGTTGCTCCACAAAATGCAAAATTAGGATAGCAAATACCATAACTTTTACCCAGACACTACACGGCTATAAATGCGGTGACTGACATAAATATTTGCATGTACTCGTACTTACTTGCATATTTGTACCGTTCGGTTATTTGCAAGTTCTTTGACTGGCTTACTTTTTGTTACACCTGAGCCTATTTGTACGTTATTCATTTCCGCTCAATGAGATATTATACCAAAAAGCAACGAGGTAGTTTCTTGACTAAATATAGCAGGGGTTGAAACTGTATTGCATTATGTTAGGGTGTACCAAAATACAAATATCGTATGCTGAGTGAAAGAACCTCATACTTCAGCTGGTGGTTCGAAAACGTTCCATCTCAATTTTTTTCTTTCAAAAAGCCTTTCGGCGATGTAATAATTTCCTTTTTTTCGAAATAATTCAGTGTTTAAAGCCTGCAAACATTATCATTAAAAGGGATAACTGAAAAAATTTAATTTCGGCACCCGGCGACAAATCTTTTGGGGTTTTACTCTTAGCCTGTCAAACATTCTTCTATTGGCAAATTGTCGGAGCTGTAGTAACCTTCGCACTTATTTTCTTAACTATATTTTCTTAATAAAAATTAAGTATATAATTTTCCATGGCAAACTGTCTTGAGTACAGGCAGTGTTGGGCAAATTATAATTGTTAAAACAATTAATAATTAACAATTAATTTATTGTTAATTGCAACTTCTATAATTAACAATTTTTAATTGTAATTGCAAGAATGTACAATTAACAATTAATCAATTGCAATGCTCGCAATTAACAATTAATTAATTATTAACTGTGTTTTTCTATAATTAACAATTTGTTAATTACAATTGTTTTATGAATTTAACCATAAACACGCTATCTAGTATATTATTAGCCGGGTACCGTGGTGTTTTTTGCGACAAACTTCTACTGCACGAACATGTAGGTTATATACATATACGGCAAAAATTTGCTTGATTTCTTTAAAATGTCACTTTTGTGAAAATTTTGTGCCCCTGATAAATTGTATTGAATATTTTAATGAAATCAATCAATTACCCGGGTAATTGTAAAAAATGCTTAATTATTATTAATTGCTTCATAATACAACTAAAAAATTTATTCGAGTTTTTTCAAGTAATTAATTTAATTTAAATAATTTAATTGCAACAAGCAATTAAAATTTTAATTGCAATTACTTTCTAAATCAATTAATAAATTGATTAAAAAATTAATTGATTAACGCCCAACACTGAGTACAGGGTGCAGTCTTAAACATTTTTTATAAAGAAATTAGCAGAATAATAGGTTAATATAATCCAAATGCAACAATGTTTCACACATAAAAATCGATTTAAAGCCTTTATTTTAGGAAAACAAAAGCAATTTAGCCGTTGTTACAGAGTGCCCAGATAAAGTACGTTTCTCGTATTTGTAGTACTCACTATCCGAGCCTCAAACTCGGAGGAAACATTTTTAGTTTTTTTATGTTACACCCTAATGTACTACATGCTAATAGATACTTTTTTGAAATAAAAATTTTTGTTCTAGTCTTAGTCAAGACTTTCAGAATTGCCAGAACATTACAAGGGGAGATCGTCGATTGGTGATAATTACACTTCAGTAAAAGTATCTCAAGCAAGGGGGAAAATTGCATTGAAAAATTGCGTTGCTTTGGTTTTGTAAAAGACAAACATCCCCCTAAAATTTTGCTTGCCCTCTACTGGGTTCAAAACAGCGCTGCTCTGGTACTTAATCCCAACTGTCTTGGAAATATGAACACAAAGCGTCTCCCTAAATAGTTTTTTGCCGGAAAATATTTGCATTTGCCAGACTCACCATATGGAGATTTTCTAATCATCGTAACTAAAACGTGGGTGACCTGTACCATATAAAGGCGGCAGTACTATTGGTGGACCTAGATAAGAAGCGTACACTATTACCTTCCCAGTAGTTTCAACATCACTCGAAAATAGACGAGCTACAACTGCAAGCTTATGAGCACTGAAAGAGAACACTCACCTTTAGTGGATGAAACTTTCCCTTTCTGTCGGCGTCTCCATCGCTCTCTCAGTCTCCCTCTGCCCCCCGTCTTCCTCTCTCTCCGTGTCCCTCTCTTTTTCCTTTTATATTTCTTCTTATTTTGAATGAAGTACGTGGACATATTCTATACCTTCCATCACTATGAACCTCTACGCAATTCTTACAAATCATTTAAGCATATTATCATTGCAAAGGTAAAAGGTGACAGGTTGTTAGTCTACTCAGTGCCAATCATAGAAAGTAGTCGGTATTGTTAAAATATAATACTCGTACAGAAGGTTGCCATTTTGATCCATTTGCACCAAAAATGGCCCTTTTTTTAGTTTTTTGGCTGGATCCTTTTCCGCTAATTCGCATTTTTATAAAAATGTTTGCCGTTAAAAAAACGAAATTGTTAAATTTTACTACGTATGTATGTCTAACGCCCTGAGAATAATCCTAGGTTTTCGTCAAGTTATTAGGCTGAAATGCGTCTGCAAGCAGGCTTAGGGGCTGATTATGCAAGTCACAGTGACACTTTGCGTCGCACTCACTCACATTCAGCTTCACCCGTATGTAATACCACAAAAATCTACATAGCAACTCCCATTTACTGTCAGTCACTTAAGGGAATAAATGTCTTTATATAATAAGAATTTTTCTTTAAATGAGAAGAAGTGATTTGTTGTGTCGCATTGTATTTTACATAGTAGGCCAGCAAGTTTTAATATTGAAACTAAGGGAAATATGACAGTGTTGTCAAAAACAAAATGCCTGCCTTTGGTTGTCGTTGTTGCACAGGAAGGGTAGACCCTCCAATTGATCTGTCCGAATATTATACTATATGCTCTACTCTAGGGCTGTTGTTGTTGTTGTTGTGGTAACTACAAAAACACTCCCCGAAGGTTTTGGGAAGTGTTGTCGAATTAACAGTCCTTGGCCGGACTTGAACCGGGTACGCTCCGGTACTCCAGTGAAACCTTCTAGGTCATGGGTAATGAGAGGTGAGAGGCATCATATCCGTAGATCAACCATCGAGTCGCACGTCATTACCTTTGTGCATATTAGTCGCCTCTTACGACCGGTATGCCTACCTCGGGCATATTCTACACCCCTAACCCGCAGGGGCGCTACTCTAGGGCTCTCTTCTTCTGCCTCTATATCGTTTTTCCCTTTTCTCCTCCTTTTTTGCTACCTGCCCCGGCACTACCCCACTCTTGTTCTCTCTCTTAATCTTTCTGTTCTTACTCCTACTCCTGTTGTCATTTTTGTTCTTATTCCCATTCGCATGTCTCTAATTCTTCCCCTAGATTTCCGTGACTTTCCTTCTTTTTCTTCCCATTTCTCTTCCGATTTTGTTTATTTCTTCTTTAAATGGTCCGGGCGATTTTGACCGTCCAACATAGCTCGCCAGTCGTTTCTTCGTTGCGCCAATTGGAAACACCGCGGGATATCAAATCGGTCTCCACTTGGTCCTTCCGTCGGAGTGGTGGTCTCCCTCTTCCTCTGCTTCCACCGGCGGGTGCCGATAAGAATACCTTCTGGGCTGGAGCATCTTCGCTCATTCGCACTACGTGGCCTAGCCAGCGAAGCGGCTGTGTTCTAATTCGCTGAACTATGTCGGCGTCTGCGTAAAGTTCATACAGCTCATCATTAAATCTTCTTCGGTACTCGCCGTCGCCAACGCGTAGAGGTCCACAAATCTTTCGAAGAACCTTTCTCTCGAATACTCCCAGAGCCGCCTCATCAGATGTTGTTAGTGTCCACGCTTCTGCACCATATAGCAGGACGGGTGCGATGAGTGACTTATAGAGTGTTATTTTCGTTCGTCGAGAGAGGACTTTACTTTTCAATTGCCTACTCAGTCCGAAGTAGCATTTGTTTGCAAGAGTAATTCTTCGTCGGATTTCTAGGCTAACATTATTGTTGGTATTAATGCTGGTTCCCAGGTAAACGAAGTCCTTTACTATTTCGAAATTATTGCTGCCAACAGTGGCTTGGTTGCCAAGGCGCGAATGCGCTGACTCTTTGCATGATGACAGAAGGTACTTCGTTTTGCCCTCGTTCACCACCAATCCCATTTTCTCCGCTTCTTTTTCAAATTTGGAGTAAGCAGAAGTTACGGCGCGGTTGTTAAGGTCAATGATATCAATATCGTCAGCATATGCCAACAGTTGCACGCTTTTATAAAATATTGTTCCGGTGCGGTTAAGTTCTGCAGCTTGTATTATTTTCTCCAGCATTGAATGTAAGAAATTGCACGATAGGGGGTCCCCCTGTCTGAAACCTCGTTAAGTTTCGAACGGCTCGGAGAGGTGCTTCCCAATTCTGAGCTGGCGGTGTTGCTCAAGGTCATTTTGCATAGCCGTATAAGTTTTGCGGGGAAACCAAATTCAGACATAGCGGCATATAGGCAGCTCCTTTTCGTGCTATCGAAAGCGGCCTTAAAATTAACAAAGAGATAATGTGTGTCGATTCTTTTCTCACGGGTTTTTTTCCAAGATTTGGCGCATTGTAAAAATCTGGTCGATTGTAGATTTACCAGGTCTGAAGCCACACTGATAAGGTCCAATGAGTCTGTTCACATCAGGCTTCAGTCTTTCGCACAATACGCTTGATAGGACCTTATATGCGATATTCAAAAGGCTGATCCCGCGATAGTTGGCACAGTTTGCAGGATCGCCCCTCTTGTGGATTGGGCAGATAACACTTAGATTCCAATCTTCAGGCATGCATTCATCCAACCATATTCTGCATAGAAGCTGATGCATGCGGCCTTACTAGCCCCTCGCCCCCGTGTTTGAATAGCTCAGCAGGCAAACCATCAGCGCCAGCTGCTTTATTGTTTTTCAATCGGGATATCGCGATTTTGTTTATTTCTTCAGGCTTTTATTCTTCTTTCTCCTCTTCTTCCCACCAACCTTTTTATCTGTCTCTGTCTCCCATGACATCTCCTTCTACCTCTTCCGTTCGTTTGATATGAGCGCAGCGCAGCTTGAATTTGTTGTGGTTTTTGTTATCAGAGAATTTAGGTCTTTGGTGTTTCAATAGTTGACTGAGCACAAAAAGAGGGACTAGCTAACGGTTTAGAAATTCGTGACTTGTAAGATAAATTAAATGCCTCAATTAAACATACGTGCTATAAAAATTTCATTTTAAAAATATGTTGTCTTAGGACTTGAATTAGAGAAATCGGAAGAGCGGATCGGCTGCTTTGCTCTAACAAAAATTTTGATTATAGAAAACGATGTACTGAATCGCCCTTAAAGTAGCCAAGGAAAATTGGCGAAACGTCGACTGTAAGGTGAAACAAACTAGTTTTATTTGCACCACAGTAGGTTGGATCGGGAAAGCTTAACAAATCGCATCACAATGACCTTTTTAGTTTTAGGCATTTTGTAAAAAGAATCTTGGTCCCAAAAAAACTAGTGCGACAACCCTACCAATATCACTCATTTGCATATCATATACTCGCGGTAATTTTGTAACTTTAGAATGTCTTAGACCTGTTTTAAGACACTTGTTTTACTTAGCTTGTCTCTCGCCGTTAACGGACAGCATTACATAGTGAATAATGAGTATTGAAAGACAACTTGAAGGGTTTCACTGAAAGGGAGACAATTCTACAAAAGGGCCGATTAAGAAACAAAAGACAAATATCTACAAATATATATTGAAAGCCATGCTTGAGTTAATGTAGACAAGAATGATGAATTATGTGACTGAAGCTTATAAGAGGATATGAAACTTGAGACAACCAGCAATATTAATCTGACACGAGCTAATATGAACATGGCTTTAGGGAGATTATTTAAGTGTGTATATATGTAAGTATACTACATAATGTGCTTCATATTAATTAATGTACATAAATTATTTGAATGATTGAGCAACACATCAACTTTACTAAGGGGAACAACTAGCGTTAAACAGCTTAATATTTGAATTGGGTTGGCGCCTACTGAGCGAAGTACCGCTAACTAAAGTGAATAGAACCTTAAAACCTGCATTAGTCTTGTAACTTTAGAGATTAATTGAAAAAATCTGATGCAAGTAAGTCTGCGGTAAATGTAATCTACCGTTAGAATGAGTGGGAATTTTTCAAATGTCAGGTTGAGCACTTTACCGCAACTTATTTGATGGATCTCCGTGTGATTGCTGCCAATTAATTAAGTCGGAGATGGTAGAAACATACAGAGAAAAACAAAAGATAGAAGTAGTCGTCCCTTTCTAAGCTTTAACTTTGAAGCGTTTTACTCCTTTCATGCTATGAAGTGGAGAAGGTATACTTCAAATTCTATTTGCAAATGTAGAGCCGCTTAAAGGTAGATTTAGATTTAATCTAAACTTACAGTTGTGGAGATGTCATATATTTAACGAGCTGCCTTCATAATGCATGCGGGGTTGTCAAATGTTGTTTTAAAATAAAGATACAAAATAAGTACTGAGAGATCCCAGGAAATTATAACCATATTTTCATAGAGTTCTTGCCCACTTCCGACGCTTTTCTGAGCTATTTGTTGGCAAATACGAGTTCACTTCTAAATAATTTGGGATTGTTTTCATAACAATTTTAGTATCACTTTTGGATAATTTTGAGATTTTTCTTAATTTAAACCCTGACCACGTTTTTGAAATTTTCAGGAATTTTTGGGGTTTTGAGTAAGCGTAAAAACATAAAGATAAAGAAAGAAATAAAATGAAATAAAATCAAATAAAGTTAAATAAAATAAAACAAAATAAACTAAAATAAAATAAAGTAAAATAAAATAATAAAAAAATACAATAAAAAAATAAAATAAAATCAAATCAAATAAAACAAAATAAAATAAAATAAAATAAAATAAAGTTAAATAAAATAATAAAAAATACAATAAAAAATAAAATAAAATAAAATCAAATCAAATCAAATAAAATAAAATAAAATAAAATAAAATAAAATAAAATAAAATGAAATAAAATAAAATAAAATAAAATAAAATAAAATAACATCAAATAAAATAAAATAAAATAAAATAAAATAAAATAAAATAAAATAAAATAAAATAAAATAAAATAAAATAAAATAAAATAAAATAAAATAAAATAAAATAAAATAAAATAAAATAAAATAAATCAAATAAAATAAAATAAAATAAAGTAAAATAAAATAATAAAAAAATACAATAAAAAAATAAAATAAAATCAAATCAAATAAAATAAAATAAAATAAGCCAAATTAAATAAAATAAAATAAAATAAAATAAAATAAATTGAGATAAAATAATAAAAAAATACAATAAAAAATTAAAATAAAATCAAATCAAATAAAATGAAATAAAATAAAATAAAGTTAAATAAAATAATAAAAAAATACAATAAAAAATAAAATAAAATCAAATCAAATCAAATAAAATAAAATAAAATCAAATAAAGCTAAATAAAATTAAATAAAGTAAAATAAAATAATAAAAAAATACAATAAAATAAAATACAATAAAATAAAATAAAAGAAAATAAAAGAAAATAAAATAAAATAAAATAAAATAAAGTAAAACAAAATAAAATAAAATACAAAGTTAACAAAAGAATTTTAACAAACAAAGCTTTCGTGGATCATTTGCACTGCGCTGGATCTCTTCTTACCTTAGTGACAGGACACAAAGAGTAATGTTCAAAAATTTAGTATCCGATGTCATTTATGTCTCTTCGGGGGTTCCTCAAGGAAGCCATCTTGGCCCGATTCTGTTCTTGTTGTTTATAAATGATATTTCTACAATAATAAAATTTTCAAAAATGTTACTGTATGCCGACGACGTAAAGCTTTTCATGTCATTCGCGTCATTTGAAGATAGAAATAAGCTACAATCAGATCTAGATGCACTAGTTACTTGGTGCGATTTAAATTATATGCCACTTAACCTTAAAAAATGTAAGCACATGGGTTTTTCGCGTGGAATTTCTCAGCCGGCTTCCTATACAATTAAAAATTATAGTCTTGAGCAAGTGTATGATTTTGTTGACCTGGGGGTTACTATGGACTATAAACTCAGTTTCAACCACCATATTAATACAACAGTCAATAAGGCTAGAGGTGTCCTAGCATTCGTTAAACGATGGTCTAAAGAATTTAGCGACCCTTATGTAACTAAAGCCCTCTTCACTACATTAGTCAGACCGATACTTGAATATGGTTCTATAATTTGGAACCCGCGTTACCAGGTTCATGTAGATCGCCTTGAATCAGTTCAAAAACAATTTTTACTATTTGCCTTAAGAGATTTTCATTGGGATCCCTCGTACAATCTGCCACCCTATACGAATCGTTTAAAACTCATTAATCTACACACACTTTCTAGTCGGAGGGAAATGCTTGGAATTATTTTTATGATTAAATTGCTAAATGGTTCACTATCCAGCCCATTTCTTCTAAGTGAAGTGAACTTCAATGTACCGTCTCGTCCTTCAAGGCATTTTAAACCTCTAGTCTTAAAACAGTGCCGAACCAATTTTCAGTTAAATGAGCCTTTTCGCTGTTTGTGTCAAGATTATAACTCTCTTTCTGGTAGATTTGATATTTCAGACTCGCTTTTCAGCATAAAAAAATCAATCCTTTCTGTCCTAAATGCATAGCTACTAATTGTTTTTTATTCTTTGACTTCTATTTTAACTTTTAACAATAATTTTATTCTGTTAACTAGTTATTTCTTAGTGTATAATCTATCCTATATCTACTTTACTTAGCTGGTGAGGTTTTCTCTGTAGCTGAGCAGTTTTAGATCTCGACGATTAACAAACCAAAGCCTTTCAACGACTCGGCACGAACGAATAATCCGCGCGTTATGCGGATGCGCCCCTCGCGCCGGTCGGGCGGGATATGGTGGGTAATCCGTTGGGAATTATTATTATTATTATTATTAGCCACTGTATGTATTGAAAAGATAAATAATAACTATTGTATCTTACAATCAAAGAGTAACAAAATTGCAAAAACAAAATAATTATGATTACAATCCGTTGTGGGCTTGGATAACATTTATAAACGTAATGATTTCGTTTGTGTCCAGTGGAAATTAGTGTTGAACAATTAAGAAAATATTATTAACGATAATATTAGCAAAAAAAAAAAAAAAACTGCCACTAATACATCTACTGTCATTTTTGTTGCATACAGAAATCGAAATATTTTATAACTGTAATAAATATTTCATTCAAAGCTGACGTAAACATTTTAGACGAATATAATTATTATTTAATTGTTAGAGGAAATTATAAAATTGTTTTACTGTTGATTTTTGGAGGGGGAAAAATAAATAATTTATTGTACATTTATATTATAATGAATGTGTATTATAGTATGACAAATCCCAATAAACATTTTTCATTTAATTTCATTTGAGCTTAGTTTGAGAGCTAACCATACTCTCGAGTCATAAACTGAAAAGCACATTTTTAATATGAGATTCGCTAGCTCTCAAACTGTCACATTTTATCTCAAACATGAACGTAACAGTAGTGAATTGAAATGTTCTTGTAAAATGCCTCCAAACTGCTGATCAAGTGGAAAATATACAATTGAGTAGAGTTTGAGAGAAACCTTTAGTCTCCATGATAAGGTTGCTGCAAGTCAAATTCAAAATTTCTGACAAAATTTTTGTTTTTGCTTGTTGGTATATGTACATTAGAGTACAGAGTCTTTTTATTTGATAACGCTATCAAGGTTATTTGAGTTGAAGCTGAAAACGAAAGTTTGAGAAGTGAGTATATGTTCAGTTTTCAAATTTGAGTACTAACAAAAATGTTTATTGGGTTATGTTAAACATTTATTTTGATAGTTTGCATTTTAGCTTTATTGTTTATAGAGATATATTTTAAACTTAATAGTTAGTTCACAAGCTAATTTTTTTAATCGGCTTCGCTTAATGTTGTGTTTTTGTATGAGCATTTTTAAGGCTCCGTTGGAGTTCACCTTCATGACCAAGCATAATTTTGTATTCAACTGTTCGGTTTTTATTAAACTAATTTGTTTTACATTTTTATTTCTTTGCAGGTAAGCACTGTGATTGTTTGTTGTATATAATATAGAGGATAATTAAATTTGGAAAACTAAGAACTTTAAAGTGTAAGTAAATGAGGTATATTTTTATGCAAATACTAGCGGATCCGGTTGCTGCTATCATGTCCTGTCATTTTCTTATCGCAAACAAATATATTAACATTTTTTTAACAAAGCCTAGCAAAGTTTGATCACATTTCCGGCTGGAGATCTCGTTTGTTAGGCTGCGAAATCAGTGATTATTTGAAAGCTAGAAATTGTACTTTTCTTTGTCGGCTCATGTTGTACAAGGAGCCCAGTTACTTATACAATAAACTAATCTTCCCTAGGTCTTCTCGAATAACTGACTTGATAGTGCCTACTTATAACTACTTAACTTCTACGCGGCTATTCTTCGTTAATGCTATTCGAACCTGGAACTCAATCCCAATTTCTATCAGAGTCAGTATAAACAAAAGCAACTATAAGAATGTTCTTTATACGTGTTTTAGCTGAAACAAATGAATTTATATTAGGTTTGCGCTCTCTATAAAATTGCATGTTGTTTAACTCTGAATTGTGATATATACAAGGTGGCGCAAAAGTAAGCTTCCGATGTTCAGCATATCGGTTGTGGCACGTGCAGTGTGTGCTGTTGCACCGTCTTGTTGGAACCACATGTTTTCCAATCCCAATTCATCAAGTTGCGGCAAAAAGAACTCGTTGATCATTGCTCTGTAGCGCTCACCATTCACAGTAACCGTTTGGCCCCGACCGATTATTGGTCAAATAAATAGTCAGCAATATTCCGCATTCTGGAGCAGTGTAGCGTAACATTGTTTATTAACGTGTATTTCGCATGTGTTTACTACACAAATGTCAAAACAGAACTGACTTTAGGGGCCAATCGCAAAATTTATAGCATTTTCTGATAGGAGGATTACTTTTGCGCAGTAACCGTTTTTCACCGACCGATTATTGGTCAAATAAATAGTCAGCAATATTCCGCGTTCTGGAGCAGTGTAGCGTAACATTGTTTATTAACGTGTATTTCGCATGTGTTTACTACACAAATGTCAAAACAGAACTGACTTTAGGGGCCAATCGCAAAATTTATAGCATTTTCTGATAGGAGGATTAGTTTTGCGCCACCTTGTATATATAAGTTCTAGCTTTAATTATTCTTAAAGACTATTTATTTTGAAAATCTACATAGTTGTTCGTACTCTGTTTTTATTCCTTTTTGTTGTACTATAAAAGATCGTAGATCTTATTGTACTAATATTTTCTTGCACAATAAATGAATGAAAAAATGAAACAAAACAAATAAGTAAGCCCTATTGCAGTTGCTGTTGAAAAGGAGCAACCAAAATCGGAATAAAAGGTTCCGACCTATCGCAATCGTAGTAGAAGCTTTTCAACATCCGTAAAAGCTACGAAGACCTCTTCGCTATAGCACTACAGATTTGCCATGCAGGATTATTCAAACACCATAAAATTTATAAAGCTCGGTGCAGTACTTTTTGAGTTTAAGGGGGTGATTATGTAAGTCACCGTAACACTTTGTATCGCAGTTACTCACATTCGCCTTCACCCGTTTGTAATACCAAACAAATTAACTCCCATTTACTGTCAGTCACTGAAAGGAGCAAACACCTTTTTATAATAAGATTTTTTTTAACACTTTGACTGCCAGTGTATCACCGGTGATCACAACAGAAAACTACCCCCAGGTGCCAAGTACAAGGTGGCGCAAAAGTAATCCTCCTATCAGAAAATGCTATAAATTTTGCGATTGGCCCCTAAAGTCAGTTCTGTTTTGACATTTGTGTAGTAAACACATGCGAAATACACGTTAATAAACAATGTTACGCTACACTGCTCCAGAATGCGGAATATTGCTGACTATTTATTTGACCAATAATCGGTCGGAGCCAAACGGTTACTGTGAATGGTGAGCGCTACAGAGCAATGATCAACGAGTTCTTTTTGCCGCAACTTGATGAATTGGGATTGGAAAACATGTGGTTCTAACAAGACGGTGCAACAGCACACACTGCACGTGCCACAACCGATATGCTGAACATCGGAAGCTTACTTTTGCGCCACCTTGTACAAAAGTACATCTTGCGCTCTTACTTATAGCGGTATTATTTTACCAGGAACAAAACGAGTGCTCCGTACACGTTTGGGGATATTTTTTTATGCTGTGCTCATTGGTAAGCATCTTGTTATTTTGAAAGAGTTGTGCTATTTTTGAGGGTCCAAGCGTGGTCACCGGTGATACATTGGGTAGTTTTTTGCTGCGATCACTCCGTGATACACTGGCAACGGGGCGTAATTTTTTGTTGTGATCACTGGTGATACACTGGCAGTCAACGTATTGAACGACAAGAAGCGACTCATTTCGTCGCGTTATGCTTTACCTAATGATCACGCAATTGTTTCAAAATATTAAAAAAAAAAAACGTTCTATCTCAAAATTTCTTTGAAAAGCGGCCTATCATGGAATTTTTTCGATGGTGCCGTTTACGCCTTAAATTATGTTGCTTTTGTAGTTTGTTCAGTGGTGCTTTTTAAAATTTCACCAAGAGGTCGAATCGAATAAAAACGTGTTCTTATGAAAAGTGCTTACTCCTTTTTGTTATCATATTTGTAATATTTGACATAGAATTGCTGAACAATTATTTATTATTATAAGTTTGTATATTAAACTTAAAGTCAAAGCGAAACAAAAAAAAGGACTAATTTATGTATTTAAAAGTATTTATTCAAGTCGATTTTTATAATTCATTGTGGAAAATTAAATTTAAGTTCTATGTGCTCTTATTTCGCAAAAACAATTTTAGTTTTATTTTTGTGTTGTTTGGGTTTTGCCAATTTCAGTCATTTTTGGCACAACTCATGAGAACAAACATCAGAAAAATGCTATCACCTCAAAGAGGGACTAAGGCCCGGAAATATTCCACTAGTAAACTCGACGCGGCCGTCGTGGTGTGAAGGTAGTGTTGCCGGCCTACCACACCGAAGGTCCATGGTTCGAGTCCTGGTACAGGTAACATCAAAAGTGATTTGAAAAAAGTTTTTCAAAACGGGGTCGCCCCTCGGCAGTGGTTTGGCAAACTCTCCGAGTGTATTTCTGCCATGACAGGCTTCTCAGCAAAAATTAGTCTCCTTTGTAGATGCCGTTCGGAGTCGGCAAAAAACTGTAGGTCCCACCAATTTGTAGGGAAAATTCAAATCGGCACACCACAAATTGGAAGAGAAGCTTGGCGCAAAAATCCCTTAGGAGGTTTATGATGATATACCTGTTGTATATCGCGCCATAGAGAGAGAAACTCGACACTGCCTACATTTAGGCGTTTTATTTTGCTTATAAACCATACACTATTCATAAGATATCGAGTTAAAAAAAAAAAATCTGAGAAAATAAAATTTTGAAATATGAAAATGACTATAGGTTAATTTTCCTACTAGTGAAGAGAAAGTAGCGAAGTTGAGTGATTGATTTTTTCGTACACAAAAAACAAGAACAATTTATTATGCTCATGTTTGTGTGAGTATTTGAATTTACTAAACCCGAAAAGTAAGTTAGACCTTAGCTTTAAGCCTCAAACGGTAAACGGACTAAAGGCTTGAACTGAAATAAATATTTTTGAATGTAATGAGGTCTAATTTGCTGACAAAAGAAAGCGTCGTAAAAATCGTATGATAATAAAAACAAAAATATTGTGTTGGAGACCACAACGAAATAAAAGTTTAGTATGCCAGCGGAAGCAGTAACAGTAATCTTAGAAATGTTTATATTCATTTTATGGTAATAACAGCATTAATATGATGATATATGTATGGCGATGTATTTTAATACCGCCTGGTGCAGACCCTATTACACAGGGTGGGTCGATTTGTATGAACGAAAGTTAACTGATATCGCGCCATCGATTTTTCGATAGGTTTTGGGCTCAGGAAAAAAAAGTTCCACTACGCATTCCCAAAAAAATGATTTTCGAGCCCGCGAAATTTAATTTTTTTGACTTTTTTCGACTTCGATTTTTAAGGTTCTTTTCATGACCTACTAAAAAAATTTTCGTTTGATTTTAAAATTTTCATGTATACCCTGTCAGACCCAAAAATGTCCGCTAAAAACGTTGGCGATAACAGTTTTTTGAAAAAAAAAATTTTATTTGCGGGTTTCGGAAAAGTCGATATTTCGACCAAAACAAGTCCCAAAACCCGAAAATAAAATTTTTTTTCAAAAAACCGTTATCGCCAACGTTTTTAGCGCATCATTTTAATTTTTTGACCAAAAAACTCCCCAAAACCCAAAAAATATTTTTTTTTTTTTCAAAAAACTGTTATGAAAATTTTAATATCAAACGAAATTTTTTTTAGTAGGTCATGAAAACAACCCTAAAAATCAAAAGTCGAAAAAAGTCAAAAAAATTAAATTTCGCAGGCTCGAAAATTATTTTTTTCGGTATGCGTAGTGGAACTTTTTTCCTGAGCCCAAAACCTATCGAAAAATCGATGGCGCGATATCGGTTAATAAATCGACCCAGTCTAATGTGTAGTCTTCTTCTTGCCTAAACTTAGTTTTTACAAAACACACTATGGGTTAGTTTCAGCAAATTCGTGTCAAATCCAATAACATCGGTAAAGGTTAGAGCTAGAACATTTGGATGACAAAGCTCAAAAACCTTTTGGTCGATTTTATCATATAGCTTATCCTACTAAAAACCAAAACTTAGTGTAGAAAACTTGTTTTCTTAGAAAGAAAACTTTGTACAACTAAAAAAAGCTAAGGAAAGTAAACCAATTTTTCCGAAAAATATTTTCTATACACATTCACCCTTATTCTGCATTTCGATTACGTTCCCGCTCTACGCTCCGCCGGAATCGAAAGTAGTTATTCTGCGTTACGATTGAATTAAAAGAAGAAGAGGAAGAGCTATAACTTTTTCGAAATCAGCTGTTTGCCTTGAAATATGTGAAACTGAAACATAACAAAGCAAATATACACAAAAAAAACGGAACTACGATCGAAGTGTAGAATAGGCAGAGTTGTAAATTTCGAAGTTGAACTGAACCGAAACGGAACGCAGAATACCAAAGTTGCCAAGCGGAGAAAAATTCGATCCAAGTCGAAATGCAGAATAGGGGTGATTATTTTAAATTAGAAACAAAAAAGGAAAGGGCTGTCTTCGATTGGGTCGAAGACTTTATACCTTTCATGAATACGCATCACAGTTTTAAGTGTCCGATCCTTACTCACAATTAGTACAAACTCTGCAAAACTGTCCATTGAAAAATACATAGCCCCATTTATTGGAAATATCGATTGTATGGGAGCTATATATTAGGTTGGTCCGATCTGGGGGATTTTCACTACAAACATTACACATATTATATGTACCAAAACTGCAAAATTTTGTTTTCCTAGCTTTTTAATTGCAAAATTTTATAGCCAAAACCCATTTATCGAAGCAATCGTTGTATTGGTCCAATCTTGCTGGTTCCGCCAAATGATTAATGTTTTACAAAATGGTGGCTGCTTGGCAAATTTCAGCGAGATATCTCAAAAACTGAGGGACTAGTTTGCGTTTAAACAGACAGACAGATAGACGGCCATGGCTAAATCGACTCAGCTCATCGCCCTGATCATTTAGGTATACTTATTGGTGGGTCTATCTCTTCTTCTTCTCACACTTACAAACATCAGACCAAAGTTATAGTACCATTTCATGTTCATGAAAGGTATAATTACAACGATATGCACAGCGATGGTATGGAAGCTGGGATACGAACCCAAGTACCTGCACCAAAGCCGCTGTTAGATTACTCTAACAACTAAGCTATGTTGCCCCTTTACTTCACTATGCATTTTTCCTCTAATGTGCCATTTTTACTTTATTCCTTTTCTACATTCTTTGGTACATATATTTTACATTTTAACTCAAGGAAAGTGGAATATTTTTTGAAGTTTCTTTCCTATTTGAACTTTGTAAAAAACATGACCAGCCGTTCTGCTTGTAGGCCATAGTAATATGTAAAAAATGAACTTCAAACAAAAATAATGTTTAATGCTCCTTGAAAAATGAAAAGGTTATGAAAACAGTTATCTATATTTAAAAATTTTTTTTTTTAATTTAATTTTTATTTTGAGTCGACACTAACACAAAGCGGTCGACTAAGTGAAGATAGTATTATAAATATATAACAAAAGTGCAATTAACAAAATAAATAAACAGTGTAACAGATTGAACAAATCTTACAGACTAGACTGACAAACATAATAACGACTGAAATGGTTGGAGAGGCCGTGTCTCCAATCCATCCTCGCATTCTGTTGATTTGTTGATTTACAGTTGTGCTAGGAGATGTTAATAATTAACTGAATGGTTGGAGAGTTCGTCCATCCAATCCCGCCTCTCATTCGATCGATACAAGCAACATAAACAACGGGTCGATCCTATCTAGTATGTCAATCGGCAATTAGAAGACATGCCAGGATTGCATTATGTAAAGATGCAAAAGAGCATTTAAGGCTGATAACGTTATATAAGTTGTTGTAGTAGGAACACTAGACATTAATAGGATTGTTTTTGGCAAAGCTTTGAATACAAATGAGCAACTGAAAAGGCACATAGTGCCGGGACGACCTAGCAGGAACATAAGAATTCAATCGACTAATAAGGTCAGAAGAATAAATTTGGCCGATAATTAGCTTATGGAGGAACACTACGCCTAGTAAAATTCTTCGATTTTCCAGAGAAGGTAAACTAATGAGGAGAATATTTTTCAATATTTTGTGACAAAGCGCTTCGGCTTTGCGCCATCTTCAGAGCTTCGTTTCATTCTCCTCGTTTGAAAAACGGTTGTAGGCAAATATTATAGGCATAATTTGAAAAATAAAAAAATTTAAAGTGAACCATTTTAGGTGGCGATGCGATTTTTAGATTGCTGATGAAGGCTAAAGCAAAATGCTGTTATTACTAGTATATTGTCATGTAAATTTCCATTAAGAGCTTTTTACAATAGCCAGCTTTGGAATCAATTTCAGTTGCATGAGATATTGATTCAAAGTTGGCTTGCTACCAAATTATTATATGCAATTGTTGCACGACCCGTTTACACTTCGCAACTTGCAAGAATGAACAAGAAGTTGACTGTAAAATTGACTAATGTAAACACCTTTTTAGTTTTGCTATTAAGTTATTACTTGCCGAAAGCAAACCAACTAAAGTCAGTTTTCTGTTTGGTTGAATTGAAAAAAGCAGCTTGAACGTAGATTAGTTTAAAAAATTTTTATTGATACAAAGCTTTTTTTGATTACACTTTTCGTAAACATTATGGAGAAAATATGGTGAAAGAATGAATTTGTGGCGTAAAATCCGCAAAGCACGAGATGTCTTTTGATTTGTGCATTCTCTTAGTTACAGTTTCACTATATATCACCTCTGCAACAGTATCTTATTCCTGTGAGATGTTTTCTTCAGCCAACAAACGTTAATTTTCTTGTTAAATAAAGTAAAAACAGAGTTTATTCCGCAACGCATTTGTTGCTGAAAAAATGGATAACCTTAAACATTGAACATTTTCATCTCAAATGTCCTGCAATCTTTTTGTGTTTTTCTTTTAAAGTAAACTTCAGTTAAAAAATAGATTTCTGTAGTTTCTTGAAATTTTTTCTTACCCAACTTGAAAAACGTCAACAGAAAAATATTGAAATAACAACTAGAACTGAATTAATATTAAAAAAAAATTCCGAAAAGGGAGGAGATTCCTTTTTTTAGTTCTTTTTCATTCAACTTGTATAGAAACTGGGAACCTAAACGCACTCCATAGAGCAAGAAAGAAAAAAAAATACCAGAATAGCAATTACCTCAATTTTTGAGAGCTGATAAAAATTTTGTTTTGATTTTTTGCTCGGTTTCGGCTTATTTTCTTCACATATGATAATTTATATTTTAATTTAAAAAATCTGTATCTAGTGTTAAATTATACTTAAAAAGGCGAGTGGTAGATCACCCTATTTCCAAAAGATTTTGCAAAAACCCTTATTTCTGTGGCAATAAGCACAAAGAGCCAAAGTAATTTTCGTGAGGTTTTCAAGAGATTTGAGATGAAATTTAAACTATTACGCTAAATGTAAGTGAATCAGTAGTATTTTAGGTTATTATTTGATTTCCGAATTAAAATTAATATTTTTAGGAGTTATAAAACAAAGTAGACTATTTAGGTTTTTTTCCAAAATTTTGATTTGGAACTATGAATACTATTTCAACTTATTCTATAATATCAGCTTATTTAAAAATACGTCAATATTCCAAAGGCAAACAATTTTAATTTTGAAATCAAATTTTAGTTTGCCTATTACTTCAAAACCAAATAAAATTGGATTCAATTATTAAAGCTGCCTTGATCTGCCTGTATTAAGTTAAGTTGCTATCGCAAATTCGAGAGAGCCGAAAATCGATATTGGGTGTTTAGTTTTCGGTTTATACAATCTTTATTTTTAGAGCAAAACGAATGGAAATTCGTGTGGTTATAGATCTTAGTACGGAGAATTCAATGGTGGTAGTAACTCAATTTTGACTTAATTCGTTCTTCCTGCTTATTACCACTGCTCTAAGAATTTCTTTGAAGCACTCAACCTTTTCCTCAAATTTTAAAAATTTCTTCATACAAATTTATGTCAAATTTCTGAAAGCTTTTGAAAAAGCAGTTGCTTTTTTTCATTAATATGAGCCAATATCTCAGAATTTGTTTAAAATTGCCTTATCTCAGCTGAATATGAATTAAATTTTCCTTAGGATAGGATGCTTTCTAAACTCACTCTGAGATAGGGTGTTCTTCTACCGAATTTTGAATTTAAAAAAAAATATTTTAAAATATTTTAGTCGGAATAATGATGCGACAAATTTAACTTCTAGCACGTGAACGGGGCTGCACATGTGGTTTTTCTCAAGTTTCCATAACACTTTGGGCTCTATAATAAATTCACTTTTATCTATTGAAAATAGCACTCCCTCTTAGTAACCATTCAACTCACAACTGTGTATATCATGTTCGCTAACCCATCTTCGGCCGCTACATGATCCCGTTATAATTTTTTGTTCCCCTTTAAAGGAAAGGCTTTTAGGACCATAATCAAGAAAAATTTCAAATATAAAAAGATTCTGACCAGCCGTTTGCTTTTTGTGGACTGGTCGAAAAATCGACCACTGGCCAAAATCCGTCAAGTATGTAAAAAAAATAAATTGCTTCATGACAAAAAATGTTGCTCTTAAACTTGAGTTATTTGTTTTTATTTCAAAGAAAACTGCTTAGTATTGAAATGTTATACATTCTTATACATATACATACATATTTTATAAACATTGATAGAGACGTCAATTTACAAATTTTTATGATATTCATCAAAGCATTTAGTATGTAAGTAAATATTGAATTTTTTGCAAGTAAAAATAGTATGTTTCTTGCATAATTTACAGGGCCGATATTTTTTTTCAAGACTTTTTATTACAGAATGTATCCTTTCGTTGCTCCGAGGAAGGTTTGACGGCTGGTTTAAGTCTCCGCCTTCATGTCCACGTCTGCCTTCTTCTTCATTGTCATAAACCAACAATTTTGTTGTGACTTCAGAACGAAAATTAATTTGCGAAAGTGGGGATGTCTTTTGGATTTTTGCAATCATACAATGCAGCTTCCACGTATTGACCATGGCGTTACCAAGAAGGTTTGTCCTAGTGGACACCACCACTTCTTTCCTCGAATACAAATACGATAATTTGCTATAGCATTATCATGCAGATCTACACCACCCATACCCTTATTATACTCTTGAATAACTTATGGTTGCGATATAGCAATAGTTTTTTTTGTTTACGGCAATATCTTTTAGCAGAAACAATTGGCTCCACACTCGAGTTATTGGTCATAACATTGACAAGAGCATTGTCTTTCCACCGGACAGTCAATATTTCTTGATTACTATCGAGTAGCTGGTCAAATGCTCTGCGCTTTTATCTTCTTCTTAGCGGTGGTTTTCCCATTCTATTTTCGCGTATGGTCATCTAACCGACTGGGCGATTTTGACCGTCCAACATAGCTCGCCAGTCGTTTCTTCGTTGCGCCAATTGGAAACACCGCGGCATCGCAAATCGGGCTGCACTTGGTCCTTCCGTCGGAGTGGTGGTCTCCCTCTTCCTCTGCTTCCACCGGCGGGTACCAATAAGAATACCTTCTAGGCTGGAGCATCTTCGCTCATTCGCACTACGTGGCCTAGCCAGCGAAGCCGCTGTGTTTTAATTCGCTGAACTATGTCGGCTCATCATTATATCTTCTTCAGTACCAACGCGTAGAGGTCCACAAATCTTTCGAAGAACCTTTCTCTCCAATACTCCCAGAGTCGCCTCATCAGATGTTAGTGTCCACGCTTCTGCACCATATAGCAGGACGGGTGCGATGAGTGACTTGTAGAGTGTTATTTTCGTTCATCGAGAGAGGACGGTCAAAATCGTCCAGGCGGTTAGATGACCATTTAAAGAAGAAGAGAGAGGACTTTACTTTTCAACTGCCTACTCAGTCCGAACTAGCATTTGTTTGCAAGAGTAATTCTTCGTCGGATTTCTAGGCTAACATTATTGTTGGTGTTAATGCTGGTTCCCAGGTAAACGAAATTATTGCTGCCAACAGTGGCTTGGTTGCCAAGGCGCGAATGCGCTGACTCTTTGCATGATGACAGAAGGTACTTCGTTTTGCCCTCGTTCACCACCAATCCCATTTTCTCCGATTCTTTTTCTAATTTGGAGTTAGGAGTAAGTAAGATTTTTTCTTAAATCCGCCACATGGATTGGATGTTGATGCATTTTCTGCGTCACCCAGATCGTTACCTGCATTTGGAATATTCTCTGCTTCTGAGTATTGTAGCTCAACTGTGCTTGCTATTTTGAGGTAATCATTATTGTCGTTAATATTTATCAGGTCATCATCCAAGTCTTCTTCGTCCGTCATGCACTTCAGGCGGTGGAATGTATACAATGTCGACCTCCTTTGCGTTCGATACAGCTTGATCCTCCTCATCGTCTGAAAATGGCTCATTTAAAATGGCCATAATTTCACAAATTTTTATTGATTTACGAACCGGCATTGTATTCGCCTATTGCTCGCATAATTTTAAAAAATGAACTGACCAAAATCAAAGCAAAACAATCCGGGGAATACCCTTTTCAAACTTTAAGTAACGATGGATAGAAGGAGACAAATATATGATACAAAAGTATTGCAAAGCCACGGGAGTTGCCAGACTTTTACTAAAAAAGGAGAACTTTAAATAGAGCTAAACCAAAACCTTATACATTTTCAGAATTCAGATGATACTAGTTTGCATTTATACAATGAATAAAACGAATACTGCTTTGAATTTTTTTTAACCTACTTGACGATTTCTGGCCAGCGGTCGATTTTTCGACCACTGAAATTAACGTTCTTGGAAAAGTTAGAAAATTGGCAAAATTAAAGTGGAAATTTTTTTATTCTTACAGGCTGATATTTTATCTTCCCAAGATGTTGGTGTTAATTACTTTTAACATTTGTCTTCTAATAATTTTTATTTAAACAAAAAACTGTTAAAAATATGTATATTTTCTTCCTATCACTAAAATTTTAATTCAAGCATTTTTTCAAAAATATCTATACTCACGGCGCCGCCGATATTCCAAATTTACTAACCCTGTAAACGGATCAGAAAATCAACATTTAGTTTGAGAGATATGGACCTCTAAAAATGGTGGTCGAAAAATCGACCATTGGCCGAAAATGGGTTAAAGAGGGACACCTACTTACTTAATTGTTTCATTGCATATTCATTTGCTTAACTACAGAAACTCAGCCTCCAAGTGAAATTGAGCACATCAGTTTGTCCCTCTAGCAAACCCACAGCAACCGTTATATCGAATACACATTATTATTACGTGGTAGGTAGTAACCTTATTAATATTTATCTGGTCCGATTATTTATGCATAGCGAAAATAATTTTGCTTTCGTGTGTATTCCCTTTCTACACGGGCGAACTTAATCTATTTATAGCTAGAACCCATAAGAAAGCAAAATTATTTTCGCTCCTCACGTTCCACACCTTTTTAAAACATTTTTAAATTTGATTAATTACTCTTACTCCATTAAATACATTTAAAAGGAGTGTATAATTAATTAAATTTATTTTGTTCTAGTGATTCGACTCGCTTTCATGATATCATCTTCATCTAGAAGAGAGTTTTCTTTATTGAATTTTTATGCTTTTTCGCCTCAGACCAGCGATGGCCAAGCCTATGCACGCTTGACTGTCGCATTCAACTTAAAAACGATCTAACAATTCATAATGCGGTTTCCCAGATTCTCAGAAATTCCTTTTAACTGGGGCAACACACTGAACAATGACGAATGCTTCCTGCACCCTTTACTTCTGCCCCAGAACAAGACGAATTCAATATAAGGTGGAAGCAAGGGGAATCGCTAACATACACACACACATTCTCCATGTATTTTGTTTTTGTAATTCGTAGGTCTAAGGTCAAAATCGTACTGCGGTGAAATTTGTAGTGTCAGAATTCGAGAAAAAGTAGCTATCAGCTGATTGGATAATTCCACCTTGTACTGAATTCGCCTTGCCCAAGAAGATAAGATTGAACCTGCGACACGAGATACTATGCTCCAATAGTCCAGTTCCTGGAGAGCACCGCATCTATTCTGAATATGTCTTTTCTATTCATCTTGAGAATGGTTAAAGGTCCTGCTTCATTGTTGGGACGTCATGGTCTACTATACACTGTGCCGGGTTGAAAACGCTTCCACGACGGAGCAGACCGTTGTGAAATCAATTTTTCTTTGGTTCTGTATTATTGAAACAGTCACTTTCCTAAAGCTTCCGTTAGAAGAGTTTCATGGCAATTCACGCTAAGGAACCTGCCAAGTAGGCTAGGCGAAATTTGTCTACAAAAACAATAAAAACAACATGAGTCTTGTCAAGTCAGCGCTAACAGATACGGCTTCTAGGGGCAAAATTACCTCTTTCACTTCTGAAACATTACCAGCTGAGCTAGCTCATCAGCCATATGGTGTTCCTGTATATTACATTGATCGGCAAATATATTAGAGAAACGATACGCCGACTTGATATGTTCATGGACTACTTTTTGCACTGAACAAACAGGTCGATGTTATCGTTCCTGAAAAAGAAAGCCAGGATGTCAGTGATGATTGGTCACAGTAAAGCGCTGCATGGTCCTGAATAGATCCCGCATTAATATAAGCTCGCTGGGTCCAGAAGACACATCGATAGAAATATTGCGAATAGGTGGAACTCTTGCTCCACAGGACATTTTGAATTCGTCGGTTTCGTTGACCCGGAACAGGAATTGATGTGGGTTTTAATTGCCAACTCACCCGCAGAGGAATCTCGGTTGCTTACTGGCTAATTTCGCTGCAATTAACAAAGTGTTCTATAATGGACCTGGGTCTCCAATGAGTTCTTGTTGGCTGTTTTTTTGGATACGTTGGACCTGGAGAAATGAGTTTAACATTCGCTGGCTTGATATCAACTTCTGACCAAGATCGATGCGACATGGTCCTATGACAGTCATCCCATTATGATCACATGAAATCCGCACCGAATGCATGTTAACGGAGTCAATTCTCGGGCCCGTAGAGAATGTTGTTCGATTCGAATTCGAACAGTCATCTTTTATTGACCTAAGGAGAAACAACTCACCGACACAACTAAGTGGGTTTAAGGTGCATATAGTAAGGCTGGGACAAGTTCGTATCATGTTTTATTAAAAAGTGTTTACTGCAGGAGCTACTAGGATGAGGAAATGTCTGCTACTTTCTCGCGACTCTATTACCTCCAAATATCTTCTGGAGAACAAATTAGCAAGGTGAGGCGACCAGAAGTTTTAAAAGGGTCCTAACAAGTCATCTCAGCTGCAGTCAGTATAGTCCTAGAAAGTCAAAGCTTTTAATAGGAAATCCTTAGTCGATAGATCCTTTTAATGATCGCCTGCTTCCAAAACTTCGTTTACTGTTTATTTCTTTTTTTTTTACTTTTTTGGAATGCAATCTTATAATTATTCATATGTCTAGTAATGGAAGTTTCATATCGAAATAAAACAAACTTAAAGTGGGTTAAAAAAGCCCATCATTGTTATAATCACCCACATCTCTGTTACTCACTCGCGAACTAAGTTTTATTTGTCGTTTCTGTGCCGTCGCCGTTCTTGTTGTTGCCATTGGCTTGTTTCTCCGCTAAGTAAGCTAAGCGGTAACTGCCTTGCGGATCGTAGATCTGCTCCAAGCGCATCCAATCCTCCGGACGATTGTCGATCAAGAAATGCGTCACCTTCGCTGAGCCAGATTTCTGCTTCGGCGAGCATTTGGCGCAATCGGTCGATATAGCGTCGGGAAGTATCTCTGAAACGAGCGTAACCTTAAGATGAAACATGAAAAAATTTTGTGGAAATATTAAAGGGCGCTTAGTAGTAGGGTGGGTTGAAAATTTAATTTTTTTGCTTTATAAAAAAAAAAAAATGTTCAAAATTGTAAAAAAATCCCTATAATTTTCAAATTCGTTTTTTTTTAATTCTCTTTCACTCATACAAAAGATAGTGTATTTAATTTTTTGAGTTTTTTTAATTATTTATTAAATTATAAAAATAACATTTTTTTCAGTTTCTGGCATTCTAACGGCTACAAGGGACCCCTACAGATTTTAGAACAAATTTTTAAAAAATATTTTTTTTTCTAATTTTTTTTTAAAAAGTATAAAATATGCCCTAATGTTGGGCAAAAAAAATTGTCGAATCCAGCCATCTATTGTTTCATTCATACAAAAGATATTGCATTAAATTTTTTGACTTTTTTTAAAATTTTCTTAAATTATAAAAATAATTTTTTTTTTGTAATTTGTGACATTCTATCGGCTACAAGGGACCCCCCCTACAAATTTTAGAACAAATTTTTAATAAGTTCTTTTTATTCAAATTTTTTTTTTTTATAAAACACAAATTATACCCAAATGCTGAGCAAAACAAAAATTGTCGAATCCACCCATCTACTGTGGCTTTTACTTAAAATTTACAACTTACCCTTCAACATTTTAGAATCTGGAGTACATGGACCGGTACTTTCCAAGCATTTAATGTAATTGCGCAATAGGCGCTCCTGGCTCAATACCTCATCCAGATCGATACTATCGAAACGTGTGTCATACGTGCCCTGAGTGGAGACTAACGGTGCAGCTGGTGTGGTGGATGGATGTGGTGCGGATTGGATTAGCGCCACCTCGAATAGGATACTCAGGCACACAAAAGCGATGATGGAGCGTAACATTTTGAAGCTATTTCGCGAATGAACTTTGTTGCTGTGAATATCGTCGACTAACACCTGCTTAGCCTATTTAATTCACACTGTGCGGATAAGTTCAACGAGCATGTAGTTTTTATAGTCCGTTGGGAATCGGAATGGTTGGTTCTGTTGCATGTTCTGCCGCTAATTTTCGATAAATTGAATATAAGACGTTTATTTTAAATTAGCTGCCAATTAATTTGGAATTGTTTTCCAATTTTAAACTGATTGTTTCTAACGTGCACAAAATTGGTTGCAAAGTTCCGTGGAACCTTCAATGAGGAAGAAAGAAAGTTTTAAAATTGAATGTAACACGAAATGACAAATAACCTTAAATGATGATCACGTTCGAGCTAATGATGGTTCGAGTAATTTCGATAGCCTTTTTTTTAGCGATCAACCCAATCGCCTAAAGTCAGTTCGAGGCAGAGGGGAACAAAAAGGGACTAGTCGGAATCGGATTGACTGTTTCCCTCACACTTTGCGCAGTTTGCCTGCCATCCAATTTCGGATCGATGGATCTTCCTACGAGATTAAGCCTTAGTCGTGATGGAAGTTAGAGGTTTTGGAAATTGTTCCTTTGTTAAATAGTTTCTCAATTTTTACTTTCATGGAAATAAAATCTTAGTGCATTGCGTTCAAATGCGCACCGCAAAAGTATCCAATCAAATTATTAAAAATGTATAGCATGCAATAAGCTTAATTCGGAGTTTAATTTCAATACTCTAAATTTTTTTTAAAGTTATATTTTAAGCTTTGGAATGCAATTTGCTGATTATTAAAAAATCTACTTATATATATATATATACAGGGTGGCGCAAAAGTAATCCTCCTATCAGAAAATGCTATAAATTTTGCGATTGGCCCCTAAAGTCAGTTCTGTTTTGACATTTGTGTAGTAAACACATGCGAAATACACGTTAATAAACAATGTTACGCTACACTGCTCCAGAACGTGGAATATTGCTGACTATTTATTTGACCAATAATCGGTCGGGGCCAAACGGTTACTGTGAATGGTGAGCGCTACAGAGCAATGATCAACGAGTTCTTTTTGCCGCAACTTGATGAATTGGGATTGGAAAACATGTGGTTCCAACAAGACGGTGCAACAGCACACACTCCACGTGCCACAACCGATATGCTGAACATCGGAAGCTTACTTTTGCGCCACCTTGTATATGAAAATGAAATGGAGTCAGTCCGAGTTATGTACCAAGATGTGGACTAGGTGTGGCAGTAGAAGGTGTTTCTACCACATTAGCAAATGAAAGGTGTTTATGAGGGTTTTAACAAGGAAAAGTTCTTAGTCCCATGGTAGACCCCGTTTCCACGATATGGGTATCAAATTTAAAGTGTTGATCAGCGTATTACCAAGCAGATGTTTCTAGGGCAGGGACTGATAGCAATAGTGATAGTGATAGTAATAGGTATAGAGATAGGGTAAGTTGAATAAGACATAAACGATATGAAAAAGGAGAAGAAACGGAAGGTGGGCAGGCAAAAGAATATGGATCTAATGAGAAGGGACAGTCAAGTAAATTTTTTAGCAGAACAACGTCTTCCGGGTCTGCTAGTAAGTATATAAAAATTAATTTAGGATGTTTAGTTTGTAATATTTCCCAAAGGGATCATGTAAGGGACATGCAAATGGGTAAAGAGATATACGATATTAGGTAAAATGGCTGGGACCCAGGTCGCCCAAGTAGCTTAAGAAGCCGGTTTGATGCCCTGAAGACTCGTCGAACCTACTAAAATTGTGTGCATATATGTTACAACCAACCAGAGTTGTTTATAAACCCAGCGATACTTGGAATCCCTACACCCAATATCCTCCCCAGGTTCTCCAAGAAGGGGCTCCCAAAGAATTTTAGACGCAATCTTGCCAGAGCCGGACATTTGCACAGGAAATGCTTAACCGTCTATTTGGCAGTTACGTCTTTACAGCTCCTGCAGTGGGCATGGTGCGGAATGGCCATCTTTTCCGCGTGCGTGCCTATCGCCCAGTGACCTGTGCAGACCGCTATAAGTTTGTGGGTGTCAGCTCTTGACCTACTTAGAAGACTTCTCGTCTTCTTTTCGCTATAGTCTGGCCAGATGGATCTTGATATTGCGTAACTAGTGGTATTCCTCCACTTCAGTAGTGCTTCGTTTCGATAGTACCTTTGGATGTTTCCCCTAGCTACTGCTAGGGGTACCCCCATTTCTAGGTTGATTGTTTCTTCATTTCCTTCCGATGAGCCCATACGTGCCAGCTCAGCAGCCTTCTCATTACCCTCGATTCCTCTATGACCTGGAACTCAGATAATGGATAATTCGATGCCGGTTAAGTCAGCTAAGATTTGCTTGCATTCCTGCATCACAATCGAACTTGTATGTGGCGCTGCTATTGCCTTTATTGCTGCTTGGCTGTCAGAAAAGATCATTACTTTACCAGTTATGTTTCTGTCCCTGAGTGATTTACAGGCTTGCAAGATCGCAAGAACTTCTGCTTAAAACACACTGCAATGCGAGGGTAGTCTGAATGATACAGACATGTCTAAGGAATACGAGAAGCTCCCGGCCCCCACCCCTGAATCCATCTTGGATCCGTCGGTGTATATTTTCATGCCGTCCTCACCTGTAAACGTGCCCCTCTTCCAATCATTCCTACTTGGAATGTTAGTAGTAGCACTGCTCTCAAACTTCAGTTCGTGAGGATAATAGTCTGTTTTGGTACTAATTGTGTCCGCTGGGAGCTTTTTAAAAATACTACTACTCCCTTGCTGAGTATCCTTCCAGCACCAAACTCCCTGCGTGTAAGTCGATTGGAATCAGGTTCAAAATTGGATCCAAAGCTGCAGTGGGACAAGTACGCAGGGCCCCGGTGGCACCAACGCACGCAGTGCGCTGGATCTTCTGCATTAATACCATACTCAAGGGAAAAAAGTGGGAGTTAATTTTTCAATCTGAATATCTCTAACTGGGTTCAAGGTATGGAACTGAAAATTGGTATGGAGATATACTATATTAATACCATACAAAAGGGACATGGCATTCCCTATACAAATTTAACTATTCTTACTCAATATTTTTAAAGGTATTTGTCGCAGAATATCAAAGCATGGCGGTACAAGATTTTTGATAGAATAACAAAACAAGGTGAAACAATATGCGAGCAGTACCAAGATTATGGCGAAGATGGGAGTTATTTGATTAAAATTTTTCATACTACAAATATTTTTTTCTTAACTTTTTATTAATATTGACAATTTTTCAAGGACACAGAATCGGGGGTTTAATCTATACACAATAGAAATTGTGCACAAACGCTAATTTTCGATAAAAAAAAATACGAGTATAATCGAGAATTTTTGAAATTAACTCAATAAGAAAAACTATTTTGAGCAGAACGAAGTTTCCAGGGTCAACTGGCATACACTGAATATAAAAACAGGTAAAAGGATACATAAAAAGTTTTTTTTTAAAAAAGTTGCATAAAGCAAATGGCGCAAGAAAAGTAGCCTACAGAGTGACAAAAAGAAAAAAATATCTCTTAAATTAAAAATTAAATAATTTAAGTACATATAAATATGAGAATTTAAAAGACATAAAACCAAAATATGTAACAAAGCAAATAATCAACTGAGCTGTGTACATTGTTACGTGCGACTTTTTCCTATTCGCACTAATTCGCTTTTAGCGGTAATCTTTTGTAAACGAGTGGCAAAAGCGCTCAGTACACTGTTAAAAATTTGGGCTTAAATTTTTTGTAGTAAATTTCAAAGCTTTTTAATATCTTCCGCTTCAAAATTTAAACCTAACTAAATAAAATGTTTAGAATCTTGAACAAGTTTTTAAACTAAAACAAAAAGTTTAAGCCAGACCTGTTAAATTTGATTAGTAATTAGTAATCAATTATTAAGACGGCTTTTTTAATTGGTAATGAGTATTTTAGTTGTTTTTCAAAAAAAGGAAATTATTAATGGATTACGATTAGAAAAAATAAAATAAAAAATTTTAAAAAAATCAGCAAATATTAAAAAAAAAAACAAGTCAGAAAAAATCTAAAATAATCAAAAAAAAAGTGGTTTTGATTACTTTTGATTATTTTTTTGATTTGTTTTGATTTTTTTTGGCTATTTTGTATTTTTTTTCAGTATTGTTGATGTTTATATTTCAGGGGTGCACAACGAAATAAACAAAAAGAAATTGTTTTTTGAACTATAAAAAAAATAACTAAAAGCCTTTTTATATTGCTGAATACAAAAACTAAACAAATTTTTTTTTCAAAAATATCTAAAAATATTAAATTTAATAATTTTGTTTCGTTGCTATCAAAACGAAATATCCAAACAAATTTCGTTTTGTTATTTCATCAAATACCCAACAAGCATTTCTGTAAACGTTTTTAAAAATAATTTTTAGTATGTTTGACAAATAAACACTTCCTCCATTGTGTCATGCTGCAAGAGCACAAGCTATCATGTTGCTGCCATTGCCGCTTGACACCGGCTATGCGACCCCAGTATTTATGCGCAGAACACACTTCTGTACCCTTCGGACCACCCTTATGAATATCCACAACAACCACATGGAGCTGAAACAACTTTGGTTGCAAATATCTTGTAAACTACTAATTGTTTTCCGATACGTGTTCTGCACATAAATACCATGGATTACGCCCCCATTTGGGATCGGACCTGGGTAATTTTTGAAACCAGGTTATTTATTTTCCGCTTTCGGACTATTGATACTGAGGTCAAACCTTTCTCGACATTGTTGGACGTGTTTTAGCAGTCGGTGGCTAAAGTAAAGGATTACCATTTCGGGATTGTTTCGTTAGAGTCGTGAAATGATGCCGAACGGATTTTAAAACTATGAGAAATTGATTCTGGAATAGTCCCTTCATTATGCAGAAATAGTCCCGGAATAATCCCGAAAACATCCGAGGCGACTTCTAAAACAACTCCGAAGAATTGCAGAAATAATCACGAGACAGTCCCAAAGTGATTCCCAAATAGTCTTGAAAATTGTTTCAAATATATAGAATGTGACCCGAATTACAATTGGTGCTGTCACAAAGGCCCAAACTAGTTCCAGAAGGAACCCAGATGTAATCCCGATACTATTACCACTGCAAGCTACACTCGTAAGCGCTGTGAGCTGCCTGAAAACGGTATCTGATAAGCACTCCTTCCTTTCTACGACCCATTTCATATAATTATTATATTATATAATTATTTTTTAGTGGTTATACGACCAAAAGTAGCCTACGTCTTCAAGGACTCAGAAATTGTGATAAAAAAATAAAATAATATCATTTCGATTTTAAATTTTTTGCTGCTTCGAAAACAAAATTTTATTAACATTATTGTTTTGATTGCGAACGAAATGAAAAGTTTTTCAATATTTATTTTGATATTTCTGAAACAATTTTTTTTTTGTTTTCCAAGCTCATAACGAAAAATATTTATTCAAAATCAAAATTTTATTTTGTGAAAAAAAAAGTCAAAAGTAATCAAAAACCTGATTTTTTTATTTTTTTTAATAATCATAAAAAATCGTGATTTTTCGAACTAATAGGAAAATATTCATTAAAAATTTTAAGTAATGGAATATCTTTAAATGGGTTCTCAAGAAGACTTTATAACGAATAATAACGAAACTTGGTACGAAGTATATTTTTGTTGTGGAAAGTCAAGTCAGTGAAAACACACAAACTCGCCAGCTGACCAAGCCCAGCTTTTCATTAGAGTTGACTGAAAAGGCGGTTGAATGACAGGAGAGATCTGGTGCTATTTAAAGACTTTACACTGCTAAGAAGACACCTAGAGCTCTATGTCGTTACTGGATCCTCAAAAAAGCAAGGAACAAAGAGCAAACGGCGGAAAAGTTGTTTGAATACGCTCAAGGCGCACTACATGACACGTGATGTATGGTCTCCATAACAGCGTATTTCTAACTACAATATCAAAAAGTTAGGATACAGCGGACATGGCGAGCTGGGGGTGTGACAAAACCTATGAAAATTTTGGAGATATTAATTAGCAAGAAAATAACTGGGCGCCATCTGCGGGCTCTAGTCGTACGCCATTCTCCTCTGTTATTAAATAGTAGGAATATGCTAAGGCATTTTTATGCGATTATCGTCGTTTTCTTGAAACTCGTATACAAAAGATTGCGGCTAATATCTAGATTGCACATATATCCGTACATTTTTATTGTTTGCGTTTTATGTTACGAGCATGTCTTCATGAAAATCCCGTGAAACATAAATTCACACAAGCAAATGCGCATATGCATCTGGTAATTTGCAGCATTTAGGCCGCACGCACGACCGGTCCATGTAGCGAGTCCAAGCAGTCGAGACACCTCAAGGCACTGGCTGCACAGTGAAACAAAATGGGAACACCTGCAGTTTGCGTGAGTCGTGGGACTTAAATACAACAGATAAGATTTGTGTGGGATGTGTACTTAAGTATTTTTGAGAAATAAAACTTTACTATTTACTGCCAAGACAGATTTATGTGAGTCCGCCACAATGACCAAAGTTTGTTTGGACTAAAATTGTGGTGTAGATATGAATGTATGTTTGGCTTATCAAAGCTCAGAGCTGTAAATGCCGATTGACTGAATCAAGCTTGGAAGACACTCTAGTGTGCAGGCAGCCTAAATTAGCTGCCGGCTTTAAGCTTTCACCAAAATACTCCAGCCCTAGACCTCGTGTTCAGCTTGTAGCTTTCCGTAAACAAATTCAACATGCTTCTATACCAGATTATATTCCCATTTCACTTCTTCCTAGAGGGTATAGTAGTGAGTAAGCTAACACCCCGCCCGAAGCTGGCGCACACTAATCAGTCTTACTAAGGAAGAAGTTGAAGCCAGGACTGCGGGCATTTTTAGATTAATTGCTTCAATAGTAGTCTGCAAAAAGCCCCCAATTATGGTGACCACAGCTTTTCGCTACACTTTTTCATCATACTCGTACTCATAGTGGAAGCAATGTTCAGTGGTGCCCACCAGATCAATATCCTATCACATGTCGTGCAGGCAAACCCTTGAAAAGAGCTGCAGATCTCAAAACTAGCTGCCCGACAGCATTACAGGACAACCAAGGCTTTCTGATCCTAACTTGTATGAGATATGGCCGTCAAGTATAAAACAGAGATACTGCGCCCTGCTAGTAAAACATTGTCAGATAAAACTAGCGGAACTACCTAAATTGTGGTCGGTCTGAATTTAGGGATGTTATGCCTCCTAGTAAACAGGATCCGTTTTACTTGCTTTGACAGACAGAACACAGGATTTTGGACAAATAGCCAAAATTCCTAAGTACTCTGCAAAATGTTCCGCATTGCCTCTACAAACTTCCTCTTGACAAGTATTGCCAAGTCTTCGCAATGGACACAACTTGCCAGCAGCCGCACTCAAGATCCTGGGTCGTTTACGTTGAAAAGCAGGAAGGGGAGACAGAACACCCCATTGTGTTGTTCCACATTCTCAAAATTTCAATGGCTCACAACTGCTTGACACTGCCACGAGATATTTCTACCCTTCAGAAGTCTGCTTTTGGAGCTCTTTCCATAGTCGCTAGCAGCACGTCGTTGCATCCTCTCTTGATGTCGATAAAGGCGCTGAGCACCAACGATTTCACTCCTTCTCATAGAACAATCAGGAGCTCCAACGTTTTTTAAAAGAACGAGACTGATTGTTCTAATGTCCTTAGGATACATGTAAGGGCTTTCGGTATTACCTTGATCATATTTCAAGCTTTGGCGACGTAGTGAAATAATTAGCGCAATAGAAAGTCAAACTTCTACATGAGATTATTAAAAATCTTCGGACTTGCATAAGAATTATAAGTGCTTCTTAGGCTTGCAAGGCTCAACACAAGTAATTTAAACAAGTTTCCATGAAAAACTCAATAAAGTAAATTTTTACTTTTATTTCATTTACTTCACTTTTCCATTGCATTCACCCCACTGTGCTCCACTTAACATACTCGCTCACACAAATTCACGCGTCTAACAAGTTGTCAGTTAACTACTCGAAAGCGTCCACTACATGAACTCGTACTTCTCCTTTCAAATTGACTGAAAAAGTTGTGCGTTTTGTAGTTTGCAGATCACATCGCACGAACGCCTTTTATCTCGGGACGTTGTTGTTGTTGTTGCTATTATCTGTACATGCGCGTTTATGCCTAAATTTATATGTTGTACGTTGTGTCCTACTTAACGATGCGTTAATTTGCCGCACAAACTTAATTTGAATTTTTAGTATTTCTACATTTCTTTATGACCGACACTTTTGCTGTTATTTCCTTTAGGTGTTTGTGGGGGCAACTTTTTTTTGTTTTATTTTTTTTTTCTTTTTTAATTCAAATTTTTTTCGGTTCAAATATCTGTGTTTCTATGTGTACATTACATATGCTTAAGCTTAATTGCCAAATAATTTTTGAATTTTCAAATTTATGCTCTGATATATTACATTTTGTGCATTTAGCTGTGATTTTTAACTTGGTTTTTATTTTGTTGTTGTTTAATGGCGCTAACGGCATTTCTGGTTACTCGAGGTGCGAGTGGTCATTGCATGTGACTTGATCTTTTGAGTACACTCTTTTATTTATTAGTTTTTTATGAAAATTAGATGCTTTTTTGTTGTTTTTTTATGCTCAATTCTTCTTCGTTTATTTTGAATGCAAGGAAATGTTGTAATAGCAGCATAATTTGATGATAAATGATATTGTTGAGCAATTTAAACTTATTTAAAATCTTAAAATTTACATAGGAGTGGTTGAAATTTGTAAAGCACAGATTAACTAAGATTTTTGTTTTTTTAGTTCGAGCGGAGAGATTTTACCTTAATAAAGTTCGGCCAGTGGTTGAAACACACGGCTAAAAACTTGAGCTTAAATTTTGAACTATTCGTTGGTTTAAGCAATTTCTTAAACTTATTTGTAAAAAATTCCAAACCTTTCAATTACCTACACCAATTTTCAATTTTTTTCGGCTTAACTGAAAAAAACGTATATTTTTTTTTCTAAATTCTTTTCATTTATTTTTGAAGGTTTTTTCAAGTCAATGAATCCTGCCAGCTGATACGAATATTTTTTATGTTTTTAATTATTACGAAATTTCTGATCTAAAAGTGAAAATCTTTTCTTCATGCTCATTTTCTCGAAAACTGGCACAATTCAAATTCGAATCCAAATTTGGTTTGGGCTCATATGTAGCTCAGAAAAGTTTAAAATTAACGCTAAAATTTTTAGCCGTGTACAACCATAATAATAATAATATTAATTTTCCATATTAATCAAAATTTGCTATTTATTATTTTGTATTTTTGTGTATTTTACTATTATTAATTTCATTCCTCCCTGTTATTTTACTCCATCTTCACATTTGTTCTTTTTATTGACATTTCTTTTATTTCCGTATCATTTAATAATACATTTTCTATTTCTTTTTTATTTCATTTAATTTTATTTTATCTTATTTTATTTTATTTTATTTTATATTATTTTATTTTATTTTATTTTATTTTATTTCATTTTATTTTTTTTTTTAAACTATTTTACTATATTTTATTTTATTTTATTTTATTTTATTTAATATTATTTTATTTTATTTCATTTGATTTCATTTCATTTTATTTCATTTTATTTCATTTTATTTTATTTTATTTTATTTTATTTTATTTCATTTTATTTTTTTTTAAACTATTTTATTTTATTTTATTTTATTTTATTTCATTTTATTTTATTGTATTTTATTTTATTTTATTTTATTTAATTTTATGTTATTTTCCTTTATTTTACTTTATTTTATTTTGTTTTATTTTATTTTATTTTAGTTTGTTTTATTTTATTTCATTTTATTTTATTTTATATTATTTAACTTTATTTTATTTTATTTTAGTTTATTTTATTTTATTTAACTTTATTTAATTTTATTTAACTTTATTTTATTTTATTTTATTTAACTTTATGTTATTTTATTTTATTTTATTTTATCATATTTTATTTTATTTTATTTTATTTTATTTTATTTTATTTTATTTTATTTTACTTTATTTTACTTTATTTTATTTTGTTTTATTTTATTTTATTTTAGTTTGTTTTATTTTATTTTATTTTATTTTATCTTATTTTATTTAACTTTATTTTATTTTATTTTATTTTATTTTATTTTACTTTATTTTATTTCATTTTATTTTTTTTTTTAACTATTTTATTTGATTTTATTGTATTTTGTTTTATTTTATTTTTTTTTATTTTATTTTAGTTTATTTTATTTTATTTAATTTTATTTAATATTATTTTATTTTATTTCATTTGATTTCATTTCATTTTATTTCATTTTATTTTATTTTATTTTATTTCATTTTATTTTATTGTATTTTATTTTATTTTATTTAATTTTATGTTATTTTCCTTTATTTTACTTTATTTTATTTTGTTTTATTTTATTTTATTTTAGTTTGTTTTATTTTATTTCATTTTATTTTATTTTATATTATTTAACTTTATTTTATTTTATTTTAGTTTATTTTATTTTATTTAACTTTATTTAATTTTATTTAACTTTATTTTATTTTATTTTATTTAACTTTATGTTATTTTATTTTATTTTATTTCATCATATTTTATTTTATTTTATTTTATTTTATTTTATTTTATTTTATTTTATTTTATTTTATTTTATTTTATTTTACTTTATTTTATTTCATTTTTTTTTTTTTTTTAAACTATTTTATTTTATTGTATTTTGTTTTTTTTTTTATTTTTTTTATTTTATTTTATTTGTTTATCTATTTTATTTTATTTTATATGATTTGGTTTTATTTTATTTCATTTTACTTTACTTTACTTCACTGTATTTTATTTTATTTTATTTTAGTTTATTTTTTTTTATTTCATTTTATTTTATTTTATTTTATTTTATTTTATTTTATTTAACTTTATTTTATTTTATTTTATTTTATCTTATTTTATTTAACTTTATTTTATTTTATTTTATTTTATTTTATTTTATTTTACTTTATTTTATTTCATTTTATTTTTTTTTTTTTAACTATTTTATTTGATTTTATTGTATTTTGTTTTATTTTATTTTTTTTATTTTAGTTTATTTTATTTTATTTCATTTTATTTTATATTATTTAACTTTATTTTATTTTATTTTATTTTAGTTTATTTTATTTTATTTAACTTTATTTTATTTTATTTAACTTTATTTTATTTTATTTTAGTTTATTTTATTTTATTTAACTTTATTTTATTTTATCTTATTTAATTTAATTTTATTTTATTTTACTTTATTTTATTTCATTTTATTTTTTTTTTTTTTAAACTATTTTATTTTATTTTATTGTATTTTGTTTTATTTTATTTTTTTTTATTTTATTTTATTTGTTTATCTATTTTATTTTATTTTATATGATTTGGTTTTATTTTATTTTATTTTACTTTACTTTACTTCACTGTATTTTATTTTATTTTATTTTAGTTTATTTTATTTTATTTCATTTTATTTGATTTTATATTATTTAACTTTATTTTATTTTATTTTAGTTTATTTTATTTTATTTAACTTTATTTTATTTTATTTAACTTTATTTTATTTTATTTTAGTTTATTTTATTTTATTTAACTTTATTTTATTTTATTTTATTTTATCTTATTTTATTTTATTTTATTGTATTTTGTTTTATTTTATTTTTTTTAATTTTATTTTATTTGTTTATCTATTTTATTTTATTTTATATGATTTTTTTTTTTTTTTTTTTTTTTTTTTTGTGTTCGTGGGAGGAGGAAATGCTTTATGCACTAACCGGGTTTGAGCCCTCGTTACTAGGTTCTCTAGCAGTGGAACTCTCCGAGTGTGGGACTCCTTCTTTTCTTGAAGTATACCGCACTAAAACCTAACCTCCCACGGCCCGCGCATTCTTCCTTACCTGGGACCGCGCTTAGCATTACTTCAGGTAAGGAAGCGCGTTACGTGAGCTCTATGGCTACTCTCACGCTAACTGGCTAGACAACCGTCTTCCCGTTTCGCAAGGAGGACATTCCTCGCGTATCGTCTGACTATGTCCCATCTAACGTTTTCGCAGGTCATCTTGCGAATGACACTGCCCGGGGAAAGTTCGCCAATTGTCTCTTCCACCCGCCTTCTTTCTTCTGCAAATTGCTCGCATTCGAAGAAGGTGTGGCGTACGTCGTCTATGGCTCCGCAGTAGGTGCAGTTCGGGGTTTGAACTTTGCCCATTCTATGGAGATATTCACGGAAATAACCGTGTCCGGTTAAGAACTGGGTCAGGTAGAAGTCGACTTCTCCATGAGGTCGGTTCAGCCATGGTTCTAGTTCGGGGATTAATACCCTGGTCCACCTTCCAGCAGCACTGCTGCTCCATTGTAGTTGCCACCGCCGGATCGAATCACCACGCGCCTGCGTTGCAGCAACGTCTCTACGTACCTCTGCACGAGTGTCGTAAGTCATTTTTCTTTCCTCAGCGAGGAGATATATCGGTATAGTCCCCGCGATGACCGCATCTGCGGAGACCGTGCGGTATGCTGAGGCGATTCTCAGGGCCCCTCTACGTTGGACTGCGGTAATAGCGGCCCGATACTTCCCAAATTTCATTGCGTCCGCCCAGACTTCTGCACCGTACAACAGTATAGAATCTGAGGCGGACGCCAGCAGCTTTCTTATGCATGGCTTTGGTCCACCTGTATTTGCCATTAGCCGACTCAGACTTGCGATGGTCTTCACAGCCTTCTCGCAGGAGCTTCTTAGATGCTCCGAGAAGGTCAGCTTGTTGTCCAATTTCACCCCTAGATATTTCGTAGAGCGGCGCGTCTCTATCTGTTGATCCCCAACATTCATGTTGGTGATTGTGGGAATCCTTCTTTTCGTTAGTATCACGATCTCTGTCTTGGCTGTAGCCAGTTGGAGGCCGTGATTATTCATCCACTCGTCTACACTGCGCATCACTTGGTTCAGTTTAAGCTGTGCCAGGTCGCAGTTTCGTGCTGTTATCACCGCAGCCACGTCGTCTGCAAAAGCAACTAGAAAAGTGCTTTCTGGCATCTGCATTCGAAGGAGACTGTCATAGGTAGCATTCCAAAGATCAGGGCCGAGCACCGACCCTTGTGCTGCCCCGCCTGTTAGCTTCACCTTTCTTTGGCCTTGCGTCGTTTCATAGATTAGCCAACGGTCTCTTAAGTAGTCCCTCAATATATCTAACAAGTATATCGGGACCTTAAAGGAGCGTTCTAATGCATCAAGCATGTCTTCCCACCTGGCAGAGTTAAAAGCGTTTTTAACATCTAACGTCACCAATAGTACCACCGGCCTTGCTTGATGGCTTGCCGTCTCGGCCTTCCGGACTGCCTCTACGACTTCTGTTATGGCGTCTATTGTGGAGTGCCCTTTCCGAAAGCCATGTTGCCGGTGGGAGAGTCCACCCTCGTCTTCTATGGCTGCTGTTAGACGTTGCTTTATAAGGCTCTCCATCATTTTTCCCGCTGTGTCGAGCATACATAGTGGGCGAAAGGATGATGGAGAGCTTGGGTCCCCTTTGCCTTTATATGATTTGGTTTTATTTTATTTCATTTTACTTTACTTTACTTCACTGTATTTTTTTTTATTTTATTTTAGTTTATTTTATTTTATTTCATTTTATTTTATTTTATATTATTTAAATTTATTTTATTTTATTTTAGTTTATTTTATTTTATTTAACTTTATTTTATTTTATTTTATTTTATCTTATTTTATTTTATTTTATTTCATTTTATTTTATTTTGTTTAAACTATTTTATTTTATTTTATTGTATTTTGTTTTATTTTATTTTTTTTAATTTTATTTTATTTGTTTATCTATTTTATTTTATTTTATATGATTTGGTTTTATTTTATTTCATTTTACTTTACTTTACTTCACTGTATTTTATTTTATTTGATATTATTTTATTTTATCTTATTTTATTTTATTTTATTTTATTTTATATTAATTAAATTTATTTTATTTTATTTTAGTTTATTTTATTTTATTTAACTTTATTTTATTTTATTTTATCTTATTTTATTTTATTTTATTTTATTTCATTTTATTTTATTTTGTTTAAACTATTTTATTTTATTTTATTGTATTTTGTTTTATTTTATTTTTTTTAATTTTATTTTATTAGTTTATCTATTTTATTTTATTTTATATGATTTGGTTTTATTTTATTTCATTTTACTTTACTTTACTTCACTGTATTTTATTTTATTTTATATTATTTTATTTTATCTTATTTTATTTTATTTTACTTTATTTTATTTTATTTCATTTTATTTTGTTTTTTTTTCTTTCCTTGCAATACCTATCGATACATATGGGATTTTTTCTATCCGAGATTTATAGTTTTTGTACTTCCTCGACCATTTTAAGCGAGCAATCATTTCATAAATGAACAAAATACCTCAGTTCAATGCCGCTAGTGATATTTCAATTTTATCGGCAATCGTTTGCAAAGCAATTTGATAACATACTTGCTTGCTTGTACATACAGATTGCTTTTGAACACCTTCTCTCTATCTTCTGCGGATATTATCTTTCAATGTTGCAACGCCCGATTGGTGAACAGTCATAGAATTAGTGCAATATCATCGCTAATTCGCCGACACGCCAACACAACCGCAGCACACGCCTCACCAAATATGCCACTTAAACGTACAAATGAAACAGAACAACATTGAAACACCAGTACAAAAGTGTTGTAATAGCAACCATAATAATAATAATAAAACATAAAATGAATAAGCCGGCGCATGATTCTCGAGATACTCGAATCTAATGCAACGGAGAACCAGAAAAATACTACAAAAAAGGTGCGCAGTAAAACAACAGTTGCTGCGTCAAGAATGAGTGCAGTTTGTGTGGTTACAACGGCAAAAGCAACAACAATAAAAATATCAAAAAAGAAGAAATGAAGCAAAAACTCTGCAGCGGCTGCAAATAACAGCCAGCGCTGCATGATGTAAGCCTAAATGTTGAGAAAGAAAGCAACTAAACGCCTCTAATGGTGGAAGTGGCAGTTAGTTGAGTCTGTGGGCTGCTGATGGCTCCTATTGGGGTTCAAAAAAACCTACAGATAATTACTTCTTTAGCGCCTACTTTTCCGAGTGCTGAGTGTCGCCTACCGGCACGATGCTGCTTCGACTTAACACACACCGCTCTTGTGCTTCGTGGTTGATTTGGTCAGTGACTGAGCAGTTTTTATTTGTTCGTTGTTTTTGTGCAATTTATTGTTTGTATTAGAGTGGATAAGAAGTAGAAACTACTTAAGAAAAAAAAATATATGTACTTAGTATTGAAGAAGCAGCAGCGAAGAATATTTGCAAGGCATACATTCAAGAAGTCAGCAAAAGAAAGATTTAGCCAAAGAAATTAAATGAAATAAACAAACGGTCCATTGACGACTTTGTATGTTTTTCTGAGCTCGCTTAAGGAAAACAAATACAAATAGATGAGCAAATGCTTACAGTGGCTCGCAATGAATAAAACTTAAAATTGTTTAATACATTTTTAAATGTCGTATTATTAAATTGCAGTTTTGAACCAAATCAATAAAACTGAGAAAGCATTTCCCAAATAAAAACAGTGGTTTTTTCAAAAAAACAAAAAAAAACAAATTTTTCTTATGAAATTTTCTTAGTTGTGACTAGTCACAATTAATTTTCGTTAATGTTGGAGTATTTTTTGAGTTCTTAAAATTAGATTCTTTAAACAAAATTTATTTTTACGAAAATTTTAAGTGCAAAGAGTAATTTGAATCGGCATGCAAAGCTGAGTAACTTGTTATTTTAACACCTTTTAAAGAAGGAAAACATTCTTACAAAGTTTTTCTTTTTAGTTTAAAAAATTTCTTTTTATCCAATTTTTCTTTACAGTTGTGACTCATCACAATTATATTTGGTTAATATTCGATTTTTTTAATTCTTAAAATTAGATCTTCAAAAAAAAATGTTTTAAGGAAATTTGAAATTCAAACATAATTTTTAATCAGCGTGTAAAGCTATATGGCTTGTTTTTTTTACAAACAACTTTTTTTAAAAACATTTTTCTTATCAATTTTTATTTTTTTTTTCAGTTGTGTCCCTTCACAATTTTTTTTTTGTTGATATTACATATTTTTTAATTCTCAAAATTTCATTCTTTAAACATTTTTTTTTAACATAAATTTTAAATGCAATCATAAATTTTAATCAGCATGTAAAGCTGTATAATTTGCTTATTTTTTTTACAAAAAAACATTTTTAACAACAACTTTTTTTCAAAACGTTTTGCTTTGTTCAAGATTTTAAACAGCTATCTTGTTAAAATTTTCTATTTAGATACATGAAAAAAATTTAAAAAGCCAAATTTGAAAGCAAGTTCTTGTTTGATTTTTAAACATTTTGTTTACGTTTCTAAGTTTCATTTTTCGGAAAATTTCGTACTTTTTTAATTAGGCTTTTGAATCAAAAAAATTTTTTTTATATTCAGCTTAAAAAATAAACGTTTTTTTAATAGTTCTGATTTTGTACCCTCATCTTATTTAAAACAGATAAGTTGAGATTTTTAAATTAAATTTTTTTTAGTTAAATAAATAAAGAAATTCCCAGAGGCACGTAGCAAAATATTAAACAAAAAATTTATTTACTATTTTTTTTATTTCATGTTCGAACTTAGATTTTAATTAGCATGTGAAGCGGCGTAGGTTTTTTTTTTGAAAAACAAACTTATTCATTGTTGAAACTTGTTCAGTTAAAATTGTTAAGCTAAATTGTTTTTGTTAATTGATATTAGAGGGAAAATTACAACGATATGCACAGCGATGGTATGAGATGACATGTTTCGAAGTGCCCAACTTCTCATCAGACCCCTTCCCCCCTTGTTTTTATTTAAATAAATGAAAGAATTGAAAAGGCATTTGAGAAATAAAAAAAAATTTTAATTTTTTTAACAAAATTTTAAATAAAAACTCTTCTTCTTTTTCATCTTCCTTCAGTTTTCTTTTTGCTGTTCCATTTACTCCCTGTTTCCTTCCTTTCCCCTTTACACTGTCCTTTTACCTTATTCTCACATCTAAAGCATGTGCTGTGTCCCACTGTAAATATACACTTACATCCACGCGTCTCATCTTTCCATACAAGCGCATGCTCTTCTTCGTTTGAACTTGCTTTCTAAGCATAGCTCGCAGCTTGGCCGCTTTTTCTTTAAGTCACATGCGCTCACCCGGCCAAGAATGATTCTCAATTTGACTTTTGTGCCGCTTGGACGTGTAACGCTGGAAGTTTAATGCGCATCACATTTTCAACAATCTAAGTTTCTTGGCTGTTATTTAAAGTAATTTTGCAAAATAGTTTCAAAGTCTCATCAACGGCTAATAAACGCAACGCCACTTGCGTAGTTATTCGTGTGCTTTCATTTTGATTTGATGCGTGCTGTTTAAAGATAATAAAATAATTTTATTTGCAAGTGATTATAATAATTTTGTGGTCTATTACTGCATCTTAGCGGTATTGCTGTAAAAATTAGCTGCACTTAAGTAGTAATTACGATGTCATTCAAATGATGGCAAATGCGTTTAAATAGCCAACAGGCAGTGACCGCCATAGTGTAAACAATGCATGCAACAACGGAAATAATGACGACGATAATGTCAGTGACACTGCAATGCAATGAATGTCGTATTTTATAGCGTTTGTGCATTAACGGTTTTTGTTTTTGTGTTTTTGCTGCTGATAGTTATTGTGGAAAGAGAAGTGATTTGTGAAACAAAGTTTGTTTCCTAAGTCTTTTGTACTAATAGCGCTGGCGAGTTTTAAAGTGTTGCGAAAGAGTTCGTTTGCATTTCAGCTTAATTATAAGCGATTTTCTATAGTTTTGTGCTGTTTGCGAATGATAAATAATATTTTTACATATTTAATTAATTTTATATAATTAAACATGTCATCCCATACCATCGCTGTGCATAACGTTGTAATTTTTCCTCTAATATCAATTAACTAAATTCAATTAAATTAATTAACTGCGGCGTTGATAGTTGGAGTTGAGTAACATGAATATGGATTATATACTCAAATTAGAGCAAATGGTAAGCAAATGAAATGTTTTAGATGCGCTTACACATATTTACGATTATTTGACATTGTGCTGAATATTTTCTATGGAGGCTTTACATGGTTTTAGTTGCACTTTGGAGCTTCCTTTAGTTCATAATAAAAGAGAGCTGATATTTTTGAATCGGAGATTTAGTGTTTGTATTAATTTTGTTTGTATTGAATAGCCCTGCATTTAAATTTACGGGGTTTCATGAGTTCCATGCAAGCTTTATCTTAGTTTTTTTTTTTGTTTAAAGTACCTCTACCTAAGGCTAAGGGTGAAGTGCTTAGCCTAAGTTAACTATGCAGGCGTGAAGCTATATTCGTTTTTATTGATTTTACTACCATCAAGCTCTGACAACTTTTACGAATTTTCATTAGAAAATATTTCCATAGTTTACTCTCTTTATCTTATGGTATCGAATTTCAATTCACTTCTATAGTCAGTCTAAGACAACCCAAACAAAGTCTCCTCTAGATATTCAAAAGTTCGACCATTGAAGCGTTTTATTTTTACAGCCTTAGATCACAGAGATGCCGGAGCTAGATGAGTGAGATTTAGTGTGGAGAGGTTTGCAGTTTGCATGACTAGTAGAGCTCAAACGTTGCTCCGTAGCGTTCTTCTACTTCTAAGTGCCCCCATATTTGGCCTGCCAGCTTCAGCTTTGTAGTTTTGTCTTGATTGTCGAATTTTGTGTTGAGAAGGAGAAAAAAGTGTTAACCTTGGCTTCAAAATGTTGCGATTGTTGACGAAGGGGATGTAGATTAGGTAAGGTTAAGAGAGCGCGCAAGGGATATCGCACACTTCCACTAGGAATCACTTTGGTGCATTGTGAACCTGGTATTACTGACTTCATCCTTTTTAAACCACTTACCCTCCCATATAAACTGTAGAAAGGTCGACAGGTCCACCTCCCTCACCTCTGCCAGACTGTCGAAACAGCGTGCTCACAGAAATCTGAAACGCCTTGACTGTAGTCCTGACATCGACAAAGAAAGTGATGAATCGACTCCTCTTTCTCTTCATCCTGACAGCTTCTGCATAGGAAATTTGTTGGTATACGCCATCGTCGAAACCGTGGTGTGATAGCAAAATGTCCTGTGATGACATCTCAGTACTCTTACCTCAGATTTGTTCTTCATCTGTCTAAACATGAATGCTCATCGATTCTCCTTAGCAGATTTTCTAACGGTGGTCGCACGAAGTTGTCTGCCTCGTGTATGTCCATTTTGGAGCCCTTCCCTGGATCGAGTACCAAGCGAACCATATCGGATTTTATCACGTTAGATTTGAAGGCATTGGTCGGTGGCATAGATTTCCGCGACGAGTCGATGGGAGGGGGTCGATATGACTACTTGGCTTGCAAGTCTGCAGATCATAACCCAGCTCTATTGTTACTGCTGAACAGGCAGCAGTTTCACGGATATGAAGGTCCAGTGGTAACTGGTTGAGGATAACGTTCAGTGCGTAAGTTGATAAATTCTTAATGGCAACAATGCACTCGAAGTATTTGACGATCACACAAATGGATATACATATTTTCGGTGACACTGTAAACGCACCAATGCAAACCCGCGTGAGTGACATTTGTGTCAAAAACTTTCATAGGCCCCTGCCATTAAGATATATTCATTTATTCTCAAGAAAACTACATATTGGTTCGAAAAATAATTAAAAGAATAGGTCTTTATGGGAACTTTTCCTTAAAGTGATTATTTGTAGTTGAAAAACAGCCAAACTGAGAAATCACTTACGTGGTTTTGCATTTCTGCGTAACGCGGTTTTGCAGTGTCACCGACGATATACAGTTCTAGGTGATCAAAAAGGGAGTATCCACATCATTAAAACAAAAAACTGACATCTTTATAAGGAACAACAATTAGTACTGATGCTAATCCCATGTCAATTCATTAAACTTACTTAAAATGTCATAAATTTGAAATTAATGATATATAATTATTCTCAATCCATGGCAGTGTCGTAGTATGGAAATAGAAATATTTTTAGAACAAACAAAAAATTAAAGAAATATTAATTAGTAAATGCGCATTATAGATATTATAAAGCAAAACATGAAAGCGTGGGAAGCTCTTATAGTAACATAAGCCAAAAGATTAATTCTTAGGTTTTTTGTCTGTCTGTATAATTGTTTGTACGCGCATCAGTCAAAAACTGCTGCATAGAATTAAGTGAAACTTCCAACAAGGTACTGCTTGATGTCTTACTTAAGGTTTTGCACTCTTTTTTACTTTATGGAATTTTGTTTTTAGCCACGATTACAGTGGTGGGCATAGAAGTAAGATTAACTTATATATATATATATATATATATAGTAAAGTTGCAAGAGGCCGAGAACTCTACGTAATACATATTACGTATTAAGTCAAAATGCATAAGTGAAGACTTACTGGAGAAACAGAAACCAAATCAGCAATTCTTTGAATTTACATTTTTATATACGTACGGTAGTGTCAAAAATTTTAGACCCAAAATTGAAATTGCTTTTTGGTCGCAAAATAAGAAAAAAATATCATAACATCTTTGCTAATTACAAATATGGACAGCAAAAATGTCTGAAATATTTTGTGTTGTTTAAACAAAGCAAGATTTAAATGCCAAAAAGGTAAAATTTTTCGAACTCACTTTTTTGTTACTTAATAACAGCTGTGAGATTGTGTAAGATTTTGGCAAGCGTGCTAATCAAAATAGTGCAGCAGCAATGATAAATATAAGTTAACATAGCAGATAGTATCCCATATGCTGCTAATCTTGAAATATATGCTGGGTTAATTTATCTAACTAGAGCGCTAATGATCATTAAATGAAATGTTTTTGATAACAGAGTATCAAAACCGGCTTAGCACTTTATTTTTGTTTACTTGTGCGGGCGGCTTAAAACAATGTGACTTTGCTAAGGAATGCGAGATTACGGTACAGCAATAGGATGATGTGTAATAAATAATAGGCTAGAGTTAGAAGCATTTAATTTTAAGTAATCAATTGTAAAGTTGGATTTGAAGAAGCGAGTCATATCGCCGTGAATAAAATACCAATAACAACACAATACTTAACTTATATACCATATTTTGATATATATCTCGCACATTTAACCATTTTTTGTCTTTTAAATCTTGCTTTTTTTAAACAACAAAAAATATTTCAGACATTTTTGTTGTCCATATTTGTAATTAGCAAAGGTGTTATAACATTTTTTATTTCACCGCTACTAAATGGATGAAACGTAAAATTGACATTTATTATTAATTAGAGTCAGCAAATGCCAAAAATCAAATTAATAAATATATAAGAATTTGAATATTCTAAAAAATTTGAGGAAAAATATTATTGTTTGAGTGCTTAAAGTGTAAAAACAAAAGACAAACTTCCCAGTCCCTAAAGTACATACACACGTTTAAGTATGTTTGTATGTATTAAACACAGCATGCGCCGCACTTTCGTGGGAGAACACACCTGTGGCTAAGAAATGCGTGAATTTGTTTAAAAAATTTTATCTACTATAAGTAAATATGATCTAAGCACTTGCCGCAGCACTCTACACATTTCAGTGAAGCTTAATGATTGTTCTGCTTTTCTGTGATTTTAAAAATTGTTTGCTGTATCTAATGGTCTGTTATTAGTTGCGTTGAAAGCGTGAATAATTGCTTATGTCAAGAATTTTCAAAAACGATTTTCTTTTGTCAAACGTTGTACGCGCAAACATAATATACGTTGCTTTACTTTTTTTCTGCTAAAGTTTTTTCTTATGCAAATGACAACCATTTTTAATAATTTTTCTAAACGAGGTTATAGCAATTACATAAATTGCCTGCCAATCAACGCTTGAAAAAAATTCAAAATGTCTACACAAAAAATTCTGTAAATTCAGACAAAATTTTGACCTGCTTATTATTGTAAAAAGTTAAGAATTTTGATGTAAATTTTTAAATTGTGACTAATGTTACCTCCTGAACTTAATGTTACCTCCGAAGCTTTAGATCATGTTATTTCTATTTAAGCTTTTGCTATTATTTAATTGAAAACTAAAAAGAACATGTAAATAAATATATTTTATGAATAAATATATTTTAAATTTTGGGTATATTATTTTTGCCATTACTGTATATTGCATTGTTGTTACAGTGCATTTAATTATTTCTCTATTGCCCACATTATTTTCTAATTTATTTGTTTTTCTCTTATATTCCACTCAAAATCAGCTGTTAAAGTGATACATTCAATTGACTACAAAACTTTACCCACCCGTCAGTAGTACTATCCACTGGCTTTATAACTGTACTGAAACTGTTGACCTTAGCTGTTATTATTCAGTGCCATTCAAAAGCTGTAGCGTAGAGCAGTTTTTTGTATGGAATACATTGAATACGTTGTTCATAACCAGATTGTAGAGCTACTGTTATCGAGGTATTGTTTGTTTTAACGAGGTCTTCAAGCTGATCCGTTTTACCAAGCATGGCTTCCTTGAAATCGGCAAGAAATTCAAGCTTCTCAACGTAAAATTCGATAGATATTCGAATTCGGATTCATAGATAAAGCATTAGTATTTTCGGGAACCAAATCTTCAAATCTATAAATTAATAAAATTTTACAAATTGATTGTACTTACGGTCCTTGGTACTACCCATATTATCGAAGTTTTGTAAAGTTGGCGTGACGGCCTATCTCAGAATATTTTTTAATAACGCCCTCTCTCAGCATTTGACTGGAAAACGCCCTTTCTTAGCTGAACATATATAAAATTTTTGTTCTGGTAAGTCAATTCTGAAAATCATTTCGTGATAGCTCCCTATGTTTTTGGAACAAATTCTGAAATAAGGTGTTTGTGAAAAATATTTTCAAATAGGGTGATCTTCTACTAAGCCGTCCATTGCTTTTCAAGTCAAATGCTCAAACCAACCTTCACTCGCACCTTTTTTGATTGCAAAGGCAAAGTTTATGTTAATTCATATTATCTAATGATTTATGTAAGATTTATTCTCCATTTAAGCGTTTTTTGATAAATTTCCAAAGCACATTATTTTGTATGCACATTATCAATACCAAAAGAAATGCATATAAAACCGCTAAGCCGCTGAGAAGCTTAGAATATATGTATGCGTTATTATAACTGTCAATAACGGAATTTCCAAAGTTTGAATATTAAAGCTATAAAAAGTATTGCTTATATGGCTCATTTTGTTCCATTAACTTATTCATTGGTAACAGTACTATTTAAAGTCTAATTTATAAGAATTTTTCTTTTCAAAGTTACAAAAACTAATGACTACATGCATTTTAATCGAAAATTTACGATATCTTTAGAAAGCTCAAATATTTAGGTGTAGCTCACAAGCGAGTTCGTCGCTTGAGTCTTTCGTAATACAGATGGTAACATAAATTGATAGCATGGATGAACATTTTTTTGTTATTGTTTTTCTATTTCTATAAATTATAAAATGTCTTTCAACTAATAGACACCATTAAGCAGTATGTTTATTCTATTCTTTTTCTCTTTGCACGTCACACTCTGGGGTATTTTCAAAAAAATTGCCTCAAATATCCAGGAAATTTTTAGATCAAGGGTAGGTCATCAACAATTTTAATTCCTAAATATTTTCCAAAATGACAAAAATGTTTTTTTTTTTTGTTAACGTAATGCAAGGCTTTGTAATTTATAGTTTTTGAAGAAAATCTTTGGCGGTTGTCTCTAAATTTTCCTTTTCAATGCAAATAAAAACTTTTAATAATGAATTTAAAAAATTATAAAAAGTAAAAAAGCAATAACAATTTTCATAAAAAAATTATTATTCTTAGCATTGAGTTCCTTTATAGTCTTTAATACTTAAAAAAAAGTAAAGGTATACTTTTCAAAAACATTTTTGATTTACAGCTACCCGAATTTTGAAAATAAAGAATTTTTTAAGCTTTTTTTATTTTTAACCCATAGAAATGGTGTTTCAAGTTATGACAATTTTTTAAAAGTATGAGATAGGACTATTTGTACTTTTCAAAAACATTTTCAAATATTAAATTTCAAAAGTTTTTGGAATTTTTTAAATGCTACTCAGCTTCGCCTAACATTTCAAAATTTTTGAAAGTGTGAAATCTTTCTTCAAATATACGAATTCAAAATTCAATAAGGAAAATACATCAAAGTAATTGTTTTTTTGAAAAAAGAAAGTAGAGATTAAACTTTCAAAAACGTTTATCAACACTCAGTTTTGAAAATTATAAAGAGTTTTTACACATTTTAAATATTGGTAGCTTCAGGAAAAAATTGTCAAATATTAAAAAAAAAAATTTGATTTTTTCAAGATATTCGGGTTTAGAATCTTAAAATACGTACGGCACCCAGTTTTAAAGTTAAGATAGTATTTTAAAAATTATTTGAAAAAGTCAGTTTTACAATCCCAACTATTACTATTTGAGCTTGAAAACAGTTTTTACGAGCTGCTGTAGCTCTAACCATTACCGAGATATTTGATTTTTATGCAACTGCACTGCTCTGCCAATCGAGTTCGTTGCTTAAGTCTTTCGTTAGCTAATCGCACCATAATTGGTTACGTTGTCAATAAATAAAATTCTAAAATTATTTTCCCAACCAAATACGTGTCAATGAATATTTTTCAAATTCCGCCCAAATACTTTACCGTTACGCCACCACAACTGTAAATGCCACAACATTTAAATTTGTAAATATGTATAAGCAAAATTGCCGCCAAAATACATACACAATACATAAATATAGGTAGATTTATATAAAAACTGTGAGCCACATCTAGTGCCAGCTTTAGCCAGTAGTGCGCCGCACATATTGCTATTGCTGTAACTTTTTTTGCTTTTGTTTTTGTTGTTGCAGCAACCAGCATGCAACATTGTAGCAATCATTCTTAATGCCGTTGCACCTATTTAGCTGTATCTACATACCAAACTACTTTGTATTTGTAGTTATGTATACATGAGGTAGTATACCAATGTCTGTCACTTTAGTGTTTTACATATTCACAAACATATTTACCTGCATTCATATATTTGTTTGTATTATGTGTGGCAAGAGTTTTGCCGCTTTTTGTACCCATTTCGATTTCCAGCTGTGTTTAGTAGCTCTATGTTTACTGACATGTCGGGTCCCCATAGCCGCTGTAAAGGGGGTCGGGTGTTGTTGATAAAATAGCGCGTCAGCAAAGGTGGGTACAACGGCAATTGCGCTGTCAGCCACTTGCAAGTGGCATCCAATTGACCTACATAAATTTCTTAACTTTATGTTAGTAATGAAATTTTTAAATTAAACTTTGCAATATATTTATTTACTTTTGGTTTGACTACCTAAATGGTGCAAGCTTTTATAGGTTGTTATGGAGTTTGTTATTTTCTTAAATTAAACTCATAATTTCCACAATCGAAAGTTTAATATGTTTGGCACAGAAGCCCACCCTGTAGGCAGAGCCATTTCTTACCAAGGAATTTTTTTTTCAAAAAACACTCTATCTCAAAGAAAATGTAATACAGTTTCAGCTGACTTAGAAATTTTTTTAAAATATAGTGCTTAAAATAATAAAATAAGAAAACATAAAATGAAATAAACTAAATTAAAATAAAATATTATAAAATAAAATAATTACTGCTTAAGCGACCTTTTTCTCCTTTACTTCGTACTTTTTCTGGCTCGAGGTCTACGTTTCCTTGCAAAAACTAATTAAAACACAAAGTTTTTCGTTTTTCCAATATATTTCGATCATCGTCGGTATTGGTCTTCAGGGCAACTAAAAATATAAATAATATTCATAAGTAACTAACAAATATTTATATACATACATTTGTTTTCACGATCGCACTGTTTAACGTGGAGTATGTTACTGTCTATTTTTGTTAACAGATGTCTGTACGACTGAACAACGTTCTTTATATCTGATTTGTAATTTATTCTTATGTCTGTCGATGTGTTGATAATGATAAAATAAAACAAAATAAAATTAAATTAAATTAAATAAAACAAAATAGAATAAAATAAAATAGAGCAAAATAAAATAAAGTAAAATAAATAAAATAAAATTAAATAAAATAAAATAAAATTAAATTAAATAAAATGAAAAATAAAATTAAATTAAAAATTTGTAGCAAAATGAAATGAAATAAAGCAAAGTAAAAGAAAATAAAATAAAATAAAATAAAATAAAATAAAATAAAATAAAATAAAATAGAATAAAATAAAATAAAATAAAGCAAATTAAAATAAAATAAAATAAAGTTAAGTAATATAAAATAAAATAAATCAAATAAATAAAATAACATTTTATAAAATAAAATAAAGTAAAATAAAATAAAATGAAATTAAATAAAATAAAATGAAATAAAATAAAATAAAAAAAAATAAAATAAAATAATATAAACTAAAATAAAGTGAAATAAAACAAAATAAAATTAAATTAAATAAAACAAAATAGAATAAAATAAAATAGAGCAAAATAAAATAAAGTAAAATAAATAAAATTAAATTAAATTAAATAAAATAAAATTAAATTAAATAAAATAAAGCAAAATAAAATAAAATAAAATAAAATAAAATAAAAAAAAAATTAAAAAAGCAAAATAAAATAAAATAAAATAAAGCAAAATAAAATAAAATAAAATAAACTATATAAATAAAATAAATAAAATAAATAAAATAAAATAAAATAAAATTGTTAATTGATATTAGAGGAAAAATTACAACGTTATGCACAGCGATGGTATGGGATGACATGTTTCGAAGTGCCCTTCTCGGACACTGAGATACGAACCCAAGTGTCTGCACCAAAGCCGCTGTTGGAGTACTCTAACAACTAAGCTATGATGCCCTGTAGTGTCACGATGCATTTTGCAAAATTAAATTAAATAAAATAAAGCAAAATAAAATAAAATAAAATAAAATAAATAAATAAAGTAAATAAAGGAAATAAAATAAATAAAATAAAATAATTTTTTTTTCTAAAATTTTGCAAATTTTTCTTCCATACAGCTTATAAGTATTATGCTTTAAAATTATTGCGAATTACCTGAGTGAACTCTTAGTATTGATATAAGCCTTTTCCAACTGACGCAGTCGAGTACTGCATCAGTTCTTAAATGTTTATTCTATTTAAGCTTCTATTCCAATTACATCTGTATTAAACAAATTTCGTAATTGTGTGCCTTTTTTCATTGCAGGTAAGCATCGTATTTCAATAAAATAAGCTTTCTTGACATTTCTGGTGAGTAGAAAACATTCAATTGAAAAACAGCGATCTTTCGGCAATCTTTTTTTTCATTTCTTATATGCAGCCCCCTCAATGGCAATTACGAACTTGCATAAGTGAGTTCGCACCCATGTGGAAGACGTTGCCTAATTTCTTAACTAATATCGGTTACGTTCAAACCTGCTCTTCCTGCTGCAAATTGATTGCTTCTCTGCTGCTTTGACTATGTTGCTTTCACAAAACGAAATGAAAATAATTTCTATAACTTCAGCTGTTTTTCTCATCTCTTATTTGTGCTCAGTCGAGTTTAGCTGTTATAACTAAGAAATCTTTGAAAAATTTAAAATTTCTTAAACATTGTTGATGTTTTCTAATTAAATAAATAACGCACATTTGAAAAAATCGAAAAAGGAATCCAGGTTTCTCAGGTCCAAACTTTTTTTAGCTTCAAAAAAACTTGCCCATTAAACAAAATTAGTCGTTTGAATAAAATTATTTCCTTCAAGGTTTCACTGTTTTCCTCTTTCAGGCATTGCATAAATGCCTGTATGTACATATGTATTTACTACATATGTAAATGAATTTGTTTTTGCTTTTATTGCTACAAAGCCAACAAGTTTTCTTAAGTTCTTAACACTAAACAAACCACAACATTTTTACTTGATTCTCGACTCTTGAAGTGGGTCACTCAGTCAATGTGGCAACAACTTTAAGATAAATACTTGCTCACATATATATATACAAATATCTGTAAATTGGTCATATGTACGTATGTATGTAGTTGCGACTAGTTAAAGTTATGTCAGCAGCAAAATCGAATGCGCAGCTTGTCGCTTCAAATATTTTAACATAGCCAAGAGAAATAAATATTTTCAATAATTTGCCAAGACTTTCATGTGACCGAACTTGAAACTTATGAGTTGCGGTATTTCGATTCATAGGCAGAAGATATCAACATAAATTTGCCCAAAGAAATGTTGCATTTGCAGAGCAGCTGTGCTCTTGCTAAATCTCGTTAAGTAAGTTTTGGCGCTTTGAGAATTTTAGTTTAGCCGTTAATAAGAATTTAGTTGCAAAGCTACTTTGGCAGCTTTGAATTTACAAATACAAATAAATACTACACGATCAAAGTTAGAACGAAATAAATATTTTCGACAGTTATGCTATTAACAGTTAATTGCGTAATACAGAAATTGTTCAACATAACTTTGTGGGATGTGTTGGATGGAGTTAGGCAATCGTGTCCTAAAAATATTCGACCCATTTATTGAGAGCAACTTTGAAAGTAGAAGAATAAGAAAATTATTTCTAGGCCAAATACGAAATTTGACTGGTATTTCTAGACATAGCACAAGGAATTTGTGAATACGAATAAAGTTAAATCTGATAGAGGTATAGTATTGATCAGTATTGATCAAGAAAGCCTCAAATTCCAGATGCCTCGATGACATTCTATTCAGATGATAAAACAGCTTCTCTGTCAGGTAGTTACCAGTCTAGGGGTTGTCTTCAATAAGGATCTTTCCTCCCTTGTAATTTCGAATTATGGAATCAGATTAATGTTAGCTTCGAAAGCAGCAAACCAAAGGACGTCTTATTATTCGAATAGCGAAGAGACTTATCAAAAGCAAAAGCACTAATGTCAAATGCAAAGCCATAAGCCCGCCCTTCTCATTTCCCATAGGATTATTTAGTCTCCTTCAAAAGCTAGATGAAACATCATTTCTCTGGGGGTCGGTCGAATAGTCGGCAAGCGTCTGTGGAATTCAGAAACTCGAAGTCTAAATTAGTAGGTTTGTTCTATACCCATCTAAATTTATTTCTATGTACCGAAACTTCCTTCCCCAACAGTCGACATTATGATAATAGCAACGGTTCCGGAAGCCTGCTTTGGTAAGCTTCGCTCCAAAAAACATTCCCGACAGTTTAGGGAAGTGATATATGTAGATGTGGACAGTCCTTTCTCAGTTATGAATCTTTTACTAGTGGTACTAGCTCTACAGTAGCGGAAAATATTTGATGTGATCATATTGAACCTTCTAGGTCGTCTCACAGCCTTCTTCTGCATGAAAGGAGAAGATTGATAATAATAGGTGAGAGGTGTCATATCCGTAGATCAACCATCACTTTGCACGTTGTTACAATTTTTGGGTTTTAGAAGGCAGGTATGCCTTACCGCTAGTATATTCTAAGCCCTTGATCCGCTGAGGGTCTGGCGACTTCATTGTTATCATCACTAATTAGCGCTCACTCAACAAAGATGCTTTGGCCTGAGCGTAAGAAGTCCCTTCAGAGCGATAAGCGACGTCAACTGACTACTCTATTTTTTGGTCCATTTGCATAACACTAACAAACCAGCCAAGAACTTTTGTTGTAAATCAAGCACAAAGCAAGCGATCGCGCATAAACGAAATCATGTTAGGCGTAGCTGCAATTCGCAAATGGTTTATCTAAGCTTATGTTTAAGAAGATAATTCGCGCTTAAGTAACTATCGGAAGTGTGGTTTCGGAAATGTAGACGCCAATTCCCACAACATATTGTGAGAAGCTTCCACCCTTACCCTGCCCAAGCCTCCACTATCGATCCTCTTTTTGTTGCCTCAACGGGAATTGGATAAGTGACCTTACTGTCGCACCTTCGTTCTTAAGACCAGTGGTGAGTCCTTCGGGACCACTAAGTATACCTCCACCGGTGTGTACTCACCGGTCTGCTCGAGTACACCAATCGGTAATCGGTCACCGGTCATCTGTAACGTGGCACCGATCCACCGTCATCCACAATCTTGTCATCGGTAACTTGTCACCGGTCCACCGATATCAACCAACCAGTCACCGATTCACCGTACCCATCAACAGTCCACTGGAATCGACCAACCGCTCACCGGCTCACCAACCCGTCATCGGTAACTTGTCACCGGTCCACCGACATCAACCAACCAGGCACCCATTTACCATACCCATCAACCGTCTACCGTCATCCACCCTATACCGCATCGCTGTTCGCCCCACCAACCATGTTGTGCATAGCTACCGACACACCTTATTCATTATACCAGACTAGTTACACCTTTCACGTGTGTGTGTGTCCGACTGAAATAAAACCATCAAATCACTGTACTCTTTTTTTATAAAGGAAGCGGGATTTCTACTCGACGCTGGATTGGCTGAGCAGTACCCCAAACTTCGATGAAACCCACCTCACAAGATCCGCATTCAATTTCCTTCTTTGGCCAGCGCAAACTATCATATATTTTCCTCAGAACTTTTCTCTAAAATACTCCCAATCCTTTCACTATAAGTTGCGGCTGCTTGTGCTTCAGCCTAGTCCTTCACAATTTCCAATTTGTGCCTGTCAACAGTGAAGTGACTACCGCGGTACGGATTATCATTCTTTATATTGCTTCTTGAACTGCTGCTCAAATTAGCTTTTGCAAAATCTAGTTGAGGAAATCGCTCGATGGCAAGTCAGCTTGGCTGAAAGCTTATTTGATTTTGTATGGCTTGGAGAGGTGCTTTGCGATTTGATGGAGCTTGATCTTTCCTAAGTCTGATGCATTTCAATACTCAAAAATTTTATAGTTATTTGGCGCGATATACCTCCGAAGAGATTAAGGCTGAGCTTCTATACCAATTTATGGTGTGCTGCTCCTAGTTTTTCCTACAACTTTCCGCAACCTACGTGTTCAATAGCGACTCCAAACGTTATCTGCCAAGGCGGACGATTTTTCTCTATTAAACTTTTACTTGGCAGAAATATGCTCGGAACGCTGGCGCCCGGAGCTGAAGCGCGACTTCGTTTTGAAAAAGTTTGTTCTAAACTGCCTTGTTGTCACCAGTTACGAGACTTAAAAATTCGTATACCATACCAGCATACTACCAACATACCACGGCAGCCTGAACAGTATTTTGCATTGGTATATTAACAGCGTTGTACGCTGGCTATATATATAGTTATCTGCAGGTTATTATAATCATTTGACATATTGACACACTTCTTTACAGTTATGTTCTATGTCTTTTTCTTTTAACTGCTAAATGCCTTAGTAAAAAGTAATTTTTTGAGTTTTCGCTTTTACAACTTCTCTAATGAGCTTTTGCGGTATTTAACGGTGCTACTTTTTACCATAAAAATTAGATAAGTTTTTTTCATATGTTTTGATGTTGACATGTAAATAAGCGTAAGTATGAGCATCGAATATACATCGACATATGAAACATGTGTGAATGTACATTAGACTGGGTCGATTTATTAACTGATATCGCGCCATCGATTTTTCGTTAGGTTTTGGGCTGAGGTAAAAAAAGTTCCACTACGCATATCCAAAAAAATAAATTTCGAGCCTGCGAAATTTCATTTTTTTGACTTTTCCGACTTTGATTTTTAAGGTTTTTTTCATGACCTACTAAAAAAATGTTCGTTTGATTTTAAAATTTTCATGCATGCCCTGTCCGACCCAAAAATGTCCGCTAAAACGTTGGCGATAACAGTTTTTTGAAAAAAAAAATATTTTTTGGGTTTTGGGTAGTGTTTTGGTCGAAAAAATTGACCATTTCGCCATTTTTTTTAAGGGGTCTTCAGCATACATGCCAAAATCTATATACGAATATATAAAATTCAAATTATGTATGTATCTATAGATCGACTTGCGTCCTAAACGTATAACCCGATCGTAACCAAATTTGAAACACGAACTGGATACCTTACCGGGATGGTCATGGACTAAAAAATATTTTGATATATATAGGGGGCGTGGCACCTCCCATACAAATGTAATTTTTAATAGTCCGTATTTAGTTGTATTTACGTTAGACTACTGAAATTTGGTAAGGGGTTATATGACATTAATCCCTACCACATCCAGAAAAACTGTGGATAACGAAAAAGTGGGCGTGGCACCTCCCATACAACTGGAATTTTTTATAGTCCATATCTCTGGAAGTATTTAGGCTAGACCAATGAAATTTGGGAAGGGGTTATATGAGGTTAATCCCTAACACCTCCAAGAAAACTGGGAAAAACGAAAAAGGGGGCGTGGCACCTCCCGTATAAATGGAATTTTTCATTGTCCATATCTCTGGAAGTATTTACGTTAGACCACTGAAATTTGGTAAGGGGTTATATGAAACTAATCCCTACCACCTCCTGCCATTTTAGATAGTCCATATCTCTGGAAGTATTTGGGCTAGAAAAGTGAAATTTGGTAAAGGGTTATATAAGGTCAATCCCTAACACCTGCATTTTTTTATAGGAATGGGGGTGGAACCCACTGGTATAAGCTAGTGTTTTCGATATAAACGAAATTGTCTCATATTTCCTGTCCCACTTAAAAGTATGCGCTAAAAACGTTAGCGATAACGGTTTTTTGAAAAAAACATTTATTTTCGGGTTTTGGGACTTGTTTTGGTCGAAAAATCGACTTTTCCAAAACCCGAAAATAAAATTTTTTTTCAAAAAACCGTTATTGCCAACGGTTAACTTTCATTCATACGAATCGACCCACCCTAATGTACATACTATGCATGACGACTTGAGAATATGAGTTTTTTTGTTTTTGCGATTAGTTGTATTAGGTACAATACTTTTTTCTCGTGATTGGTTAGTTTTTGCAGAACTTCATATAAATTTAGCAGCAGAGCAAGGTGGCCAGGTATCATTTAATCACAGTAGGCCGAACAGAAATAGCCTGAAAGTCTGAAATCAGATCTAAGTCAGTAAGTGGTGTATTCCATTTTAAACCCTACAAAATTCTTTACCCTGATTAGCTGTGAACTCAGTTGTTGTTATTGTTCGTAATGGTCAAACGGCAACTAAAATTCCCGTTTTGTAAGGCATACTTTCGATGTTTTTACAGGGTGGCAAAATATTTTTTTTTTCTCTTCTTGAAAACCTCACAAAATAAATGTTGTAACCTGGGGGAATCTTTTTAACTATTTTTGTTTTCCGTACATCGCAATACATTGAGAGTTAGTAGATTATCTTTGTCATGAAAGGTTTGGAAGTATACAATCAACAGTTTGAGTTGTAGTTGGGGTAGGCAGTTAATCCAGTGTTGCGTAAACTGTTTAGCCTATTAATTACGCATGGTATTCCTTACGCGTGCTTTGGCGAGTAGCAGTGAGTCTTTGGACCTATATGGCACCCTGTTTGACTAAGTTATATGACTGTTTATTACTTTTATGCTAAATTTTGTGTTATCTTCAGTGTCAGGTCGTACCTACAAACTTAAATACACGATAATGGATATAACCAGTTCAGAACGAAGAATGACACTGAAGATGGCACAACGCCGAAAACGACTCGAAAACAAATCTGAAAAGGGATGGCGAAAAAATCCTCCATCATTCCATGATACATCAGCTATACACCTAAACTATCGGTAGGGACACGAATTTCGATACGATACGATACCATATCGATACTATTGCCCTTTGGTACCAATATTTTGTATACTTTTATAACGACACTTTATAGCATCAAGTATTTAGATCCCTATCGGAAACTAAAAAAAACTCTTCCTAGGAAATTTTTACACTAAATTAGAATACATAAAATGCCATAGCTTCACTTTGCATCCATTTCCTGAAATTAGGTCCATAGATACCACCTCCTCATTTCATCTCTGAGCTGATGTTGTTGTTGTTGTTGTTAACAGTGCTTCTCCCTGCCCCAGATTGGACAGGGTTACACTGAAATAACAGCCCTTGGCCGGGTGAAAAAACCCGGGTCATTCCGGTGCGATAGAACCGGCTGAGTACGGCAGCTACTGCAGGTACCATAAATCTTTCATTTATCAGTGGGCAGTATCTGTATACTTTAATGGGTACATAACAACGACAGCAAAACAAATTTTAAATGACACACATTCACTTGCTGTACATCACAACAAAAACAAAAATTTTTGTTTCTGGAAATATGTAAAATTCTTCCAACCGCCAAAAATTTACTTTCTCCCAATTTATTAGCGTAAATATTTTTAAAACTCATTTTGTGCGCATGTTTGTTTGTCATACAAGTTGTCAACAGCAATGAAAACATAAAACATTCTGAATAACAACAAATATTGTAAACATTTCCTAATAATAAAAACTTAAATTTGCTTGTCAAAAATTGTAGAAATTTTTTCGCTGACATTGAAACCATCCGCATTGGCTTAAAAAATGTATTTATGGATTTGCCATTGTTAAAAACGCAGATAAAAAAAATTGCGTTCGAGTTACAAGATTGACCTGAATTTCGACAAAGCTTCAAATTTCCGTAAACTTCTTTGTTCAGAAAGTTTTTGCATGACAATTTGCCAATTTATACATTTATTTACAATATCACAATGCACTATTATATAGCTTATAACAGTCAATATGAGAGTTTTTTTTTAATTCAATAAATTTTTTAGTACAGTGACTTCAAATAAAAATCGTATAATTTTTTAAAATATACTAAAAAACTTTTTAAAAAATAAATTTTTCAATTTCTCAAAAAAACAAAACCAATTCTTATACACATATCGCTAATCGGTGGTTAATTTTACACTTAACCGAACGATTTACGTAAAATAAAGTCCGGTAAGAGTTGACCGGAGATTGTGAATATGACCCTAAATATGTTATAGTTTTTTCCAGAAATGCTTAGCAAACTCTTGGAGGGCATGTATGGGCATTAGAGCCGCTTACATCCCAAAACCTGACCAGTCGCATTGTATGAAAGTATATACGAGCCCACTTCTTCCGTGAGTTTCCTGTGAGTGGTAGTTATGAGAACTGTGTACCGCGTGTGACCCTTTGGCAGATCCACTGATGTCAGTGTTCGGTCCAAAAGTACAGATTAAATTTCCCCTGAGTTTCTAGAGTATTTAGTCTTACTGCAGGGCTTAGGCAAGTGAAGACAAGGAGGAGCAACACAAATGCACAAATTCTAGGCTCTGAGTGGGTCAGACTTCCCTGCTTTAATACATATTTTTTAACACAAAATTATTCATATCTGGTCCATGAATGCATGCAGTGCGAAGTACAAAAACCTTTTTGTGAGCTTATTATTATTAACACATTCAAAAACGTAAATTATAAATTATACAACACCTAAAACGTTAAAAGCCTAGTCATAGTGTTCCGGCTCAAGACCTCAAATTACGACAACGTGCCTTAGCTGGCTAATTTTCGCTGATTACAAGTATTTGAAATATAATCGAAATCTAACATTTTCTGTTTTTTGGCTGCTCTACTTAGACTTACTAAAACTGTCAAGTCCGAGCACTGGTATGAGCGAATATCATTATTCAATTCTGTGTCTCTTGTTAGCCTGATTGGTTGCTTACGTAAACACAGGCTACCCAATAAACAAAAGAAGGTGATTTTTTTCGTAAGCATTTAACAATTTTTGAATAACATGTAATTTTCCTCCAAAATTTTCAATTCGCTTTGAAAATCAAATGTGAGCGCTTATAATTAATACAAAAATGTTTGTAGGCACGCAGAAAAATTTTATCTAGCACCTAAACGATGAATAAAAAACGGCCAGTTATTTTGTGATTTTCAACTTTTCTCAATTGCTTATTTTCAATTCAAGTAAAAGTGTAGAACCATTTGTTGTAGTTTGGTTCTCAAGTGCTTCGCGCATGTTAAATATTTACTGGGTATTATTCACTCGTGAATATGAAAGCGCAATATGCGCAGCACTGCCCGAATCCACTCACCACTTTCGCACTAGGTATACATATATATTCGTATGTAAATGTAATCTGCACTGTGTTAGATGGTAGTACCTTCACTTCCAACTAATGCGATTTTAACGACTTAGATTTTTCTGAGCATTTTCCGCTAATTTCTATTGAAATTGAATGAATAGCAACATTTCTATTGTTCGTTAGATTTATTATGACAGAAGAAAAAAAAAAAACAATAGAAAGTTCTACAACTTCAACTTACATTCAGATATTTTAGGCTTGTTTTATGCTTGCAAAATTTTATTTAAAAAAACAAAAGAGAAAACAACAAAAGGTGGGAATCCTAGTAATTTATGCTAAGTATACTTCATTCACATCCATACATATGTACATGTACCCTACAGTCAAACCAACTAGTTGCTAACTACTTCAAAACTAGTATGTTATCCAGTAAAACTAGTATGCCAAGTGTCTTGTTTCTACATAAGTAGCTGGTATTTTTAACACGGCGATGTCCTACAAGCTGTCAATTGTCAAATTTCGGACAGATATACTATACCAGTCTCAAAGGGATCATTATTAAGCCAATAGAAGCCAAATCAACAGTTTTTAGAATTTTTGTTTGTCGGTCTGTATGTTTGGGCGCGCATCACTGAAAAACTGCTTAATGGAATTGAATGGAAGTTTTACCATTGCATTAAAAGACATTTAACTTAAAATTTAAAATATCATTGGTTTCGATTGCTGTACCAGTTTCGGAGATATGGATCAATATGTGGACCAAGGTAACTAAAAATGTGTTAGTACAATATGGGTATCAAACGAAAGGTGATAATGGCTGCTGCAATAAGCGATGTAATTAATCTCTATCTGGTATATGATATAATGATTAAAATTCGAACTCAGTCAATTATTAGTTCTGAGACCCAGCGAATCGGGCTGGGTTTACTAGTAGAAAATAAAAATTTTAGTTCAATTATAGTAAGCGAAAATTATTCAAATGTCATCGGGCTCAGTGGATAAGTACTCGATTCAGATCGGCGCGGTTTTTTTCTTATGTTTCCGTTCCCTGAGTCTTTTTCGCTGTTTCTCTTTCCCCATCGCAATTTCCCTCATCGTATATTTTGCTTTCATACTTTTTTCTCTGTTTCCATTTGCACAAATAAATTTGAAAACTCTTCTTATCAAGTAATTAATGGCTCATTATGTAAAACTCAACGTGCCCCAACATTTTCTCATTTAAATTAAAAATCGTATTATAAAAGAGTGTTTGTGTTACTGAATGTAAGACTTTCACAATAAGCCCCTTAATCTAAAATATATAAAAACTTAAATACTTTTTAATAGAGTCGCAATTTGACAGTGATTGACCCAGAGAGAATGAGAAAAGTAGCCCCAGCAATAAATTAGCATACTGTTCGGGACGGGTTGACGTGGGGGCCGAAATTTCCTCATGAATTCCGTTGCAATCGAGGGGTGTCGAGGTGCCGAATCCCAAAGTCTTTCGAGGCTGAAACACTAAACCCTTTATATAATTGAATTAACTCCAAAAGTTAATTAGTAATTCAAAGAGTTTTATTCACGCAAGTAAACCAGAGCAATGATATAGATATATACAGATATACGAGTATGTACAATTTTATAATACGATGTGATGACGAGTACTTACTCCGTTTGTGGTTATTTCCAAAAGAGAAAAGATCAGGGCGATTGCAAAAGGCGAAACCCATCAACCGATTCGGGCAAAGGGACTCGGAATAACAATTCCAAAGGAATTCAGCCGTAATTTCAGTACCGAGTACCCGGTACCCGCTCGCTTAACAGCGACACCTACAAGTGGCAAAGGAGCATTAAGGTGCAGACCTAAACACATACTAATAGCTATGAGAAAGCTTTAAATCCTACATGCTTCTCACATACATATTTCTCCCAAAAAACCCCCAACATGTCATTATAGTCTTAATTTCCCTGATGGCAGTAAAATAGAGCACTCTGTTTTTGTGCTTTCGTGGAGTATGAAAAACAGTTTTATTAGCGTATTTGGAAACCTGAAAAATGCTTTCTTTTTTAGCTGTTTGCATAGTTCCATCTTTCATAATATACTTACAAATGTATACCGACTTATTGCATTTTACAAAAACAGGTAACAACAAATGGCATAAATAATAAATCTGAGCAAAAAGGGCCGGCAGCAATATATCGTCGCGTTTCTTTGTTTTTAATACTTTGAAAACTAATAGCTATGTATTGAAACTGTTTTGAATAGAAATAGGTTTTAGTAGTGCTAATGTTAACAAAACCTCACTTCATATGTATAAATATAAGTGTTGATAGAGATAAAGTTCCATTAAAAATACATTTTTGTGCTAATGAAAATGAAACTGCTCACCCATCAACGTTGCATAATACTCGTAAAAGAAGAGTTTTTTCACTGAGATACAATTTTGAGTCATATTGAAAATGAAGTTTCACTGGAAAACCAAATGTTAGTGGTAATCGAAAAAGAGTTTCCCTACTAGTAAACCTTGAGTGCTAATTTAAAGTAGCTATTTCCGATAGCCTTCGCATTTTTTTCAAGGAACTTATTAAAGATTGTAGGCATTTTCTAGCCAGAGCGGACATGTATACAAAAAATACTCCACAGCCTATCTGGAGACGCCTTTACAGGCTCTGCAGTAGTCATAATGCTTGATAGCCACCGTTTTCGTATGCGTTAGGAATGTTACCTCGAGACGTCAAATTCGAATTATAAATAATCGAATTTTAATCAATAATCGTGTTTTCTTTATAAATATATCGGTTTGTGAAACATTGATTTTTGTTCATAAATAGATTTTTTATACGAAGTGTTCAAAGGTATTAGTAAAAATATTTATAAATAATTGAATCAAGTGAAAATCATTTATGATAATAAGTACACTTACCATTACCAACGAAACCAAATGGACGATTTTCAGATTAGAGTTATTCATATAAAAAATTTCAAAACTCTTAAATATTGTATTACCACAAAAAGAGTACAAAACAATACTAGCATAAGATATAAACATTATTTTATAAGAATAATTTCCAAACGGATTACCCACCATATCCCATCCAACCGGCGCGAGGGGCGCATCCCCATAACGCGCGGATCGTTCGCTCGTGCCGAGTCGTTAAAATGCTTTGGTTTGTTAATTCTCTAGATCTTAAACTGATCAGCTACAAAGAAAACCTCATCAGCTAACTAAAGTAGATATAAAATAGATTACACATTAAGAAATAATTAGTTAACAGAATAAAATTATTGTTAAAAATTAATATTAAAGTCAAAGAATAAGAAAAGAATTAGTTGCTATGTATTCAGGATAGAAAGAATTGATTTTTTTATGCTGAAAAGCGAATTTGAAATATCAAATGTACCAGAAAGAGAATTATAACCCTGACATAAACAGCGAAAAGGCTCATTTAACTCAAAATTGGTTCGGCACTGTTTCAAAACTAAACTTTAAATACATCACTCGCTACAATTAAAGCAAAGTGTTAGATCCCTTGATAATCGATTGAGTAGATTAATCAATTTACAATAACTGATTAAAAAATTATCTGTTATCACTAATCGACTAGTTGACAGATTCGACTATTCTTTCATCATTTTATTTTGTATATCTTGGTATTACTCTCTGCCGTTAAAACAATTGAAGGTGATAATGGATGCTCTACAAGTATAGAACTGAGCTTCAGCACCTGCATAACTTCATGCGTTGTCACTATAAAAATGTTGAAGTTTTCTTTTTTAACTATAAAAAGACACTATTTACAAAAATCGATCCAAAACAATCGATAAATAAAAAAGATCATTTGAGCTAAAAATCGATGTTTTTTCACAATCCTAGCATTGGTGCCTAAAGCCGAAGGACCAGTGCAGACTGCTATGAAATTATAGGTATCAGTTCTAGCTCTTTTAGAAGTCGCCTTGTGCTATTTTCGTTGTGAGCCGAACGTGGTTCTCATTGCATACATCACATGTAGTGGTACCCTTAGAACAGTTCGACTAATCGTAATAAAAGGTAATACAGGGTGGCGCTAAAGTCATCCTCCTATCAGTAAATGCTATAAATTTTGCGATTGGCCCCTAAAGTCAGTTCTGTTTTGACATTTGTGTAGTAAACACATGCGAAATACACGTTAATAAACAATGTTACGCTACACTGCTCCAGAACGCGGAATATTGCTGACTATTTATTTGACCAATAATCGGTCGGGGCCAAACGGTTACTGTGAATGGTGAGCGCTACAGAGCAATGATCAACGAGTTCTTTTTGCCGCAACTTGATGAATTGGGATTGGAAAACATGTGGTTCCAACAAGACGGTGCAACAGCACACACTGCACGTGCCACAACCGATATGCTGAACATCGGAAGCTTACTTTTGCGCCACCTGGTATTTGGATGATAATATTTCGGGCACACATTTTTGATTCGACTTAAGCCAAAGGTCGATACAAAACTATAATATTGGGACCAAGAGTATAATACGTACTCTGCGGACAAAGCTTTGATTAGACTCCGAGATTAATTTATCTGAAGCTGGAGGGCGTCGTGAAGAGAGAGATCATATAGTAACGATACTTGTGGAATTTTTTACCTATGAGTCTGACTTGTCGGGAGGGATTTTCTTTTCTCTTCGGAGCATTTTTTTCAAAGAAATAAGTATCGCCGTGAGTCCAGGGTACCCATTTCTACTCGAAAGATAAGACCTAGAGTGCACTGAACAAGCGGTGAGGACAGAACCTGGTACTCTCAGCACATGTCATTTCTGTGATTTTTTTTGGTCTCTTTAAATCCCTTGTTCAATTGAAAGCCTTTTCAGCCATTCCCACAGCAGCTGTGTTTACGTACGGTAATCACCAAGGCTGTTATTTTAGTCTAATCCTGTTGAGGAAGTATGTATGAGTGGACGGGTCCAACAAGAGGGGTAAAGTACTCTGCAACGACAGTAAAGCGTCTCCTCAGCAAAGAAAGTTTTAACAAAATTGGTTTTCTAAATCTCAACTCAACGCATATAATTACGCTGATCTAAGTACAGCAACAACATTTTTACGCTAAATTAATATTTTCATAATATTTCTAAATGAAGCACATCAAATTATATGCCAGCGCGTTCAAAGACGTCTGCAAAAGCGAAGAATATGCGCCGGCGCCAACAAGAAATCAGCTGAATGGCTTTACAAAATATTAGCATTAAATGCACGATAACTGAACTTGGCCCACGGCTATTTTGGCGTTGTACTTAAAAACAATATTCGCACATTCATGCATACGAACGCTGGGTATACCCAGTTGTACCTAATAATTTAGTGCACTTTCTTTTCTGCACTTTTTGCCGGTCATCACGAATCTTGATTTTATGCAACGCCGCCGCCAATTAGTTGAAGGAAAATTTGCAAATATGCAAAGGTTTTAAAAAAGTAGAAGTGAACAAATTTGAAAACATAAAAAAAGTGAAATGCAAATTCGATTATTTGGCTGTTATGGCTCGTTTGGTTGTGAAATGGGCCTTTGCTTGGCAGACATTTGCGGCGACTGGCAGCATTTCATCTCTCATTGCCATGCAAACGAGTGCGCTAATTTATTGTGCAAAAAAAAGAGAAAATTTCTAAAATAAAAAGGAAAATCTAAACAAAAAACGTCGGCGAGCGTGACAAAAATAATAGGAAAATGAAAATTTAGAGAAATTTTTCAAATTTCAATACCACAAAAATCATCAATCAGCAAAAATTGCAAAGGAAAAGTTCAGTGACCACTGCAGCAGCTGCTGCCAAGGACTTCTGCGCTTTTTGTTGTTGTGGTACATTTTATTTTTTAATCATTTTTTTAGTTCACAGCTTTTATGGCGCGAAATTTATTGTTGCAATTACCACAAAACCAATTTTAATCTGCAACCGAAAAGCATTGCAACAATAACAATTTCACTATAAAATGAATATAATTTGAAAAAAAAAATAAAATTGTGTTGCAAAAAATCTGAAAATAATTCGGTCTCGGTTTTGCAAAGAGTTTTGTTTCCGGTTTCCATCCCAAATTTATTTCGGTTACAAATTTAATATAAGGGGCTGATTATGTACATAATTCACCGTGACACGTCGCAGTGACTCACATTCACTTTCACCCTTTATATAAAAAAAATCCCCTTTTATGACAAGAAGTGAACCGTAGCGTCGCGTTCCTTTTTATATAATGAGCCCATTAGTCTCTATTTCTAAAAGTATTTCGGCTTAAGGTTTGCATTAATTCTTCTACACGGCTAAAAATTTGATTCTAAATTTTAAACTTTCTTGGGCTACATATATGTCCAAACCAAATTTGGTTTAGAATTTAAATTGTATCAGTTTTCGCGAAAATGAGCGTGAAGAAAAGAGTTTAAATTTTAAACTCGTCTGCTCTACCCACTGAGCTACGGCACACACAAAACTGTTTACAGAAAAATTCAATGACTTGAAAAAGCTTTCAGAATTAAATGAAAAAAACAAGTTTACAGAATTTTAGGCGTTTTTTTCAATTCAGTTTTATTTCTAAACCACAATAAATTGAAAATTGGTGTAGGTAATTGAAAGGTTTGGAATTTATACCAAAAAAGTTTGAAAAATATCTTAAACCGGCGAATGGCTTAAAATTCAGGCTGCAATTTTTAGCTGTGTAATAAATTCGATTTTGTTCTTTTTGCAAAGAGTTCGCTTTCGTTTCGGTTTTCGTTTCGGGTTTTTAAAGTGTTTCGGTTGCGGTTTTGATTTCATTCTACAAATTCAATTTAAGTTTCACTTTGTCCGTCCGTCCGTCCGCCAGTCAGTCTGTTAACACGATAACCTGAGACAATTTTGAGATATCTTAATGAAATTTGGTATGCAGGTTCCATGGCACTCCTCTCCGAGCGATATTTAAAATGGGCGGAATCGGATGATACCCACGTCCACTTTTTATATATAGAATATTTTCGAAAACACAAAAAAAGTGATTACTCACTACATAATACACCTATAAGGATAAAATTTGGTGAATACATTGAGATTGAGGCATAAAATACATTTTTCAAGAAATTTTTGAAAACGGGGGTGGCACCGCCCACTTTTGATTAAGTCAAATTTAGAAATAATATTAATCATAAATCAAAAACCGTTCAAGATATCGAAATTCAGCAAGCAGGTTTCCAGGTATGCAAGGAATGTTCTAGGAAAAAATGGGCGACATCGGTGAAGGTACACGCCCACTTTTATATGAAAGATTTTGAAAAGAATCATAGATATATTAAATAGGCAATAACTTTGCGTAAAATGGCTTTATATCATTTATATTTCACTTTCAAAGTGTCTGTGATGGAAGAAAGTCGGAAAATATAAATTTTTGAAAATTAGCGTGGCCCCGCCCCTTTTAAAGTGGATTATTCCACACAACTTTTTATGCCATACCTCCGGCAAAAATTTAATTATCGAAACGATATTTGGCGAAAATATTGTACATATAAAGGTTATTGTTTGTTGAAAAATATGTTTGCAAAATTTAAAACGCGATATTTTTACAACCATGCAAGCTATATCAACAAGATCTTACACACATAATAAGCTTTTTAAGAAAAACTCAACCGCAGAAAAATCTTGTGGATTTTGGAGAAGTAGGCTTGGCGCCGCCCACTTTCCAGCATAAGAATTCTGGTATTTTCAAAGACGATTGCTTGTACTTTGAAGTAGATATTTCATTCAAAATTGGTCAGCTGGAAAGTTTTTAATACCCCACTGCAATAGGGAAGTTATATACCTTTTTTGAGTTCCATACCTTTAATGAACATGAAATGTTTGTAAGTATGAGAAGAAGAAGAGAGGGGCCTATCAATAAGTAAACTGAAATAATAAGGACGATGAGCTGAGTCGATTTAGCCATGTCCGTCTCTCCGTCCGTCTGTCTATTTGAAGGCAAATTTTTCAAACATAAAATGTGCATGCATTGGTATTTTGAAAAAATGTGGTTAGCAGTTGTTGTAGGGAAGGTATTTATATACAAATAAATTAATGGCGGCCCCCGTGGTGTGGCAGTAGTGTTGCCGGCCTATCACACCGAAGGTCCAAGGTTCGAGTCCTGGGACTGGTCGGGGTCGGCAGTGGTTTGGCAAACTCTCCGAGTGTCTTTCTGCCATGGAAGGCTTCTCGGAAAAACTTCATCTCCTTGGTTGAACTTCCGAACTTCGGCTTCCTTATTTGTTAGTTTTGCTCCCCTTATAAAAAGTTAATTTATGTTCCGGGTTTGCCTTCGTTTTTGAAATTTCGGTTCGGGATTTAGTTTCATAATACAAATTTAAGTTCAGTGTCGATTTTCAAAATGTTTTCAGAACCTGTTTTAGTTTTGTTTTTCAAATCTAATTTCGTGTTAGTTCCCGTTTCGGTTCACAGTGGCATTTTTCGTAAACCACCTGCTCTTCGTTGAGTGAATATATACCTAGTGAAAATTTTATAGAAGCAGTTCAATCGGGGTCGGAACTTATTATTTTGATTTCTTAGGTGGAAACACTGCTTGCAATATAAATGAAACAAATATCCCCCTGCCAATACCTAAGTTTTTCATTTAAAATTCATGTCATTTTCATTGTGCTGAAAGCTAAACTAAACAGCCTCATAAAGGCTCATTTCACGTACTCCATTCCAGTTGTTTTGTAATTCATTGGCGGTAAATTAGCAGAAGCGCCTTCAAAAAGCAATTTCATTTTCAATGGAATTTCGATTGCTCGCTGCATAAATATTTCTACATTTCTACTGATCACGCTCAGTTTGGAATGCTAAATAGCTATTTGACGCTATGATTTCGTAATATAAATGCTTTTTTGTTTTTTTTTGGTAATGTGATTGGGATTTTACAAAAGTTTATTTGGACTCCGTCTTGTTTTTTTTTTTGCAAAATCCAAACTAGATGCCTTTAGCTTGCGGGAGTAGCAGGGACCTAAAAAAGCTGTAAAAATAATTTTTTTACTTAGTCAAAGTCAAATATAATGGGGTCTATCAGCTAATCCGACGGAACTGCTGACGGGAGAAATGTAATAGATTATGAGAGGAATTAATCGATTTAATCGGAATTTGCCTGTGAATTTCGATGAAGTCGCTACAGATCAGAAAACTCTATTACAATTATTGGAATATTCAAAGTTTGGCATTAGTTTTGAAGACAATAATGAATAAATGTAAGTTTTTAGAAAACCAATTTCAACTTCTATTTGAAAAACTAAAAAAAAATGTATTAAAGTCAACATTTTATATTCTAATTTGGACTTAAAAATAAAAATCATAGCCAAACTTTTGCTGTTTTCTTATTTTTGACTTAAAAAAAATTTTATTAAATTGTTTTAAGTTTTATTTTTGACATATTAAATAAAAGTCAAATTTTACCTTCTAACTTTAGAAAAATAGTAAAAATAAAAGTTCGCTATTAAATTTTGGACTTACATTTTTTTGTATTATACCTCTAGTACAAAGATATTCTTGAAATTTTTAGTAGGTTTTTTTTTCGCTTTTCCAAAAATATAAATTTTTATTTTTATTTTTTTAACTTTCCAGTCGAATTAATGAAATTACCAATTTTGACTTAAAAAATAAAAATCAGTAATTCACTGAAAAATTTATTTTAGTGCTAGCGGAATGTATAAATAATAAAAAAAATTTCAAAAGTTATTATGCAGAAAAATAGAAAGGAAAACCCCCCTTTATGCCCTAAAGGAAAAAGTCAAAATTGAGTAACAACCAAATTAAGACTTTCATTTTTTACTTGAAAAATCAAATTTAAACTTTTATTTCGGACAAATAAAACCTAAGTCAAGTTTTGCCTTAAAAGGTAATAATCCAATTCAAACTTCTTTTTTTGGCTTAAAAAAATAAAAGTAACATTTTAACTTTTACTCTTTACTTAAAAAATTCGATTTTTAATAAAAGACGAATTTATCTTATTACTTTTATCTTAAAAAAATTAATGTTGTCTATAAATGAGCCAAGAATAATAATTTTTCTTTTTTATTTATAAAAATTATTATTGATTTTGTTTTTTTTTTTCGTGTTAATAATTATTTTTAATTAATTATTAAAAGGCGGTTTTCTTTAAAATGTTCCTATTCTATTCTGATAAAATTTTTTAATAATTAATTAAAAATAATTATTAAAAAAAATAAAAATAAAAAATAATTAAATAATTTTCATAATTGAAAAAGAAAAATTAAATAAAAAAGTCAAACTTAAACTTATAATTTTGACTTAAAAAATCCATTTTAAGCGTTTATATTGGACTTCAAAAATTAAAATAAAATTTTAACTTCTGTTTAAAAAAAAATTGATTTAAATTCGATAAAAAAAATAAAAATAAAATTTGAATTTTAATAAAAGACAGATTAGTTTAGACTATAAAATCCACAGATAAAATTTGAATATTCTTCTTTTGCAGTTTTAAAATAGTTCAGTAATTTCAAATAACCATGCCTTAGAATTTCCAATTTGATTCGAAACTCCAAAAATAATTATTGAATGCGGTCCCTGATGAGTAACATCAAAAATTAATTCCCAAAAAAAATCTCTCATCTTATTTATTTTTAAACTGAAACAGAAGCTAATCCAGCTCCGGGCGTATTATAAGCCAAATTTTCGGGGTTGATTAATCACAGTTAATTGTTGGGAATTAAAAATTTTTTTTTTTTATTTTTGTTCTCTTGAATTCACATTTAGCCTTGTTAAACGTGCTGCCTTCAGTTAAAATTGCCTATTATAAATTGATCAGCCTAAAAAACTTAAATTAATCGCTGCAGTTAGCATGGGTGGGGGTATTCTCATGGCTGCGTAATAACTCATTATTTACATATTTAAATTTTTTTATTATTAATATTTGCTAAAGATTCAAGATTTACTCTCGTGTTTAGTAGTAATAATGAACATGAAGAATATTTGTGGTTATTCTCATCTAATTAACCTTTAACACTTTTGTATTGAAAGATAGTTTTTGAGCTCAAAATCACAGCGCTGAATAAATAATTACAAGTCGTAGTCAGTTCCTGTTCAGTTTTTTTTTTTATCAATCAAACTACATTTGCTGTGGGTCATTCCACGGCGAATCGATAAATGGCTGAACTTTAGCGGAAGCGATGAAAATTAGTCTTCTCTGATCGTACCCAACTAAGGTAAAGCAAAGTATATTTTTTTTTTTGCAAAATCAGTCGGGATTTGCAATTTTACTATTTTGTAAGTTTTTTTTTTAATTTTTTTTGTTCTTTGATGGATTAAAAACTGTCAAAAAAAACCATTTGTTTATGGAGATCCTTAAAACAGCTCTTTGGTCCACAGGCTTACCAAAGCTGAGTTCTGAGAAGAAAACATGTTTACAAGATGTCTCATTCTACTTCCCATGATGCTAGAAAACAGCACAGTAGATTGACCACCATTCATATCTTCCACGAAAGACTGTAGCTATGACAGCTTTAAATTGTGAAAAGCACTAGCTCTGTTGCCCAGTTTCATTAATATTGTCGGAAAGAAAATCGTTTTCTGATAAGAGTATAAGTATAAGTTGATGTCTAAAAGTCAGCAAGCCGGTTACTCTATCAACCTGTAATGTCAGGCTATACTTCCGATAAACTCATGAAATATCAAGCATCTTAAAGGGTCAAGTGCGCCTGGTCTGCATGGCTAATTTAAGGTAAAAACTGTACCTTGAGTCAAAGATGATTAGCCATATTTGTCAGATTTCTCCATTGAACTGATTGCATTTCTTATTGTCCTCTTGAAGTCTTCACTCAAAATCACTACTAATTCAAATCAGCGAGAATTAATAATTGAGTTCCTTTGTTCATAGCTAAGATTGCGTGTAAATCAAATAGGCGGTCTCATCATTAGCACGTTTTGCCAATAAATCAAATAAAAAGAAAAGCAACAACAACCAAAAAAAAATGTTATCTGTCATGCATATTAAATTAATGCAATTAAGCGCGTAAGGAAAAGTGCTAATATCAATCTGTAGAATATGCAACCTGCACTCAAATCAAATAGTTGTAATCTACTGCACAACAAGTATGAAGCATTACTCCAACTTCGATTGAAAACACACCAGTTGCAAACTAGTTAAAAAGAGAAAAAAAAATTTTCAAAAGTTCGGATCCGAGCTATGATAATTGCCGAAAGGGTATTCTACAAACTAAGGAAGTCATCTCCCTGCTAAGTGAAGTGTTACGCCGTGCCACGCCCACTTCTAGGAAAGACCTCAATTCTCTATATCCCCCCCAATTACTTATGCCAGCTGCCTACTATTTATTAGATTATGTGTAGGAATAGAAAGAAGAAGAGTTGTGGATAGTAAGAGGAAAACGATAAAGAAAAGGGAGAGACAAGAAAATGGAACTCAAAATCAAATGGAAAGCTAAAAGTGAGAGTAAAAGAAAGACTGAATAGAAGAATAGGGATGTGAAAGAACAGTAATAAGAAGAGGCAGAGAAAAGAGGAAGAGACAAAGTGGTGGGAAAAAAAAACAAAGAGTAAAAGGAAGATGGTGACATGGAAGAGGAAAAAGAGGAGAAAGGGGTACAGGGAGTGGAATCGAGGTATGAGTAGAAGTAGTAGAAGAGGGAACGCAATTTTTCATATCAATTTTCGGTATGCTGGTACTAGTTTTCCCTTTCGGTATAGATCGATAATCTATATATATATAAATGATTTGCTGTCCGTAAGTCTCGCTAAAACTCGAGAACGTCTAGACCGATTTGGCTAATTGTTGTTCTTGAATTATTTGTGGAACTCTACAGAAGGTTTAAAAGGTGAATAAATATGAAAGTTGTATAGGAATAGGAATACGGATAGGGAAAGGGATAAGGATAGGCAATATTTCCAGACTTATGCAGGTAAATTTCTGGGCGGAACAAAGTCTGCCGGGCCCTCTAGAATGCAATAAAATCTAGTTACAAATTAGTAGTTTTTCTTCGAACTAGTTTGGCTTATCGCTCGGCTTATAGGCACATACAAAAGATCAGGTAAAAGTGTGTGTTAGAATAATTTATTATAAATAATTGCAGGCATCTACATATGTAAGTTTGTATGTAGTAAATACTCTATGCTAGGCATCTTCAGAGATCCGCTGTTCAATTTTCATTTCAATACATTGTAAGGACAGCTCCGGTCTTTACCTGCAGGTTATGTTAGTTGCTGTGTAGGTATATCCGTCTTATGCAGCTGCTCCGCTGAAAATGTGTTTTCCGACAACAAAGTAGAGTATGTTGTAAACATATTCAATCAGTGAAGTAGAAGCTAAAATGAAGAAAGATTAAATGTAACGCAAAATATCACGAATGTATACCCTCTACAGTGGAAATTAAGAAATCTACTTGAATAAGAGATGTATCTCATTATTTTTGTTGGAGCTGAATGAAGGTACAGACAATACAGGGCAATGGAAAGACAAATGGTTCCGAATTTTTTTAATATTGGACTTTAAGCTTGTTAGAGATGGACACATTGAAATTAATATAAGAAGAGTTTGTTTCATTGAACATGTGGAAATATTCGCATCGTTGAAGAACACGCCATAGGTCAACCCTACATTAAATGTCTGTGTTTGGTCTGGCTAAGGAAAAGCCTAACCGTATATAGTATGGTAATTGAAGTTGAGCTAGAGTGACTGGAATCGACGTTCGAACATCGTGCTCTCCTTATACTGAGCTCTGATTATGGCACTAGCTGCGAAGGAGCTCACGAAAAAATGTTAAGATTTATTGCGGATGTCAGCGACGATCGACGAACTTCGTTTTATGATAAAAAAAAACTCTTCACCAAAACTCATTCAAATCGGAAGGGGTCGATTCCAACTATGTGGCGATTAGACATGGAAACACCCATATATTGTTGGACAGTGTCGCCTGTGTGGCTTTATATAGCTTGGAACCACTCGTTAGATAGCTAACTCTCTTAAATCCAAGAATTTATAAAAAGTTCGATCTCATAAAAATATAGTCCAGAAAACGTATATCTTGAAACTCCTTGCACTCCCTACAATGATTGAGGCGAGCGAGAACACTGCCCTTACTACTCTACCTCGAACTCTACGCTCTAAACTAGAGATTTTCAGCTTAGGCAAAAAAAGGGTATAGCAAAATTTATATCCGTAAACGGTTCTCAAGAGAACAAATTGCGCATGCCACACACTATGCGGCGGGAGATTTTAATTTTGTATGACAAGCGTACAATCAATGTGGTTGGCACCAAATATAAACTTTCGAACCATACAATAGATGCGTTGCTAGAAACCAACATCACAAAGAAGCAACTTCAACTCCAGCAAACAATTTGCATCGAACTTAATTATTTTATCAAAGCAAAGAGGGCCGAGAAGCGATTCGAGAGCCCAGCACAAGAATGTACAAACCCGCACACCAGCTTGATTACGCATACACGCAGCCATACATATCTGCACATGTCATGACTTACTGTAAAATATGCCAGCTATAATCTGGTGCCCGCTCGAACTGTTTCCGCTTCGGTAGCTATCGACCGAAAGGTAACACTCAGCAGATAAAACTCAGCTCTTTGTAAAGCAACAATGCGATTTGGTTGTTGTTAGTTTAGCTTATCTCGCATATTTTGCAGTTTTTGCGTTTTCGTTTTGTAGGCTGCCACTAATGCTGATTATTAGGGTGGGGTATAATTTGTACCTTCAAAATGTTTTTTTTTTTAATTCTGAACATTTTGACTCTATTTTTATAAAAGTCATGGATAAAATAAAAGTCAATGAAAACAAAAAAGTTTGAAATGCGTTCTAGTATCTGTAGGATAGAGGTTGGAAAATATCTGTTAAATTTTTGGTATAACGTTGGTTTATTTTTATCGATATTTTATTGCTATCGATAGTAAAGATTACCGTGTAAAATATACTATTATATGGTGTGCAAAATTATAAAATAATGGTTCTTTTGTAAATCATTCCAACAACACCCGGTTTTATCGTACCGGAATAACTCGGATTTTACCCTACCAAGAACTGTTATTTCGATATAACCATATCTAAATCGTCACAACTCCTCCATTTATTGTAAATATTTTATAAAATTTCGTACAGAGTAGCAATTAACCAAGCAGTTTGTATTTTACTAGCAAATATATAAGTTTGTGTTTGAAAATGTGAAAATTAAGATAGTATCGATATATCGATTGTGTCTATCAATACTATTGCCATGTATCGATAGTCAATACTTACCATGGTTTTCCACCTCTACTGTAGGGTATTCCCTCGAAAGCCAATGAAAAGTCAGAAGTTGAAGAGACATTTGTATTATTTTTGTGTTTTAAGTAAAAAATAATAATGCATTTTCTTTTTTATTAGGATAAAAGAGAGTTTTAAAAAATTACATAAGACATTTTTTCAAGATTTTCTATGATTTCGGAATAAAAAAAATTATAGTTAGAACTATTACATATTTATTTATTTAAAATTCAATATGTTGAGTAAAAGTATTTATTTTTTATTTTTTAGAAACTCTGAAAGCTGCTGAGTAAAAGATCACCCTGTTTCAAAAACAGCAATATCTCAGAATGAATTTCAAAAACGGCCTCCCTGAAAGACCTTTTATTGAAAAAATCTAAGATACTGCATTCTTCAAATAATTCCAAAAGGCGTTTAAAAAAAAAAAAATTTTAAGTATGATGTTTTTTAAAAATATTTTTAAATAGGGTTATCTTCCGCTCAGCCGTATAAGTGTTCTTCCTGTTTAGGTTGCCGTTACCCTGTCAACGGAATCTCCGTGCCTAAGCGGAATGAGAAGTGTCATTCGAACTTATATCGTCCCTTTAAAATATTACGAGGCCCAGGAGTAGATTCCAGTCACGTCGTCAATGAATTGATAGTACAAATCATCTGGCTCTGGGCAACCTCCGTTAAAAGCCCATCCACCTCTCTGATTTCTTTGCTTTACAGGGACCTCTTGCCGAGGCTATTTCGGGAAGGGTGCATTGGTAACTTCGCGTAGGTTACAACAACAACAAGAAGAAAGTTTCAATCAGGTCTAAGTCACATGCACTCTGTTATCTGAAGCCAGAGAGACATCGAAGCAAAAACCTATTTTGTCTGATATCTAGGCAAATATGGTTCAAGTGGGATTTGTTTGCTTGAGTAACGATAAAAACACTACACGATGCTTTAGGGAAGAGCTACCGGTGCTGACAGTCCTTTTCGGCTATGCATCCTGTACGCTTCGGTACTAGCACCCTCTGGTACTAGCCCGTTTGCCGCGGAAGCGTTTTCACCCCAACAAGCCTTCGGTACGTGCATTTTAGTCACCTTTTTACCACAGGCGTACCTCCCGCAGGTATTTCTATGCCCGTAACCCTCTGATGCAGTCCGAGTGAGATCGGACAATACAATACTTGCTTTAAAGTAAAAAATCGTATTCCACACCATTTCCAGTTGTAAATGAGAAAGCGTCAATTTAAAAGGAGAATAGTCAATTGTAAATGGGAAAAGGCAATTTTTACCTAGGTGCTGCCACATAGGTTATTTTTTGGGGTTGCCACTTATCTGAATTTTTTTATATAAAATAAAATATGCTAATATGGACATCATACGAAAGATATTTTCATTCGTATTTCAAAAAAAGTATTTCGAAGTGGGGTTGCCACTTATTGAGGTTTTTATATAAATTTTTTGTTTAAGGCAACTACTTAACAACTATCTCGAAACCGCTCAACCGGTTTCGATGAAATTTTGTATGTAGATAGTGTACCACATTCTAAGAATTTTTACGTAGGTGTTGCCATATACGTTATTTTTTTGGGGTTGGCACCTATCTGAATTTTTTTTAATATGAAATAAAATATGCTAATATGGACATCATACGAAAGATATTTTCATTCGTATTTCAAAAAAAAATATTTCTAAGTGGGGTTGCCACTTATTGAGGTTTTTATATACATTTTTTGTTTAGGGTAACTACTTAACAACTATCTCGAAAACCGCTCAACCGATTTTGATGCAATTCGGTACGTAGATAGTGAACCACATTCTTAGAATTTTTACGTAGTTGTTGCCACATAGGTTATTTTTTTGGGGCTGCCGCCTATCTAAATATTTTTTTATATGAATTTTTTTATATCAAATAAAATATGCCAATATGGGTATCAAAAGAAAGGGTTTGTCCTGCGTTTTGAAAAAAAAAAATACATTTCTAAGTAGGATTGCCATTTATTGTGGCCATTTGAGCTTATTATATCTTTGAACTTTTAATGAGCTATTCCTATATATTTGTAAAGGGTACCACATTCCAAGAGTTCCTATCTAGGTGTTGCCTTATAGGAGTTTTTACGGAGTTGCTACCTATCAGATGTTTTTAAAAGAAATGAAATATGCTAATATGGGGATCAAACGAAAGGTATTTTCCTGCGTATTGAAAAAAAAACATTTCTAAGTAGGGTTGCCACTTTTGTTCGACAAGAGAAATCCGCCAAAGAAGTTCATATACCGAGAATCGCACTCATCCAAGGAGTCGCTAAGGTTCAAGTTCCAGTAAGGCCAACATTTGCCACAACTGCGCATAAAGATCAGGGATAAACTTTTGAGTTTGTCGGAGTGGAGCTAAATTCATCGATGTTCATACATGGTATGTTATATGTGGTCTTTCAAGAGTTAAGTGACCAAATACATTTGAAGTAATGTTTTCGGAAAAAAGGAACGTACTCGGAACATGGTATGGAAAGAAGTGTTGTAATAGATTTGATATGTATTGAATATAAAAAGTTTTCATAGTTCTATCATTAGAAATAAAGAAGAAGTCACAGAATGTTAACCGATATATAGAGCTCTAATCCACAAATATACCCATGTGACCCTAATCTTTCTCGATTATTTGATGACAATTGACAGCTGTTAACCATACAATTCAGCAAGGAATCTTGTAAAGACTTGTCGAAAATTTGTTCAGCCACCAGGGAGTAATTATGTGTATTCAAACTTTGTTATTAATACAAAATTTTTATTATCAAGATATGTCTTTAGAACGCTTCACTGCTGGTAAGTAAAACTATTCATTCAAACAACCAGAATATCTTTACTGATGATTATCTAAATAAACTAAATTGTATGGCAACCTTTGAAAATGCCGAACAAATATCGGTCGCCCAGGTACTTTGGCCTAAGTTTGCACCAAATCTGCGACTGGCACTCAACTTTTTTCATATCTCAGCCGTATCCACCGGTTAACCAGAGATTGCTGCAGGCCAATAAAAAGCTCCTCATCTCCTAATAATATTCCTTGTAATTAAGTAGAATACTTGGATGGAAGTCAATTGCAAAAAAACGACACTGACCTTTCGCAAGTGAATACGTAAATAATTCCACCAGCTAAGCCCTTCGGCTGGGTTTATCCCATTCTTTTACAGATCCAGTCTTAATATTTTAAAAACAAATATCAGCACACACGGATATACGTTCATGTATACACCTGAAACGTTCGACTAATAATGATTAAATTGGCATTATTTAAGCCACATATCCATACAAATACGAGTACTTTCATATCGGCGACGCAGTAAACGCTGCGCAAATAGAATCAGCGCAAATAACAACAGCAAAAGTTAACAAGCGTTGACAAGTGATCGTTAAATAAAATTGTTGTTGAGTTTCCTCTATAAAACAATAATTGCTTACTAATATTTTCGCTTGTTATATATGTTATATATGTACATATTGTAAGTATATATGGGACATAGTACTAGCAGAGCCAGTAGCCGTTTCCCGGCCCGAAACATTATACTACTTACCCTTGTTATTTCTTTTCTTCTTTTGCTATACCTCTATGTCCTATTGTGGCACGAATTTGCTATTTCAAACCCAGTGGATCAGCTGTTTTGTTTGTTTTAATTTGGTATTCAATTCACTTCCACTATAAATGTTGCCACCTATTTAAACTATTTAAAAACTAAAATAAATATGTCAATTTGGTATTTTAAGTAGTTTCACAATAAAAAAAAAATTGATAAGGGTTGCCACCTATTTAAACTATTTAACAAGTAAGGACGGCGCTGTCTTCGGCTGTGCCGAAGACTTTATACCTTTCATGAATACGTGCAAACTTAAATACGCATTGTTTAAAGTTCTCTAAAACTTTGTCAGCAATAATTTTAATTTTCTTTTATTTTTTTTTACGAAATGTTTTAATACCCATAAGAAAATATCTCACTTAATCTTTTAAAATGAGGGAGAAATGGCCATAATCCTCTATCTGAACGATCGGTTGTATGGGATATATACTATATAGCTCCGATCTTGGTGATTTTTTTACGAAATCTTTTGCTATCCATAAGAAAATATCTCACCAAGTTTCAAGTTTTAATCTTCCAAAATGAAGGATAAATGGCCATAATCCTCTTATCTGAACGATCGGTTGTATGGGATTTATACTATATATAGCTCCGATATTGGTGATTTTTTTACGAAATCTTTTGCTATCCATAAGAAAATATCTCACCAAGTTTCAAGTTTTAATATATTAAAATGAGGGAGAAATGGTCATAATCCTCTTATTTGAACGATCGGTTGTATGGGATATATACTATATATAGCTCCGATCTTGGTGATTTTTTTACGAAATCTTTTGCTATCCATAAGAAAATATCTCACCATATTTCAAGTTTTAATCTTTCAAAATGAGGGAGAAATGGTCATAATCCTCTTATTTGAACGATCGGTTGTATGGGAGATATATGCTATAGTGACCCGATTATACCGGATCCGACAAATGTCTAATATAATACAAAAATACATCCGTGTGCCAAATTTCATCGAGATATCTCAAAAATTGAGGGACTAGTTTGCGTTCAAACAGACGGACGGACGGACAGACGGACAGACGGACGGACAGACGGACGGACAGACGGACATGGCTATATCAGCTCAGTTCATCGTCCTGATCAATTTGTTATACTTAATGGTGGGTCTATCTCTTATATTTCTAAACGTTACAAACATCGGAGCAAAGTTAATATACCATTTCATGTTCATGAAAGGTATAAAAATGAAAATAAATATGTCAATATGGTATTTAGTTAATATTTCTCAATAAAAAATATTTTTGACAAGTGTTTCCACCTATTTAAATTATTTAAAAACTAAAATAAATATGTTAATATGGTATTTACTTAATATTTCTAATATTTCTCAATAAAAAATATTTTTGACAAGTGTTGCCATTTATTTAAACTATTTAAAAATTGAAATAAATATACCAATATGGTATTTCAAGTAGTTTTTTAATAAAATTACCACACTTTCGATTTAGATGAAATTTTCTACATGGATAATGTATTACATTTTAAGGTCTTTTGTCTTGGCGCTGCCACTAAATATGTTTTGCAAAAGAAAAGCAATTCACATACTTTATCAAAAAGCAAGTCGAAAGTGTCCAAAAAATGTACACAAGAAACAAAAATCTAATCAAAAAAATCGGAGTTTAGCTGTCGGTAAAATCCGCTTTCTGATAGCTCAATGGTTAGAAGAGTTTGCCCAAATTTCTTTGATGAAGAAGTCGAGCAGCTCCCAAAATGGATCTAAAAGAATATCTATGGTTGGTTTCTCTAAATTTTCCTTTTCTTTTTAATTGAACACTTTTAATAATAAATGAAATTATTAAAAAATAAAAACAATAAGTACGTTCATAAAAGTTATTATTTTTGGCCTGGAGGTCATTTATAGTAATGAATACTTATCGCTTTTTATTCCAACAATTTGTTGGTTTTTACGGCCTATACATTTTCAAGTATCATGACTATGAATGAGCTCCTTTAATACTTTAAAAATATTTGGGTGTAGGTTTGCCAAATTCTTCCATTTTATGTATGTACTAAATATTTTAGTTGTATGTGTTGTGGATATCTCAGGTAAATTCAAGTTATTTGATTTACCTCTAGCCAGATTTGTCAATTGGAGGGCTCCAGTCGTCAAGACATTACCGTCCAAACATCAATATATTCGTAAACATATCAGAAACCCTTTAGCGATTATTTTATTTATTCTAAACGGGCCTGTCACGCCATTAACAGGAAAAAGGAAAAAGGTGTTCACACCAAACATTAATTAAATCTAACTATTTCCGCAATTAAATACAACTGGCAATGTTAAAAAATTGGAAAAGCTTAACGTGAGTTCATGTATTTTCAAAAAAAAAAATCTTAGCTAACTGGTAAGCTTTAGAACTAACATACTTATATGAATACACAACAAAAAATGGTGTAAGAATAAATGGTGTAAGCTATAAGGTTTGAGCGAAATTTCTGCTGGGAAGATATTTTTATTAATTTGAATTTGGCCAGCACATTAAATAGGTATTTAGGTTATTTTATTTTTTATTTATTTTTTATTTATTTATTTCAGTCTATGGTGTTACAAACCTTACAGACTAGACAACAACAAAACTTAGAGACTAGACAACAATTTAAGTAGCGAATAAAATTAAAATTAATTTTTAATTTTAATTATTAATTTTAATTTTAGTCTATGAACATATTAATTATTCTTACAGACTAAGAGAAAAACACAAAATAAAAGTTGACAAACTTACATACATACAATTAAATTAGGGAATAGAGTTAATAAAATTAACAAAATATGATTTCGATACAGAAAAATCAAGATCGATAGAATTTGAGATAGCGTTGAATTCATGCATGAAGTGGCTGCTGCAGAGACACATTTCCAATGTGCGAAGGCCCGTGGTTATATCACGTGTAAGACACCGTTACCCCTACTCTCCGAACCATTTTGAAGAGATAATGATGTTGTAGAGATTTTCCATGAAGCGAACCAGGGAAAGCAGCATCGGTTAATACCGGGCAGTTGCAGACGAAGTGCTCCTTTTTGGCCAGGTTTTCTTGGATATCCGGCACCCTGGAGTTTGTTGCCATCTGTCGTTAGTTTGTCGGAAGGTGTGTAAGTTTAGCATTAGTCTACTATTCTTGACCCTGAGCTCATTTAGAGTCATGAATGGTGTGAAAATATTTTTGTGTAGGATTACAATCACGAAAGGTATACCTAAGCTTTCTTTGTCAGGAAAAACCAGCTTGGTTGTGTTTGCCCTACAGTTTCGCTCAATCTTCCTGTGTCCCGGGACCCATGTCAGGTTTACACGATTCTGATTGGCCTTGTTTTGGGCAGATCGGCTACAGTTTGGAGTTAGTTCAGAATTTAATGACTAAGAGCCAAGAGATTTGTTGCGGTTTTGACTGTCGCTAAAAATAAAGATTTCCTTGCCAATAAAGTCTTTTTCAGTCCCGACGGTGGCTTCCATGATGGCTGAAACTTTTGCCAGAAAGACACTACAATGATCAGGTAGTCTGAAAGACAGTTCTAAGTCACGGTCCTTTTAAATTATTATATTATATATATTGACAAATTCGCTATAATCTCTTAAAGGACTTGACACATTTGGATGAACCTTATTAGATCGGCAATATGTTTCATTTCAAACATTTCTACCTAGTGCTGTCACTTGGGATGTTCTTTAGTGCTATGTATCTAGAACAAACCGGCCGCCGTGGTGTGGCAGTAGTGTTACTGGTCTACACACCGAAGGTCCAAGGTTCGATCTCTGGTACAGGTAACATCAAAAGTGGTTTGAAAACGTTTTTTCTAAACGGGGTCGCCCCGCGGCCGTGATTTGGCAAACTCAGCAAAAACTCATCTGCTTTGTAGATGCCGTTCGGAATCGGCAAAAAACTGTAGGGCCCGTCAATTTGTGGAAAAAATTAGAGGCAGCACACCACAAATTGGTAGAGAAGCTCGGCCATAATCTCCTCAGGAGGTGTACAGGGTGGCTGATGAATTTTGCTACATTAAGAAACTCAAATAATTTTTTTTTCAGTGTATGGAATTCATTTTTCTTTTATTCATGTTAAAGCTCATTAAATTTTATTAAATATAGCTTAATTAGTTTTAAAAATAATGGAATTTAAATGCCCCCCCTGCTCGTCGATGCATGTGCGGCATCTTACCAAAAAGTTGTTCATTACTGCTTGGAGAGTTGAGACAGGAATAGCCGCAATTGTTTCTCGAATGGATTGCCTTAGTTCATTCAAATTTGTTGGTTTTGCTTTGAAGACTTCCTGTTTGCAATAACCCCACAAGAAAAAGTCAGGTGCAGTAAGGTCAGGCGACCTAGGTGGCCAACGGAATGTGGAGTTTCTGGATATCAGCTTATTGGGAAATTTTCGTCGCAATTCTGTCATAACAGGTTGGGCTATATGAGGAGCTGCACCATCTTGCTGAAACCACACAGAGTTGAAAGAAATTCTCATTCGGCGTAATTCTGGATAGAAAAACTCTCTCAACATGCTCAAGTAACGGTCTCCAGTAACCGTAACGGTGTGACCGTTTTCTTCGCAGAAGTAGGGCCCGACAATGCAGCGTGATGAAACTGCACACCACACTGTGACACGAAGTGGATGCAATTCCGTCTCATGGAGTATCTGTGGGTTGGCAGCACTCCATATTCGACAATTTTGTTTGTTTATGTTGCCGTTTAAATCGAAATGGGCCTCGTCAGACATGAAAAGACAGTTGAACATGTTTCCATCCTCTTCCACCATTTGAAGCATCTTCTGGCAAAATTCCAAGCGAATCGGCAAGTCTGCAGCGTTCAGTTTGTTGGCCATTTGAATTTTATATGGGAATAAGTCCAAATCTTTGTGCATAATTGACTGTAATGACTGTCTGCTTACACCCATTTGAGCAGATAAGCTTCTTGTCGAAACACGTGGATTGTTTTGTATGGCAGCAGCTACAGCAGCGATTGTTTCCTCCGTTCGAACTGAAGGGTTTCGATGGTAAGGTCTTCTGTTGACTGTCCCATGCTCGGCAAAATTGTTTACAAGTCTTATTATGGTCCATCTGCTCGGAGGATTGCCGCCAAACGTGCGCCTATACTCTCTTTGAACCGAAACTACGGACTCCAGTGCGTGATAGCGGCGGACATTCCAAATTCTTGTTTCAGTGTCCCAGTTATCCATTTTTGTTAAATGTAAAAGTCAATCTGCAAAATAAAAAAAAATTAACCAGATTCATTAAATAGAAAAAAAGTTATTTAATTTTTTTTTGGTAGCGGCTTTCATCAGCCACCCTGTATATCGCGCTAATTAATTATTTTTTTTTTATCTAGAACAAACAAGATTATAAGGCAACCTTGAGAAATGCCGAGCAAAGCTCCGTCGCTCAGGCACTCCACAAAGGAACGAATTTTTTGGTGGTTGTAATCGGATGCAGACAAACTAAACATTTGTCTATGTATTCCCGTATGTATTTACATATTTACATCACGTTGTTGGTGGCATAATAGCAGTTACGCGCTCCTACCTACGCTCCCATTCTAAATAAAACCAACAAAACCTCACATAAAATACTTACCTCCATTTGGATTGCATAGAAGACTTCGAAAAAGCCCTGCTTTGTGTTGGTATGCATGTGGTTGAAATAAACAAATGCGACTTCAAAAGGGAGAAGACAAAAGCAAAGAACGCTTTGGCTGCAACATAAATAGCCACATAAATAGCAGCACAATGGATGACCAAAGTTGTGCCACCAAACGATGATCGACAGACTTACTGATCGACCGGCCAGCCATTGGCTACTTGTGGGGTTCTTGGTCACCGCAATACCATTGTGTACGCTGTGTAGGGTGAGTGCATTGACAGCTGCAAACATACAAACAAAGCAATAGTTAGTTGCACGGTTGGAGCCCAATAATGGCGTTGATAGCACTCTATGTGCACCGATGGCTCTGTTGTTCACCAAGTTGGCCATCATCGTGTTGGCGTTGGCGTAGACAACAATATGTCTTACAACAATAAAGCAATGTGTTCTGGGGTACGTGACATTTGCGACAAGCACGTAAGCGCCAAGACCGCGACTATGAACGCTGTCGCCAACTTCATTCAAAACAGTGACAGAGTGCGACTTCAACGCGACTGTGCTGATAATAGCCAGCGACACTGTGGCTTGACCTCGCTTTCTGTGTTCTTAGTGTTCGTTTGCCTTTTCTTCAGCTATTCATTTCACATTTTTCCATTTCTTTATTCGCTAGTCGTAATCAAAGTTATGGTTTACAATGAAACTTTCTAGCACCTAGGTCAATATCTAGGTTTTTCGCCACATTTGTGGTTTCTTTATGGCTTTTTTGTGTCAGCAAAATGGAAATGGTAAGGTTTATGCGGAAATGAAATGCAAATTTCCAAATAACCTTTTCTAATTGAGACCTTAATTCCATCATCTCTTGTAGGCTTTGTAGGCTCGGATCAATGAATAGTGCCTCGCCTTTTCCGTTTAAATTGACTCTAAAGTGATCTATCCATAATTCAAGTACTCTCCAGCATTGCTTATCGTACCTGGTGTTTTTCAAGTTGGCCGGATGGATTGATTTAGAGGTATGCCCACACTGCATATATATTTCATTGGACTAACTTTTACTCTGAGTAATTGTTGTGGTTCGCCCTGCTTAATCAGCAAGTCCACTCGTGGATGCGGATTAAATAGGGTTATACTGAAATAGTACTACAATTTCTGGTAAGCTCGCCTGTCGTGGGTACGTAGAGATCAATTGTTAGAAATAAGCTGCGAAATTATTAGCGTCCTATCGCGACTGCAGCTTTTCGACATACACTTTTCCTTGTGTGTTTTGGATTCAATTCTCTAGCAACGAATAGTGATTCTTAGAAGTAAGCCATCCGTTTATCATATCAAGGGGGGCAGCCAAGTGTTTGGTTTGTAAGTTTATATTAAAATCTGACGATCTTACGTCGGGCACCCGCGATGTCGATCAGTTCTAACAAATTTGTCGCGGTCTGGTAGTGGATAACTTCATAGACATCCCCGCTAGCTCAATTGTAATGTCGTGGCAACGAAGTCTCTTAACAACGAAAAATCAAACACCTAGTCAACGCTTTTCTACATGACAAATCCGGTACACTTGGGTTCTAAATACATAGCATTTTCTGGTATTAGTCACATTGTGGCGGCCACGATTTGGATTCAGATTTTAGACGTCAGGTGTACCTTACCGCGAATACATTAAAGCCGAACCTCTCTTTCGGAGCTGTAGTTCTACTCAAGCTTTAGATGGTAGAAGGGTAGTAGATCACTGCCGAACTGACAGCGTTTGGAACGAACACACAGACTCACTACCTCCAAACTATTGTTACCACCTGGCATATGAAATTGCTTGCTGGTAATAGAATAACATCACTTTAACGCCCAGGCAAGGCTGATAGGAATTCCTTAGCAAGCCTTGAGACCGTTTAAGTAGGAGAGCACCAATCGGATACTCGCAAGTAATAAAGTAATAAGCTGCTTGAAACGCAGAGAAAAAAATCGCTCGGATCATATCCCATTGAATAGTGGCCAGAATCTCTTCCCACTTTTATGGACTTGTGCTCACAACCTTAACGTTCAAACCAGCTATTTCCAGGTATTACATACCCTAGCGCCTTCCAACGGCTACGATTTTTTAAACACATATATGTGACCTGGTCTACGAAAAGGGAGCTAACGTGCGAAAACTAGTTTTCTGGGAAACAGCTGTTAAACATAATAAATGCCATACACTGATACCACGGGAAATCTTCTTTCTTACATTTTTAGGGAACTTTCAAACAAGTTTTGACTTTTTGGATTCTACCACGTGAAAAAGCATCTCATCTTCCATCCGAATCAACTAAAAAGTGAAAATTTATTTTTTGACACCTAAGCCCCCCTTTCCGTAGACCAGGTCACATATACTTATTTCTTGTGTCAACAACCTTTTTTGTGGTCTTAATTGATGTTTTTGGTGTTTTGCCGCCAATTGTAAGCAATCCCCACGCTGCCACCAATGACACAAACAGAACAAAAAACATAATTTTTACACATTTATTTACATCTGAACATATGTAAGTCCGAGCACTAAATTTTAGTATAAATACAGGTTATACCCTTCATTTTAAATTACATACATACATACACATTTTAGTAAAATTGTATTGCTCCATATATTTACGTACGTTGGACACTGCCAATCGGTTTAGTGATTTTTATACCCAGCTGTACTAATTAGTAGTAAACAAGGTGTACAAGTTTGTTCACCTAAGATCATTCGAAAACTTGGGACGTCTATAAAGGATATACACACGGGGTTAAACGCCATTTAAAGAAGATAGAAATCTAGAGTTTGCCCAGTGCTTGAAATTCAATCACAAAACTTTATTTTTTTTATTTATTTATTTGGTCTTCCTTTCCTTCGTCTTTCTTTGCGTTTCCCTTACTTTAGTATATTTTTCTTGCCTTCATTCCCTCTTCTTTGGTCTTTCTTTTTCTTCCTTTCTTTGTCCTTCCTTTCCTTTAAAATATTTCACTTTACTCTACATTCCGCTTCTTTCTTTGGTTCCGACCCTATTTATTACTACAGTTTCTAACTTTAATCATTTTGTTGTAATCTCTTTCATCGTGTCCTTTCATTTTCTTTCGTTTCTATTATACCTTTCGTGAACATGAAATGGTATTATAACATTGGTCCGATGTTTGTAAGTATGAGAAGAAGAGATAGCCCCACCAATAAGTATACCGAAATGATTAGGGCGATGAGCTGAGTAGATTTAGCCATACCCGTCTGTCCGTCCGTCTGTCAGTCCGTCGATTGTTCCGATAAACAGGTTTCATACATTTTAAATACATAATGTGACTAGTGAAAATGAGCCAGATCGGACGAACATAACATATAGCTCCCATACAATCGATAGTTCCGATAAATGGGGTCTGGGCCATAAGTATTGCAATATTATAGCTAGAAACACATAATTTGGCAGCTACAGTACTTATTAAATATATAATGTGCTTAGTGAAAATCATCAAGACTGGGCCAATATATCGTATATCATCCATACAACACATTTTTCCGATAAACGGGGTTTCGTAACAATACGCTGGTTTTGATGTCATCTAAACTCCTAGTTCTATTCTTCTTTTTACCATATGCATGAACCACTTCCGCCATTTGACAGTTAGTAGTGTGATCATGATGGATTTTTGACAGATCTGTTTTATCATCAGAACTGCCTTACCGTGTGCTCTCGGTGTTGTTATTGATTTTTTATACCAACAACATTAATAATCATGATGGATTTTTGACAGATCTGATGCGTATTGTTAGCTTAATGGTTAGCAATGCTTGCCAAAATTTCTCTGATAAGTGAAGTCTAGCAGCTTCCGAAATGGATCTATAAGAAAAGCTATGGCAGTTGTCTCTAAACATTTTTCCTACTCTATTCAATCAAAAAACTTTTAATAATTAATTAAAATGATTATTAATAAGTAAAAACAATAATAATTTTCATAAAAATTCAAAAAGTGAAAAATTATTATTCTTGGCCTTGAGCTCGTTTCATGAATACTTAAATTTTTTTTTTATTTTATTTAATTAAATAAATTTTTTTTCTGTTATTTGATTTATTGATGGCAGTCCAGCTTGAGCAGACCTTTCGATACCTTTTTAATTTAAGGAATTCACGTTATAGATATAGTGGAATATGAAGGTTAAAAGTAAAATTATTCTGTCCGCTTTTGTTCTGTCCCACAGCTGGCTATATGATTTTCGGTTTCATCTGAACTTAGATTTGCTTACATTATATTTTTGCTTCAATAGTTGTTTATTACTTTTCCACTTAAAAAAACCTTTGTGTTGTTGCTTTCGTTGCTTGTTTTGGTGCTGCTATTGTTCACTGCATACGTTTTTCACTGTCGACTCTGCTCTTTTCCTGACATTTGCTTGTGATGACATTCGTTAGTTCATTTAAGTAACTCCCGCTCTACGCTTTTTGTTCTTTTTCTGCTTAGAAATGTATTGGAAAAACAATTGTTGATTGTTTTCATTGTTAATACCACTACAATTACAATTTTTTACTAGTAATATACATACCTTTATATTGTTTACTACTGTTTAGTTCAAAACATTTTACATCCATATTTCGTTGGTCATTCTATAAATGTCAATCCCGCCTTAATAAAATAACATTCGTTTTTAATAAGAAAATGTAATAAAAATATAAGTATTTGTTATACGTTTTAAAGTGGAATAATTTCTTAAACAATTTCTCTACTTTTATCAACCTAAACTGTTTAAGTGAATGCCCAGACCGGGTACTAAAATAAAATATGGGGTAGTTGGGATGTCCAGAAGGCTCGACGTGGTTAGATCAAACCACCCACACAGCGTTCGGGGTCTCTCTTCTTATGAATCAGGCAGGCACACCCAAATTTCAATCGGAAGAAATAGTCGTACGCTCGTCCGACCATATTTAGTAAATGCGTCGCTTTATGCTTTCGCCATCTCTGCACTTTCGCTGTTGAACAGTTTGGCTAATCCCTTATTTCCTGGCGCTTTACTATATTTTATTCAGCATTTCATCATTTCCTCTTAGTCATAGTAGGGTGTGGTAGAACGTATTTTTCATTGTCTGGGATTGGTTTCATTTTTGTTGTTGTTGTGTTTTTTACGGAAGCTCACTTTTCTCTGTCTTGTTATTACGACAGCGCTCACGCACACCGCGCTTTGCTCCACTACGTGGTACAGTAGGCAGTTGCTCTTCCGGGCTTACTAGAACACTTTTATCTAACCTCGATTACACCGTATCTAACATCACAAAAAGTAGCCAACAGAAAAGAAAAAATATTATTATTAAATCATAAACAGATTAAACTTTTCGGTTATTATCTAGGAAACAAAAAAATAAATGACTCATCGACTCGGTATTCCGATGTAAATAAATTTGTACACGACAAAAGCAACAAAATTATATTTACGCATTTAACTGTAAAAAACCCCTTTGCTGACTAACATTTTTTTCTCCATTCTAGGGCTCGGATCCACGTGCGGCCACATGCCGTGGCAAACTACAAACTCGTCGTTGCAAATTAAATCAAGAAATCAATAAGGAACTGCGACTGCGCGCAGGTGCTGAAAACCTTTTTAAAGTGAGTAAAGACATGCACACAAAACGTTTAGCCTATACCCTGTAGTAAAATCCTCTAGGTACAACCTCCATACAGACTAGTCCAAATGTCCAAAACTAGATGTCAAAACCAAAAGGTAGACAGTTGCTTTTTTCATATAGGCAACTGGTATTTATAACATGAAGATTAGACATTTTTTTTTCTCTATTTTATTTATAAATTATTTTTCAGAATGGCTGTAATCAAAATACCGTAAAGGTTTAGACCTCAATATAAACTTTAAATGTCTATCATTGCTTTCTTTAACCTCAATATTAAATAGTTTCTGAAAAGTTACTTTTTTTAAAAAAATGTTTTGACGCCTGTTGTTTGAGCTTGATTACTTTGGAACGAACCACTGGGCAAAAATTTTCACTCAAAACATTTTTGTGTAGAATTAATTTTCTTGCAAAAAATATGCAGCTTAGATTTTTTGCTTCACTGGTTTGAAAGTTTTAAAGCAAAATTAAAACAGCCTCAAAAATCGAAAAAAGGTCTGAAACTTATTACAGCATTTTTATTTCGCCATTCCGAAAGCTCGTAACAAAAAAATTTTGGAACAGTCTAATGGAGATGTCTTAAGAGATGTGAGGTATAAGGTTGCGGACAAAAATATATTAGCCTCAAACTAGCTAAAAATATAGTAGTCTCAAACTAGTTCAAAAACGGCCCAAAAAACGTAGTTCAATGAAGGAGAGTGAAAATAATAATAATAATAAATTTTAATAATGGAGGAGTGCCTCAAATGTAAGTGGTAATGTGTCCGACAACGGGTGGCGGAAAGAGGAAAAATTCAAATAAAAATCTTCATTGTGATTTTTTTACATCTGATTTTTTCCAAAACTTTTAATTTTTGGTAGTACAACTTTGGTCCTTTTTAAACTAGTTCGTTTCTAGTCAGAAAATTCTAGTTGTGAACAGACCTGTCAAATTTAGTTAGTTATTAGTAATCAATTAATTAGACGGTTTTTTTTTCTAATTGGTAATGATTACTTTAATTTCTTCTCAAGAAAAGGCAATTATTATTAATTTACGATTAGAAAAAGTTAAAAAAAACCAAAAATAATCAAAAACAAAACAAAAAAATTAAAAAAAAAATTACTTACGGTAGTTACTAAGATTACTTTTGATCATTTTGAATTTTTTTTTTTCAGTATTCTTAATGTGTATAGTTATGTGCTTCTACAACAATACTGAACAAAATAAAAAATAATCATAAATAATCTAAAAAAATTAAAACAATTTAAAGTAATCAAAACAACTTTTTTTTGATTATTTTTGTAATTAATTGGAAAATAATGATTAAAAATTGAAAGTAATGGTAATCATTAAATGGATTCTCAAGAAAATAATTAATCAATCCGGTAATTGTTACGATTAGTAATCATTATTTAACAGGTCTGGTTGTAAAATAGTATATTTTGTGCAAATCAATCTAGCTTTAACTGCCGCACCAAACGAAAACTTCATTACACCAATCCTGTTAATTTCCCATGCTTTCAGGCCACAACGAATCGCAAGCTACGCGACACAGTCGCTTTGGAATTGAGTTTTGTCAACTCAAATTTGCAGCTTTTGAAAGAGCAATTGGCTGAGTTGAATTCATCCGTGGAAATCTATCAGAGCGATAGGTGAGTACAACTGATTTCTGAATATGTGAGAGCATGTCTGGTACTTTTCTGGATGTGTATGTATGTATCTGTTTGAAATAAATATTTATGTGTCACGCAAAGCTTTTAATTTGTGCTCAGGCGCGTATCGTTTGTTGCAAAAATTCTAGGAAATTCGCTTACATAAACTCCATACAAAATTTATGGCATCAAATTGGATTTTTTATCTCGATTTAATAAAATTTAATGTCCATTTCAATGCTTGAAAAAGGCAATGACAGGGTCACAACGCGTCCAAAAACGATTTACTGCTGGCGATAGCTGAATGTGTGGCATGAAATTGCAAATGAGGTTTTGAAGTGTGGAGTAAAAAATTTTTTACTGGCCTTCAACATAATCTTCTATAACATTGCATTGGAGGTGGCGATGGGTTTAAATTAGCTACGAATTCATGTTCTTATCAGTTATATAAGAACTTTAAAAGAACCCTAGTATTAGCAGCTTAATTAAGGTTGAACATTACATTTGGGAATGCTGATTCCGGAAATTGTATTGAGAACTCCATTGCTCAAGTGTCGTAATGCACGATAGTATACGAATAAAAATCGTAAACCGTAATACTCTAAAGGGCACTACCTAAGCAGAATGAAATTTCTAAGAAAGCTCTGCTTCCGGATACTCTCGGAGTTTAATGTTACTGAACTTAGGGAGCTTCTGAAATTTTTGAACTCAGCGGAGTGGATATAATTGGACGGGGATCCTGTCATGGCCTTTGAGATAGTGTCAGTTTGTTATACAATTTTTCATTGGGATCATAAGGGACTCGCAACTTCAACCAACCAACAACCTAAGGCGAACCAAACTTCATCTTACATTATGTAAAGACTTTCAAGAGAAAACGCTGATCAAGTTGACAAGAGAGATACGCACGCAGGAATGCACGAAAGGCGTGACGTTGAGAAGCAGCTCCCGTGACAGACAGCGCTTGCCTCTCACACCTGCTTACTGAGAGTAATAGTAAGCAGAGCGATGTGCGGACCCGAAACCATGTCTACGATAGTCCGCGATAACTTGGCGCAAAAAGTGAGTAGCAAAAACTGAGAAGCCAAAGTGGCAAGCGTGATATGCTGGCTAAGAGGAATACAGTCCGAAAATTTCAGCAGAAAATCCAACGACTGACAGAGTTTCAGTAGCAATATATTTAATAAACTTAACGAGGAAAAGATTAACTCCATTTAACCTTCTCCCATTTTTAACAATGTTCCAGTTATAGCCGTTTTGTGTTAACTGATCCAAGGTCGGGTTAATACTCTCATTTGAGGTACGCAATTTTTAATATTCAAGAAAAATTGGCGACACCTGCAGCTCTGGTGTTGACTCTTTTTTTATACCGCCCACGGCTCAAGTACGATCTAGTTTGAGAAACTTCTTCTTTAATGTTCTCGGCCTTGGAACTTGAACATGGACCTTTCGGTAATGAAGGCAAGATTACTACAAACTATAATAACACGTACAACTCATCATTAAAACTGCTTCGGTAGTCAACATCGGCGGCGAGATCGCATACAGAAATCTTTCTCTGAAATACTTATGAGCAATGGGCACAATCATTCTCAGAATAATTATAAAATTCTTCTAACGGAAGTCGAAGGAAACCGGAAGTTTCAACATGTATTTGGTATAGTGGGATTGAGTCTTGATGGGTAAGAGTTACCGCTGAACCAGCGCTACTCTGGTCTCTCTGAAAAGAACGCTCTCTTCCTCAGTTATGTCAGGTGATTGGATGTTAATAACGGAGTTCATAGGTGGTTCCACAGATCAAACGTCTGAGTAATGTGATGTCGGATCATAATGCTTATGGAGATATTTACTTTCTTATGTCTCTCGGTAGAAGATCCGCGTCCAACATGTGTCAGTTTGAATGTCTAGGGGGATGTCACTTCAGTAGAAACTGTCTGCTTGGCGACTATATCGGTAATCAATACCCATCTAATGTTCTCATCGAACACGCTTTTGCGTCAGAAATGGTGTGTTGATAGGGTTTTATGGAGCCTCCCATTATCTGAAAACTCGCCATGTCTAAAACATTGTTCGGGCTATAAGGGCTCGGAGTAGTCTACCAAACACCAAAGGAGATATAAGCGCCATTCGGCATCTGTTTTGCAAGGAAACCAAGTTAGGATAAAGTGGCAGAGGAGCAGAACGTTTTCCTTCCCTCGAATGATCGAATACAATTGGCAGAACATCCATCATGGATTTTTTTTTCATTGATCTCGCCCAAGTGTTAGTGGACTTACCAGGACTTATGCCGCGATGATAATATCCAATCAATTTGTTGACGGTAACCTTCAGTATTGCGCACAATACGAGTATAAGCATTTAGGAAATCGGAGAAAGGAATGACTAAGTGATAACGGACATTTTTGGGATATAATTGGGGTCGGAATTTTTATCATCCAAGTGAGAGTCATGCAATAGTCCGAGTTTACTTTAGAAAGTTGTGTTTGTTGGCTTTTCATAAACTTTTTGCTTCTAAGATTGAACGTCGAAGTAGGTAATCCAACATTTTTCGGGGTTTTTTTTACTTTATCTTGGTAGAGTGTTGGGATTTACTTATGTAATTATGTATATGAGAGTTGTTGCTTCCATAACCAGTAATACAAGCTCGTCAAAGCTCCAGTCTACCTTATTAATGTATCTGAGGGGATGACATTTCCCGTAATCCGTTGGTAGTTATTTTAAAATTAGCTCGGGTAATTGTGTTGCGGTTTATGGAAGCTATTTGACCCAACAATGCCGTGTAGGAAAAAACAGATGTTTTCAATTTATATTGCCTTTTTTCGAAGCAAAATCTAATTATTTTTCGCTAATAAATATGAGTTATGTAGCTAAAACCGTGCGAATATGCTATTTTGCCCTAATAATAGTAGCTGGGAAGTTTTTTTTATAGCTTAGCTGTATTGCTACTTAATTGGCGAATTTTGTGTATTGGGGATGCTACGGAGCTTCGCTTCCAAATAGTCGTAACATCCGCTTCATGTAAACTTCTAAATATTCAGCTAATACCATTTCTCGTACTCGCTAATTAATCTTAGGCAATTTTTCACCATAGCAAATATATCTCACCATAGTTCATTGGTACAGGTGCTTTAATATAGGCCAATTTACATGGAACTCTGAAACTTTGACTCTAATATTGACAAAATTTGAAAAAACTGTGTTTGGTGGCGCAAAAAAATAGCGAATTTTGACATTTAATTTGGAGACGAAGTTGCAAGTTTCTTATGAAAAAATTTCACTCAGTAAGATTTGCCAGTGAAATACAGCTGGTCGTGATATAAGGTGATACAACCTGCAGAGAACTGTCAGTGAAGAGAGAATGACGTAAGACTCTTTCGAAACGCAAAAAGTAAAAATTTCCAACAAGCAGGAACTCGTAAAACCTTGCAAGCAAAACCGCGGTTACTGTTTTCATTAGTAAATAACTCAAAGTTTGAAGTTTTTGTTCTTGTTGTTGTTTTACTAATTCACAATCAGCTGTTTTCACTTGAAAATCTTACTAAATAAAATTTCCCCAGCACAAATTCTTCTCAATGAAATGTCAAAATGCGCTCTCGCCCAGCAAATTTATTGTGTCTCCTAACACTTTTCAGTAAAAGTTTTACGAAATTTTCTAAAAGTGTATGCTTGCCGAACACGGCCTTATATTATAGTGGTCAACGAGCTAGTTATTGCGCTTCTGTAGTGTGAAGAACAGAATTTTCATATCAGTCCTGTTACATACTTGATCGGATACTTGATCCATGAGATCCATGACTTCGTATAAACATTTTAACTTTCAAAACGCTCTGTTGAAAAATTAAGAAAGAAATTACTTTTTCTGTTATTGCTGTTTACTACAGATATCTATATCCCGCACCCTGTTTCGACTTTCGGTTTCGGGTCCCATTATGATAAAGTAACTTTTGAAAAATTTAATGTTTGTATATTTATTATGAAAACATTTTTACTACCACAAAACGTGCTTAATGAGAAGACTTTTTATAAATAAAATGACAAACAAAAAAGTTCTCATTAGATATGTACTCGTACTAGATGCGTAAAATATGAATATAATTTGGCACGAAATGGAAACGGAAAAGTCCTGGGTCGAGCTCATTTACCAAATTTTGAATTGCTACCTATGCTGGAGCAAATGAATTTTTCTGTAAGCTTTTAGTGGCAATATCACACTAGCGTTCATTAGAAACACGATGATGAAAGAAAATTATCGGTCTCGCATTTACTACCATCACTGTAAAAATATCGGTAAACTACATACGAGGTGTGTTCAAAAAGTATCGCGAATTTTGTGTTTTTTCAAAAATTATTTATTTATTCATGAATATCTATTTTGTTCCCTTCAAAGTAATCCCCATCAGATATTATACACTTGTGACAACGGTTTTTCCAGTCTTCGAAGCACTTCAAAAAATAATTTTTTTGTATCTTGTTCAGCTCCTCCTTCGATGCCGTCTTTATCTCGTCAAGAGAAGCGTAACGTCGTCCTTTCATGGGCCTCTTCAGTTTAGGGAACAAGAAAAAGTCACAGGGGGCCAGATCTGGGGAATACGGTGGCTGCGGCATCATTAGTGTGTTGTTTTTGGCCAAAAAGTCGCGCACAAGCAACGATGCGTGAGCAGGGGCGTTATCGTGGTGCAAAAGCCAATTTTTGTTCTTCCACAAATCCGGGAGTTTCTGGCGGATTGCTTCGCGCAAATTGCGCATAACTTGCAGGTAATATTCCTTATTGACCGTTCTTCCCTGTGGCAAGAACTCATGATGCACCACGCCCCTGGAATCGAAGAAAACTGTTAGCAAAACTTTCACATTCGACCGAACTTGGCGCGCTTTTTTCGGTCTTGGTTCGTGCGGCAGCTTCCATTGAGATGATTGAGCTTTGGTTTCCACGTCATAACCATAAACCCACGATTCGTCACCAGTTATGACCCTCTGGAGCAAATTTGGGTCGTCGCGGACAGAGTTTAACATCTCATTAGCAATGTTCATGCGATGCTGTTTTTGGTCACAATTGAGCAATTTTGGTACGAATTTCGCGTAAAAATCGAAGACGATCCAAAACACGTGCAAGCAAAGCAGCTGTCAACAATTAACTGAACATTCAAAATGGCCGTGCTTGTCGGCATAAGTGAGAGACATGAGTACCAACATAACGCCACAAAAAATTCGAAATTCGAATATATGTTACCAGCAAAAATTCAAAATTCGCGATACTTTTTGAACACACCTCGTATATCGAAGCAAAAAGAATCTATACTAAAGAAATCGTTACCAAGTTCACTAGGCAGTAGATTCATACGGGGAAGTAGCGCGTTTAAATTATAACAACTCGTAGAGCACGCAGATAAGACCCGCGAGATTGGTCTGATGTCTATCCCAACAAGGAAATGTGCTGAGAATCTAAAAAAAATCACCTGGAGAATCGCCCTATTTTACCTTCTTGTTTTCTGAAATCTGATTTCTTCATTCTCATATCACACTCAAATGCTATGCTTGGTGCGTAAAATATCACACTCCCAGAACAAGTGTTTCATTAAAAGTGTTTTTATTTTCTTTGAATTCTGTAATTCATTTCAAATTTCCTATCTCTTTAATCAACGATTTATCTGTTGTTGCTTCGTGATTAATTTATTTTTCTTAAGATTTCATTTTTAACTTTTCGCTTTCTACCACCTTTATATCGAGTAGATTTCTTGTTAAAATATGGATATATAAGTTATTGTACGTCTTATTTTTGCAAAAATATTTTTGAGTAGCGTTGACATTTAATCCTACTATCTTATATATAAATAGACAAGATGAATGCAATGTAGAACCGTTTTCTGCTAAACTATAATTCTAAGGTATACAAATTATATATGTATAGATAGGAAATTTTGAGGTGTACTTTTATCCGTAAATAAAAAAAATTTAAAAAATCATTTTAATATAAAAAATTTAACATAAAAGTCACACCACTACACATTTACTTATTCACACTATAGACACGCTGTGTGTGTGTGTGTACTTGCTTTTTGTGTGCTATGCTGAATCGTGAGCATGGCCGGGGAGTTGCTTTGTAGGAAAAAATTAAGAGCCGTAGTAGTGTGAGTAGACTTGCCATGCATGTTTTTGTGTTATTCGTGTGGTCGGCTCTCACTGTGAGTGCGAAGAGTTAGTAGTGACCAATGAAAAATAAGTATTCGCACTATAGATACTCTGTTGTGTCATGCATTTTTGCTTTAGTTGTTGCTATTGTATTAATTACTGGCTACGATGCCCAGTGTCAGCTGCTCTTCTGAGAGCACGAAAAGTTGCTTTGTTGGATACATTAAACAAGCAATGTAAAATATGAGCAAGTATGTAAAATTCATTGCTGATACCTACAAACAGGGTTTACAAAAATAAAATAAATGATTACTCATAAAGAGTATTGAACACCGAAGAAAATTAAAGGAAAATAGAGGAAAGGAAAAGAATTGAAAGGAAGGAAAATTAAAGGAAAGAAAGGAAAGAAAAGGAAAAGGAAAGGAAGGAAAGGGAATGGAAAGGATAGGAAAGGAAGGAAAATTAAAGGAAAGAAAGGAATGGTAAGGATATGAAAGGAAGGGAAGGGAAAGGGAATTAAAGGAAAGGTAAGAAAACGAAGGGGAAAGAAAGAAAATAAAAGGAAGGGAAGGGAAAGGAAAAGAAGTTTGAGGAAAGTAAAAAAAAAAATAAGAGAGTAAAAAAAGAAATCAAGGAAAATAAAAATATGTTAGAGGAAAGGAACGACATAGAAAGGAAGAAAAAAAGGCGGATAAAACATACCTACAGCAAAAAAATAAAATAAAATAAAATAAAGTTTATTGGTTGAATTTCAACCACTGGGCGAACTCTAGTATTCATAATTTTGTGTAACCAGTATTGTCTAGAAAACGACTTGATCAATTTCGATGAACTTTTGCCTATGGTAATTTTCTACATTTCACTTACGATGTTTTTAAAATGTTGCCACCTGATCTGAATTTTTTTAAATTATATTACATAATAATTTTTTAAAGATATTTACCGCTAGATTGCGCCGGGTCGAAATTAGTTAAAATACACTATAAAGGGGAAATAAGGTAAGTGGCGAAAGTTCGTCCGAAATGGATTTGGCTCCTATTCAGAACATATATATATCAGAGATAAAAAAGTTGAAAATAAGGAAAGTTAAAAAAATTGTAGGCCCATAGCCCATGTTGCTAGTAGCCTTTTTATGTAATATAATTTTTTATAGTTATATTTCAATCAAATAAACAAATAAAAATAAAAAAATTGTATAAGACTATTTTTATATAAATATACCAACACAAGATCAGAAGCCAATTTTTCCTCAAGCATAGTCTTCAAAATCAAAATCTAGCAGGTTACCTCTTCGTTTGTTTGAGTAAAAAATGTTTGTTTTTTTGGTACATTTACATCAGACCTGCTGAATAATGATTGCTAACCGTAATGATTACCGGTTTGAACTACTTTGTTGAGAATCCATTTAATGATTGGTTACCATTACTTCAAATTTTTAATGATTATTTTCGAATTAATTAAAAAAATAATCAAAAAAATTCATGATTTTTATAATTATTAAAAAAATGCAAAATAATCAAGAGTAATCAAAACAACAATAATCAAAAAAAAAGTTGTTTTGATTCCTTTTGATAATTTTTTTTTTCAGTATTGTTGTAGAAGCACATAAATATACACATCAACAATACAAAAAAAGATGTTTTGATTACTTTTGACAAATTTTATTTCTTTTTCAGTATTGTTGATGTGTATATTTATCTGCTGCTACAACAATACTGAAAAAATTCAAAATAATTAAAAAAAATCAAAAATTATCAAAAGTTGTTTTGATTACTTTTGATTATTTTTATTTTTTTTTTTCTAACCGTAATCAATTAACAATTGCCTTTTTTTGAAAAACAATTAAAATAATCATTACGAATTAAAAACCCCGTCTAATTAATTGATTTCTTATTACTAATCAAATTTAACCGGTCTGATTTATATAACGGTAATATTATAAAAAATTTGTATCGTGTTTTTATCTTATAGTTTTTCGGATTTTAGCTTTTTTCTTGTGAAGATTTTAATCTCAGCTTAGCCTCCAAGTGAGCCAAGTTTGCGTGTTTGGTACTTTTTCTTACTTACATGCTTGTTGCATTTTATGTTTTGATAGTAAATCTACAAATGTTTTAAATTTTTAGTAATTTTTTTTTTGTTGCTCGCATATATCATTTTCTTAACAGCCTAGGCATTTTCGGCCGTTAGTGCAAGTAGCAATTATTGTTGTTGTTATTTATGATATGCTTGACTTGCAATCCGTTTGACACGCGCTGGTGTTTTTGATTTTTTAGTGCCTCGAATTTTTTGTTTTTTTTCTTTGTTGTTAACTTGTGTGTATTTTTGTCTGAAAATTATTTGCCATTTTTTTATTTTTTATTTTTGTTTTTGTTTGTGTTGAGTAGTTTTAAATTTTTATTCGCTGCTATTTTGCTTTTTTTACTTTTTTTCTCTGAGTAACAAATTAGTTTTTTATTGTTGTTGTGCATTTAGTAGTTTGACGCTGCTGCTTCAATTATTTTACAGCAATTACAACTACAACTACAACTATGTGAACATCAACAGCACTTTAACAATTATACATAACTTTATCTAAATATTTTTTGTTGTTAAAGTATTTGCACATTTTTTGAATTAATTTGCTGGCGTTGCTGCATTTTGTTGCTTTAAATTTCTTAGTGGCGATTGCTTTTTTTTTGTTTTTTTTAAATCTTTTTTTTCTAATTTTTTCTCAATTTTTTCTATTTCTATCTTTTATTTTTACTTTTTGCTGCAGCTATAATGCGACAGCCGACAAATGCATTACTGCTTTAATATTGACAGCTCCAACAGCAGCCACCGCAGACGGCCAAGTTAATAACGCGCAATCTGGCAATATTTTTTCATAATCGTTTAAATGCAACTTTAATTGCACCTAAATTTTTTGTACAAAAATAATACATACGGTCATATAAATAAATATGAATGTGTGTCTTTTATAGGCATCCAAAGTACTCAACCGATTTTCATGACATTTTCACAGTATATTCTTGGGTTCACTGGTTACAGCATAGGGTATATATAGTTTTGGAAAAGTAGACGGTGTCACACCCCCAAGCTATAAAAAACATCAATTCGTCATAACTCTGAACGTATTTGGTCTAAATGAATAATAATTGGATATACATATGTGTCACTTAGTGAACATTTACATAATTTTGGAAAAGTGGGCGGTACCACACCCACATATTTTGTGTTGTGTTTGTGCTTCATTAATGTCCACATTTTATTGTCGATATCTCTAAAACTTCCACGATAGGTTCAGGAGTTCGCTGGGCACGACACAGGCTGTATATAGCTTTTGAAAAAGCCCCCAGGTTATATAAAGCTGCAATTCGGTATAGCTAGGAATTTACTTGGTTCAATCAAATGATATTTTATATATAGATAAGTGTTCTATATATCAAAAAAACCTTGGAAAAGGTAAGCGATACCATGAGCAAACAAAAGTTAAATCGCTATATCTTCGAAACTATGTACATATCAGTACCCGTAGAGGAAAAGGGAGAAAAGGAGGAGTAGGAATGGAAAATTTGAGAAGTTGAGGAGGTGTTAGAGAAAAATAAAGGGGGTAAGAGAAACTTACTAGACATGGGAGTGCTGGGAAAGCAAAAGTAGAAAGAAAAATTAAGATATAGGAATAAATTACACCAAAGCGAAAAGTGGGGCAGGAAGAGAGTACAATTTGTTAAATGTAGGCAACTCAAATTTTAGGCAGGACAACGTCTGCCGGGTCTGCTAGTTATATATAAAATTAAAACCCAAACTTTCGTAAGAGCAAAACCGGCACAATTCAATATGCAATATGCCGTAAAACCTGTGAAAGTTCTGCCTAGTTTGTCTAGCTTGCGCCTGCTTAGTTTTTCCAATCCAGGGTCTGTCTAGTATTTCCACGATTATTGCGTTTAATTGATTTTTTTTTTTGATTTATTAACGGCAATCTAACTCCACGAAGGTTTTGTGAAGTTGCTGCCGGGCGTGACAGTCCTTTGCCGGTGTACGGTACGCTCGGGTACATAGCACCTTCTGGTACTAGCCCGACTGTCGTGCGAACGCTTGCGTTTAATTCAAGTTGTTTAATTACCGAAGAGATTTCATTGATTGCAATAGCTCAATGGATAGAAAAAATTACTGTGATGTGGAGGTGCCCAGGTTCGATTCTGCCTCAGAGGCAATGACATTTTTCTTTAATTTACATTCCATTGGAAGTACTATGCAGGGTGTAGATAGACATTATTGCCCAGTCTCTGTCTTACAAAGCATTAATAAACAGGCTAGGGCCTGCGTATGTTTTCCTTGCCGAGAACAGGATTTTAAAAGCCAAAATCTAGCCAAGTCACATATTCTACCCGGAAATAAGGGAAAATTAGAAAATTCGTTTAAAATTTGGCAGCTTTCTAGTGAGGTATAGATTGAAAAGTTGGAACTTAGTTTCTAACCCGACTAAACAAAATTTTGAGAAGAAATTCATAAGGATGGAAAATTTTTAAAAATCGCGAGATAATATTTAGTTAACTTCCCGGCTAGACGGAGACTAGTAACATTGGGCAAAGTTTATAACCCAAAAATATTGCTATATAAGGGAAATGTAGCATAGGTGGCATGCGAACCTTTTCCACCCATCCGTGCCACCCATCGGGTAAAAGTTAGGCATAAAGGCAGCAGGGACTCACATTTCGTGGTGCTCGTATTGCAAAAATCCATTTCACAGTTACCCTAGTACACATTTAAGTCAATATTTGCAAAACCTTTGCTGTTGTTATTGATATTGGAAAAAAATAGCAAAACTTTAGACGCCGATGGTTGCAACGACATGTTTCTAAGTTTCTCTACATCTTCATTAAATTGCTTCTCGGACACGGGGGTGCGAATACGAGTGCCTGTGCCATATAGATTCTGAGTCCAGAATTTATTTTCATTCGATATAGCTGTTTTCGAGCTTTAAGGTAAAGAAAAAGGTTGCTTTCATAATACATACATACACTCAAAAAGTGCGGGTAATTTTGGACCAAACTAATTTTCCTGAAAACAAGAAAAAATTTCATTCCCAAGAAAATTCGTGCGAAATTCCCACGCGAATTTGAGAAGGAAACTTTAACGGCCAAAAGTATTCCCGTTTTTTTTTGTTTTTGAAGCCATTTTTTTGAGTGTATTAGTATGGATTAGCTCTTTTCAGTTTACAAGATATAATTAATTTGAACAGTATTAAATCATCACCTTCCACAGCCTTTATTTTAATTTCTGGAAACACATTCATATCCCAATCAACTCTATTCAAATCATTTCCATACAGCATTAGGGCGTGTCAACACATTGAGTGTGCTCATAAGAATGGAGGTTGACAGTTGTCCATAATTAATCACATCTTTATAAAAGCAATGAAATTAAGAAAAACAGAATAACATTTATATATAAATTTACATACTTAAATATGTAAATATGTAGAATCTATGTCAAATATAAGGTGTGGGCCGCAATGCAGTAGGTGCAAATGAAACACTTTTTATTTGGGTTTATGCCAGCTCACTCAGCTTTTTATGAAAAGAAAACCTACATAAAGCCATTGAACAAAAAAACAACAAATTAATCTCACATTAAGACTTGAATGCTGTCAAAAAGCGAATGAACAAAATTGTGTCGTCCGCAATTTCATTTTATTATTATTTTTATATTTCTCTTAATTTTCAATGGGTAAAAATTCTTTTCATTCTTATAAGCTTTTGTGACATTCACGATTTTGTTGGATGCCCCAAGCCAGCGCAGTTTCCAATGTGGTATGAAAACTGAATGTGGAAATGTGTTTTGTTGAGATAATAAAGTCCACACAATTTACTTGAAGCCAAGATGGTCTACGAAGTGGACAGAGATTTCGTTTGTTTACTTACCACATTTCACAAATACTCGCACAAGAGATTCGCTTAAGGTGAAGTTGCTAAATTGTGTGTGCGCTTAGCCCAAATACCTTAGAAGTAATTGAGGTCAAAAGTGGCAAATAACACTTGATTGCTATGGAAGAAATAAAACAAAAACAAAAGTAGAAAAAGCAGAAGATGCAAAAAATTGCTGAAAAGAAGTTAATGTGAAGTTACGCTAAGTTACATGCATGCTTATTAGGGTGGATTTTAATTTTTTTTTTGGTTTTTTCTCAGGATTCGGGGATAATTTGGCATACAGCAAAAAAAGAAAATTAAAAAACAGAATTACTTACAATTTTAAGTTAATCCATACGATTTTTAAATAAATAACAAAAAATTTGTTTGATCCAAAAACGTGAAAAATTCAAAAAAAAGAAAGAAATATGTTTTACACTTTTTCTTTCTAATACAAAAGAAAGTGCAATTTTTGGTTTTTAATGGAATTATAAAACTACTACGATACATTTTTTATCCAACTACTAAAGATTCTATAACACCAACAAAATTTTTTCCCACCTGAATTCAACCATTTCATCAAATATTTATGTAAAAATGGAATGGGTACTTAAATTTAGGAAATTTTTTTTTTTTTTTTGTCACGCGAAAAGAAATTATGTTGGCGGAAAATTTTTTTTTTTTTTTTTTTTTTTGTCAAGGGAAAAGTTTCTTATGCTAGGCTAGAAAAATAAGTTTTACCCTACTTTGAAGATTATTAAACTTTTATTACATATTTATTTATATGCGTTTTAACTTTTATTCTTGTTTTATGCTCAGTGAAAAAATTATTTTTTTAACCCAGCCAAGTACATATTAAACATTTTTCACATATTATTTACGTTTTTCAATATCTAATTTTCTCATAAATTTGTCGGAAAAAAAAATTATTCCAAGCGGAAAATTCCACCCTGAGCTATTTTTTGTATTTAATATTTTTTTGTCAAGAAAAGAGATTTAATGCTAAGCGAAAATTTTTTTTTAGTTCCTTTTTTTGTCAAAGTGAAAAAATTTTGATGTTAAGCGAAAAAAATTATCAAAATTTATTAGACTCCATAATTTTGTTTCGTTGATATTGTACAAAAATAACAAAATAATTTCGTTTTGTTGTTAAAAAAATTTCCTATGCAGTTAGTATGTGGGCAAAAAATCCATATTAATTTGATATCAATATTTACTGCAGCGAAAACAAACTCTTTTGAATATTTTTTTTTTTATATTTAACAAAATTAAAAATTTTTGGATAATTTTTTTGATATTTGTAGAAACTATTTCTTTTTTATTATACGCACAACTTTCACGACACTATTTATCGCAACAAAATCCAAATTTTATTTTGCTTTTTGATAAAAATCGCTTTATTATACATGCCTGGTTTTACCCCACTTTAAACATTATGTAACTTCTATTCAATATTTATGCTCAGTGAAAAAAAAAAATTTACCCACCCTAATGCTTATTAAACCTTTCCATATATTTTTACATGCGTTTACAGCAAACTATTTTCCGCTATTTGATATTCTCCTAAATTTGTCGTTTATATTCACTTATTTTCCGTTTCTTTTTCGCTTTCTTTACAGTCATGAAAGTTTTATGCCCATGATTCCACTTGGCCTAAAAGAAACAAAAGAAATAAGTTTTATGGAACCATTTTCTGATTTGATATTGGAACATTACAGTGAAGAGCCATCATTATATGTGGATGCAATTGCAGATATTACAGACACGAGACAGGTAAGCTGGAAAGAAATTTGCCATCGAACGAAAAACCTAAACAACGAACTTTATAACGTTTGACACATTTTTTCTATTTTCATCTTTTTTCTTTTGGTTTTTTTTTTTATTTCTTCGTAGGCTTCCAGAACACCATCACGTGACGCACAGGGTGTAGCACTGCTATTTCGCTACTACAATTTATTGTATTATGTGGAACGGCGCTTCTTTCCGCCAGATCGAAATTTGGGCGTTTACTTTGAGTGGTACGATTCCTTAACTGGTAAGTCACTGAAAAAAGACAATACTGACAAAAGTTATATAAATTCAAATATGTATATATGTATGTTTACAGTTCGTCGTTTTTTTATTATTATTATTTTTTCTTTTTTTTCATTTCAATAATTTTTTTTTCCATCTCAGTAATTTTAATTTTTTTTTTCAATTCCAAATTTTTTTTTTTCTTTTTTTATTTCAAAAGTTTTTATAATTTTTTTTCATTCCAACAATAAACTTTTTTTTTTCATTCCAAAAAAATGTTTTGCATATTTTTATATTTCTTTCCTTATAGGCGTTCCCTCCTGTCAGCGCACCATTGCTTTTGAAAAGGCTTGCACTCTCTTTAACTTGGGTGCCATTTACACACAAATCGGTGCACGTCATGATCGCGCCACTGAAAAAGGCTTAGATGCGGCAGTGGATAGTTTTCTACGCGCCGCTGGCATTTTCCGTCACATTTACGACACCTTCACAAATGCACCCTCAATGGATTTGAAACCGCAAGTACTCGATGTGCTTGTCTCGCTTATGCTGTCACAAGCACGTGAGTGTCTCTTCGAAAAGTTGCAGCTACAAATTGAAGCGCTTGGCCTAACCGAGTCTAGTCATGTAAGTATTTATTATTTGAATTGAGAAACATTTTTTTACAATTATTGATAGGCTTACAATTTTAACTCTCTATCTCTATGGCGCGATATACAACAGGTATATCATCATAAACCTCCTAAGAGATTTTTGCGCCAAGCTTCTCTTCCAATTTGTGGTGTGCCGATTTGAATTTTCCCTACAAATTGGTGGGACCTACAGTTTTTTGCCGACTCCGAACGGCATCTACAAAGGAGACGAGTTTTTGCTGAGAAGCCTGTCATGGCAGAAATACACTCGGAGAGTTTGCCAAACCACTGCCGAGGGGCGACCCCGTTTTGAAAAACTTTTTTCAAATCACTTTTGATGTTACCTGTACCAGGGCTCGAACCATGGACCTTCGGTGTGGTAGGCCGGCAACACTACCTTCACACCACGGCGGCCGCCACAATTTTAACTAATCAAGTTTATAATTAAGATTTCAATTTAAAGTAGCCCTATGTCCTTCTCTGGCGTGAACATGTCATTCTAAAATTTTAAGAATAGAAATGGGCTTTTTTTCATCACAAAAGTTTGTTTGAATTTTATGCATCGTGTGGACTAAAATGTTACTTTAAAATAGCCCTATGTCCTTCTGTGGTATAAATATGTCATTCTAAAATTTAAATGAGACAAAGTGACTCAATAGATTGGCTGTTTTGCGCTTACAAAAATTTTGATTTTAATTTTATATAAATAGTACTAATTTACATATCACGTTAAATATACCCATAAGTCCTTCAGTGGCACGAATACGTTCCTCTAAAATTTTAATTATAAAAATCGACCCAGTAGATTGGCTGTTTTGCTCATACAAACACCTAGGGTTTAGTTTAAACATCTCAACTTTAAAATACCCCTATGTCCTTCTGTGTCACGAATATGTCCTTCCAAAATTTTAATAAGAGAAATCAACCCAGTAGATTGTCTGTATTGCTCTTACAAAAATTTGTGTATAAATATAGATTTATGAAATCATTTATTTCTTTACAGCTATTCAAAGACTTGGCGGGCGAGGCAGCTCAACTCACACTCGAATACAATGAAATGCACAAAAACATACAAATGAATGACACACACACATACTTGCCGGAGTGTTGGGCCGGTCTGGTGCCGCTCAAAGCTGAATTCTATAAAGGTAAGTAACATTGGACTGACGGCTTGGCACTTGCTGCAGCTGCGTTGTAAGAATATCTCACTGAAACACGCATGGAATGCGACTGGATTGCCTTGTGCACTGACTACATATTTTTTGTAATTGCGCAGGCGCACGTGCGCTCACAAAGCGCTACAACATAATTCACTAATAACTAATCTTTGTTAAGCTTACTAATCAGTCATCACTTTTGTTTATTTATAAATTTGTTTTTTTTGTTTTTGTTGCTTCTTTCCTCCTCTTCTTTGCTTTCGCCCCACACAGCACTTGCCCACCATTATGAGGCATGCAGCATTGATTTAACCGCTGACAAGTCATCACTGAGCACAAAGCAGAGTCAACAACAGTCGTCTTCACATGGCGGCTCCACCAACGAGTCATTTATTGGTAATGCGCGGGAGGCGCTACGTGCAGCTGCTGCTGCAATTGAGGAAAGCGAAGAGGATGCGGCGAGTGCGACAGCAATGAAACGCGCCCATTTGAAAGAGGCGATCGCTAGTCACGAAGAAACGCAACGCCTGCAGCGTATGTGCCGATTTTTGAAGGTGAGTTTTGAACAACATATTTCAAATATGAGCATGAGTTTACAGTGACGTGCATAAAATTAGGGGCAGCAATGTGTTGATAGGTTTTCCCATACATATATGTACAGCTCTGGTCACAATTTAAGTGTGTTTCTGCCACTAAATTAGTCTGGAAACCGTCCACTTTAGGAGTATTCACCTCTTGGAGGAGCTTTTTGGATAACTTCTAAGGGACAGAAAGGTTTCCTCAACGTTTAGACGGGCTGAACTATCTGGAAACTTTAACAGTGTACACACGCTAGATGACATTCTACAGAATCTCACTCTGAACTCAATTCTGCTTAGTACGAACTGGGGAAGTAAATAGTTCATGACGTGGCGATCTTATACGGTGGCTAGTTTCCTTAGACATTGTGTGCCCTGATGCACAAGTATAAAACATGCACCCACACTACCTAAGCTAAACAGCGAGCGTCCTGTGCATGTGGATAAATCTAAGCTTCGGAGCTTTATTTTGGAAAGAAGTCTGTGCTGTAAAGGCAAGTAATGGCCTGTTGAGCACTCTACTGGTGCAAGAGAGGGAATGGTAAGAGGTCCTATACAAACCCCAACACTTGGCGGTGCGAGAGTTAGACCCATTCTTGTTGTTAAGGCGTCAAACTTTAACATTTTAACACTGGTGACGAACTGTGGAAAGAGATTTGTTTACCTTTATTGATAGCCAGGTTCCAATAAGATCACTTAGCAACTTTTCATTGCATTCAAAACTCGTACTGAGGTGCCGCCGATCTCTGCAGCATGTAGCTGAGCAGACAGACTGCACCTCAACTGAATACCGAGAAAGTAGAGGCGCAACTAACTTTACAGAAATGGTATCGGAAACGTTCTCGAAATATATGTGTCCGTAAGAGGAAAGTCTTATAGACCGAGCTTGCGTTATCATGGCGATCATGCAGAAAGACACCGCGTTCCGTTCCTGAGGTGTTGTACGAGCTGTAGGAATGACAAGAAGGAAGAATCGATAGAACACTTTCTGTGTAAGTATCCGGCGCTTAGAAGAACAAGATGCCGTTGCTTTACCTTTAGCCCTTTTTGATCCAGCTGGCAAAATTTGACGTGAAGCATCTTTCTGGTGGCACAATGTGCCTCTTTCAACTCATCTCCGTGTACGTCAGTCACAGAGTTGCTGTCGAAACCTTAGTAGTATTTAGGTTTTGACAGCAACTGTAGCTAAAAAGTTACCCTGAAAAAAAGCGATTGATCTAGGATGAAGCCGGGATCAGTCGCAAAGGAGCATGCGACCAATGCCAGTTTCGATCTTTTTGTATGTGTTGAAGTGATCTCTTTTGATTGAGCATGTCCTATGAAGAGACTAATTGGTCCTATCATGCCCAAAAGGGTAGTGTCGGACAGATTCCCTTTATTCCCCAACGGTTACGGTCGGACAAGTTTACTTTCAACACCTAAAAGTAGGCTACACAAATTAAAATCTACTTATTCCAACTAGGCCCATAACGGAATAGTTGGGATCAATTGTAACCGACTGTAGACGAAAAGTATTGATCCCGAATCATTCTCTTTAGAGATCAGTCCCGTGATATTTTGCAGGGTAAAATTCCACCGAAAAGTTGTAATGTATAAAACTATGTTAGTTTGTCAAATTCCTATTTTAATGCTCACTGCTGTATATTCTTGAGCAGCAATGCAGCTGTGCTATTCTGCATATTTCCAATGGATACAAGTTTGATGTCAGTCGACGTGGCTGGCATTTGGCATTCATTAGATAATCATAACATTGCTCGGCAGCTCGTTTGATGGCACTCCACATGACGCCCACCACTTGCTGCTTTAAACGATGTGATGTGGATTACCATTTTTGTTTCTTAAATAAATGATTTTGGATTAATTATTATTGCTGGCCTTAACTTTTTGTTGTTGTATTCTTAATGGTCGTTGTTGACACAAAAAAAATTGGTTTAGATGAGCTCAGTAGATAATTAAACTAGCAAGCTAATTTATAAATAATTGTCCATTCTAAATATTAAGAGCTACTGGAAGCATATTATAAGTGATGGGTTGGTTGATGGCCGATTCAGAGTGGGCGGCTGTTATCGATGCCCATTATAAGAGACCGACCAACAATGAAATATGGCAAACATTCTAACTTCTCAAAGAGAGAAATCCGATCCACTTTTTGATTTGGTCTTTTCTTTTACTAAGTTCCCTAATGGGCCTTGATAGAAGTTCATTGCAGATTACAATCCGTTCCACCTGTCACAAACTGACAGCACCTATATATTTTCACCCGTCTTCGAACCTCATCTACTAAGATAAATTAATGGTGGACAGTTTTTCAATACAAAAATACTTTCGGAGGTTTGCCTAGGGGTTATTTATTTTTAAAAAACTTGTTCTACCTTGCTCGGGACTAGGACCCTGTTCAAGATGTGACTTGTCGTCCATACAGAATCAATTCCATAGGGTTCTAGGTAGAAGCCTGAACGGTTTTATCTGAAGAAAGGCTTTTAACGCTATTTAGTAATTTTTACTGAGCTCAAGTTTTTTGAAGATATTGCCTAATTAAGAGAACTCGGCTACGACAACTGAGCAAAGTAATGTTAATATTCAAATGTCCTGCGAAGAGGCTTGTCAGTATATAATCCTGAAAGTCTGAACTATACCTTTCCGCAGTTTTATTTGCTTATAAATTTAGAGGACACCCATGAGAAACACAAAACTGGAAACTGTCGCGGTTAGATCAACCGGTCACAGGCACTCCTTTTAAGCTATCATGTATCACGTGCTTTGAGCTATCCTTCAAAATACCCTAGAAAGTTTTCTTGAATGAAAAAGTCTCCTGAAGCACAATATTGGGTTATGCATTCCTCTGGGTCCTTCCATCAGCGTGGCGGTTCCCCTCTTCCTCACTTCTACCGGCAGGTACCGACAAGAATACCTTCTGCGCCGGTGCATCTTCATTCATTCGCACAACATGGCCTAGCCAACAAAGCCGCTGGTTCTGAATTCGTTGAACTATGTCGGTGTCTGTATATAGCTCATACAGCTTGTCATTAAATATTGTTCGGTACTCACCGTCTAAGTGAAGAACAATTTAGACGTTTTGTTCAGCTTCGGAAAAGTTCGGCTATAAAATTTCGATTCGGATTCGGTTCGACTTCTGTAAATTGCATATTTAGTGAGTTCTTTTTGCCTCCCGTGGTAGCCCAAAACTGCCCTAGAAAGTAAATTTTTTGTTTCTTTACTCAGTTTTTACTTCGTTAGGGATGGTTTGAGTGAATAATTTCTTGCTTACCTTCCGGTATTAGGACAACTGCCACGGAGACGAATTCTGTGAACACGTACAACCTTCGCATCATCCTACTCTGCTGATCTGTTCTGCAAAATATGTTTGTATGGCGTCATATCCACACATCTGTCATCGAGTTGCATGTCTCATCCTTTTTTTTTGCTGCTTTCTTAAAAGTATTATTGGCCTATTATTGACTGGTGGAAAGCTAACGGGGCACTCTGGGTTTCAACGATTTTTTCTCTGTGAGCAAGATGGAAATATTGTTGCATTGATTATTATTACAGTAGTACTTCGCCCTACTCAGTCGAATGGAATGGGACGTAACGAACCAAAAATGGTTATTCTAATGTTGACAGTTCTTTGCCATATATGAATCAGACACGCTCCGGTACAAGCACCTTGAGGCTCCAAGCCGACTACCGTGGTAGCGATTGAGTTGACGTTTGAAACCGGGTCGATGTGCATTTTAGTCCCCTCTTACGACAATCATATCCAAACCGGAACAATTATAACCCCCTAACCCGCAGGTGTTTAGATCACTTGGTATTGAATTAAGAAAGTTGGTAGTATGCCTCTAAATTTTTTAGTTAGCTCTCTTTGGGTCTCAGTGTGGGTTATATCCATTGATTTAAAAAAAAAACTAAACTAAAAACTATATTTTTCATTTAAACTTTTTTCTTAATAGAACAAACTAAGTCTGACGCAAGTTTTAAAAGAGGCCCACTATAAAACCCAAGATGAGTACGAGAAATTTCAAGAGGAAACACCAGAAGGCGATATACAGGATGATTATCATGTGATAGATGTTGTCACAGAAGGTAAGCGCGCATACACTATTCTATTCTCATACCTCTCACACACTCTCATTCATATCTTTTCTCTAAAATAGCATCCTCAAAATTCACACTCTCCCTCACGGGTCCAGATTTTACATCGCACAAAGTGGAGGATCCATTCAAACGTCTCGGCCCTATAGCAATATTTTCAGCACGTCGCCATTGGACAGCGCCGCGTTGTGTACGCCTTCAAAAGGGTTCGTCCATATATCATGAAAGTGCTGCACTCCACTATCGCTGTCATTGTCCGACTCCAAATGAGGGACATGAAGTTGGCTGCAGTCAATACAAAGAGGAAGTCGAGAGTTTCGGTTTTCATGTGAGAGGCGATGCGCCGGTAATTATAGCGCATGTTGAAATCAATTCATTGGCCGATGTGAGTATTTTTATCCAAATATAAATTAACTTTACTGAAATAATTTATGTTTCCTATTCTAGTTGGGCGGCATTAAGGAGGGAGATTTTATTGTGGAAATCGCTGGCATTGATGTGAAATGGTATTCACATCAGCAAGTTGTACGTCTGATACAAACCTGTGGCAGTACATTGGAATTGAAAGTCATTACACCCATGGATAGAAATTATCTGAAGGTGAGACGAAAAATAAGTTTGGTCATGGGGGAAATCGAAAGTTCTGCGATAAAATAGGTTTTATTATTCATGTTTTATTATTTACTCGCGCGGATACAAAACCCAACTCAGACTCTCTGATAGGATGAAGTATCTCTATTTAGAGCCAGAATAAAGCTGAGGATCTCACCTACCCTTGTCTGCACTTAATGGTACTAAAACCAACACTCTTCTATCGGATATGGGTCTATTGAATCGCTCTAGGCTTAGAAAGTACTATCAATAAATTGGGCGATCTTGAATATAATCAGTTGAACTTTCTTCAAAACAACTATACTGACATGATATGATTGGCCTTCGGCGGACGTTTGAAGACTAACGAGGCACACTCCTGTGCGTCGCCCCATTTTCTAGCCTTGCCAATTAATTTCGTTCGTTCTGAGCTCTTCTAGAGCAGTACAGTCGTGAGAGGATATTTCACAGAACTCGTTGTCAGCCGTATGTTGAGAATTCCAGTCCAACTATTATCTAGCTTTCCGCTTTATTGGGTATCAAAGCACGACAGCCATACGTCAGCGAAAGCTGAAGCCGACAAAGGATATTACGTCATCATCCACTCTGTTTTTCGCATCTCAGTCAAGTCCTCCCTCTTGCTCTGCTGCAGAATTAGGGTGGCAACAGGGAACCCCACTGGGCCAGAGCTTCATTGTTCTCTCTTATAATATGACCCAATCAGCGGATCATTAGTTTTCTGTCCCATAGCTACATCTGCATAAAGCTCATAAGGCTGACTGTTGAATTTCCTTCTATACTGGCCGTTGGCATTATGGGAAAGATGATACATCTTCCGACGAACTTTTCTTTCGAATACTCCAAGGGCAGTCTCTACTTCTTTCAACACTGTCCAAAATTTCGAGCCTAAAATGAGAATAGATGTAATGAGAGTCTTATAGAGCGTGATCTCTAGTTCGTCGAGAGAGGACTTTCTACTTGTCATGCATCACTTCGACCTATTTCAAGATATCAGTCATGTAGATCGAGGGTAACAAAAACATCCCTTATAAGTGTCAAGGCGTTCTTCTTGCTCGACGAAGTGCTAATCTGATGACCCGAAACCCACTTTTAGTTACTTACTAAATTGGAGTATAATCGTCTAAGTTTGTTGGGCGAACAAACTTCCAATTGGAAGCAGCAACAAGTCGTCGGTCGTGGATGGGCAGGATGATGAGGTCCTTTGAATTTAATGTTATTAGATCTCGGAAAGGTTTATTTGCAGTTCAGTTCAGCCTTGTCCGGAACTACCTTGCTTCAACGCGGCGATCGGCTGATGTGGCGTCACGTAGCCTATCACTCTGCCCTCTTCACAATGATGACAGTTGCCATCTAACGCAACCTAATCTTAAAGGCGTAGAAGTTAATTAGTTGAAGTTGCAAGAGAACAACTCCCCAAAGACATGGGGAAAGTGGTTGATTTAACAGTTCTTTGGCGAGTACTATAACCTTGACCTCGTCGAAGCTTTTCGGTTATCCCATCCCGTCTCATAAAGAGGTTGTGGTTGCCGAAACCTCGACTGAGAAAAACATATCCGAATAAACTCATATTCGTAACATGATCCAATTCGAATAAGATCCGCTTGTCTAAAGATCGCGACTCACAACCCCTTGAATTCCAAAGTTGGACTCAAAACTTGTCTGAGTTAAAGTTTTTAATCAGACCTGCTAAATAATGAACACCAATCGTAATTATTACCGGTTTGATTAATTATTTTCTTAAGAGTCCATTTAATGATTGATTACCATTAATTAAAATTTTTAATGATTATTTTAAAATTAATTAGAAAAACAACAAAAAAAAACATGATTTGTTACGATTATTAAAAAAAACCAAAAATAATCAAAAAAAAAGTTGGTTTGATTACTTTAGATTATTTTTGAGTTTTCTCTTTCAATTATTTTCGATAATTTTCAGTATTGTTGTAAAAGCACATACATAAATATACAAATCAATAACACTGAAAAAAACAAAAGTAATCAAAAAAATCAAAAGTAATCATTTTTCTAATCGTAATCAATTAATAATTGCCGTTTCTTGAAAAAAAATTAAAATAATCATTACCAATTAAAAAACCGTCTAATTAATTGATTACTAATTGCTAATCAAATTTTACAGGTCTGTTTTCAATTAAGTTCAAGTTTTTTAATTGAAAAACATTAATTAAACAATTATTCTCAAATTTAAAAAATACTTGAACTATTCATGATAATTGTTTTTCAATCATTAAAACTCCTTTTCTCTCTTATCACTCTAGCCGCTGTCGTCAAAAGGTTCAATTTCCACACTATCTGCGGCGAGCTCATCAGGCGTTTCATCCGGCTCCTCCAGCCCAACGGGTACAACAACAAAACCAAAAGCACGCTTTAAGACCACCTCACCGAAGAGTCGTCTTGGTAGTTTATCATCGAGCTCTTGGAATCCATTTCGTCGCACGCCAAGTTTAGCGAAAATTTTCTAAAAAAAAAAAAACGAGATACACAGTGAGAAAAAAGCTAAAATACGAAAATTTGCATTGGTGGCCATTTTGTGTGTTTGGACAGTGAATCTTGCGCACGTACTTTTAATTTCGGTTTAATTATTTAAATTTAAGTAAATAATATATAGTTTAATCATAATTTTTTTAAATATTTATTTTTTGTAAATATTTATAAAAGTTTTATTTCTTTGTTTTGCTTTTATTGTAGAAAAGGAAACTAAAGAATTTTGAGTTGATGTAGTTTTATTGTTTTTTTAATTTTTTATTGAATTTTTTTTAATTTTTTTATACCACGTCTCGGTTTTTATACCTAGTTGCGCTTAATATAAAAGTTATTATAATGTTCTTAAGGGATAGCGATCCGAAATAGATATAGACTTACGTGCATCAAAATAGACCTGTTAAATTTGATTAGTAATCAATTAATTAATTGTTTTACAAGAAAAGGCAATTATTAATCGATTAGAAAAAATCTAAAAAAATCAAAAATAGTCAAAAAAAAACTGAAAAATAATCGAAAATAATCAAAAGAAATTGTTTTGATTACTTTTGATTATTTTTGATCTTTTTATTTTTTTTTTTTTGATTATTCTTGATTTGCTTCAGTATTGTTGATGCGTATATTTATGTATACTGAAAAAAATTAAAAATAATCAAAAGTAATCAAAAATAAGCCAAAGTAATTACAACGACTTTTTTTTTGATAATTTTGGGTTTATTTTTTAATTAATCGTAAAAAATCATAATTTTTTTTCTTAACAAGTAATTTAAAAATACCTATTAAAAATTTAAAATAATGGTAATCAATAATTGAATGGATTTTCAAGAAAATAATTAATCAAAGCGGTAGTCATTACTATTAGTAATCAGTATTTAACAGGTTTGCAGCAAAATTGTCGACTAAGTCAAATCGTCCATCCATACGATAACTTAAGCAGAAATAAATATTTCTTATCAAAATTAGGAACATGCGTAGAATTTTCAATGCTAAATTTTTACAAAATCGGACTAGTACCAAGTCCACTGTGCTATAAAGATGTTTACGAAACGGTTTTAAAGTGTAGCTATTTATGAACTCGTGCCGGTAAACTGATGAAATTCAATTTCTTGCTTGAACAGTCATAGATACAATTAAAATATATATAACAAAATGGGCGTGGCTCAACCCACAAATGAAAATAGAAGATTTTACAAGCTATAACTCAAAATCCATTGAAGCTCTTATGCCCAATTTTAGCATGCGGGTTATCTTTTATAATTTTATACACACAGGATGAAAATGGGCAAAAAAGGTTAAAGACCACGCCCACTTTTTTACAAGAGTTTGCTTTTAGAGTGTTAACAAATTATGAAATTGTGACAGGCTGGTGTCTGCTGATATTGATAAAAAGTTCATACGAGTAGTCTTGATTACAGTTGCAAAGGCAAAAACGGTTTTTAAAATTTTTTGTCTGTCTGTATATATGTTTGTACGTGCATAACTCATTTGTGGGATTTCCACCGTTGTATTTCTACAAGTCTTACTTAAAGGTTAGGGTCACTTTTAACGTAGTGAAATATTTTGTAACCTCTCTATAAAGTCGTGTACGTTCACTGAGATAGGGTGATTTTACTCAGCCTGTCAAATATCCTGTCCCGAAAAATAATAAAATAACCGCGTATGATGTGTTTGAAGAATATCTCACAACTAGGTATATGACCGCACAAATTCGTTTAGGCGGTTAAGCGCCATTTGACGAAGAAGAAGTAGGTATAGGATGTTTGGTTTTAACAAAACCTAGACTTCACTCTTTGGTTTAATATTTTTCTAATTTTTATTGATTTTTCTATTTGAAATTTTAATTATTTATTTATATATATATTTTTTTTTTTTGATAATTTCATTTATTTTCTGAATTATGGAAAATATTTGTTAATTGTAAACTATATGCAAAAATTAGTTTGCAGTTTCCAATTGTATTGACAATCATTAAAATATTTTTTGATTTTTTGCATTAAAGTCTTTTAGTTTTAAAGAAATTTTAACTTTAATTTAACAAAAAAAAAACAAAGCTAGTATTAAGTAAATGCGTCTTCAGAGTAAGTGACAAAAAAAGATTGTTAAAAAAACTTGTTAAACAAAAACTAAAAAAAAATTTTCAATAAAAACTGTAAGGCTCCAGATTCTGTAAATTGATTCGAAAATAAATTTTGCTGGAATCTGTAAATCTTGTCTTATTTAAAAAGCCTTTTTCATGAAATTTTAAAAATTTCGATTTGTAAAAATGTGCAAATTCAAAATCCTAGGCGAATACAAAATTTCGAATCTTGACCAAAAATAACATTGTACAACAGCGATTTTGCAACAGAGTAAAAATTATATTGTTCTGAAATAAGCAACGCTCAGATAATTTCTGCTAAACCAAGTTACAGTCCAGATGTTGTCAATTCGTATTTCAACTTAAATTTTAAGTTGTCAGGAGCGGTCTTTCGGCCATAAATTAAGATATTAAAAGCGTTTTAGCTGTGCTGCCTAAGGAGATATTTGAATTTTTTCTTTGCTTTTCATGCTTTCCGAAGCCATCAAAAGGATGCAACGTGATGTTGCAACATGTTGCAAATGAAAATGAATGAGAAAGAAAAAGAGAAATGAAAAGATATAGAGAATTAATATTGGGAACGGATTGGTGGTTATATGAAATGTTAATCTTTTTATCTCCTTTGTCCGCAAAGCTGTAAGTCTTTAAGATATTGTATTTGTGCTCCAAAGACCCCTTCGAACCACCTCATCTTTTATGTGAAAATAAAAAACCAATCAAACATGCTGGACTATTGCTATGTTTAGCAAGACGTGGTCAAAAAAATCACCGCTCTGAAAAATACAATAACTATGCGGTTGCAGAAAAAATATCTAAATTTGTTGTACAGTGTAATTTAGAAAAATTTCATAAAACTATTTATAACTAAATATTAATAGTTTATAATTCCAGTTGATCAGAGTAATTCTAAATATGTTTTCATAAAAGTATTTAGAATTGGGCTGAATATTTATAAATATTAGGGTGGAGCGAATTCAACATATTTTTAGCAATGTCTTTTTAGATGTCTAACTTGAGGTTTAGGATCCTTTTACAGCAAAAAAATGGTCTTTTTCGCGGTATACAATGGTGGCAAAGAGAAGATTAGTTGACCGATAAATTAAAAGTGACCTTTAAAATTAAAGGCTTGTTGATAAAACGACCTTTATACAAGCACGAGTAGTCAAATTGTTTTTGGAGACTTAAAAAAAATATATTTGAAGTCGAAAATGTAGACTTGCGAAAAACTGTTAAAAGTCGGTGTGTCACCATATTAAACATTTACTTCGTCAACTTTAAACTTCACCTCGAGCTTACAAAGTTTTTTTTTCGCCCCGCCCTATTATTAGAATTATATTAAAATATTAATATTTTATAATTATATGGCATCGCTAAAACACACATACATACATATATACTTATACAATGTATTATGCACAAAATATTAAGCCCAGCGCATAATTATAAACCCACTAGTACATCGCTCTAGATTTTTTTGTGAAAAATATTAAAAATTAAAAGTAAATAATATAAATAAAATATATTTATATGAGTTTATAACCATGCTATTGGGCGTATAAGTATGTACATAAATATATAAATAGGATACATACACATGTATTATATATGCATTTATTGTAATATATATTTTATTTTATTTCAATGTATAAAATAAAGATCATTATTTTAGTAAAAAAAAAAATAAATAAAGCTGTATTTTATTTACTCAAAAGACGCTAAGCCGCTCTGACTCTAAGAAACCAATCAAATCACCAAGGGAACCCAATCGTCTTTCTTTCATTGCAACAGAATAAGGTAAAAGGGGAGGCTTACAACCCTATTGCGAGGGTCGATTTGCATTAGAGGAGACTATTTTCGATTGAAAGTGCACATTTTTAAAGTTAATTTTAATTAAAAAAAATTTTTTTTTAAATAATTTACTTTTTACCAATTTTATTAGCACTTCGCAAATCACATCGATAAGCCAACGACTGTAAAATTTCTGTAAAAAGTTGATCGATTAACTACTCACAGTCGTACACTAATCGATAGTTTCGTTACTCGCAATAGCTCGATTATCGCTAATCGCTTAGTAGTGGATTATCTATTCTTGTTCGACACTCACAATGGGGGGTTAATTCGTTCCTACGTCCAAATGCTCGCTCCTGATTCTGGCTCTTATTTACACAGCTATGATCTCTCACTCTGTGGTGGTTCAGACTTCGAACACTACCCTTCACTATGCTTGACACAAATGCCGTTGGCAATGCATTTCATGTAACCGCGATTCTAGCGAACATGACAATGCTGTCAAAAACAAACAATGCGCAATAGAGAATAAAATGCAAACCCGGAAGCGAACGAAACTTCGTGTAAAAAAGTGCTTATATTGTTTATTAATTTTTGTGGACTAGTATGTGTACAAAATTTGTGGTATTTTCTGTCTACACAAATATTTACAAAACACTTGCAATTTTTCGCGGTTACGCGACGTTACCAACTATTCTGGTGGTTACGAAATTGAGCTGCATCTTAAGCCGGCAGAATACCAAAAGGGTGTAAAAGTTTCCAAATTATTTATTTGGCGGTGAAACGAATGTTGTTGCCACACTAGAATTAGGGGCAGATAAATTTTAAAGTTTACTTGAGAAAATGGCCGTGAAAGGAGAAACCAAAAGAGCGGATTTACTATAAGCTCTAGTGGAAACTTTGGCGCAATTATTTGTAATTCATTGGTTGAATGATCACAAGCAATCTTTAGAGAATAGTCAGAATTAACACTCCATAACTCGATAGATTTTTAGGAAGGTTCCTTACAAAGAATTTTCAGCAAAACTTCCAAAAAAGCCTCTAAACAAAGTTAACTATTTAATCTTGTTTAACATCTGTTGCGAACCAAGCAGCATGCAGATAAAGAAACGTGCTTTTTCCTCGGTAAATTATTTATAAATTTCATTAAATATTCCACATCTGAATTAGTTGAACCACACACTTACCACATAGACATACATGTACTTAAAGATTATCGGTTTCAAAAAAAGGTCAAATTACCTGTGGAACCATGGCGATAATCTGAAGCCTAAACATACATGCCGGATCTTAGTTTACTTCTGGTTACTCCGAAATATTGCAGCATTTTAGCTAGTTACCCAGTTTTGAAAAAACATTATAGCACAATTCCAAAAATATCTTCAAATTAGGTGTTACTTTTTCACGCTCCACTGTACATATGAACGTAGAATGTTTTGGTGTGCAGTACTAATTGTATTCCTTATATTTTTATTTTATTACAACTTCTTTAATTTACCACACTAACAAGAACGATGTACACATGGATTTTTTTTTTTGTTTTTTTTTTTATTTTATTAATGATTTTTATGTATATATTAATTTAATGTTAATGCGAGAAACTTAATAGCTAAAAACATACAGACATTCATTTTATTCACATATTAATTTTTTTTTTTAGATTTTTGTAGTTTTACATACATATCAAGTTTCTATTTTCTTTGTTTGTTTTTTTCGAAAAATCTATTTTTTAGTTTTATAGATAAAGTTGTTGTGTTAAAAAATGCTTCTAAAAAGGTTTTTTATCAGTTTTTGTAGAGTTCTATTTTATTATAATTTTGTTTGTATTTTTTTTTGCTCGGCTTTTATGTTTCTATTACTAAACGCTTCGCATAATATTGTTTATTGATTTATGCAGTTGACACACATGTTCCACTGCATTTTGAGTTTGTTTTTGTTTTTCTCTTTACTGCGCTATAAATCTTTTGTTTATGCGTTTTTGATATATTTCTTTGTTGCTTTTGTTTTGTTTTTTTTTTTTTGTTAGTTTTTATTCATTTTCATAATACTGAAAATACGACTAGACATTTATATTTATATATATGTATGTATAATAATTATATCTATATTGTATGTATATGTAGTAATATATTATATGTATAAATATTTTTATTCTTTATTTTTTTTTCTATTTAATTTACTTATTTACCGGGTGGTTAGTGTTTTCACTTCATTTCTTTTCATTTACTTTATATTCACATTGAATGTTCGTTTTCACGAATGTTAATTTCATACTAATTTATTTCTCAGCAATTCATTGAATAACTTCATTTAAATTTTTTTTAAAACTTGCAAAATATGTGTCGATATTTTTTTCTTTGCGCTGTCATTTTAAGGTTTCAATGTCAAGAAAAATTGGAAAGTTTTCGCCGTAGATGGGAAATTTGGCCAGTGCAGAACTCGAAAAAAAGCTTCTTGTGGGACTTATGGTCTATCTTTCGAAAGCACAAAAAATAGCATAACCTCTAAAAAATTGTATCCCATTAAAATTGATATTTATGGAAGAGAAATAACTTGGCCCTCACGCCTAGTGAGGATGTTAGGATATTAGCCCCAAAACATCACCTTTACTTGTTATCTTTAAATGCGTAGAAGATCAAGAAACTCTTTACTCCTTTATGGTTTCTGAGTGCTTGCAGCTCTTTATGTAGGAAACTTGACTGGAAACCAATAGTGTTCTAAAAAACAAAATAGGACGTAATTATCAAATACAGGAAATCAGAGTTCTGCAATCAAATTAGATTCCAATGTGAGTTGAATTTGTATTTGTTTTCCAATAACTTGCTGGATTTGAGAACTACCCAGTTATCGAATAAAGCAATAAAAACTTCTCTAACCTCAGGGACTGGGTTTGTTGAAAAGGAGACATTCCGCACTAGTTCTGAGTGCAGTGTTCTGTCAAGCTTGCTACTTCTAAATCTGCAATCTTCAACCAAATTTGAAAATGAGTGCAAAACTTCTCTAGAGTTCAACAAACAGTTTGAAAAAAGATCTAGAAATTTCTGCATCCTTATTAAATTTTTGGAAACTTTTCGTTAATTTTTCGACATTTTTTTTCTTCAACTTGTTTAAGCTGAAAATCCCAAATCTTTAAATTTTTGTCGAACAAATGCTTCAAAGTTTTTAGCGCTTTTTTTTGATTCCAACACACATTTGCTTTTTTTTTATAAAATTATGAAAAACTTCAAAATTAATATGGCTTAAATTTATGTATATTCATCTACAGTTATTGTTATTATATAAATATTGCTAATATTCTTTCGCTGTTGGATATATCAATACGTAGTATATAAATATAAAAAAGTTTTAGTAAAGTAAGAAAATAAATTCAGTAAAACTATTTTTTATTAACTAAATGTTAAATAACTTAAAATAATGAAAGCCGTATGAACGAATGCAGTTTGAAATTAATAATTTAGTGACCTGTGACATAATTGCATTTAAATTCAATATATACAATTAAAAAAAAAAGTTTAAAAAAAACGATAATTAAAAAAAAATCATAAAAAATAAAAGTGCATGAAGTTATATGGAAAAGTAATTCTTCCATAAAATTTTTTGAAAGACTTAAAGCTTATGGCCAAATTTTAGAGCTGCAGTTTTTAATCTTACATAATTTCAGGCGCTGCAAAAACAGACAGGCTGGGGTTACACAAACACAAGTTTTCTATAACTCCAGACTATTCTTCTAATATCAAGTTCCCTTTGGCTCAACCCCGTTGAAATTGCTAGTATTCTTGGACTACCGTTAGAAGAATTTTATGACGGTTTTCGGAACTATCGTTCCCATTAGACACGTCTACCATAGCCAAATGATTCTCATATTGACTTGCTATTTATGGCATCCAAGTATTGGGCAATTGTTGTAGTAGAAGGTATACAAGCGATGCATCTAGTTGGGATCAGCGAAGCCCTCCACCCGTTCTTAATTAAGAAATAATTTTTTTTTTTTAATGAAATGCACGCGAGGTCTGCATTAGAACAGCAGAAACAAAATCAATAACTCTTAGGATTTTTACCCGGCTGTCTGCCTGTATTTATGTTTGTATGCGCATCACTTAAAAACCTCTGCGTTAAATGGATTGTTTCTATAAACGTTGCCTTGCTGGGAGTCTACGTTGAAACATACGATACATTTTGCTGTATATAAAATTTTCACTTGAATGCGCTCATCAAGTAAAAAATTATTTTGTTTAATGACAAAATATAATTAAATATACACTGTATAAATTCCCTATTATGTATTTGAGATTTTGGCATGCTTAATGTTTCTTAAGTTTTTTCATCTCATCCAAAGTAAAAAATGAAAATTTATAAATTAATATAATTAAAAAAAAAAAATTGCAAATAACCGAATATTCTTTTACAATTAAGTTTTTTATATACATTATAAATGCAAAAAATTAACTTAATACTTCATTTTTGTATTGTAAAATAAATTCTTTTGTATAAAATAAAAAAGAAAAATATTTGTTAGAAAATAAAGTTCTATGCAACATTTTTTTTCATAACAAATTTTTCCACGCAAAATATTTTTTTTTTTTGGAAATTTACAACAATTCTGTTTGAAATCAAAAAAATAAAAAAAATTTAAACTTTAGTGTATTTATACTTTTGCTTATTTAAATAATTTATAAAAGGTTACAGCAATGCTGTTTGAATGCAGCGTTTTCTTTATAAAAAATAAAAACTAAAATATATTTAAGTGCATTTATACTTTTACTTATTTAATAGCATAATTAAGTATTTTAAAATTTTCTTTCCTTCTTTCTTTCTTAAAAGTGCGCCCTCAACATTCAATCAACTGACAAACAAACAATTATGCTAAGCTTATAACAACAATATACGTTTAATTTATCAAAAAAAAAATTTTTTTTTTTTTTAATTTCTTTTTTTGCATTAAAATTAGAAGAAATGCCAACATAGTGTACAATATGATATAAACTAGAAATATTAAATTATATATACATACATTAGTCGTTTATTTTAATTTAACTTATACTTTCATTTAAGTTTTCTACTTTGTTTTATTTCTTTTCTTTCTTTCCTTCGCGCTTTTTATCTTTTTTAATTAATTTTCATCTTTCTTCGTACTTTCTTCCTTCTTACTTTTTACTTTTCTTTCATGTATCGTGCTTTTTCTTTCTTACATCGTCCTCTTTCCTTCTCCTTTCTACATTTTTTCTTGTTTCTTTTTTTTTTTTCTTCTTTTTGTAATCGATCCATTATTCAATCTGGCTTTAATTTGTGCTTCTGCAGCTTCTTCACATTTCATCTAGTACTTCTTTGTTTTCATAACGATTTTTTATTTCCTTCATTTTGTATATAATCATCATTTTATACACACATTAGGGCGGAACGCAATGAAACACAAAGATATTGGCCTTAGCTTGTAGAGGATATAGATAGCGTATGAAGAATAAACCAGATCTGTTAAATTTAATTAGTAATAAGTAATCAATTGATTAGACGGTAATTGGTAATGATTACTTTAATTCTTTTTCAAGAAAAGGCAAATATTAATTGATTACGATTAGAAAAAATCAAAAAATAATCATGAATACGGGGGAGATTTTTATTCATGTATGGTTTCCGCTTGGCCTATACAAAAACAAACAATATGACAACAGTGTAGCAAAATCAAAAGTTTTCGATTCGTTTTGTGTGCCATCTTTAGTGACAATTTCTAATATACGTCAAAGGTTTTGTTTTCATTTAAACTGCATTTGGTAAATTTCTTTTTTTTAATATTTTTTTAGGGTCAAAAATATGCCTCTTTGGTCTTTGAGTGCCCACCGAAAATTATAGTTAGCTCCAAACAAATTTATACCATTTTAAGCTCTGAACACAAAAATTTAAATATTTTTCCTATCAAACTATTTGGCTTTTACAGTCTTCGCATGTACACATCAAAGCAGATAAGGGTAATTTTTTCCCATGTACGGCCAAACCAATCTTTTCGGAATTCACTGCCAAATTCCGGATAAATCGATTGAATTTGCTAGTGATCTATTACATTTCCCCCGTCAGCAGTTCCGTCGGAATAGCTTATAGATCCTCATATTGCAGAACGCAAAGGATGGTTGTGAATTTATCCACATGAGGGTATAAAAATGGCCATAATGGTCGCTCCCAGCTTGTGTAAATATCTAGGAAAAACTGGATAAGCTGCACGACAAACTTTCTCTTCTGGAAAAATTAAGAACCTTGGCAATTTTCAATTGCTCATTAAGAGCAGTTTGGAAACATGACACTTTCCTAATTAATAAAATTGGATCTCCAGGAACTCCATCAGAAGCGGTTTGGAATATAGAGAATTAAGTCTTAACATATAGGAACGTTTTCTCAATTAAAGTTTAAGAATTATTGCCCTATAAATAAAACTTTTGTTCACAAAAATGTTGTTATCGGACAGCTAAGTCAAAATGTCGACATAACGAAACACTGAAGATGGCAGAACGCGAAAATCAGTTTATCACAAAATCAAATTTCTCAAGGGATGACGAAAAATCTTTTTAATATACATCAACAAGTATACATATGAATTGGAAATTGGATAAAAGAAAACAGTATACTTTCTTAGGGAGAGACCTAATCAAGAAAAGCTGGAGCAATATTTTCAGAAAAAAGGATATTCCTCCCATTGTGAGTGTCAAATGAGAATAAATATTCAACTACTAAGCGATTAGCTATCATCGAACCATTGCGAGTATCGACCCTTCTAACGAAAAACGTTATCCATTGTTCGAGAAGTTTTCTTCGGGCGCACAATGGAGTAACGGTCAACTGGGTGTGGCACCTCCCAAACAAAAGATTTTTTATGCTGCATATCTTTGGCAGTATTCATCATGCAATACCGAAACAGGAGGGTGAAACCTACGAGTATAAGCTAGTAAGCTAGAAATTCAACTTCCAAGCTAAGCACTTATCTTTTTCGCTCCACCCTAATATGTGTTATATATTCATTTATTCATTTTACATTTATATATGTATAAGATATTAAAACTACATCAACTATCGACACGCACATATACAATACAAGAATTTTACCAATATTTTTAGATTTAGTTTTTACTACATTTTTTCATAATTTTGTTAATTTTTTATATGATTAAGCAATTTTTTTTATGTCCTGACTTTTATTTTTTGTTAATTTTTTTTAAGTTTTTTTTATTCTAATTTTAAGTATAAATTGAAAAAGTTATTTTCTTATGTGTACGTACACCTCTATTTTATTTTATTTATTTATTCTTAATTTTTATTTTTTTTTATAATTTTTGTTTTTTTCTTCTAGATTAACGCTGCTCGCAATTACGCTAATCATATTTAATAAATTATTTTTATATATATAATTTTTAGCAGATTTAGGTACATTTAAAAAAGATTATTACAAGTAATTGTTAGAAACGTTAATATATATTTATTCGTCTAGCTGATTATAGCATTTCCACTATACATACATACAAAGGTATGTATATTTCATATTTCACTTCGCATTTTATTTATTAGGGTGGTGCGGAAAAAAATTTTCATAGAAAGAAAGCTTAAAAGAAATTTAAAAAAAAAGGTTTTAAAAATTTTCGAAGTTCAATATCATTTTAGAAAATTTTTCAAAAACGAAGACGGAAATCTGCATGAAAATTACTGTATGGGTGGCATAAAAAAGCTGGAAAAAAATTCGTTAAATGAAAAATAATAATTTAATGAAATTAAAAAAGTTGCTTGTTCATTTTCGAATATGTTGAGAAAACAAAAAAAATTTTTTTCCACAATTATTTATTAAAATTTTTTTTCCAATTTTTCTACTTTTTTTATATTTTATTTATTAATTTATTTGAAATGAATTTAAATTTTTTTGTTCATGCAATTTTTTAAAATAAATTTTTTTTTTTCAAGTTTCTTTTTTAACACGAAAACTCCTTTACCAAGCTAAGAAAATGTCTATTATTTTTATTTCGCTCCACCCTCCACCATGCCTTGTTTACTTTGTTCATTTAAAGTTTTATAACTCCTTTTATCTGTTATGTATATATAATACTTTGCCACTCCCACACAATTTTTATATATTTTTTTCTTTTTTTTCACGTTAAGTAGAAATAGAAGACATTTATAAAATACCAAATACAATACAAATATGCGCTCAGTTTTCGCTTAAACAGTGTATAGTTTGAAAATAAATACAAACATTTCAGTATTTTTAGTACATAAGTACTAAACATTTGCTTTAGAGTTGTATAGTTTTAGTACCACTATTAAATACATTTAGAGCTGTGTGTATAAAATATATTGTAAAAAAGGGAAATGTTAAAAGCATAGACATATACCTCAGTGGTGCACTTTGCAGCTAACTAGTAAAAAGGACTTAAATTCTTTTCAGTGTAATTTAAAAAAAATTTCGTTGGTTTCAGGGGAGAACATTTTGGCGCCCAACGTGAAGTGGATATTTATGCTTAAAACTAAGAAATATTTCTATACCTTAGTTTGTATTTTTTGTTGGCTTATTTGTTTCTTTTTTTTTTACCCGGCCTAGATTGTGATATTCAAAGTTATCGCTTCATACATTTTATCACATAATTTCAGTTTATAATATTAATGATGTTCTTTGTTACTTTTCAAGCTTTTCATCGTTCCAATATGAAATAAAAATTCCAGAACGTTTCGCTTGCCTTGAAATGAAAAAGTCCCCTCATTGAAATGCAGTGACAAGTTCAAAAGACATATGATGCAATGTTAATAAACGTAACGCTTACAAAAATTCTAAAAAAGCTCAAAAACGTTTATAACCAGATTCTAAGAAAAGCACAAAAGCTTCAATATATGAACCAAAAAAATTGAGAAAAATTTTTTCCTTGAAGCTTTATTTAATCAAAAGCTTTCCCTCTATGTCAATAAAAAAAGCTTCAAACTTTTTAAGCATTTTAAGTAATTTGAACTGATTATTTGCTCTATTCCTTATTATCGGCTCAGAACTGAAAATAAAATCCCGCGAAAAGGGGAGAATCCCAAAAGGCATGATATACAGTGTTTTGCATCAGAAAACCCATAGCGCTTACAAAGTACTGAATTTTTATGAACAAGTTTAAAAACTTTTATGTTAAATAATGTGACGCTAACACATGAAGCACTTTCAAAATATAACCATATAAAGCAATGTTGCTGTGAAGCTTTCAATAATCAAAATATTCGCTATCGGCTTTTATGACTCGAAACTAAAAAGAAAAGCGGCGAAAGCTTTCATCATTCCGAAATGAAAGTTTTAACTTAATCTTAAACGAACTTTTTAGAAAGCTTCGGTGCCGTTGAAATAAAAGAAAGAAATTTATACACTGAAAAAGGGGAACGCTCGAAATGATGATAAACAGTGCTGCCATTTGACAAAGCATAGCTCCGACATAATTCAGCCTTTTTCTGTAAAAGTTCAAAAGCTTAAATAACAAATGTAGTAATAAAATAAAAAAATGTAAATAAGACATGTTAAAAGTTTACGAATCGCAAACAATTTTGCTGTTATCAATAGCTTTGCTGCATGAAAAAGTTTTTCATGAAAAAAGTTACAAAGCCCTAAAAGCTCCGAAATTTTCAAGAGCAGAAAAAAGAAGAAAAGCTCTTCAGGGAATGTTTTCGGTATTCAAAAGCAGCTAGTATTGAAACGTGTAGAATAGTCAAAAATCACTTTAAGAATGCCGAAAGCTTTCAAATTTATTACGCTCAGAGTGCTTTTAAAGAGGCATTCGATTTTTTGTTCAAATCTATGAATTGCTCTGGCGCTGCTTATGCCAAAAGCATAGAGCTTTAGCTCTATACTTAGCTTCTTATTGGGCCGAGTATATCAAAATAATGCTTTAGATATGTTAAATAGACATTTTGTTAAGTAATTCTTAACTTATTCATAGTAAAATTCAATAATATACAATTTTTAAAAGTTTTGTTCTGTTAATTAATACATAATGATGGTCCAAACAGACAAATGAGTGTGTTGTTTCTTTATTTCTTAAATGTTTAATTATAAATATTTATGCGTTAAATATTACAGCTTTAGTTTCAAGAGATTTTTTTGTACAGTAAAACCTAGATATATACGAATATGTGTAAAATAAAAATAGGTCCAAATGAAAACAAAGAGCTTAAGTAAAAACATAATTGAAGTTTTGTTGTTGTTTTTTCTTTATAAAGTAAATTTAACGAATAATTCGTATCTTTGGTTTAGATGTGAACAATACATAGTTTATGCGCCGAGGGGAAAGAATTTTTTAGCTAAAATACCAAACCATATGTGTTGTCCAATATTTGAGAAAGTGAGTCTCAATTTAGTTTGCAGAATGAATTTTTTTTAATTCGAAAAAACCGGTTGACTTTGTAATCCTAGAGCAGTGTTACAATTTTAGTGTATCGCTAACACTAAACAAACCAAAATTTTAAATAAATGTTGCATACTTTTAGGCGCACTTAATATTTTTTTTTAGCGGCTCGTCGTTAGTGTTTAGGCGACAATCCTCAATTAAATTTTTCTTCGCATTCGAATTGGGGAAATTTCACAAATCACTTTTTTTAAATGCGCATTTTTTTGCATCTCACAAAATGAGGCAACTTTCAATAAAAAAAAATGTATCAAAGCCGGAAAAAATATGATAATTTTCGACTTTGGTGGCATTATTGGAAAAAAATGTGTATGTATGTATATAAAAAAAAGTAGTTACAAAAAAATACACATACATATATATGGGTCTTTCGATGCCAAATCGTCATAAAGTTGGAAACGACCTCTTTCGATTTGAATGAAATTTGGTGGGGAGTTTCGTTTTATCACTAAACGAAGTTCTCCTAATAAAAACTAAAACTTTTAATTTGCTTACAGCAGCAATCGAATCTATTAACATTTTTTTTTAACGTTATGCAAATTCAAAATTTGAATTTTTTTCAATATGTCGGAAACTACTGTATTTAAAAAAAAATAAACTTTGGCACTTCCAAAGAGGGGTACAAGAGGTAAAAAAAAAATAAAATAGATAATAAAAAAGAAACAAAAAGTAAAATTTTGAATTTGGATAGCTTTTGAAAAAAAAAATTTGTATTTGCCAAAACTTCGTTTCATGATAAAGGGAAACTCCACATAAAATTTTATTCAAATCAGAAGGGCGATTCCAACTATAATGGAGAGACCCATATAGTAATGCTCATCGCGGAAATTTGAAAAATTGCTCCTCTAGGTGGATTCGTATAAAGAGGTTTTTGCAAAGTAAAGAGCGCAAGGCTGTTAATAACTATCAGCAACATTTCTATAAATGTGATCACAAAACTCGTAAATTTTTTAGACACCGCTCCTTGCACTTTGTTTCAAATTATAATTGTAATTTCCGAAAAACAAATGTTTGCAAATTTTTGATTTTTGATTTTTTAACTTTTTTGTTTAAATTAAACAATAAAGAGTGTCATATGTGCTGGTGTTTCCATTAATTGATCCATTTGACATATAATGACCCATACAAGGCTTCCCATAGTAAAAAAATATATTTAGTTAGTGAAATATAATTGCTTTGCTCTTATTTAAACCTATGTTTATACTTATGTATGTATTATAGCTTAACTTAATGTTTAAAGTAAGGTTTAGAAAATGAATCGAGTGAATTGAGTTTGTGTTCGCTTATGCTGCGCATGCGCAAATGCTTTTTCCTTTTACCTTCTCTTTCACGAAATATATATATTTTTAGTATTGAGAGTTAAACTGGTTAGTGTTGTTGCTAAATTATTGCGGTGAAAAATTGTTGAAAAGAATTTTGGGGGAAAAAAATTGTTTATTTAAACTCAAAAAAATGTATTTAAATTTTCAAAAAAAAAACTTGGACCTTTCAAGTATTTTCCTGTTTAATTTACATTTGTTTTCTTAGTTTTTGATTATTATTTAAAGGTATTTTTCAAAACCACAGTTTTTTTTTGAAATGAAAAAAGTTTAAAATTAAAAACTTTATTTCGTTATAACATAACGCAATGAAAGCCTTCTTTTAAGATTTAAAAAAAAAATTGGCAGGTTTGAAAATAAAAAAAAGAAACGAAATAAAAAGATTTTTGTTAAGAATTTAAAAAAATTTTGTGCTTTGAAAGAACATAAAATTTTATGAGATGAAAAGCACTGAATAAATTTTTTTAAGAATTCAAAACAAATGTTGACGGTTTTAAAAACTAAACAAAAAATGGAGTTTCGTTATATATTAAAACAGTGCGAAAAGATTTTTTTTAGAATTTAAAAAAATGTTGGCGGTTTCGAAAATTTGAAGCTGAATTTTTTTAAAGAATTTTAAGAATTCAAAAAAAATTTTGGCGGTTTTGAAAACTAAAAAAAAGAATTTTGATATAACACAAAACGCACTGGAATTTTTTAAGATTTCAGAATAAAACAAAATGTTGAAGGTTTCAAAATTTTAAAAAAAATTTATTTTATTATAATTTAAAACGCACTGGAATTTTTTAAGATTTCAGAATAAAAAAAAATTTTGAAGGTTTCAAAATTTCAAAAAAATTTATTTTATTATAATTTAAAACGCACTGAAATTTTTTTTTTTCAAGAATTTAAAAAATATTATGGCGGAATTGAAAATTAAATAAAAGGTGTTTTGTTATAGCATAAAACGCACTGAAAATTTTTTTCTAAGAATTTCAGGATAAAAAAAAAAAGTTTTGGAGGTTTGAAAAATTCAAAAAAAAGAAAGGAATTTCGTATAATGCACTGAACAGATTTTTTTAAGAATTCAAAAAAAGATGTTGGCGGTTTTGAAAACTAAAAAAATTAAATTTCGTTATAACATAAAACGCATTGAAAATAATTTTTTTAAATTAAAAAACACATCTGGCAGTTTTGAAAAAAATTTTAAATTGGTTTAGTATCAGGTCATAATTAAAAAAACAAACAATTTCAAATCTATGTAACATTAAAATTTTTTTATGTTAAGTACTAGATGAAAAGGTTTTTTTCAACTCCACCGTGTTTTGATACCTCGAAAATTTTTTTAAATTTTTTTCAAAATAAGAAGTTTGAAATCTATAGCTTTGAAAAAATTCAAAATTTTTAAAAAAGTATGTTCGTATAACAAAAAAAAAGATTTATTTTTAAAGCACTTCGAAAAATTGTGTGGCAGTTTTGAAAAAAAAAAAAATTTTTCTTGTTTCAGATCATAATTTTCCAAATTTAAATTTTTTAACAAATTTTAAAAAGTTCAGTTTGGTTTTCAGTTAGTATTAGATGAAAGTGCGGTTTAATACTATAGAGTTTTTTCGAAATATTAACGCAGTTTATTTTCCAAATTAAATCTTAACAAAAACAGTTTGAGAATCAATGGGCTTAAAAAATTTAAGGAAGTCAAAATGGAAAAACTAAGCTTTTTATTACATAAAACGCATTCAAAATTTCAATGAGACTTTTTGGCAAAAAATTCGAAATATGTAATAGCATAACATTTTTTAGTTTTAGTTTTGTAGTTCTCAAAAAAAATCAAGTATCAAATCCAAAATATTCAAATTTTTTTTTAAGTTCAAATAGACTTAGGCAGGCATTTTTTCGAGACAATGAAACCTTTTTTTTATAAATTGAGAGCCGTAGAATTTGAAAAAAGAGTTTAAACCAAAGTTTTCATGAAATCAAATTTTGTAAGAAAAATTTTAAAACAAAAAAATCTAAAATACGCCATTTAGTTTTTAAAACAATTTTTGTTATAACATGAAGCGACCTACAAGACTACTAAGACAAGTTTAAATAACTTCATTTTTACTTTACACTTTTACACTATCGAACATGTAATGGGAAAGTGAGTTTGGACGATTTTTCAATGGAATGCTATGCTAAATTTTGAATAGTTTTTAACTACGCTTTAACAATTTTGCTTGCTTTTTTATACTAATTTTTCTACATTTACTGGCTAATGGATTCATATACACTGTGGCATATCTTCGAAAACGCATGTCTGGTTGTAAGTGTGAGTGACTGTTTCTTTGCAGCTTTTGCGCAACATTTTTCTAAACTATTTGCTTTTCTAATTTTAATATATTTTGTAGCTCTAAATGTCTAAAATACAATACGAATTTCTTATTCATTGCTTATTCTAATTCATTCGCAACAACTCTCTAGTACATGAACAGATTATTTATTGTTTTTGCAATTTTTTTCGATTATTCACAAATTTGGAAATTCGTAACTTTTGTTTTGGCATGCAAATACTGTAATATACGATTTAGTAGAAGATTTTAAACTATTTTTTAAAGCTATAACGGCATGCGGGATGCATCAAATGTTAATTTGAAAAGTAGAAAAATTCAAAAAGATAATTTACAATACAAACTAATAAAATATTTTTTTATGACACCAAAAATATGATTCATTTTGGCACATTTCCCCTGTTGGTTTCTTACTGATTTCACATTGCATATTTTTAGGCTGATTTTTGTCTTTTAAAGTAAAAATGAGCGAAAGTGCGCGTTAGGAAAAATATTTAATAAGATAATGAGGCCGACGTGACATAGTAAGTAGTGGTGGCATAATATGCTAGAGGTTTTTAGTTCGAAAGCCACTGGAGACGATATTTCTCAGTACTCCAAAAACTCGAACCCAATTTACTACAGTAAAAGAGTGTCATCTTCCTACTGCATATTTTTAGGCGTTTTGCGTTAGTTGATTGAATGGATATTTAGAAAGCCATCTTAAATGGAGCTAAAATCCTAAATCGTTGATTATCATAATGCTTCAAATTGAAAGTAACCCAACATAAATTGAAGAATATGAAGACAGATTCGTGGATACGAATTTTTTGTTGTTTGTAAATCATTGGCTTTTGGCTGATAATTCGTTATAACTAAATGGTTTCTATTTTGTTTTACTTTTTTGTAAAGGCCAGCATACTCCACGAATACTTTCAAAAATGTTTCCATAGTGGCAGCCCTTAGCTGGGATATGAGTCCGCTTCCTCAAGGCGTTTACAACAGTACTGTTGCTCTAGCTAATATTACAATCTAGTTACAGTACAGATGTAGTATGATTTATACATAACTCTCATGAAACTACTGTTCAAAAACGCAAAAGAGTTGAAACAAATTTAAAAAGAAAAAAAATTTATTTCCGTATTCAGCCAAAAAAAATTAATTAATACACAATTTTAATGTATGCATTCATTTGGCAACAACAACCTGGTTTAATTATTACACAATAGACATCGATCAATGTGATTCTTAAATTTTGTTTCCAAAGAACATAGTTATTTTTCTTGTTACACAGAGCATTTTACGCACAACACAACCACGACAAGTGAGTAATCAACTTCCCTGCAAACCGTAACTTCGGCGATAACTAAATATTAAGGAGTATAAGTTTTCTCATGTTAATTTTAAAATTTCTTTTCACTATAAGCACAAATTTTGTTCATAAAATATGTTCTAACCGGACAGAGAAATCTTAAAGTTTTCAAAAGAATCAAACAAATTTCAGTTATTTCTTTTGAAAATCTTTCAGATAATTCATCATAGAATAATGCTAGAATCTCTTTCGGAGTTCGTTGCAACCATTTCATATGATTTTCATTGACTACCTTAAAGATTTCGTCAGGATTTCGGAAGCTTTGGTTTGTAGGGTTAGTATTTTGAAAATAAAAACAAGAAGTTAGAAAATATATGTATGTTTATAAAAATGAAAAACTTTGATGCAATAATTAATATACACATTTAAATTAGAACAAGTTAGATAATCTCGTTAATTACTTAACAGCTATATCAAATATACTCGTATATTATTTCTACGTACGTTATGATTAAATATAATTATTATTATACTATAAAATTAAAATCATTTGTGCTAAAGCAAAAAAAAAAAAGGAAACAAAAGAGAGAATTTGTTTTAGACATTGTGTTTGTGTTTGTATTGAAGTGTCCAGTAATGGCGGGTCGACAACAGTCTACGTATTGCAACTGTTTCAAGGTCGATCAGTCAAAATCGCGCTAACGAGCAATTATGTACATAAAACAATACTACTCATTTACTACATAGTACATATACTATAAGTACATATGTAATATTATATAACTATTGATTGCATTGTCTATGTACTGAGCGCGTATACTCAAAATTTTGACTTTCTTACTTAGGTGACATAATTATTTAGTGTATAAACATACATACTACATATGTTAACTCTATAAAATAACAATATTTTTTTGTTTCATTTGTTCAATCCATTGAGTTTTAAAGGAGTTTGTGTTCTTAATGTGTTTCTACCTTAATGTCGTTTAACAAGACAGACAAAAAATACTTGCTAATATTGGCATTTGTTGTTTGGTATATGCAACGCTTCAATCACCAATCGTTTACGTTGGTCATATCCATACTTCCTTATATATAATATAATAATTTTCAATGCAACAATTTTCCATTATATTGATTTTCCTTGTACCCAAGTTATTATTCAGCAACTACTGCTCATAGCACTATATGTGTTGGCTTTGCTACTATTGTTGCTCAATCATAAATGAAATTCGCTGAATCACAAAGTGCATCGCTATCATCCCCAAATTTTCCATTCATTGTATAACTTGAACCAGCACCGTATACCCATTCCTTTTTTATGAAATCACCATCGGTTGTAGACGATGATGTTTGATGTAGAGGACCCAATGAACTATGATCTAGACGAAAATCATCATCATCATCGGGATACAATTGCACTGGTATAGTATCGGGTATGGAATGCGGATCAAAAAGATTTCCATATGGGGGCAGGGAATTATTCAAATCGACATGATGATCTACTAACTCGCTATCAAAATTCGAAATACGAAATTTTGAGCTTGGCGGTGAGTGTGGCGAATGTGTGGCGGCAGAATCTTCAAACATTACTTCTTCTTTAATGAGCATTTCGTTTGAATTATCACCCGAACCTGAAGAGTACAAATTCGGTTCGACTTTGATCATAGCCGTTGTGGCCAAGGACGGGGAAGATTTTTCATCATCATCATCATCATCAAAATTATTATGTTGACCATTAACACGCATCGCATGACGATGCGCCGAATCGACATAATCTTCTAACTCATCATCGTCATCATCATCCAAATGCGTCGGATGTCGACGCCGGTGGTTATTGTGGTGATTTCGGTGGTTATTATTGCGCTGTAACGCACGGTGGAGACTAGTCGATGATGAAGAAGAAGAATTAAATTGCGATTGATGATTGCGTGTACTACGAATTGTTGAAGTGCCAATGGCAGCGGATGCAAGCGAAAGGGGAGCACCAGATTTAGAAACAACCACTGACGAGGAACATGATGTCGATGAAGATGATGGCGATGGTGAGGGTGAAGTTCCTGTAATAGATGTGAGAAAATGTTAATACAAGTTTAAACAAATTAGTTTCAACAATAGCACTGTGCAATATTGCTTTGAGTACGAATAATTACTACTCAAGAAGAAATATTTAAATTCACGAATGTCTTCACATTGTACCGAACGAAGAAATTCTTTAAAAATTTTTAATTGAAATCATATCGGGTTTATTTTTTTATACTCAGTTGGAAAATTTTCTCTCACAAAAGTGTTATTGCACTGTGCAGCTATATACAGATTAAGGCATAAGAACCATATTTCGTGTCTAACTCACCTGTTTGTTGCATAACGCTCGCCAATGCGGTGGAGAGCATACCGGCACCACCTGTCGAATGTATTATTGGCGTTTTACGCAGCAATTGTTGTTGTAATGTATTGCTTCCGCTGCTGCTCTGTATTACATGAGTCTGATGTTGCGATTGTGGTGCTTGTTGCGATTGTGTCAAGACACCACCAGCAACATTTTGATCATTCTGCATATAATTCTTGATTACAATTGTACGAGTGGGTGTTACCATTAGCGATTGTTGCTGTTGTTGCTGTTGCAATTGTTGTTTAAGTTCATGCGATGCATTGGACGATTCATTTGATGAATCCTCAATAGTGTTATGTACGGCATTTGTCAATGAAGCAGTGGATACTATGCGACTACTATTGTTAGCGTCAATAACGCCATTGTCAATATCTTGTAGATTATCGCTCATTCCTGAATTTTCATCGTCCATATCGTCAAGTAATTGCTTTTGTAAATGACGTTGCATACCACTAGTACTGGGTCCATCATCATTTTGAGGTTCTAATTTGACAATTGTAGCAGCCGTTGATGATGATGGTGAACTGTTGTTGGTAGTTGGTGGATGCTTTTCATATTTTGTTGTAGTTGTAACTTGTGAATTCTGATCACGCTGATGCACTTGCATGTGCGTTTGTAAGGAAGATTGTGTATGTAATTTCTTTTTGCATACTTTACATTCGAAAGGAAAATCGCCAGTATGGGTACGTGCGTGTATCTTCAAATTGTAACGTTGACCAAAACCTTTGCCGCATACATCACATCTGAAAATGGAAATAAAGATTTTTGTTTTACAATATCATACAAGAAGAATGCGGGTTCTCTCTATCTCTATGGCGCGATATACAACAGGTATATCATCATAAACCTCCTAAGAGATTTTTGCGCCAAGCTTCTCTTCCAATTTTTGGTGTGCCGATTTAAATTTTCCCTACAAATTGGTGGGACCTACAGTTTTTGCCGAGTCCGAACGGCATCTACAAAGGAGACGAATTTTTGCTGAGAAGCCTGTCATGGCAGAAATACACTCGGAGAGTTTGCCAAACCACTGCCGAGGGGCGACCCCGTTTTGAAAAACTTTTTTCAAATCACTTTTGATGTTACCTGTACCAGGGCTCGAACCATGGACCTTCGGTGTGGTAGGCCGGCAACACTACCTTCACACCACGGCGGCCGCCGTTAGGGGTTAGAATATTTACGAGGTAGGCATGACTGCCGTCAGAGGCGACTAAAATCCTCAAATCGTAATGACGTGCAACTTATCATTACCAACCTTCTTCCTTACGGAAGGAAGGTTGGAAGTTTTCACTGGTCATACCAAAATGCTCCCGCGACAGTCGGACATGTACCGCAAAGGAGTACCTTCGGGGAAAACCACAAACAACCTGTCATTGTAATAACAAAAATAGTTCCCACTAAACGCCCAGTCTCAAAAGGGTTGTACCAAGTGTAACGAGTTTGAGTATATGAGTTGGTTTAATGGGCCGGACCGTTTTTGTTGGCTTTCGAAGTTTAATCTAGTCAGGTAAGAAGTAAGTCTGTTCCATCTTCCAAAAACAAAAGAGGAAGTACAGAAATTAATTATTTGAGGCAGCGTATCAACCTCAATATGAGGCTTGATATAATATACTTGTAATTTTGAATTCGCAAAGGAAGTTTACTGCAAAAGATGTGCTCATGGAATCCGGGGAGTTGTTAAATTATGTGTTAATCTCACCTACCTAGGTGAATTCTGTTCCTAATAAAATATAAAGAACCATTTTTCTTACGGGGAGCGGGATTGGCGGGTCGGTACCGACAACGCCAGCTGATTTAGTTTCTAGTTGATGCCCTGGAGAATGAGTCTGACTCATGACTTGTATGATGATGTTAAGGAAATCGAATACGATCTTTCCTTACCTTAAATATCGGGACAAGAATTGCGCCGCCAATATACTACATATGTATATGTAAAAAAAAATTTTAGTTTTCTTCATTTTTATAATACTTACTTGTGCAACTTCACGCCCGAATGGAGTTTAGAATGGCCACGCAGTGACGCCAAAGCGCTGAACACTTTTCCGCATATTTCGCATGTTAAATTCACATTCTCGTTGTGTATCTTTTTGTGTACTTTAAAATATTCGAAACTCATAAATTCCTTATGACAGACGTCGCATTTATATTTGTGCCGTTCGGACTGTTGCCCGGTATGTACTCGCATGTGTTTGATAAAATTTGGTCGAAAGCGTACAACGCGCCCACATATTTGACATTCATAGGGTTTACAACGCAAACAATGTTTTTCATAATTTTTGAGCGATTTCAATACCATATTGCATATAGCACATTTCATATTATTAGCATGACCTGAACGATGTATATCAAACAATTCTTTGGACTCGAACTCTTCCACGCACTCATTACATTGATAAGTTGTTTGCGGATTATTGTTAGTTGTGGTGGTAGATGCATTAGCCTTCCCGCTACCATGCGCCGTAGACGAGGACGTCGGCAACGATGCTGCCGCATGGGAAGCATTACTTTTAGCTACTGACATTGCTGGTGTATTTTGTGTTACCACTGTGGAAGACGCAACGTGCACAGAAGATGCTGGCGTTGAGCATGACGTTATTGTTGGAGATGATTTTTGTTGGTTTGTGGTGACTGCTGTTAACGCTGGCATTACAGCTGGCTGTGTTTGTGTTGTGGCAGCAATGGTTAAATCTGTGTTGCCGGTATTGGCGGCTGCTATTGTGGGTGTTGTTGTCACCACGGTCATTGGTGTACCTGTATTGGATACAGGTGTAGCTTGTAGTATCAACTGGGTAGGACCATTGCCGCCAACGCCTTGTTGCACCAAATTCAAAACAGTCATTGGACTGCGATTTATCACCGCTGGCATACGTACAAATGTAGCACCAGTCATATTACCCATAGCATTACTTATATAAACGGGACGACGTTGTAATTGTGCTAGCGCCTCCGAAACAGGCACAGTTATTGTGCGTCCGCTTGTTGTAGTGCCAACAATTGAGCCGGCCGGCAAAACAATTTGTTGTGTTTGGCCGCCGCCCCCACCAGTTAAATGCGCAGTATGATGTGCTGTTATTGTTGGTGTACTAATATAGTTTATACCACTTGTTCGTATGAATTCTTGATTAGCATTATCAACATGCTCCATTTTAACATCGGTGTTATGGAGTTGCAACTGATTTACTTCAGCTTCTGCTGCTTGTGCTTCTTCTTCAATATCTTGTAAATTTTCATCATTTAATTCAGGATCAGCTTCCTCTTCCTTAACTATATTTGTTGCTTGTGTTGTTTGTATTATTATACGCCGTCCATTTAACAAATGATGCTGTTGTTGTTGTTGTGACATTGTTTGTTGTGTGGTTGCAATCGTCGCCACTGGGACAGCTGCTCTAGGATAATCGGAAGCGCTTGTTACAATTATATTATTCGGTGGGTTGTGTTGTATTTTAATGGTAGGGTTTGAGTTGCCATTTCTTGTTATAGTAGCGTGCATCGTCGCAGATACATCATTATCATCCATATCGTTGTCATTGTCGTCATGATCCATTGGTGCTTCTTGTAGTATAAATTCGATTTGTTGTGAGAGTGCGCTATCGTTCATAGCTATTAGACCTTCTATATCCTTGCCACTAACTAATGGGCTGCTTCTGCTATTGCTACTACTGCCGTGGTGCTCGTGAGCAAACAAAGAAGGTAAGGTATTGCCGGTACCATTTCCAGCGCTACTGGCCATTTCCATTGCTTTGCCGAGTTGCACTTTTCTTATACCGCCTTCGAAATCAGTGGTCAATTTCTTTGTGCGTGAATAAGCTTTAAGCAATTTACTTTTGCGCTTCTTTCTACCAGGGTTTCCGCAAATCGTTTATGCTCTCTTCATACACTTCCTTTCGGGCTCCGATTCTTTTACTTCGCTTATTAATCAATTAAGAGTTTATTTGTAGCTCTCAGCTGCCAAGCTGAATTTTTTGTACGTTCCGCATTTTTCACTTCAATTTAATAAAATTCGTTTCTTCTTTTTGCTTCCAGGCTTTCGCGTATTCAAATCACCTTCAGAATTTCATACTTGATCCTCTCGTTGTTAAATTGGACTTCCACTTGTATTTTCTACTACGGTTCGCTTCTTGCGTTTATTGATTTCCTTTTTGTTTGAGATTTTGTGCGGTCTTCGCGCGTGTGTGCGCTTGATTGTGTGCGCGTTTGGAAATTTTTGTACGAAATTAGTCGCATATAAAATTTACAAAACTTTTTCATTCTTTACTTATTTAGAATGACATTTTTCTTTTATTTGCACTTAATACACTTTATAACTTATTTATATTCAATTAGTTCGATTTTAAGAGATGTGAAAATTTTACGTGCGCTTGCTATGCTTTTCACTGAGTTTTTTCGTCCTCTTTGCATAGTTCTGTCAAATTTTGCTTTGCGCCCCCACAGCGAATTTGCTTTTCAACAGTTTATCTCAAATCGCTTTTATCCCTATTCGCGGGACACAGGTCTGCATTTTTGTTTATTTAAGTGGAAATTAATGTTACGCCGAGAAGAAGGGTTGCATTCTAGGTGACCCATGCAATGTCAAACTTTATTTACATTCTTGTCTTGTACGTTTAAAATTGCAAAAATATTTAAAAAAGTTTATGAATGTTTACAATACTTTGTGAAATCGTGTTCGGTGACCCCCAAACTTTACAAGGTTATTCTGGGACGATTTCACTCAGTACGATTTGCAAGTGGAAAAGAGCAAATCGTGACAGCCAAATAGCAACAAAAACTTCAAACTTACGCCCTAAACCGACCGGTTATATACAATTCTACACCATGTTCCTGTCACTTATGCTACTTGCAAATTTTGTCGCCCAACAGATACAATTCGTTATCCAATTATAAATAGTTTGTGGTGATTTTTTTTGTTGTGTTGATCTTCCGACAGGGTAGTAAGCTGATTTTTGTTGGAACGATTTTCCGTCATCCCTTGTCAAGTTTGGTTTTGTGACAAACCAATTTCGGCGTTCTGCCATTTTCAATGCCTAGTTTCGTTCTTCGAAAATGGCAGAACGCCGAAACCGGTTTGCCACAAAACCAAACTTGACAAGGGATGACGGAAAATCGTTCCAACAAAAATCATAGTTTGTGGTGTTATTTAGAAATGGAAGTAAGTGCCTTTTTCTTAAATAATGAGTGCCAAGATGGATTAGAAGTTTTTAAAGATCCACCTAATCCAAGGAGTAGGTAATAATCAAGGACCATTAAAACCGTTACAGTTTTCAAAACCGAAACCGTTATTTTGATCTGAAGAACGAACCCAAAACAATTTCATTTTTAACTTAATTTTGAGGAGACAAGGTTACAAAATATCCCTCTTCACCTCAGTATGAAAAATAATAAAGGAGGAAATTTAATTTTTTAATTCTGTGAAGAGGTATTTGCTCAGGGCTATTTTTTTAAATCGAGACCGAAGACAGACACTCTGCCGAGATCTACTATGTTTTTTTTTGGTTTTTTGTCAATAAATAGTTACACTAATCAAAACAGTTATTTTCGGCTTCGGATTATTGATATCAAGGTCAAAGTCTTATAGTAATTATTTTATTTTACTTTTTAGAATTCTGGTTTCTTTAAAAGTCTAGGATCAGGTTCGAAGTAATTTTCATGACGGATTACATATATAGACGACTGAATACAAGTATCCAAAAAATCTAAATAAGGTAAATGTTTCCTTTAGGAGACAACTGCTAAAACACGTCCAAAAATATCCGGAGAGGTATCAAACAACGCGTTTTGACTTCAGTATTAACAATCCGGAAGCGTATTTTCCATTTTTTGTTTCAACTTCTCTAGCCTTTGTGACCAAGTTTAACCCCTTGAATGTTTATGATTTTCTTCAAAAACGCATACAAAGCTTACAATTATTGAAAAAGTTGTGGTTGTCAAATCAAGTTTAAGAACACTGGACTACTTATTTTCAATCACCTGCATTGGCAACCCCTTTTACATTTTCATATTTGCTTTTTTACATTTCGCGTCTTCGGTGTATTTACGCTTCCTATCTTCCGACGTTTTGCACTATATTTGCTTCATTAATTTTCCTGTTCCTTTTTTCACATTTAGCTTCCGCGCGGTCGCTTTGTTAGCGCCTCTTTTCGTTTGCTTTTACTTCGACACAATCTTTCTCAACCCTTACCTCATACCCCAGGCAAAAAAAATTTGCTTGCTCTTTTTCCCCTTTCTTAACCTCTTTTGTACTTTTGCGTTTTGTCCAATTGCCCTCCATTAATCACATTTATGTTAAACTTTTTTCCACATATTTTTTAGCACTTAACTGCATTACAATCATAACACATTTCATTATTGTATTATATTTCACCTTTTTATGCAATTTTGATAGTAATTTTCACTAGAATTTTTATTTACAAGTGAACTTTTCGCAGCGAACACTGTTTTGCCTTTGATTTCCTTTCTTAATCCGACGTGCACAGAGTGATGCCATCGGTGTGGCCAGACGATAATAAAAAATCGAAATAAAATTAACAACCAACCGCCTGCTAAGTCAAGTTAATCGGTTACATGGACAATTCAATTAAGTGAACCAAATGTTACAAGTTAAATCAAATATATGCTATTGAAGTACAACAGCAGTTTAACTCTACTACATGAATATATTGATCAAATAGCCAAAAGAAACTTCCCGTAAACACTAACTGGTAATTTAACTGACGTTCGGTTGTCTGAAAAATAAAGTGATTTTCAGTTCAAAGGAGATAAGTCTAACCCGCTGCAAACGGAACTCCTTTCATTAAGAAATAATTTTTATGCCTTTGTCCTATGGTATGCGCTCAAAGCTCCAATGTACTATGGGACAGTCGAGCCCCACTCAAGACAATATCTTCGATTGCGATCAAATATGCATGGGTCCTCGAGTGTGGGCAGAGATTTCCCCCTGGCTGCTGTCTCCATAATAATACACGCATGGTACCAAGAACCTCTCCACATCCCCACTCAAAAAAACACATCTAAGTATGAGTTTGTTGTCCTACTCCTACTCTCTCAATAGAAAATAGTGTGGAAATAATTTGGTCTATCGATGACAGTGTGTAAGCTACTTCCACAACACAGTGTTAAACAGGAAAGAACAAAGCCTTTATTGTTATAAATTATTCCGAAAACCCCAATATGTTGCGGTTATTTTTCGGTAACCTAATACCCCGCTTTGCTTAAACTCAAGACAATATCATGTTTCGATATATAATTTCGACTCATAAATACTGTCAAACTGAATTAAGATATCAATTTTTAAAAACAAGTTTATTTTCGATGTTTATGTCATTTAAGTATGAACAATTATAAGAAAAATAGCAAGGAATGAAATTGACAAAATCACATCTTGGAAATCACCTAAGTGCTTTGACTACATGATATGATGTTGCATGTTGGCTAAAGCTCAGTAGAAAAATTACTTCACCCTTTTCAGTTTGTATTCAGAGAGTTGCATTTCTCATTCAGAATATGGCAATAAAGGTACATAATTTCCATTTTAAGTTCAGAAAACTGCAACTTATACGCAGGGCCGCCGAGAGGAAATCCGGGCCCATGGGTAAAAGGGGCCCCCTTTCTACATAAAAGTTTCGAATACTGCATCAATTTCATCAACTATCTTTCTTCTTACTACTTCAATGTTTTTAAAGAATAAGTCAAATACGACGTTTTCTGCTTTCATCAGTTCATCACATCTGTATTGAATTTGCTTTATAGTTGGTGTTTTGTAAAACAAGTATTTTTACACGATTTCGAAAAACAATAGAATGTATTAATCAGTTCATACAGGGTGGCTGATGAATTTTGCTACATTAAGAAACTCAAATAATTTTTTTTTCAGTGTATGGAATTCATTTTTCTTTTATTCATGTTAAAGCTCATTAAATTTTATTAAATATAGCTTAATTAGTTTTAAAAATAATGGAATTTAAATGCCCCCCCTGCTCGTCGATGCATGTGCGGCATCTTACCAAAAAGTTGTTCATTACTGCCTGGAGAGTTGAGACAGGAATAGCCGCAATTGTTTCTCGAATGGATTGCCTTAGTTCATTCAAATTTGTTGGTTTTGCTTTGAAGACTTCCTGTTTGCAATAACCCCACAAGAAAAAGTCAGGTGCAGTAAGGAATGTGGAGTTTCTGGATATCAGCTTATTGGGAAATTTTCGTCGCAATTCTGTCATAACAGGTTGGGCTATATGAGGAGCTGCACCATCTTGCTGAAACCACACAGAGTTGAAAGAAATTCTCATTCGGCGTAATTCTGGATAGAAAAACTCTCTCAACATGCTCAAGTAACGGTCTCCAGTAACCGTAACGGTGTGACCGTTTTCTTCGAAGAAGTAGGGCCCGACAATGCAGCGTGATGAAACTGCACACCACACTGTGACACGAAGTGGATGCAATTCCGTCTCAGGGAGTATCTGTGGGTTGGAAGCACTCCATATTCGACAATTTTGTTTGTTTATGTTGCCGTTTAAATCGAAATGGGCCTCGTCAGACATGAAAAGACAGTTCAACATGTTTCCAACCTCTTCCACCATTTGAAGCATCTTCTGGCAAAATTCCAAGCGAATCGGCAAGTCTGCAGCGTTCAGTTTGTTGGCCATTTGAATTTTATATGGGAATAAGTCCAAATCTTTGTGCATAATTGACTGTAATGACTGTCTGCTTACACCCATTTGAGCAGATAAGCTTCTTGTCGAAACACGTGGATTGTTTTGTATGGCAGAAGCTACAGCAGCGATTGTTTCCTCCGTTCGAACTGAAGGGTTTCGATGGTAAGGTCTTCTGTTGACTGTCCCATGCTCGGCAAAATTGTTTACAAGTCTTATTATGGTCCATCTGCTCGGAGGATTGCCGCCAAACGTGCGCCTATACTCTCTTTGAACCGAAACTACGGACTCCAGTGCGTGATAGCGGCGGACAATCCAAATTCTTGTTTCAGTGTCCCAGTTATCCATTTTTGTTAAATGTAAAAGTCAATCTGCAAAATAAAAAAAAATTAACCAGATTCATTAAATAGAAAAAAAGTTATTTAATTTTTTTTTGGTAGCGGCTTTCATTAGCCACATTGTATATATAGAATTTTGCATCCGTAGAACGAAAAAAAACAAACTGAGTGAAATCTTCATTAAATTTTCAAAATTATAATGTGTGGAGTTTTTCATAAATGGCTTGGACTTAGTTTAGGGTTAGTATTTTTTAGCGATTCTGGACAGCGAACTCGTAATTTTTTTTTACTACCAAGTGCAGAAATCTTCTATCTTTCCAGTAGTATGAAAAAGTTGTTTTGAGTGAAAAGTGGACTTAGCAGCTTTTACCGCGATGGCGGCGATATGTAACAAACTATTTATATACGAATAAACTAATTTAACATTCAAAACTAATAACAGAAGTGTTTTTATTGAAAACAATAACCTGGCTTTGTAATACGAGCAGAAAGTTATTAAAATTAGATAGATTACTTCTAGGTATATAATGTTCTTTCTTAATTATATTCATAAGAACTAACATTTTTGTGGGTCTCCGATAGCAAAATTGTTGTCGAATAGAATTCTGTAACATTCGATCATCTCCACATTTGTTTCGAAGGAGGGAGTACGAAAGCTTCTGCAACCTATGGGTGAGAAATCAAATCCGAAGGGAACAGAATGAAATTCGAATATCAAATGGGTTCAACTCAAAATTTTTTACAGAGTAAGAATCGCTCGAGAGCGAGCAAATCTTCCTTCGAAATACAGAGTGAGGGTTCTGAATTGTAAAATTTCTGAGTTTAAATCGAAAAAATTTAATTGCAATGTAACTTTTTTAATATGAGATGTAACTTGCAATTGCGAGCTCAAATTATAGATTCCCGCAATTGAATGGGCATTTTTGGAATATAAACTGGAAACCGTGTATTATAGCATAAGCAACAATTATAAAAAAATTAACTTTAGAATCAAAGTTAGATTTTTCCGGGCCCTGATATTGGCCACCCAACGTCAAACTTTAAAGTATGTTAGTCATATGTTACCACCAGGTGTCGCCAATGCTCAAAGTGAATTACCATGCAACTCTGCGCATATAGTACTAAAAATATTAACGAAAACTGTTTTGTACAATTCTTATCATCAATAGCCTCTAATAAATTCTAATTAGTAATTATTTATTCGAATTGTTACAATAACAACAATGCGTAAGCAAATTTTTTTGCATGATATACATTTCTCACAAGTAATCGATAACATTTTTAGCGCCGATAACTGGGCTTAGAGCCACAAAAAATACTACTTTTGTTGCAACCTTTCAGTGGCACTATTTCTTTTCGCTGGTTACATTGGTTGCTGCAAATTGCCAAGCACACACGTTGTTTTGTTGTTGCGGAGAGCGTATGGTTTTACATTGACGCATTTGCAAAGTTAGACGACGGCAGTGAAACGGCAACGTCGGGTCCAAACTTTCCTTTCGCATTAAAAATATAAAATATTTGAAAAGTTAAAAAGGGTGTTTTTATCGGAAAGCTAAAAGGGCGCAGCCTTAAGCAAAATTTTGAAAAGAAAATCTATGGAAAATTCAACTTCTCACATGCAAAACTCAGCGCACAGAATTTTTGTGAGCTCAATATAAAAAGAAAAAAATAAAAATAAATTTGTTTGTGCTGCAAACGAGCTGCAGTTTGTTTGTTGTTGAGTTTGAGTTTATTTGCGCGAGAGCTCGGAAAATTTCTTGTAGAAATCGATTCCAATTGGAAAAATTGTAAAGGAGAAAAAATTAATGTTTATGCAAATTTATACAATTCAGAAGCTAAGCGCACTAATAAAGCGGAGAAAGGATAATATAGGAAAAACCTTAATGCAGGAATGACAAAAATTTAAAATAAACATAAATGTTTTCTTACGTTGTTGCTGCAATTACGACGCTAATCAATTTTTTAGTTGTAACAATTTTGTCAAGTTTTTATTCTCTATACTAAATGAAAATTGGTACCTTTGCAAAGTCGTAAAGTGAAAAATGTTGTGAAATCAAGAAAATCATAAGTGCAAAGATAAAAGAAATAATGGTAAACGGAAAAGGAAAATTTTAGCTTGTGAAAATTGCTGTTGTGTAAAAAAAAGTGTGTGTTTATGTTACCACAAGAAAACTTATAACAATAACAAATATCAAGAGAAAATCGAAGGCCAATACATTTGTATACATTGTTGTGCGGGGGTGGTGCAAAGGCGCAGTAGCGTTACGAAAAGGAAGAAAAGTTGAAAAAGAAAATAAATAAAAATGTTTAAAATTTGTTGTTAAGAATACGAAGCAGCAAAGTAAATCTGGTGCAGTGAAATTTATAAAAGAAAATAAAAAAATTATAAATAGCAAACCTCCAAAAAAAAAGCAATCAAAAAGCAGTTTCAGTGAGAGTAGAGCGCGCAAGAGCACAGCTGAAGAGAGAACGCAACCAGCTCGTGCTGCTGCTGCGCTGTCACCGAGCACACAAATGTGTTTTTGTTATTATTTTTCTTATTAGAAAACAGCTGAAGATGGTCTACTAAAAATAATAAAAAAAGAAAACACGCAATTATATTTTACAACGCAAGTTTTACTAATTAAGAGTTTTTAAATTTGATTGGCCTTGTGCGTCATTGTAATAAATGTGAGGTGTTGAAAAATTCTGTTGCGCACGAAAAAAAAAAAAAATTAATTGAACGCCCACTGCCAAAATCGCACCTATTTACGCGCATATGTACTTAGAGGTGGGAGCATATCGGTATTCTTGACTATCGATACATGCAAGGGCACGATAAAATTAACCTAATAAATGATCTGTAGCCTATCATACCGAGGATTCAAGTTGCGCGGCAGATAACACCAAGATCCATTGTATGTATGAAAACTGTAGGAACCACCCTTAGCAAAATCTGTTTGTTTAAGTAGTGGCGATGGTTTAAAGCCAAATTATTTGTGCGTTATCGGTAACCAGCTGATTCAATCAACCTTGAAAAGAAACAATGCTAGTTATGCTGGTGCTATATTTTAATTTCCGATCCATACCGTAACCTTACTGGCCAATTGCATTTTGGGGTTTCTCTTACGATATAAGTTCTAAGGGAATGTTACCGGTGTGGAGAATCCTTTGCTGGATATGCATCCGTTACTAGCGCTGGTTACTAGCGACTGCCGCGATCGCAATTTATTTGACCCAACGAAAATTCGAGTCGCGTTTTACGATAGTCTATTACCCCGCTGGGGTTACCAACTAGCCTTCAGTCACTTTGTCTCAACTTCGGCTTGGAATTGGTGTGATGATATTTCATACTGCAGCCGATCCTATCGCTGGACACAAACAATCGATATATCGATATTATTATCGATAATTCACATCTAATACTTATATCTATACATGAGTGTGAAACTAAGTTTTTATTTACATATTTACATCAGCACCCAACAAAGCAGACGTCATTTTGTGCTCTCCTGCTGTCACTCATGGTCAGATTACACAACTTTACACAGACCATTAATTGCTCAAGGAATATAAACAAAGTTTTTCAAATGAGAATGCTGATGTTTTAATTTATAGTTTGGTTAATTTATTTTACGATCTTGGAATGTGTGACAACAGTAAATTGTGCGGTCAAACACACCCCAAACCACAGTCGCACGATATTAAAAGCTGTCAAACTATTGACGAAGGACCTTGAACATGTCAATCGTTTAGTGGACTTTGAACATGTTAACCTCGCCAGGGACAGCTGTTGGTCAGATGGCACAGCCAATCCAGCACTTCGAGATGATGCATAACATGGCATTTTATTGAGTTTTCTAACTTCAGACTGTATTGATTTCCAGACAGGCAGTTTTTAAGGGTTAGCTCTTAACCGAATATATATATATGACTGGACGTTAGTTCGTCGTCCGTGATGTTCCATAATTTGAAGAGTAATATGCATTTCAGATCCCTCAAACTGCTACTATCAAAATCCAAACCTTTCAAAACTTCTACAATATATCCTGCTGCTGCAGAATTTGGAAGCTCATCCTCGCAACTAACTTCGCATTCGTGGACCCGAGAATTTTCATTTCATTATACTCCGTGGTTCACTTCCACTCAAGAATGCCGGTTTTGTGGTTATGTTGGACTGTGTGAAGGGTTCTAAAGAATGCTTCCTTCTTAATTAGGGTTCAGGATGCCTGATTTTAGTTCAAGTTGTGGGCCCTTTATCAAGTTTAAGGTTAATCGAAAAGCTAAAAAGCTTTGCTGGCTAAAAACTCTGGCAGATTGCTGGGTTGGGAACCAAAATAAAGTCTAGTCTACACATTTTTTTTGTTATGAAATAAACTAGTAGTCGTTTTCACAATCTTCGCTTGACTCGTAGGCAATCTGTCAAATTATCCACCGACTAGCGTTAATCGGCTTTTATACAAACGGCCCTAAGTAGGTACTTCTTTTCATATTTTTTTGATTTTTCCCAGTTTTTATAAATTTGGATTCAAAATAAAAATTGTTACCGAGTTCGAAAATAAAAAAAAATATAATAGAAGAGTCAAAAAAAACTGCAAAGAAAAGGAAAATAAGCGACTTGCCATTAGGTATTCCCTTCGGCGACAGATCAACCAGCGATAATGTCGACAACTTCGTCCATTGAAACGCCAACATCTCCGAGTGCTCCATTACCATCCCATTCCATACAGCACCATTCAAATCAAAATCAACATCATCCGCATCAGCATACAATTACAGCAATTGTTGTTGGCACTGGCGCTGGCGCTGTCCATCAGCACAGTAGTTCGCCCAATAATTTCACTCAATTCAGCCGTCATCGCACTCATTCATCATCGTCTTCGTCGAATAATTCGTTTACTGGCGTCACTGGTGTTGTCTCCATGAAGTCCGGAACAGCTGTAGCTAACATAAATAACGGCAATGGGAACGGTAATGGTAATGGTAACGGTAATGGCAACAACTACATGCAAACTTCTAGTAATGATGGCAGCTATAGTGGTGGCAGTGGCAATGGCGGAAATAATCACAATCAATCGACACACTCACTGCTAACCCCGTCATCGTCGACATCCCCGTCACCTTCAGTATCGGCCTCGGCCTCTACTTCGGCTGCTGTACATCATACACAACATTATCCACATACGTACAAACAACAACAACACAACAATCATCAGCATCAATATTCGCAGTTGCAAGAGCAACATCAACAACAGCAGTATCAACAAATACAGAAGCAGCAACAACAACAATATTCACTATATTCGCAGCGTGGCATTGCTGCAAGGCCATCTACGTCATTTTCGACTCCTGACGGTGCCACTGTGACTGCCGTGACCGTCACCGCCATCTCGACAACAAATACGCCGGGCAGCATGAAGCGCCATCACACCGATCTATCTGTGTGTTCGTCAAGCTCTTCGTCGTCTTGCTGTTCTAGCACCGGTTCAGTTTCGGCAGTCGGTGTTGCTGCTGGTGCGACAGTGAATGCTGCCATCGTAACCACACCAGCTGTGGTCAATGGCAACGGTGGTGCAGTGATTACGCAGAAATTGAGCAGGACAATTCCATCAGATAAGGTAAGTGTGTTTTAAGCGCATACTGAATCGATATAAATTTATGTAACAGAGTGATTGAAATGTGTTTTCGCACGCACACACATGCCTTGTGAGCTGCCTGAGGTCAATTAATATTCATAGTTGACAACTTCTAACTTTCGTTCATAAAAAAAAAAAAAAATTGGTATATTTTTAGCAGCAGACATAATGAATTCACTATAATGTTTGTTGCTATTTCTGAACTTTTATCATCCTCGCATTTTTTGTTTTTTTTTATATTTTTTTCGTGTTCACTTTTATCTTGTCCTTATTTTCGGTCCCGTTCTCTTTTATCGATTTTTATTTCACCTTGCAATGAGAGCATATTGCAGTGGGTTTTTAGGCGCATGAAGTAAGAAATTCATGGCCAATAGCGCAGCGCGTATTTGACCTTCAAAAATGTTGCTGCAGCAAAGCTGTGGGGTTCTCATGGCTGCTGCGGGTGCAATACAATTTTAAATGTGAATATGTGCGAACAAACATACGAGTAACATTTGTGACATGTGCGTATGGATGTTCGCTTGAATGTGGTACACTGAAGCAAAGCTCATTTTACATACAAAATGCTGGAAATATAAATATCAATTGACTTCTTGTTAATGTACTGTTTTCTTGGTGAAACAATAAAAATTTGTTCAGAAAATTTGACATATCTGAAGATTACATAACAGTCAAGGCGTGGTTTCCTCGAAAGCAATGTCGCTATATAGCGGCCGTCACATAGCGGTAGAGCAGGTTGTCAAAAATATTACAATGTAAAAGTAATTACGTGTAAACTAAGAAGATGATGAAGTTCACCGTAACGTAATATAGCGGCAAGCATAAAATATTACGGCAGTAATGACGGTGGCAAATCTTTCGTCACCTGTTTTTTCCACCGTCATATGCAAAACGGTGAGAATTCAATCAAATATTTCAAATATTTTTACACAAAACAACAGTTGTAACATTCCTGTAGTTTTGAAAAAAATATTAAAATAAAGAAAAAACCAAAAATGCAGAAACAGGCGACAAAATATTGTAAACGAAATCGGCCAAATTAACCGCAATGCTCATCGAACTTTACAGGAAAGCGGTGGCGCTGTTGTTGTTGTTGTTAACAGTGCTTCGCCCTGCCCAATGGGCTCGATCACTCTAAATTGTCATCAGGCTCTTCTAACGGAAGTCCGAGGAAAGGCGCAGTTTCCACAGGGTTGGACCAGAGTGATGTAGGTGTTAGAAGAGTGGGTTCAACTGAACAGGAGAAGAGATGTATGGTATCATGAGGGGTCATACCGCATGACGGTAAGCATAGCGGCCGCTATATAGCGAACATTATATTGCGGCACCGCTTTTCTAGGAAACCAAAGCTTTAGAGGATCATATTTTTTTAATGCTTAAACATCCTGGGCTCGGTAGGGGCTGTTCAGCAAAGTAACGCGTCGCTGCCTGTAACCGTGCCTCTGCCGCTGTTTGCAACGGTGCCTTGTTCTTGATGTTGGCTCTATGCATATCTCAGTTGTGAGATTACGCATACTAAGTGTAGAGAAATCTTATTTGACTGTTTTGCTCATACTCGTATGTACATATGTGACGCTCTGCTTATGTGTGTGTGTGTGTGTTTGTGCAAGTGCTTTGCTGATTCGGTAATCGTGCCTAAACACGATGAATGCTATCAAGCGGCAAAAGACGAAGGAAACTGCGTTTATAATAAATATACACAGCGTTTACAAAAACAAAATAAGTGATTATTCATGTTAAATTTATTTTAGTTCAGAATACTCAACACGGTAGTTAAGTTGTTCTGTTTGTGTAATCTTTGTAGTAATACTTATGCAATTAAATGCAAAAAAAAATAAGTAACATAAAATAAAATATAATGAAATAAAATAAATAAAAATAAAATTAATTTAAACTAATTAATGATAACAGGAGGAGAGGAAAGAAAAGCCAAGGATCAGCAAGAAAAGGAAACAAAAAAATATAATATAAAAAAAAGAATTAAAAACTGTTGAAAGAAGAGAAGAGCAAATAAAATGAAAATATACCTACTAAAGGAAAGGTACAACATAGAAAGGAAGGGAAAAAAGACTAAAATAAAATAAAGTTTTGTGGTTGAAATTCAACGACTGGGCGATGTCTGATTTAATTAAATTCATGCACAGGATACACATGTTTACATATCAAAGTCCACGAGTTCTTGGCCTTTTTTAGTATTGGTTCAGTAATTTTTATATTAATATAAACAATAAGTTAAGCTAGTTTATTAAACAATATTTTCCAAACGTTGAAATCAATGTTTCCCAAACTAGTTTGTAACTAAAAAATTTCACAAACGTTTAGTTATGTTTTCACAATTGTATGGGAATTAACTTGAGTTGGACTTTCTGCGAGGTGAAAAGTTTGGCAGTTTTCAAAAATAATGCTAAAAAATTTACCTACTTGATTTATATGAACTTTATTATATGGCCGGCGTGGTGTAGGGGTGGTGTTGTCGGCCTACCATACCGAAAGACCCAAGAGGTTCGAGTCCTGGGACAGGTAACATCAAAACTGGTTTGAAAACTGTACGTTGAATAAAACGTTAATTAAAAATTGTTTTCCAAACCTCATTTGCAATTGTTTAAAAAGGGATCACTTTCGTTAATTCGACAATTTTTTTCCAAACGTTTAACAATAATTATAATTAAGAATATGTATCGAGCTCCAGGCCATATATATATAAATTAAAACAACAAAAATTATTGTTTTTCATATATAATATATATTTGTCGGATTAGTATTGTTAGAAATGTTAAACTAGTCGACCAGGTGCACTCTAGAGTGTAAGTTTAAACGAATAGAGTTTATGTTTTATGTGTTTAGGTTCTAAAATACCTTTGTTTTTTAGTCCTGAAGATGATTTCAGAATGAAGTCGAAAAATCGGCAGTACTAATCCGACAAATATATACTATATATGAAAAACAATAATTTTTGTTGTTTTAATTTACATATATATATGTGGCCTAGAGATCGATACAATTTCGTAATATTTTACAAAACAAAGGCCGATAACAAATAAAAGTAATAGTTATAATTGCTAAAGTAAGTTGATTGTAAGCTTATAGTAAATATTATTGTGTTTTATCAAATATCAAAATAAAGTGTTTGTGAATTGAAAGAAAAACAAAAAAACGGTGATCATGGGGGCGAGAAAGTGTCAATCCAGAGGATGAGGGGCTTAGAAAATACCCCATCTGCCTAGTACCAGAAGAGGGGAGTGTGTGTTCGAACACAAAAACAAACGAGAAAGTGTAAAATAAGCCTAAACTGCAACACAATCACTAATGTAAACAAGCAAATTAATTGCTTTTACTTAGAATATGAAGAACTGACGGCTCTCACCGTGACCGGCTGGCGCTCAATCGATACCGCCTTATCTAAGTTGGCTGAAAGTTTTCATTGCACTGTGCCTCTTTTTGGCAAACTTCTTTGGTATAACAAAACTTCAATAACAAACGTAACAAATGTATAAATCAAATACTGCCAATACTTTCCACAGAGGTCAATACCAAGTTAGTGTCAAACTGTTCAATGTTCTGCATAAATTAATGAATAAAGAAATTTCTTTACAATCGATATCTTGCTAGGCTCGAAAGTAAGATTAAAAAGCATCCAAAAGCTTTTTGGAACTTCATCTGCAGTTAAAATGGCTCTCCATAACGATCTGTATGAAGTGGAATAGCATATACAAGGTGTGTTCAAAAAGTATAGCGAATTTTGAATTTTTCGCTGGTTACGTATATTCGAATTTCGAATTTTTTGTGGCGTTATGTTGGTACTTATGTCTCTCACTTATGCCGACAAGCTCGGCCATTTTGAATGTTCAGTTAGTTGTTGACAGCTGCTTTGCTTGCACGTGTTTTGGATCGTCTTCGATTTTTACGCGAAATTCGTACCAAAATTGCTCAATTGTGACCAAAAACAGCATCGCATGAACATTGCTAATGAGATGTTAAACTCTGTCCGCGACGACCCAAATTTGCTCCAGAGGGTCATAACTGGTGACGAATCGTGGGTTTATGGTTATGACGTGGAAACCAAAGCTCAATCATCTCAATGGAAGCTGCCGCACGAACCAAGACCGAAAAAAGCGCGCCAAGTTCGGTCGAATGTGAAAGTTTTGCTGACAGTTTTCTTCGATTGCAGGGGCGTGGTGCATCATGAGTTCTTGCCACAGGGAAGAACGGTCAATAAGGAATATTACCTGCAAGTTATGCGTAATTTGCGCGAAGCAATCCGCCAGAAACGCCCGGATTTGTGGAAGAACAAAAATTGGCTTTTGCACCACGATAACGCCCCTGCTCACGCATCGTTGCTTGTGCGCGACTTTTTGGCCAAAAACAACACACTAATGATGCCGCAGCCACCGTATTCCCCAGATCTGGCCCCCTGTGACTTTTTCTTGTTCCCTAAACTGAAGAGGCCCATGAAAGGACGACGCCATTCCCACAACAGCCGGTTCTATCGCACCGGAATGACCCGGGTTTTCTCACCCGGCCAAGGGCTGTTATTTCAGTGTAACCCTGTCCAATCTGTACCGTCCCACCCTTAAATTGTCGTCCTCGGAGCAAACCCTTGCAGCTGGGTTGCTCCATTGTCTCTTGTTACGGGCTGGGGTCGAACCCAACCCTGGACCAAGAGACTGGATCTGCTGCGTTTGCTGGAAGAAAATTTATATTAAACGGTCGTATTCGGTACAATGCGCCAAGTGTAAGAGATGGTTACATAAATCTGGATGTTCAGGGCTTAACCCTGCCATCCACAGACCCCCCGTACTTTCTTTAGTACCTTTGAGGCACCTTGCTGTACACGTCCTAGGACGTCCCGCGGTAGCCGCCGCTCTGGCACTCCCTTACCGCCTCTAACTACTTCCAATAGTCACAATAGTGGCTCAGTCTACACGACTGGCAGCACCGCTGCCATCCCTGCCTCACCCACTCCCGACTGTCGCTCACGCACGCCAGCGTCTCCATCTCACACGGCCGCTCAACACTCCTACTCCCCCCGGAATAGGTCAGATATGAGCATCGCCGAGCGTCAGTCCCCTCTGTCTCTGCCTCCAATGCCCCCCCTGCTTCCAGCCTGCACGTGGGTCAGGAACACCACCTCCTAGTACCTTTCACTACGTGCACCGTTTGTCGGCAAAGATTGTATACGCCTGCGACATCGGTCAAGTGCAACAGTTGCCTTGGCCTGTGTCACACCCTTATGTGCTCTGGGCTCGCAAACGGCAACCTTTGGACGGATTCGTTCATAGCCCCCTGTTGCAGTACACAGCCGCCCTCCACGCCAGACAACATCGGCCATGGCGCTGTCAACTCTAGACTGCGACATAGTTTAGGCCTTAGCCTACCTCCACCTAGGCAAACGCATCCGGCCCTCACGCCTAGTATGTCCCCCGCCTCCCCTCCTACACACTTCAAAATTCTGCAGCTGAACTGTAACGGATTAGCTGGAAAGATCGCGGAGATAACTGACTTTATGAAGACGCACAACATCAAAATCGCCGCGATACAAAAGACAAAACTGAACACGAGATCGGACTTACGAACTTGTGATGGGTATAATGTACATCGTAAAGACCGTCCCAGCGGTCTTGGGGGTGGCCTTGCGTTCATCACACATCACTCTGTACAATACAATCTATTTTCCCCTGACGTCGACCCCAGGGACTCTACCTTAGAATGCCAAGGCATAGCAGTCCGGTCAGGAGACGCCGACCTGCAAATCATAAACATCTATATTCCTCCTGTCACGTGTTGTCCTAGAGATTATCATCCCGACATTAGTGCGTTGCTAAGGGGCGATAACCGCCTAATCCTAGGCGACTTCAACGCACATCACGATCTCTGGCACTCCAACTTGCCAGCAGACAGTAGAGGACAGGCAATTGCAGACCAAATAGATAACTCAGCATTCTGTACAGTCAATGGAGATGCCCCCACCAGGGTGGCAGGTAACTGTCACAGCTCGCCAGACATCTCCATAACGAGCGCGGGCCTTATTAAATTTGTCATCTGGCGACCGATGCTTACGTTAGCTTCAGACCACCTACCCATTTTACTCTCTGTTGAACGACCGACCGACTTCATAACGACTGATAAAATAACATACATCAACTTCACCAAAGCGGACTGGGACCGCTTTACTGAATATACAGAGCGCTCCTTCGCTGCCTTACCCACTCCAACGGACGTACGCAAAGGTGAACGAGAGTTTCGCAAGATCATTGATTCAGCCTCATGCCGCTTTATTCCTGCTGGCAGAATACCAGAAATTCGTCCGAATTTCCCGGCAGAAGCTGCGGCGATGGCAAGAGAACGTGACCAAGTGAGACTTATCAATCCCGCAGATCCCAGAATAAAAGATCTCAATGCTGAAATCCGTAGGATTGTCAACGAACACAAGCTGACCAAGTGGAAACAACACCTTGAGACATGCAACCTCTCCGGCGGAGTCGGCAAACTATGGTCGACTGTCAAGGCCCTATCCAATCCGACCAAACACAAAGACAAGGTCGCCATTGCTTTCGGCGACAGTGTCAAATCGGACGCCAGGAAATGCGCGAGCTCCTTTTGCCGGCTGTTTATAATGCATCCACCTGCGGATAGGGCTAAGAGAAGAGCCTTCCGACGTGCGCGCAAACACAAACACTCTACTGCGCCCATTGCCGTCTCAGCCGCAGAGGTTAAGGAAGCCATAATGAAGGCCAAACCCTCAAAATCCATCGGACCCGACGGAATTGCCATGAAGATGATCAAACACCTTGGCCAAGAAGGACAGAATTATTTAGCGGCTCTCTTCAATCTCTCTCTAACTACCTTCGTTATTCCTGAGATATGGAAACAAGCGATTGTAGTTCCCCTACTAAAACCAGGGAAGCCGGCGAACCTAGGAGAGTCCTATCGTCCGATATCCCTCCTTTCGCCGGTAGCGAAATTGGTAGAGTCCATTCTGCTTCCTTATTTCGTTACAAATCTAAAATTGGCCGATCATCAACATGGTTTTCGCAAAAATCACAGCACGACATCCGCTTTGAACGCCATTACAACGCAGATTAACAACGGTTTGAACCAAAATCCACCAAACCATAGGACGGTTCTCGTGGCACTTGATCTGTCAAATGCATTCGACACGGTCAATCACGCCACTCTCCTCCGAGACCTGGATGAGACACCGCTCCCTGCCGGCCTTAAGAGGTGGACCGCTAATTACCTCAATGGTCGACAGGCAACAGTCAAATTTAGGAACAAGAAATCTAGACCACGAAGAATAAAACAAGGGGTGCCGCAAGGTGGTGTTCTCTCTCCCCTCTTGTTTAATTTCTATATTTCGAGACTTCCCCCCCCACCAGAGGGAGTCTCCATTGTTTCCTACGCTGACGACTGCACGATAATGGCCTCGGGCAAGGGTCCCTCCATTGATGAACTCTGTATAAGAATCAACAGTTACCTCCATGACCTTTCCAGCTTCTTCACCGAGCGTAATCTGACCCTGTCTCCGACTAAATCTACGGCGACCCTGTTTACCACATGGAATGCGCAGATGGGGCAAGAGTTAAATGTCCACGTAGATGGAGTACCTCTACCTACTGTCAACCACCCAAAAATCTTGGGCGTGACATTTGACAACGGCCTCACCTTCGCTGGTCATGCCACCGCAATAGCCTCAAAGGTACAGAGCCGCAATAAGATCCTCAAGTCACTGGCCGGCAGTACTTGGGGAAAAGACAAAGAAACATTGCTTGCTACATATAAGGCTATTGGCCGGCCGGTTATTGACTATGCTGCGCCTATATGGTCGCCCAACCTTTCTGACACCAATTGGAGGAAATTGCAAGTCTGCCAAAACACCGCCATCAGAACTGCCACGGGATGCCTGCTTATGTCATCTGAGTCTCACCTCCATCAAGAGGCGAAATTGCTCTATGTTCAAGAGCACGCGGAACTCTTGAGTAGACAGTTCCTTCTGAACTGTCACAAACCTAGTGATCCAAACCGACATCTTTTGGATGTAGCACCGCCCCCCAGAGACATAAGGAGACATCTCCGTAAGCACTACGATGAGATTCGGCATCATATCTCTTTGCCGTTTGATCTGCGGAACCATAGACGGGCTCTAAATGACCTCCACACTGAGTCGGTAGACAGATCCCTCAGATCTCGGCCTGTGAATCCCGTTATTAATACTCAACCACCTGAATTGGCTGAGGAGGAGCGTGTACTTCCGAGGGAGACTAGAGTCATACTAGCACAACTTCGCTCTGGATATTGTAATAGGTTAAACTCTTACTTATGCAGACTGAACCCCAACATACCAAATACATGCCCTGCATGTGGTATGACCCCTCATGATACCATACATCTCTTTTCCTGTTCAGTTGAACCCACTCTTCTAACACCCACATCACTCTGGTCCAACCCTGTGGAAACTGCGCATTTCCTCGGACTTCCGTTAGAAGAGCCTGATGACAATTTAGAGTGATCGAGCCCATTGGGCAGGGCGAAGCACTGTTAACAACAACAACAACAACAACGACGTTACGCTTCTCTTGACGAGATAAAGACGGCATCGAAGGAGGAGCTGAACAAGATACAAAAAAATGATTTTTTGAAGTGCTCGAAGATTGCAAAAACCGTTGGCACAAGTGTATAATATCTCGTGGAGATTACTTTGATGGGGACAAAATAGATATTCATGAATAAATAAATAATTTTTGAAAAAACACAAAATTCGCGATACTTTTTTAACACACCTCGTACTCCCACTCTTCTAAGGACACTATTGAACTCTGCGCTGATATCTTTAAGTATACTTTTGATGATGACAGTCCCGTCCAGTGTGGCAATTTCTTGCGTCCTTGTCCTTTTGAGCGCTTAGATTTTGGTTCCCTCAAACACTGTAGAAGACGTGGTTAAGATATAAAGGGTGTTTTTTTTAGGGGTATAGAACTTCGAATTGAAATAAAACACAAGAAAATCGTTTTAAGGTCCATAAATTTGGCTTTATTGGAAGGATAATTTTATGCCATTAATGTTTAAATATGATTTCGGGCATGTGGCCGCCGCGGCTGGCTCGAATAAAGCCAATTCTACAGGTCCAATTTTCAACCACTTTTTCGAGCATATGGGGCCGTATGTCGGCAATAACGCCACGAATGTTGGCTTCCAATTCCCCTAACGTTTCTGGTTTGTTGGTGTAGACGAGCGACTTCACATATCCCCAAAGAAAATAATCCAATGGTGTCAAATCACACGACCTTGGTGGCCAATTGACAGGTCCATTCCGCGAAATTATGCGCTCATCGAATGTTTCCTTCAATAAATCGATTGTGACGTGCGCTGTGTGGCATGTAGCGCCGTCTTGTTGGAACCACAACTCATCCACATTCATGCCATCCAATTCGGGAACAAAATAGTCGGTTATCATGGCTCTATACCGGTCTCCATTAACGGTAGCTGCCTCTCCAGCATTATTGCGGAAGAAGTATGGCCCAATGACTCCACCAGCCCATAGAGCACACCAAACAGTCAGTTTTTGTGGATGTAATGGCGTTTCAAGGGTCTCATGTGGATTCTCTTCACTCCAAATGCGGCAATTTTGCTTGTTGACGTAGCCATTCAACCAAAAATGAGCCTCATCACTGAACAAAATTTTGCGATGAAAATCAGCATCGAAATCAATCTCATTTTCGGCCCATACACCAAAATCACGACGCATTGCATGGTCTCGCGGCTTTAATTCTTGCACAAGCTGGATCTTGTAAGGTCGCAAGCCAAGATCTTTGCGCAAAATCTTCCATAAAGTTGATGGACAAAGCTCCAATTGCTGTGCACGGTGGCGAATCGATTCATTCGGGTCCTCTTCAACACTTTGCTCTACAGCGGCAATTGTTTCTTCGGTGCGCACTGTTCGACGTCTCTGCGGATGCGTATTATCACATAGAGTAAACGTAGTGCGAAAACGATCCATGGTTAACCGAATTAATTGCTCTGATGGACGATTATGTCGACCATAAAATGGACGGAGCTCACGGTAAACTTCGCGAACTGAACCATTATTTTCGAAATAAATTTGCACGATTTGCAAGCGTTGTTCTTTTGTCAACCTGTTCATGATGAAATGGCAAACCAAACTGAACATAAATGACATTAGAGTTGCCAGATTTGACCACAAAATGCCAGTTTTATCTCTATTCGAAAAACAAACCTGTAAAAAAAACACCCTTTATTAAGACTGAAACCTTCACTATAATGTGACAGTGATGTCCTTTGCGGTTTTGTCCTGAAGCACTGATGCATTTCTCTATATGCTCCTCTATGTCGTATATTTAATTTATCTCTGACATTTGGAACTTTTATTGACAGCTGGAAGAAGTTAGAAATCATTCCAATTTTTTAATGGGATGGCTCTCAGGTTGATACCACGTTGACGATCTTAAAATCTATCTGTCGGATACCGCATTGTTGCAACATGACCTAAATAATCTTGTCGATTGGTTTCTCGCAATGCCTCCATAAGTCGTTCACGGAATTTCTATCTATCTCTCGCTCTCACATCATCTTATTTTTTATTTATTTTGATGATCAGTTGGCCTCACTCAATGAATGTGTCTAAGTATTTAGGAGTAGTTTTCGACATAAACTTTTACTTGCCAATAATATTTGGTATGTTCGTTCAAAAGGTGTACCCTTATCTTGCTTTTCTTCGTAGATCTGCCAAAAACTTCAAGGATCCCAATAAGGGTCAGGCCTTGTACATATCTTTCTTTCGCTTGAAATTATGAACATGACTCCATTATTTGGAACCCCATTTATAGCTGCTATTCTGCAAGGTAGGGTTCAACGAAAATTTATACGATTTGGCTTACATCCGCTTAATTTTAAGGATCAGATCCTATCTTACCACTCTCGCTGTAAGCTTATTAATCTAATCTGACAAAAATAAGCGCTTCTGATGTTAAAACAACCAAAGCTTGGGCACTTCCTTTTTCTAGCCGGAGTTCAGCTCAAAGTCTGGAAATTTCTACAAGAATCTGGTGAGGTAATGAGTTCCCCTTCAACTCCTCAACATTGTTTAAATCGGACCTGTTAAATTTGATTAGTAATAAGTAATCCACTTATACGGTTTTTTTAATTAGTAATGATTATTTTAATGGTTTTTCAAGAAAAGGCAATTATTAATTGATTAGGATTAGAAAAAATCAAACAAAATAAAATTTTCAAAAATAAAAAAAAAATTAAAAAAAAACAAAAAAAAATAATAATAAAAAAAAAAACAATAAAAAAGGTGTTTTGATTACTTTTGATATTTTTTGAATATTTTGATTATCTTTAATTTTTTTCGGTATTGTTGTAGAAGCATGTAAATATTCAGATCAACAATACTTAAGAAAATCAAAAATTATCAAAAAAATATCAAACGTTTGATTATTATTATTATTATTTTTTTTTTTTGTTTTGATTTTTTTGTTTTTGATTATTGTAAAAGCAATGCTGAAAAAAATCAAAAATAATAAAAAAAGTTGTTTTGATTACTTTTGATATTTTTTTGATTATTTTTGATTATCTTTAATTTTTTTCAAGTATTCATTTATTAAAATTTTTTCGGTATTGTTGTAGAAGCATATAAATATTTAGATCAACAATACTTAAAAACATCAAAAATTATAAAAAAAATATCAAAAGTAATCAAAACCCCTTTTTATTGTTTTTTTATTTTTTTATTATTTAAAAAATTTTTTTTTTGGATTATTGGAAAAGCAATACTGAAAAAAAATCAAAAATAATAAAAAAAAATCAAAAAGAATCAAAAGTAATCAAAACAACTTTTTTAATTATTTTTGATTTTTTTTAATAATCGTAAGAACAACATAACTTTTAGACTCTTAGGTTAGTTAGGCTTTCTTGTTTAGTGGAGAAACAAGATAGTATGATAGTTGGAAACCGTTGAATGTCTACCTGTCCTCTCTCTAAACAGAACTTCACAATGAGGATGGCTAATCAATTGTCCGCATTTAATTGGCGGATACTTTCACCATTAAATCTATCTCTATCTCTATGGCGCGACAACAGGTATATCATCATAAACCTCCTAAGAGATTTTTGCGCCAAGCTTCTCTTCCAATTTGTGGTGTGCCGATTTGAATTTTCCCTGCAAATTGGTGGGACCTACAGTTTTTTGCCGACTCCGAACGGCATCTACAAATGAGACGAATTTTTTGCTGAGAAGCCTGTCATGGCAGAAATACACTCGGAGAGTTTGCCAAACCACTGCCGAGGGGCGACCCCGTTTTGAAAAACTTTTTTCAAATCACTTTTGATGTTACCTGTACCAGGGCTCGAACCATGGACCTTCGGTGTGGTAGGCCGGCAACACTACCTTCACACCATGGCGGCCGCCATTAAATCTATCACATTTAGAAAAAATGAAGTCAAATCTCAAATTAGCCCGACTGACAACTTCTAAGTGAAAACCCTTTTGAAAGAGTTGGGCTAAAAAATCCTAAAGAATTAACTTTTGATAAACCACCACTTGACACTTTGAGTATATCATCGAAGGAAGCCTTTGTACAATTTCATACGCCTAGGTAGTTTGTCTGCGCCAACAGCTCTTGCTTGACTTCCCAAAGCTTAATCTTAATTACCACTGTCAAACGTAAACCGAATTGAGCTCTGAATTGATGCCGACTTATATTTAGTCGCTTGCCATCAAGGGAGACTGCTTGTTTTCTTGTCTTTATCCCTTTTTGTGAGATGGCTTGAAAGAACAAGACAAGCAAAACCCAAATAAGTATTCGCGAGCTGTGGAGCCATAAAGTACAAACAACTCTTAAAAGCCACCGCAATTTATGGCATCACAATTAACAACAACAAACAATTAAAACTTCCTTTCAGTGAACACAAATTGAGGTGGAAGGGACAGTGAACAAAGTTCGAGCAAAAGTAGCCTAACTACGTTTGAAGTTTATAAATATATAACCAGTTGTGAGCTATTAAAGACATTTCACTATCGAAGTGAGCTTGCGGAGTAAAATAAGATCTATAGGACATTTCATTGAAATCGCTTAGGGTTCATAACACTGGGCGGACAAACGGTAGTTGAGTGGATGAACAGAGCGATCGAACTCGTGGTTGGGGATATGGAAGCGGGAAGTATGCTCAGTAGAACGGACGGATTTGGTGAAGGTAAGTGTATGTTGGGGTGGTAGGAACGACGTGAAAAAATTATGTAAAAGTTCACGGAAAATGGATGAGTAACTTTCTCAAAGTTGATGACAGAGAGAAGATTCGGAAAGATTGACGCACATTAGTCACGTTAGACAAATCTTCTAAAGAAACAGTCTACTTTCCGATGAATGGACCGACATTCAGAATGATCGGAGGTTAAACAGGCTTATGGGACTTTTAGAATTAGAAATGGAAGTTGTGAACGGAGAACTAGCATTTGAAAGGACGAGCTAAAGTATGAATAGCAGATCGGAAGGAAAACCTGAGACTCTAACAGTTACTGACAGTCTCCGGAAGCATAGAGGGACATTCGTAAAGCAGGGTAGGTGCTTGGATGGATTTTAAAATAAATAGAGTGTCAGATATATGATTCACACTGTAATGTCTTGTAAAATTTGATTTGATTTTGATTTGGTTTCAGCGTTGTGCCATCTTCAGCGTAATTTTCGTGCTGCTTTCGAATAGATAGAAATGGTAGACTTCTAGGGATTAACGGTCGTTTGGAATTATAGACTGACGTTTGCAAGGATGGGTGGGCATTCGGATAGACCGAAGAACGAATATATTATCCTGTGATGGAGTAGATGTTCTCTGGACGTATGAGCTATCCGAGGACTGAGTTCATCTTCAGACACATGAATGAACAATGAGTATAGATTTTCGGAGCATTTCTGATACTAGGAATTCTAAATCCACGTGTCTATGATATCTCCGTGCCTTGATCTAATCAAGATTTATAAAACTTGTCATGCGCACTAGCACAAGTGGGTATTAAACAAGAAATAGAAAGGCAAATAAGCAACAAAAAACAACACTCGTTCAGAGAAAAAGTGGAGTACGAAAATAAGACTGCTCCACTTAACTCAATACCTGCTGTCGCCCCTGCTGCTGCAAAAATATGATCGCACAGTGTTGTAGTCGCACTCACCAAAGTACTGCACAGGTGATGCAGCGGTTGTGTTGTATTCATTTCGTTGTAGCTACAGCGCCCTACATAAATGCGACGCGCGAAGGATAAGCCAGGATAAACCTTCGTATTGTTGTGTTGCTTGCAGCTTTCGGTGCAAAATACGAAGTAATTTTTCATTGTTCACGTATTTCATCATACATTCTTTGCGTGTTGATTTTAAGATGCTTGCTCCGCTGGGTGAAGTGTACAAAAAAGTATACTCAGGAATGTCTGGTTCTTAGTGCAAAGCGAATAAAAGTAAAACAATAACGCAGAAAGGGAAGAAATTCAATGCATCAATGTGCAAGACAATTTGTGGGAATTGAGCGCCCAGTATGTTGAAGCTTAAAAGAGTTAAGGAGTCTACACGCCAAATGTAAGGGGGGGGTAGTTGAGCGTCGAGCATGGATGTATGTAAGTAGGTACGTGCTATGATGATAAAGAAGACGTTGAATCCATTAAGCGAGTTTCCGCGACTCAAATTCTATTTAAAATTATTTGTATGTACGAGGTGTGTTCAAAAAGTATCGCGAATTTTGTGTTTTTTCAAAAATTATTTATTTATTCATGAATATCTATTTTGTCCCCTTCAAAGTAATCCCCATGAGATATTATACACTTGTGCCAACGGTTTTTCCAATCTTCGAAGCACTTCAAAAAATCATTTTTTTGTATCTTGTTCAGCTCCTCCTTCGATGCCGTCTTTATCTCGTCAAGAGAAGCGTAACGTCGTCCTTTCATGGGCCTCTTCAGTTTAGGGAACAAGAAAAAGTCACAGGGGGCCAGATCTGGGGAATACGGTGGCTGCGGCATCATTAGTGTGTTGTTTTTGGCCAAAAAGTCGCGCATAAGCAACGATGCGTGAGCAGGGGCGTTATCGTGGTGCAAAAGCCAATTTTTGTTCTTCCACAAATCCGGGCGTTTCTGGCGGATTGCTTCGCGCAAATTGCGCATAACTTGCAGGTAATATTCCTTATTGACCGTTCTTCCCTGTGGCAAGAACTCATGATGCACCACGTCCCTGCAATCGAAGAAAACTGTCAGCAAAACTTTCACATTCGACCGAACTTGGCGCGCTTTTTTCGGTCTTGGTTCGTGCGGCAGCTTCCATTGAGATGATTGAGCTTTGGTTTCCACGTCATAACCATAAACCCACGATTCGTCACCAGTTATGACCCTCTGGAGCAAATTTGGGTCGTCGCGGACAGAGTTTAACATCTCATTAGCAATGTTCATGCGATGCTGTTTTTGGTCACAATTGAGCAATTTTGGTACGAATTTCGCGGCGACCCGTCTCATGCCCAAATCATTGATAAAAATCGAATGGCACGAGCCAATCGATATGTTAAGGTCCTCAGCAACTTCTCTAACGGTGATTCGACGATTGGCCAATACCATTTTCTCCACTTCATTAATTTTTTCGTCTGTTGTTGAAGTGCTCGGGCGTCCGGCACGCTCTTCGTCGTTCACATCTTCTCGGCCTTCTGAGCACATTTTGTACCACCGATAAACGTTGCTTCGGTCCAAGGTAGCTTCTCCGTATGCCGCAGTCAACATTCGGAATGCATCCGCGCACTTAATTTCGTTTTTCACACAAAATTTGATACAGGTTCTTTGATCCATTTTTTTGAATAGGTAAAAATCGAAGACGATCCAAAACACGTGCAAGCAAAGCAGCTGTCAACAATTAACTGAACATTCAAAATGGCCGAGCTTGTCGGCATAAGTGAGAGACATGAGTACCAACATAACGCTACAAAAAATTCGAAATTCGAATATACGTAACCAGCGAAAATTCAAAATTCGCGATACTTTTTGAACACACCTCGTATGTGCTCGGATTGCAATTTTTTTGAATTTTGCCTATGGCAGAATTTTCGGGATCAGATTTCACAATCACGAGATGTGATAATTCGCTTTTCTCTAACAGTTGATTTAAAAAAAGTACAGAAATTGTTTAAGAAACTATATAACCTTATAATATATAACAAACAACTAGAGTTTTTTTACATAAAACGAAAAATATTTCATTGGTAACAAAGTAAACTCAAAAAGTTACCCCAATTTTTTTTATGTGTAAAAATCTTTGGACTCGGCATGAACAGCCCTGATATAGGGCAGTCCACCAAAGTTACGCTGACCAACATGTAACATGTGCATGCGTGTATAAGAATTCTGGCTTGACTGCTTGCTGATATGTGACGCTCTGCTTAAGTGTGTCTGTGTGTGGATACAAGTGATTTTCTGGGGCTGATTATCCTTACATTGTTTGGCTTGCTGTTGTATTTTATTATTCGCTAATTAAATTAAGATAAATTAAATTAAATTAAATTTAAGTAAAATAAAATAAAGTATAAAACGATGAAATAAAATAAAACAAAATAAAATAAAGTAAAACTAAATTAAATAAAATTTTATAAAATTAAATTAAATTAAATAAAATAAAAAAGAATATAAAAAAATTAAATTAAATTAACTCATAAAAAAAAATAGACTAAGAAAAAAAAATTTAATAAAGTAGAATTAAAAGAAATAAAATATAATAATCTTATAAATAAAAATGAATGTGTGCCTGTGTGTCTTTTATAGGCGTCCAAAGTATTCAACCGATTTTTATGAAATTTTCACAGTATATTCTTGGGTTAAAGCATAGGCTTTAGCAAAAGTGGGCGGTGCCATACCTCCAGGCTATATAAAATTTCAATTCGTTATAACTCTGAACTTATTTGGTCTAAATCAATGATATTTGGATTTATGTGTCCTTTAGTCGAGATTTACATAATTTTATAAAAAAACGTTGCCACGCCCACATTTTTTGTGTTTTGTTTGTGCTCCATTAATGTCCAAAGTTTATAGTCGATCTCTATGAAACTTTCACAATAGGTTCAGAAAATCCCTCAGGGTATTTTAAGTAGCAATTCTTCATAGCTAGGAATTTATTTGGTTCAAGGTATTGATATTTTATATATAGGTATCTGTTCTATACATCAAAAAACCCTGGCAACAGAAAGCGGTACCAGGAGCAAATAAAAGTTATTTCGATATATCTTCCAAGCTATGGACATATCAGTACCCGCAGAGGAAATGGTAAAAGTAGGGAAGTAGGAATAGAAATTTGAAATATAGGTATTGTTAGAGAAAAATGAAGAGGATAAAGAAGAGTAACAGTAAATGGGGTTGGGGGAAAAACAAAAGCAGAAAGAAAAAGGAAGATACACGGATAAATGTAAAAGAAGAGACAAGTGGGGAGGGAAAAGAGTACAATTTATTAAATGTAGGCAATTTTAGGCAGAACAACGTCTGCCGGGTCTGCTAGTAATAAATACAATAAAATAAAATAAAATAAACCAAAATAAAATAAAATAAATGAAAAGAAATTAAAATAAAATGAAGTAAAATAAAAGAAAAAAAAAAATAAAACAAAACAAAATAAAATAAAATAAAGTAAAATAAAATAAACTAAAATAGAACAAACCAAAATAAAATAAATTAAAGTAAAATAAAATAAAATAAAATAATTATGGTGATTGTTGTTGGAGCAAAGCTCGAATTTTTATGTTTGTTTGTTAATTGATATTAGAGAAAAATTACAACGTTATGCACAGCGATGGTATGGGATGACATGTTTCGAAGTGCCCAGCTTCTCATCACACCCCTTCTCGGACACTGAGATAAAATAAAATAAAATAAACAAATAATAAAATAAAATAAACTAAAATAAAACAAAACAAAATAAAATAAAATAATTTAAAATAAAATAAAATAGAATAGAATAAAATAAAGTAAAATAAAATAAAATAAAATAAAATAAAATAAAATAGAATAAAATAAAGTAAAACAAAATAAAATAAAATAAAATAAAATGCAATAAAATAAAATTGCTGTTTTATACCAACAAAATTGTTTTACAAAACCGAGAGCACACGGTAAGGCAGTTCTGATGATAAAACAGATCTGTCAAAAATCCATCATGCTCACACTACTAACTGTCAAATGGCGGACGTGGTTCATGCATATGGTAAAAAGAAGAGGTCCATAAAGCTAGCAGAGCAAAGTCAGCAGAACAAAAAACTAACTTATGGAAAATTAGGTGCTCAAAAGGTGCTAATTAAGTGCCCTAATCCCAAAAAAAGTGCTTTCTATTTTTTCCAAAAATGATGTTCTGCTAGCTTTAGGCTAAACCTAGCAGAGCAGTGTACGTAAACAGTCAAAAGAGACGATACATCAAAAGTTGTTATGCAAAAATTTAGTGCTCAATAAAGTGCTCCAGAAAAACCCAACCCATTTGTCTCTTTTGATTGTTTACGTATACTGCTCTGCTAGGTTTATCCTAAAGCTAGCAGAACATAATTTTTTGGAAAAAATAGAAAGCACTTTTTTTGGGATTAGGGCACTTATTTAGCACCTTTTGAGCACCTAATTTTCCATAAGTTAGTTTTTTGTTCTGCTGACTTTGCTCTGCTAGCTTTATGGACCTCAAAATTTCCCTGATGAGAGAAGTCTAGCAGCTTCCGAAATGGATCTATAAGAAAAGCTATGGCAGTTGTCTCTAAACATTTTTCCTACTCTATTCAATCAAAAAACTTTTAATAATTAATTAAAATGATTATTAATAAATAAAAACAATAATAATTTTCATAAAAATTCAAAAAGTGAAAAATTATTATTCTTGGCCTTGAGCTCGTTTCATGAATAAATGAAATAAAATAAAATAAAATAAAATAAAATAAATAAATAAAATAAAATAAAATAAAAAAAATAAAATAAATTAAAATAAAATTTAACAAAATAAAATATTGTAATTGTTAATATTTATTATTTTGATAACCACAATTTTTTAATTAAAATGAGCATGAGAAAACTGTAATTTTATAAAATTTAAAATTTGTGTTAACTCAATTTTGGTTATAGACCATGTTAAATTTAAATAAAAAAATCAAGTATTGAATAAATAATTGGAAAACTTTCGAAAGTGCGCGAGATAAACCCACAGTCTCCTGTTTGGTGCTAGAAATTCTCATGCCACTTGAAGTACCACGTAACACAATCATCAAAGAAAATTTCCCTCATATTCATAAAAAATAAAAACGGCTTATAAAGCTCTTATAATTCAAAATTTGAGGGGAAATATAAAATGGCAATGGTAAAAAGTTTTATAAACAAATTAAATTTTTTTTTGAATATGGAGCTTACTTTTTACTAACATATTTTCAATCCCAAAAATCTCAGGATTGTACGTAAGAAATCCCGGTATTAACATCCCTAGTATGTATTTTTGCCTGTGTGGCACATAAAAATAAAATACTAAGCTTCCTTTGTGCACAATGGGCTCTTCGCGGTCTGGACAGGCGTACTACATACCTGCGTTTACTACCTTTATCGCGTCGACATAAGGAATTTCATTTCTTTTTTTTTTGCTTTTTTGTTTTTTGACGGCCCTGAAACAAAAGCGCATTGGAGCTTTGTTCTTTTCAAATCCGTTGAAAATAAGAGGGCAATTTTTTTTAAAGTGCCATTAAAAAATGTTTTAATGAATTAAGCCAGAGCAAACTTTTGATTGATGGCAAAGATAAATTTTGTGAATTAGCCATTTCAAATTTCTTAAGTTTCGTCTTCGGCTTTGTTATGGACTTGGAATTTTTGACTGCAAAAATTCCTTTAATACTTAGAAATTATGTTTATGGCTTCGATGTTATCTAGTTATTTCAATTGTTGTTGTTTCATTGTTTTTGGTGTTACAACTCTCACTATTACGTGTGTGATGGGCGCTTGTGTGAAGGGCACACCTCTATCAAGGGGGAGTATTTACTGAAGTAACGGCGTCCGTTTAAATATTGAGTAGCAATGAAGCTAGTCCGATTGAAATGTGGTTTCAGTTGAGGTGTTAAGGATTGTGGCCTGACAGGAAAATTTGCCAGAAATTATAAAAAAAGACCTTCGCGCTGATGGAACATAGGTAGGATCATCAGATGTGCACCTTCCGGACGGTCCCACAGAGACAGATAAAATAAGACAAACAAACGATAAGAAGCCCTTGGTATGCTAATGGACAGTTTAGCAGAAGATATAAATTGCCTGGGCAATAAACATTCTCTCGTCTTATAAGTCATCCAGGGGTATTATCCCCATTTCGATACAGAAGACCATGAACTGTTTAGTTAAGAAATTGAAAGAGAGGTTCACGGAATTCATACACAATCACATTCCGGTTACATAGAAGAACGCACTTGTGGCCTTCATTCAGAAGACGGGCAGCAGAGCTTTACAAATATTTCCGTCTGATGCACATTCTGCCTTCAATTTAAGAGATGAATAAACATATATAAAAAAGAACTTCTTGAGGAGTCCAGCCTTTCTAGAAAGTAGTTGAATAGGAAATCCACAGAGTCTGCGCTACTGGGCATAGCACATCGAATAATTCCGGTTGTCTTAAAACTCAAAAATGACAGCGGGTTAGATTACGCCCGAGGCATGTATGCTTGTGTTAAGTGGCGACTAAAATTCACATTGATACGGCTCGGAGTCAACGAAATCGCTACCACGGCAGTCAGGCTGGTGCCCCAAGGTCCTTGTACCGGAGCGTACCAGATTCATATCTGGCAAAGGGCTGCCAGTGTCCGTATGAGCCAGTTTGATCCGTCACGTCCCATTCCGTGAATGGATACGCAGACTAAGCAGGGCGAAGTACTGCTACAACGGCCACGTCTCAGAACTTGTAATAGACTGAGTTCGATTTTAGTCAAAATATTTCCGAAACCAGTTGAGATATGGAACTTTATCACATCGGTTATCGCAGCACTCACACACTCCTTTCGTTTGATACTTATATTGCACTAACACATTTTTGGTCACCATGGTCCAGATATTGCTCAATAACAACGGATTGAGTTATCATAATAAGGGTATCTAAAATTTTCAGTTCAGTTGTTCAGTGTAAGGCAAATGTGAAAGTAATATTCAATTCCAGCAGTATTTTTTGAGTGATGCGCGTCCAAGCACACAAACAGACAGCCGAAAATTCTAAAAACTGTTGATTTAGATTCTATTGGCTCCTATCAAGTTTTCTTGAATATCTGCAATATACAGACATCGACCTGTTACAATTTTGTTATATGTAGATTTAGGAATGACAAAAATGAGAAATCCTTCCAAATTAATTTAAAAATATAAACATTTAGTAAAACCGCATTTGTTGCACTTTGCATTTTTTTTTTTTCATCGTCCAATAAAATTTGTCAAATCAATATTAAATACACCACAGAAAAAATTTGAAAACTAAAAGCGTCTCAACTACCCAGCAGGTCAACGTTTGCTTGTAATTTCCTGCGCGCTGCGGTAATCCAGCATCCGACTTTGGAAGCTTTTCAACGTACAAAACTGCCTTTGTGCTTGTTGTACTTATATTTACAATCAGAAAATTCCTAAAGCGTCGCGCATATTTTTGTTGAATTTTTATTATTTTGTTGTTGTTGCATTATCCAAAAGTGGAAACTGGTTTAGCTGGTTTATGGCAGATACTTTTTCTTTGCGCCACGCTTGTCCACCAACCAACACAAACTTTTGTACGAAAAAATCTTCTTCACTCACCGCCACTAACAACAAGCGTGCTTAATTGTGGTGCGCAGGGCATACGAGCAATATAGTACAAGTATCTACGTATCTGCATCTTCGACATTGTCAGCTAATGCATATGCATATATGTATTCCGATGCTTGAGATGTGTTATGCATTGAAAGACTTTTAGTTACCTAACTTTTATTTGAATTTATTTTGTGTTTTTGCATTTCATTTATTCGCTTGTTTCAGTATTTGCGGCCAGAGAATTGCAATCAGTTATGAGCTCTGTGATGCAGTGGACACTTGCGTATCAGTGCGTTAGTTTATAGTATATGGCAAACTTTCTCTCGTCCTGTATTAATAGCTTGTTGTTTTTTTGGGTACCCGAAAATAAGAGGTGAACGGAATATTTCTGGAATTTAATAACTAAAATAAAATAAAAAAGTGTGCAATGAAATAAAATAATGTAAAATAAAAGAAAAGAAAAGAGAAGAAAATAAAATAAAACAAAATAAAATAAAATAAAATAAAATAAAATAAAAAAAATTAAATAAAATAAAATAAAATAAAACATTTTTACATTAAATTAAATTAGACTAAATTAGATTAAAATAAACTGACTAAATAAAATAAAATAAAAAAAAAATAAATTAAATTGAATTAAATTAAATTAAATTACATTAAAATAAACTAAACTAAATAAAATAAAATAAAATGAAATAAAATAAAATAAAATAAAATAAAATAAAATAAAATAAATAAAATAAAATAGTAAAACACAAATGTTGAATGGTAAAGAAATAACAGGAAAGGAAAGAAAAGAAAAGAAGCTAACACAAAAGAAAGAGCAACTTAAATGCAGGTGCAAAAAAAGAACAGCAAAGGAAGGACACGGTAAAATAAAATAAACTCAAATGAAATAAATAAAATAACATACAATACAATTTATTTAAAGAAAGCAAGGGAAAGGGAAATAAAAGAATGACAAATAATGGAAAGGGATGTAAGGAAAAGCAAAACAAAAGCAAAGGAAAAGAAAATAAGTAAAAGAAAAGTACGGAAATGAAAGTGAAGGAAAGGATCAACAAGAGAAGGAAACAACAAATTATAATACAATAAAATAAAGTAAAAATTGAGACTGTAGAAAGAAGAGAAAATGAAAGAAAAAAATTGTATTAAAGGAACAGAAAAGAAGAGAAAGGAAGGGAAGAAGGCATATAAAAGGAACAGCAAATAGCTCAAATAAAATTAAGTTTTGTGTGCGATCTCTAGTATACATTAATTTAATTTAAGATAAATAAATACGAAATGTGTGCTACTTTAAATGTATTAAACAGATTTTTTATTTAATTTTTTAAACGAAAAAATTGCCCTAAAGTCGCATAATTTTATTTTTGGTTAATTTATTTCGATTGTAAGTGTCCCACTTAGTTACTTAAGTACATACTTGGATGCTTTTGAGGTATGTGTGTATCTATCATCTTAGTTACTTTAGTGACCCTGCAGTCGAAACAAAGAGTAACTCACTACTGAGTGGTATGAAAGCAAAGCAAACTAGTCAGCAAACTGTCTGTTTTCCATTAAGTCTATTGGTTTTAATGAGGGCTTATCTCACAAGTTATCAAATGTCTGATTTAGGAAAGAATAATAATGATCCGATCTGGTTCAAAATGGGCCAATGAATCCTAGTGCCCTCATTACTTTCTAAAGCTTTGCTAGTGCGCGCTATCGTGAAGAAGGAAGGAATTGGTCTGTTTCAAGCCAAAAAGTGAAGAGCTTGAGATTTTGGCTGACAGCAATAATGACCGAAAATTCGACTAATTCGGCAGATGAATAAGGTTTCAAGACCGGGGCGAGTTCCTGTAGAGACAATAACGGCTATCAGGTAACCGACGTACAAAGACTTGGTTGGTTGGAGTGGTGCGTCTTCTATGACTCCAATAATGCACTGTCAGTTAACCAATGAAAAATATTTTAAGAAAACTGACACAATATCTAGAACTATGGTGCGACTCCCACCTTTGATTCTTCTATTAGGTAAACGATATATCGACTTGCCAGGCTCATGACCAACTAGACTGACAAATAAGATTGATCCGATCATCCGATGATGTCCGCCCACAGTAATGCCCTGCATGTTTCCTCGATAGCAGAAATACAATTGCTGAGTCTAGGAGACGGATAGACGACGAAGCCATTTTGGATCCGTCCCTGAAAACTGAAATGTTGAAGCTCGAATTCCTCCTTTTTCCAATCCCTCCGCAAACCCCATTAAGTATAAGTTCCTATCTAGCGTATTGGAAGGAAGTCCGAACTCTACCATCTTCATCCTACCTTAAATTGTGGAAAAGACCAATGAATCGACACTCACTCCCTCCTTGTCGATTTCGAATTTGAAAGGGGCTCGAGTCATGAAATACAGGCGCACCTATGCCTTGGTTAGCAAAGAAATTCAACGAAAAATCGTTCTTCCCTAAAGTCTTCTCGAGTCGAGCGGAGATCGCGCTCTTTAAGTCTCTCTTAAAAGTAAGGCCCTTTATTGTTGAGCAGAAATTGCACTCTGTAAGTCTCTCTGCATACATGCCCTGAGGTTAGGCTCTGAATCTTGGACAGTGTTCGAGAGAAAATATCTTCTCAAGATTTGTGGTCCTTTGTGTATCGAAGGAATTAAACAATGAGCTGTCCAAGGATAATGGAAATATTAGCTTAGAAATAAAGCTTTCCCATCGATACTCAGAGAACGACGGCGGGCCCCTTTGAGTTCAAAAAACATGTGGAGTACGACTTGGCCTGCTTTAATGTCACCAATTGGCGTCAGTTATAGCTAAAAAAAAAAGGACGTAAATACTACCTGGAAAAGTGCTGGAAACGGCCAAATCTGCAAAAAATTCTAAATTTTTTGTTGGTACAATTTTTGTCGTTTTCGTACTAGCTCGAAACCAGTCAGGAAAAAAAATCTATTTTATGATCATAGTATTTAAGTATTCCACTGCCGAATATTTATAGAATTTATGACTTGTACGCATATATATGTATGTATTCGCATTTTTGTCCTCGTTTTTGGGGGTTAAATAGAAATTGCTAATATTCTTTTATTCAGCCGCTGTTTATTACCTGCAGTCATTACTCACTAACTTATACTACATGGCTGAGTGGCACTTCAATCAAAAAGTTTTGTAACATCTTCTCAAAATTAAATGACAAAGTTTAAGCACTTCAAAACGTTTATAACTTTTAGTTACAAACATGTTACATACTTATCTACATATATTATTATAGGTGATATGGAGGTAGCGATATGTCGATGTAGCCAGTATTAAATGGAAAATTATCATTTAAGGGAAAATTCAGTAAATATTAAATTGAAGAAAAAAAATATTATTTGCTTTAAGTTTTGTTTTATCTAGAAAACTGCATATGTATGCCTATCCACTTACGGTTTTTCTAAGCATAATATTTATGCAAGTTTACAATGGGCGCTAACTATAAAATATTAAAACACTCCATAGCAGACTCGGAATAAATTTGATTTTTATCTACACTTGTACGCAGATCGCATTTGCATGAATGTCGATGGAAGGAAGGCATGAGCTGCAAAGGCGATGACAAGTTCAAATAATATACATACACATCCATGTATATATAAATTAAAAAATGAGGGAATGTATGGAGACTTGTAAGTACGAGGGTTTTCACTCAAGTTTTGAGACATTCCTCGCAAACAATTTTTACATATAATAAAATTGTAACAGGTCGATGTCTGTACATTGAAGATATTCAAGAAAAACTGATAGGAGAGGTCGTTATTGGACTAGCGGAACCCAAATCTACAATTTTTAGAATTTTTGTCTGTGTGTCTGTATGTCTGTCTGTCCGTCGGTATGATTGTGCGCGTATCACGCAAAAACTACTGAATAGAATTGAATGAAACTTTCACCGTTCTATCACTTAACGTCTAACTTAAAATTTAGGACAACTTTCATTTGGATATCTCATCAAGTTCCCGAGTTATTGACCAAAATGTGGGAAAAATGTGACCAAAAATGTGGTTTTTTTACCATAACGCCGGCGTCACACAAAAACGACGGCATAGAAATGAATGAAACTTTCAATAATCATTCTCTAGACGTCTCTCCTAAAATTTAAGATACCTTTAACCTCGATATTTTACCCGTGTCCCAATTTATTGACCTAAATGTGGACCCAGGGTGACTGTATGATTTGTGCTTTTAAGGCGGAACAAAGTTCGTCGGGTCAGCTATTTTTATATAAAAACTCGAAAAGACGGCTAGGCTTGACTGCGTCTCAAAACTTATAACAAACTAAGTGCGATTGCAATCAATATATCTCCGAAGCCAATTGAGATATAGAACTCAATCACATCGCTTATTACAGCACTTATTAGCACCTTTCGTTTGATACACATATTGCACTAACACATTTTGGCTTACCCTGGTCCACATATTTTTCGATAACTCCAAAACCGGTAGAGTTATCAAAACAAGGGACATTTTAAACTTAAGTTAGACGTCAAGTAATGCAGCGTTGAACGTTCCATTAAATTCCATTTAGCAGTTTTTGAGTGATGCGCGCACAAATATAAAGACAGACAGACAAAAATTATAGAAACTATTGCTTTGGATTCTATTGGCTTAAAAATAAACCCTCCTATAAATTTCATTGAATATCTGCAATGTACAGACATCGTCCTCTTACAATTTTATTATATGTAGAGATACTTGAAATATCTCAAAACTTACACACCAACCCTCGTAAGTCAACACATTGACTTTACAACATTATAATGCAGCCACTGGCTGCCACAACATCCAATAAAAAGAAAATATTTTTAATATGTTTTAATATATCACAGGCGTACATTGAAAGCAAATGCCTGTATCGACCGTCGTCTTATCTTGCACACCAGTTGACATGTTGAATGTAGCGAGGCAAATTATCGCGCATGCATTTTACATGAAATGAAGCAACGAGTTGTTGTTTTGTTTTGCTTTCGCTCTAACATTTTGTTGTTAGTCATATATATTGTAATCAACTAAACGACTGGATATCTGGTGTAGTCAAAGACAAAACGTAAAAAATCAATGACCTCGCAACACTCTTAGTCAGCCATACACTCACTAGCTAAACATCGTTCCATCGTCCATGAGTTTTTTGCATAGGCTTCATTGGGTTGATAGCGCTGCAGCCGCTGGCGATATATTGAAAATGAAAGTTATACGAGTCACTACCGTTAACGCACAAAAGGAAAAATATGTGTTTAGAGTCAAGTGTGAGTCAAGCGAAGATTACGACGACGACGATAACAATGACAGCCGACAGCTGCACCCATCGGTTCGTCAGTCAAAGTCTCCACTACTTGATTACAAATGATCTACGCTCTATACTCACCCCTGCTCACTTGGTCATTCACTTTTCACTCATATATATTGCTTATAACGGGGATCGTAACGGGCATGGCTTTTTTATCGAAAATGTCGAAATTTTATTAATATTTTGTGAGTTTTATTATAAAAGTTAAAAATTGACTTTTATGATTAAAGCCAAAAACTAGTTGTTAAAGTTTGACTTTTATTTTAAATTTGACAATTATTTTGTGACTTAAGCAATAAAAGTTTAAATTTCCACTTAAAACTTAATTTTTTTAAATAATTTTCACAAACTAATTGTCAATTTCGACTTTTACTTTAGTTAACAAGTCAAAAGTTACAAAAGTAAAATTTTAGTCGAAAAGTATAGTCAAAATTTACAATTATTTCGTGCCTTTATTTATAAAAGTTTAATGTTGTTTATAATAAAAGTTCAAAATGCTGCGTAAAATTTTAATACTTTGTTTTTGGTAAAAGATTTTATTCCTTAATTTGACTTTTATGATTAAAGCCACGAAATAATTACAAAATTTTGAATTTAAAGGCTAAAAGCAAGTCAATTTATTAAAAAAATTAACAATTACTTTAATGACTTAATTCTTAGTAGTAAACATTTTTAATTTTGGCTTTCACTAAAAAATAAAAGTCAAAATTTAACAACTGTTTTGTGACTTAAATCATAAAATTAAGTCTTTTACTAAAAAGTTAAAGATTTTGACTAAAAAATTTAATTAAGTCACAAAATAATTATTAAATTTCACCTTTAAGATTAAGGTCATCACACGATTTTCTAGTCGAAAACAACATTTAAAAATAAAAGTCAAAATGACTTAAATCATAAAATTAAGATTGTTACTAAAAGTGCATGAATACTAAAAAATTAACGTTTTGTACTTAAAAATTCCTCAATTTAACTTAAATAATTAAAGTCTCGAAATAATTGCAAAATTTAAATTTAAAGTTAAAGTCAAGTCGACTTATTAAAAAAATTAACTATTACTTTAATGACTTTAATCTTAATAGTAAACATTTTTAATTTTGGCTTTCACTAAAAAATAAAAGTTAAAATTTGACAACTGTTTTGTGACTTAAATCATAAAATTAAGATTTTTACTAAAATGTTAAAGGTTGTTATTGAAAAATAAAATTAAGTCGCAAAATAATTGTTAAATTTTGACTTTTAAGATGAAAGTCATCAAACAATCATACGATTTTCTAGCCGAAAATAAAATTTGAAAATAAAACTGAAAATGTGACTTAAATCATAAAATTAAGTTTGTTACTAAAATTGAATGAATACTACAAAATTAAAGGTTTAGACTTAAAAATAAAACCTCCTTAGTTTGACTTTTTTGATTAAAATCAAGAAATAATTGCAAACTTTTTAATTAAATTCAAGTCAATCTATTAAAAGAATTAAAATTACTTTGATGACTTTAATCTTAAAAGTAAACATTTTTAATCTATTTAATACGATTTCTAGTCGAAAATAAAATTAAAAAATTAAAGTCAAAATGTAATTTTAATCATAAAACAAGATTGAATGAATTTTAAGAAATTAAAGTTTTGTACTAAAAATTAAAAGTCAAAGTCAAATTTAAACTTTTGCAATTAAGATCACAAAAAAATGGTTTTATTTTGACCTCCAAGATTAAATATATATACGTTTTTCTAGTCGAAAATAAAATTTAAAATGAAAAGTCCAAATTTAAGAACTAATTTGTTAAAAGTAAAATTTTATCTAAAAATTTAAATGTTGTGACTTAAAATGTAACTCAAAGTTTAACAATTATTTGCTACTTTTAATTAAAGTTTACTTTTAATTAAAGTCTCCTTTTATTTAAAATCTACTTTTAATTAAAGTCTACATACAATAGAAGTCACAAAATAATTGTAAAGCTTTTGACAAAAAAGTTAAAATTAAAAATTTTATTTGTGGCTTAAAACTAACAATTATGTATTGACTTTGATCTTAAAAGTCAAATCTGAAAAAAAAAAATTAAAACAAAATAAAAGCTTTCTTGACTTGAATATACAATTTTGGATTAAGTTTGTTTTTTTTTTTTTTATAAAAGTCCAAAATAAGAGTGAAAATTTGACTTTTATTTTGTAGTAATTTGTTAATTTATATACTTGTTTTAAAAAACAAAAATTGACTTTATGAATAGTGTTATTATTGGCGAATTTTTAACTTAAACAAAATCAAATATTTATAATTATTCATAAATTTTTTTTTTTTTAATTCAAATGATAAAAATCATTACTCAGCTTACAAGAACTACTTGTTCTTTGATCAATTCTCTTTATATTGGACATTTCGAAATAAAATTTCGAAAGCAACCAATAAACTCGGTCCCTGCTGCATACATCTAAATGACTGCAAAATGGCTGTGAAAATTTGTTGTCGGTACATATTTGCTTAAATGTTTTGTTTTTGCTATCGCAAATGTTATCAGGCTGTAAATTGATAAGTAACTCAAGGCAATTGTCGGGTTCAATTGCAGGTGGCTATTGATTGCATTCACTCTCGTCTGCACATACATATCTATCACTTGTTAAAACAAACGCGTACTTCAAAACATGTGGAAATCGATCAAGGCTTGTTCAAGTGTTCCGTCATTATTTTAAAAAATGACTTAAGTCCCATTTTCACAGCAAGTGATTCTCAATTCGGAAATCTGATTAGGTAGGACAGATCTTGAAGTTGGTAGCTGTTGGTACTGCTTCACAAGAAAGCTGGGAGTTTGTTTGTAATAAAAAAACTGATAAAACATGTAAAAATGTATAAAAAAATTTAAAACGATACAAATTATGCAAATAAAAATTAAAATAAATAAAAAATTTAATTAGAGCAAGCCGTCAATATCGGTACGAATAAATATCGATCGACATTTATCGATAGAGATAAAAATCGATAGAGATGGGAAATGCCAAGTGACATAACTAAAAATCAATTATGATCGATATGAAGAAAAAGTCGACGACAGCCGATGCAAATCGATTAAAATCTGCAACATTCAATTATAACCGATATTAATCGATAATCGATAATTATCTCTAATCCTATCATTATCGAATGAAATCGATAAATATCTCCAACATTGTAACGATTTCGATATTTTATTGATTAATCTCAGGCTTTGCACTGTTTTCTATGGCTTACACAGACACAAAAACTCGTAAATAACCTCCAATACTCGATATATGTTTTTATAAGAATCGATCCATGAATATAGTTGAAAATTTACGCTACGTTAAATCCATTGAAGAATTTCTTTAAAAATCAAAAAACAAAATATAAAATCATAAATATCAATAAAAATAAAAAATCGATCCAAATTCATAATCGAAGCGATAAATAATCGAAGAAGTATGAAGAAAAGTCGGATTGAATTGCTTAATTTTGAAGCGATCTCTATAAATCAAACATAGCCAAAGCATTTCCTGGCAGTCATACTGTGTTCGGCTCTTACCTGTGGGTAATCGGCCTTTTACACGTTATATCCCGAACTTCTACAGAAAGAGCACAGCTAGGTTCATAGGACTTCAGTTATTACAGATTGCGTTTTTAGACTTTGATGAAAATGGCTTTTACAATTACTTTAAATGGATTTTGTGTGAGTTTCCATTAATGCTAATGAGTAAAAATCTCCACTAAATATAAATCTTTTTGTTAAAGAATAGGTTCCTCTAGAAATAAATTTCAGTGCTAGTGAGAGTGAAACTCCATTCAAAATCAACGTTGAATGATAATGAAAAGGTAGTTTCACTAAAACACAATTTTGAGTGATAATGAAAAAAGAAAAATCATTATCACTCAGCATTTATTTTTAGTGGAATTTAACTTCTGATGTATATTGGAACGATCCGTCATCCCATGTCAAATTTGGCTTGGAGACAAACCGGTTTCGGCGATGTGACATTTTCCGCGCCTCGTTCTCAATAATATTCTTCATTCAGCACTACAATTTTTAATTTACGCATTTTTTTCTAGTGTGGTGACAACATTCGTTTTACCGGTAAATAAATAGTTTGGAAACTTTTACACCCTTTTGGTATTCTGCCCGCTGAAGTTGCAGTTCAATTTCGTAACCACCAAAATAGGTGGTTACATCACGTAACCGCGAAAAACTGCACGTGTTTTGTAAACATACACATACTAGTTCACAAGAATTAATAAACAAATTAAGCACTTTTTTACACTAGATTTCGTTCGCGTTTGCATTTTATTCTCTATTGAGCATTGTTTGTTTTTGACAGCATTGCCATGTTCGCTAGAATCGCGGTTACATGAACTGCATTGCCAACGGTTACGATTTTTGGTTAGATAATCTTCCAGGTACAAAATTATCGGTTACGCACAGAATTGACCTGTCAATATTTATTTACTGGTAATGGAAAGTGCCCTTATGTATTATGTTGTAAGTAGTTGAATTAGTAGTTGTCTCAACAAAAATCTACCAATACATTTCAACATTTTTTTTTCCCAACGCAAATTACTAATTCGTTGACCTCTCGTTGACTTCATTTTATGAAAGTTATTATAAACAAACTGCATTGGTAATTAAGTATTTGAAATGTTTTATGTAAGCTGATTGTGTTTTTTCAACACTTTTTTTCTCCATCTCTCTTTTCCTCCACCTTTCTACAGCTGTCAGTAATTTCTTTTAGCTGCAATGAGCAGCGCATTTTTATGTTAATCATTTTAACTGTTTTCCTTTATTGCTAGTTATCACGGCCATTGTTTATTGTATCATTAACGTAATTTGTTCGATGTTTTCTTGCTGGATTTGTTGAGATTTTGTTTGAACTCGCATTTCATTTCTATGAGCTACCTATGCAAGTCATCAGCGATTGTATGCTTTGCAGTTGGAGTTGCGCTTGCGCTATTATCTTCACTTTGATGAGTCCGCATGCGTATTTGTTGGTCATAAAAAACCGTTAGTTTTATTATTTAATAGTCGTTGGTTATCGTTACACCTATTGCTGCTTTAGGTCTTTCGAAGTTACTACTCTCTGTAATCTCTAATGCCTATGATAAACACATTGTTTTATGGAAATCGAAGTTAAAACTCAAGATTTTAATGGGAAGTGAGAAAGGTTGAATTTACTTTGTAAAGTGGCAATAACTTTAAATAATAACAAGACAAAGGGACTAAGAGTGACTCACAGCTAACTAGCAGATAACGGTATTTTTGGTAGAAAGCGGAGTAAATTGTAGAATGAAACTGTTTTGCTGCTGTTAAGAAAATTTTTTAAAAATCTAAAAGACTACTGACGACGCTTGTCGACTATTTAGGTAGCTGGCGGTCTATCTATTTGAACCAGTTAGAGGCGGTGATTTCGCTAGATTTGAAGAAGCGTAGCTTGATTGACAGCATCAAAAGCTTTGGATAACTCAAGTGCCACAAGACCGTACTGTGTTATTTCAGACCACTATTTATTTGTGTATTTATGGCGTTCAAATGGTGCTATGTAGAAGTGTAACGACCTCCAAAGTCTTCGCGATCGGTAATAGAAGAGATGTCAGGCGATCTTATTCCCCCATATTTGCCGTTTTCTGAGGTTTTACAAGCCGCTAAGTAGCTAGCTGTATCCCTCGTGGCAAAGGTGTTTCAGCATCTTCATTAGACCGGATCAAATTTAATTTTTTTTAAACTATATTTATAATACCTAGTAAAACAACAAAACGAAACCAAACACTGAGGATGGCGGAACGCCGAAACCGTTTTTAACAAAGCCAAATTTGACAATGAATCACCGAAAATCTTTCCAATATACATCAAAATAACATAAGTTCCTCTGAAGACATTTTTTAAATTTTATTTTATAAAATCTTACATAATAATAAAAATTATTAAACAAACTAAAAAAACAGAGCGCTAGGCATAGGCTTTTTTTTATCAGCCAGATAAATATTTAGGGTTACATATGAAAACGACTCTTAAGATAAAACTTAAAATACATTTTTATAAACATTAATTTTTAAAATTCACATCAAAAACTATCCCATAGTGTGAAAATTTCAAGATTTGAGAAGAACTATATTTTGACCGATAACTCATTTATCGATAAATATATCGAAATATAGCAAAGTGCAATGTGGTAGGGCAACCACATTTTGACCGATAGCTCATTTATCGATAAATATATCGAAATATAGAAGTATCCAAATGAAACCTGTGGCCTTCCCCTTTCGTTTGATACCCATATTTTATTTATGACCTATATACCAAATATCACTAGTATAGGTCTAGTAACTGTTCTTAGGCGGCCCGGAACCCCAGTTTATTTAAAGACATAGCATATACTTTCTTCCAGACTATTAGCTGTCTGCATACCAATTTCACCAAAAATCCTTCGTACCGTTCTCACGAGATTGAGTAACAAATGCAAGCCTCTCGACATCCAAACAATCAGCTTTATATACCTCCATAACAATGTGAGGTATTGGAGTCGCGTGTTGTTGTTGTTGTTGTTGTTGTAACGACAAAAACACTCCCCGAAGGTTTTGAGGAGTGCTGTCGAACCTCCAGTCCTTGGCCGGATATGAATCCGGTACGCTCCGATACTCCTTTGAAGTCGCATGAATCTTGTTACCTATTCTATACTCTTGAGAGTAAGTGGGCTCAGTAATTTAGACGTGAAAGACTCGCAAACACACTCACAAACTTACGCATTTATAATATTAAGATTATTTTCGTTTACTTTTTGGAGGGCCGAACCAACACTTTTTAGTGGCTGTATCTGAAGACAGTGAAATTACGAAACTCGAAAATTTTTTGTAAAAAAATATAAACAAAGAAATTATTAATTAAAGCGCAACAACAAAAAAAGTTACTTTCTTCAATAACACATAAGTTTTGAAATTAAATTTGAAATAAACTTTTAAAAATGTTTTGACACCTACAACTTTTTTTTATCATTTTTCTACATAGATTTTTGCATTTTTGACAAATTTTTCCAAAGTAAACCATTCAATGCTTATAGCTTGATTACGCTGCAACGGTCGTCTTAACAAAAATTTTAATTCGCAACTATTTTGTGGCGAATTCAATTTCCTAAAAAACTATATGCAGTTTAATTTGTTTACTTCTTTGGTTTGACAGTTTTAAAACAAAAATGAGATCAGTCTTAAAAAATCAAAACCAGATACTACAAACTCGTTAAAGTTTTTACTACGGCTTCAAACTTTAACAGTATTTTTGTCGACATTCTGAAAAATAATCTAAACAATTTTTTTTGGCCCGGTCTAATCTTCATGGCAATCCCGTGGGGGGCCGATGAATCGCTTGCTTAGCGACGACTAAGATAGGGCAGTACACGAGAGAGCGTAACAGTCTGTGTGATTTGAGCGTGCACAATTATGTGATGAATTGTGGCGATGCCTGATACAAAAAATTACAGATTCGCAGTTCCATGAAATTTTAGGGGAACCTTCGGAATTTTTTTTTCTTTTTTGTTAGGGGATTTCGCTTCCTACAAGCGTTAGTGGGGTACTTCGAATGCGTTTTTCAGGTTCCGTAGAAAGTTTTGGGTACTTTAGCACTAGATTTGGAATTGTTAAAGAGTTCAGTTCTTCGACTCTGCGCATCAATCCTGAGAATAAAAAAGAGTTTGAAGATCTTAGATCTAAGCTGTTTTATTTCATATTTAAATAGTGCGTAGTAACGGTAAGAAAAAAAAAGAACACTTGTTCACGGCTCGGTGTCCAATATCGAATTATCTCTGTTTTATTTTCAAAATGGCGTATACACTCTGTTTGTTATTCGCGACTTTTACAGTTGCTTTCTTACTCGCTACTTCATAAATATCACTTAAGGTGCAGTTAGTAATTTTTTGTACTTAATTCTACACTTGAGGCGTGACCATCCGCAGCTTAGTCTACTCTAAAGTAACTTAATATTCGGCGTTATAATACTACAATGTTAGTTATTGTATTCCTACAATATCAAATTTGGAATTATCTCACGCATGCAATTGCTAGCACAGAGTAATCATGACAGAATTCAATCGATTTAATCGGAATTTGACAGTAAATTTCGGTGAAGTCGATAGAGATCACAAAACTCTATTACAATAAATCCTCGTCGGCAGTTACGCCGGAACAGCTGATAGACCACATTAGCAATGTTTCCTAACCTCAAAGTTAATTATTTTCGACTAACTCTAACCAAGCAAAAACCTCAGTAAAAGCAAACTGGAAAATTGTGATGTCGCTTCTTTAAGTATTTTCTCTCGAACGCACTTTACTAAATCACCAATCTTATAGCGTTCCACATTTCTAAAAATTATTAAAATAAGTACCGTTTGTTCACTGACCATTTGTAGCGTCGCCTCAATTCTACGCTTTGAAGTTTATTTTGTGCATTTGCTTGTTTGTAAGTCCCAGCGTTGACATAAATTCGTGAATGCGTTTATTATGATTGCTCATTGTACGAATGCTGTGTAAGCATAATGTTGAGATGATATATAGGAAAAAAAAACAAGAAAAATATGAAATTAACTTTTAAAAAAAATTACTAAGATAAATAATAAAAACGATGAGTAGGCAAAAATAGAAAAAAAAAAAATCTAAGCAGACCAAACATGCTTACAATAACAATAACCATTTCTTCTATTTTCTATTTTTCATTAAAATTTTTTTTTCCTTCAATCTAACAATACAGCTTAAGTAATAATGGTATAGTTTTTATTCGTTGCTTAAGTTTTCAAATGTAAGATTAAGCTTTTAATATATACTACATTGTAATATTTTTTCCATGTCCGCCTCATACTTTCACTCAACTCACTAACTGTCGACTTGAAGACATTAACCTACTTTTTGGATTTATCTTCATTTTATGTGATCGCACGGCATGGATATGCTTGTCTTAGAATTGGCTAAAATTGGTGCAAACCGACGCTTCTAATGTTAGTTTGGTGGTTCTTATTTGATTTAGCTTAAAAATGTTTAAGCCTATTCCGGAGCATTCTAGTATTCGTTTTTTAAGATTTTGTATCCGTCTCAAAAAAGGCCATCTTTCAGGTTTCTAGACTTCACTTATCTTTACTACGTTCGAAGTAAAAGGTGACATGACATAGACCCAATGACCCAGGTGTGTCATTGACCGGCGTAAAAAGGAGACATATTCCCAAGCCAAGAGACATAATAATAACCCTTATTAAAACGATCCAACACCGTCTTCCCTATCCACAGTTTCTCTGCTCATAATCATATTTTGAGTGGGGTAGAAATCTGTTAAATTTTTTCCAATTTCTTAAGCTCAAAGGCGTCATAACCTCTTTTGAGATTATGCCACTTGGGATTATGTCATGACACCGAAGTAAAATAAGCCTTTTACCTAAGTGCGGAAATCTTGAGTTTCACTTTCAATATATTCCCTTCTAGGAAGGACTGGAAAGCAGAGGAATTCACTCAGAAAATCGAGGTCTCAATTTCCACGGACGGATCCAAATGGGTCTGTGGTGCAGAAGCGGGCATTTTTGCAGTATTTCAATCCGAAATCTACAATATTCAGGAGGCATGCAGGGCATTGCGCGCACGGATGGGCCCTCCACACAATATCTGGTGCCGCAGTTGCTACCTTCGGGGGCCGGAAGAGACGGCGGAGCACCTCCTGTGTGATTAGCAAGCGCACTGCCGGAGCAGAATGAAAGTTTTCGGAAAACCCCTCTCCGAGCTTTTGAACTCACCGGCATGGTTATAAGTCCTTAAGATCTTGCCAGCTTTCTTTCATAGTTTCCATTGGTTCACGACATAAGGTATCAAACGGGCGCATTAGCGCTAATTGGCGTCATATGGGACTCGCCACTTCATCCAACCAACCAACCTTGTTGTTCGGATTAATGTTAAGGTGGCATGCTATGCCCCCAAACCTGGTGCAATGTGTTTGATTCCTGCTACTGTTGTTTAATGGGTATCTATTCTAAAGCCTGTGTAGATCGAGAGGCTTGTCTGATAGAGGTGTCCTATGCACCTTCACCTCTATGACCAGACCTATTGTTAGCTAAGAAGTGGGGCTGTCAGTGACCTTACAGAGTATCTGAGCTCCCTGAGCCTGAGCATTGCCTTAATCCCAATACTGAGCCTGGAGGCACACATTCCAGAGTCTTTACTGCTCAAAAACTGATTGTCAGTCAGGCGCTGTCGTGTTGGTGATGAACTTCACTTTTCTTTTGGGGAGGATGCTTCAATCTTCCAATGCAATGCTCACGGTCGTGGACTATGTTTTTCCTTAAATGACGCTTAACCGTCTAAAGCGCGCCAGTCGTTTCTTCTCTCAGCCAACTTTTTTCTTTTTATCAGAGTAGTGGTCTCCCTCTTCCTATGTTTCCATCGGCGGCTACGAATAAGAGTAACTTCCGGCCGGAGCATCTTCGTTCATTCGCACAACGTGGCCTTGCCAACGAAGCCGCAGGGTTTTAATTTGTTGAATTATGCCAACGTCTGTGTAAAGCTCATACAACTCGTCATTAAATATTCTTCCTACTCAGTCCGAGGTAGCATTTGTTTACAATAATGATGCTTGGTCTTAATGCTGGCTCCCAGGGCTCCGTGTTATCGCAACCGGCTTTAGAATCGACGAAGTGACATGCTTCAATTATTTTTCGGCGAATTGTGAAGATCTGGTTAGAAGTAGATTTTTTGATAGTTAACAGGTATTCAACTCAGTTTTCATGTGTATGTGCATTAATTTTAGTTCGCTTTATCCTATTATGACTAATTCAATATTTTCTTTCTTTTTGCAGGTGAGCTCTTCAACATATACGGTATTGAAATGTTAATGGTGTTTATGATTAAGTGAGTTATCTATACTATAATAAAACGTACGATGAATATTTCTTTGAAAAAGTGACTGAAGGTGACGTAGGGAATGTTGTAGAGTTCATCTGAACCACTTTTAAAAATTTTGTCTGCGTGTTTGAACTCAAGGATCTCGGAAACTAAGAAATTCGAAATGCGACTTTCACTGCTGGACACCCTGTAACTTAGGGCGTATGCAAAACTTTTTTTTATCATTATATCATTATATTATATTTTAAGTGAGATACCTAGAGGAAAAATTTCCATTCAAATAGATTTATGTGAAGCAAAGTGCCCTCAGGCACCAACTGAGTAAAATTTTTTTTTGTCAATTTCACTTAAATTGAAAATAAAATTCGAGTATAGTTACAGTGGTGTACCAAAAAATTTACGCATTTAATATTTCGAATTTATCCATTCCCGATATCCCTCCTTTCGCCGGTTGCGAAATTACTAGAGACCATTTTGCTCCCTTACTTTATTGCAAATCTGAAATTGGTCGATCACCAATATGGTTTCCGCAAATCTCACAGCACTACATCCGCTTTGAATGCCATTACAACACAGATAAATTATGGTTTGAATCAACACCCACCAAACCGTAGGACGGTTCTCGTGGGAGGTCATACGGGGGTCCAAAAACTCCAAATCTATTGGCCCAGATGGTATATCCATGCTGATGCTAAAACATCTCGGTGATGAGGGAGTAAGGTACCTAACAACCGTCTTCCATCTGTCCATGACCACCTTTGTCATTCCAGAAATATGGAAACAGGCAAAGGTGGTGCCACTACTAAAGCCCGGCAAGCCGGCCAACGTGGGGGTGTCATATCGACCGATATCACTCCTCTCGCCAGTACTGAAGACCCTGGAGACGGTCTTGCTCCCTTATTATACCGCTAACCTGCAATTAGCCGAACATCAGCATGGATTCCGCAAAATGCATAGCACTACTACCGCGCTAAACGCCATCACCACACAGATAGGTGTCGGTCTCAACCAATCTCGCCCAAATGACAGGACCGTGCTAGTTGCACTTGATCTGTCGAAAGCTTTTGACACTGTTAATCATGCACAACTCATTAACGACCTGGAGGATTCAAACCTTCCCCCCTGTCTAAAGCGTTGGACCGCCAACTATCTGAGTGGCCGGCAGTCATCGGTTGAATTTAGAGGCGAAAGATCAAAACCACGTATAATTAGGCAGGGGGTGCCACAGGGTGGTGTCCTATCCCCGTTTCTGTTTAATTATTACATATCGAGGCTCCCTTCCCCACCAGAAGGCGTCTCGATCGTCGCAGATGGGGCAAGAGTTAAATGCCCACGTAGACGGAGTACCTCTACCTACTGTCAACCACCCGAAAATCTTGGGTGTGACGTTTGACAACGGCCTCACCTTCGCTGGTCATGCCACCGCATTAGCTTCAAAGGTACAGATCCGCAATAAGATCCCCAAGTCACTGGCCGCCAGTACTTGGGGAAAAGACAAAGAAACATTGCTTGCTACATATAAGGCTATTGGCCGACCGGTTATTGACTACGCTGAGCCCATATGGTCCCCCAACCTTGCTGACACCAATTTGAGGAAATTGCAAGTCTGCCAAAACACCGCCATTAGAACTGTTACGCGATGTCTGCTTATGTCATCTGAGTCTCACCTCGATCAAGAGGAAAAATTGCCCAATGTTCAAGAGCACGCGGAACTCTTGAGTAGACAGTTTCTTCTGAACTGTCATAAACCCAGCCATCCAAATCGACATCTATCCGGCTCGAAGGACCATGTAAATTCGAGCACGGTGCTAACTTGGAGCGGCGGTGGCTCAAAAGCACGGCGGTCGAATTTGTGCTCGAAAATAGAAAATAAACAAGAAACGAGAATTCTCGTTATAAAAAAGTGGCCGTATATTTATATAAAATATAATTATAAACAATTAGTTTACCTTGACGAATAATTGATGCGGTCGAAAAATCCTGGTCTGGCCGTGATGTGGTCGTGTCGACTGTCTCTGGAAAAGTAGACGGTTTTGCAAACGAGGACAACCGTTCAACCTGAAAATTATCCTCCGGTTTTAAGGGGAGGTGAACCCACACATGCACACCCCCATGCATGTATTTATATGTGTGCTGACAAAACACGAATATGCATGCATGCCCACACAGGTGGGTGGGTTGGTGTGAGTGATTGGAAGGGCGCTAAAGTTACATTAGGGTGGCACATTTTTTAAGACTTTAGGCATCTCGCCTAAACAGATGTAAGGAGACATCTTCGTAAGCACTACGATGAGATCCGGCCCCACATCTCTTTGCCAGCGGCACATCTTCGCTCTGGATATTGTAATAGGTTAAACTCTTACTTATCCAGACTGAGCCCCAACATACCAAACACATGCCCTGCATATGGTATGTCCCCTCATGATACCAAACATCTCTTCTCCTGTTCAGTCGAACCCACTCTTCTAACACCTACATCACTCTGGTCCAACTCTGTGGAAACGTTTCCTCGGACTTTCGTTAGAAGAGCCTGATGACAATTAGGAGTGATGGAGCTCATTGGGCAGGGCGAATCACTGTTAACAACAACAACAACAATTTATCCATCCATTCCCCACTCTAGAAAAGTTGGATCAGCATATGAGCGACGCCGGGTACCCTGTAAGTTTTAAATACATACATTGCCGGACATAAGTATTGGTACAGTCTTTTTTTGCAATTTTCACAAATTTCGGACTTAATAAAATTATTTTAACAAAGACTATATAAAAGTATGTATCAATGTCAACTACAAAACTATACATTTTGTTTTAAAAATCATCAAGTGTTGATCAATCTACGTGTCTATTTAACACCTCGTATAGACCATAAATCAATTCGAGAGTGGACTTTGAACTCTCACTATTAACTCGAACTCTCACTACTCTCACCCTAATAATTTTTATGACCAAAGTAAGTAAGAAAGAAGGCATTGAGGAAAACATTAACAACTCCAAGCTGGGCTTGCTGATAGGCGTTGATACAGCGATTGTTCTTCAACGCAGGAGTGCGGGTTGGAAAACTTGTTTTAAAATGGAATCTCGTGATAAAATTTGAACTATTTTCCACCAAGGGTCTTCAAAGTTGCTTCATAGTGCACGACACGGTAGCAATACAATTTCCTGAGAATACACAAATTCCGTTAGTTGGCGATCGATTTTTGAGTGACTCCCTGGTGACCAGAGACTTGAAACTTGACATAGGATTCCGCACCCGGTGTCAATGAAATATTTCAACAAGAACTTCAGCTAGATGGCTCGTGCGCCTTATTTTTAGAAAACTGTTTCTTTCGGTCCAAGAAGTACCTGTGCGAACCATTTGTACCCTGTATACGTGTGCGGTGTCTATAGCATTCCAACCTTAGTGTCAAACTGATTTGCTTAATCAATGAATGAACACGCACGCGCATCAACCAAATGTGGAGCGCTTGATTTCATGAAAAGTAGAGTCGTTTAGTTGGGCGGCGTCATTAGGAGCCTCACAAATCGCATTTGCACCTGCTAAATGATTTATGAGAATAGTACGTGTGGGAATCGAGTTAATAATACAACATTTGTAAGACTGATATAGGGTATAATCTAGCTACATGTTTAGTTACATAACATTTGCAAATGTTGAAAAGAAAGAATTGAATTTAAAAAACTGCAATTTGGAAAATTTGTTACAACAATCAGCATTTGACACGTTTTTCCTTACAAAAAATTTATTCCTCGTATAGCAATAGATGACGATGGTGACACCACATTTTAAACAAACTTACATACAAACATATCAATCACGTTTGACATTAGGTGGGGCCGTGGTTTTTTCTGTTGTTTTCACTTAGATCTTAGTAAAAAGTTGAGAAAACTAGAGTCCGCAGTTATGCGAGGCTACGCTTTGCACCCAAGTGAAGGCACTGTATACAGCAGCAACTGGTATATGTGTTCTCTACTTCAAGTAGATCCACAGCAATACAACGATGAAGAAAACATTCAATTTTATGTCGTAGTTATTTAGTGATCAACGTACAAACATACTTACATACGAATAATGGGCAGACAAAATTATTTTCCTTTACTGTGCTAATTAAGACTACCCATACATATTTCGACCTAAAATCCCGTTCCAATCTCACTATATGTATACAAATTTTTTGATCCAACTTTTATAGCCAACACTGTAAATGGAATGAAATATTTGTATGCATTAAAATGGATTCTAAACTTTAAGTTAAACATCCAATAATACAGCGCGGACAATTTCTTTAAATTTTGTCCACCAGTTTTTGAGTGATGCGCGAACAAAGATATACGAGGTGTGTTCAAAAAGTATCGCGAATTTTGTGTTTTTTCAAAAATTATTTATTTATTCATGAATATCTATTTTGTCCCCTTCAAAGTAATCCCCATGAGATATTATACACTTGTGCCAACGGTTTTTCCATCAAGAGAAGCGTAACGTCGTCCTTTCATGGGCCTCTTCAGTTTGGGGAACAAGAAAAAGTCACAGGGGGCCAGATCTGGGGAATACGGTGGCTGCGGCATCATTAGTGTGTTGTTTTTGGCCAAAAAGTCGCGCACAAGCAACGATGCGCGAGCAGGGGCGTTATCGTGGTGCAAAAGCCAATTTTTGTTCTTCTTTGCACATCTTCTCGGCCTTCTGAGAACATTTTGTACCACCGATAAACGTTGCTTCGGTCCAAGGTAGCTTCTCCGTATGCCACAGTCAACATTCGGAATGCATCCGCGCACTTAATTTCGTTTTTCACACAAAATTTGATACAGGTTCTTTGATCCAGTTTTTTGAATAGGTAAAAATCGAAGACGATCCAAAACACGTGCAAGCAAAGCAGCTGTCAACAATTAACTGAACATTCAAAATGGCCGAGCTTGTCGGCATAAGTGAGAGACATGAGTACCAACATAACGCCACAAAAAATTCGAAATTCGAATATACGTAACCAGCGAAAATTCAAAATTCGCGATACGTTTTGAACACACCTCGTAGACAATCACACAAAAATTCTAGGAAGTATTGTTTAATTTCTATTACTCGAATAAGGAGCCCCAGTATGCATTTATCGTAGTATCTATAAATATAAGTTGCTAAGCTTTGCCACGACAGTGGGGTCTTAGCACAACAGCAATCACAAAGTCGGGCTCTTCAAATAGCTCCACGGAACTCAATCACATTTGATATTGTCAAAGCTCGTCGCACTAGGCGTCGCTCTTGGCGGCAACTTGGCTCTGTTGGTAGCGTCCTTCGTTTGTCATATTCCGTATCGTACCAGTTGTTCTGCCGACTAACTGGAATCCCACAGCAGCGGTACGTTGTGTGTCATTAGGTCGAAGTTTTCTTTCACAGAGCTGGTACTAGAGCATAGTGGATACGGCTTACGCAAACTTTCAGTTCGCGCTCCACTAATACCTGCTCTCTTTGCGTCGTCCTTTTTGGGAGCCATGGAATCAGCTTCGCTAGCGCTAGACTCGATCACAAGAACTTCTACATGCAAGGGCTTTGCTTCTCTTGAATGAGGAACATCCTCTCTCCACAAAAGAGCTTATGCCTTTGAAGCCCCAAATACACGACCTGCCCTAATATAAAAAACGCTGTCTAAGCCCTTGGCGTTTGCCACACATTTTCAGCACATTAAAACATTTGTAAGTTGGCATGTCGTTGTTGTTGCTTTTTTTGGTTGTTGTCTAAATGTATGAATGTAAGTTGATCGCTCACAAATGAATTTGTTACGAAAACAGACGTTAACACGTTGGCGCCTTTTACTTTTGCCACTGTGTTTTTGCGCAACCAAAATGTGTTGTTGTTGTTATTGTTGCGTGCGCTGTTGATTGCAGCAGCAACGGCGGTAATGGTAGAAGTAAATCAACAACAAAACGTTGGCAACGTGTCGCCAGCCTCAAATCGTTAGTCATTTTGGGCTAAATGTGGAGGGGCTGGGTTCTCAAAGTAACGTGCCTTGGTTATTATTGCTTGGCTGGGCTTGCTTCAGCGCAACATTGCGTGTTAAAGTGGCTAAATCGTTATTATTGTCATTTGGAAACGCGAGCACAAACGGAGTAGGGATGGGCTAACACAGGCACATTATCAGCACCAGTGCTACTAAATATGATTTTTTCACTTAGCGTGCTTTGGCTGCAATTCTGAAATCGCAAACGGACCATGTAAATTAATTGTGTGGCTCACAAGCTAAATTTTGAATCATGCAACGCGCGCAGTTGTTGGCAGCTCAATGAAGACGCTACCACGTGCCCAAAACTGGGGTAACTTCATATCGAAATTGGAGGCCCAACTGCTTTGTGAAATCGACTAGAACTCATAAGGTTTGATATCTTTGGTTGTGTATCTATATATTATTTACCAGTAAAACCTTCCGGTTAAGACGAGGTAAAAAAATGGTAATGATAATGATATTGATAATGGAAATGATAATGATAATAAAAATGATAATGGTAGTGGTAATGATAATGCTAATGATAGTGATAATGATAATGATAATAATAACGATAATGATAATAATAATGATAATATAATGATAATCATAATGATAATGAAAATGATTATGATATTGATAATGGAAATGATAATGATAATGGTAATGATAATAGTAATGATAATGCTAATGATAGTGATCATGATAATGATAATGACAATGATAATGATAATCATAATGATAATGATAATGAACTACGATATAAATGTGCAGCGCTACTATTTTTGTGAACACAACTGTATGCATATTTTATACTTGCAAATGGCTAAGCTTAATTTACAAAAACAAACAAAGCAACAACCATTAATCTCTTGCTTGAAAAATCATCATCAGCGTTATAAGCAGCAACAGCAGAAAACAAAAACATGGCATATGTAGTATGTGCGAACAACGAAGAGGTCAATTGCACCGGAAAGCAGAAGTTCAACTCCCCATGACTCAGCGCGTTTTGTATTGTGACTATTGTTGTACTTTATTTTCATCTTTCTTTTTGTTCTTTTTTTTGAGTTGCACACTTTGCATATTTTGAGCAATTTCAGTGTGAGTTCAAAGGTTATTAAATCCAACAGTAAACAACCGTTAGTTTGCTACTGTAAGTATAGTGTGTTGTTGTTCACCAATTAGCTTCGCCTCTCTTTGTCCAGCTTTATCTTCCCTCTCCGCCTCATCTCTCACTCCCTTTCATTTGGTTGCAAGTACTCTCCCGTCTTCTTCTTAAGTACTGGAATTTCGTTTATTTTATATGATATTGCTAATTGCTATTGTATTATTTTTTATATTTTTTTATTGATATTGGCTCAAGTAGTTGCTTAGTTCTTGCGCTATTTGAACCGAATACAGCTCAGCAGTAACTTTGACCAATAATTTTTATCTACTACATGCAATTCTCTCTCTTAATTTCTTTTTCGTGATACTTTTGTTTGCTTCTTTTATCACTTTTAGTTTCATCGTAGACTTGCCAACATTAACAATTAATTTTTATTACTACAATGAAAGGAAATTGTGAAAGCTGCAAACTTGGAAGCGTTTAAACTGAAGACAAGAGGGTGCTTGGGAGTCGTAGCCATGCAATGAACGAAGGGCGTATATTAAGAGGCTCTCTATGTGTTGTTGTTGTCGGTCTGTTTTGTCAGTTCTAATTGCAACAATTAACTGGCAAAAGTACAACAGATAATGTAAACAGATCGTTTAGAGTTCGACAAGAAACGCAGATTGCACTCTTTAGTGACCACAGCTACGAAGTGAAATAGCCGTCCATTAGGCGCCCACAAGCTAATTAATAAAGTTAAATGCCAGAGGGGTTTTGTGCTCTCTTTTTTGCAAAACAAATTTTCATTGAACTCGCTAATTTAGAATTAGAAGCTGTAGAGTGGAATGGTAATTTAAAGAAAATGGTCGCTGAACTAAGCGTTAAACAGCTTGATGTCTGTTCTTGCACACAAGAGCTTAAAGTAGAACTCAATGGCTAGGCTAAAAAACAGGACGAAGAGCGCCTGAAACGCCCAAAAAGGCCTGCGGTTTAGACTTGAAACTTCCTTGTGCTGTTGTCCTTCTGTACTGCCTGTCTGGCTCTAAACGCATTATTTACCAATAAAACCTTCCGGTTGAGACCAGGTAAAACTAATGGTAATGATATCGATGATAATAATGATAATGAAAATGATAATAATAGTGGTAACAATAATGCTAATGATAGTGATAATGATAATGTTAATAATAACGATAATGATAATAATAATGATAATATAATGATAATCATAATGATAATGATGATAATAATGATAAACATAATGATGATGAAAATTATTATGATATTGATAGTGGAAATGATAATGGTAATGGTCATGATAATGACAATGATAATAATAATGATAATGGTAATGATAATGACAATGATAATGATAATGATAATGACAGTGAAAATGATAATCATAATGATAATGATAATGGTAATGATAATGACGATGATAATAATAATGATAATGATAATGATAATGATAATGACAATGATAATGATAATGATAATGATAATGGTAATGATAATGACAATGATAATAATAATGATAGTGGTAATGATAATGAGAGTGGCTAATATTATTCTCACCACCGGATCAATAGCTCCTTCTTAGAGACTTGGACCCTATATATGTTAGTCATGCTCTTTTGCTAGAATGGGATCGTGTTTCTTTTTAAATTTGGAACGAGGCCGGTGTTTTGATTTTATTCTGGATCTGAAAGTTTCTATTGCCTTATGTCCGTAAACCCCAGACTATCTAAGGCAGTGCTCTAAGAAAAATGAAGAGAGAGAAATAAATAGTTTCGTAGACTTTTCCAGCAGTTCAAAGAAGTCTGCGATGACCCTACCAATTCGGAAATATTTTCAGAGGTCGGCTTCAGCATTTATGAATTCGCAACATTTAAAATATACAAATTTACTTGAGTTTTAATACACTCTTGCCGTTAACTTAACACTGAACTCACTTTGCATGCGAATCAAATCTGATGTGCGACAAGCGCCCCCTGCCTACCTAAATAAAGCAGTAAAACATACATTTAGGCGGCACGTGATGTGCTTACTGGATGAGTCTGTCAACATTTTTAATGTTCCTAATATCTACTAAAACCCTTAAACGCTTAAACAACAACAAAAATTGCCTAATATAAAGCTTAAGTAACAAAAATATGCTTCAACGCCTAAAGGTATACTTGAATGTATTTGTGCTTTTATGAACTTTAGTGCTCGTTTCATGGCAAACATACCTTTAGTATGTCATTTCCTTTACACTCCATAGCATTTAAAACATTCGACTTTTAGATTTCCAATGCCAAAACACATACAAATGCAAAAGCAGTAGCTGCAAGCGCACGCTAACGGCACATGTGGCATGCGGGTGGCCAACAAACTGTGGTGCGCCAAAATGTATGCAAAATAAATTGGAATTGCTTGCAGCTTTACTGCATGGCTACATTGTACATATGTAGCTATCTTTTCAGTCCTTCGGGTGGGTAAAAAATATATATATATATGATCACATAAAGATGTACATATCTATAACAATTCCGTGGCAAAACTGTTAAAAAGGGTTGACGGCAATGTTTCAAAGAACATATATATATATACGCATATATGTACATATAATGTGTTTGGTTGGAATGTGTGGCAATTTGTGCATATGTATTTGTGTGTGTGTATGGCAGGTGCGAGGCAATTAGACTAATTTCGCCGGCATAAATTTCAAGGGAACTCATGGCAAGTTTACAAAACCATTGTGAACATTTGATAATAAGTAAAATGTTACAAAAGCAAATGGTTTGAGAAGCATACTTTTAGGGTGTTTACTTTGAAAGCGCTTTGTGTGTTTGTGTGTGTGTAGAAATACATGTGTGTCGTAAATATATGTGAATATATACTTATAGCTTAATAATCATACAATCCATGTACATCGCCAAATCGGTTAGACAATAAACAATGAGGCCAAATAAACCCAAGTTCCGCAAAGGCTTCAAAACAACCAGAACTCAAAGTATTTTCCACAACTTGTTTGTTGTTTTGCTATAGTTTTTTGTTTTTGTTTCCAAAAGCGCATAGAGTTAGCGGTGGAAAAATACTGACGATAATTTCTTTCTATCGATATTACTATCGATGTTTTATTGCTATCGATAGTATTGGTTATCGTTGTCAAATATATTCCCACATGATCTGAAAAATTATAAACCAACGACAATGTATTCTTGTGGATGAATTTTAGTTTACTACTAGCAATTGTATGATTTTTTTTTTCTGAAAATCCGCAAAACTCGATTCGTCAATATGATCGACACATGTCGATAATTAAGACTATCGATATGTAAGAGTGTTTTCAAACGTTATGCCAGTACAGTGAAGATCTCTTGATGTTGAAAATCAGTGATGCTCACATACATACAATCCCATATTTGATGACAGCACTCCCCAAGTCAGAAGCATTCAGCAAGCACTCTACTTTTGATCTGCCAGAAGTTTTAGAAAGTCTAATTTTGGGCGCTTCATTCATAACTTTATCATCACAAGTTTTCTGGTGTATCGAATTCAAATATATACGCCTAAAATTATGTATCATGTTAAGATAAAGCCGCAGTTACCGCAGTACTTTGGCGTCACAAGCTAGACGGCTGATCTACGGCTGTGATCAATCTCTATCAATACCTTGACTCCTTCTGGAGAGCAAATGAGTAAGGTGAGCCATAGATCTGGGGCCGAATTACGACATCCGTTCCGTGATCGTAAACAGTTTTGTTTAGGTCAAAATAATTTTGAAACTTTCTAATTTTTAACAAAAGTAATATTGCATAGTTGAACCTACTGGTACTCCAAGCCAATTTCTCAAGTATGACGTCTTTCCGAGTTATGGGCTTAAAGCTTATGCGATTAAAAAATTCGCTTTCGATCACGGATCGTATCACGTAATTCGGTCCCTGGCTTGTACCAGATAAGAGTAAATGAGTAATTTAAAGTACATATCCTACCCCCGCCTGAGCGGAGTGCTCTGCAGTTCTCCAACATCACTAAGCTACGTCGAAAAGTGGAACAAAATTGCACCGATTCAAGGACGTGCACCGTGAACTTGCTTTTGGATGCACATTTTCCGACCTACACTGATGTGCCTGCAACTGCTGTCAGGGGGTTCCAGATTTGGATGGAATTTAGCTTCTCATAAAAGGTATATTTGTAAACTCGATACGGTACGTACCCGAATTATGGAGGTATACTAAACCTTACGTTTGTAGCCTCATAAGCCCATATGACTTTCTTCTAGAAGAGTACATGATAAGATTGATTGGCTTATAACTTCTATCACAAGCTCCAAGCCTCTGTGTTACATCGTTACTGCTTTGTACTCCTTGGTAGCTGTCATAGAAAGGTCAGTGGACCCCAAAGAGTATATACTGGTGGCGTTTTTAGGTACAGTAGGTGCCTTCCGAAAGCTGTAACTTCGGCCTTAACGAGTCTGTTTATTAGTTTAGTTATTCATACACTGCTCCCCTCCAGACGGATCTACATTGAGCTAGGTGAAATAACTACCAATAGAGTGTTTAATAAAGGTACCACCAATCCTAATCTGGGTGGTTACCGTGAATCAAATCAAACCTTACTTAGAAAAATAATAAATATTTAATTGGCACAATGTATCTCCGGCGTGAATAAGACCAAACTTCTCTACTAATTTGTGGTGTGCTTCTTCTAATTTTTTCTACAAATTGGAGGGACCTACATGCCTCAGCCGACTCCCAACGGTATCTGCAAATGCTTTTTCATGGCAGAAATACACTCGCAGGGTTGATGTTACCTGTCCCATCACTTGAACCTGGGAGCTTCAGCGTGTTAGCAGATGAGCTGACCAGGAGGGCGCCACCCACACACACGGGGAACGACAAGGCCTCTTACAAGCGCAACCTTACCCTGGTGAGAATTTTCCATGTGGGCGACTTCAGCCTCTAAGTCTTCAATGAAGGGAAAAAAACTTGCTGACCCTGAATTAATCAGGTATATCGTCCTTGCTTAGTATTTCTGTCTGGACACTGTTTATTAAGCACCCACGCGGCTAGTTTTTGTGTAAGGATTATTATCCAACACTGATAACACTGTCCTTGATATTCTAACAAGAACACCTTTGTATATCACTTGAAATAGTTATAATAATGGTGCATATTTTTAGGCTTCCTTTTTCGCCTGCAATCCCATTTCTATTTATAAGCCACATTCTGAGATATAAGCCACCTTCTGAAATATAAGCCACATTCTGAAATATAAGCCACCTTCTAAAATATTAGTTTTAAGTTATTAAATTAAGAATTTTAAGCTCTGAAAAAGTGAAACGAATTGTTAGAAATTTTCTATTTAAAATATTTCTTGAGCTTTAAAAAAAGTTAAAAGATCATTAACGTAGCACCTAAAAGTATGCTGTGTTTATTTTTTCTTGAACAACTTTACACACTCGTTAGGCTAAATTGAAAGCGTTGCTTCATGTAATTCCATAACTTAATTATAATGAAATATATGTACTATATGCATTTGCATAAAGTCCTCCACTTCCAAGTCGGCCAGCTAAGCCAGCCTTGGGGAAAACATGTCACAGTCTCACATCTATGTATGCACTTACAAATAGCAAAGTTTACACTTTTATGCGCATAAATATGTTGCATATTTTATGTGTACATGCATGAAGTACAGTGCCGATATGAAATATTTCAGTGAACTATGAGGTGCAAGGTACTTTATATTTTACTTTTCGCAGTACCTCTAGTTACTTCCAATTCACTATATCTATATCACTATACCGTATTGATAATAGCACTGACCGAAGTGACTCTGCGTGATCTTTGTTCCTGTTTTTTTATGCCTTCTATTCGTATATTTGACAGCTCATTTGGATTAGAAAATTGTGACAGGTTAGACAGGGTAGTGTCGAAATAACAGCCCTTGGTCGGATATAAAAATCCGAGTCATTCCGGTGCGATAGAACCGGCTGTTGTGGGAATGATTAGAATGACAATTAGAAAATTGTCTTATATTGTAGCCCATAATTTAATAGCAGTGCAATTTATTTGCCCATCACTGTAAAAAAAAAAATTTATATTGTGAAGAAAAGCAAAAAAAGAAATGTTTCTGCGCTTATGTTCATTGCATAAATTGTGTCTCATATTATTGTTGCTGAGTTTATTGCAATTCTGCATACGAAAGTACATAAGAGCACCGGCTGGTGACAAGAGTCACCAAATGCTGTATAAGTGCTGATGCCAATGGCGTCGGCAAATATAGAGAGAACTTAAACAGTTCATAGTAGACAGAGGAAAAGCACAATGGGACAAATTCAAGATATGTATTTATCTAAATTTAGAATGCACTAACATTTTTCTAAATCGTTCTTCAAGGCAATAAAACCTTTTTTCAATTAATTGAAAATAAGTGGCAACCTTATATGAATGTTTCCTTCAACCACCCCCTTTAAAATTTTAGGTTACATATTATTCTTAGTTATCAACAATAATCAAAAATAATTTTCATCGAAAAAGTATGTGCAATTAAAAATAAGTGGCAACCTTGCAAAAATACTCTCAATGGCAGCACCTAAGTAAGAGAGGTAAGAATCTAGGAGATTATCTCTGCAAAAATGTATAGGAGGGATCGTTATCGAGCCAATAGAATCCAAAGCAACAGTTTTTAGGATTTTTGTTTGTCTGTCTGTATGTTTGAGCGCGCATCACTAAAAAATTGCTAAATAGAATTGAATGCACTTTCACCGTTGAATTAATAAGCGCCTAGATTAAAGTTTAAGATATCCCTCATTTCGATAGCCTTCCGATTTCGGAGTCATAGTGGATTAGAGTGGCACAAAATGTGTTGGCATAATATGGGTATCAAATGAAAGGTGCTAATAAGCGCTGCAATAAGCAAAGTGATTAAGTTCCATATGACCACTGGTTTCGGAGGTATAATGATAAAAATCGAAGTCATTCTATTATAAGTTCTAAGCCGCAGGGAAGTGTGTCCGGGTTCTCTAGTCTGTACTTAAAAATACATCCAAAACGGTTTGCTTAATTGTGAGATATTACAGGATATATAAATAATACGAGGAGATGACCACTTCCCCAGAATACCTTTAATGCAAAACTATTTTAAATGCCTTTCATTTGCTACCAATATTGGTTTATTTCAGTAACTTTTTCAAGAACATTCTTAGTGGCAAAACTTTACCAAAACAGTATAGAATAGAGAAAGTTATCCACATACAAAATTTCATCAATTTTTGTGCAACGGTTTCTCTACTTACGAAATTTTTATTGAAAAAGTACGAAAAATATCTTCCGCACACCTATTGACTTATCTCATTTATTTTTGAATAATTTGAAATAGGTGACCACCTCTGCACTGGCAGCACTAAAATATAACTTCGTAGAATGTAGTACTTTCTCCACGTAGAAATTTCTCCAAAAAAAAGCCAGCTTAAAATATCTCAAAAATATTTCCTGTTATTACCTACTGTACACTTGCTCTTCACAAGAAATAAAAATCACAACGCTGTAAACCCTCGGAAAATTGCAAAGAAAACATATTAATGCGCGGAGAATATGAAAGTGGTGTACAACGAGTAAATCTAACTGTACGACACGAATTTCTTATTTTCGCAAAGGGTTAGAGACCACTCGAGGTGCGCGTACTGTATTGTGTTTGTAGGGATGATGCAGCACACCTGCGCGACGCTATCAAGTAGGTACGTGATGGCGAATGAGGAGCATTGAAACAAATTAAAAGAAAAATTACAGTTATGCATAGATTTTTTTTAATGTTGCCACAGAGGTTAAAAGCTAAATGCTCACGTATGAGTTGTTGCGCTAGCGATGTGCATTCATATTTGTGTGCCCAAGTAGCAAGGAGCATGTAGATTGTTGACGATGCTTTCAGGCAAGAAATGGTTGCGATATTTGAATTTTAAAGTTTAATTGCGATTTGAGATAAAATAAAATAAAGTAAAATAAAATAAAACAAAATTAAAAAAAAAAAAAAAAAAATTAAATAAAATAAAATAAAACCAAATAAAATAAAATAAAACCAAATAAAATAAAATAAAATAAAATAAAATAAAATTAAATAAAATAAAAGAAAATAAAATAAAATAAAATAAAACAAAATAAAATTAAATAAAATAAAATAAAATAAAATAAAGTAAAATAAAATAAAATAAAATAAAAGAAAAACATAAAATAAAATAAAATAAAATAAAGTAAAATAAAATAAAATAAAATAAAATAAAATGAAATAAAATAAAATAAAATAAAATGAAATGAAATAAAATAAAATAAAGTGAAATAAAATAAAATAAAATAAAATAAAATAAAATAAAATAAAATAAAACAAAATAAAATAAAGTAAAATAAAATGAAATAAAATAAAATAAAATAAAATAAATTAAAATAAAATAAAATAAAATAAAATAAAATAAAACAAAATAAAACAAAATAAAATAAAATAAAATAAAATAAAGTAAAATAAAATAAAATAAAATAAAATAAAAGAAAAACATAAAATAAAATAAAATAAAGTAAAATAAAATAAAATGAAATAAAATAAAATAAAATAAATTAAAATAAAATAAAATAAAACAAAATAAATTAAAATAAAATAAAATAAAACAAAATAAAATAAAATAAAACAAAATAAAATAAAATAAAATAAAATAAAGTATTAATAAAATAAAAGAAAAACATAAAATAAAATAAAATAAAATAAAATAAAATAAAATGAAATGAAATAAAATAAAATAAAGTGAAATGAACAAAAATGAAATAAAGAAGAGCCTGTAAAAAGAAGAGGAAAGCTAGGAAAAGGGAAATATATTAAATGAAAGAAAAAAATCGAATAAAAGGAGCAGATGCTAATTAAAATAAAATAATGTGTTGTCGTTGAATTTCAAAAAATGCAATTCTGTGCAGAACATTTTGAACGAAGCGTTAACAAAAATACATAAAAATAGACAAAAATTCTAAAAATGGTTGTTTTCGCTTCTGTTACCTTAATGAATATACCACACCGTTGGCATCTTTATATCTATAAAGTACAGACAGCGGGCAGTTACAATTTCATTTTACTTACAAATGTATTCCCCTCTCTTTTTTTCTAAATACAGTATTTGTGAAATTAATTTCTTCGACATAAAATAATACCTTTGGCAGCGAATTGACACGTTTTATATCTTCAAACTTGACATTCATTTGACAGTTGTGCTGTGAGAAATATATTACCAAAAATCAAACAGAATTGCGCGTATAAAAAAACGAACACAAATCCAACGCTCGTACAAAAAGTGTAATAAAAATACGAAAATCCTGTAGATATGACCGCATAAGGGACGATGTCATGCCCTTTAGGCGGCAGCGCACCATACCTACCACAAACACGTGGCAACATTCACGTTACAAAAGCATCCAAACCAAAATGTACGAACTAAGATGAAAAACAAGGTTTGGGGATAAAAATGCGTTTGTATGGATGTGTGAGTGAATATAGTTGCATTGAGATTTGGACCTTTGGCAAGCAAAAGCGACATTTGACATCAAAGAGTAATTTTTCATGTACTCTCATTTTGTTTTTACACAATCCCTCCTACCTTTTTATGCACATTTTTGCCAAAAACAAAAGTCAACATATTGCCCCAATCGCTCCCTTTTGGTTGGTGTTTAAAGTACGTTTTTTCAGCTTTTGTGCTACCCAGATATATCCAGCAGTGAAGCTCCAAACTAGGCAGGAAACATAATAGTCTACAATTAGTATTTGCTGACTGGTATTGAACTGCTCCGAAAATGACTAAACTTATTGCAGTAAATATTCAAAGTTAGGGAGACGGCTGAAAGAACCAGAATTTGAAAAATCCTAGTAGAAGTTTTCACCTTAATTTTGCTGTTTCCGGTAACAGCTCTCGAAGTTGTGACCAAGCCCATGTGAGTGGAATACTTACCCTGCAGTAAAGTTGACTGGTTGCAAAAAGACAGTCTTGAGCTACACGCTTCGTGAGTCGTTCTGTATCGGTTACAAAAGTGATAGTTAAAAGGCACTAGACTATTTGGTACTAGCTTGAGACTAGTATATTTCAGTTTGCTGACTTGTTTGGAACTAGTTTATTTTACTTCATGGTAGCTTGTGAGTTTGTGCCAGTTGTTAGTGTAGCTAAGTGTGTTGGTGTACCCATAAAACATAAGGATTTTGTGAATTTATAACCTAAGACTTGACTCAAAAGTAGCCACATGGGTTCTTCAAGAGTTTCTGCAAACAAAAAAATGTGCTCTAAGTAGATAAGTAGTAGGGAAAGTAATCCGACCACCGAAATCAGAGAAACCTGGACTTTGACAAACATTTCATGAGACCCCTAAATATTATTCGCCAATGAGAGTGCGAAAGGCGGTTTAAGAATGAGCTTTAAAACCCAGCGGCTATGTTGAATAGGCCAGACACGTCCTACTAGAAGGCATTCTTATCGACACCCACTGGTAGAAAGGGAGAAGAAAGATAAAGGATCCTTTGGTATTTCCTACTGGATCAGTTTATCCTTTGAACCTTTAAGCAGGTCCGACTAGCTTGCCTTTGACCCCAAAAGTTATTTTTGATTCTCATATTTTAAGTCCTTCTTTGAACTCCAAAAGTGGGCGTTCAGCTAAAGCTCAGACACATAATTATTTGCCTATCCAATTTCAAATCCGTTGATTGAGGCTAATATTCCCTCCTCCCCCCTTCCCAGGCCTCTGTTTTTCGCAACATTCGGCCGACTATCTTGAAGTTAAGTTGCTTTGAAAGCCTTGCCTTTCCTTGGGAGGGGGAGAGAGTTTAGATGAACGTCCAACTGGACCCCCGTTTTGAAGTTTTAAAAACCAACAAATTTGAAATCCGTCGTGTGGGGGATACACCTCGTGGCAACGAACTGCTGAGATTTTAAGACTCTTCCATAAAATCGTTCAAGCAAAAGAACGGTGTACTGCAAATCGAGCTTCTGTAATGTCTGTGTTAGGTTGTATGTGAGAAAGCTCTAAAAAGCTCTAACATACGAGTAACGAAAATCTGACAAATTTCTGTTTCTGGCTTGCTCTCAGGCAATAGAACGAGCCTGTTGGTAAGCTATCCATAGAAGACGCCGTAAAAGCACTGTTCAAGCCAGACATCCTTTTATTCTTGACTCAAAATATTTCACTTTTTATAAGGTCGCCAGAAAAGGACCTACCCTAATACTTAAAAGTGTAATGTATACCACTTTCTTTTGTTAATTTCCAACAAAGCATTTTTTCCACCAACAAAGTATGTGTGCATAAAAGTTTTAGAGTAAATATTGAATTACTACGACCTCATTTTAAAATCCACTTTCTTTTCAAATGCCATCTAATACCGATGTTATTCGTTCCTTCTTTTTTTTTTGTTAGTTTTGTCAAGTCTAGCAAGTAGAGCAGAAGAGCATAGCATACCTTAAGGCGTTTAAAACGAAAATTCGCATTCTAATGTACTCGACGTCATCATCATATTTTCACTTTAGCACTCATTCTTTCGACACTCCTACGCGCTGTTGCCGGGCCTCCCCGTACTTAAGAATCCAACCCTCAATTGTTCAGCAGCCCAACTCAATTTGTGCAAGCAAATTTGAGAAAATGAAAATATCAAAAAACAGCACCAAAGATTATGTAGCTTTTCTTTGTTGTTGTTCCCATTTTTTAAACTGTTAAAAGCTAAGAAATGAAGCGGGCAGGGTTGCCGACATAGAATAATAATGCGGAAGTTTTATGCAAATGCGATTACTTCGCAACACTTACATACCTACACATATATAAGGGAACTCACGAAAGTTCGTTGAGTTGATGAGTCTTAAATCTCTTTCCTACAAGATAGACATAAATTTCCCACCCTTGATGTAAGTGTGGTAATGCATTGGTCAACAAACCACACGTAGTACATCGCTGCAGTCAACCCCAATCTCTTCTACGATGTTTCGGTCGTTTTATCAAGCCCTGGATAAGAGCTAGTCCCTGGAAAATAGTTTAAAACAAGTAAGGTAAGGGCTGTGCCGAAGACTTTATACCTTTCTTGAATACGCATCACGGTTCTAAGTGTCCGATCCTTACTAATGATTAGTACAAACTCTGCAAAACTGTTAATTTAAAGATACATATCCCATACCTCATTTATCGGAACAATCGATTGTATGGGAGCTATATGTTATGTTGGTCCGATCTGGCTGATTTTTACTAGTCACATTGCGTACAAATAAACAGACGGACATGGCTAAATCAACGCAGCTCATCGCCCTGATCATTTCGGTATACTTATTGGTGGGTCTATCTCTTCTTCTTATCATACTTACAAACATCGGACTAATGTTATAATACCATTTCATGTTCATGAAAGGTATAAAAAAAGTTCAGAATAGGTGGCAGCCCTGTGAAAATATCCTAAATGGCATCACCTAAGCAAGAGAGCTTAGATTATAGCAGCTAACCTATGCACAACTTTTTACACATTTTTGTGAAGAAGTCGATAAAAGCGTATATGAAAATATAAAAATAGTAGGATTAGGTGGCGACCCTGTCTGAAACCCACGCATCGCAATAATTTTGCGAAATACTATGCAAACTATAGCTTTCCTTTGATACCCATATTGTCATATCGCACTTCCTTTTAACAAAATTAGAATAGGTGGCAACCCTGTAAAAACTTATTAAGTGGCAACACTTAGGCAGGGGAGCTTAAATCTTAGCAGATAACAAACTATATACAACATTTGTTGGAAATTTGTCAAATAGTTTTCGATTTAAAAAGCGAATATGCAAAATTTTTAAGTATAATAAGACTGGGTGGCAACTCTGCCAAGAAAGAGTTTGTTCAAATACAACGTAAACTACCTCTCGTTGATACCCATATTGGCTCATATTATTTAATTAAAAAAAAAATAGCAAATAGGTGGTAAGCTTGTACAAACACAGTGGGTACGCCTAGATATAAAGCCTTAGAATCTAGTACACTAACCACATACAAAATTCTATCTAAATCTGTGTAGGCTTTTTCGAGATAGTCGGATATACAAATATATAGATATACAAGAATGGCTCGTTCAAAGTTATAGGATAAGGTGCGTTGTTGTATGCTCAATATACGAGGTTTGTTAAAAAAGTATCGCGAATTTTGAATTTTCGCTGGTTACGTATATTCGAATTTCGAATTTTTTGTGGCGTTATGTTGGTACTCATGTCTCTCACTTATGCCGACAAGCTCGGCCATTTTGAATGTTCAGTTAATTGTTGACAGCTGCTTTGCTTGCACGTGTTTTGGATCGTCTTCGATTTTTACCTATTTTTTTACCAAAATTGCTCAATTGTGACCAAAAACAGCATCGCATGAACATTGCTAATGAGATGTTAAACTCTGTCCGCGACGACCCAAATTTGCTCCAGAGGGTCATAACTGGTGACGAATCGTGGGTTTATGGTTATGACGTGGAAACCAAAGCTCAATCATCTCAATGGACGAACCAAGACCGAAAAAAGCGCGCCAAGTTCGGTCGAATGTGAAAGTTTTGCTGACAGTTTTCTTCGATTGCAGGGGCGTGGTGCATCATGAGTTCTTGCCACAGGGAAGAACGGTCAATAAGGAATATTACCTGCAAGTTATGCGCAATTTGCGCGAAGCAATCCGCCAGAAACGCCCGGATTTGTGGAAGAACAAAAATTGGCTTTTGCACCACGATAACGCCCCTGCTCACGCATCGTTGCTTGTGCGCGACTTTTTGGCCAAAAACAACACACTTATGATGCCGCAGCCACCGTATTCCCCAGATCTGGCCCCCTGTGATTTTTTCTTGTTCCCTAAACTGAAGAGGCCCATGAAAGGACGACGTTACGCTTCTCTTGACGAGATAAAGACGGCTTCGAAGGAGGAGCTGAACAAGATACAAAAAAATTATTTTTTGAAGTGCTTCGAAGATTGGAAAAACCGTTGGCACAAGTGTATAATATCTCATGGGGATTACTTTGAAGGGGACAAAATAGATATTCATGAATAAATAAATAATTTTTGAAAAAACACAAAATTCGCGATACTTTTTGAACACACCTCGTACTATAAGCAAACTTTTGTTAGTCCTCTCCTGCCTGCAGTCCAACGAACTAAAACAAAGCGAGGAGCAAAATACCTGTGCATTAACTTGACGATGTTGGATGGCTGGAGTATGAGCTAAATGAAGAAGTTAAGTGAATGAAGAAGAAATAATAAAAAACAAACTAAGACTTCTCAAAGCTAGCGCTATGATGTAAGTTGGTGTTTATGTATGTCTGCTTGTTTGTATATGTATATAATGCCTATCGAGGGCGGTAAGTGAAGAAGCACGTCAAGTGTACCGCCAATATCGCACGCATGCTTAGCGTGTTGCACATATTGCACGTCCAATATGCAGCTGCCAAAACGGCACCGAGTAGCAGGCACTCAAGCGAAGGCACGTTTGAAATCGAGTGCAACATTATATACGTGCATTTTATGTCTGTGTGTGTGTCTATATTGAGTGTACTCCATATTAAGTAAGTAAACCGCAAAACAATTGCGAATAGCGAAGTCGACAGCTGCTAAAATGAATACGCGCCGCAGGTTGGTTACATATGACACCCACGTATGGCAACAACAATTCGCCTAGTTTATTGCATAAGTTGCAAGTGGCCCTAAATCGTTTGTTGTTTTTGCTATGGAAGGTGTAAGGCTTAGAGGCTACAGTTACATTGGTAAGCAATTCGGCTTATAATGAACCAAAGAGTTGCGAGTGAATTGTGGGTTGCTAGTGTGAAGCTTTAACCCACAATAGAGAGGGGTGAAAAGTAATAAGAAAGAAAGACAAAAAATTGGACAGCGTTGTTAAGAGTTAATGCGAATAGCATTAAGTGTATAAGGAGAGTGAGAAATATAGAAAAAAAATTGAGAGAGACGTCTACAGACATCAGGAAAGACGGAGGTAGCTAGTGGAAGCAAGCTAGAGAGTTGCAGAAAATAATGTGAGGATGTGAGATAGATAGTGAAGAAAAGGCGAATAGAAGATATAGAGAGATATAATCAGCACAGATAGCGAGGGTTCTACACTCAAATGAAACCTACTACAAATTGGACCAAAGTCTCGCTGAACTGTCAATCTTTGTTCTGCCATTTAAATTATTTCTCGTAGGTACAACACACACGGCGGTAGCCATTTAAGCGCACAAAATAAGTAAAAATTCTAACATTACTTACTTCTACCTACCTCAAGTTATCGCTTCGGCCAACGCACTGTGCCACCTTTAACTACTTTAGGATGCTTAAACTCAATTCTCGAACACAGCAAAGCTGATTTGGAAGAAATTTTGAATAATAAGTTCTTCCACATAGATGTTGCCACTGACCATAATTTTATTGGGCTGCCACCATTTTGATTTTTATATCTTTCATGAGCATGAGTATGAGAAAAAGAAGATATGGACCTACTTATACCCATACTGATATGAGGTTGAAGACAGGGTTCTATCGCACCGGAATGACCCGGGTTTTTTCACCCGGCCAAGGGCTGTTATTTCAGTGTAACCCTGTCCAATCTGGGGCAGGGCGAAGCACTGTTAACAACAACAACAACAACAGGGGATTCACTTGAACTTTGCATGCAGGACACATTTGCATTTCTGAAGCTTAACTAACCGCGAAGTATGCTTTGGATTATATTTTGTTGATAACAACAACTCATTGCCATATTTTCTTATGCATATGACAGAATTTTATTGTTGCGAAATATCCTTGTACTTAACAGCGGTCATTGTGTCCTTCATCCAAAATAACGGACCAACAGGTTGCCCATCGTACCAATCCCACACCAAATAAAACTTGCATACACCTATTATTTTGTCCGTAAGTTTTAAATTTCCATAAGAATTGAGTAATCAATTGATTAAATAGCTTTTTCAATCATTGATGATTATTTTAATTGTTTTCAGAAATCGGCAATTACTAATTGATTAGAATTAGAACAAAAAATAAAAAAAATATCAAGAAAAATAAAAAAAAATTTAAGAAATGAAAAATAATCAAAAGTAATCAGATAATCAAAAACAATCAAAAATAATTAAAATTAATCAAATAATCAAAAACAATCACAAATAATCAAAAGTAATCAAAAACCATTTTTTGATGTTTTTTTATTTTTCTTAATTTTTTTTTTTAAATCATAAAAAAATTAAAAGTAATCAGATAATCAAAAACAATTAAAAATAATCAAAATTAATCAAATAATGAAAAACAATCACAAATAATTAAAAGTAATCAAAAAAATTTTTTATTTATTGTGTTTAATCCCTTTTGATTTTCTTGATTTTTTTTGTCATGCATGTTTTCTGATTGTTTTTTTAAATAATCATTAAAACCCGACAGCAAGAGGTAATCAATCATTGATATGATTTTTCAAAAAATAATCAATCAAACCGGTAATCATTATGATTATTAATCATTACCTTACAGGTCTGGAGTATTATATTAATTCTCTTGCACAATTAACGGATTTGGATGAAATCGTGTTGCTGCACTCAAGTGTTGCCATTGAGGATAGTTTTAGAAGGTTGCCACCTGCATGGGCTTTTTGCAGCTTATATTTGCATTAATAAAGATTTCTTATCCTACTTAATATTTTACAATGATTGAAATTATCTATTACAAAATTATAGATTTATAGACAAATACTAGTTGCCGATGTGGTATAGTGGTGGTGTTCTGGCCCACTATGGCAATAGGTCCCTGGTTCAAGCACCATGATGGTCCCTGGTTCAAGCACCATGATGGTAACATCAAAACTGATTTCAAAAGTCGGCAACGCTCCGAGTGTATTCCTGCCAAGAGGGCCGTATTTACGTTTGGGGTTGGAACTGTCCTGTAGACCGTTTCTGTAAGAAATCGACATAATTCTCAATTTCACTTTTTATTTTTGACAGTATATATAAAAAAAAAAATTGTTTATCTCAAGTTAGACTTCCAGCAATACAACGGTGAAGAAAGTATCCAATTTCATGTAGTAGTTATTTAGTGATGCACGTGCAATTAACACAATCCTTATGCGTTTTTAGATAATACATATTAGGTACAGACACCGAATTGTCCCAATTTCAATATATGTATACAAATATTTCGCAACAACTGTTATTGCCACTACTGTGTACAGGGAAAATAAAATATTTTCATGTGATAAAATGGATCATAAACTTTAAGTTAGGCGTTCCACAATGCAGCGTTGAAAGTTTTATTCAATTCCATACCACGGCTTTTGAGTGATACGCGAACAAACATACAGACAGATGACAAAAATTATGAAAACAGTTATTTTTGCTTCTCTTACACTTATAAAGACGACGAAATTCTCGATTTTAGTGACGTCCCACCGACTGGTTTCAAAATTGGGAAAGATAATTTTGTAAATTTGTAAACGTATTTTTAATACAAAAAGGGTACTGACAGCTAAGGAACCTCGTTAGAGTTAGAAAAATCAAGGTCAGCAAAGAGCGATAATTTATGTCAGCACTAATCACCCCTAAAATGAAGGACGGTAAAAGCGTTTAGATGAATAAGAAAATGAAGAGAATTGTAGGGAGGAATTGGGTCAGGAAGTGTAGGGATCTAAGACAAAATTTAAGGAAAACCTTTTGCTCAATCCTGTCACTTGCAATCCTGAGGTGTGATCTCCAAATAAATTCAGCATACAGAAGAGTGGACCGCGCAAACGAAGAGTAAAGTAATTTCAGGATATGTGGATCAGAGAAATTGATACACTTACACCTCAAAAAGCCTTCGACATTATCTTACTAATATTGTAAATGCGTAAGTTTGTGAGTTTGTTTGTGGGTTTTTAACGTCTAAACTACTTAACCGATCTCTACGAAATTGTGTACACTTAAACTCAGGAGCATATAATAGGTAATAGATTCATGCGATTCCGGAAAAGTGGATCGACCTATTCCAAAAATTCTTATTTATGACGCGATTGGCTGATAAATAAAAATGTCTTCAGAAGAACTTTCGAAGCGGCGGGTAAAAGCTAGTATTATATAACTAATGTGATTATTAAACGAGGACGAGGAGTCGTAAATAACACTAAGATCTTTAATCTCAACCAAGGAGCGCCGTTGGAGGTAATCTATGAATTCTTCCTGTTGTCATTGTGCATTGACAGGGTTTTTTGCTATGGATGGCACTTTCATTTCGTCAGCATGAATTAGTAACTCCGAAGAGACAAAACAACTGCTAATATCATTAATGAATAATATAAATAAAATGGGGCCTAGAATACTAACTTGGGCAACACCTGCGGCGGCAGTAAAAATAGTTATTAGAGGATACACCGTCAATCGAGTTAGATAGGAGTGTAGCCATCTCAGAAATACCTAATGCAATCTAATGGCAGCAAGTTCCCCTAATAGCATTTTATTTAATACATTGTCAGAGGGTTTGGAGAAATTACTTGTTGGGCAGATGAAAACGCATCAAAGCACTATCTATTCACTAAACAAAGCTACACTTATGACTGTAGACCACCCTGCTTTGGTAATACCAAACTTTCACCAGCGAAGTTCATCTTTTCCGCTAGATACAAATGTTAATCTTTCAATTAATTGGCTTCAACATCTGTCGTCAGTATTCCAATATTTTGTTTCACATATTTCATCGTGCTATTTGAATACTTATCTTACAAACCGCTTGGACAATGATTCGATTTGTACCTTCAAAAATAATCCATAATTTAATTAATTTTCATGTTTTAAAAGTATGTCGTACAATTGGGATGCGCACTTTTCCTCAGCGCTGGTAATTGGAAGCATGAACGGTTTATTTTTGAAATTAAAAATTTTTTTTTTTGTTTGCTCAGCTAATGTACATCGATCATGCACTCAAACAATTGTATGCTACATGCTTTTTACGTAATTAGTTGTGTGTATTTGTTGCGGTTTAAAATTTCTTTATAATGAAAATATTACTAATTATATTTCCACACGTAAGTTCCGTCTTATTACGCAAGCCCACACAGTAGTGTACGAGTAATTACATTTTTTTTTTTATTTACTGAAATTTCATGCCATAACTGTTGCAACTGATGGAGCTATCGATTGCTGGCAGACGTATGTATTAAATGAAAAATTGTCAATAATTTGAAATGTTTTTGTTTTTCAACATATTTGCGGTCTATATAAAACAATGGCGTAGTTATCAATACTTTAGGAAATTGATGTATGACAGTACAGTAGCCCTATCCGTAACCGTAACAGTAGCCGTACACGTAACCGTAAATGTAACAATAGCCATAGACGTAAACATAACCGCAACAGTAGCCGTAACCCTAAGAGTAGCTGTAAGAGTAACCGCAACTATGCCCGTATCCGTAACCATAACAGTACCCGTACACGTAACCGTAACCATAACCGTGACAGTAGCCCTACCCGTAACCGCAAATTTAACAATAACCATAGACGTAAACATAACCGCAACAGTAGCCGCAACCGGAACAGTTGCTGTAAGAGTAACCGCAAATGTGACCGTATCCGTAAGCGTTGCCCCAAATGATATCAAAACCATTGGCAAACCGCTACCGAAACCGTCAACGTCAACGCAACTGAAAAATGTTACGAAAACCATAACTGCAACTGAAACCACAACTGTTACCAAGTCCATAACCGTAACCTCAACTGATACAAATGCCATATGCTAAACCATTTCGGTAACTAAAGAAGCAACGGAAATCATAACTCGCATCGAAGTTGAAACCGTTACAGTAACCTCACCTATTACCACAAACATAACCGTAACCACAATTGTTACAAAGCCATAAACGTAACAATAACAACAAGCGTGAAAAAAAATTGCCATAACCATAACTTTAACAGCAACAGTTAACTAAAACGTAACCCTAACGAAACCTAAAACATAACCGTAACAGTCAATGCTACGATTCAGTTTGTAAAGGTTACTCTGACGTTAACTACTAAAGTTAGGATTATGGTTACCGCTTTGGTCACATTATGGTGAGCATTATTGTTCGTTAGGGCCGGGTTCATGGTTATTTTAGGGTTTCCGCCAAGCTTAGGGCTATACTAGCTATGGCTAAAGTTGCTGTTTACTAACCACTATTTGAAGTGTTTTTAAAATTGCTGAGCTTTAAGCTGCAGAAAAACTTCCAAAGCTCTGAAGCCATAGTTATAACCTTACCGAATACTTAACTGTATCCATAGTCATCGGTTATTGATGCCTTAACCCAAAAACTATTACAATTAGTGAGAGTTAGGAAAATTCAACAAATTACTAAGGAATTGCACTAATAATTCACTAGCTCTAAAATAAAAATTTCCGAGAAGTTAATCAATTTTTAAATACCAACATCAATAGGTTACTTCAAGGCGGAAAATCAAAGTTTAACATTTTGGCTGTGGTATAGTTATGTCTTTGGCGTTATGGTATGAAACAATTATCTACTGTAGTGTTTTCGATTAAATTGTTTTGATCAGCTGTTTTATATTTCACCACTAACTAAGCTTTTACCATTTCTAAGCGCTTCACTCTTACTTTTACTCGACTCTCTATCAATATCTCTTCCTTACCAGCCACACGCAATTGATATATGTAAATAAGTAAGTATGTCAGAACGTAAGAGCATATCAATAGTTTGGCAAGTTTAACTTCAACTTTTGCACAAAGAACTTTGTTTGCCTTACACAATTCCCGTTAGTAGTTATTCAACACCTTTGTTGAAAAGTTTCTCACTTTACCTTTTTTTCGTGAAACACTTATCGGAGCTAACTATGCCCAAGTCCATTATGGTAACCTTATGAGATTGCTTTTGTTGTTGCTTGCTGCACTAACAAATATACGTTGGCAATCTGTTACATTTTGCTTTACACCTACCTTTCATATTTTATTTTGTATTTTATTGTTGTTGCTTTGTAGCTTTTTACCGAGTTTTAAAATTTAGCTCTGAACGCTTATAAATTTTAATTTTTTCTTCATTGCCCGTTGGAGTAAAACAGGTTTTTTATACGAGTATATCAAACTTTCTTAACTGTGAGTTATTACTTTTTCAATTTATTACACTGAGAGGAAAAATCCATTTTTTGTACTGGAATTCTTTATCTCCGAGTTCGAAAATGGACTAAAAATGAATATATCATGAGAGTCGGATATATGTATTTGAGAGTAAAATATTAACAAATAGATCTAGAAAACTAAAAGATTTTTCAGCTAAAAGCCCGATAAGCCTATTGAATCTGTGAAAAGGCTATAATTTGGTCCCAGACTAGCAAAAGCTGGAGACGACAGAGTACAGCAGTTCAAGTAGTGAAGTGCAGAGATAATAAATAGCATAAATCAAACTCGTCAAACCTCTGTATATCGCGTAAAAGGTACTTAGTACTGTAAATAAGACCGCAGTCAATCGCGGACAGGCTGATTGCATCTTAAAAGTGCTTCTTCAGATCTGGTAAGTCTACTATGGACCAGATCTCTACGTTGTCCTTAACCGTGGATGACAACAAGAAGAATCGAAATACACAATCTCTCTTTCTATTTCACACTAGGGAGCTCAACTTGACTTCCCTTACAAAGCTTATACATGCGGAATCTCTTACTCCCTACAGCTTGCCACTCGAGATTTGCACTCCCGGCCCAGTCGTTCACATTAGGTTTCCAAGACATTTTGCAACTAACCCTATCAGGTAGTTCTACCGATGCGTTCCCAGTCGAGGGCAGTCTCAAGGCAGGGATCTTATATCTTCTCGTGAAGGGAGCGAGTTCCGGGGTTGGCAGCCAGTCCACATGTTTTCTCCATCTAATCAACGTGTCCAAATAACCTCACAAGGATTGCAAAGTCGTCCTCTGGTTTTAAGGTCTAGCAAGAGGCTATTTACGACCGCAAGCCAAAAGTATTGATGTCCCCCCCATTCCGATACACTTCTCTTAAACCAACTAGGGCTATTTCGATGGCTACTGTCAGGACGTTGTTTAACGTTCACTCGATACTCAGAAAGACGTCCAGAGCAAGTTCCTTGTGCACCAGGGCGGTCTAATTTGTTTACTAACAACAGCAGCGCCCGTCATCCTGCCGTTTGCTCTCCATAGAGACTGATTGGTCTAAGCTATACCTTCGGAATATTGGTAACTGACGAATAGTATCGAGTAGCATGAAATCCAAAGAGATTAGTATATTGTAGCTAGGCCTAAGAAATCTCACGTTGTCGTCGTAAATTACTTCACTATCTTAGCCTTGATAGCAGCTTCCTTTTCCCTTCCTGTCGATTACATCGTGAGGGTTTCATAAGTATTTGTAGCTCCAAAAAATTCATAAATTTTTCTGCCTTTGCTAAAAGCTTCAAATTTCACGCTATTTAGCTTCACGCATCCAATTTCGATCTAATATGTATAAAGTTTCAATTCACTTAACACACAACCAATTTAAACAAAAAGAAACCGAATTGAACTCTGAAGCCCATCATCAAACACGTAGTTACCATAGCTGCACGTTGTCACATTTCCCACCCCCATCAAAGAACTCATTGTGCCAATGACCTCAGATATCCGTGAGCTCCTGTATGTGTTTGGCTTTCAGGTGCGCTGGACGAAGGCGCTCGCATATTGATTATAGAAGGGGAGTCAGTCATGAATAATTGATTGGTCCAGCCAGAACAGGAGGGAGTTAGGACGAAAATTAGAAAATATTATCACATTTTGTACGGTTGATTGGAACCAACGTTCATAGAGACATTGACAACGAAAGTAAAGGGCGGGCGGATTGCTGTAGTACAATAAAAGCTGTTTAAGAACTCCTCCGCCTGTCATGGGAATGACAATATTGGCGCACAGAGTACGAGTTGTAATAGCAATTGATGTAACGAGCATAGAAAAGTAATAATAAAAATGGAGTACTTTAGTGCAGCGTACATGGAGCTCGGATGTATGCATTGTGGTTGGAGGTCATTATATGGACTTCCGGCCGTCAATCAGTTGAAATTTAGGGGAGCTTTTGCGTCTCGAATGAGAGCATTAAATTTGATGTTAGACGATGTTAGACATGGAAGCAATGCATGACCGCAATTTGTTTAGTGGGAAGTTATTCAGAGAAGGAGGAGCTCAGTAGGTTGGTTTGGTTGGAATGCAGAATAATTGACTGCTTGATTGGTTGATGCTGGCGTGTAGATGGTTAAGGGCTTGCGTGAAGTCAAACAAATAAATGAAAAGGTTGTAACTTGGCGCTTTGGGCTGCAGAATGAAATATATTTAAGATATAAGAAAGTAATTTTAGTAAAAAATACTTTAATGTTGACTTGAAATTTATAGAAATAAGACCTTTAAAGGTGATTAGGAAAGCTCTACAGAAAGTGGCCTTTTTTGAACTGCAACTTTGCAGAAGCTTATGATATTTTAGAATTACTTGAAAAACTTCTTGGAAATATATAAAATAAAATAAAATATAAAAAAAATTAAATGGTTTCAAATAAAATAAAATAAAATAATAAAATAAAATTATTAAAATAAATTAAAATAAGATAAAAAGAAAATAAAACAAAATAAAATAAAAGAAAATAAAATAAACTAAAATAAAATAAGCTAAAATGAAACAAAAAACGGTAAAACAACCTAAAATAAAAAAAAATAAAATAAAAAAGGAGAAATAAAATTACATAAAATAAACTTAAATGAACTAGAATAAAAAAGTTAAAATAAAATAAAAAAATTTAAAATAAAGTAAAATAAAATAAAATAAAGCAAAATAAAATAAAATAAAATAATAAAATAAAAAAGGTAAAATAAAATAAAATAAAATAAACTAGAATAAAAAGAGTTAAAATAAAATAAAATAACAAAATTTAAAATAAAGTAAAATAAAATTAAATAAAATTTAATTAATATAATAAAGTAGAATAGAATAAAATAAGAGAAACAAAATAAAAATAAACTAAAATAAAATAAAATTAAGTAAAATAAAATTAAATAAAGTAAAATAAAATAAAAGAAAACAAAATAAAATAAAATAAAATTAAGTAAAATAAAATTAAATAAAGTAAAATAAAATAAAAGAAAACAAAACAAAATAAAATAAAACGAAATGAAATAAAATAAAAAAGGTAAAATAAACTAAAATAAAATAAAATAAAACGAAATGAAATAAAATAAAAAAGGTAAAATAAACTAAAATAGAATAAAATAAAATAAAATGAAATAAAATAAAATAAATAAACATAAAATAAAATAAAGTAAAATAAAATAAAATAAAATAAAAAAAAATAAAATAAAACAAAATAAAATTAGAACAGGTAAAATAAAATAACATAAAATGAAATAAAAGAAAACAAAATAAAATGAAATAAAAGAAAACAAAATAAAATAAAAAAATCTCGCCCATTTTTAAATTATAGTTAATTTTTTTTGGCAATAACTCTCCACCGAGTCCATAGTGGTTAAATAGTAGTTACGCCTTTGTTTCATAATATTTGTTTTCGAACCATTTAATTTTTGAAATTTCGTATGTAAATAGGTAACCCTGATCGCAATGCGCATGAAATGAGATAACCGTCAATTATTGCCTTTCGTAGATATATTTGAAAGTTATGTGGAGAAGTGCCAGCTTCTGTTAAATGCAATGCATATGTAGCTACCGTCATATACATATATACTCCATAAGTACAGGGTGGCCATCTATCTTATATTTGAAATACTAAGTGAGATATGGCTATCAAAGAAGGATCATTTTAAGTCGGATTTAAACAAATTTTTTTCAAGGAGGGCTACCACCTTGGAGTTGCCACCCTATAATATTATATTTATTTTCTTCGAACCACCTGTTAGTGACTCGAAAGCGACTTGAACCATTTGGATGAACTTTTGTGTATGTGTTATTTACTTTGTTTGAAGCTCCCCTACTCAAATATTGCCACTAACAATGTTCTTACAGTGATGCCACCTATCCGCCATTGTTTTAAAACTAAGTAAGATATGCCGATATGGGTATTAAACCAAAGGTATTTTACGTGGTATTACAACAAAAATATTTTTAGATGCGGTTACTTGGGAGGGCCCCCGCCAAATTCAATATATGTATTATTTTCATCGTAAAACACTCTAAATTATGTGGCAAATAAATTAAAAATAAGTTTTTAGATGGATCACCATGTATAAGATAGTTTCTTGGAGCAAACAGGCAACAAAGTAAACACAGTTAGCCAAATAACCCGTCGATGCGATCATTCAATGGATGTGTGCTTTGGTTTTGTTTTTGTTGATGTTGTGGCAACTAACAGCAAAACTAACTGTTAATGCGCCAGAAGAGGTGCAAAGCCAGTATTGCGCTAAAACACGCACTGCCGCTCAAACAACCATGAACTCAAAACCGCTCCATGTACGCGTATACCAGCATGCAACACATCAGCAAATTAAAAATACACAACATTAGAGCAAATTAAAGAGTTGCAAGAAGCAAGAAAATCTCTTCCTCTTCGACACTGCAAACACTCCTTAGCAAAGAACCATACTCGCAATGAAATTCTGCCTAGGTTTTTATTTCATTACTACTTTGGTGTGTTGTTGTTGTATCACGAGTCGTCTATATGGTGTAAGTGCATGCAAATGAAATGAGGTTGCGCCGCTGTTTGGTCATCGTACACATTTAAACTGTGTAACGGTAACATTTTGTTTTCGGGTTAAGTAAATAACCCCGTTCAGAGAGGCAATTTAGCTTTCCCTTGATTTTTTTTATTAATTGCACAATTACAACATTATTTGGTGAGTGGCGGTATTATGGTAAGTAAACGCCCGATTTATTTCGTTGGCATTAAATGGCTGTAATTCTCAGTGAGGTTATGAAAGTAGTTGCTTAGGTAATTTTCGGTTTTGGGGAATTCAGCGAGTTACACTCAGATGTTTCTGTTGCTTTCCTTCGAGTTAGATGGCGAGGTTGACTCCAAATATATTTTGTAAACCAGGTAAGGCGACCCATATTGATGTTTGATGTGGCCAAAGAAATCTCTTCCGCTATAGTCGGGCTAGATACGGGATTCATACAATACATTCGACAAAGTACTGCCACCAACTATAGAACTGTCCTAATGCTTCGGCGTTAGTTAGTCAGCAAGCCAATTTATACGAATTTTCCAAAAAAGATTCGTTAGGTATTACAAATTGACCAGCGCTGCGAATACTCCCTCGAAATCAGAAGTTAGGGGTTAGGGGCCAAAAACCCCATTTTTTTAGGTTGACTGAGTAACCTTTTGAAGTAATTGACACTTGGTTTTGTTAGTTTGATTGAAGTAAAGTAAGTAAGATTAAATGGAAACGTTTGTGGAATAGTTTTTTTAAGGAGATTATCTAAACAACACTGTGCAACAAAAAAAAGTAAACCCATTTTCGAGGCTTACATATGTTGCAAACCCCTTCACGCATACAAATACTGCATACTAGGAAAAAAAGAAGAAAAAAAAAATTTTGGAATTTTTTTTAATTGTTACATAGTGTAATTTGTTTAGAAGTTTAAAAAGTCTTTTGCAACCCTTTCATTTTAATTAATTAACAAAAAATGGAAAAGGTTGAGATTGGTATCCTTCAGGTGATTTTGAACGTATCCAAAAGGGGCCATTGGTCCCTAACTCCTGATTTTGAGGGAATATTCGGAATCGCCAGTATGCAGTTTTTGTATGCTTTACTAACAATGTTTCGTTTAAATTGTTGGAATAGGTTGAGTTTTCTGTCCTCTAGGGGATCTCGAACCTTCCGGCGCCAGCCGAGAAATTTAACGAAGAAGCCTTTAATCATACCCGTCCTGATATACTGCTCGGAATCATTAACAGCATCAAATGAAGATGAGATGTCCCCTGGAGTATTCGAGAGACAAGTTCGCCGTAAGATTTATTGTTCCTACCGAAAGAAATTTAACGAAGAGCTGTACGAGCTTAAAGCCCAAATACCCCTCTGACTGGGCCATGTTATGCGAGTATACAAGAAGTTTCGACCCAGAAGATTTTCCCATCTGCACCTGAATTTGGTAGCAGATGAAGAGTTAAGTCTCGACTTAGTGATGGAGGATGAGTTGAACTAGCTTGGTGTTTCCGATTGGCGTCAGTTATCGCCTAGGCGGTTAAGCGCCTATAAATGAATGAGTGAATGTGAGCAGGGCATCTCAGGAAGGTGCAGATGTTCATATCAAGTGTGGAAATCAACCAACTATAAGCACGCAAAACTACGATGAAGGGTAGACTGACCGGAAGCAACACACTCCGGCGTGGAGTACAACAAGCTATTTTTGGCTGCCGGACACAGGACGTATAGCGGCAAGCAATGCACGGAGGTCTTAGAGCGTGATAGAGATATAACAATCTACACTCATGGCTCAGAGATTGAAAGGGAACTGGAACTGAGCGTCTGTTGATGGGTCAGTCACATCGTACTTTGTAGTCACAAAGGTAAACTTTCGCTTTGATGAAGGTATAAAAATCCTAACTCCCCAGGGTAGGGTAGTTCCACCTTCAAACAAAATCACCTTTCCAGTGGTCTCGTAACCTCCTCCTGGTTAACTTCGCACTTAAGCAGAAATAGACACTCGCAACAGGGAGGTCAAAGCTTTGAAAAGTACAAGTCAGCTCGGGATAATGTTTATTAATGACCACTTCATTCGAAAAACCGTAAGCCCGTCATGGCGTTGCTGCAGCAGAAAAGCAAAGCCGCCAAGAGCATGATAGCCCTACTTACTGTTTTTTGAAAATCACTCTGAAAGCTGCTGTGGAAGATGGCCAAGCTAGAACAAATGAAAACACATCAACACCCCTCCCTTGGTCACAAGCTTACAGCAATTAAATTCTTCTTTCAAATTAAGCGCTCATACGTCAACGACTCTCTGGTGCTGCTTCCGTGCTAAAGCACTTAAGTCCATGCATTAGGGCTTAAACAAGCTTGCATTTATAAAATTGCATGCTAAATTTTGTTTGATGACTCGGTGCCTTACTGCATTCCGTCGTATTTTGGCAATTGAATTCTTTTGCAACAATTTTTATTTCCTACTTTCTTTGTTGCCTTTTGGGTATTTTTAATTTGTTCTTGTTTTTTTTGTTAGTTTTTGTTTTTAATGATATTGGCATTGGCATCTTAAGTTTGCTGTGCATATGTTGTTGTTGTTGTTCTAGTGCTGCAATGTCCGCTTTTGCTGTTAGTTCACGTTCTCATCGTTTGCTCTAATTTTATTTTTTTTTGCTTCACCTCGATTAGAATTTTTCTTGTCTTTCCTTAGTTTGCTCATTTTCATTGCTACAACTACAGCAACTATGTTAGTATGCATGCATCAGCCACTTGCTCTTGTGGTCTTTTGGCGTCGTCCAATTTGGCAACTTGCAAGTCAGCTCTTCTGACCTTATTTCATTTGTAACGAGCTGAAACAGATTTACCAAACAACATTATCCACTACATATTACAAACATTTTTGGTGTTGTTCTTGTTTTTTATGATTTTCTATCGCATTTGATGGCGCATGCATGCTAAGAATATTTCTTGTACTACAGTGGTGGCGAGGCAAAAGTTGCATCAAAAAATTTTCGGTTGACAGTAGCCGCATTACAGAAACTTTCGCCAGAACCGTGATAGCGATTGTGACAAGCACTGTAATAGATATGGTGAACGTGACGCTGACAGTGACCCAAATCGTGCCCATAGTTTCCTTTCGCCAGAACTGAGAAGATGACAGTGGCCGGAACCGTGATGGATATGGAGACGGTGACACCGGCAGTTACACAAACTCTCTTTAACCTTGCTGGTGACAGTGACCGGAACTGGCATAAATTGACAGTCACCGGAACCATGACCTTAACATAAAGCTTGATGGGAATCTATAGGACCTTAATCACAACCGGTGACCTTAATAATGACCGCAACTGTAATGGAAGTAGTGACCCTAACGCTGTAATTGACCGAAACTGTGATAGATGTCGTGACCTTAACGGCGATAGTGACCGGAGCTGTGATGGAAATAATAACAGTGACTAAAATACTAAAAGTGACCGGAACTGTGATGGAAATAGTGAGCCTAAAGCTGGAAGTGATCGAAATCGTGACAGCAACCGTGTCCACAACAGAACCATAACAGTGACAGAAACCATAAAGTAAAAGTGAAAGTGACGTGCGCTGTGAACGAAGAAATGATCTGATTAACCGTAGCCTAAAAACGCTGGTTGTTGTTTGTTTTGGTTTTAGCTACAAAAAAACTCCCCGAAGGTGTTGTGAAGTATTGTCGGAAGTGACAGTCCTTTGCTTTTGGACCGATGCTCATACTGCATTCAGTGCCGGAGCCTGATGAAATCATATTCGGGAACCAAAAACACTCTTGAACTTGCTAGCGACTAGGACTAGAGTTGAAAATATCTAACACCGGGTGCGTCAGCATGTAATTGGACCAGATTTCACTCAGATACTAATCAATCATCGAATGCGATGCTAAGGCAGAACGATTTGCTAACACTCAGTCTCCACCATAATATCCGATTGATCGATATTCAGTTTTTCTTAGGCTCAAAGCTAACCTTCGATCACGAATTAAGCGCACTGTTTTCTGTTCGGCTATTCTGAAAAAATATCGTGCATGATATTGTAAATCAAATACATTTTTAATGGCTGCCAGTGTTAGAGTTCTTGAGTCACACCGGAATTCTAAGTGAAAACCTGGCTGCGCGTTTCCAACTAAGCTTTCTCGAGCTTTCTTTAAACAACATTTCAACTTAACATCCACCCATTTTCTTTGAAAGACGAAATGAGCCCACACCAACATCTCATCCACCGACTGTCTAACCGGACGCTGTTGATTCTGGTCAATATTCAACAGTCAACAGAGACGACAGATGATAGGCGACATATTTCATTTTATCTCGTTGCAATGTGCGAACGATGAAGGCCAAAGTCGTATAATTTAGTACGACTTGACTTTGGTGTGTTTACAAACGCATTTTTATGGCTTGGTATGCATTATACTGGGCGAAAAAATAATATATTTTTTCTGTTTTTTTCAAAGTTATATCTAAGTCTCTGAACTTATAATATAATTCGGTATATGTCCGAAACGAGTTGAGATATGGAATTTAATCGTATCGCTTGTTGCAGCACTTCTTGGCACCTTTCGTTTGATACATTTTTTGTCATCTTGGACTACATATTGGTCGATAAATCCGAAACTAGTCGAGCTAAGGAATATCTTTAATTTATTTTGCTTTGTTGATGTTCCAATATACATCGAATATCTTAAACTTTAGGCTCGACATCTAGCAATGCAACAACGGCGGTTGCATTCAATTCTTTTCAGCAGTTTTTGAGTGATGCGCGAGCAAACATACAGACAGACAGACAAAAAGACTTAAAAACTGTTGCTTTCGATTCTGTCGAATTTTCAATCAACATTTTTTTGTGGTGAATTTAGTTTCCTACAAAGTTATACGGAGCTAAATTTCTTCGCTTCAATGTCCTAAAAATCAGATAAGTCCGCCAAAATATAGACTGGCAAAGATGGACCTTAAGAAATTAATTAAGATTTGTCACTTCAACAGTACTTTTTGCCATTCTGAAAAGTAACAAACATATTTAAATTTCTAAAAAACAAGTTTTTTGTTCCAGTCTACTAAGCGTGCATAAAATTGGTGGTCATCTTGTCATTGATCTTCTCTCTGCTGTGATTCTTATAGATTTCGCAATTGTGGTCAACTGGTCTTTCACATTTTTTCTAATTTTTGTTTGTTTTTATTTTTGTGCTGTCACAGTTGTGCACTTCGATTGCTTCTTTTTTTTGTTGTTTTTTCTATATCTCGTTGTTGTAAGAATTGTCATTTCGCATCAGTTGGCGGCTGCCGGCTGATGTCATAAAGTCTCTTATGGAAGAATAATATGTACATACATATATATGTATGTACGAGTATATACCGCAAATAGATAGCAAAGCAAATACAAATATTAAGGCATAAAAGCTGTAATCCATCCGGAACGACAACTGGATTTGGTTTGGCCTGTTTGTTGTTGAGCCGGTGCTATGTAGATGGCTTAGTTACTCTCGGCAAGTATAAATAAGAAAGTACCTGGCGCAGCATGTAGAATCTGCAACGGGTGTGTGTTAGGGATGGTTATTTGTTTAAATTTCTACAATCCCGACTTTCACTCCATCGCAAACGCCGCGTACCCGATCTTATTCCCCAAAAGTTTAGATTGAAAAAGGAAGGTAACAAATCGTTTGAGGAACTACACCTTTTCCAAGTGTACTTCAGAATCCGTAAAATGTATTTCAGAATAGTCAATGGTACTTCAAAAATCGTTAAATGTATTTCAGAATAGTTAATTGTACTTCAAAAATCGTTAAATGTATTTCAGAATAGTTAATTGTACTTCAGAAGCTGCAAAGTTAATAGGATTTGATCACTTCTGAAGAACAATTTACAGTTTCTGAAGTTCATTTTACAGTTTCTGAAGTTCATTTTACGGTTTCTGAAGAACATTTTACGGTTTCTGAAGTACATTTGGAAAAGGTGTAGTTAGCTTTCAAATATTTACAAAATAATTGGATTTAAAAAAATTTTTTTATTTATAAAAGTTTAATATCAAATTAATAAATGAAGAGATCTGTTGATGATGTGTCTAATAGACTTATAGAAAACTAAAATATTTCAAAACAAAATATAAAAAAACAAAATTAAGATAATTTTCATGAATAAATCCCACATATTTAGTATTTCTCTCTCTCTCTATGGCGCGATATACAACAGGTATATCATCATAAACCTCCTAAGAGATTTCAATTTGTGGTGTGCCGATTTGAATTTTCCCTACAAATTGGTGGGACCTACAGTTTTTTTGCCGACTCCGAACGGCATCTACAAAGGAGACGAATTTTTGCTGAGAAGCCTGTCATGGCAGAAATACACTCGGAGAGTTTGCCAAACCACTGCCGAGGGGCGACCCCGTTTTTGAAAAACTTTTTTCAAATCATTTTTGATGTTACCTGTACCAGGGCTCGAACCATGGACCTTCGGTGTGGTAGGCCGGCAACGCTACCTTCACACCACGGCGGCCGCCATATTTAGTATTTAGGAACATTTTTAAAATCCCGAAAATCCCGCTAGCGTACAAAAGTTTTCCCGGGATTTTAGGCAACTAAAAAATTACCCCATTCCGTTATTGACATTCCTAACGACAACAAGGCTAGTATGCAATACAATTCCTGTAGGAAATTTCTTTTTTTTCCCAACCAACCAAAGACTTGTTATTTATAAGCAACTTTGAAGTTAGTTGCACTAACGGAATTCTTACCCAGCGAGAAATTCATGTATCTGTATGTGAACTATGTACATCTGCCTCGACTACTTTAACGTGCTATCAACTGACAACAGTTGTTTTGTTGCTGTACAAAAGCAGTTTTGCAGGGCTGTAAGGTGAAATAAAGTTTTTTATTTGCACTATACCCCATTAGATCGAAAAAGCTTAAAATACGAATAATAGTTTTTTGTTTCACTAACTTCAAACTGAATATTTTAAAGTCGATTTATAGTTAGATTGTTATTGTTAGATTTATAGGTTGTTGTTTGTAACGACAAAAACACACCCGTGCAGAACATCTCTGTCGTCGAAATGTGTTTTTCTGGGCATCCGGTGAGATGAACTCAATGACAATTTATTGTTAATTAGGTGTGAAGGCTGCTATAACAACTACTTCATGACCCTGAAAGCAATTCAAACAAGCCGCGATGCGATCCTATTTTGGTATTCGGTAAAAATTTTTTTATTTTAGGATTTCCTATAGGGAATCATTCGCATTTATCTATTTTCATTGATGTTCTAATATTTCTATCCATACAACGTTTGACTGCACAATTCGGAGATGCAGCTGGTCGCAGCGTTTTGGCTTCAGCTTTTTGTTCGTGTTTTTTCCTTGTTTTTGTGGCTTGTTTAACTTTGTACGTAAACAACTCGGTGCTTTTTTAGTTGTTGTTTTTTTTGGGCTACACGCTTCGATTACTGTTTTGCTTTTGGACATGTAACTACTTACCAGCTTTTGAATAACTTGTATTGGACTTTGTAATACAGACATGTCACACCTCCATCTACATATATGTAAGTACCTACATCCATTTGTACATAAACCATTCTGATTAGTGTTGTATTTTTCTTGTTTGTTTGTTTTATGGTGATTTCGGAAATTTCTTGTTCTCGATTGTGTATCGATAGCAATCTTAGTTTGTCGTTTTGACTTTATTAGTCAGTTTGGTATTCGTCATAAGGATTTTTATTTTAGTAGGTGAACGATTTTTCAGAAATTTATGAGAATCTATTTTAGTTTTAGGTTAGTGGTTTCGCGTTAAGAAATTTTTGTTCTTAATAACAAAGTCCACTAATGTATAGAAGAGCTCACCACCATGTTTAGATTAAAGCGGGAAAAGTTCTGAAATATTCTAACGTTCATTCGGACACACATATCGACGTATTGGAATGACCCGATTTTAAATCGATCGAGGTCTGTTACTTCAGTATAGCCCTTTTTAATCCTCATCCAATAAACTGTTTTACAGGGATGTCCTAAAAGATTTCCTTTTGATCCTTACCCCTATGTGAATCTACACCGATGCCTTCACCGAGAAGGCTTTTAAAATTTACAACTTCGCCGGTATTGAGGGGCACTGTCTTATTAGTAGCACGCAGACAGGCTAGGATTTTCGTTACGGAGATATAGTGACGATGAGAAGGAAGACACTATAGAACACATTCTCTGTGATTGTCTTATATCTTTATCTTTATTTTTAGCTTTATCTTTATCCCTACCTTTATCTTTACCTTTATCTTTATCTCTATCTTTATCGTTATTCTTATCTTTATCCTTATCTTCATCTCTACTTAAACAGCATCAATTACATATTACTTTTTTTCCAAGAAGTTGTGCTTATTCGTATTTTTTTGTGTTTTAATCTCTACACAGCGTTTAAGCGCATTTGTTACTTCAGAAAGCTTTTTGAGTTACTAAGCGACTTCGAAAGTTTGTTTGACAACTTTAAAGTGCCCTTGCTTATATTTATCAAACAATTTTCGACTACATTAACTGAACTAAAACTTCAATTTTAATTAAATCTCCTTCACTCCACTACCTCTCTCACTTTACTTATGCGCTCAAATGCATTCATTATCGCACTCACTCATTCACTCACAATCGTCTGGAGTAGTCACTGTTGGTATGCATTTCCGTCCGCATAAATTTCCATTACCATAATTAAAATTCCTTCTTGATTTCTACAGAATGCTGCTTAAACCACGGGTAGCTGACTTCAGACAGGCTAAGAGGGAGTTACGTTGGTACTTTTGGTTACCTCTAACTTGTAAGTATTTTATAAGTCAGCTGAGGGCGGACAGCGTTTGAGATTGAGGTTTGTGTGTGTAGTGGAAAAAGATGGTGACACAAATCTCAGTCTAGGACGAGAAGCAATTTGTGGTTAAAACATCGCCTTCTTTGCAAATACTTTTTAGTTAATTTCTATGACGATTTTCTGTAGAAAAGTTATGATAAACGCATAACACTTTTTATAAGAATAAGAGGCTACAGTGACCGCAACGGTGACAGCCGCCAGAAAACGGAGAATCGACACCGTGACCACTACAGTGACTTGTATCACGAGAGCGAGACTGACTGTGACAGTGATTGTCACTTGAAAATCACAGGGTAAATGAACCGAGCAGGTACAGCTACTGTGAAGGGAATCTTGACAGTGATAATAATAATAATAATAATAACAGTAATATCGCAAAAACGGCATTGACCATGAACCATACAGTGACATAAACTATGAACGAAGCCATGGGCCATGGCAGATACCGTGACAGAGGTGGTGACTGTGAAAGTGAAAGCGGCCATGGAATTAACAGAGGAAAAAAGTTAAAAAGCGATAGTGTAAAAGGCAGTAATTGTGAAAGAAACGTTGACAGTGACCATGAACTATACAGTGAAAGTTAATATGAGCGGAACCATGCAAGCGCGATGGACCATGGCAGTGACCGTTACAGAGGAAGTGATTGTAATTCGAACCGAACAGTGAGTAAATGTTAAAAGTGACTTTACCATGAACGAAACTACGCCGAAACTGACCGAGCAGCACATCTGCCATGCCAGTGACAGTGACAGTAATTGAAAAGGAACGTTGACAGTGACCATGAACTAAGCAGTGGCAGTTTGTATGAGCCACCATGCCAGCGAGATGGACCATTGCAGTGACCGTGACTGAGGCAGTAATTTGAACCGAACAGTGACATAAATGTTAAAAGTGATAGTTAATAAGAATGAAACTATGACAGTGACCGAAACAGTTACCATAAAAGAAACAGTGACAGTGTGTGGCACTGATATTGATAGCGTGTGTCACAGTTCCAGCCAAATTTTTTTTAAATTTGTTAAAATTTTGATTGATTGAATAATAATCCCTATTTTGAAAAAAAAAATTTAGAAAAAATTGAAATTGCAAACTGTTTCATTTTGAATTCCAGCTGCTGTTGACCACTCACACCTACATATAATTGGACATTTATGTAATTTGTGTGAATTTTATTTATATAAAATTTTCTAGCAATTTAGTTTTCTTGCCCACTTTGACATCATGCAAGTAATTTTAATTATACCACAATCAAGTGAAGGGAGCAAGAGAGGAAGAGAGCAAGAGAGAGCGAACGGTTTTTATTAGAGAAAAGAAGACATTACCAACTACATAACTCTAACGCCAACATGAAATTCGCATATTTCTCTACTTTCGTCACTTAGAAAGGCGGTGACTTGGACGTGCTTTTAGTCCGTCACACCGCAGTCGCACACCTACACACATATAAAAATTTCTAAAAACAGTTTTATTTTACTTAAATTATTTCTTCATCCATTTACTTGGGAGACGCAAGTAAAAGGAGTTCTCAAACACATCAAACTTCATACACAGGCAAACTGTTCGACGCTCGTCTTTTGCGTCACACATTTTAAATCCTCTACCGCCCATTCCCTCTTTTAGTTATCCTGCAATCAACAAAAGTGCTGTGTATGGGTTGCCAAAACCGTAAGCTGTACAAACATTCCACGTTTGCTTCGCTCCAAATACTTACCACGATTTTGCGGTGTACCGAATTCCATCCGTCACCTAATTTTTCTTCGTTCTTTCTTGCTTTTTACTCATTACAGTGTTTGTTGTTACATGGGATTAGCCATGTTTTTAAGTTGTAGTTTTCGTTTGCTATGTAGAGAGAAATGGAATTGTTGTTCCATTTTATAAGTTAAATATACGAATGCCCTTAAGAGAGTTAAAGAAATGTAAGTGGTATTTACAGTTGGCAAAAGGGTAAAAGGGTTTTAAATCATCACGTAGTGAAAGAAGGAGGATGTGTGTAAAGTTATGTCGTAAATGGAGAAGAAGGAGAAGAGGGACGTTGGTTCAGAAAAAAGATTCACAAGGCAGAAAGGGACGAGTTTGAGATGATGTCTGTTAGGAATAATGGCCAAAAATTCTAGCAAAAAAGCGGGCAAAATGGTTCCAAGTTAAGACGATTTTCTGCAGCAAAAATAATGGTAAACTTTTAACTAGACTTTTATAACGAAACCTCATAACATAGAAATATTGAAACATAATGCAAAACGGAATGACTGAAATGATTGAGTAACAGAAGAGTAACAAAACCACCGCCACTTTAAGCAGGTACGAAACACTGAACGCGGAAACGAAACCTGTAACGCTATATGAGCAACGAAATCGTAACGTAACGTTTCTCTACATAAACGAAAGTAGTAACGTTTCTCGTTTCAAAAGTTTTGTGAGATATTTTGAAGCATAAAGTTTTGAACATGAACGTACTTTTTCCTATTTGTTAACATTTTTTTTCTGAATAAATAATTTAAAAATATCAATGACTCGAAGAAAAGAACCCATCTCAGGTAATTTTTTAAGCTTTAACAATAAAAATTCCAAGTAATTTTTCTTGATTTTTCATATAAAATCAACCACCTGATGTGTTGTATACTGCACCTAGAATGCTCAAATGTTACTGAGGTTTCTATAACTGGAAGCTGCGTTACAGCATCGTTACTTAGTTAGCGTTACTAGTACTGTTTCGATAGCCCGCGTTTCGGTTACAGTTCTGTGCTTATGATCAACGTTGTCGGATGTTTCTGTAGCGTTTTCGTTTCAATGCAAAATAATATCGTTTCTCACAGTTTTGTTAACCCTTTCGCTATAGCATATATCAAAACAACCCTGTTTCGTTACTTACCTTTAAAAAAATAGCGAAACAGAAACGCGTTACACATCCCTTCTTTTAACCAACGAACAGAGCGTAACTAAGCCATGGAGGGAACATTTCTCCTTATAGAAAAATTATGAAGGAGATGAACGACTCAATAATCTAATACCTGACGATGGAGAACGCACATGGAAGGTACTATTCTGGACTGAATCGTAGACAAGCTGACTGGGCCTTATTAGTGTGGTTTCAGACCTGGTAATCTTCTTTCTCTTAATGGGCAGATCTTCAACATACGCCAAATCCTGGAGAATACGCCTGGTAACCGAATCCACACGCATTATCGTCCCTTTTAAAACAACTCTTAATAGCGAGAATTGTCTCCTAGATCTTTAACCCTAAAGTGACCTTTAATTTATTTCAGACATGGGACAAAATTAACGAATCATAATGGCTCTTTCGCTGCTATGTAGATGCATACATAACATACTACATACATACCGCCAATTACTAAGAAGCATGATCCATTACTTTTAGTCTTAAAATTTAGTTTAGATAAATATAGAATACAAGTATTCTAAGAATTAAAATTTATTAAACTCGAAAATTTAATTATCAACTTAGCAATAACCTAATCTTCCTTCCTCTTTCTTTGCAGGTAAGAAACATATTTCAATTTATAATGTCATAGCTACGAGCTAAGTGTACTCAAGGTAATTTATTCAAAAGGCAGCTTATTTAATTACTAGATGGCCACCGTGGTGCGCATCCAAAAAAAAACCATATGTAGCAGCAACCCCAAAACTTATTCATTTATTATTTCAGGATAGACCCCAACAGTATATCAGTGAAAAGAGCGTTGAATTCCATGCAGTAATCATGTTGTGATTCGCGTACAAACATACATACAGAGCGACAGGCAAAATTGACAAAAATTGTTTCTGCTTGCGACTTCTGTGGCTCTAATTAAACCTACACATATGCATTTTTAAGTAATATCTATTATTGACAGGCATCGGCCTATTCCAATCTCACTTATGGCAAAAAATATTTTAGATAACTTTTTTGCCACCACTGTATACAGTTGAAGTAAATTCTATGCAGTAAAATGCATTCTAAACGTTAAGTGGGACATCCTGCAATACTTCAGTGATTATTGCATTCAATTTTATGCAGCGGTTTTTGGGTGATGGGTGAACAAACATACATCCAAAAAGACCAAAAAAATAAAAGTGGCCTCCTATGCGTTTCTCTTGAATATTAATACTGTACAGACATCCACCTGTTCCAATTCAATTATATGTAAAGATAATTCGTCATAAAGCAAGACTATTCTGAGGTACCGAGGTCAATCCACTTTCCTATCCCGTGACGTTGGATTTGGCTTTATTAAAACATATTTTTTAAGTGAATTTGCTCGAATTCGTGTCTGGCAAATTGCACCATGATCTTCTTGACTAGTTCTATCTACGAGACACCAGTCCTTAGTCCAATGAGTATGCCTCAAGCCTAGTCCATAGTGCTTAAACCGTTATGCTTTACCGTTCTTATACCGAGCTGTACTAGTACGCAGAGTATTATACTTTGTTGTGGCATAAAAGAATCGAAAAATCGGATGTAGATGGCACAGTTTTTGGAATAAATAGAGAACTCCATTAAGCCATTTCCGTCCTATAACCTTAGAACCGTTTACGATAGTATGACGTAACTTTGTAGAAGTTATATCATGGTTGTGGAGAGTACACCCAATTTAAATGGCCGACACTCAAAGGGACCTGTCAGCAATTCCCAAAACTGTTCCGTCAACTCAATGAGAGCAGACATCCAGCAATCCAATGCTAAGCCAATTATGGAGTCCTGTCGAATTAAAGAGATGCGTAGCTGACAAAAGATCTCTTCATAGAGGTGAACATGCTTATAATCACTTCAGCAAACAGAACCCACTTTTTACCGAAACCTGAATTAATCCCAGGTTTTTGACTTCGGAAGGTGATTTCCTTAATTGTAGGTAAAAGAAGCCCATTCATCCTACATTTAGTGAAGAGAGCACGAACAGTCTTGGCAGGGTTAGCTATTCCAATTGACGCTGTAAAGCACGAGCTTTGAAGTTTTCGCTTTTTTTTGAATATGGCTTAATCGATTTCCCTTTTTAGCCAAGTCATTTGCTATGTGAAAGTGTCTCGAATCGTTTATGTCCTTACAATATAACTTTAGGCACACAAAGTTTAGATAAGATGGCTTAACTAAACGGAATCTAGGTTCATTATCTCCAGTTCTGGACCAAGATACAGCAGCACTCCAGGAAACTGTGTCGCTAAAGACCCAGTTAGGAAGTCATTCTGCGCTGGAGCAGCATTCCCTTAAAACAATGCTCTCGCCGAAAGATGATACACTCAAATTTAAATGAAAAAACAGAAACAAATGAAGGTCAAAACTTAAAACGAATTGCTCGACTAACCCATATCTCCGCAACTCTTTCTCCGTCGCGCTGAATGTAATTGAATCTTTATTCATTTAATTTGCACAAAAGAAAAAAAGATATTTTAACTGCCCATTTAGGAAAGAAATGAGTTTAAGAGTGAAATGCGGTCATAATGCAAAAAGGATCATCCACAAAATGGAATTACTGGCAACTGGCAATCGCTGTGTGGTGTGAGCTCTATTTTCTTCTTTGATGTATAGAATACAATGAGAGCATACATATTTACATTTATCTCAATGCCAACCAAGTCACAAAGAAGAATGTCAATTATTGATTTTTTTACAATGTGCCACGCGCATGAATTTACATACAAACCTACATACATTCGTACAAACCCTGCAGCATTCAAACCCATTTGTTTACTAGTTCAGTACTAGGGCTCTCTGCAACTCAACTAGTGTGACTTTGACTTTAATTCGATATTAGTAAGCGGTATTTGCAATATCGCGGCCGTGGTAAGTTGAATAGGCTAATTGCCACTCATACCGAAGGTTTCAGTTGCAAGTCTTAGTCGGATTTGATGTCTCTAAGAGCTCTGTGGGGCTGCAATTACACCAGCAAGTGACCTAAGGCCTTTGGTGCTCTATTGGCTTTGGCAATCGCGTTTGTATGTGCAGCGAATGAAAGAAAAGAAAGCAACTCTTGGGATCCATACAGTCTTATTTTATTAATTTTAGTCTGAAAAAGTTGGATTCTTGTTAGATTAAGTTGCTGATAAATTAAAATCAAAAACATATTACCCAGTTTTCCGCCAAACAGCTTTAGCCGTTGAATGACCTGCGACTGCTTGGCAGCGATTTGTTAAGTATCGAGATCTTAAACTTCTCAGCTACAAAGAAAACCTGATCAGCCAAATATCAAATCAGTAAAACAGATTTCGAATTAAACCCACCAGACGAACTTTTTCCTTTTTAAAATTTCAAAAAAAAATTCCTTCTTACATTCATGATGGTTCTTTCTCTCCGTTTTTATTTCCCCCCCTTGTTGTTGTTGCAACCGCAAAACACTTTTCGAAAGTTACTGCTATGAGCAGCTCTAGCGCCATCTGGTCGCAGTCGCAATTTGTTTAACCCCTTGATCGTTCAGGACGTGGATTTAAGTCGACACTTACGCATTTATACCGCAGGTAGATATATTCTACCTCTTGCTCTCCCTTTCTCTTTATATTCCTAGATATCTTCCTCTTACTCGCCAGGAAGCTGTCATGGCTGAAAATTGGCTTTCATAACTTTGAAAATGTTATCGGACCTCTTCTCAGCTCTCGCTTTCTTGTGTGCCTAATTTTCATATCCCGTTTCTCCTTCCTCTTCCACCCTCTCTTCCACTGCTATATTTAACTCTCATTCTTATTCTCACTCTCACTCTTACTTTTACTCTCAGTCTTGCTCTTATTCTCATTCTTATTCGTAATCTTACTCTCCCTCTCACTTTTACCCTTGCTCTTCCTCTTACTCTATGCCTTACTCTTACTCTATGTCTTACTCTCAGTCTTACTCTAACTCTCTATCTTAATCCTACTATCACTCTTACACTTATAACTTATCCTTCCTCTCTAAAAATATTTGCTTTAAACACTCTCTTTATTGTGAAAAAGTATAACTCTAGTCACTAACTAGTTTGAATTACCCTATAATACTCTAGTTAATGTACTAGCATTTTTCCCGACTAGTTGGTGGTTTCAATTCAAGGAGCATACTCGTATGCGCGTATTAAAAAACCATTACACAACCAAAGTGATATTTGTCTTTCAATGTCCCATTTCAATTCAATTTAAACATAAATACAAGAGCTATCAGATGTAACTGCATACATACAAACATACATACATTCATATATGTATAGTAGGGTGGGTCGATTTGTATGGACGAAAGTTAACCGATATCGCGCCATCGATTTTTCGATAGGTTTTGGGCTCAGCAAAAAAAAGTTCCACTACGCATACCCAAAAAAATTATTTTCGAGCCTGCGAAATTTAATTTTTTTAACTTTTTTCGACTTTGATTTTTAGGGTTTTTTCATGGCCTACTAAAAAAATTTTTATTTGATTTTAAAATTTTCACGTATACCCTGTCCGACCCAAAAATGTCCGCTAAAAACGTTGGCGATAAAAGGTTTTTGAAAAAAAAAAAATTTTTGGGTTTTTGGGAGTGTTTTGGTCAAAAAATTGACCCTTTCGCCATTTTTTTTAAGGGTTTTTTCAGCATACATGCAAAAATGTTTTCGATGAAAACGAATTTGTCTCATATTTTCAAAAAACTGTTATCGCCAACGTTTTTAGCGGACATTTTTGGGTCGGACAGGGTATACGAGTACATGAAAATTTTTTTAGTAGGTCATGAAAAAAACTTAAAAAATCAAAGTCACAAAAATTAAATTTCGCAGGCTCGAAAATTATTTTTTTGGGTATACGTAGTGGAACTTTTTTTCCTGAGCCTAAAACCTATCGAAAAATCGATGGCGCGATATCGATTAATAAATCGACCCAGTCTAATGTATTCAGAAACAAAGTGATTTTTGTTGCCTTTTCATTCAACTGACACTGATTTGTGGTCACCTATTGTCGACTGTCTATGAGTTTTTTTGAATTTCAACTGACACTGATTTGTGGTCACCTATTGTCGACTGTCTATGAGTTTTTTTGAATTTCAAATTAGGTGAAAATTTTTTTAGTAGGTCATGAAAAAAACTTAAAAAATCAAAGTCACAAAAATTAAATTTCGCAGGCTCGAAAATTATTTTTTTGGGTATACGTAGTGGAACTTTTTTTCCTGAGCCTAAAACCTATCGAAAAATCGATGGCGCGATATCGGTTAATAAATCGACCCAGTCTAATGTATTCAGAAACAAAGTGATTTTTGTTGCCTTTTCATTCAACTGACACTGATTTGTGGTCACCTATTGTCGACTGTCTATGAGTTTTTTTGAATTTCAAATTAGGTGGCGCCACAATTGTCGTTTTCAGGGTCAAATAGTTTTTAAAATTTTTTCAGTCGTCTAACCCATTACACTTTTTGCAGTATATTGAGCTGACACTAAGAAGAAATTAAATTCGTTTGATTAGTATTCGAATTGTTGAATTTTATTGGTTCGCAAATATTCTTTTGCTGATGATTTTGTGACGCCTGACAAAAGTTGAACGTTATCAATTTTTAGAGCACAATCTGTCAGCCGAATCTAATTTAGCTAGTTTTTGTCCGTGCCAAGCACAAAGATTAAGAACTGTTCATTCAAATACTTGAAATAGTCTGTTTTGTGTTGCTCTCAGGAGTTTTCCCCGTGCCTGGGTCGCTTGAAATTGAGAATCGCTCTACCTCAGAGTATTCTTAAAAAAAAATTTTTCTTAAATAAAGAAAGGCTTGATTTAGAAATTGTTAATGGGTGAAAAAAGTGCAAGCAGTTTTCCCATTCTTCTTCGCATTGCAACGCCATCATATTCGGAACCTCGAAAATTCCAAATCAGTCGCAAGATTCCCCAACCTATCGTTTATTTTCTGGATATCTCGATCCTTACATCACCTTATCAATTTTGTTTTGTTTGTTGTTGTTGTTGTTAACAGTGCTTCGCCCTGCCCCAGATTGGACAGGGTTACACTGAAATAACAGCCCTTGGCCGGGTGAAAAAACCCGGGTCATTCCGGTGCGATAGAACCGGCTGTTGTGGGAATGCCGGCTGTTGTGGGAATGTTTGTTTCGTGTTGCATTGTTGTTGGATAGCCTAGTTAGTTCTAAATTTCGAGATTCTAGGTCCATTGCAATTCCAAATTCGAACGATTTTTTGTTTAAAATTTTTGGATTCGCTCTAACTATGAATCAAGATAAGATGGAATGAAGGGAGAGAAAATGAGATAAAAGGAAAACGAAATCAGAACCGAAAGCGAAATGAAAATGGGAGTCGAACCCGAAATTAGAAACGAAATTAGAACCGAAATCATAACCGAAACTGAAATCGGATACGAAATCGAAATCCGAAGCGAAAATGAAATAAGAACCTTAACGAAATCAATGTCGGATTCGGAACTGAAAACGAAATCGGAACCGAAAACCACAACCGAATCTTGAATTGAAACTAGAACCAAAAACGTAACCGGATCTGAAATCAAACCAGACCTGAAACGGAAACTAGAACCTTAACAGATAAAGGACCCAGAACAGGAAGTGTAACCTAAACTGAAACCGGAATCGGAACCAAAATCGAATTCGGATCGCAAACTGAACTGAATCTGAAATTGAAACTGTAGCCTTAATTGAAAACAGAACCGCAGCTATACCAGAACCAAATATAAAACTAGATCTGAAACTGAACTGGACTCGCACCTATACCGTACCCTCCACTAAAAACGGAACCAGAACTGAACACAGATCATGGACCAGTGCCACATCCGACACTGAAATGGATTCGAAACTACAGCTGTAGCCTTAACTGAAAAAGGAAAATTAACTGAAACCGGATCCAAAACTGTAACCATATCTGAAACTAAAATTAAACCGAAAGTGAAACCTTTAACTTAAAATAGAACTGGAACTCTGACTTGAACAGACACGCGAACCAGAACTGAAAACTTTGCTCGGAACGGAAACTGAAACCAAAATAGTACACAAAATCGAAACTTAAACAGATACCGGAGCCAATACCGTACCCGAACCGAAACCGAAACTGAAACCAAAATCGGCACCTTTATCAAGACTTAAACTGATAGCCGAACCGAAACTGAAAACAAAACTTTGACTACAAGCTGAACACGAACTGCAACCGGAACAGAACTGGATCTGGAATCAAAGCTGAAATTAAAACGGAAACTAAAACACAAGTAATTAAGAGACGAAATTAACATACTCATAAAAATCAGTTTAGGAATCGAAACTGAGCTGAAAATTTAAATCGGAAACGAAACAGTATTAGCTTATTTAATTTATCCAAACCGAATTTCAGTGAACTTATCTAATTGTACTCATAACTATTGATAAAGTTGAATGCAAATTATTTTGCTAACCTTTGAGAGAGGCTCTTCTACCTATCGACTTACTCCGATTTCACGCAGTCGGAACCAATGACCGAATCATAAGTCTAAATCAGTAGAAAGTTTCGGTTTTGTGACATCAGAATTAAAGCTCCGTAACATGCCTAGTCACATTTAGTTGATGACGGAATACTTTAAAGTTGGCGTGGGAAGTTTTTCTTGGTACCCAAATACTGTCTTAATGTGTTGTAAAATTCAGTTACGGCAAGGTGAAAAGATTGCATGATAATTCACAGCTGCCTTCTCACTGCAGACAGCTCGTAAGGACAACATAAAGCGTCTTTGTGGCTCTAGTTATTTCATCCCCCTTTTCTGTGTTTGTTGTTATGAAATATGCAGCTAACCTATAGCTGCTTACCCATTTCTCTTGGCTTTTCTTTTTGTTCTGCCACTAAGGGAATTGAAGTGTCTGTTTGTATGAAAGTGGCGTTTGTACATATTTAATTTTTTGATTTTTTCTCTTTTCAATTTTATTTTAGTGCGATAAAAATCAGAAAACTTCATCAGGTTGCCGACAGCCGCTCTAACTACTAACTGCCGAGAACAGCTCAACAACCCTCAACACGTCTTAGTCATAGACCACAAAATGTAATTCAATCGGTTTTTGTGGTGGCAAAAATTCTAAAATAAGGTTAACCGTACAGAGATACTCAGCTGAGTACATAGGCTGTTTTGCTTAACCACACATATGAGCGAGTGAGTGCTTGTTAGCATACATAAATATGTATGAAGGTATGTACGTATGTACGTATGTGCCTAGGTGGGTCTGTTTATGTGAATCTTAAATGAAGACTGAATCATATTCTGCACATTATGTGGCATTGCCATCTTCAAGACCATTAGCTGGGATGTGTTTTTTTGTGGGCACTGCGATGTGAGTACGCGACGCTATGCTCTCCTCACTTGAGTATGCCACGTGCAAATATATATAAAAACAGTTCCACGAAAGGGTTAAGTCTATGCGGATTAAGTCTATGCTTAACTTCATACTTGTACTAGCAGTTCTTTGTGTGACTTTCATGATATTTATGTACTTGGTAGGTGTTAGAATTGAGCAAGCAAGCAAATGGTGCGCGGGGCGTATGAGTAACCTGCAGTCAAATACAACAGCCAAACATGCAGCCAGCCAACCATTAATACTTAGCTCGAGTTTTGGATTACATCATTTGAAACTTTAGCGTTGAGTGAAATATGTTCGTATGATTAATGGCATTATAAAGTCTAGAGAAGATAAATAGTTTGCAAAGAATATGCTTAATGTTGGGAATCTGCTGCTGCAACACCCGCTTGGCTTCCAAATGCCAATGTAAATATGTATTTGTGAGGGTGAAGCTGTAGCCTATGCGGCGCTTGCAAGCTTTTAATTTATTTATTCAAATGCAATGTATCTTTCCTATGAAATTTCAAATATCTAAGGAATTACAACTGACAGCTGCAGACTACATATTTCATTTCATTTAAAAAGCCACCCACAAAAGCCTTAGCAAGCCCCCTAGGAAATTTGATTGGTTGCGTTTTCTTTTACAATTCTATAGATATTAAAGATTTTTGCAATGGAGCTCAGTGTAGATTTTATTTTTGTTAGTTTTTTAATATTTATTTTCTTGCTTTTTGTTTTTAAATGTTTTTTCTTCGAAAATTTCTATTTATTTAAAAATGATTTTTTTTTAAATCGTACCCTTTTCCGTGAAGCAAACACTTTTTTTTTTGACATCGTTGACTTTTTTGAACTCTTGCCTTTATAGAAACCAAGCCTTCTTCAGCAGTGATTTTTCAGAATGAAGGATTTCTGCAACCAGCGACTTTTTCGTGATCAATGCCTTTATCTGAACCCTTGTCTTTTTTGCAATTTATGCCAGCGAGTTTTGTCAAATCATTCTTCCATTGAAACTTGTCACTTTTTGCAAACCGTTCTTTCAATGAAACTAATCACTCCTTACGAACCATTCTTTTTTCAAACTAGTCACAGTTTTGAATCCAGTGACTTTTTTGAACAATGGTTATTTTTTGGAATCGGCGACTTTCTTTGGAACTTCTTTGTACTATATGTCTTAAATGTAAATGAAGCATCTTAAACTAGTCACTTCCTCAAACTAGTCACTTGAAGCTATTAGCTGTTTTGAAGCTAGTGACTTTTTTTGGGTACAACGAATTTTTGGCCGTGATTTTTTTTTCGCGTGGGTGATATTTTTAAACAGCGATTTCTTTTAAACCAGTGATTTTGTTTTTAATACAAGCCTGCAACGAAACTTAAAATATAAACTAGTAAAAAAATATGTCTCCACGCGACTTCTGTTTTTTAGGTGCTCGCAAAGTAATCTCGCATAAATTTTGTTTGTGAGCCAGTAATTTTTTCGTTGGAAACGGTACCGTTTTTTAACCAGGTTTTTTAAATTTTTAATCAGTTACTTTTATTCAAAACAAATTTTTTTTTTGCAATTACCGATACTTTTGAAACCATTTTATTTTTAAATCTGTCACTTGTTTTTATTAAAATCAGTGGTTCTATCAAAATTAATGAATAAATCAAAATAACCTGTCTACGAAACTGCTGTTTTTGTTGTGGAAGTGTGATTCTAAGTGTTCGCCAATACAGTTATCAAGCTATATCTGGAAAAAAATGTGGGTTTGAGCCGGTGATTATTTTTGAACCAGTAACTAGGTAAACTAGTCACTTTCTTTGAAACCGGTGCCATTTTTTGTTGGTTTTTGGGAACCGGTGACTATGAAATTTTGTTATTTTCGATACCAGTGAGTTTTTTAAACCAGTGATTTTTTGGAACCAGGGACATTTTGAAACCTGTGCCTTTTTTATTGTTTTTTGGGAACGGGTGCCTTTGACACTTTGTTATTTTTGAATCAACTGGCTTTTTTTAGGAGCCCGTGGCTTTCTTTATTATCTGTGATTTTTGGAAACGGCGACTTTTTTTTTTTAAACCAGTAACTATGTAAACTAGTCACTTTCTTTGAAACCGGTGCCATTTTTTGTTGGTTTTTGGGAACCGGTGACTATGAAATGTTGTTATTTTCGATACCAGTGACTTTCTCTAAACCTGTGATTTTTTGGAACCGGGGACTTTTTGAAACCTGTGCCTTTTTTGTTGTTTTTTGGGAACAGGTGACTTTGAAACTTTGTTATTTTCGAATCAACTGGCTTTTTTGGGAGCTCGTGACTTTCTTTATTATCTGTGATATTTATAGAACCGGTTTTTTTTTTTAAAACTGTGAATTTTTGAAAATATTGATTGATATGATGGAGATATTTTGAAAATATTGAACTTTTTTTTGGAACCGGTAACTTGCTCTGAAACCTGTGTTTTTCGAAAGTGGTGATATTTTTTAAGCTAGTGACTTCTTTGGAACCGGTTTTTTTTTAAATAGTGCCTATTTGGTACCACTGCCTTCTAGGAAAAGTTCCATTTCTGTACAAAATTTTTCAATAATCGTTACTTTTTTCTCCACTCATCACGAAACATTGTTTCAATAATAAATACAAAAGTATTCCCTTCTTTTTTTCACCAGTCACACATCCCTAATATATATTACTAAAAGTGCCCCAAATTTGTCGCACAGGGTATGTATGTAAAATATGCACTTGTCAGTAGAAGTGTTAGAAAAACTTGCAATTTAAAACACACACACATACAAACAGATATATGTACGTGTTAAATTACATGAAAACTTTTGACAGGCTGTTACACCCACACTCACACACACCCACATACATATGTTTATAAAATTTACATTGTAAATGAATGCGATGAGTTTCTATGAAAAGGATACTGCGGCGCCGTCTAATACAAAACTTCCCAATGTTACAAACAACAGCAGCAACAACAACAGCAGCATATATAATGCAAGCCTTAAAAAATAAAAAATTGCAAATACTTCAAAACAAAGCACTAGAAAAAACAACAACAAAATAATTTACAAGCGAACATTTTAATAGGTCAAGGACTTTTACTGATATTCGACTCATACATTTTTATATACAGACATAAATGTTTACAAGTACATAAATATATAGATTTGCATAAATAAAAACCAACGGTAGCAGTAGCAGCCACTCCAGGTACAACAACAAAAACGAATGGCATTGATAAATAAACAACAAGAAGAATAAAAAGAAAAAAATAAAAAATATCGACCGCAATTGTTTGCGCAAACTGAACACTAAAGTAAATCACAAATGCCCTGCAGTCAACTGCCAAACTGGTTAGTAAACATTCTAGTTCATCAACTAGAATTTAGTGGGTTTATTCATACCAGTTTGAGCGAGTGCCATGTTTCCGCTATTATAAGCAGCAGCAACCCTCTAAAATTGTCGATACATGCTTACGCGAGCGAAAAATAAAACAACAAATAACAAAATCATAATCCTTTTGAGAATTTCGTTCTTCAAATAGTGCATTTGGGTTGTAAATCTCGTACGTACGTGCATGTCAAGAAAATCACAAGGACGTCGCCACTGCTAACGGCGTACCAGCGACGCAAAAACGAGTAAGCAGTGCTCTAATGAAACCACGAAAAAAAAGTGAAAACGAAAAGATCACTTGTCAAAGCAATTGAGTAAGTAAATAACATTTCTTTTTTGGCATAATCAAAAGGTTCTTTTCTGATGAAAAAGTTCTTAACAAATTATAAAAAAATATTGAATTTTTTTATTTTTCAGAGTTGACTTATTGTGATCGTGAAATGCAAATTTCATAAATAAAATAACAAGGAATAACAAAATAGTTTAGAAGCTTCAAAACCGCAGAGTCACTTACAATAACAAGGTCGTTAAAATAGCACTTTTAAAGAAATTTACTTACTAAGAACTTACTTGAGTTACCTGCATGGTCATTTGCAAATAACTCCGAAACTTTCAATTTTCTCCATAAAAAGCTTCTCTTTCCTTGAATTTCCTTTATTTCATATAAGGATATTTTCAAAAGTATGGATTAGATTCTATTTGAGATTAATATTTAAATTTTCCATAAAATGTTTCAAGAAAATTCTAAAGATTTCTGCCTGTGAAATCAATTATTAAATTATTCAAAAAATGGATATTTAAAAAAGAAGAAAATTACTTTTTATAAATGTTTTCCAAGGGCAAAATGACTATACTTTTTTGAAATTTGTTTCATTTGTTTAATATAGTGAAGTAATATTTATTTTGATGGACACATATTTTTTATATGTTGACTGAGTTTTCATTAAAGTGGCTTGGAATGTAATTTAGCAAAATTTTCGTACATTTTTCAACACAAAATGAACTAACCTACTATGAAGTGGTACAGTAATTGGTATGATACTGATGAATAGTTTAACTAGTATGATGACTGGTATGATACCGGTGTGTATGATACCAGATGCGGACAATTGCCATCTCGTAGGGCATCGCCATGTTAAAAATACCAGTTGCTAACATGGAAAAATTACAGAACTCGAACTAGTTGAGCCGGTTTGGCAAACTAGTATTTGACTAGTATAAAACTAGTAGAATTGACTGCAGGGTATATACGTTCACAGACCCATAGAGCTAAATACAAGGGTGCATAGTAGTTCGTATTCCAGCAGTACTCCGGTTAGACAGTGATCAGTCAGTACGTCAAACACAAGGGACAGATGAGCTTTAATGAGTTTCGCAGAACGCTGGCAATCCGCCTCTGCCCAGAAACAGCTGGCTTCGTTAGTGCTTGGTTCATCTGTTCAAGGGCAGACACAAGTAACCAAACGCGCCAAGATTTTTGCTATTTTTGCTGAGAGAGAGGGAGAGTTTACCCCTGCGGGTTTGGGGTTTAGAATATGCCCGAGGTAGGCATACCAGTCGTAAGAGGCGACTAATATGCACAAAGGTAATGACGTGTCGATGGTTGATCTACGGATATGATGTCTCTCATTACCCATCTTATCCTTTCTTAAGGAAGGAGGGCTGACATGACCTAGAAGGTTTCACTGGTCATAATTCGCTACCACGACATTCGGGCAGTACCGCAAGGGAGTACATGAGCGTACCGGGTTCAAATCCGGCCAAGGACTGTTAATTCGATAACACTCCCCAAAACCTTCGGGAAGTGTTTTTGTCGTTACCACAACAACAACAGAGGGAGAGTTCAGGCAATCCCCGTCCTCACTCGACCGGTCTTTAGAGTGACCAAGTCTGGTTTTGTTCTTTCAAAACTTGCTTGGAAAGCTGTTCATACAGCCTACTTCAAAGATACAATAATTGTTATGTAAAGGGTGTTTTTTTTAGGGGTATAGAACTTCGAATTGAAATAAAACACAAGAAAATCGTTTTAAGGTCCATCAATTTGGCTTTATTGGAAGGATAATTTTATGCCATTAATGTTTAAATATGATTTCGGGCATGTGGCCGCCGCGGCTGGCTCGAATAAAGCCAATTCTACAGGTCCAATTTTCAACCACTTTTTCGAGCATATGGGGCCGTATGTCGGCAATAACGCCACGAATGTTGGCTTCCAATTCCCCTAACGTTTCTGGTTTGTTGGTGTAGACGAGCGACTTCACATATCCCCAAAGAAAATAATCCAATGGTGTCAAATCACACGACCTTGGTGGCCAATTGACAGGTCCATTCCGCGAAATTATGCGCTCATCGAATGTTTCCTTCAATAAATCGATTGTGACGTGCGCTGTGTGGCATGTAGCGCCGTCTTGTTGGAACCACAACTCATCCACATTCATGCCATCCAATTCGGGAACAAAATAGTCGGTTATCATGGCTCTATACCGGTCTCCATTAACGGTAGCTGCCTCTCCAGCATTATTGCGGAAGAAGTATGGCCCAATGACTCCACCAGCCCATAGAGCACACCAAACAGTCAGGTTTTGTGGATGTAATGGCATTTCAAGGGTCTCATGTGGATTCTCTTCACTCCAAATGCGGCAATTTTGCTTGTTGACGTAGCCATTCAACCAAAAATGAGCCTCATCACTGAACAAAATTTTGCGATGAAAATCAGCATCGAAATCAATCTCATTTTCGGCCCATACACCAAAATCACGACGCATTGCATGGTCTCGCGGCTTTAATTCTTGCACAAGCTGGATCTTGTAAGGTCGCAAGCCAAGATCTTTGCGCAAAATCTTCCATAAAGTTGATGGACAAAGCTCCAATTGCTGTGCACGGTGGCGAATCGATTCATTCGGGTCCTCTTCAACACTTTGCTCTACAGCGGCAATTGTTTCTTCGGTGCGCACTGTTCGACGTCTCTGCGGATGCGTATTATCACATAGAGTAAACGTAGTGCGAAAACGATCCATGGTTAACCGAATTAATTGCTCTGATGGACGATTATGTCGACCATAAAATGGACGGAGCTCACGGTAAACTTCGCGAACTGAACCATTATTTTCGAAATAAATTTGCACGATTTGCAAGCGTTGTTCTTTTGTCAACCTGTTCATGATGAAATGGCAAACCAAACTGAACATAAATGACATTAGAGTTGCCAGATTTGACCACAAAATGCCAGTTTTATCTCTATTCGAAAAACAAACCTCTAAAAAAAACACCCTGTATTTAACTGAGAGTTGGCCAACCGCATATTCATTCAAGAAATTCAATAACCCTCACACACCCACACATACATACAACCTCAAACACATGTAAATCGGATATCTGCATTGTGGCATTTTGTAAGCTCCACTTTGTGAAATTATTTTTTTTCGTTTTTATACCTTTCATGAACATAAAATGGTATTATAACTTTGGCCCGATGTTTGTAAATATGACAAGAAGAAGAGATATACCCACCAATAAGTATACCGAAATGATCAGGGCGATGAGCTGAGTCGATTTAGCCATGCCCGTCTGTCCGTCTGACTGTTTGTACGCAAACTAGTCCCTCAGTTTTTGAGGTATCTTGATGAAATTTGGTAGCGGCCGCCATTTTGCATGAGACTAATCATTTGTCGGAATCAGCAAGATCGGAGCAATACAACGCATAGCTCCCATACAATCGATAGTTTCGATAAATGGGGCTTGGGCTATAAATTTGGCAATTAAAAAGCTAGGAATGTAAAATTTTTCAGGTTTGGTACATATTATATATTTTATGTGTGTAGTAAAAATCAGCCAGATCGGACCAACTTAACATATAGCTCCCATACAATCGATAGTTTCGATAAATGGGTTTTGGGCTATAAATTTTGCAATTAAAATGCTAGGAATGTAAAATTTTTCAGGTTTGGTACATATTATATATTTTATGTGTGTAGTGAAAATCAGCCAGATCGGACCAACTTAACATATAGCTCCCATACAATCGATAGTTTCGATAAATGGGTTTTGGGCTATAAATTTTGCAATTAAAATGCTAGGAATGTAAAATTTTTCAGGTTTGGTACATATTATATATTTTATGTGTGTAGTAAAAATCAGCCAGATCGGACCAACTTAACATATAGCTCCCATACAATCGATAGTTTCGATAAATGGGTTTTGGGCTATAAATTTTGCAATTAAAATGCTAGGAATGTAAAATTTTTCAGGTTTGGTACATATTATATATTTTATGTGTGTAGTGAAAATCAGCCAGATCGGACCAACTTAACATATAGCTCCCATACAATCGATAGTTTCGATAAATGGGTTTTGGGCTATAAATTTTGCAATTAAAATGCTAGGAATGTAAAATTTTTCAGGTTTGGTACATATTATATATTTTATGTGTGTAGTGAAAATCAGCCAGATCGGACCAACTTAACATATAGCTCCCATACAATCGATAGTTTCGACAAATGGGTTTTGGGCTATAAATTTTGCAATTAAAATGCTAGGAATGTAAAATTTTTCAGGTTTGGTACATATTATATATTTTATGTGTGTAGTAAAAATCAGCCAGATCGGACCAACTTAACATATAGCTCCCATACAATCGATAGTTTCGATAAATGGGTTTTGGGCTATAAATTTTGCAATTAAAATGCTAGGAATGTAAAATTTTTCAGGTTTGGTACATGTTATATATTTTATGTGTGTAGTGAAAATCAGCCAGATCGGACCAACTTAACATATAGCTCCCATACAATCGATAGTTTCGATAAATGGGTTTTGGGCTATAAATTTTGCAATTAAAATGCTAGGAATGTAAAATTTTTCAGGTTTGGTACATATTATATATTTTATGTGTGTAGTGAAAATCAGCCAGATCGGACCAACTTAACATATAGCTCCCATACAATCGATAGTTTCGATAAATGGGTTTTGGGCTATAAATTTTGCAATTAAAATGCTAGGAATGTAAAATTTTTCAGGTTTGGTACATATTATATATTTTATGTGTGTAGTAAAAATCAGCCAGATCGGACCAACTTAACATATAGCTCCCATACAATGGATAGTTTCGATAAATGGGTTTTGGGCTATACATTTGCAATTAAAATGCTAGGAATGTAAAATTTTACAGGTTTGGTACATATTATATATTTTATGTGTGTAGTGAAAATCAGCCAGATCGGACCAACTTAACATTTAGCTCGCATACAATCGATAGTTTCGACAAATGGGTTTTGGGCTAAGTATCTCTAAATTATCAGTTTTGTAGAGTTTGTACTAATTGTAAGTAGGGATCGGACACTTAAAACCGTGATGCGTATTCATGAAAGGCACAGTCGAAGACAGTCCTTTCCTTACTTGTTTTTTTCTGTCTTTTTCATAATAAATCCAACTCAATGCTTAAGTGTCCAAAGTAAATAAATAAAATATTTCAATGCGCCACTGGGCTAACGTCAGAGTAATGCGATACATTTGCAATAATCTTTGATTATTATTTATTTGAAACCGTAAATAAACAGGCGAATTTGGCGCACTTCCTTTTTAATAAAAAATTATGTATACTTCTTGCATTCCCTTATTGCTTTATGGCAGCTTTTACAAGGTGGCGCAAAAGTAAGCTTCCGATGTTCAGCATATCGGTTGTGGCACGTGCAGTGTGTGCTGTTGCACCGTCTTGTTGGAACCACATGTTTTCCAATCCCAATTCATCAAGTTGCGGCAAAAAGAACTCGTTGATCATTGCTCTGTAGCGCTCACCATTCACAGTAACCGTTTGGCCCCGACCGATTATTGGTCAAATGAATAGTCAGCAATATTCCGCGTTCTGGAGCAGTGTAGCGTAACATTGTTTATTAACGTGTATTTCGCATGTGTTTACTACACAAATGTCAAAACAGAACTGACTTTAGGGGCCAATCGCAAAATTTATAGCATTTTCTGATAGGAGGATTACTTTTGCGCCACCTTGTACAAAGAAGGAAGATGCTAGATCTTTTCATCCAGTTACCAACGTTTTTATTCTTTTTTAGTTATTTCGGTTTGGAATTTCCAAATGTATGCCGCTATCTCTTTAAATCCATCTCTCTTTCTTCAATACTCTATTCCGCTCAAGGGTTAGTAACCGGGGTTGATTAGAAATTCAGTCGTTTTACATAAAATGTCAGACAGAAAGCAACATTTATTCCGCTTCAAATATGAACCCGATAGACGTGACTATACTTGTAACTGTATTCCGGAAAAGAGCAAATGTATTTCAGAAAGTCACAAATGTTTTTTAGAAATAGTTAAGTGTACTTCAGGCAAGACCAAATGGCCAAAAAGTCTAGATGTAATTCAGTAGCTGTTAAATGAATTTCAGAAAGGATCAAATTTATTTCAGAAAACCTAAAATGTATTTCATAAGTTGTTAAATGAATTTCAGAAAAGATCAAATTTATTTTAGAAAGTCACACATTTTTTTCAGGAATTGTTAAATGAACTTCAGGAAAGATCAAATGTGTTTGAAAAAGCCATAAATGTTTTTCAGAAATCGTTAAATATCTTACGACAAAATAAAACGTGTTTCCGAAAACCAGAAATGAATCTATTTCCAATATACCAATCGCTCTTTTGAAATAAAATTAAAAATATTTGAAAGACATTTGAGTTGTGTTGAAAAACATTTTAGCTTTTCTGATTTTCATTTTAGCGGTTCTGAAAAATAGTTCTTCTTTTTTAAAATAAAATTTAGGTTTTGTTAAATATAATTTGAAAATCTGAGATATATTTGACTTTCTAAAATACATTTAAGATGTTCTGAAACAAATTTTTGTTGCGAAAAGTTATGATCGAACTATTGAGCTATTAAAATGTTTATTGGGTTGTTAACTTGATTGCTGTTCAAGTCGCCGGAGGTAGATGGTATTGGGCTCCACAAGACCCAAAAATTGTTGATTATGAAACTAAACAAATTTTTGTCTTCACAACTGTCTTACGGCCAAAAGGAAAAACAGGAAATTCTACTCGGTTACAGTTACGAAATTGGAAAGTGCCACTACTTGTGAAATATCAAGAGCCAACTGACTTGACCATGGTGAGATGAGAACATGGAGCTTCCTAAGTAGAGTTGCTACCCATGAACTGCAAAGGTCAATTGGTAATAGGCACAAGTACGAAAAATATGGGCGTTCCGATTTATGATCACTGTAGTGGCTGACCAGGCCACGTCTAAACTCTTTTGGAAGCCTCTTTTTGGAATCTGGAAAGATAATAACGACTGCTGAGTGGCAGATTACCGCCAAAACCATATTTTCAAAAAAAATTATGAGATACAGTATTTTTCAAAAATATTTTGAAATATCCGCCCCAACTCACTCAGTCGTCGATATCAATTGGGATGCCCAACTTTGTTTACTTCATCAATAACTTTGGCACAGCATTCATCTCTTTCTCATTCAGATGGTTGGAGGAGTTCTATGGCATTAATCTTGGTTTTCTAAGCGCGCGCATAACTTGCTGCTTGTAATACGACCGTCATTTTCTGTGCTTCTGAACTTGTCTCTTGTTCTCAACTCAACTTTTAAATAATATTAATTTTAGTTGAATCATGTACTTTTCAATGATTTCCGTTTTTGTGCTGTTAGTCATTTCTCCATTTTTCTACACTATTTTTTTCTTTTCTGAACGTATTTTCTGGTGTCCTTTACTCCTTTTCAAATCAAATATTGTCCATTACCAAGCTGAAATTTCACTTAAATGTAATCACGCACAAATATCTCTTTCATTTCATTTGCTACTTCCAAAAATTTTAGTGTTGGATTTCGTTTCTTAAATTTGTCAACTAAATTTACCCTCGCGCTCTTCATTTTCAGATAGCGCCTTGCCCAGTAGGGAAAGTGGAAAGTTCTGGAGTGGTGTGCTTTTAGTGCATTTGGAACCACTTATATTTCGTACTTTATCTTATACATATTATCAACTGGCGAATTCAATTTGGCGATGTCCTTGTCGGTGGAAAGTTTTCCCGCATTATTACCTTTTTCATAGCTCCGAACTAGTTGCATATTTCATATATATTTTTTTTGTAGTTCGTAGAAAGGGGGAATGCTCTATGCACTGACTAGATGTTCTAGTAGCGGCGCTCTACCTTCTTCTTTTCAAGCACTACCTACTAAAACCTAACCTCCGACATTGTTCCATACCATAATGGTAATGATAACGGTAGTGGTAATGATAATGGTCATGTTAATGATAATGATAATGATCATGTTAATGATAATGATCATGTTAATGATAATGAAAATGATAATGATCATGGTAATGATAGTGATAATGATAATGATAACGATAATCATAGTATCAATGAAATAATAATGAGAATGATAATGGTAATGGGAATGATAGTAATCATTATAATGATAATGGTAATGGTATTGATAGTGATAATTATGATGATAATGGTAATGATAATGATAATAAATCGTATTTTGGTTTTAATCAATTGGAAAATAATCATTAAAAAGGGAGAACAATTGTAATTAAAATAATTATTTTGTAAGTTTAATGAACAGGTTAAAATAATAAAAATAAATAATTTATTACAACAAGTCTATATTAACCGAAAATAATTCAAAATAATTGTTTTCATTTCTCCGTCTCAATGAAAAACAAAACTCTAAGATAATCAATACTTTTGATTAGTTTTTAATACTATCTTAATAAAAGTAAACAACGTATTTTTTCTGTTAAAAAAAAAATTTTAAAATGGAAAACCAGATTAACTAATCATAAAATTTCTTCTCACATAAATAAACATTTAAATCAGTTATCCTAAAGGTTAATAATAATTACTAAACATGTCTGGTTGAAAAAAAAAAGAAAAATTTTTTTTTTGTTGTTTTTCACTTATAAAATTTGTTTGTTATACAAAATATAAAACCTTAAATTGAAACGCTAAAGGATTTCTTTATAGAAAATTGCAAGAAGAATATTGCTTTCCAATTACCGTACAAAACATCTAGTAATACCTACTCAGACGCCGCCTTGAACTATGAAAATCTAGTAACTATCGGTCAAGTTTTTATTTGACACTTTAGATACAGAAATTTGTCCCACTAGTAACTGAGTTCCTTGCAGGGTATCTTGAGCGCCATACTTCTTAACTCCACTTATACTTGAGCTACTTATTTATGAACCAATTTTTGTTTTTGTTGTTGAAAAACTATTGTTTGTGTCTCGTGTGTCAATTCGCACGTCTCGTCGCTCACTTGAACCCTCTTGTGTGTGTGTGTGAGTTGTGCCCTTAACTTTAGTTGCGAAATTCCCTTGAGCCTCAAGATTCTATTATTCCTTGCTGAATGAACATACTTTTTCACCAGAAAACATTTATTCACTAACACAAAAGGCAAATAAAAAGCGGAGCAAAAAGTTATAATGAAAGAACAACGCAAAGTAAGCAGCGACATATTTTTCGCACATTCTTAATCTCTTGGAAGCATTTAATATTGCTTTGAGTGTCGTCGTATTCTTTGCTTTTTATTGACGTTTCGTGTTGCTTTGGCGCTAATTTTTTCCTCTTGATTTGTGCTTTTTGTTAAGCATAAGGATCAGCTTTTTTTATGTTTTCTATTTTATTATAGCAAAGGGGTGGCCTCATTTCATTGGTATATTGTTGTTGTTTTTGGTTTTTTGTGAGTTTATCTAAGAAGTTCTGTTACAGTTGGGAAGTTTCTTGTGTTTATAAAATAATAATAAAATAAACTAAAATAAAATAAAATAAAAGGAAAGTAGAGAAAAGTAATACATGTTATATGTCAGAGGTAGATCAGGACGATAAGAAGAGGAAATGAAGAAGAAAAAGAAGGTAAAAAGGAAGAGTAAGTAGAAGGGTACTGGAGAGGGAAGAGAAAGATCAAAATGCAGAAAAAGAAGTAGGGAAAAGAAGAAAGCTTAGAGAAAAATAAATAGAAAGTAAGAGATAAGAAACGGAGATAATACATTTTTTAAGCAGGACAACGTCAACTAAGCTAAATCGACAAAATAAATAAATAAATGAGAACATTGCGATACATAGCCACAGTCAAGCGCCGATCTCGACCAGCGATCTCTGGTCCAACCCTGTGGAAACTGCGCGTTTCCTCGGACTTCCGTTAGAAGAGCCTGGTGACAATTTAGAGTGATCGAGCCCATTGGGCAGGGCTAAGCCCTGTTAACAACAACAACAACAACAACAACCAGCGTCAGGAAGGTTAAACTACCTGGGCGCCTTCCACACAGCAGATTTAATGAATGGAGCAGGCAGATAGCCTAGCAAGAGACACAGCGACTATAAGGCTTGAAGAGCAAAATAACAAGGAAGAGGCCTAAGATAAACAAATTTTCTCGTAGAGGGTTATAACACAATCCTCGGTGCAGAGTTAAATGCGACAAGTCGAAGGAAGTACTAATGTGGATCTTAGTCCACTTGCACGTAAGGATACCTTGCCGCGGATATAGTCTAAGTCCCCCAACCCCCTAGGGTTGGAAAGGGGTCGTTCTTCAGCTATTGATGGTTATTGGACACTTATGACTGCATTCTTGGAGGGAGTCGACAAAACCAGTTACAGACTATTACGGAGATATCTCACCAGGAACTACTTGTTGTGCTTCTCAGCACTGAGAATTTGTGGCTGACTATGAGTTCTGAAACCAACCAACCTCTTCCAACCTTTTGTCTTTAAAAACAAAAGAAAAGTTGCGTCATTACCACCCCTCCTTTGCAAATTTAAGCTTCCGAGGAAGAGCAATATTTTATTAAATTAATTGGTTTTGGAAGATTATTCCATGGCATGCCTGTATTTCCATGCGTCATGTTTTAGACGAGAATCCAAAGTAAATACTACTAAAGGTGTCTTGAGGAGGAAATGACGTCAGAGAAAATCCTTAAATTTTTTTGCTGACCTTGCCGAATGTGTTTAAACAGGTTCTGTTTGTTTTAGTTTTATTTTCGTCACATCTACGACGCCCACTAATGTCAACGAATTAAATTCAAGTACGCGAGCGCGGGATTTCTACACAGTGTTCGGACTTTTAGCACTAAAGTAATAGATTTAACAAATTTGTTGCTAAATTAGAAAGTCCAGCTTGAAAGGCTGCCCGAACCGTTGATGTATATTAGAACGATTTTCCATCATCCCTTCGTAAATTTGGTTTTAAGATAAACCGGCTTTAGCATTGCGCCATCTTCAGTGTACTTTTTTGATCAGATCTGTCTCCAACCGAATTTAATTGTAGATATATCTAACATGTAGATACCTTTAGTAAGAACTTTTCTTGTGGGTATTCTGGCGTTATCCACACAGACCGGGAGGTGTTAGTCAAATGGTTCACCTTTTCCTTCCTTTTTAATCAAAATAAAGTTAACGTTTTCATTATTTTTCAATTCAAAAAAGAAATTGAAATGCGAATTAATGTCAATGACATTTATACTCTTTCTACCAACCTGAAGTTTGTCAGATCCCATGTAAAGATATCCCACATATTGGAAAGCTTGATCTTACCTTTGTATATTGGGAGTACAAGTGAGTTTTGAGCGTTAAGGAACAGAAGGCTTACAGTACACCACTCCATAATCGAACCCAAATCCTCATTCAACTTTGCTGTTAAATCCTACATCATGCTAATATACTTTGAGATGAATAATTGTACATCATAGGCATACGTTGAACATGAGAGAAGGTATTGAAAATGTCGTTTATAAAAATACTTAAGAGAAAAGGACCGAAGACGAAGCGCTGTTGTATCCCAAAGCTAGTCTACCCCACTTCAGAGAAAATGTTGCTGATTTTATCCTTTTGAGGTCTATAGCTTAAATAGCTTTTAAGTTTCACTCTAGCACTTAATAAAATTTGCAAAGTCCGAACAATGTTTTAGCGCCTAAAAGTAGGCAACAGTAACGCGTCAGCATTTCTACTGCAACAAAGCTACGCGAGAACACTTTTGGCGGCTTGAAAAATGATTTATATATAAAAAAGGATGTTCGTATGTATATTTGCACAAATCTTTGTATACTTTTAGTTTCAAGGTAGGCTGGACCATATTCGCCGTTTACACCAGTTCGCTATTCTCCAACCTACGCACAGTCAGAGAGATAGTTGAGAGGTACACGTGACGTAATATTGCTTTTGTTTGCTTTGTATTTCCATTATTATTATTTTTTTCTTCCTTTATTTTTTTTGTTTGCCATTGTTTTATCAATTGTTTGTATTAATGAGCGCCATGTGGTAGGGAATTTTAATGCGCTCACCAGCGACGGATTTTGCCTGGCTTTCACCCGAAAAGTACACCCAAAACAGTAACAAAAACAGAAGAGAAAAAATCAAAAAAGTCTGATAAAAACTAAAAATACAACTAACGAAAATATAAATATCTGGATAAGTTCACACTAAGAACATTAAATTAAGTGCAACCAACTGGCAGACAGAGCAGAAAGCAGTCATCCGTTTTGCTGAGCTCCTCGCAAGCATGCAAGGGGGGTGCGCGTGGGTGTATGTGAATAGCGGTGGTAACCTTCAGCGAATGGCTTTGGATGCTCTCAATGACGTTATCTATCAGTTTGTATACATCACTGCAAATACCAACCACAACAACAACAACGCCAACACCACTGCATTGCACTTTGCGTAGGTGGGGCCGTGTTGCACTCAAGGCTAAGTTGCTTGGTTGGCGTCGTCTCCCTTTATTGGCTGTGAGAAAATCTAAGTTCAATGCAGCGTTCTGCTGCAGATTCGCGATATAGTTGCCATTATTGAGCGATTTTATTTTTTTGCATTCACTTCACTTCGCACATTTTTTGCACACCACATAATTTCGATGAGGACGCAGATCAGGGCCAAAGCAATCATGTGTAGCTGGATAGAGTGTGAATGCACAAACTTTTTTTTACTGCGTGTATGGGTGTGGATAGCCGCCCATGCATAGTGGGTGATGTGCTCATCTCACGTGTAAGGAGGTCTGGGTTCGAGCCCTGTTTGCTGGAAACATGAAAATTTTAATTCAAAACTTTTCACCGTTTCACACTTTCAGAGTTTCAGAATAGCTCAAAAGTAGAGCACTACTCCCCTCTAGGCTGCCGCGGTAATTGTAGGAAGCTCGGTTTGCTTCAAATAATTTTCATCTTTTAGAACACCTTCAAATGCCTTCTTGTGACACTCTAAGTTTTACATCACTGTGGAATGCTTAGCAGGCAAGTCTTGAAGTGGGTTTACCTTACGCGACAGGTTAGCAGACAACTGTTTATCTGGTGCTTCCATTTACAATAGACAAAGAACGATAGCACGACTCTAAACCCTTACATACCTATCCTAAAACACATTATGTATGTTCTGATTGAGGAGGGTCCCGCATGGCTCGAACAATCTCTTCATCGAACTCCTACATGATTGTGGTCCAACCCTATTGAAACAGTATGTTTCTTCAGACCACCACTAGGTGGCTGACAACCTATTTACCAGGGCTATCTAAGCGCTCTTATCAGCAAAGGACCGTAGGAGAGGTTCAGGTTCAATTCATTGACAAACTTTTGCTATGGGTCTATGGTACGTATTGGAGTGAAGCGGGACCACAATCCCGAGAAAGCTGTGTAGGCTTATGCCACCAGGCGAAGTCCTGCCGCCACTACCCTGGGTTGTGGTCGTAAAAGTTCATTTACTAGAGCTGGAGAGGCCTCATTAAACCGGTGAACTGTGAGTTTTCTGTCCGAAACTTGATGTAGTAAGTCGTAAGTTCTAACTGACCGATCATACTTGTGTCTTACAAGCGGAAGTCTCAGTAAACAAGGATGCAGTGGATGGGGTGCTATCCAGTCCTAATACGGTTCGGGAATTTAATGAGGGCCAAACAAATATTAATGTTGTGAACTCAACAGCGGTACGTTTAAGGGTGGTATGGGAATGCTTAACCCCTTTACGATTGCCCCGATTGTGTAATTATGTACCGGACATCCCAGCCTGTAGCGAACGCTGGGTTCCACTTGACCTATGTAGTCTGGTCTCGAACATATTAGTTTCGAGTAAGTTGAACAAGCGTTGAGTTAACGTCGCTATTTGCAAGGTAGGTCTTGCTAACCTAGGTGGATTGCAGGCGATTAATAAAATTGATTAGGTTTGCGAAGTCCCATTTATTCTAGATGGTCAGATGTTTGTCTTGACACGGATCAATTGGAGTACGCGCGGTGCGTATTAACATATTCAAAAGACGTTCCAGCTGCAGGTTCGTTGTTGAGAGCTAGCTGGAATCATCGATGTTAGCTTTTCAGTTTTTTCCAGGGCTACCCGCGGTATTCGACCCGCGGTGCGACTTTTCCGTGGTCGCGGTCAGTCTTAAGCGGTATTTTATTGTATATCTCTGATTAAAATCTGTCCACTTCCAACTTGCGTGACATGAACATCTTGGTTAAATGAAAAAAAAGACCATTGGCATACTATTTGTGCTCCTACTACTTGTTAGTTAACTTTTGAATAGTTATTTTGACGACTGGGTATATACAACCCTATGCATGTTTTTTTTTTTTTTTTTTTTTTTTTTTGTGTTCGTGGGAGGAGGAAATGCTTTATGCACTAACCGGGTTTGAGCCCTCGTTACTAGATTCTCTAGCAGCGGAACTCTCCGAGTGTGGGACTCCTTCTTATCTTGAAGTATACCGCACTAAAACCTAACCTCCCACGGCCCGCGCATTCTTCCTTACCTGGGACCGCGCTTAGCATTACTTCAGGTAAGGAAGCGCGTTACGTGAGCTCTATGGCTACTCTCACGCTAACTGGCTAGACAACCGTCTTCCCGTTTCGCAAGGAGGACATTCCTCGCGTATCGTCTGACTATGTCCCATCTAACGTTTTCGCAGGTCATCTTGCGAATGACACTGCCCGGGGAAAGTTCGCCAATTGTCTCTTCCACCCGCCTTCTTTCTTCTGCAAATTGCTCGCATTCGAAGAAGGTGTGGCGTACGTCGTCTATGGCTCCGCAGTAGGTGCAGTTCGGGGTTTGAACTTTGCCCATTCTATGGAGATATTCACGGAAATAACCGTGTCCGGTTAAGAACTGGGTCAGGTAGAAGTCGACTTCTCCATGAGGTCGGTTCAGCCATGGTTCTAGTTCGGGGATTAATACCCTGGTCCACCTTCCAGCAGCACTGCTGCTCCATTGTAGTTGCCACCGCCGGATCGAATCACCACGCGCCTGCGTTGCAGCAACGTCTCTACGTACCTCTGCACGAGTGTCGTAAGTCATTTTTCTTTCCTCAGCGAGGAGATATATCGGTATAGTCCCCGCGATGACCAGAACAGCATCTGCGGAGACCGTGCGGTATGCTGAGGCGATTCTCAGGGCCCCTCTACGTTGGACTGCGTCCGCCCAGACTTCTGCACCGTACAACAGTATAGAATCTGAGGCGGACGCGAGCAGCTTTCTTATGCATGGCTTTGGTCCACCTGTATTTGCCATTAGCCGACTCAGACTTGCGATGGTCTTCACAGCCTTCTCGCAGGAGCTTCTTAGATGCTCCGAGAAGGTCAGCTTGTTGTCCAATTTCACCCCTAGATATTTCGTAGAGCGGCGCGTCTCTATCTGTTGATCCCCAACATTCATGTTGGTGATTGTGGGAATCCTTCTTTTCGTTAGTATCACGATCTCTGTCTTGGCTGTAGCCAGTTGGAGGCCGTGATTATTCATCCACTCGTCTACACTGCGCATCACTTGGTTCAGTTTAAGCTGTGCCAGGTCGCAGTTTCGTGCTGTTATCACCGCAGCCACGTCGTCTGCAAAAGCAACTAGAAAAGTGCTTTCTGGCATCTGCATTCGAAGGAGACTGTCATAGGTAGCATTCCAAAGATCAGGGCCGAGCACCGACCCTTGTGCTGCCCCGCCTGTTAGCTTCACCTTTCTTTGGCCTTGCGTCGTTTCATAGATTAGCCAACGGTCTCTTAAGTAGTCCCTCAATATATCTAACAAGTATATCGGGACCTTAAAGGAGCGTTCTAATGCATCAAGCATGTCTTCCCACCTGGCAGAGTTAAAAGCGTTTTTAACATCTAACGTCACCAATAGTACCACCGGCCTTGCTTGATGGCTTGCCGTCTCGGCCTTCCGGACTGCCTCTACGACTTCTGCTATGGCGTCTATTGTGGAGTGCCCTCTCCGAAAGCCATGTTGCCGGTGGGAGAGTCCCTATGCATGTATTCTTGTTAGTTATGCATTAAGTGGCAATTTAAGCATGCACACTCTAATATAAAGTACAACGCCAATGTTCTGTACTCAACTCTGGTTGTTTATTACCATCACTTTTACTACTACGTTCTTATTCTTATTCTCAGAACTGAGCACTCAAGCATACAAGTATGTACAGCTGTGTTCAATATATTAGAAGTGAAATTAAAATTTACATTTTTAACAATTTTCATTTAAAATATAGCGAATTCCGTAACAGAAACCACATAAAAAGAAATTTCAAAGTGTACAAAAAGTTCAGGAAAGTTAATTAAACTTAAAAAAACTGGCCATCAAAATTTTGAAAATTTTTTGGCAGAGTTTCTACAAAATTGTTGGGTACGCAGTTTTGTAGACCAATCACTTTAAGTATAATAATGTGCGTGTTAGAAATTTTTCAAAAATTTCCCTGAATTTTCAGAAGTTTTTTTAGCCGAGGGTTTGAGTGATTTCTTCCATACAACGCATGAACAAAATTTAATTTTGTGTGGAAAAAAATTTGAACAACCTGTGCAATTAAAATTCTAGAAATGCATGGAAATTTTTCAGCGAATTTATTGGTCTGCAAAACTGTGTACTGAAACAATGTCTAGAGATTCTGCCAAAAATTTGAAGAATTTGAGCCATTTTTAAAAGTTCAATTGAGTTTCCTGAACCTTGAGTAAACTTTGAAATTTCTTATGTGTTTTCTGTTGCAGAATTGGCTACATCTTAAAAGAAAGTTCTTAACAACACAGATTTTTTTTTATTTCGTCGAACGATATCCAATTTAATTTCACTACTATTATATTGAACACAACTGTATATACATATGTTGCTCGATCTAAATAAAGGCAAACTAGTTTATGTGCAATATGCATAGTCATGGGTCAAAGTCATTAATAAAACCATTCAAGCACTCGACCGCCACACTTTTTTTGAAAAATGTGTATTTTTTTTAAATTGTTGAACAGGCGGCGCACAGTGCTAAAATAGATTTAAAAAAAATGTATATAGAAATCTAAACGCATATCACTTAATTTAAAAAATTACAGCAAGGTGGCAGGTGCAAACAAAATATATATACGCAAAGTATTTCGCATGTGTTTACTACACAAATGTCAAAACAGAACTGACTTTAGGGGCCAATCGCAAAATTTATAGCATTTTCTGATAGGAGGATTACTTTTGCGCCACATTGTATTAAGATAAGATGACAGGTGATAACCCTACATGGACCTTTTTTTTTTGAAATACGAAGCAAATAACCTTTCGTTTGCTATCCATTTTGATATATCTTAAAGTTTTTTTTAAGTTCCAAATGATGGCACCCCCGTAAACAACTTAAAACTAGAAACACTTAATAAGAGAGCTTAGTTTGTAGCAGGTAACTTATTGACGAAAATCTATAGAAGTGTGTTAAGTCGTTTCCGAGATTAAACGGAATATACAAAAAATCAATATGAAAGAAAGGATCAGGTGGCAACCCTAGCTGGTGTCCCTACCTACAATTTGTTTTGTTGAAATATGACCCAAATTAACTTTCACTTGCTATCCTTATTGGCATCTTTCATTTGATGTTTTTTTCAAGTTAAGACAGGTGGCAACCCTCAAAAACCACACGTAAGTGGCAACACTTAGGTATGGGAATTTAGATTGAAACAGATAACCAATTTGCGAGATTTCACAGAAATATTTCCTGCTGCCTTTGAGGTAATAACGGATATACAAAAAAAAATATAAGAATCAGGTGGCAACCCTAGTATGTGTTGCTACCTAGAAGTTTTTTTGTTGAAATGGTACGTAAACTATCTTTCATTTGATACCCGTTTTGCCATACATATCTAATCATTTTTTATTTTAAATATCATATAGGTGGCAACCCCCTAAAACCCCACGTTAGTAGCAACACTGGTATGAGGGTTTAAATTGCAACAGATAGCCTATCTAAAAAATTGCATGGAAATATGTGCCTCGTCGCCTTGAGATAATAAGGGATTTAAAAAAAAAAAAAATATAAAAGGATTAGGTGGCAACCTTAGATGGTGTATCTAGATTTATTTTATTTTTTTTAAATAACGTAAGCTAGCTTACATTTGATACCCATTTTGGCATATAAAATTTCTTTTCTTAAATGTAAGAGAGGTGGCAACGCTGTACAAAAACTTCAGTCTACGGTGGCCTGTTATAACCGTGGTCCACCCTCCTTATCGAGATATTGCGTAAATTTTGTAATGAAAAAACTTCAGTTTTCCCACTGTGCGGTGTTACACTTGAGCGCCAACCAATCGATGGGTGCACGTACCTAAGTTAGCGATGGTATTGAAATAGAAAAAGAATGCAATAAATTTGTGGGTGGTTGATAGTCGATGGAAATTGGGGGAGGTACAGGAAGAGGCGATAGTGCGTACGTGCTGCATTGTTTGAACGAAAGCTGAACCAGAATGAGAAACAACTGTTGGCGAATTAACTCATCGTAGAGCGGCAAATTGAGAGGACGAATAGGGGGTAGAAATGTGGATTGCTGTATCTGGAATAACCTTTGTTGTTTTAAATTATCATAACACAAACCTTAAAGTTGGAAATTGTAAGTTGCGTAAGAAGAAGTTAGAAAGACAGAGTTAGCAGACGCGAACAATCTTTCAGTTTTGATAGACTCAGCTTACATGAACTCAAGGATAAGGATATGCTGCTAACTAGCTAACTAGGCAATTTTCTCGGTTCCAACCGTGTACCACAGAGGGGCTATTGGACGAGATGATTGACATGGAAAATATTTACAAGACGGGTAGGCGAGCCGGCGATGCTTCTAATGGCCCTAGAAAGACTTCAACGTTGGTTAGGTTCGGTTAGGTTAAGTGGCAGCCAATCCTTCAAGGTGAAACTGATTTGGAGTATGTACAGTTCAGTTGTGATACCACATAAAATTACGGTAACATCTTTAATGACTTTACGAATCACTGCTTTGCCACCCGGCTCCATCCCGCGGAGAACCGAGTAATCGTTGTTCGCAAAGCGTCATCCTTCGAGCTACAACTACAGCAGAAAATGTTTTCCAGTAATCTAAAGCGCACCCCGTCTATTGCGATTCAGCAGTGTCCATTCAGAACACCGATCACCACGAAAAAATAAGCAGAAATGCATCGACTGTGCTCCACACATCCCTGCAATCCCGCCAAGTCTACTTCACAAGTACTCAACCAAGTGAAGAGACATCAATAATGGCACGACGGTTGCTGGGGATATGTTCCGGGAGCCATATGATGCTTATTGTGAAATAGATAGAGCCAGCTGAGAGGGACGTCAAACATTCCCAGATCACTATCGACCTCACCACTGTTGAGCTCAAAATCTTAAAAGCTGCTTGGCTGTCTAACACCCCATCCACAGATTAGGCAGCTAAAAATTGAAGCAGAAAATTCGCTCTCCAATCTTCCCTTCTAGATTCGATCCATTCGTGAACCAGTTCACCGCTTAACTGCCCTTATAGATTCCTCCACAACAGAGGAGCAATTCACAGAGGAGTGTCGGCTTGACCAGAATTTCATAAATCCAGTGTACGAATCTTGACCAGAGGCCCCAACTTTTGTCGATAACCCCGCTGCAGCGGTACAAGGGGACCGAGGTTTTCCTAGCCTTATCTTCCTCATTATGTTTTCAAGATGTCCTATGAATTACAATTCCGATGTATCTAACCGTACTAATGCAGTCCGATGGCAGGCATTTTATACAATCTCATGAATAACGGCTTTCGTTTTTAAGGGTTGACAGACAGTCCAGAAAACTCTGCCCATCTAGTCAAAGTGTCTAGTTACCCTTCAGATTATAGCCCAGGAATGCAATGCAATCAGCTTAAGCATCCACTGGCTGCAGGATCCAACTGAAGCTCCTTTACGACTACAACCCAGGATAGCTGAGACAGATCTCAGCTTCATGCTTTCCACCTGCACACTCTTCTAAAGTTACTTGCGAACTTCCTTTGTGTTTCTAATTGGCGTAGGTGGGTAATTTTGATGATATTTCTAGGTTTGATTTCGGCTGAGAGCTGTCGACTACACAGAGAGCTCATGCTCCCAATTTTGAGTTCTGCGGGAAGAGTGAAGCTCTAACCCAACGTAACGAGGTGTTATGCTACCCAGACGCAGTTCGTTCATTTCAACCCTGTCTAACTCGTCGTCATTTTTCATGACCTAATCTTATTTGCTCTTAATGCACCCACCGTTAGCAACAATTATGTAATGAAATGTGTTTCCGCAATATGCAAAAACCAAAATCTCATAAAACGCTTACCTCAATCTTGCGGCTTATTTATGTGGAGCGCACCATTTTAAGGCTGACATAAATAGCGAAATGTGATAGAAAAATATATTTTCAGAACAAAAAAGGTGACAATTTTCAACAACAAAAAGCTTTCAATAAGTACTTATGACATTTCATGTTACATTGAAAATCGCAACGAAGCCTCGGCATTTGGCGCCCTTAGCCCTTGTCACCGTTTATGGGCGTTAATGCGCTAATAGAATTTTTATGTCGTGATTTTCGTGATTTCAAAGAATTTTTCTTTCGCTCTTCAACTTACTCAAATATATACATATTTATTTTTAAGTTGGCGTAAAATGTTGTAGCATTTGTCACATTGTAAATAGCTACATACACAAGCAAGGAAAATTCAAAGACAGCGTTGCGTGTCACACTTTCTGAACTATTTTTAGAAAAAGCATTTTTGAAAAATATGAAATAGATATTTCTTCATGTTTTTGTATGCACAAGTAGATATTCAGGGGGCGAGGGCTGGTACTTTAATGGCACTACAATGTGATGCAATTCACCAAGGTATTTGAGTAATTCCATGTTAAATTGATGCATGGTTGGAATCAGTCTATAATTTGCTCGCGACCTATTTTAGATGCTGCCTGTGGGTTATTGACAGACCTGTTAAATAATGATTACTAATCGTAATGATTACCGGTTTGATTAATTATTTTCTTTAGAATACATGTAATGATTACCATTACTTTCAATTTTTAATAATTATTTTCCAATAAATTAAAAAAAATAATCAAAAAAATCCTGATTTTTTACGATTATTAGAAAAAAGTCAAAAATAATCAAAAAAAAATTGTTAAGATTACTTTTGATTATTTTTTATTTTTTTGTTAATTTTTTGATAATTTTCGATTTTTTCAGTATTATTGTAGAAGCACATATATATACTGGAAAAAATCAAAAATAATCCAAGGTAGTCAAAACAACTTTTTTTGATTATTTAAATTTTTTTTGATTTTCTAATCGTTATGAATTAATAATGGCCGCATCTTGAGAAACAATTAAAATAATCATTAACAATTAAAAAAGCCGTCTAATTAATTGATTACTAATTACTAATCAAATTTAACAGGTCTGGTTCTAGAGGCTATTCGAGGAACTGATCCTGAGCAAATATGGCTATTTGGGGCTGTTATTAAATACATATCAGTTCAGAGATCTCAGGATTAAAACTGGCCGTGGCCGATCTACATAAATATAGGAAGTACTTATAATAATAATAACTAGTGTTCGCTCATAGTTCCACTCCGGTTGCCGTGTAGCTTATAGTAAATTAAGGGTTCTGCTTCAGCCTCGGTTCCTGTTCGGTTTGGGTTTCTGTGGCACTTCCAGCTTTGCGGTTGATTCAAGTGTCGGTTGCGGTATCTGGTTAGACTCTTGTTGACTCGGTACGGGTTCAGTAGATTACACGGGGTCGGTTGCGGTTTGGGTTTCGACTCTGGTGTTGGTCTCGCTTTGTTTCTGCTTCGGTTTCGGTTCCTGCCTCAGCTAATGCTTCAGTATCACTTCCAGCTTCGCGGTTGCTTGAGAATACATTGTCGTTTCCGGTTTGGGGTTCGACTCCAGTATTGGTCTCGATTTGTTTCTGCTTCGGTTTTGGTTCCGGTTTCCCAAATTGTGTTTCAATGGTACTTCCAATTTCGCGTTTTATTCGGGTGTCGGTTCCGGTACCTGGTTCGACTTCGGTTTCAGTTTTCCGTTACGGTTTCATCTCCGGTCCTAGTTCATTTTTGGGGTAGATTACATTTTTGGCTCCGTTTTCGGGTTCGACCAAGGTCTGGTTCCGGTTCAGTCTACGGTTACGGTTTCGTTTCCGATTCCATTTCAGTTTTCATTTCTGGTTTCGTGCCTCGCATTTTTAGTTTCGATGTAGATTCCGACTCAGCTTTCATCTAATTGCGGTTCAGGTTCAATTTTATCAGGCACCCATTTTTTTAAGAGCGAAACTGGAAAGCGACAGCTGTACACATTTTATGCGATAGCGTGTCATACATAACATCAGGCTTTGTCCCTTACTTAAGACCTGTTTTCGGTTATTTGTAGTCGAATGTCTTAGAAAACATTTTCCGTCCTTCTCGTTCTTTTCTCTAGACCCGTGTTTTTGGCTCTTGGGAACCCTAGTTGAAGTTCGTTCAGATGCATCATCTGGAAGACGGGACATAGCTTACCCCGAGCTAAATTACCCCGAGCGGGCAAATGCGAACCAGGCGTGGCTAAGTATATGGACTCTGCCATTCCCCGGCCAATTGGTAGACTACTTAAGGCCGACATCTAATCTTGCCAACTCTCGATGGTGATAGGAGTGTTGACAGAGACCTTCCAAACTGCACATTCGAGCATATTGGACAATCCCATCTGTACAAACTGTATAGAGTCTGACGGTGTTCAGCGATCCAGTCATTTCATACTTAGCTGTCCAGCCAAACACAAGGCAAACATATCTCGGTTTGAATGAGTTCGATTCTTCGAAGGAAATATCCAGGGCTAAGGTCTGCTTTATTCATAGGGACATCGTTGCGGTTCCCTAGATGGTGAAAGTCGCCGCCGTAAGCTAATCCGGTACACAATGGAACCATAAGTTTCGAAGTGGGTGACCTTTCAGCTGCCCAACAAAGTTGAGTCAAAATTTTTTTCAGTGCTTCAGCGATTCAATGAGTTATTGAATCTATCGACTGAGTATAGCTATAGTACATTCCTTTTATAAGTTTACTCAATAAGTTTCGTGGAATGACCCACATCTTAATGCATTTGCTACTGTGTTTGATTGTCGCTGGGGTGGTGGGGTTGCAGGTGGCAGGCAGAAGCAAAGATGCCATTATTGATTGTGCACTCAAAACGCTTGGAAATCGCCTATCAACGAATGAGCAAAACGAAAAAATATAAAAAAATAATGCATTCACATACACTTAGAGAAATATTCAAGGTTTTCACGAATGCAGAAAATAATAGAAAATTTTTAGATTTTAAGAAATTTATTTAAAATTTTAGCTAAGTGAAATGTTAAATTTGATTAGTAATTAGTAATCAATTAATTAGACGCCTTTTTTGATTGGTAATGATTATTTAAATTGTTTTTCAAGAAAAGACAATCAGTAATTGATTACGATTACAAAAAATCAAAACGGAATAAAAAAAAATTAAAAAAAAGTCATTTTGATTATTTTAGATTTTTTTTTTTGATTATTTTCGATTTTTTTCAGTATTGTTGTAGAATCACATAAATATACACATCAGCAATACTGAAAAAATCAAAAATAATCAAAAGTATCAAAACAACTTTTGAATGATCGTAAAAAACATGATTTTTTTATTATTTTTGATTATTTGTTCAGTATTGTTGATTTGTATATTTATTTGCTTCTACAACAATACTGAAAAAAATAAAAAAAAAACGAACAAAAAATATCAAAGGTTTTTTTTTGATAATTTTTGATTTTTTTTTTAATAATCGTAAAAAAACATGATTGGAAAATAATGGAAATGGTAATCAATCATTAAAGGGATTGTCAAGAAAATAATTAATCAAACTGGTAATCATAACGATTATTAATCATTATTTAACAGGTCTGAATAAAAACTAAAGCAATAATGAAAATATTTAGAGCTTTTTAGTATAAGAATTTTCAGTCTTAGTGATTTACAGAACCCAATCACTTATTTTAAGTTCCAACCATGGACGCTCCTCAAAAAAACGGTGTTATAACTGTTCCAAATTTTGAACTCAAGAATCTAATGTTTTAGACCGACTTTGTCCTCTCGGTGTAGCATTGCAGGGCTGAGGGTGGATGCTCATGGGGCATAGCGCAACGATGAATGATGCGCATGAATTGAATAAAGAATAGAGCATGAAACAAATTAATGATGCTTAATATGTTTGACCTAATTCTTACTGACTTAAAAAGAGCAACGACAACATGGTGTTTGATATGTTTAGATCTTCTTTTCTGCGTTTCATTTATTTTTTATTTTTCGTTGGAAAATTTTGTTATTATGTGATAGAATTTAGCAGTAAATTTAAATGTGAAAAGTTTCAATTTAATACCATAACTGCCCAGTTCGTTAAAGACCTAAGTAACCTAAACTGCACTTAAGCGTTTAAACAAGTTTGGACGTCGAACAAAGCAATACCGTTGCTTCTTCATTTTGCTAACTGGCGCCAATCTGAACCAATAGAGGAACTCAAATCGTTCGCAGGGCAGTTGAACATGAAGTGATTTGAAGATACCACCTCGTCATCTTCCCTGCAGCTCACGCAGCTGGGATTGTCTAGGATATTTCCATAGGGCAGTGCCTTGTCACGGCCGCCGTGGTGTGAAGGTAGTGTTGCATTTTAACTATGTTCTAAAGCTCAACGGCATGGGTGAAGTGCTTTTCGAGATAAAAGCGGATATGTCAATAAACGCAATGGGGTTAGGTGGCAACCCTATTTATCATTTTTTATTGAAATACGACATGAAATACCTTTTTTTATACCCATATTTGCATATCTGATTTCATTACAAAAAAATCAGATAGGTGGCAACCTTATAAAAGCAGCCTGAGTGGCAACACCTAGGCAGAAATCTTTAGAATTTAGTACATTATCTTCATACCAATTTTCATTCAAAACGATTTTGCTATTTTTGAGATAGTATACAAATTTAGAAGAATAGCGAGTTAACCCCTTACCGCCCACTTTCCCTATAAGAGTACACCTCTTCAAATAGCTAAAACTGTATCTTAAACACTGAAAACATACTATAATTCTACTACAATTATAACATAAACAGCGTTGAACGCAAGTATTTTGCACAGTAAGTAAGCTGCCCATTGTTCTTATGGTCCTCATTTTGGGAAGTCCATTTTCCTCAAAGTTGAAAATAATAGATCGGTGTTTTCAGTTTAACTTGTTATTAAACCAAGAAAGAATTAATGAATGCCATTGAAAAAGAGTCTATATTTTATTTGGGCGTTAATGGGTTAAAGTTGTAAGATATTTATCTATATCATTGGATATCACATAGAGATATTCACTTTTTGAAGGAGTAACAGTGACATTGGTGACATGTTAAGAGGAAGTGCCAGAAATGAGGAGGGGAGAGAGTACAATGTTTCAAATGCAGGCGAGTAAATGTTTGGACAGGGCAACGTCTACTTGTTATATGTTACAAGAAATTTTTGGTCTCGAAAAATGGCCATGGTTAATATAAGATTTCCGTCGAGTACAATTACGAAAAACGGGCATGGCTCAATCGATTGCTCTATTCACTCTAAGTACTTTGATAAATGCAACTCCATATAAAAATCATTTCGATCAACTTAGCTTGTTTTTTTGTATCCCAACAAGAAACAAGAAACAATATTATACAGCGCGTGCAATCATTAAAAAATATTACATACAGACATACAAACTGATATGCGTAAAAATCAAAATTGAAGCGGAAATATAAAGTTTCAGTTATCGCTTAAAAGAAAAAAAAAGACAAAAAACACAACTACAAAGCGTACAATGCTCCCAATGCAGTTTGTGCGCCTGCTTCTTCCGCTACTTTGTCGGCTTATTTTTGTTGGTAATTATTTTTTATGACTTTTGAGAGTTATAAAGTTTTATCAGGCTTTTAAAGAAAAAAACACAAATAACCCAAACCGACAAAAAAACACAAAAAAAGATCTCAAAGGGAATAAAATTGAAATGTTTGGATGTGCGTATTTTGTATTTTTATAATTCAAGTTATATCACATCAGCGCTTATTTAATTACGCTTAATTGACGCATTTCAAAATATTGTTACTTAAAGTGATTAAATGTGAAAAGGGAAGTTATGTAAAATATAAAAGCAAGAGCTTTGTGTGCATTTAAAATATTACAATAAAATTCAAAAGGGTTTTTAAAGTTGGACGGAGTGATTGGTAAAAATCAATCATCCGGCAAAGGTGCAATATTTTGGTAGTAATTTCTTACTTGATTAAACGTAGAATACCTCCATGCAGTTAACTCATTAGTATTCAAATACGCTTGTACTATTTTATTTGATTAATCGACTAACCACTTGTTAACGAATAGTCGTGCAAACGATTAATCAATGATCCTGGACTGCTAAATTCAAATTTGGTTATACTGTTATTTGAATAAGCGACTAATACTATTTTTTGGAGTAATCGACTAATCACTTCTAACGAAAAGTCGTGCAATCAATTAATCAAAGTTGCAGGCCTGTGAAATTAGAATTAGGATTAGAAATTGGCAATGATGTTTTGCATTTATTTTGAGACAACAGAAATTAGTAATTGATTACCATTTAAAGAAAAAAAAAATGATTTTTATGATTATTATTCAGTCAAAACTATTCAAAAAAAATTAATTATTAGTATTGATTTTTGATGAAGTTTTTTTTTATCATTTCGCAGCCTAGTTGGAAAACACATCTAGTAATAAAAAAAAAATAAACAATCAAACAATCGAAAAATCAAAAAACCAAAGATATTCATTACTTTTGATTACTTAAACTTTTTAATCAATCGATTTTTTTGTAAGAAAAATTTCTATTCTATGGAAAAGTAAAAATATATTATGAATAATAAATTCAGCTAATATTAGGGACCGTTTTTTCCGATAGAAGGAACATGTCTATTTTACATTTGAATGCATCAAAGTAATGACTGCGACGCAGAGAATATTTATATGCAATTACTTTTTTGTAATTTTGATGAAAAAGGTAAAAAAAGTTAAAAATAATTTTTATAATAAAAGTCAAAAATAAAGGCTAATATGCTTAAAAAAATTACAAAATGGACGATTTTTGGAATCCGAATTATTCTCATACAAATTTTCGACACTTTTAAATGATTACAGGAGAATTATACAAAACAATAACAAAATTTGGTCTCAAAACTAAAATACAAATACATCACACGCTACAATATAAGTTTAGACAATGAAAAAGGCGAATAGGAATTTTAGTTAACACTAATGATCAGTATTCTGTTTGAAATTTGACTAAACTAAAAGATTAAATTAGCATTTCCCTAAACTTTGAGTTAAAATAATAAATGAATAATTCCCACAAATATTCACTGGTACCTTACATTTGACGAGAATCTATATAGGCTAGCAGTGACTTATAGGAAACTATGTGATTTCAGCTGCAATGTGAACATAGTTTTACCCATTTTTGCAACCGTCGCACAGATGGCACTTATAATCGATTAATTAAAAATCGATTTCGACTGATAATAAAATCGATTAAGAATATCGGTAATAAAAAAATCGGTTTAAAATATCGACAATAGAAAAATCGATTAAAGTAAAAATCGATAATTTATGCACAACCCTATTTAATGACTGCAATGCCAGTGTAGTTGATAAATACTTTATTTTTCTCTCTTGCTGTTTCCAAATTACTTTTTAAAAGTTGCTTATAACATCAAATAAGGAAGCGGGGTTGATGACATCAAATGAAATGACGCTGAGGGGCCAACGAATATCATCAACCTTCTACTATGAGCTTACCATCGCTGACACATATTTTGAGCTACTCTTCTTATTTATTTATCATTAAGCAGCTGGCCCATCTCAAAGAATGATTTTAGTAGGTCAAGGTTTTTTTGCACTCATTGCACATTGATCAAATCCAATTTGCATGAAATGAAGTTGCGCAACAACAAATTTGTTTGAAAAGTTTGAGAAATAATAAAAGCAGATGGTCGAAAATTCCGCTTAACAGCTGTAGCAATGAACTATATACTTACATACTAGCATACACACGAAAAAAAAATTTCCTCAAAACCAAACAAATGTGCACGAGTTTTAATCAAACAAATTGCAGCATGCGGGGTTTCCAATATTAAACAAGCAACATGTTTTCTCGTTTTGAAGAAAAAATAATTTTTTTCAAATGAACAAATTTCTATGACCACATCTTGCTTGTTTTCCGGAAACTTTTTTTGAGCATATGCACTTACATATGTATAAACTGATATTTATATATTTCCTTAATGGTTTATCTCTCGGACCTAACAAGCCATTAATTTGAGCTAATTAGTATGGGTTTGTTTTGCACAATTTAATTGCCACCATAAATGATTTGCTTTCTATTTTATTGGAATGTTGTTTACTTTCAAAGTTAGAGTTTCGCAAGAGAAAATCATTTCAATCATTTCACTAAGGACTTCAAAGAGCAGAAAGCCTATTATTTTCCATAGGTTATCCATGCATTCTACAGTAAGGCTATTTTTTTTTTTTTTTTTTTTTTAAATATGAGGGCATCTGAAATGGCACGATCCACTTGCTGCCCAATTTTTTAATACAAAATGTAATATAAACTGCAGAATCCTATAGTTTACTCAGAAACAAGGCATGCTTTCAACAAGGACAGGCTGCAATAAAATTTGAATGCAATAAACGCTTTACCAACCACCCAAGGTTTACTGATTGGATTGATTTCTGAGTGGAGCTTTATTTTCATTATCACTCAAAATTTTGTTTTAGTGAAACTCTCTTTCTATTAGCATTCAACATTGAAATTGAAACTCCACTCAAAATCAACTTTGAATGATAATGGAAGACGAGTTTGACTGAAATAAAATTAATTTTAAGTGGAATCTCATTTCATTTTAGCATTCAAATTTTTTTAGCCGCGGCTTCGTTCGCATTAAAGCTATCAAATACGTATCAGATATCATTACAGTAGAAATTAATCAATATTATATCCAGATTAATTATTTTCTTGAGAATCCATTTAATGATTGATTACCATCACTTTAAATTTTTAATGATTATTTTCCAATTAATTAAAAAAATAATCAAAAAAAAATCATACTTTTTTACGTATATTAAAAAAAAAAATTGTCAAAAAGAAAAGTTATTTTGATTACTTTTGTTTATTCTAGATTTTTTTTTTAAATTAATTGTGATTATTTTTTTTTTTTATTATTTTTTTTTTATTTTTTTTGATTTTTTCCAGTATTATTGAAGAAGCGCAAAAATCAGAAATAATCAAAAATTATCAAAAGTAATTAAAACAATTTTTTTTTTATTTTAATTTTTCTTAATCGTAATCATTAATCAAATCAAATTTAACAGTTCTGATTATATCATTAGTCTAACTCGAATATAATCAGTGCTATAACGAATACAAAAATAAGTTACTCTTTTTAGAGGGCACGTGACCCTCAAATCTTAACCTATGTTAATTCTTATATCTCCAAGAATAAGTTTCATGGCGATAGTAGGGATTAGCGGTCTACATCTGCACTGCCATACATATCCCTACCCTTATTTCTTTCGATATCTCTAGTTCGGTCCCTGGCACACTTCTCCCAAAAAAGAAATCTCTAGTATTAATACAAGCAAAGGATTACAAAAGTATCAAATTTCAGACAAATCGCATTATAATAATAATAAATAAGATATAGTAAAGTTGTAGCAGTTTTAAAAATTGTTGTCTGTCTGTATGTTTAGGCGCTCATTAATCAAAAACTGCTAATTAGAATTCATTGAAACCTCAAGATTTACATAATTTTGGTAAAGGTGGTCAATGTCACGCTCTCAGACTATATAAAACTTCAATTCGTCATAGCTTTAAATGTATTTGATTAAATTATTATATGTTATATATTTGAATATATGTATGTATCCTGTAGTCAATGTTTACATAGTTTTTGAAAAGTAGTCGGTGCCACGCCCACATATGTTGTGTTTTCTTTATGCTTTGATGTCTCTGAAACTGTCGTTGGGCACAACACAGGCTGTATATAGTTTTTGGAAAAGCCCCCAGGCTAAGTAAAGCTTCAATTCGGTATAGCTAGGAATTTTTTTGGTTCAAGTTAATGATATTTTATATATTGTCACGTGTTCTATGTATCAAAAAAAACCTTGAAAAAAGTAAGCGGTACCAAGACTAAAAAAAGTTAAACCGCTATATCTTCGACACTATGTACATATCAGTACCCGCAGAGGAAAAGGAAGAACAAGGGAGCAGAAATAGAAAATCTAGGAATTGGAGGTGGTGTTAGAGGAAACTGAAGAGTGTAAAAAAAAACTAACGGAATATGGGGTGGGGGCAAAGCAAAAGTAGAAATAAAATAAATCACGAGTGGGGAGCGAAGTGAGTACAATTTGTTAAATGTAGGCAACTCAAATTTTAGGCAGGACAACGTGTGCCGGGTCTGCTAGTATTAAATAAAAGTTATTGACGATACCATAAACATAACATAGTTTTTATTAAAAAACTCATTTTGCTCCGGATAATAATGGAAGGTAGGGTAGATGTTGGGCAAAAGGTGCAGGAAAGATAAAGTGAAAGACCCAGAGGGGAAAAAGGAGGAAGAGTTAGGCGAAGAGATAGATCAAGGTAAGGGGAAGCGGAAGTGAGATGTTAATCAATGTTTCGCATTACCAGGTTAACTCTGACAAGGTCTGAAAGCATATGGTTACAAAATGATTCAAACTTTTACCTCAGAGAGAGTTCTTAAAAGAAAACTCAAAGCTAACAAGAAGAAAATCAACTAAAACAAAATCGGGCTTCAAATACTATGCACTCACCCAAAACAACACTGCAGTAAAATTGCGAACCAGTCTCAATAAATGCATTTTAAGGTGAATTACTTCGCATGTCATTCTGTACCGGGTACCAAAGCTGTAGTTAAAAGCAGACATGTTAAATTTTATTAGTAATTAGTAATCAATTAATTAGACGGCTTTTTCAATTGGCAATGATTTGTTGAATTGTTTTTCAAGACAAGGCAATTATTAAATGATAGCGATTAGGAAAAATCAAAAATAATCAAAAAAAATGTTTTTAATTACTTCTGATTATTTTTGATTTTTTTTTTTAGTATTGTTGATGTGTATTCTTTAACAATACTGAGAAAAATCAAAAATAATCAAAAAAAAAAAACAAAAATAATCAAAAGTAATTAAAACAACTTTTTTGATTATTTATGAATTTTTTTAATAATCGTAAAAAATCATGATTTTTTTTTTATAATTTTTTTAATTAATTAAAAAATAATCATTAAAAATTAAAAAAAAAGACCTAGAGGTATAAAAAGAGGAAGAGTTAGGGGAAGAATAGATTGGTCGTGATGGCTTTTATTGTTTTTCAAGAAAAGGCAATTATTGAATGATTACGATTAGAAAAAATAAAAAAAAGATGTTTTTTAATTACTTTTGATTATTTTTTATTTGTTTTTTTTTGATTATTTTTTATTTTTTTCAGTATTGTTGATGTGTATATTTATGTGCTTCTTCAACAATACTGAAAAAAAAAAAAAAACAAAAAATAATAAAAAACAAAAATCAAAAAGAATCAAAAGTAGTTAAAACGACTTTTTTTTGATTATTTGCAATTTTTTTTTTTTAAATCGTAAAAATCATGATTTTTTTATTATTTTTTTAATTAAATGGAAAATAGTCATTAAAAATTGAAAGTAATTGGTAATCAATCATTGAATGGATTAGTAATCATTATTTACCAGGTCTGGTTAAAAAAAAATTGAAGTATCGGATATCGATAATAATTCATTTCCAACGAGAAATATCCCTATATAATCTAAAATGGGAAGAGTTACGTTAGAACTGTCGGAACGGGTTTGAATACGAGTTGTCAAGTAAGCACGAAGCGGCAATTTCCACCGACAAGCCTTGCGTTTGTATTGAACTAGAACTAGTACTATCGTCAAATCGGTTAGCTCTAGGTTAGTTCTGTGTTTCTGGATGTCACTTTCGTTCTGCATTGTATATACATGAGTATCACATTAGAACATCACTTCATCAAAGAAGGTGGCATACTTAGCGTACTAGCGAACACTTCAACTTACCCTCATCATCAGAAACTTCGGTTCACCCTTAGCTCACTACAAATTACTTACAACCTTTAATTTTAGAATAATCTTTTACAAACCAACTGATGTGCATTCATTGTTACAAAAATATTTAGTACAATCATAAATTTTGTTTTTGCTTATTTTGTTTTCCTTTTGCACTGGTGTCTATCTCTCCCATGCCAATTAATGTTGCCACAATATTTCAGTGTCATTTTCAATGACTAATAAAACAACAATACCAATGTTACATATTCACATATTCCAACGAGAACAGACAATATATTAATGTACATATGTATGTAGAAGTAGAAGTACATTCATTTGTTGCGTACACTACCACCCGCGGACTGTCATGATGATCTGTGAACACTACGGTCACATCGAGTGAAACATCCAAAAGAAATCCAAGTAGTTCCATATAGACGAATGTGTTTGCGTGCGGGTGCTCTCAGATGCGTGCTTATATGTGTTGTTGGGATTACGAGGCTAATATGAACAAATAAAAATAAATCTTTGAGCATTAAAAAGCGATTTATTATTGCACAGATGAAATGTTCCTAAATGCTGCACAAGTTCGTCGTAAAAACGCTTAGCGCATTTGAAAGAAAAAAAAAACAATATAAAATTAGACGCAACATTTTCTACATCATCAAAGAGAATTTAAATAATTTTTGAAAGCATTTAAAACACGTAATTATGCTTAGAGGAATTTGAAGTAATTACATTGAACCACCATCGCCATCTGTCTGTCCGAAGTTGCAGGTCTCACAAAAACCCAGTGCTTTCCTATAAGCTCGGTTTGGCGTGAACTGCCCAAAAGTGACCTCGGCTGATTGGCTGTTAATTTAGTAAAATTAGATTGGCTTGCGACGCTGTTGTCCGTATGTAGTCGTACTTAGATTTCAAGTGGTTCAGCAATCAAATATTTGACTTTTCACTGCTCGTCAAATACACTGCCTGCCATTTAAATAGGGGCACCTGCTTAATACCGACATTTTTATGGATTGTACCAAAATAAGATAACAACAAAAATACGATTTTTATTTTAAAAGTAGATACCCGAGATTGTACGATACTTCGGCAAGCTCCCAAGTAAAAACAATACATCAAAATCGTGCTTGTCGACTTTAATGCCAGGGTGGGTAAGGAAGTAAAATTCATTATCTACAATGCAACTCCTTCCAACGGGACTAGGAAGATTGACTCACGCCTTGAAATGTGGTCATCCCTCATACCAAATTCCAGCATTAAGAACTTCATCAAGTCATGTGGCTGTCTACTGTTCGTAAAAACGAGAAACCAAATTTATCATGTCGCGATGGACTGCAGCGATAGAGAGAAAATCCCTGCAGTTACAAAGACAATATAGTAACCCATGTACAGAGCGTACGTAAGCTATAGAGGGAACACTTCTATTCGTGGCTAAATAGTGACGAATATCACGAACCTTATACCTCAATCCTTAAAATTTAAAGCACGTCCCACACCCCGACTGTGATGAAGCGAGGATGGCAATAACATTAATGAAGATCTGTGAGATCACGGACTACCCTCTGAGCTGTTCAAGCACTGAGCCGGAGAGTTGTTGAAAATATGCTTCAACTTGTATGCAAAATAAGGTCGGACCCTCCAAATTGGAACTTAAGTGGGCTATGGCCAATCACCACAGAATTAGTCTGCTTAATCTCGCCTATAAGGCTCTGTCTGGCATATTATTGTTGTGTTCTTCGTACATAAACTGATTGGACCTTAACAGTGCGGCTTCAGATTTGACAAGTCTTTTATGGACTCGATATCACTTTACGCCAAATCCTCGAGGACATTGGTAATAAGAGATTCGATACAAACCATCTCCTTGTCGATTTATGGTACCTCGAAAAGAAATTCAAGAACACCAAGAGGTCTTGCAGCATTTTTCAATACATACGAACAGCATTGAACTGCTGATATTATTGACCCTAACAAACTCACTGTAAGTTTTCCCCTCTATGGTCCGCATAAAGAGGCTAAAAAGTAGGTTTGCGGTGAGCGGGTACAAGACGTAGTATTTGCTACCATCAAATGAAGAATCAGCAAATCTATGTCTTGGTAGCCACATCACTGTTGAAAGAGACATTATTCTTTTCAAGAAGAGCTAATTTGGGCTAAGAAGGTTACTTATAAGTAAAGTTATCTCTTGACTCGCGCGCTTTATAATCTCTCATCATACCTGTCTGGTCAGCGTCGGTTATTCCTAACAAGGATTAAAAAACGGGTGTGTGGTTAAGGGGCATTCAATGAATGACATCTGGGGCACATTCTAGCTGGAATTACCCATATGTATACATATATCTTCTTTGCAAGACGTAGGAAGAGTTTACGCTCCCACGTCAAAGCGTAGTTATCTTATTGATGTCATCATCATTGGTGTATCGTCATAGAGCTGTGCTATCAAATACCTCAACGCGGTTGACAATGTGATTTGATTGCTTTTCGGTTATGTACTCGTATTTATGTACATATTTTATATTGTTGTTGGCTTCGCTTTTGGGTTTATTGCCGCTTACACGTAGCGCGAGCCAACATTTGATTTACAAATTTTATGCTTTCTTAAGTTTTTGCGTATTTTCATTTTGTTTTGTATATCACTTTTATTTTTATGTGTTTACTATGTATAGTAACTCACCTGCTCAATGATGCCATATTGTGGAATTTAGACGAATTGGAGGATTTTTTGGAACACAATTTTTTAAAAGGGAATTATTTAGATAAGTAACAATATTTCACCTATCTTCAAGACTACCAACTGTCATAATTTCGAAGAAGTTTGACCTCCTGCTGTAGTTCTTTTGCTAAAGCTTCGACTAGAAATCGGTCTTTCCCTACAATCTCTGAAAATATCACTCTTTATAGTCTTAGAACCGTTTTCACAGTGGCTAGTTTTCATTGGCAGCACTCTCCACAATTTTTACCATTTTAGGTGCATCAGTTAATGAGTTATCACATTTTATATGTTTTTCGAAATGCTCTATATCGAAAATGGAGGCGTGGCTACCATCTCAATTTCAAAAGCAACCTGGCTTGAGCGGAAAATAAGCGGTTTCATTCAAATATATCTATTTTTACACAAGTTAACGTATTACTTCATTTAATAATAGATGGTCGTGGGCGTGCTAGGTTATGTCACGCACCTAAATAAAAACTTTACATGCAACAGCAACAGTAAATTGTATTTTATATTTCAATATTAACCTGTAGCAATACATCGGTCAAACAATGATTCAACTTTATACAGTAGTTATTTAGATAAGAGCGTGCAAACATACATACAGACAGAAATTCGAAGAATTTTTCCTAAGACTAATATCTATCAGTGAGACTAATTTATTTTGCCAAACTATAAGCTGGACATCTAACAATACATTGGTGAAAATTTCATTCAATTCTATATAGCGGCTTTTGAGTGACGCGCGAACAAACACCTAGTCATACAGACACAAATTCTAAAAACCGTTGCTTCGACGTCCACTGCTCTTTAAAAAACTTATTTTTCTTTATTCAGCCCAAGTCTAAATAAAAATTCCTGGGAGTTTTTCCATTTTTCCCTTTCCTCTTATTCTCAACAATGTTCGAAAATGGGAAAATCAGTTCAGGGAGAAATGTAGAGATTACGATTTTGAGAAAAAGTGAGATTCCTCTACTACGTATCAAAAGCAGTACTAAGCGTTTTTTTTTTTAAATTTTTTCACTTAATTTATAACAAATTCTTCACAATATTTACACTTTTACATTTCTTTAGAAAATTTAGAAATCCGTTAATGCCATGCCAATTGCCAAAACAGCTGATTTCGAAAATTCGTAATTCCTCTTTCCTAATTATTCTTCTCTCTAGGAGAACATAATTGGAGAAACTTTTCCCCGGTAACAAAAAAATCCGATAGAAAGCCATTCCGCGAGAATATTTAGAGTTGGGCTAAATATTTATAGTGTAAAGTTAAGGGAGTTTTTTTTACCTATTTTTGTGTTTAATTTAAAGCGCATCATACGGCAACACTGGATCTGCTTTATATTCCATTCGTCGTCAAACACATTTACTTGTTTTTACTCACACTAAATCTTCAATCAAATACATATTAATGTATCTGCGCATTTGTATATTTATAAGTACAATCACGCCTCTCATAGTTTATCCAGATCGCTGGATTATATGGCGTGGAATTATTGTATTTAACACCTGTTGTTGGTTGTTTTTAGGTCTTTCATGAACATGAAATGGTATTATAACTTTGGTCCGATGTTTGTAAGTATGAGAAGAAGAAGAGATAGACCCACCAATAAGTATACCGAAATGATCAGGGCGATGAGCTGAGTCGATTTAGCCATGTCCATCTGTCTGTTTGTACGCAAACTAGTCCTTCAGTTTTTGAGATATCTCGCTGGTATGGAGTAGCCATTTTGCATACGATTAATCATTTGTCGGAATCAGCAAGATCGGAGCAATACAATGCATAGCTCCCATACAATCGATAGTTTCGATTAACGGAGTTTGACCTATAAATATTGAAATTTAATAGCTAGGAACTTTCATTTGGGTTATATATCGTTTAATTTAATAGGCAATAACATCCAATTTGGCACATTTTGTACTTATTGTAAATAAAGATCGGACGGTGAAATCCGTCTCCTTTCTCTCCGCTTTTACTGTTTTTATGCTTCGACATTTGGCATCCATTGAAACAGATTTGTGTTGAAATATCCCAATATCTGCCTACAACATCTACCTTCAGTTTGCCATACTTTTCTCGATGACTAATAACTTCATAGACACTTGTTGGTTGACCGCATTATCATCGCTTGGAAGACGCAAGGCGAAAGCAAAAGTCTTACGATAACACTTAACCCACATTATATTTTAACAAAAGCACAAATAATATTAATAAAAAAAAAAATACATACCTACATTATGTAAAAGAAGGAGTCAGAAGTCATTTGCAATCATCTTGTTAATGACTTTTGCTATTTTGCTGCTAGCGGCATTTGAGGTCGCCAATGAAATGAGTGAAAGTTGTTTATTTGTAATTTACTTTCATAGTTACCTACTTTTTTGAGTTTTATATATTTCCTGTGCAAATTTTTTTATGAATTAATATTTATGCAACTTGTTTCCCTTACTCATATGCGTTTTGTTTTTTCTTTCTCTTCCATAGATAAATTTACGTTTAATACTCGTTAGTGGCAAAACAAAAGAATTCCTATTTAATCCATCAGATTCTGCTGGTGATATCGCACAAACAGTATTCGATAATTGGCCTGAAGGTGAGTTTGGACAAAAAATAAAAAATCTTGTTTTATTTGAATGACATAATACTAAAGCTGTCGTTAATGACAAATCGATAAGTTGGTTAATCGGTTTGAAATAGTTTTTTCAAAAAATAATCGATTGTCACTAATCGTCTAGTTTACAGATTCAACTATTCTGTTAGTAACTTTATTTTGTGTCTATTTTCCTTACGTTCTGCGGTTAATACAACTAAAGGCTAAAATGACAAATCATGCCTTGCAACTATAGAAAATATTGTAATTTTGTTTTTTTAATTATAAAAATTGTATTTATCAAACTGTCAGTATTCTAATAATGATGTTAATCGATTTGTCGAAATCGAATATTTGCTATTCGATTTACAAACAGCTCAATCGTTGCTGTTCCACTACTCGACGAATCGATTAGCCGGATAATCGATTATAAACGAGAGCTCTACATAATACATACAGTTGTGTTCACTATAATAGTAGTGAATTTAAATTGAATATCGTTCGACGAAATAAGAAGAAGCTGTATTTTTAATAATTTTCATTAAAAGTATAGAGAATTCCATAACAGAAAACACATAAAAAGAAATTTCAAACTTTACACAATTCAATATTATGGGCAGAATTTTTAAAAAAATTTCTGACTACGCAGTTTTATATTTCATTCAATTCTGGCATAATAATATGCAAGTTGTAAGTACCTCAAAATTTCCCCTGAATTTTTACAATTTTTTTGGTCAAGGATGTTAGGTATTTTTGTCCATAGAAAATTCGAGTTTCGTTCACGCGTTGTATGGAAGAAAATACTCATAAAATCTTAAAATTCAGGGAATATTTTGATGTGCACCTTATTATGCTAAAATTTAATAGTTATAAAACTGCGTACTCAAAAATTTTCAAAAAATTCTGTTAAAAAATATTGAAATACAGGGTGGCTGATGAATTTTGCTACATTAAGAAACTCAAATAATTTTTTTTTCAGTGTATGGAATTCATTTTTCTTTTATTCATGTTAAAGCTCATTAAATTTTATTAAATATAGCTTAATTAGTTTTAAAAATAATGGAATTTAAATGCCCCCCCTGCTCGTCGATGCATGTGCGGCATCTTACCAAAAAGTTGTTCATTACTGCTTGGAGAGTTGAGACAGGAATAGCCGCAATTGTTTCTCGAATGGATTGCCTTAGTTCATTCAAATTTGTTGGTTTTGCTTTGAAGACTTCCTGTTTGCAATAACCCCACAAGAAAAAGTCAGGTGCAGTAAGGAATGTGGAGTTTCTGGATATCAGCTTATTGGGAAATTTTCGTCGCAATTCTGTCATAACAGGTTGGGCTATATGAGGGGCTGCACCATCTTGCTGAAACCACACAGAGTTGAAAGAAATTCTCATTCGGCGTAATTCTGGATAGAAAAACTCTCTCAACATGCTCAAGTAACGGTCTCCAGTAACCGTAACGGTGTGACCGTTTTCTTCGAAGAAGTAGGGTCCGACAATGCAGCGTGATGAAACTGCACACCACACTGTGACACGAAGTGGATGCAATTCCGTCTCATGGAGTATCTGTGGGTTGGAAGCACTCCATATTCGACAATTTTGTTTGTTTATGTTGCCGTTTAAATCGAAATGGGCCTCGTCAGACATGAAAAGACAGTTCAACATGTTTCCATCCTCTTCCACCATTTGAAGCATCTTCTGGCAAAATTCCAAGCGAATCGGCAAGTCTGCAGCGTTCAGTTTGTTGGCCATTTGAATTTTATATGAGAATAAGTCCAAATCTTTGTGCATAATTGACTGTAATGACTGTCTGCTTACACCCATTTGAGCAGATAAGCTTCTTGTCGAAACACGTGGATTGTTTTGTATGGCAGCAGCTACAGCAGCGATTGTTTCCTCCGTTCGAACTGAAGGGTTTCGATGGTAAGGTCTTCTGTTGACTGTCCCATGCTCGGCAAAATTGTTTACAAGTCTTATTATGGTCCATCTGCTCGGAGGATTGCCGCCAAACGTGCGCCTATACTCTCTTTGAACCGAAACTACGGACTCCAGTGCGTGACAGCGGCGGACAATCCAAATTCTTTTTTCAGCGTCCCAGTTATCCATTTTTGTTAAAGTCAATCTGCAAAATAAAAAAAAAATTAACCAGATTCATTAAATAGAAAAAAAGTTATTTAATTTTTTTTTGGTAGCGGCTTTCATTAGCCACCCTGTATTTATGTAAATTTTTTAACCTCTTCGGGTATAATGTCCACATATGTGGACAAAAGTTTTCTTTGTAAAATAACTGTCAATATTTCATTATTTTTCTCAAACAATGTAACAATTTATTGGGAACATATCGCTCGCTTTTCTACATTTTTAGGTTCTCTCTTTACTTCTTCTGTCGCGTTCATTTCATAGGATATTTTCAAATGGACTGAAATATGCAAGATTGGATCATATTTTGTGACAAGTGAGTCAATATTTTTTTTGTGTACACATAAACACTTTTACTTTTTTTAATATATATTTATTTATTTTTAATAGAAAAACATTAATATAGCTTTTTTTTTTATTGCATAAGAATATTTTGTTTTATTTTGCAGTTATATTAAAAATTTAGAAAACCGGTTTTTTAGTATAAAAAAAAACAAAAAAAATTTTGTTTGAAATAACCTCTTCAGACACCAGTTATTAAAAATAAGTCATAAACAATTATTTTTTCGAGCGTATTTTCGGTGCGGGATTGAAGAGGTTAAAGTTCAATTAACTTTCCTGAACACTGTGTAAACTTTGAAATTTATTTTGTATGTGTTTTCTGTTATGAAATTCGCTATATTTTAAATAAAAATGATAAAAAACACAGCTTCTTCTCATCTCTTCGAACGATATCCAATTTAATTTTACTACTATTATATTGAACACAGCTGTATTTGTGTGGGCATAGCTAAGTTTCACTAAAAGTCTTAAGTGCGCTTGAAAGACCTGTGCGTGACTTGTAGACTAGAAAAGCTGGTTCTCTCTCTCTCTATGGCGCGATATACAACAGGTATATCATCATAAACCTCCTAAGAGATTTTTGCGCCAAGCTTCTCTTCCAATTTGTGGTGTGCCGATTTGAATTTTCCCTACAAATTGGTGGGACCTACAGTTTTTTGCCGACTCCGAACGGCATCTACAAAGGAGACGAATTTTTGCTGAGAAGCCTGTCATGGCAGAAATACACTCGGAGAGTTTGCCAAACCACTGCCGAGGGGCGACCCCGTTTTGAAAAACTTTTTTCAAATCACTTTTGATGTTACCTGTACCAGGGCTCGAACCATGGACCTTCGGTGTGGTAGGCCGGCAACACTACCTTCACACCACGGCGGCCGCCACTTCCATGAAAAATATTTATTAGCGAATTGAATGGATGAAATAAAATTGTAGTATCCGAGGAAATTCCAGCGATCTGGTAACGATACTTCCACTGTATGAGAACCAGCTTAAAGAGCGAGTTGATGAACCCGATACCCGAATCGCAAACAATGAAGTCTATGTTCCACCAGCCAACAGTGAAGAAATTTGATTAACAACCCTGTAATAACCCTGTAGTCAATTCTACTAGTTTTATATTAGTAAAATACTAGTTTGCCAAACCGGCTCAACTAGTTCGAGTTCTGTAATTTTTCCATATTAGCAACTGGTATTTTTAACACGGCGATGTCCTACGAGATGGCAGTTGCCCCCATCTACATCAGCACCATACCAATTGGCATACTAGCCAGTCTCTGCATCAGCAATATACCAGTTGACATACTAGTCATCATATACATCAACATCAAAGCATTCAAAATACTAGTCTGTATATACATCAGGGTCATACCAGTTTACATACTAGTCAATACATACACCAGAGTCATACCAGCCGTCATATACTCGTAGTCAGCCTATGCATTAGTATGTTGTTGTTGTTGTTAACAGTGCTTTGCCCTGCCCAATGGGCTCGATCACTCTAAATTGTCATCAGGCTCTTCTAACGGAAGTCCGAGGAAATGCGCAGTTTCCACAGGGTTGGACCAGAGTGATGTGGGTGTTAGAAGAGTGGGTTCAACTGAACAGGAAAAGAGATGTATGGTATCATGAGGGGTCATACCACATGCAGGGCATGTATTTGGTATGTTGGGGTTCAGTCTGCATAAGTAAGAGTTTAACCTATTACAATATCCAGAGCGAAGTTGTGCTAGTATGACTCTAGTCTCCCTCGGAAGTACACGCTCCTCTTCAGCCAATTCAGGTGGTTGAGTATTAATAACGGGATTCACAGGCCGAGATCTGAGGGATCTGTCTACCGACTCAGTGTGGAGGTCATTTAGAGCCCATCTATGGTTCCGCAGATCAAACGGCAAAGAGATATGATGCCGGATCTCATCGTAATGCTTACGGAGATGTCTCCTTATGTCTCTGGGGGGCGGTGCTACATCCATGCATTAGTATCATACCAGTTACTTTACCACTTCACAGCAGGTTAATTCATTTTTGGTTTAAAAATACACGAAAAATGAAAAATTACATTACAAACATTACGTTATTGAAATTTCAGTCATCAGATATAAAATATGTGTCATCAGATAAAAATATAGTCGCTTTTCATAGCAATTTTACCCTTGGAAAACATTTCCAAAAAAGTAATTTTCTTCTTTTTTAATATTATTATTTTTTAATTGAATTTTATAATTGATTTCACAGGGATAAATCTTTAAATTTTCTTTAAACATTTTATGTAAAATTTTAAAATTTAAATATTAATCTCAGATAGAATTTAATGCATACTTGCAAATATATCTTTACATAAAATTAAGGAAGATTAGCTTTTTATGGTGAAAATTTTAAGTTTCGGAGTTCTTTGCAAGTAACCATGAAGATAACTCGCTTATGAAATTCTAGTACATAATGTGCAAGTTCTTAGTAACTAGATTGTTTAAAAAGTGCTATTTTAACCACCTTGTTATTGTATGTGCCTCTGCTCGCGAATTTCGTTGTTGCAGCTTTTAAAGAAATTCATTGTGATTTTATTTATGAAAACTTCATTTCTCAATCACAATAAATCAACCACGAAAAATAACAGCAATTCAACATTTGTTTTGAGAATTTTTTCAAAACTTTTTTATTAGAAAAAGTTTACTTTAATTATTCCAAAACGAAATGCTCTTTACAATTGATTGGACAAATGATCGTTTCACTCTCCACCACCAGTTTTTCTAACTTTAAAAGTTAAAAGCAAAATATTATAATAATTGAATTGCTTTGCACAGTAAGGCATTTTATTTGCCACACTGTATCAGTAACTGAACAAAGCAAACTGCATTGAGTGTGAAGAAATAAAAACCTAAAAAAGTAATAAATTATTGGAAAACAATCACAATCGCAGTTATGTGTATAAATGATTGGGTAATACTTTGCGGAAAGAATCAACTCTAGTTCTATGAAAGCATAACGGCATATTTCCATTGAAAACAATTCAAGTTCAAACTTAATAATAATCGCAACTATTTAATCAAATATAAATACCTGTTTATACAGACGTACAGCGGCTGTCAAAATTTGAGTAGTGTGCATAGGAGGGCAGGAACTATTAAAAAAACTTTGTGTAATCGCTTTTATACAAAATAATTTTTATTTATAGTCACTAGAAAAAGTGTTTAATGCTTGTCTAAGAAAATTGTTTGAATTGAAAGTTGGTTGATGAAAATTTTAGGATATTTTTAAATATATCAGAATAAGTAAAATGTAATGGCGAACTTTAGTTTTTTCAATTTTGAAAAATCGAAAATTTTCTAAAATTAGAAATAAAAAAAATTTTTTTTTCAAAATAATTTTTTATACCCTTGGGGGTTATCTTTAAAAGAGCCAAAGCTTTTTTAATTACCGTAGTTTTTGAATTTACATAAATTTTGAAAAAAAAAAATTTTAATTTTCTTTGGCAAACTTCGTTTAATGATGAAATCAAACTTTTCACCAAGTTTTATTCAAATCGGAAATGGTCGATGGTGTGACGATTTGACATGGAAAGCCCCTGCATATGTGCATAGATTTTGGTACTTACACTGTTTGATACTAGCTTGACTACAGCGAGAGCGGTTTCTTTGATTCCGTCTAGAATTTTAGACGCCTCATAAAGCTCTCATATCTTAACAAAGATATATTCAAATAATATCAATTGACTATATTGCACTTTCAAAAAATGAGTCTTGCTGACTTCAATGCTCTTTCAAACATTTAATTTACATAGCATCGCATGGGTCCGCGACGTCGATTTCAAATTTAAGTTTTTATTCTGTGATCATTTTCAAATATTCAGCGCCTTCTGTCCGATAAATAGTTGGTTTATGAACAAAATTTGTGTTTACTTGAAGGATACGTTTTAAACGTTCTATGATAAAACGGCCTTCAATCTTATAAATTTTCTATTTAACAGAGAAAGCATTTTAATTTTTTTTAATTAAAAGTTTTATTCTTGTTGTGATATGAATTTAAAATATTGAAAAGTAGTATCTTGGATTGTAAATGAAATCTGACAGCGAAAAAAATATTTTTTACTTAAACAGACTTTTGAATTACACAATAAAATAATTGACTTGATTAAAGTTTTGAACTTATTCCAGCGTTTTTACCCCCAATATAAACCCAATAATATTTCACACTTGTCATTAATTTTTTTTATCAGGGAGCGCCTTTTATTGCTCGACTTTGCCCGTTTTTTATTCGTCATTTCGATGCTACATATGTACAAGTTCGTCTGCTCGCCAAAAAAAATTTGTGAATTGGAAAAACAGAAAAATAAGCAAGCAGAAAAAAGTATAAGCGCTCCCAGGTTAGTCTCGCCTAAACCTGCTAAATTAGAACTAGGATTAGTAATCCATTGATGATATGCTTTTTTTTTTTAATTGACAATGATTATTTCAATTGATTTGAAAAGCCAGTAATTAACAATTGATTACCACTGAAAAATAACATCAAAAAAAATATTGATTTTTTACGATTATCAAAAAAAAAAATTTTTAATTGAAACCATTACATTTTATTATTTTTAATTACTTTCGAGTTTTTTGATAAATTGGAAAATAGCTTTTAAAAATAATAGTAATTAAAATATTTGATGATTTTGTTGAGCTAAAGGCCAATTTAAATAAAACCCACAATTTTTATTCTTTGCGTATTTTATTCGTGTCGATATTTCGACTTCATTCTGAAGTCATCTTCGGAACTAGGGGTATAAAACAATATTAAAATAATAGTAATTAATATTAAATGTTTTCTCAAAAAATAATCAGTTAAATCGGTAATCATTACGATAAATTTATTATACGAATTATAATCATCACCGCTATGTTGAGTTTTTCACGAAGATATAAGCGAGAATTATTACTAAGATTTTAGGCGAAACTGTACATAAGTATACGAATATGCGCAACAACGCTATTACACTCATATTTACACTGTTTATGTAAAAAAAGTAATTACCAGCAATTATGTAACAAATAAAAATCAACTCTTTGTTGGTTTGTTCATGATCCGAGCAATAAAACACTAGCGGCCATGCAACCAACTGAATAAATAATACAAACAAGAACAATAAAAGCAATTTCAACTGCAATAATAAAGTATTGGAACGCCGGAACAGAACGCAGTAATAATAAGGTAAAAAAATATTTATAAAAAGATTGGCGGATTTTTAAAATTTTTTTTTAATACAATTAATCGATTAATAGTTCGATTAATCAAAACAAATTACTCGATTCGATTTATTTATTCGAAAGAATAATGAACTGTTAATGGATACAAGGATACATGGCTTCCGGAACTATCCAGAACAGTTGCATTGGACTTGGTTGTCTGTATACTTAGGGACGGATAATGTAAGTCACCGTGACACTTTCACACGCATGTAATAAAAAACAAATTCACATAGCAACTCCCATTTACTGACAAGTCACTAAACGGAGTAAAGGCCTTTATATAATGAGAGCTTTTCTTTAAACGAGAATAATCGTTTCGTCGCGTTGCATTTTACATAATAAAACCGTTGTACAGAAAGTGCTATCTAACAAAAAAATTAATTACGAAACTACTTACAACACGATCGTAAATTGATGCAGAAAAATATTGGAAACGCAATCAAAAAAATCGATCATTCGTACAACGCCTAGTAGAACTAGCTTAAGTTATAGATCGAGATAGAATATAGAAATTCAAAATACGAGTATATAAGAGAGTAAAGACTAGTCTAGGTAAGCCATTTACAGATTATATTGACGATTAAGTGAAAGATCAACCCAGCTCAAAATATCGCTATCTCAGAATTTATTTCAACAGCACCCTATTCACCCTAATGTACGAGTATATGCCTTGAATTGTCGTGTGATAAGATATTCTTCAACCAAATTTTTACGTAGGACGTTATTTAAACGAAAATTCTGAGCTAAGGCTTTTTTAAAAAAATATTTTTAAACTAGAAAACCCGACCTAGCTTCCTTGCGTCTCAGAACTTTTAATATACTGAGTACCATTTTAATCATTATATCTCCGAAAGTAGTTGAGATATTTAACTTAATCACATTGCCTATTGTAGCATTCATTAGCGCCTTTCCTTTGATACCCATATTGTACTAACACATCTTGGATCACACTGGTCCACGTATTGATGGATAACTCCGAAACCTGTGGAGTAATCGAAATAAGGGATGTCTTAAACGTTAAATTACACGTCTAGTAATGCAACGGTGGAAGTGTCATTCAATTACATTTAGCAATTTTTGAGTGATACGCGCCCAAACATATAGACAGACCGACAAAAATTCAAAAACTTTATTTGGATTCTATTGGCTTAATAATGATCCCTCTTATCTAGTTTTTTTTTTTTGAATATCTGCAATGTAGGATATCAACCTGTTACAATTTTATTAAATGTAGAGACAGGGAGATCTTCCCCTCCGAGGCCGAAATAGTATATTGCCCCAATAAATAGGCAAATATGCCCCTGTCCAGGGCTAAACACCGTTTGAAATACCTAGCCAGAGCCCAGGTTATGTATAGGATCCCTGCTTAAAACCTATTTACCTTATTTAATTTTAAATCATTTCACATAGGCATTCTTCAGCTTCGAGATTTTAATAAAGAAAAATTGGCATCGAGTGTGATTCTCGGCTTTGTAGTCGCAAAAGCGGACACAGTCAGACAGTCTTCGGTCATACCTCATGGATAGCACTGTCACTTCCTATCGCCCGTATTTCAAAACAAACTCATTCATTAATTCATGTTATGAGCCTTGAATACTCTTGCAGTATTAAATATATTTCTTTCTTCGAGGTCTGCATGCTAATTGAATTTGCAGCTACGCCCAAGGTTGTTGTTGTTAGCCAGCGTCATATTATCACGGCTCGTACTGCAAAAAGAGATTACCATCTGTCTAACCGGACAGCAGCGGCTTGGAATGTTTGTACTTTATTGTTTCTTTTGCCACGCATTTTTGATCTACTTCGACCTAGTCAATAATGTTGTTGTTGTTGATGCAGCTGATGCTATTTCTTGCACGCTTTTTTCTCCTTTATTGCTGTCGCACTAGTGCATGTCCCACAGCAATCAATCGTGCTTTCCGTATCAAATAATACTGCAGGGCAATGTTGGCTATGAATCAAGGATATAACGCAAGAAACAATGCGACGAAGAGAAGTTTTCGGGTTGGGGTTGGGTATGAAATGTCAACGTAATGAGTAGTTTCAGTCGTCTGTTGAATACAATCATTTGTGTGCTAAAAATATGTTGGCCATCATTGTTGGTTGACAGCAAAGTGCAACAATTAATTTGTGTTAAGATTATAAATAATTACGTACGAGTTTTTGTTGTTGTACCATGAACATTGCTTCAATTAATAATTGTGGGGCATAGGGAGGACAGATGGTTGAGAAAAATGCTTTTAATTCTTTTTACAATGATCTCTTGAGTGTAAGAATATAGCGATGAGTTGGTGCTTTAGGGTGGAGCCAACTTTTATTGCCGCCACTGTGTACAGCGATAATAACATGTTTTCGTGCTGTAAAATGTAGTCTAAACTGTAAGTGTAATATCCGTGAAAATTACATTTAATTCCATATAGAAGCTTTCCAGTGACGCGCGAACAAACTTACAGACAAAGAGACAAAATTTCTAAAAAAAATTTGATTTTGGACGAAATTAAAGTTTAGTATAGAGTGTACAAGGCGAAAGAAATCTCGTTTTACACCGCTGATTCCAAATCGCAGTGGGGCTTTAGAACTTGTATTTTCTATGAGGATCTAAATATCTAGCTTTCAGGTCGTCTTATTGATCCTTAATATACTATACGAGCTGACCCTGGAGACGCTATCCTGAAATTTCCTATCAAGTCCCTCTCTCCTCTACATACCCAGCGATAAACTTGCTGAGGGGTAAGAGAATTACTTAGGCATGTCCAACTGTTGGTCTAAACGTGATCCTTCGCCAGTTAACTCTGGACATTCACATACCTGAAACTGCAACCTGTCATAGTAACAATATACTGAGTGTTTGAGCTTTGGTAAGAAATTTAAAGTTAGGTTTCCCCCAAAAACGGAAGAGAGATAAAGTATGCATGGTTTGAAGCCACAGTTTTCCCTGACCAACTAAAGGTCCCACATTTACTTCCTTTCTCCAACTCGTTTATTATATTTTAAGATCGAGTAGTTGGTTAACAGAACGCCTGTGGCTGTTCTCATATCCTTAATTCTTTTATGGATGATTCTCCAAGACCTTCAGTAACTGTATGCTTTGTGTGGGCGCGTACTTGTCAATTGTCACACTTATCTGGATTCCTCACCATATGAGCATTGACTTTTGAAGGAGATAGCGGCCGCATTAATCAAATACATGAAACTAAAGAGAATTACGGCCTCTGGATTCTGGTAAGTACCAACCAATTTCATCTCCGTTTTCCTTTCCGTCTGGTTACCCAAGGCTGCTGATTACCCATGTCAAAGAATCTGTACTAAAAATTTTCGAACCCAAGTTACTATGGTCTTAATTTTTTCGGCATCATAAAGAAGGGTTTCGTGGTATTATTTTTAATGAAGATTTTTGTTTGAAGCATCGGAACGACCCACCATCATCTCTCGGTTTTTTTGCAGTACCGATGAGCTTTAGGTATGCCTTAGGAAGGTTTAGGCCTCGACTGCGATCGAAAATGGAGCATGACTTGACCTTCTTTGGTGCTTCCGCTTGTCGTCATTTATCGATAAAAATGGATGAACGGCGGACTACGCCTGAGCAGCTAAGCGCTAATGAATGGGGATGATGATGAAGACAGGTTTTGGAGTTAGGCAAACGAAGGCTTCCGGAAAGTACAGCGCATAAGTGAGCCTAATGTTTTCGCAGCTCAAATAGCCTGCTGCAGTGCTAGGACCAACAAAGAAAGATCTGAAACTAGTTCGTCTGTGAATTATTGAATTTACTGGGTTATACTGTTCGGTATTCCCTCATCCCTCATAATTTAAGCAAAATTGTTACTCGGACAGCAGATTTGTTTTAAAAAGTTCCATGTTATTTTCACATACTCGCACGTACTCAGTGTTGCTAGGGCTTATAACCCAACAGCCCACTTAATATCCAGCCAAAGCAGGCCAACACATACATGCACAACCCAATTTCCATTGCAGTTTATTCAGTGTTAAATTGACCGTCTGCAGGCGGAGCCTAATACTTGCGTACTCTCATCCCCCGTGGGGCTGTATGTGTAGATTTGTATATCGTAATGCTACTTTACTTTGACCACCAACTACGCGCTTAGTGTTGGTCACAGCTTAATACAAAAGTACAACCTAATGACATATTAGTCTACTGTCGCTTAGTACTACTTCCTGTTTCCCGTTTACTTCTCCCCGCCTCCAACTGTTCACTTTAATAAACTCCCATGGATATCAACTGCCAATTACTACTACTACTACTATGCTCGGTTTCCTACATTGGTGAGCAACCCGTTTTCGAGCTGGTTGGGTATCTGAGTGTGTGTTTGTGCATATATGAAAGGGGCGGGGGGGATATACAGGTGCCGAAGAGCGCTAAAGGCACTGTTAGGCGAATTGGAGTGACGCCTGATATTTGCCAACTTGTGCGTAGAGGCTATTTAATATTCATTTGCCGTTTACTAATGAAGCCAATGCATTTGTCGCTAACTTATCCTGATTTATTTACCCATCAAAAGAGAAAGTAGAAGCTCACATTCGCTAGGTACAAGGTAGCATGTAATCACTAATTGCAGATGGTTGAGACTGTTATGCAGAATCTTGTTGCTAAGCTCATGTGGTTTAAAATAGATCCGCTATACTCTTTCCTTATTATATACTGGTACAAACTCGACATGCGCGGGTCCGATTTGCGTTTTTTGGACAGTGGGAGGTGGTAGCCATCATATCTATAGATCAGCTATGTAGTTGCACATCACTACTCTATTTATTTAATATCTTGATCTCGACTTCTGAAACAGCTCTCAAAAGTTCAGTTTCTAGTTCGCATCGTAGAAGATCCCTTCAGCTTTTCCTATGTAGACTTGTAGTGCAATAGGGTCAATGTAGTTGCTTTTTTGTTTGCAAATAACCTATGATGTTCTGACTGGTTTTCCACTACATACATAGTGTTGGCGATGCGTCATTAAAAATCGACGGATCAATTGCTAAGCAGAGAACATTTTGCTCTATACTATTTGAACCAATTCATAGGATTTTTATTTTGTCAACCTGCTAAAATATATCTGGGTCTTTTGGATGTCCATTGAGACACCGGTCAATGTCAAGTACCTGCATTGGTTAGGAAGGCGATATCTTGTATCCCTCTTTCCAACTGCGGTCTGTCTCACTTTGATTTCATCATACCATACACCCAATAAACCTATACACATCTAGAGACATATATTCATAATTATATGCATGAACTCTACTTATTTTGCGTGTAATTACATTGGTACGAGGAGCACTAAGTGGCGGGTTGTATGAACGATGCACTTGTGTAGCAACCCGGCAGTTGTTGTTGTTGTTCTACCGATCAACCACGCAGTCAAACTAACTAGTTAAGAAACCTCATAAGGATGAATCCCAAAGCCTCTAGCCTTTCTCAATATAATCTAATTAACAGAACAGACAGAAGTTTTCCTGCCCGAAAATTAACTTGCATGCAATTGAAAAATTGTACTCAATTCCCTCCCCATTTCTCGTTTCCTATTATTCACTTTGTCTACCCCATATTCTCTAACTCTTCTTTACCCTGTTCATTTTCCTCTACCAGCTCTTTAATATCTCCACATTATTCTTTCTCTTCTTCCTTATTTCTCTATAACTTTATCCATCGCAATTTGTGCCACAAAAATAGGTGAATGGGGTGCAATTACGGCATTCACAGGATGGGAGTTGGAAAAAAAATAGAGTGACACCTTTGTAAAGGTAAGTCTACCGTCAATCAGGTGCGCCGCTGTTGTTGTTTTTACCAAAAACTCTGCGGAGGTTTGCGGAAATTATACCGATGTGGACAGTCCGTTGATTTATATTGATCCGGTACGCTCCTTAACTACCACCTTTTGGTACTAGCTCGACTACGGCGCGAGTGATTTGTTTGTACCCACTGAACCTTAATTTCAGTTCTCCCATGCGATGGTCATACCTTACCATGGTAAAATTCTGAGTCCCCACACCCGGTGGTCGGCTTGGATCAAATGACTTTTTTATATTTTAACTAATCTCATTCAACTGATTAGGGAGCTGTCTCCGTTAATAGTCTATTAGGCGCAAGAAATAATTGTCTGCTTGATCTAACCACAAGATGCCATAGCTGCAGAAACCGTCTGTAAAGCATTTCTTTGAGCTCTTAAACTTGGTGCATTATCGCCTGAATATGAACAAAATAAGTTATTTGGCTTTACCTTCCAGTTTTAGGGTCGATCATATTTTTCCTTATTTGCTGGGGTTCATAGACTGTGACCGCATTGTTAGGAAGCCAGGGTCAATGCATTAGAAATGGCTGGATTCTGTGGTCTAACTACAACAAGTACTAGCCCTATAGAAATCGCAGATAGTATAATACTTAGAGAAACTGTTTTAACTTAGTACAGGTGTGGACCTTAGACTAGTTCAAATTCAGTCAGAAGATTCTAGTCTAGAATGTGGTGTATTTTTTTTATAAGTTTATTATTTGGCTGCAGGGAATGTGTGGTTTCGATATTGATGTGTGTGGCTTTTTGGACTTCGCTCCCAGCTCGCATTAAACACCAAACGGTGAAATTAATGCTTTCAAGAGTCGCATACAAAGAGACAGACAAGCAACAACAATTTAACCAATAATCGTGACCCAGTAATATACGCAGAAAACATACCGGTATGGATTAAGTATGTATATTAGACTGTACCGAAATAATTTTTTTTTTTTTCAAATTATCTTGATATTATTTTTCAGAGTTGCAAAAAAATACTGCAAAAGTTTCTGAACGTAATATTGATTTTTAGAGTTGTATCAAAGCTGGTTTGGCTGATTTTGTTTTCATTTTAAAACTGCCCAATCAGTGAAGTAAAAAAATTGATATGCATATAGTTTTTAGGAAATTAAAGTCCGCACAACAAAGATTTGAATACCATTTTGTATAAGGAGGGCTGTTCTCGAGCGATGATTTCACATTTTTACTTTGAAAATTTGTCAAAAAGGCAAAATTGCATGCTGAATCCGAATCTGTCTTCAGAACAACAGGTAATGGTTCAACCTTAACATAAAAAAAAAACGGCATCGCTTTGTTTTAATTGTTTGAGGTTAGGGTAAATTGTGATGGCGTATCTGTACTCAGTCCGTTATTTTGATTCAACTCAATATTTTAAAGCAAATATAAGATCAGTCCTCGACGTCCGCCGTGGTGTGGCGGTAGTGTTGCTGGCCTACCACACCAAAGGTCCAAGGTTCGGGACCTGGGACAGGTAACACCAAAAGTGGTTTGAAAAACTTTTTTCAAAACGAGGTCGCGCCTCGGAAGTGATTTGGCAAACGCTCTGAGTGTATTTCTGCCATGGAAGACTTGTCAGCAAAAATTCATCTGCCGTTCGAAATCGGCAAAACACTGTAGGGCCCACCAAAACTTAGAAGCAGCACACAACAAGTTGGAAGAGAAGCTCGGCCACAACCTCCTCGGAGGTATATCGCGCCAATTTTTTTGTTTATAAGATCAGTCCTAAAAAATATAAATTAGCATTGATATACATACATACCTCTTAAAATTAATATTAAACCTAACGGCCGGGAGGGAGTCTATTTCAAAATATTTTTGAAAACACCCTACCTCAGAATTTTTTTTAAAAGTGCCTTATCTCAGCATTGGATTCATAAACGTCCTATCTCTAATGTGTATTGAATTTTTATTCAGATACAGTATTGTTGGAACACATTCTAAGGTAGTAAGTTCTTCACCCAAATTTGTTATTAAAAAAATGCATTTTTTGATATATTTTGAAATTGCGTGAATTCCACTCAGCCATGGATTTTTGAAAAATAATATCAAACAAATTTCAAAACAAAAAATATAAAAAATTGCCCCAGTCTAATGTATATATCTGCTGGGCACTTGAAACCGCAACTCTATTAACGAACAATGCACTTGCCGAAAGTGGGCGCAACAACAACAATGCTGTCAACAAGGAAAGTGCTTTAAGGGTGTAAATAGATGTTAGCGTGTGTGTGTATAAGTAAGGGGGGGGGGGGGCGTAAAATTTAAGCCATGCTTTCTTAATTTTGCAAAGGATAATAATGTGAGTGGGTGGAGTGGTTAAACGCAAGTGTTGCAATATAGTTTCGCACATAAGTTTGTATGAAGCCAACAACAATATATTGCAAATGTGAAATTCACACATCCATTGCTATATACGTACTTATTAAGATTTAAAATTCTAAATCACTTCTTACGCATGGTTTTTGAAGTACATTATTTGTTATTTGTTTCTAATTGCAGATTGGGAACGCGAAGCCGTCTCCAAGGCCGAAATATTACGTCTCATATATCAAGGTAGATTTTTACATTGCAATGTGACATTAGGGGCACTGGGACTTCCATTGGGCAAAACGACTGTTATGCATTTAGTGCCGCGTGATAATTTGCCAGAACCCAATTCGCAAGGTAAGATTTGATATTTTTGTAAATAAGATGAATGATATAAATTTGATGAAATGAAATGGTATACTTGAGTCGTCCACTTAGCCTATAGACCAATAGCGGTTTGTACCCGTTGACCGACTTTTACAAGTTCTTTGCTTTAGTCTGTGACCTTCTTGAACGAGCATCCAAAGACATGGCTAAACTTTTTGCTTTGATTGCGACATAATCCCGACTTATAAATCGATTCGTATAAAGATATAAGGTAAACATTTGTGAAATGGGTTTGGGCCAGTTTTTCGAATTTCGAATTATTTTCGAAGTTATAGCTATAAACCTATTTTTGAAGTCCCACAGTTTTTGCCAAATTTCTCGCGATTGACCTGTCCGATTTTGCTTATTTTTGAAATCTGCATATATATTTTAAAAATGACTATAATCAGACTGGTAAATCCCGATATATTAAACAAAAACTTTTTAATTTCGAAAATTAGTTTAGAGCTATAACTTAGAAAATTATTCTAGTTCGAAAAACCACCCCACTTCACTAGAATACATGACCTTTGAATTAATTTTAGGTGGCTCACTTCACAAATTTTTACCCATATGTACGTTTTAGGTTTGCAGCATAAACGCCGAGTGTCTTTTTGACTACTAGACAGAATCGGGCTTCTTTTCGGTAACCATAAATTCTTTTGAACAATTTTTCCCTGCTTTGGTGAATACATCAAACGAAGCTTCAAAGATTGCCAATGTACTGCTGTTGTTGTTGTAACCGCAAAACACACTCCGAAGAATTTGGAACTATTGCTGATATGGCCTATCGTTATTCCGGAAAGAATTCGTTACGCTCCGCTACTAGACCGACTTTGACGGTTGCGATTTTTTTGACCCCATCGCACTTTATGGTTGTGGATTTTAGTCGCTCACTGGGGGTGTATAGCTTAAAAGAAAATTGGGATATAAGAAGACTTACGAATAGCCACACCCGTCTCTTTATAACCACTTGTCCTTGAGTTGGGAGAACTTCATTCATTCATTTTATTCTGCTACAATAGAGCGACAGACAACAGCAGAATAGTTGATTCACTTCATCCTCCACCAGGAGAATGCTGTTTGTACTTTACCCGGGATGCTATTAATGTATGTAGTTCACCTAGACTGCCTTCCAACACTCCAGAGCTCCGATGGTGGGCTCGGTCGAAAAAGCATAACCATGGCGTGCATTTTTTTATTTTTTTTTTGCAGACATCCAGAAGCTCATATAATCCTTATGCGTAATCTTGAAGGACCTTTCTCAAATTCCTCACAGCATGAAGGCTTTGAAGTTATTGAAATTGTCGATTGAAGTACGAGCTAACAGAAAAAGACATTTTTAAGGAGACCAGCTGAAGTTTCATTTTTCTTCTCGCTACAAAGAAAAATAAACTATTTTTGTGGAGAGCTCTTCTGAGACTAAATGGGTACGAGATTCTATGAGCCCTATAACAATATTAGAATTGTTCATATATAGCTCAGATAGAACTGGGTAGTAGTTTCTGCATATTCAATTCATTCTCTGTGTCATGGACATAAGACCACTTACAAAGCTAGCTGAAACTGCTTACCTTAAGGCCAGACTGATCTGACTAATTTAGGCAAACTTGCACAAACAACAAAAATTTGCTTACTATAAAATATAATTAATTAATTGTTTAAATAAATATCTATTCGTGAAAATAATTTGGGATTTTTGTTTCTTTCGATCATCAACAGATCAACGGCAAAAAAGTAAAGGAGGTTCCAGTAGATGCTGTTCAACGACTTGCTGTATTTTGTAACTAAATTAGCTTTAAGTAAATTAATTAATTTAAATATATTATTACTATTATTAAATATGATACAATACAAAGCAAAAACAAAAACGGAAGAAATATATTTTCTAATAAATGAAAGCAAACTCAAATAAACGAGTCTAGTTTTAAATCAAAATCTTATTCATAGTTGAATAAACAAAGAAAGAAAATACAAAATTTAAAATCAATGAAAAATTTATAAGAAAACTAAAAATTGTATAAAAAGTTAATATAAAAAAAAGAAAATAAAAATATGAAAAATAAGCTGAAAGTTTAAAAAATTTATAAAATGAAAACGAGTAATTAGTAGGGCGTTTCAAGTATGATGCTTGTGAAACCAAAAAACGTAGTTGGCAAAATTTTTAAAACAATAGTGAAAATTTCAAAAATACAATATCTTAAATATAAAACCAAATTTTTAAAAAAAGAAGAGCGGTGCTCAACTTAGTGGAAAAATGAGCTCGAATTAAAAAAAATTTGAATAAAAATAAAAAAGAGCCTGACTCAAAAGAAAAAATTAAGCGAAAAAAAGAAAAAATTTAAAAAGTGTGTGAGAAGCAGTTCTAAATATGTATGTACTTCGTAAGTGTAAAGGTCTAAGGTAGTTTAAAGGTTTATATGTAGCTGTCGACCGAAAAAATTGCGCAGGAAATGTATAAGTACAGTAATTATGTTCATATATCGCATGTTTTATTGTAAATAGCTGTTATTTTAAATTTTCGTTTTACAGGATTTTTCTGATGCACAAAAATAATACACTGTTGATATTGTGCTCAGAGTTGTAGAATGAGCAAATGTACCAAAATGGAAACACATTTTTAAAATGGAGTTTTGTGTAAAAATAAAACTTTGCGTTTTTCAAAAAAATAAAAAATTTGGATATGCAACTATTTACAATAAAACGTGCAATATGCATCAGGGTGGAGCGAAAAACATTTTCTAGGTTGGACTGTAGAGTATGTAGCTTATGAAATAGATGTGTGTTAATTTAAAAGGAAAATATAATAACAAGTTATCCTAACTATGAGTCACATGCGAAGCATATGCACATGAATCATATGTGATTCATGCTATTTTGAATCATATGTGACTCATACTCACATGGCTTTCATTTGAGTGTTCATTTCGTTCAAATATTTTTTGTTGAACTCTCAGCTATATTTTTTTTACGATACGTGGGCTAATAACAAAACCTCTAAGTCTGCAGATAAATAACAAAATATTTATAAGATCTTTATTGATTTACTCACAATGCCAATATTACAAGTCAAAAATGTTTTCCCTTTAAGTTGTTAATATCAAAGCTTAGGCACTTGTTACACAAAGTATTGATACCGAACAATAATTATTCGTCAGCTGAGTGCAAGATTACCTTACTGAATCAAACAAAATGGGAAGAATGAATAAAGAAAATACCATACAGAAATTAAAGAAGTGAACAGTTCAAACGGCCTATTACTTCAAAGAAACTCGAATAAGGGGGTCGTTTTCCAATAATTTGTTAAGCTATAGTTGATCTTCTACTCAGCCGTCTATATGTTTAAATGTTTATAGCCCAACTTCAAGGAATACTCATTCGTACGCTTATCGCAGATAATTATATCGGTATTTCCATCAACAGTTTAACAATTCTGGTTGTCATACCTCAGTGTAGCCTTTACTTTTCACCGTCGCGCAGTATTATCAATTTTCAAGGTCAGTGTCCTATCTCAACCCTAATTCACATACTCACAGTGGCAGGCATATTTATTAGCACAGCAGGATAGTTCAATTGTGTCCCGGTTTCTTGCAAAAGCCGTAATACCATACTTAATTAGCCTTGATTAAACACTTTAGAATTTTTTTATTTGATATAATTCTTACATTTAGCTAGATATGTGCCTCTCGTACCATGCTCGACTTCCGATTACGGGTTCGATAAAAATTGATTAAAAAAACCGAGTCTGGTAAAATCACTTCCGAAACATCCCAATTATGTTGTTGGCATGCCACATTAAACCTACATTTCCGCAAACACCTAAACCACTTATCTTAACTCAAGAGAACATTTCTGGAAAGAAAAAAAAACAGGTAACATCTATCTAGGATAGACCAGATATTGTTGCAGAAACCACTCATCAATTAAATGTAAGATATAATACCCAGCCAGCTTTCGGAGTCATAAATGAGTAAGAAAGTAGGCCAAAATGAGAGTGCTGAACCTAATTATGAGCTCATGTAAGAGCGCGAAAGGTATGCATATTTCTCTTCTTTCGCTGGTCGTCCTATATGAGCATAATTACTGAGATCATACGGACCAGAAAAGGAGTCATTTATGGCACTTATTGTATACATATCTGACTATTAATTTCCTCTAATTTTTTGGCTTTTATATACCAACAAACCATCATTAAACGAGTCAGAAAAGAGTCCTTAATCCGAGTGTTTACATTATGAGCTCATGTAAGCGTATGTTATAAGCATATTTCCCTCCTTGCAATTCTCATAAGGAGCGTTAACGCTCCTATTTAGGCTTAGTTTGTAAATTTTGTATGACTCTGAATGTTTGTTGTGTTATAAAAGACTCTTATATGTATGGTAATATTTCCGAGGCTCTTACTTTCTAAAATATTTCGGACTCATGAAGGAGTACTAAATTATTAGCGCTCAAAAAATCTTTGTTGAGTATAATAAACTGGAGCTCAAATCAGAAGTTGGTATAAATGATGAGCCGATTTTTTTTCGTAAGCGCTTAACGACTTATGCATAAAATAACAAAATAATTTTTTTTTTTAATTTGAAATTACCTGTGAAAATCCGATGTGAATTTGTCGCTTGCGAAATAGAAACTGCTTGCTAATTTTTTTATTGTTTTAATCCAAATATTTTTTTAGGCGAGCAGAAACAATTTTTCATTCGTCATTTCGATGGTAGATAAAATTTTTCTGCCTATCAAAAATAATTTTTAAATGAAAGCAACCAATCGATGGCTTTTTTATAGTCGTTTATTGTCATGGTACCTAAAAAACCGCTAATGAAACCCGTAATGAACTATCTGGCTCTGTCAATAATATTGCTCGCCACTGTATATAGCAACAATAAATGTAGATAAGTAATATTCATATGTAATACAATACTTACCTAACGCATACATATGTATGTAATTGTAGATATAATATTTATGTTAATAAAATTAAGTAGTAAATTACAAAAACCATAGTTTTATCAAAATCAATTGCATTGCCATTTATGCAAATTGTCTCTTGAGTTCAGTTTAATATAGTATATATGTATGAGTAAATTAAATAATATAAACATGTAAAATTTATGTAAATTTAAATGGAAAATGCAAAATGCAAACTACAAAATTACTAAATGCTAAATTACAATGAGTGAAATGCAACAATTCGAAATGTAAAATTTTGAAATGTAAATTACGTAACGAAGTTGGGGAAAGTGGGTGGGGTTGAGTGTGTTGTAAAGAGAAATTAAATTGAATTTAGTAGAGTTTCGCTTTAGTCCTTCCATTTTCATTCAGTTGTTATATCAGGGTTGGGTCACTTTGAATAAAAAATTACTCAAATAAAAAATAAATTTTTATTCATTATTCAAAAAAATTTGAGTGACGATTGAAATGCTATTGGTTATACAAAAAATGTTGAATAAAGAATAAATATTCAATTATTATTCAAGCTTTTGAAAATAAATAATATTACTGAGTTGATTTGAGTCAAGTTCGGGATCACTTGGTTCTTTTCGCGGTAATTTAGGGATCATTTTGAGACTTTTCAGGAACATTTCGGAATTGTTTTAGGAATTATGCTACGACTTTTACGGGACCATTTTAGAATTATTTAAGGTATAGTTCTGAGACTTTTTCAAAGAAATTACCCCAAAAAAGCCCGCAAAAAGAATCCAGAATATGTTCGGAAATGTCCCTGAAAAAGTCCCAGAATGATCCCTGAAACCAGTCCAAAATGGTCCTGAAAAAGTCCTAGTATAATCCTTAAAACAATTCCGAAATGGTCCCGAAAAGATTCCAAAATGATCCCCGAAACATTTTCGAAATTACCCGGAAAAGAACTAAGTAGTCCCGCCAAAAGCCCTATTTTGTGCAGCAGTGATCTCGAACCTGAATCAAATCAACTCAGTTAATCTCAGTTTAAACAGAAATAACCAACAAAAAAAATCTTCATAAATACAAATTATGTCTCAAATTATAAATAATAAATAAAATTGTATTTGTTATTTTTTCGTCACTCGTCACTCAAATTTTTTAAAACGGCCATTCCTGTATTATATACATAAGTACATACATGCTTAAAAGAAAAATTGTTTGCTAGCTAAATTTTACTTTTAAACTTTAAATTTACATTTTATATACATACATAAAATTTACAGTTATAAATCAAGCTATTTATATACTATGTGATCGATGATTGTTTAATTGTCTAATTAAAAAAAAAAATGCATTGAATGTAATGCAAAACAAAAAAGTTGCAATAATAAAAATTTCTTAAAAAAATGAAAAGAACACAAAAAACGAAATGTTGAGAAAATCGAAAATAGTATAAGAAGTGTAAAGAACGCTGGTTGGAAATATGGAGAAAGGGTAAAGAAAATATTTTTTTGAGTTTGATAAAGTGTGATTTTTAGCTGGGGTTTTCCATGTCAAATCGTCAAGCTTTGAATCGGCCCCATTCCGATTTGAATGAAATTGGTTGGGGAGTTTCTTTTTATCACAAAACGAAGCTCTGCCACAGGAATAAAATAAACTTTTTTTTTTTTGAAAAGTTATGCAAATTCAAAACTTACCTTTTTTCTTGTTTTGTAAAGTGAATTTTTTCAATATTTGGGAAACTACTGTAGTTAAAAAAATTAAATTTGGCAAATTAAATAGCGGTACTTTGAGGTAAAAAAAAAAGTATTTTGAAAAAAATAAAAATTTTAATTTCTAATTTTAGAAAATTCAAAATTTTTCAAAATCGAAAAAATTAAAGTGCGCTATTAAATTGTGTAGTAAACTTTTTTTGTAATATACCACTGGTGTATCTCAAGATATACTAAAATTTTCAAGATAGTGTTTTTTGTCTTTTCCAAAATATGAATTTTTGAATTTTGGCCAAACAATTTTTTTTTTTAATTTTTGTGGCTTTCTAGTCGAGTTTAATTAGTCTTTTTTTCATGCTAGTGTAATGTAAAAACTAAAAAATTTTAAATATTTAACTATAGTAGTTTCCGAAGTATTGAAAAAATATATTTAAAAAACAGGAAAAAAACTAAATTTTGAATTTGCATAACTTTTGAACTTTTTTCTTTCGTTTTATGATACAAGAAAACTCCCCAACAAATTTCACTCAAATCGAAAGGGGTTGATTCCAACTAAATGATGATTTGACATGGAAAGACCCAGCTTATTATTTGTCATTGCAGTTATTCGCACTGATAAACAAATTTATTTACCATTTTCGTTTAACTATCATATGCTGAAAAGCTTGAGGGACACAGAAAATTTTTTTTTTAATTTCCAAATGCCCGCTTACATTGAAATTTGAATGCAGTAAACACTACACTAACCACTCATGGTTTACTGATAATGAAATTCCTTTTTCATTACTGTTAACATTTCATTTTTGAGTGACACTTCCTTTAGGTTTATTTTACTGAAACTAACCGTCCATTACATTTTTCTAACTGCTCCATTAAATCGGGTTTGAATGGTAATGTGAGTGAGTTTCCATTAAAGGAGACGAATTTCCACTAAACCTACATTTTAGTACTAACGAAAGTGAAAAAAACACTGAAAATCAACCTTGAAGGATAATGTGAGTAGCAGCGTAGTTTTAGTAATACAACAATGTCAGTGATAATGTAGATGAAAAGCAGTAGCACTTGGCCTTTATTTACAGTGGAATTTTATTTCATTTAGCACTAAAATTTTTTTTATTTTATATGTACTGGTAATACGATAAAACCAATCTTCAAAACAATTTTGCCTTTCTAAGCGAGGAACCTCCAAAACAAGTGATTTAAATGTTTCAACGGCCTCTTCAGATGATGAAAAACGCTTGCCACGCATTTAATTTTTTGATATGTTGAAAAAGGAAGAAGTCACTGGGCGATGAATCAGACGAATATGGGCAATGAGTCATTAATGGGATGTTGGCACTGGTTAAAAACTCTGCAGTTCTTCGTGCTTTGTGAGCGCTTGCATTGTCATGATGAACAATGATAACTTCCGGCAAACAAATAGCATTATACCAGTCACCATTAACTGTCATTCGATCGTTTTTTACAACAGTTGCAACAAAAACCATTCTTCCGAAGTACGCATTACTTTGGTGTACTAAGGTTTATTTTAGAACACCCATACCGTCGATTGCGGTTTAGTTTCAGGGTCTTATGAATATATCAAAGATTTGTCACCTGTTGTGATGTTATATACCGTATTTGAACGAACTCCTCTGAATTTCTTTAGCATTTCTTTGCACCACTTGACACGTGCCTATATTTGTTATTGTCTCAAATTGTGTGAGATCCAACGACGGCAAAGCTTCCTAACATGCAAATCATAAGGATGCCTCTATCTCACTATAGGTCACATGCCGATCTGACAAAATCACTTCACCCACAGTATCAATATTTTTCATCAAACGTTGGTCTCCCACCATAGTTTTAAATGGTGCTTCATTCCCAAATAACGAACTAAGTTTTTCCACACATTTCTGTGGTGTTAAATCTTGTCGAAAATTATAAAAAATCATAGCTAGGAAATCACGATCGAAATTTCCATTTTTCACGCGTTATTACTCGTATTAAATTACGTTGAAATGAAACCTAGTAGTTTAGAATCGAACTGTCAACTGATTTATAAGTAAAAAAAAATCTCAATTTCACAAATATGACAATCGCAGAACGTTTGCCGTGCCCCTTGTACAAGTCGCCCATCTGTGAAAATTTCCTATACAATTGTAAAGCTCACAGTAGAGAACGGAATTACAGCAAAATGATGCGCTCTAAAGTATGCTAGGCTTCTAAAGTCGACACTGTGAGTGCTGCAGTTTATTGTAATAATTTATTCTAACTATATTCCGCTCATCGAGCAGAACTCAAATCTCTGTGGTCGAATCGTCACTTCTGTGAACGTACAACGCGTCACGTAAAACATGAATTTCCGATTATTACATAATCGTAATCTTTTTTTTTTCTCAAAAACGGGGTCGCGCTTCAGCAGTGGTTTCGCAAACTCTCCGGGTGTATAAGATCCTTATTGTTTTTTACATGTCCTCAAGTGCTGATAAATAAAAATCGGCTAGTGTAGAAAAGCTTATAAAGTGGTGTTAGTTTTCGATAAAAAAATATATAATAAGTTGCAACCCTGTCCGAAAGTCGACAGAAAGAACGTAAGATACGCTATTGGGCGACCTCGAGAGGTAAAAAGAACTAACTGAATAAGAAAGTAATTAATACCTTATTATTCAAGCTGTTTAACACAAAAAAAACGAAGACTTGTTCGTGAGAAATGATTGACCTAAGTTCGGTTATTTTTTTGTAGAAAAAGCATCCAAAAAATTTTAAATTAAAAAAAAAATCAGATCAGAGATAAATAAAAATCGGCTAGTATAAAAAAGTCTAAAATAATTTGATATATTTTTGTTAGGTTGTATACAGTTTTCGATAAAAAAAAATATATAGTAAGTGGCAACTCTTTTCGAAAGTCAAAGGATAGAACGTAAGATACACTATTGGGCGACCACGAGAGGTAAAAACAACGAACTGAATAAGAAAGTAACTACTTACTTATCATTCAAGGTTTTTATTAAATACGAAACACAAAGAATTGTTCGTGAGAAATGTTTGACATAAGTTCGGGAATTTTTTTTCTATATCGTAAAGAACTATTTGAGCCGAGCTAAGCCGATGTGAACGAAAACTTGAAGTACGGTCGTTCGCTTTTAACTCCCCTTTTCCCGGTACTATATACCGCGTACTAGTAGGGCATACGAATACATTTATTTATTTTTGTAAATTACTCGGTCGTAACTCTAGCCTCTGACTGATTAAATTAATGTGCAAGCGTTTTAACTTTTTACTTACATACCAAACTATGTATTCATGTTGAATTTTAAGTTATAATTTTTAAAATTTTCTTAACCAAATAATATTATTCCTATATTTATGTTAATATATAATTTATATAATATAAATTTTTGTTTACTTATTAAATTGTATGTAATTTTTAATTTTGTAATGTAAATATTAAAAATATTTTAATTTCTTCCTCAAATGTGATTCATTGTCGTTTTTGTCCTATTTACTTTTTTATGTATAATATATTTATATGATGAATGTTCGTATTTACGTGTATAATTTTAATGTTTTAAATGTTTTCTATATATATAATAATAACTAAAATATAAATTTGTTATAACTTGTAAAGTTTTATTAAATCGAAAAACAAAAAATTATGCTAGCTATAAATTTATTGTATTAATGGCAAATCTACAATATTAACTAAATAAATAAATTAGAATTGTAAAATAACAATTTTAATGAAGCGAAAAATTAAAAAGAAAACAAAACGTTTTTTATTGCGAGGCTTTTGAGCGAAATCGTTGCATGTTTTGTTAGTTTCCACATTACTTCAATATTTCTCGTGCTTTTTTTTTGGTAATTATTTGCTAGTAGGCAATATAGTATTTATAAGTAAAGTCAGTGGCGTATTTACAAGTAAGATACTTCTGATATACTTTGAGCTTCAGTTTAATACTGAACTAATAACAAATAATCACTGAATCTTGGGTCTGATATTACAAATACGATGAAAAAGCAGCAACCCCTTTTCATAAAAATACAATTTTCTTCAATTGTTTGCCAACTAAACTGACCAAGCACTAGAGCTCTGGATAATCGACTAATCGAATAGGCGATTAATAGATTTGAAGTAGTTGTTTGAAAAAGTAATCGATTATCACAATGGATGCTCTATTCGCATGTAACTGAGTTCCATCACCTTCATAAACATGCGTTGCAACTATAGAAAATGTTGAATTTTTTATTTTTATTTAAAATTTGTATTTATCAACCAGCAGTATTCGATTAATCGAAATCGAAAATTTGCTATTCGATTTTCAAACAGCTCAATAGGTGTTATTCGTCTAATCGATTAGTCGGATAATCGATTGTAAACAAAAGCCATACCAAGCACGCTACTTAACGATTAGACACCCTGGTAAAATTTTAAAACCGCCTCTGAAGAGACTTACAAAAGTAACATACTTTTAGGCGCATGATTTTGCATATAAATCCGATCTCTATAAATAACGCACTCTAAACGAATCGTTCCAATTCAATCTATCGGAAACATCTACATTGAGAAAAAAAGAAAGGTTTCTACTGATAATAAAATTGATAGATGCTAACCCGTAAAATGTATCCAATTTTCTAGTGGCTCCCTAGGGGTATATAGAAGAGATTCTTTCTATAATCTACAGCAAAATGACAACTATTAACTCTGAACACAAATTGTAATGGCTCAAATTATCGATATATTTATATACAGTGGAGTGAGCAATCCGACGAAGAATTACTCTTGCAAACAAATGCTACTTTGGACTGAGTAGGCAATTGAAAAGTAAAGTCCTCTCTCGACGAACGAAAATAACATTCTACAAGTCACTCATCGCACCCGTCCTGCTATATGGTGCAGAAGCGTGGACACTAACAACATCTGATGAGGCGGCTCTGGGAGTATTCGAGAGAAAGGTTCTTCGAAAGATTTGTGGACCTCTACGCGTTGGCGACGGCGAGTACCGAAGAAGATTTAATGATGAGCTGTATGAACTTTACGCAGACGCCGACATAGTTTAGCGAATTCAAACACAGCGGCTTCGCTTTCTAGGCCACGTAGTGCGAATGAGCGAAGATGCTCCAACCCAGAAGGTATTCTTATCGGCACCCGCCGGTGGAAGCAGAGGAAGAGGGAGACCACCACTCCGATGGAAGGACCAAGTGGAGACCGATTTGCGATCCCGCGGTGTTTCCAATTGGTGCCAGTTGGCGCAACGAAGAAACGACTGGCGAGCTATGTTGGACGGTCAAAATCGCCCAGGCGGTTAGATGACCATTTAAAGAAAGAAGAGTGAGCAATAACAGACCTCCAAAAATTAAACTGCCAAAAATGCGATCAGTCTAGTCCTAGAAGTGTTTCCTTTTGTTTGAGCATGTCCTATAGACTAATTATTCCTTTTATGAGCGTCGTGTCGGACAAATAGCCTTTGTTCCCTCTACGGGTACAGTGGGACATGTCTACTTTCAACACCTAAAAGTAGGATACATAAATTAAAATCGACCTATGCCAACCATGCCTCTAACTTAATAGTTGGGATCAATTGTAGCTCACTGTAGACGAAAGGTATTGATCTTTAGAGATCAGTAGCGCGAGTTTTTTGCATGGAAAGCATTGTTTGTAGAAGTGCTACTATGGCCAGACTAGGCAATTGAGAAGTAAAGTGTTCTTTTACCGAAGAAACATAAGGCTCTTTAAGTCTATCTCTATAAGTCATCATTATTTGTCCTGATATATGGCTTAAAATGATATACAATGGCGAATGGATGATGGGATGGCTCCTGTAGTCTGCAGCAGCAAATGTTTGCGGAAGATTGAGGGCCCACCCCGTAATCCCAACGCGTTAATAGAGGAATATGTAATATGAACATAATGTCACAAATTAAATCACAGAGGCTCTACAGACTAGAACAAGTTGTGCGAATGGACATAGACGCTTTGGTTCAAAAGTATTTCCTATTGAAATTCGATTTGTGCCACAGCGGTATGTGAAGAGTTTTGTTGTTGTACTTATTTTTTCTCGAAACATGTCCTTATATTTTGCGAAAAAAAAAGAAGATCCGTACATACTGCTTGGACACCTTATTTCCAATTAATATGATCAATTTTGAATAAGTTGTAGTTATATTTCTGGGCTTACTTACTTACGGCAAATTTGCTATGGGATTTATATTTTATTTTGTACAATGCCGATTGTGTATATGTGAAGGCCGAACATAGCCGACTACCAGGAAAACTTTTGCCGATCCCTGTTTTACATTTTAAAGTTCAGTTTAGAACCAATTCACAGGCGTGAATCTGCCGTTAATTTCACTAATTTGGTTTCTAGTTTCGTTAGCAAATGAATTAATAAGCCACCTTCTAATTTATTTATTTATGTTTTTTCTGTTTTTATGTTTACCACGATAAAATGAAGGGCATATGATACAGATCATATACCCAGTTTTATAGTTGTGCACTTCTCAGACCATTTCACTGGCTGTATTCATAAAAATTGAGAAAACTTCTTTTGGCATGTCACCTCTGGTTCTTTTAAAATATTTTTTATACATATTTTTTTTTTGTTATTCACTTTTTTGTTTTAGATGGTTTTTTTTTTTCTTTTTCCAGCAAACACATATTTACCTTAAAAAATTATTATTAAAAACTGTGGTATTCTTATGCTTGAAAGGGTATCAAAATAATAAGAAAAAAACTAAAATGGTAAAATATAAATATCTATATATTATTAAATGTTTAAATATATTAATTAATGGTTTTTACCGAGTTGTTAAATGTAAAGCGATTTTTTTCTAGTTTTTTTAGTTGAAACCACACAAACTAAATTATTATACAAATAAAAAACAAAAATAATACAAAATTTATTGCAAACAAGGTTTATTATTGTATGTAGCTGTTTATTAGGATGTACAAAATATTATTCTGATCTGAAGCAGATGGTGCTAAAAAATTTGAGCAAAAGAAATAGAAAACAAAAAATTACAGAGAGCACCTTAATGTGAAAACATTAGATAAATATACTTATATATATATGAATAAATAGGTAATACATATACGAGTAAATTATTATATAACCAAATTAATTACAACAACTATAAAGATAATAATTAAGCTAAACTTAGAGCTATGAAAATGTGAGTGTATATAGTTTTTATGTTTCAAAACGAACAGAGCTGGGCGATAAAGATTACTAGTTTAATTCAATTATGATTACAGTAATCGGTATTGCAATTTTTTAAATTACATGCAATTGAAGTAATCTTGATTCGATCAACCTACGATACAATCGATACTTTAAAAAAACTAAAAATACGGTTATTTAAATTGTTATTTAACATTTTTTTTTTTTTGCGGTTCGTGGAAGGGGAAAATGCTTATGCACTGATCGTGGTTAAGACCGTTTTACTATGTGCTCTAGTAGTGGGACTCTCCGAGTGTGAAACTCCATTCTTCTTTTGAAGGAGTCGCACTAAAACCTAACATCCCATGGCCCGCGCATTTTTCCATACCTGGGACCGACTTTAGCAATAACTCGAGTAAAGAAGCGCGCTACGTGAGCTCTGTGGCTACTCTCGCGCTAATGGGCTAAGCTACCGTTTTCCCGTTTTGTGAGGAGTTCGTTGCTAACGCGTCTGCTGACCCTATACTATCTATTCTTTTCGTAAATCATCTTTTGGATGACACTGCCCGCGGATACATCGCCTAGAATATCTTCTTCGCTGTTTAGCGAATTCGAAGAAGATGTGGCGTACATCGTCTATACGTGTACAGTAAGGGCAGTTTGGGGTTTCAACCTTACCCATTCTGTGAAGGTATTCACGGAAGTAACCGTGTACAGTTAATAATTGGGTCAGGTAGAAGTCGACCTCTCCATGAGACCGCTTCAGCCATGGCTCCACTTCGGGAATTAATTCCCTGGTTCACCGTCCTACGGCACTGCTACTCCATTGTAGTTGCCAGCCCCGGATTGATTCTCCTCTAGCCTGCGTTGCACTTCCGGTCGCTGCCTTAAATTTCAATTATTACAATTCCAATTACTGTAATTATAATAGCACCAACACCGTAATTGTAAACGCAGTCTCTTCGAAAACCTTAAAAAATACTATTTATGTAATTGTAATACAATTTTTTTCTACAATTGCCATTACTGTAATTATAATAGCACCAACACCGTAATTGTAAACGCAGTCTCTTCGAAAACCTTAAAAAATACTATTTATGTAATTGTAATACAATTTTTTTCTACAATTGCCATTACTGTAATTTTAATGGAAGGTTCTATCAAAAACTTAAGATTACGATTTCCATAATTATAATCGTATTTGAAAAAATATGTTTACTCCTTATTGCCCAACTCTGTAAACGAATGATAAATGTGTGAAGAGTGCAAAATAATAAGGTTAGCGTAGTTTTCTCTTCCCTTCTATATAAAAATTATTAAGTATTAAATTAATAAAATTAAATTATTGAAAATAAAGTATATAAACAAAAACAAAAGTAAAAATGTGTAATAGTATAATGAATACGATTAAATTTAATGATGAAACAATAAACGTGATCATAAGCATAGAATAAACTTAATTCTAAAATGCAAAAATACATTTGAAATATCGTGTTTCTATTCAATATTTATTGTAATGAAATAGGTGTAAAAGCTGCAAAGGTAAATATTTGTAAAGCCTTAGTGTAGAACTCTAAACTTAGACCAACCTTTGCCGTCCAAGTAGTGATCCCCTCTGCACTCTTGTTTTAAATTTTCTGAATTCGAGCTATAACTTCTGAAACAACAATCGGCGAATGCTTTCCTTTGAGTTTACCTCAGACCTGTTAAATTTGATTAGTAATTAGTAATCAATTATTTATAGGTATTTTTTTAAGTTGTTTTGATTTTTTTTGATTTTTTCAGTATTGTTGATGTGTAGTATATTTATATGCTTCTACAACAATACTGAAAAAATCAAAACTAATCAAAAATAAAAAAAAATTTATTAAAAAAAAGCAAAAGTAATCAAAACAACTTTTTTTGATTATTTTTAATTTTTTGTAATTTTTTTATTTTTTTTATTAATAGTAAAAAATCTTAATTTTTTTAGATTATTTTTTAATTAATTGGTTAATAATCAATAAAAAATTTAAGTAATGGTAATCAATCATTAAATGGACTCTCAAGAAAATAACTAATCAAACCGGTAATCATTACGATTAGTTATCATTATTTAACAGGTCTGGTTTAACTATGTTCGGCTTTCCACAGATATACAACGAAAGAGCACTAAAGCATCAAATTTAGTTTCAAATAAGCATTAAATAAAGAACTCACTATTTTTTCCGACCAGTGGTCTATACGAATATGGCAGGGTTGAACAAAGCAAAAATTTAAACAAATTAGATCAAAGGTCTTTCTCCATACAATTTTTCCAATGTAGTGGGGACTTACCTTTCCTTTCTGTGCTGTCGCCAAAGCGACATATTTCGAATAGCTCAAAAGCCAACACATACCGTCTGCTGTTGGCGATGTCTGCCAGTGCACCTTTACATGAAATGGCCGAGTTTTATGATGCCGGATCTTATCGTGAAGGCGATTCAGCCTAAGGTATTTGACTGTTTTAGTGTCACGCAAGTACTAATGGTTCTAGTAAATAACTTCTTTATTGTTCCTGGTGCCATTTGACCCGGTAATCAAACCTACAAGTTGTCAATGCAATTATGTCGAACTAGAATTCATTCACACCGCGCTTCCTTAAAGTATAAGTTGTCCTTCCTTGCTAACAAAAATCCTATAGCATCCTCAGCGACGGTACGTAGTGACTTCCAAACAAACTCACAAACTAGAGTCGTTGTACCGTCGACCAGAACCACACATTCAAGCAAGTTTTTCACAATTGTTTCGCGAAAACTCTTTAATCTACTTCCTGCTGAAATACGTACTTTGCTCACTTTATTTAACAGTCCACCCCACTGTATTTTTTATATTTGCTAAAATGGACATTTGTCACTATGCTGAATTGGCATAAAAATGTCCTAACTTTTCCAATATCTACTGTACATAAATTCCATATACATAAGATTAAATTGTTTGATTTTTATAAGATATTATTTTAAGATGTACATACATATGTAGATATAAGGAAAATGCCTAATAAATGAATGAATGAATGAATGAAACATTCCCTCTCTGCATTAATTGTGAGGTCGAATGCTGCTCTGAGGCGGCAGGTGAAAAGCCGAGTGGAGACACCATCCGCTGTGTGTTGCGTTAGCAGGTTCCCGGTCGAAAAAATGTTCTTGCTATTCGGGGTGCACACTCTGCACTGCGAATATTCTAGTTCGCAGGAAAGGTTGACACTTGCAAAGAGTAATATTACCCTTCGAAGGTATTCTTATCGGCACCTGTCGGTGGAAGCAGAGGAAGAGTGCGACAGCCACTCCGATAGTAGGACCAAGTTTGGACCGATTTGCGATCCCGTGGTGTTTCCAATTACAGCCAGTTGCAGGGTCTCCGCTTTTCGAACCACGACCAGCCGTAGACAAGCAAAGGCTATGGAAATCAAAACGTATGAAGAGCTCATAAGAGTCATTCAATACTTTCTTTTTAAAATGGTCATCTAACCGCCTGGGCGATTTTGACCGTCCAACATAGCTCGCCAGTCGTTTCTTCGTTGCGCCAACTGGCGCCAATTGGAAACACCGCGGGATCGCAAATCGGTCTCCACTTGATCCTTCCATCGGAGTGGTGGTCTCCCTCTTCCTCTGCTTCTACCGGCGGGTGCCGATAAGAATACCTTCTAGGCTGGAACATCTTCGCTCATATCGTCAGCATACGCCAACAGTTGCACGCTTTTATAAAATATTATTCCCGCGCTGTTAAGTTCTGCAGCTTGTATTATTTTCTCCAGTATTAAATGAAAGAAATCGCACGATAGGGGGTCACCCTGTCTGAAACCTCGTTTAGTTTCGAACGGCTCGAAGAAGTCCTTCCCAATTCTGACCGAGGTGGTGGTGTTCCTCAAGGTCATTAGGCATCCTTTTCCATGTCGTCCATCTCTTCCGTCGGTGCATGAGCGCAGATACACGATATCTTGAAAAATCGTACTTTTATGCGGATTGCGGCGAGACACTCGTTCACGGGTGTGAACGACAGTACTCGGTGACGGAGTCTCTCTCCCACCACAAATCCCACGCCGAATCTGCGCTTGTCTTCATGCCCACTCCAGTAGATGTTGCAAGGTGTTTTGATCGTGTTCCTCGCCACGTCCATCGCATCTCTTGTATAGCGGTGATATCAGCTTTTGCTTTCCTCATGACCTCAACCAGCCGGGCAGCGGCATGCATGCCCTTATCTCATAATCCTTATTTCGTTTGCCGGTGTTGTCATCTATAAAAGGGGTTCTCATACCCGAGGCGTTGTTAGATTTCACTGGAGCGTTGGTGGGCGCCAAACCCAACGCACAACCCGTTTCGCGTGAGGTTGAATTCAACTACGCGTTTGTATAGCGATCCGCTTGATCCAAGACAGACCCCTGCTGTTTGAATCCCCTCCAGCAAGCCCTTAAACCGATTACGTCGGAGTGGCCTTATCAGGCCTTCTCACGTTTAGCTCATCACCAAACGGGTGTTCGGTGGTTACACAGAGGAAACTTGGATGCAAGCGCCCGAAAGTAGTGAGCTGCTTGAACCGCATGCAAAAGAATCGCTCTGGCCATTCCCAGGTGAATGGCGATCAGAAACTTTCCCCACTTGCGTGGACCTCTACACACAGAACCACCCTCATTCAATTATGGCGAGATCCGGATGATTGCGATGATGAACACAGCTTTCTCAAATCACTATGAATCTAAGAGCGACAAGTGCTCGAAAAAAGAATCGGCCAAGTCACAGTTTCTAATGGCTTAGAAAAAAGTCTGGGCGGCTCCGGAGTATAGCAATGCGAAATTGGAGCCGGGGTGGCGGATGGTTCCAAAAAGTGGCAAAAACAAATAGTATTTCTGTGATGTAACTGTGACAGTCTTAATTTATGCCACCTCCGCACAGGTATGAGATTTACTACAGCTTTCAAAGACAAAAAGACTATCAGCCCATCATATCCTTCAGCAGTCGTCCAATATCTTGAATAGAAATCAATCAACTGTCCGAAAGCATTTAATTACTATTGTCCTTCTTGGTGTGTGTCAATTTGAGTGAAGGATGAAAGAGAAATTTTAATTCGACTATTTAGCGTGCACGCCCACATTTAACAGACACACCCCAGCTTAGGTACCAAAACATATCCTTACTCACTAATATAAATACCCCGGCACCGGCGCATTTTAGTTTAACAGTTCGAAATTCGTTTGTCCAAATAATTTTTCACTTCAAGCGAGATGTTTTACCAGCCAAAATCGTTGACTGATCCAGTTCACTTCAAATTTCCATTGCAATGTATTTGGTTGAAATTGAACGGATCGTGGCCTTTGAAACCCAGAGCCAAGTCCAATTTATTCGAAAAATATTTCGAGCTTCTATATACAGCGTGGGCGTGGTATGTTGTGGTTATGGTGGGCATCACAATCGGCTATCAAAGCGCATTTCTCATTAACTCCTTTGGCAATATCTCGGTTACCACAGAGAATGGTTGTAGCACATTTATGGGCGTTTTGAATTTTGTACGTTTGCTGCATTTAAGACTACGACAAGAAAAATTTCGTAAGCTGATTGGAAAGTTCGTGAAGGATATATGGATTACTAAGTAAGTATGAAGTAAAATTTATGATGTTGTTATTGCTGTATTGGTATTAAAGCAAGCTAAACCCACATAAATATTTAAAAATTCATTGAGGTCATCTAATGCTAGGCCCAAGAAATATACTTCTTCAATGGGTTGGGACTAGAGGAGATTGTTAGATGTGATTAAATTGTTTAGGGCGGCATTTGAAGTGTTAGGACTCGTTGTTGGTATTAAGAGGTGCAAGGCGTCATATCTACAGTGTGCGACAAAACTTAAGCACCGAAATTCCCCTTAAAACATTTAACTCAAAGAAATCGTAAGTACAAGTTCTATAATGTTCAGTCCTTTTTATTCAGAGAGAATACATATTGGGTATTATAAATTTGAATAAATAAAAGTTGTTACCAGCTCATCCAAAAAATTGCTTACAAAGAATCCGATAAACTCAAAAAGTGGAGCGACAAAAATAAAGCACCATTAAATATCTGTGGGACAAACCAGGTTTTCTTCGTTATTTCGTGGCATATCCATGGCTCTTTATAGCGGGGGCACATCGTATTGGAATTGAGTACGAGCTATTCTTGTATATTTGTAAGTTTGTATATTTGTATATTCAGACTATCTCGAAACCCGCTCAACCAATTTGGATGAAAATTGGTACATACAGTGTACCACATTCTAATAATTTTTACTTAGGTGTTGCCAGATGGAATCTATTTACGGGGTTGCCACCTATCTGAATTTTTTTTAATGAAATAAAACAAGCCAATATGGGTATCAAACGAAAGCTATTTCCCTGCGTATTGAAAAAAACCCATTTTTAAGTAGGGTTGCCACTTTATATTATTATATCCTATAATTCTTAATGAGCTATTCTTGTATATTGACAATATCTCGAAGTCGTTAACCGATTTCGATGAAATTTGGTATGTACATAGGATACCAGATTTTTAGAATTATTTTCTAAGTGTTGCCACATTGGATCTTTTTACGGAGTGCCACCTATCTGATTTTACCGAGATTCACACCAATAAAAAGGGACGCTAGGGTGTACCATGCAACGGCTGAGCATAAAGCTCAGGGACAAACTTTTGAGATAGTCGGAGTGGAGCGAAATTGATCCATGTTTATGCATGTTATATGTGGCGTTCTCAAGAGTTAAGCGACCAAATACGTTAAAAGTAATGCTTTCGAAAGTAAACCAGAGACGTACTCCGTACATGGTATGACTGGAAGTGTTGGCTTAGATTTCATATGTATTGGATATAAAAAGTTGTGGATAATTCTCTCTTGAAAAATAAAGAAGAAGTCAAAGAATGTTGATCGATATATGAAGCACAACCGAAAAATCTACCCATGTGACACTATTCTTTCTCGATTTATCATTTGATAGCAATCGAAAGCCTCTAACCATACAATTCAGCAAGAAATCTTGTAAAAGCTGGTAACAACTCCACGTAGAACGGGGAAGACGTGTCAAAAATTTAACCCCGAAGACGGTTATCCTGTATAACCGAAATATATTGGTTTACAGATTGAAAACATCGTTTTTTAATTTCATGTAAAATATATCGGACCTCAAGCCGTCCAACTAACAAGTTTAATAAATTAGAAAGACCGCCAAAACCTAAGATTAGTAAAGTATCTTAGAAAATAATTTTCCATTTCTCCTCAACTTGTCCAAATAGATAGTCCATGTTTCTGCAGTTTTCCTCCGGATTTTTAGCTTCCATAATTTTCTACAGATCCTCTGTTTGGTTAAATAGCACTGGACACTACAGTGCGTCAACATTATTAGCCCAAAACAATTTTTTGAAGCAAATCGCTTTACGTTTCGGACAAATGTCTTCCTGATAGATCCACCTTAATGTCATTCCTTCCCCCTCAAGAAATATTTTGAAGATTTTATGAATATCTTTGTAAATTAAAGTATGCAATACGAGTTCAATCGTATCTTATACCCCTGCGGGTTAGGGGTTTAGAATATGGCCGAGGTAGGCATACCGGTCGTAAGAGGCGACTAATATGCACAAAGGTAATGACGTGCAACTCGATGGTTGATCTATGAATATGATGCCTCTCACCTCTCATTACCCATCTCTCTTTCCTTATGGAAGGAGGGGTGACATGATCTGGAAGGTATCACTGGTCATACCAAATCGCTACCACGGCAGTCAGGTAGTACCGCAAAGGAGTACCGGAGCGTACCGGATTCAGATCCGGCCAAAGACTGTCAGTTCGATAGCATTCCTCAAAACCTTCGGGGAGTGTTTTTGTCGTTACAACAACAACAGTTCAATCGTATGAATTGGACGCACTCTATGGACGGAGAAACGTCAAAAAACCCCTACACGCCTCAACCGTGTCTCAGCGATCAAAAAATTTAGTAAAAGGAAGTAACCATTGTTCTTTAGGCCTGGGAACAAGCTTCAGAGCATCCGAATATTTCAGAAAACTTTTATTGAACAGAAAATAAGATTCCTCGTCGTATTGTACTACTCAAATGTACATAAATGGAATCTTTAAAACCCTTGTTTCTCTTCTATCTGAAATCCAAGGGGTTTCAAAGCTCCGCAGTGAAGTAATCGGTCTTAAAGAGCACGTCTTGAAATGATCTTCCATGGGGTGGAAACAAGAAGAAATATTTTTAGTCCACGCACGATTGAACGATCGTTACTGTTCGGTGTTTTTCGTGCACTAGCACATCCCTGTACAGTGCTAAGGGAGCCAGTTGAGTGGAAAAACGTGTGTAGTACGCTAATAAGGTCATGGAAAATGTTAAAACATTTTGAAATAGTATTTACTGATTTCTTTCGATTAAATTTGAGTAAAATTCTTTCACGAAGTACCGCGAACTAATTATTTCCAGCAAATCTTTTAGACTCCTACAGATCATCAGACCTCGTTAACCGTCTAAATAAAAGAAGGGAACCATTGTTTGAAAAAGTAGAAGTGGTCAAACCTTAGTCGTTAGCGCGACAGTCGCTACACGAACAAACAACTATGTTAACTCGTACTGTTCGTATCCGTCGCAGGAAATTAGGTTAAGACGATTCAACTCTTGTCATTTCATGTTCATTAGGGCGGGTTGGTAAAAAAATGTTCATTTTTTGCTCAGCTTTGTATAAAAGGAAAATTACAACAATAAAAAATTTAGCAATAGGATAGCTCCAATCAAAAAAATGCTCAAAGGTGGTCCGGAATCTGTATGGTGTCCCCTCTAAAGCTTAGGGTAGATTTTTTTTAATTTAAGTATGAAATGAAAAAATAAACTGCACTTTATTTTGTATAAGAATGAAAACATATTAAAAAATTCGGGAATTTTTAGTTTTTTTTACGAATTATAACCAAAAAGCAATTTTTCAGTCGGAATTATTTTTAAATATAATAATAAAAAATTAAATAAATAATTAATTATATGTATAAAAGTCGATGGGCTCATCTCAAAATGTTGTGTAAAAATTATTTATTTAATGAAGTACAAATTATACCACCATGCTATGCGAAAAAAAATAGTTTCAACGCATTCTACTATACTTTTGCAAAAGCTGTACTGTCTAGCAAAACCAACTTATGTTAAAGTTCCACCAAAACAATTATTGATGATTTTACTTTTAAGATTATAATGTTGAAACAACTGTTACTACATTTACATTTATTTCTCACAGATATTCCCATCCATCCATTGAGCGCTCCTGCATACGTAACATGCGCGTATATCAAGTGCTTTCCATGCTACTATGTTGCCTCATTATTATGTATTGTGTTCTGCCACTATTCGAACTTTATTTATCAACGGTCAATGATTCGAATGGCTCATCAAGTGGTATGAAACCATTTCCTTATAAAATGTTGTTTCCTTACGATGCAAATCATGGTTGGCGTTATGCGTTGACATATCTATTCACCGCTTGGGCTGGTGTTTGTGTGGTGACTACTTTATTTGCTGAGGACACCTTATTCGGTTTCTTTGTTACGTACACTTGTGGACAATTCGGTATATTACATAATCAAATTGATCATATTTTACCGGATTCGTATGCTACAGTACGACGTGGTCGCGGTACAATGGCCGAGTACCAAGGTGAATGTCTACGACAATTGGACAAAATCGCTAAAAAGCATGGTATATTATTTGAGTAAGTTATTGATAACCTATAAAAAGAACTTGAATTTCTATTAAAAACTCAATATTATTCGTACAGTTTCGTAAGCTGCTTGGAAGAATTCTTTAGTCCCATTTTGTTGGTAAATTTTTTGATTTCCAGTTTTTTAATTTGTATGGTCGGTTTCCAGTTGGGTACGGTAAGTTATTAGTTTGTAAAAAATATTTAGGTTAATGAAGCTAAAACTCTTCCCTTTGCAGGGCCAAAATATGTTCATTGGTGACTATATTAAATTTCTGGTTTACATCTTCTCAGCATTATCGCAGCTCTTTGTTCTTTGCTGGAATGGCGACAAACTAATACAAAATGTAAATAAAATGTTTACGAGCAGGTAGATTAACAGGCACCTTGTCTAAAGTATGCACATATTTATTTAATTTAACATATAGAATTTTATTTTATATGACCTGCTTATGGTGAGCGACGATGTTGTGATAGCCATATGATGTGATGATGACAAAGTGATATGGACAACTTAAAATTTATAAGCAGCGTAGTTGTTGTTTTAACTTCTAAATTATCTCGCAAATCTAGGGTCAATCCTTTGCTAGACTGAATCGGTATGCATCTTCTGGATACGCTGTGATGTCGTCTGATGTGACTTGATTTCAAAGTGGTATGGAATCTGTAAAAATGTTTTCGCTTTGTCGTGTGATGTGCCAACAGAGATGACACACAGCCATTTATGTGGAAGTGATATGATAACAACGTGATATTGTGGCACGAGTTTTATTGAACGTGTGAAGGAAACATTAATATATCTATGGCTTGAAATAGAATGATGTTGTCACTGATTGCTGCAATGCATTTATGACATGGAAATGACGTAATCGTCTTAATCCATGAAAAAAGTATAGAAAACAATATATGATATTCAATAATGTGATATCGTGATCTTGTGTTGTTATGAGAATCTTACGATAGTAATGTACGCATCGATTTGGCTATGATTAAAAATTGTACAAGCTGTGATGTGTTCACAATGTCATCACTTTATCGTGTGATGTGACAACAAATATTGCGACAGCCTTATTTAGTTGCGCTATCGGAGTGATATATCTTGAAATATGGAAACATGGTGATATTGTCACAGATTGTTGTAATGTCTTTGAGACACACGATATGTGACATTGATTGGTGTGATATGATGATGTGATTTTGTAGGATTATTCTAAGAAAAATGAGACTTGCAGATGCTGTCATATATATAACATAAATCTGATAAGATTCTGACTTATAGTGACGGTTCTGTGATATATATAGCATACGTTGTTGTTGTTGTTGTCATAGCTTAAGATGTTAACAGCAACAAAGTAACTTTGTGATGATATATATGATGTAGCAGATGTAGTCTTGTGACAATGGGTAGATAATATGCTCAATAGTCAGGCTTTTTCTATAAAATATAATGATTTTGTTATTGAAACTATTAACCATAATTGCTGAACTTAGTTAAATAGAAGTCAAATCTCATTAATTTCATTAATGTTTTTTTTTTTAATTTCTAGTCGTTTGAAATGGCCACTCACTTGTATGCATGCAACTGGGAAAATGATATGATTACAACGGATATAGGTAGAAAGAACGCTTCTCGTAATTATAAATACACCACAGCTCAATTGCAAACAACAATGTATTATACAACAAATGCTACATTTCGGAAGAATTTACAAATTATGATAATGCGCAGTCAACGGCAGACATGCATAACGGCACTAAAGTTCTCGGTACTATCGTTAAATAGCTTTTCAAGAGTATGTGTTTGAGCAATAATATGTCGCTTTAATATTTAAATTTTTTTTTTTTCACCCCTTTTTTGCCTCTTTTATAGTTATTGAGTTCATCGATGAGCTATTTTGCATTATTGCAAAGTTTCTACGAAAAAGAAGACAATTAAATTTTTGGCAGTGTCTTTGACGACGTTATTAATGTGATGTGGACTCGAACATTGCTAAATTTTTTTCATTTATCAAGATATATGCTGTTTGATTACTTAATACATTTCTTTTAGCTTTGTTTGGAAAATTGTTTAACATTCGGTTAGCAATAATTGTTATTGTATTACTACAATATGAAGCTATGTATAAATAAATTAAAATTTCATCATAACTAAACATCTTATGTGCTTAATATAGATCCATTTGACATGACTCTATTTTGTCCATCATTGCATTGGTGTACCTGTAGCCTCCTTCGTTTCAGTCAACGCTCTAGCTTGATGTGTGATTACTGGCACATTGATACCCTAAAGTGAAATAATTATTTCGTTAGTTTTTTTTGATTACATGAACATTTAATAATAAAAGTTTTGAAACGATTTTGAACACGCAATACGCTGTAAAAAAATTTCGAGTGTCCTTGAGAAAAGCTTGCTTTTCGGAAATTTTCTATAAAATTTGAATATACAAGGATATTACAAACAAATTTTAAGCACAAAAAAATTCAGAATAGGTAATTACGTTTGCGAAAGCGTTTACACTAAGTGTAGAGTCAAGTGTTTTACTTGATGAATTCTGAAGTAAATATTTTTTTTTAATTCTATCGGGTCACAGTTAATGTAATACTTTGACGATCCGATGTGCTGATATCAACTTCTGATTACAATATGACTTGTGGACGATGTGATCACTTGATAATGACATGTGAGATAGATGGGATAAATAAATTGTTAGAACATCACATAACTATGTTGTGAATTGCCAAATGACGTGAAAGCGAAGATAAAACAAAAGCATGTAATGACGATGATGTCACGTGTACATGAAATTTAAAGAAAACATACACACCTGCATTTTGGCCGAACGTATAAATGCCTTATTTGAAGTTACAGTCACCGCTTTCATTTGCATGCCGAAAGCGAAAATTTTAAGACTACGTTGGTTTATTTTACCGCTGAATTTAATTACAGATAATTCATCGGGCACATCGCTAACATCAGGCAATACTTCAACGCGCTTCATTAGCTCTGCAGCGCGTTGATGCTCTTGTGTACCAGCTAACAGAGAAATTATTTCCGCGAATGATTTGTAGGCAGTTTCACAGCAAATAAGGCGTTTTCCTAAAAGTAAAAATTTATTAAACTTTTACCTAAGTATAACAAATTAGCTCATGACTTGTTACCTTCAAATAACTTATCTAACACTGGCTTCAAAGGTGACTGACGCTCCTTTTCCGCCTGTTCCGTAAGTATTGACTCGCGAAATATCCAATTGCAACTGCCATTACAAACATTGCTTATATATGCCAACAATGTTGTGATATCAATATTAAGGATGCTTACATTTGTCAAATCGGCGCTGTCGACACAATCGGCAGGCTCCTCTACCGATGCTATCTCAATACCAATTTCTTGTAATTCCACAAGCAGCGCATTATCAATGGTTTGGCTGAAATAGAAAACGACCTGAGGAAATTGTATGTTATAATTAGCATTGATTGAAAAGTTTAAATATAATATATTCTATGGAATACTTTTGGTGGCTTAAACATGCATAAATGTTGTGTGCTCGCATCCACAAATTCCTGCGCTTGATCCAATATGCTGCGCGCACCATAACTCGCCGCACCTTTGGCCGCATCAGCAAGTGATTTAGAATTGCGTGCAATTGCTATGTGAATACAAGTTATTTTTATAAAAATTAAGTTCAATTAAAGTGACTGCACTCGCCTTTGATCCATTTAAGACCGTTCTCACATACAATATCCACACGCAAAGGATTAGGACGACCCTCTACTGAAAATCCACAATCGACATGTACTACATCGCGTTGAAATTTTAAAATCTCTACGAGGAAGGCATAGTGCGTTAAATTACTACATTGGACGTGGTTTAGCTTTAATGTTTCGTTTTTTAAGACCTGAAATTAGAAAAAAAAAAATTGTTTAAGATTGAACAACTTCCAAGTTTAGTTAGGTCATCAAACTTCTCGGCTCTGAACCGCAATTTGTCCATCCACTATCATGGATAAGCTCAGAAAAGAATTAACTTAGATTAAGGGGCGTCCTTGCGGAAGATCACAAGACACATTTCCACAACAGCCGGTTCCGTCGTACCGTAACCTTGGTTTTACCAAGGCTGTATTTCGAGAGAAGAAAAACTAACTCGGCGTCGATAGAAGAAAAGCCAACTAACTTTTAAGGATACAACTTGCCCTTAATAGTCACCTTGTGCAATTGTTTGAAGAGCGACAAAAGTACTATCCGCTACGCTAAGGTGCTAGGAACTGTACGGAATAACCCGATCATCGTGTCGATCCCCCAGGTAGGCATACAGGTCGTAAGAGGCGACTAATATGCACAAAGGTAATGACGTACAACTCAGTGGTTGATCTACTAATATGATGCCTCTCATTACCCATCTCTCCTTCCGTACGGAAGGTGGGGTGACATGACCTGGGTTCCACTGGTCATACCAAATCGCTACCACGACAGTCGGGCAGTACCGCAAGGGAGTACCGGATTCATATCCGGCCAAGGACTTTCAGTTCGACAGCACTCTTCAAAATCTTCGGGGAGTGTTTTTGTCGTTTCAACAACAACAAGAACTGTCAGGTATGCCATGCTTGCAGCATTTTGCGATAGAGCTCTTCCTTCACCTTACTCGGATCTTCTAAATCCACAAATGTATTTGAGGTAAAAGAAGGGATAGGTTTTGAATGATCTGGCACCCATGTCAGAAACCTGCGAATGTTTTGCCCCTGCACAAGCAAACCATCACCTCATCTTTGTCTGATATTGCTTACCTTTCTCAAGAATTTCACTTCTTGTAATATTTTTCGTTGTATTTTCTGTACACCATTAATTTGATTATATTGTTTTAATTCCTCTATTAATTCCTGACCGAGTATGATTTTTTCATTAGCACGTTCAACCAGCTCCCCAAAGGGTATTGCTTTATCCATGGGAAAAGTAAATGTATCAACTAATTTTGTGAAAAATATAAATAAATAAATAAATGTACCAACAGCTGTTAGTAGTTTTACAACAACAACAAACAGTGAACAGTGTTGTCGTTGTAAAATGATTATAGCTAAACATTCGGAATGATTTCGGAGTATTCCAAATAGGAAGAGGTTAGCCCAAATACCAATTGTCGGCCCCTCTCCTGTGGTTGCCTCCTCCCAGAGTTAATGTGGTTATAGGGTGATCAAGTGGACAGGCTAGGTCCCAACGGACTTCCTCCCAGGATGTGTAGGCAAATTAAATGAAATCAGGAAGAGCTATCAATGACAGTGTTATATTGTGCCCTCACGATACTAAACATCTCTTTGCCTGTTCAATTGAGCCTACTGTTCTAACACCAATATCACTCTGGTCCAATCCTGTTGAAACTGCGAGTTTCCTTGGACTTCAGTTCGAAGAGCTTTATGAAACCTACCCCTAAGGCCATATTTTTTTTATTTATTTCTTCAAGTCTATGGACAACAGTCCTTACAGGCTATGATACAAAGTTAAGTTAGATAATATGTATATAAATAAGTATATTAAAGTTCTAAAAAGCCGAATTCAATAATCATAAAGTTAGCCCTTGGAACGGAGAAACCCAAAGCGACCAGAATACTTATTGAGTTAAGCTCACAAATAGCAAGAGTAATGGGAGCCTTGCTTGCATACTTTGTTTTAAAATTATCCCAATAGAAAGGTCGTTAATTGGGGATAGACCTCTTTTAAACATTAAATCGGGGTCTTACAAAGAGTATAGACAGTCTTTAGGGGGAAATCAGACTATATGTTCGTCTCAATCAACAAAAAAAGCGTCACTTGTACACATATTCCCTAGGGTTCAGGTCTGGGAAGAAGTCGTAGATCTTAGGTTATATATGGATTATGGTAGAGCCCTGGAGTATTTCTGGCAGATTTAATTTTTTTTTAGAACATACAAGGTGTACTTCAGGATCCTTAAAGTACAGGAACCCAGAAAAACAGTTTAAACTTACAGCACTGATACCACCAGTCGGTAAGAGCTGGATGAAAGCGTGTTGGTACATTAAACTATAGACCATATGTTCGGCAGGACAAATTTATAACTAAAAACATGTATCGCCGGCTGAGTGGAAGATCACCCTATTTCTAAAACGCCTTATATCAAATTTTTTTTAAATAACACTCTATTTTAGAATTTGATTCAAAAACGCCCTATCTCAGATTTTTATAAACAACGTCATATCTGAGAATTTGATTAAAAAATGCATTATCTCACCTAAAAATGCATTGAATTCTCGTTCAGATAGGGCGTTTTTGAAACTCATTCTGAGATAGGGCATTATTGAAAAAAACTTTGAGCTTTGACGTTCTTCGAAAAAATTCTGTGCTAGGGCGTTTTTGAAAAATATTTTGAAATAGTTTAATCTAATACTCAGCCATCGATATACAATATCGTAATAATTTCGCTTTTGTTTTTATTTCCTTGTCATTATTTGATTATTTGTCGGTATTTTATCAAATGCTATTTGTTGTAATAAAAATAATATAGTTTTAGATTGTAACCACGATAACATGATTTCTTAAAATTTTAAATCTTAGCAACAGGCTTCAAGCCCAATATTTTGAAACAATGCTTTAATACAGCAGCTGTAGCCTCACATAACAAAATGCGTCCGTGATTCACCTTAACGATCTCACCACTTTTATTTCTCTCAATGCAATAGCAATTATCGTAGAACTCAGAAAAGACCGTACACACTTCATAACAGAACTCACAAAGTGGATGTATAAATAGATCTTTTGAAATTTTGTTCAGTACATCGTGAAATTTGAGCAGGGTTTTAGCCAATTTCCATTCCTTTTCATGTTCCAATTCGATATTGATGCCAGCATCTAAAACTTTACTCAAATCCGAAAAATCTTCACCACAATTGCGTGAAATTGAGCAAATACGCGTAAATGCATATAGCAAATAGACAGCCGTATTTCCACGATCTTCCAACATTTTGTTAAAGGAAAACACATAATCATTGGCTCGATTATGACTCAAATCGGCATACTTTATACAACCATATGCCACCGACTCTTGAGCTGCGCGTAATTCTTCTGGTGTTAGTACCTTGTCGCGCTCTTTTTCTAAAAGTTTTTCCAACGCACGCTTCAGGCCTTCATCCAGCAGATCGGATAATTTAATCGTTTCGCCAGAGCGTGTCTTGAATTTTTTACCATCTTCGCCCAACACAACACCGAAATTGACATGATCGGCACGCTGAGTTTTTGGATTCAATATACCCGCTAGTTTGGCGGCACGGTAAATATTTTGCAAATGTGTGCTTTGACCAGAATCAACGACATACACCAACCATTCCGCCTTTTGCTCGTACAAACGATAACGGATTGCGGCCATGTCCGATGTGTCATAGGTGAAACCACCATCTGACTTGACAATCGTCAAAGGAATACCTGTTTTAGTTTCATCGGGCCACATTATTTTGCGACCATCATCATCCTCTAGTAGACCTTTCGAATCTAAAAACTTAACCACATCTACCATACGTGATTGATAGAACGATTCACCAATCGGATGGATTGTTACTTCTAAACGTTTGTATATTGCTTGGAACTCTGCACGTGATACATCGCAAATTTGTGTCCAAGCTTTAGTTGAATTTGGATCGCCACCTTGCAATAGTACAACACAATTGTAGGCGCGCTTCTTGAAGTCTTCATCTTCGTCAAACCTGTGCAAATATTAATTACAATGTGAGTAAATTTTGAAGACACGAGTATGATTATAGAGTTTTCTGAAAATCTTATTATTATTTCACTACGGTTGTTATTGTTGTTGTTAACAGTGCTTCGCCCTTCGACCAGAGATTTCACTACGGTCGAGGACCACACCTTTCCTATTCCATAAGCAACGAAATAATACGGATTCTATACGGCGAATGGTTATTTCAGTGCAACCCTGTTAAATATGCACCCATAAGGACTCGCCGGACCACTTAGCAGCCCGTACGACATTCTTAGCTACATAGTGCTTTAACAAAATCAAGTAGGAAAGAAAATAGGAAGGTATGCAAGGACACATTATATTTTTATCGTGGTTGTTGTTGTCGAAAATGACAGTCCTTTGCTGGATATGAACCCGTAACGGTCCGGTACTCCCTTGTGGTACATGCCTGATTGCCAAGGGAGCGATTTGGAATGACCGGGGTAACCTTCTAGTTCATCATATCCGTAGATCAACCATCAAGTTCAATCAATTCAATACCCCTAACCCGCAGGGGTGATATATACATTAGGGTGGGTCGATTTTATGGACGAAACTTAACCGATATCGCGCCATCGATTTTCAATAGGTTTTGGGATCAAAAAAAATTCCACTACGCATACCCAAAAAAAAACTTTCGAGCCTGCGAAATTTCATTTTTTTTACTTTTTTCGACTTTGATTTTTAAGGTTTTTTTCATGACCTACTAAAAAAAATTTCATTTGATTTTAAAATTTTCATGTATTCCCTGTCCAACCCAAGAATGTCCGCTAAAAACGTTGGCGATAAGTTTTTTGAAAAAAAAAAAAATATTTTTCGGGTTTTGAGGAGTGTTTTGGTAAAAAAATTTACCCCTTCGCCATTTTTTTTAAAAATATCGACCCAGTCTAATATACATAGACCTTTTTCGTCCTGATTGTGGTGGTGAGGAGCAAAACCACACTTGTCGTAGCTCTACTGATGGTGACTTCATGTTGTTGTTGTTGTTGTAACGACAAAAACACTCCCCGAAGTTTTTGGGGAGTGTTGTCGAACTGACAGTCCTTAGCCGGATATGAATCCGGTACGCTCCGGTACTCCCTTGCGGTACTGCCCGACTATCGTGGTAGCGATTTATGACCAGTGGAACCTTCTAGGTCATGTCACCCCTCCTTCCGTAAGGAATCCAAGGGCTTGTTTTGAATACATGGAAATTGAATTGTAACCCATATAAATAAATGTAATACTAAATAACTTACCGCTTTTTTGATTCTTTATAGAAAGCTTGCAAATCGCCAATAGGTGGACTCTCCTTCAGAAAATTTGGAAACCGATCTTCCAAATGGGCAATCAGCATACCAAACTGTGTACCCCAATCACCGAGATGGTTGATACGCAACACATCATGACCCATAAATTCTAGCAAACGGCATATTGATTCCCCAATAATAGTTGAGCGTAAATGTCCAACATGCATCTGTTTGGCAATATTGGGTGAAGAAAAGTCGACGAGTATACGTTGCTTACGGCACGATGGTGGTTTCACGCCAAAACGCAACATATTTGATATTGCATGCAAAGCATATTCCCTAAAAACGAAATAAAAGTATTGTATAATTGTTCCGTCCTCACTAAGTCCATACACAATATAGCTTACTTTTTCAGGAATACATTAATAAAACCAGCACCTGCAACTTCAGTTTTAGCTACAAGCGGCGATTGTGCGACATGTTTTACTATTTCATTAGCAATATCCCTTGGTGATTTAGTAGTACCAGATGCTTTTAAAGTTTTTGCTAGTGACATTGCACTATTGCATTGATAATCACCAAATTTAGCTGTATTTGCATTAACAGGTGATATTATGGCTAAAGTGCCGGCTAATTGTGGAAATGCCAGCGCTAAGGCATTGGTAAATAAATCTACAAGATGTTCAGTTATTGAAATCATTTCAACAACAACAGTGGGCAATGCAGCTGGTACGTAATGCTTATCACTGGGGTTAGTGGTTGAACCTGTGGCATTTTGTTCCGCTGCAATTGCCTGGAATGATGAAATATTTGTGATGTCGCATGAAAAATATATGTACAATGAATAACCTTATTTAAAATCGCCAATCTATGTTTTAGTTTCATATTTTCGGTATGCATCTTCGCATACTCTTCGTCATCTTCAAATTCCAAACCCTCGCCACGTTTTGTGTTTTCTATTTGCGTACGCAGCTTGGCTGTAAGACGCTCCTATAGACCCGGAAGTTTATACAAGGAATTAGGTCTAGCTTGGAATTTTTTAGTTAAGTAAACATACCATTTCGCTGACAGCAGCGTTTTCACTTTCGATCGTAGACATTATATCGTCTTAATTTAAAGTTTTATTTATAAAAAAAAATTGTAGGACCGAGCTACCCACAAGCCACATGGGGTCAAAACAAAATTCGGCAATTGTATGAGAGAAAAAAATAAGCTGCTAATCTAACAGCTGGTAGTCCTTCTTCTTGCTGGATTCACAATTAGGGCCCATTCACAATTATATTGCTTTTTTCGAAACTACATGTTCACGAAGTTAATACTATGAACCAAGAACTACGATAGAAGGAAAGTAATGATGTTCCCCACCCGATTTCCAATCAAATCTAGAATAGTTGCTGAAAATATCTTTTATATGACGGCACTAGCTAACTAATGAATGCGTTTAATTCGTCTTCAGCTTTATTTATATTTAAATCAGAGGGGACGAGCTTCTATACCAATTTTTGGTGTGCTGGTTCAAACTTTCCGGATCCGTATAGAAGCTCTGTTCGTTTTATTTTTTGTAGTAGATTTTTTGACAGCCAACCCTTATTTGCTTGGTAGCACAGACACACATATATACACACAAACCATTCTCATACAACTGTTACGAATCGTTCCCGTGAGATCTTGATCGTGATACTGATCTGGATAGCTGATTGGAACGCAACAACAACAACATTTACAGTACGACCAACGCGCTAATCGAAAAAAATATTTAAATGCATTTCAAAGGGGAATAGGAGTTATTTCAATTTTTTATAGGCTTGTAATTAACTTTGTCCGAATGCTGAGTTATAAATAACTCCCGTTTCATTACAGAGCCCCAATTTTTATTCTGGTAATAGTTTGTAATGGAATGTCCAACATTATTTTAAAACGCGTTTTGACCGCGATGAAGAAGTCGCAAATATTTTAAAATTTGAGAATAATTTTTTCAAAAAAATAATTATGGCAGAATAAGAAATGTTTGGAATAGGATACCATTTTGTATATACTTTTAAAAAATTTGCAAAATCGGACTTTTCAATAGCGACCAAAAACTTTGGAACTTTGAAAATATGTTTATAACTGTAACTTACAAAATATATCCAATTTCCAATAATTGTGAAATACGTATTTCTTTTAATAGTTGTGTGTTATTTCTTCAAATAATAGAAGACTTTAGATATTTGCATATCTATTACCTAAAATATTAAAATTGTCTGTATTTTCGAGATAACGAATGTCTTATTTTTCATATTGGATAATAATGAAAAATCAACATGTGCCTTTTTTCGCCTAGGTGATGTGAAAATTCTATATAAATGAGCCTTTAGCCGTAAGAGGTAAATTCAATCAGCTAAAAAAACATTCCATAACTCAATGAAAATTGTCTCGCTTTTGCGACATTCATCAAATTCGAACATACATATTTAATATTTCAAAAATTTAACTCAGCTTAAAAGTTTTTTCTTTAATCAAAATTAGTTTTATTTAAACAAATGTAACTCTTTTCTAAGGTATTATAAAAAGATTGTAGAGCATTATGTTAAAGGATCTACATTTAAATAGCGAAGGTGTACTATTTCCATACGTATCGTTAACTGAAAGCTCCGTTTCAGTTAAAAGGTATGTGCAGTTATTAGCAAAGACGGTTATTAGTTCTACCAGAGATGAATTGCGTGATTTTTAACAATTTTTGATTTAATTTCAGTTTTTAAATGAGAATTGTATTGGGTTTTATTCTGGATCTAAATAGGAAACTTTATAGATTTTTAGTTTGCTTCTAGTAGAGTCAAATAAAAAAAAAAATATTTTTTGTGAGTTTGGAGCCAAATGACTAAAAGTGAATTCTTTATTAGTTATTAGGCTCGGTGCACCTCCGGGGAGATTAAATTTGTGATATGCCAATTTTCACTTTTTTTTCTACAAATTGGCTAGACAGCCGAACTACATACAGTTGTGTTTTCTTGAGCTTTTCATGACAGAAAAGCTCATGGAGGGTTGCTGGCCACTGCCTAGGCTCGACCTCGGGTTGAAAAACGGTTTCTAAAGTTATTTGATTTTACTTGTATTGGAATGTGTACCTGTGACCTTCGATATGAGATGTCACAACTAATCCCCCCATCAAACTGTATTATGATGGACTGATTCGTCCAATTCAAAATCATGCAACCAACAAATACTTTACACTACAAAGTCTGCACTTCATTTTGGTACATAAATCTGTGGGACGTACGAGCTTAGATGATTGCATGTATACATCAACAACAGTTCTCCGGTGGTACTAACACTAGATATAAAGTTAAAAAAGGAAATTTAACCCATTCCAAGTGTACTTTAGATAGCATAACATATTTTTTGGAAAAGGAAGTAAATAGGAAATAGTCCTATGCAGTAAAATTAATTATGATGAAGTACTTTTTACAGTTTTTAAAGTGCAATTGACTATTGTAAAATAAATTTTACATTCTGATGAACTCTGAAGTCCACCTGGCAAAGATGTGGAAAAATCCTATATCAATCTAATAGAAATGCTGCAGTACCTTGAAGCCACGTATGAAAATTACAATTTTGGTTTTTTATGGGTATAATTACATTTTTATACTAATTCCGTTAATATCGTCACTAATCGTAGATATTCTTCCCCGCCCGAACCCATGAAGCATTCATGAATAATAGGGATTTCGAATGGCACTCAAACCTCTCGTCCGGAAAGCCGTATACAAAGCTTCCTGATAGATTCTGTCAAGCATATTACCACGATCCTGTTCAGGATCTGTGGGCATTAATCTGCGTCGTTGACGTAAAGGTGGTGTGAGATTAGCGTTAGCATCCGTGTGGTTTTCATCGTCGTCGTTCTCCTCTTCATTATTGTCATCAACGTTAGGACGTTGCTCCGTGTTTACGTGTATCCCTGGTAATCTTAAGCCTTGCGTTTGTATTGCAGAATTGATGGCAGAGAGCTCGAAGAAGGGGCGACCTATTTGTCCAGACTCAATACGTCTGTTGATGAAATTATCGCATTCACATTCAAATATGGCATTACGTTGCCATAAACGCAATTCCTCTGTGTTCATTTGAACTGTAAATAAACACACAAAATTTGTATATTTTTACTATTCTGTGCTAGATATTGATACTACAAATAATCAACTTACAATTGGTCTCTGGCAGAGGTGCAAATAAGAAATCCATTTTTTTCACTTTAGCATGGGCGTTATTTTATGTTGCAAGTGAATTATAGACAATTTATTAGAATAATAAATGCTTCCAGTAATTTTCTTTTTATGGATTCGTGTTATATTTTGATATTTTTATTGACTTTACTTGTGGTTTTTCTACGTCTTGTTTTTCTTTCTACTCTAACATTCGTGTGACGTTTGCGCAATGTTATTTAGTGATTAGTGACAGATAATGTCAATTGATATGTGATATCATTGACATTCTCTGTTAGTGATGTAATTTGTATGACTACTTTTGGAAATTGTATCCTTTCTCATGCACCAACCTAAACTAACCACACAGCGTAAAAACCTGACTCAATTTCCAGTTGTTGATTTGCGTGACATATCGATTTGACATTTACGCTCAGCTGGCACGTTGGTTGTGTATATGAGAGCTACTCACGCACGCAAATTTCGTGCGGTAAAAAACGCTCTGCGGTTATATTAGGTTGGCCTGTAAGGCCTGTCCTTTTTCTTAATAGGCGAAGGGCTGGCCTCGGAAAAGAGTCTTCCAAAGGTAAGATATTATTGGCGCTGTAGCAGTACCTTGACTTCATTAATCCGCACATCCATTTATGGAATGGAACGTGACGAGTCAAAAAGGATTATGTTGATATTAACCATATTTTTCCAGATATGAATCCGATACGTTCCGGTGCAAGCAGGCTTTCGACTGCCGTGGTAGCGATTTCGTTGACCACGGAACCGGGATGGATGTCATACCTACCTCGGGTATTTCCTAACCCCCTAATTAGATTACTGTGATATTGGTGTTAAAATATTTAGTTACATTTCTTTTGTCTGTTGTTTTTGCTACCTTTTAAGTATGGCGACCAGTCGGACAACCCTTTCCTCATGACCGGTCAGCCGATCTCCTTGTATGTTTTCATCGTTTCTTTTTTATCTTTTCTGCAAGCACGACGGTACATTTAATGGGTGACTTTATGCAACTAACCGAAGTGAAGAAACACAGAGATCAAGGTTATCGTTTAACTTTGCACCGAACTCATTGATATTAGAAAGGAGAGTAATAGAGCCATATGCCTCTCTTTGGTAAGCTGGTTTTAGGTTTCAACGGCGGTACCACTCTCGAAGTATAACTTAGTTTATGATTCATTCTACTCCTAGAAAAATATTTATTTTTATTGGTTATCGATTATTTTTCTAATAAAAAACGATACGATGGTCACACCCCGTTTCAATGATAGAAAAAAACATTTTGAGTAAGCCGATTTTTGTTTATTTATTGTATATATTTGAAACCATCAATGCACATATTAGTGTTTTGTATTTATTTAGTAAACAGTCAGTTTTCCTAAGTCTTAGATTTTACAACTTGCGTACATACTAGAAATATCATTACACAACAAGAACGTACTATATTTATGTATATCAAACAGCAATACGAGGTATATTTGCTTGAAGCCAGAATAAACAATCAAGATGTTGCGCAAGTGCGAAAAATTATTTTCTGAGTTCTTAGCCAGATTTATATGTAACAATAAGTTCTTAAAAAGTAATTTTGTTATATACTTTTTAATTTTTTTTAGTGTTGATGTTTCGGGCAGGTAAAAAATTGAATTAATTTGGCATGATTTTCCATCATCCTTCGTAAATTTTGGTTTTGCGATGAACGGAGGATGTGCCATCCTCAGTGTAAATTTTTGTTTCGATGAAGGAAGATCGTTCCAAAATTATTTATGGACTGTTTTTTAAAAATTGTAAATTGTTGTGTCAAAATTGCAGAGAGTTTATGTATAGGTAAATCCACAACATCTTTGACTTGACTATTCGATCAGATGATCTAAGCAAGGGAAAAACTTGTATAAAAGTCATTAACAAATTAAAATTAAATATTGTTTTTTTTTTTTAATTAAAAAAAATATTTTTGGGTGTTTCCATATTTATAACGAAAACAAAATTTGTATATAAAATTATAAAATTCCCTTTTTCTTTTCACAACTAATCAAAATAATATTTATTAATTCTTTCGATACTTTTTTAAGAGTGCTTAATTTTTTCTTGTTTCTTTCTACGAAATTTTCTTAATTCCTGACGAATATGAACTTTCTTACTTTAAATAATCATCATTGAAATATGTATTCGAAAGTCTTTATATAAATTCCGGATATTCACATATCTAAATACTCATTGATCTTCCACTTTTAGCTTAAACTCATCATGACTTATATTGAAATTTCTTTTCAAACATGAGCCTTGTTCACTAAATAAAATCATTATTTTGTTTTGTTATTTTTTTAAAATAACTTTGTAAAGAATCTGGACAATCAAACAAACGGATATATTAATCCACATTCCTGTTGATTGGTAATTAATAATCAATTAATTAGACGGCTTTTTTAATTGGTAATGATTATTTTAATTGATTTTCAAAAAAAGACAATTATTAATTGATTACGATTAGAAAAAATCAAAAAAAAAAAAGAAATCAGAAATAATTTAAAAAAAAGTTGTTTTGATTACTTTAGATTTTTTTTGATTTCTTTTTTTTCAGTACTGTTGATGTGTTTATGTGCTCCTACAACAATACTGAAAATAATCAAAAATAATCAACAAAAAAATCCAAAAAAAATTCCAAAACATTTTTTTTTGATAATCGGAAGAAATCATGATTTTTTTTTGGTTATTTTTTTATTATTAGTTTGGAAGATGATCTGACCTGAAATCGGCAAGAGAAAATAATTAAGGTTATTTTTTTAATTAATTGGAAAATAATCATTTAATATTTAAAGTAATGGTAATCAATCATTAAATTGATACTCAAGAAAATAATTGAACCGGTAATCATTATGATTAGTAATCATTATTTAACAGGTCTGGTTTAATTTTATTTAAATACCTGTTTCACGACATTACTTGTGTCGTGGGTAAACTCCGCCTCTTATACAACAAGCATGCTTGTGAATTGACTCTTTTGTTTCTACTTTGATCCTATCAAAAAAATTGGTGACGAGGATACATATAAACATCTGCGTAAAGAAGGCTTTATTCATTCGATTCCATTCTTTGATTTTATGAAATGAGGTTTTCACGTTAAAAAAAGCTTCATTATATTTGTACAAAAAGGTATTTAAAAACGTTTTGCAATACTATTTTCTTCAGAATTTTTCACTTATGATAAAAGAAATAACTTAATTTTACGTTAGAAGCTTCAAGATGATTTTTGAAATGTCTATGCCGACGACTGCTCTATTGCCAAAAGTCCATAAAGAGAATATTTATTGCGCCTAAAAGTATGCAATGTGGATTTACATGCCTTGATATTGAACGTATTCATCAACTGATTCTGACAAATGAGTCCAAACATTTCTTCTTTAAACACAAATGGAAAGATGATTTCATAGTTTTAGTTTATTTCTAATAAACGTATATTTGTTCAATAATTTTCATGCTTTAAAAATTTTTTTTTGTACAAACCCACATACATCTACTCAGCACGGCATTACATTTAATATATTTTAACTTTGTAGGTTTTTGCGTCTGTTTTTCTATAAAATTTTTTGTCCGAATATAAATATATTTACTCCCTGTTTTGATCGGTGTTGTTGTTATCCTTTTTTAGGAAAATGCTTTGCACTATCAACATAGAACACAGCTTTTTTAATTGAAACAATTGAACCCATTGACTACATACTCGTATGTATACATTTAGTTGGTGGCATGTTTTTTGCGACAAAACTTTTACATTTGATGAGCTTCGAGTTTAGCTGTTGAAGGCCTATTGCAATTAGAAACACTATCTAAAACTGCTTATTTCTCTAAATCTACATTTTCATGGTAAATTTTTAACACGGGGTCCCTTGGCTTATATTTAATAAAATTCATAACATAGCCTGAACAATAAACAGCATAGTTTTGTATATCTAAAGCACGTATCGAAGTTTAAAATGTTTTTTTTTTTGTGCAAAAAAATGTTCGCTTTTTCTTAAAGCTCAATACAATAAGTATTGATATATGTATTAACCTTTTAAGGTTGTTAATTAGTCTAACCACCTATGGAATATTTTAATTTTTTTTTTTAATTATTAAACTCTTTCTACTGAATTTCTACCAGCCTCGCAGTGGACGGGGGCTTCCCGGATGCATTTACGAGCCTTAAGCCAGTAGCCCGTTACTGTAACTTTATTCGATCGATCGTCTCAACTGATATAGTCGATTTGAAGTCATAATGCCGTCACACTCACCTTTTATGCTTCGATTTTTCTCACTTGCTTTTGAGGTTGCTACGGCAAAAATTTTCTTTTTCAATTTTGAATCGGTTGACGTCAATGAAATAGAGAATTTTATAGATTTCTTACTGAAACGGGTGCTAGGCTCTATTCCGAACTATTCGATTTGTCAAACAAAAATATGTGGAAAGCGCATGAAGGCAACTAGCTATCGATACCTACCCGCTCCCTTCTCGTCCCAAATATGCTTGAGCTGGTAGCCGGGACAACAAGTTATCGACACTGTCACGGCCCGTTTCCGACCCGGTACTGCCACGGGTATACGCATCAAGTATAGGTTAATTGGCATGCGGGATTAATTGCACATCGCTAAATAAAATCATCTCGAAAACATAAAATGAAAATAAAAAACAAATAAAGGAAAAAAAAATTAAAACAAAACAAAAAATATTTATTTGAACGAAAGTATAATTTTATTTCAATAAACTCGGAGAAAATACATACTACAATCTAGTTTAGTTTGTAGCTTGACTGGTATTACTCGCATACTAATAAAGAGTAGCACACAAATCCATAAAAAAATAAAAATGTTTACAAAGCTTTTTAAAGTGACATTTCTATACAAATTTTCTATTATAAATGCTTTATAAGCCAATTTTATTTTTAATGAATTTGGGGATAGGAATATTATATATATATTTTTTTCAAACTTCTTACTAAGCATTTCTCTCTAACAACAAAGAAGAAAATAAATTTGTAACTCGAATTCGCATTTAAATCTAAGCTTACATTTAATGCTTTTGTAACAGTAACAACGTAACACAAAATATGATTTTAATAAAAATAAAATATAATTAATTAGTTTACTATCAAAAAAGTCTTTTACAATATTCTCTCTTTTTTTTGTTTTTTATAAATATTTAATCTTAAAAAACTTTGCACCAAACGGTTTTCCTTTAGTAAAAGCTATACATGTATGCATGTACATTGTAGATATGTAACTATATTAAACCTTTATTTTAAAATTTTTTTAAGTGCACACAAAGCACAAGTCACACTGTATGCATTCAAGCCTTTAAATATCCTAAGAGTGCATATCAACAGATAAAGATCATAAAAATAATTTATTATTTGTATACTAATGTGCTCAAATTTTATGTTAGGCCTTTTTTCTCACTAGGGTGGACCGAAATAAGAAAAATTATTTACTTGGAGATGGACTTAGCAGCGCTCATGGGGAAATACTCTATAAGAATAAAGTACCAAAATATTTTAAAAAATATGTCTATGTAAAAGTTTTTGATTGTGTAGTTTTGAACTTTATTTGAAAATGGAATTGCGTAGTGAAATTTTTAGGGTAATTGCAGTTTATTTATGTGTCCACTATTGTAATTAAAAAAAAAAAAACAAAAAATAAAATATATATGTATAATATAAGGTGTCCGTTATTTCTTGAGACAGTTTTGAATTTTCAACCACGATATAAACCTCACAAAGTGGAAAGTTGATGTATATTTATATATATAAACGATTTCAGTCACCCCGTGTAAAATTTGGTTTGGATACAAACCGGTTTTGTCGTTGTGCCATTTTTCGTTTTGTTCTGTCAGCTACCTGTAAGAGGGACTGTTTTTGTGGTTTTCCGAAAATGAGTTGGTTTTATATCGGTAGCTTCAGAGATAGGTTGAGGTAGGTAGAAGTCGGTAATTTCAATTTGCTTATTTAATTTCAAAAACTATACACGTTTTTCTAATAATGCTGCACTCTAATCTAACAAAGCTTATTGAAAACATTTACCCATATACATAAAAAAATTATTGTATATACAAATATCCATACAAATTTTGAACTTTAAGAGCTTTATAATTAAATTTTTTTTTTTTTTAATATATATGGGGCTAATTATATTTTGCCTTTTTAGTTTTCATATTTGATATTTTCCTTTGTCAAAAACAAAACATTTACTATGTAAATAACGGACACCTTAACGTTACATACCAGTTTGCCTTTTTTTTAGGTGTACTGTATTTGAAGTTCAAAAGCACAAATTTGTTAATTCTAATATTTTTGCCTGAAGATTACTACAAAATATTCCTGCGCATTACAAAATTTTTAATATTACCTATGTGAATGTGCTAGCTAAAGATTATTATTCCACATTATTTTCTATTTCGTTTCGGCACAGCACACAGTTTAGTTATTTTCGAGCACAGTAATAAGGATTTGTTTATTTCATACATATGTACACTTACATAAATGAATTTTTCAACACACCACATTCAAATGTTCCAATTTCCCAATTTTAGTAACATCATTTTTTTTTACGAGTTTCATATTTTAATGACTTCTCCAATATGTGCGGAAATTTTTGTAGTGAAATTTTCAAATTTTTTTATTTTTATAACTTTTTCACATTTTTTAATTCATTCAATGACCAGTTGCAAATTCGTTTGCTTCAAACTTAACTTACATAGTACGTATAGATTATTTCTTATTTTATATGTATGTATCTGTATATAAATATTTTAGTTACAAATTTTAAACATATGCAAGAATATGTAAATATTTACAATATACATAAATATGTAGACTTAAATAAAAATTCAATATTCCTACTTATTTTCAAACATTGAAAAACCATAATTTATTCTTTTAATATATCGTTGGCTGAGTGGAAGATTAGACCTGCCAGTTAAAAAATATTTATTATATTTTCAACTCTGAATTAGGGTGTTATTGAAACCAATTCTGAGATAAGGAATTCCTGGACCGCATTCTAAAAATTAGTGTTTCCAAGCGGGCAGCTAATCTCTGGAATCTGATTTTTTACTTAGCCATGCATATGTAGTAGAAGGTAGATTTTAGGGTGGAGCGAAATAAAAAAATTTTTTTAGATTGTGGCGGAATGTGAATCAGCTTATCAAAGCAATTTTTCGAGTGCTGAAAATACTACACTCTGTTTTACAAATTGGAGGAAACTTATGTGACTGCTGTGGTAATTTCTTTGAGCAGTATAGGTGAATTTTGAGTTAAAAAATGTCCCATTACTAATTCTTAGATATTTTATCAGGCTAAAAATTTTAATCACAGCCTAATAATTGTTTTTCATTTTCGCTACACCCTAGTACATATTATACCTACATACATATATATGCACTTATGTTTATATATTTATTATCATTTGCAAGTTTATATATGAAATGTAATTTGTTTCGTATTTTAAAACCGCTTAGTTTTTACTTTTAAGTTTGTATATTATTTTTCAAGTTGTTTTTGGTGCTTGTTGATTATTCAGAAAACAGAGTAATCGCAACCTGATTAATCAGGAGAGTGACTCAGATTTCAATTATGTTTTTTTTTTTTTGTTGAGTAAACAGTAAACTCGCCGTCTCTTTAATCAATAGGTTTTATTAAAAAGAAAAAGTATTGATTGAAAGATTGTTCAAGGAATTAAACGCCCGTCAATGTTAAATTAGAATTTAATCAAGAAAATTTTCACACTTTCCAAATCGGATCTGTTAAATTAGAAAAAGGATTAGTATCTCATTGACTGGATGATTTTTTTTAATTAAAAATTACTAATTTATTTGTTTTTAGAAACCAGCAATTAATAGTTGATTAAAATCGAAAAGGCTTTTAGCTCAACAAAATATTCAATTAATCATTACTTTTCATTATTTCCGTTTTTTTTTTTGTTTCTTTTAATAATTGGAATAAATTATATTTTTTGGGATTTTTCAGCCAATTGGAAAACAAACATTAAAAATTCAAAAGAGTGGTAATTTAACATTAAATGGCTTCTCAAGAAAAGAATCAGTTAAACCATTACGATTAATAAATATTATTTACCAAGGCTATTTCAATTTTATACAATATTATACCTTGATTTTTCAGTACTTCGGTTTAATGCTTTTGCTCTGGAATTATTAAATTAAGTCAACTTTTCTTTGAATAATGAATAATTATTATTGGTTGACAAACATTCAAAATTGAAGAAGCAGAACTAAAAAAAACTTGTCAAATAACGTACACCTAAAGTATAATCAATTACATTGTGTATCAAAACTCTTGGTACACAATGTTCAATTATTTACTCGAATTGTGGCAGTAACAAGTGTTTTTTTTTCTCTAATTTATTCCGAGATGATTCGATTTTAGTTTTCCATTTTAAACTGTTTTTTTTTTTTTTTTTTGTTTGCTTTCAGCACTTGTTTCACTTCATTATTATCGGATAAATTTTGTATAAATTTTATTACCAAATCTAATTTATTGTTTAATTTGTACATTTTTCCTATCAAACATATAAATGGCCTTAATTTAATCACTAAATAAATAAATCAAATTTGCATATTTTGGTTTATTTATTTAGTTTCCCATTGCATTCACAAATATTCTGAAATTTTCATAGTTCAAAAACAGCAATAATTTGATATATTATATTGTACATTTAAAAATCATATTGATTTATAACATTAAACGTTTATAACCAGTGCCTCTAGGCAAGTTGACAATGGCACATCAAATGTTTGCATTTTTATGTTTTTTTTTGCTTAATTTTCTCCAATTGTGTATATGTAGTTATATTTTTCACAGCTGCCATTACTATCTTTCGCACTATAATGTATGCAGGATCAGTTTGCATTTTTTTAAAAATAATTTGTTTCTGTGTAATTCGCATTAATGGCACGCGGCCGCATGAATTTTTAGCAAGCCATTGGGCAGGGCTGTAGAAATAAAACATTATCTGCCTTTAGTAAATGCCTCCGAATGCTATCAGCTGGGTATACAAAAATGTATGTGTGTACGCCACATTTTCTTGAGAATTCATAAACGTTTTCGTTACGTTTCTTTTAGACTGCAAGGAGAGTAAGAGAGAAATATAAATATTTAATTATTTTTTATTGTATTTAATGTAGGAGTCCGCATGTCGAAATACATACAAACAGTAAACACGGCAGCCAAGGAGAAATGTGGTTCATATTTCAAGAAAGACTCCAGGAATATTTCAATGAATAAACTTTTTAAGTTTATATAATATTTAATTGATGATTTTAGTGATTTGGAGAATCTAAAATCTGTTGTTTTGGATTCTAGAGGCCTAGGCCTTAAACTTATGAACACATAACTTATGTCACATAACTACAAGGTTATAAAGACATCGATATTGCCGTTTGCTCTTCGTGACCACAGGGCTTTAAAAGACCTCCACACCGAGTAGATACCTCCCTCAGATCTCGGCCTATGAACCACGTTATTGGCATCTAACCACCGGAAATAGCGTCGAATAGAAGAGCGTCCTCACCAGGGAGACTGTAGTCATACTAGCACAACTTCGATCTGCATACTGTAATAGGTTAAACTCCTACCTATACAAACTCATATACTTTCCCTGCATGTGGTATGCCCCCTCATGATACCAAACATCTCTTTAACTGTTCAATTGAACCTTACTCTGGTCCAACCCCGATGAAACTGCTTGTTACCTTGGACTTCCGTTAGAAGAGCTTGATGACGATTCTCAGACTGATCGGGCCCATTAGGTAGGGCGAAGTACTGTTAATCGCAACAATCGACTAAAATACATGGCTAAATCTTGGGGTAAACCATTTTTTGTAGTTAGCCAGTTTCGAAAAGGCTAAAGCAACACGGCCAATATCGTAAACCGTTTGAGATATGGAGTTTGTTGTTGTTGTATTTGGCCAAAAGGAACACTGCGCGACCATTGAGAGCAGTATACGAGGTGTGTTCAAAAAGTATCGCGAATTTTGTGTTTTTTCAAAAATTATTTATTTATTCATGAATATCTATTTTGTCCCCTTCAAAGTAATCCCCATGAGATATTATACACTTGTGCCAACGGTTTTTCCAATCTTCGAAGCACTTCAAAAAATCATTTTTTTGTATCTTGTTCAGCTCGTCCTTCGATGCCGTCTTTATCGCGTCAAGAGAAGCGTAACGTCGTCCTTGCATGGGCCTCTTCAGTTTAGGGAACAAGAAAAAGTCACAGGGGGCCAGATCTGGGGAATATGGTGGCTGCGGCATCATTAGTGCGTTGTTTTTGGCCAAAAAGTCGCGCACAAGCAACGATGCGTGAGCAGGGGCGTTATCGTGGTGCAAAAGCCAATTTTTGTTCTTCCACAAATCCGGGCGTTTCTGGCGGATTGCTTCGTTTATTCCTTATTGACCGTTCTTCCCTGTGGCAAGAACTCATGATGCACCACGCCCCTGCATTCGAAGAAAACTGTCAGCAAAACTTTCACATTCGACCGAACTTGGCGCGCTTTTTTCGGTCTTGGTTCGTGCGGCAGCTTCCATTGAGATGATTGAGCTTTGGTTTCCACGTCATAACCATAAACCCACGATTCGTCACCAGTTATGACCCTCTGGAGCAAATTTGGGTCGTCGCGGACAGAGTTTAACATCTCATTAGCAATGTTCATGCGATGCTGTTTTTGGTCACAATTGAGCAATTTTGGTACGAATTTCGCGTAAAAATCGAAGACGATCCAAAACACGTGCAAGCAAAGCAGCTGTCAACAATTAACTGAACATTCAAAATGGCCGAGCTTGTCGGCATAAGTGGGAGACATGAGTACCAACATAACGCCACAAAAAATTCGAAATTCGAATATACGTAACCAGCGAAAATTCAAAATTCGCGATACTTTTTGAACACACCTCGTATATGGAGTAAGAACAGTGAGAAGGTATATAAAAAGCCTTCAGTAATAATACTTTTGGATCTATAAGGACACTTTGGACACTATTGTCTTGTGAGACTATTGACTTTTCGCATGGTACAATGAAAACATTATGACCCCTCTCTTTGGTTTAGGCGTGTACAATGTCAAAAAAAATGTTATGCTTTACTTACTTTGATCAAATGTGCTTGGGTTAATGTAGCTAATCAAATCCTGATCGGACATGGTAGTCAAATCCTGCGGAATAGGTGTCTGAAGAGGCACAGGTCCAACTGCAGCGCTAGGATGTATGCCTGTGGGAGTAGCTGTGGTCTGTTGTGTCACAACAGCACCATTTGTAGTGACTGCAGCAGCTGCTACGGACTTTTGCATTGAATTTTCGGTGGCCAAAGCAACGATAAGAGATTCCTGCGGTGAAGTGGGCGGACTGTGGTTAATTAGAAGAAAAAGAAAAATGATCCATTATAATGTCAGTTATAAATCTTATAAATAAAAAGTAATGTGTGTCTGTCCAAAGTATATTTTTGAGTTCACTGGTTACAGCATAGGGTATATATAGTTTTGAAAAAGTGGGCGGTTCCATGCCCCAGGCTATATAAAATTTCATGTTGGAGGAAAATGAAGAGGGTAAAGTAGCGGAACGGGATATGGGTGTGGGAGGGAAAAGCAAACGTAGAAAGAAAAAGGAAGATATAGAGATAAATGAGGATGAAACGCCGATTGGGGAGGGAAAAGGGAGCAATTTGTTAAATGTAGTCAAATCAAATTTAGGCAGGACAACATCTGTCGGGTCTGCTAGTAATTTAATAAGAACTTTCTTACTTACATTCCCAATGCGAAAGGCGATTGTACATCAGTGACAGCTGCTGCTGCAGCAGCTACTGCAGCCGATGGTGGTACATCAGGGTGATTTAGTAGCAAATTAACTAAAGGGCTTGTATTGCCATTTGTAGCTACTGCCGCCGCTGCCGCTGCTGCCACTGCAGCCGAGCCATTTATTAATGCCTGTACAGGTGGTTGAGCTTGTGGCTGAGTCTGTTGTTGTTGTTGCTGTTGCTGATGATGACGATGATGGCGCTGTAGTTGATGTTGATGAGAATGCTGTTGTTGCTGCTGCTGCTGTTGTTGTTGGTGTTGATGTTGTTGTTGCTGTTGCTCTTGATTCGATATTAAATCGGCAGCTGCTTTTATAATCATATTACTAACAGCAGTCGAGGTGGCTACAGTCACAGACGCAGGTTGAGCAGCTGCCTCTTCGGCATTAACGCTAACATTGTCCACAACAGTACCAGCGGCATTTGGTGGACTCATTATAATATTGCTAAGCGCTAAAGCAGCTACAGCAGCATCTTGTTGTGTTGGTTGCGGTTGCATAGCAATATCATTCAAGATCGAATTGGCCATGGTTACCTGGTGTGGTGCCATAATATTGGGCACAACAGCCGTGGCAGCACCATTAGCTGAACACAAAATTGTGGACGGTGAAACGGCAGGATTCATTATCATTTCGGTGGAGATACCACCAGTAGGGTCGTTGACTGTAGCGCCGGTGGGTGCACCTGGAACATTAACAGCGGCATCGACTACCGCATTTGGCGAAACCGCTACGGGATTATTGCCACCTAAAGTAGCAGGCAAGAGTTGTTGCAATGGCATGGCGTTAAGCACAGCGGCCGGTTCTGAGTTCAATATAATATCTTGTGTGATTGGCGAATTATGTCCATTTAATGAGTTATTTGGCGAAACCGAAAGTGTAGCAGTCAAGCCTGAATGTGGTGAGGAGCCGCTTGAACAACTCGAAAGCGACGATGAGTTACTCGATATGGATAGACTACGTTCGAGTACAGCTGGTTGTTGTTGCTGTTGCTGCTGGTGCTGGGGACCATTGGTTTGTTGCATCATATCACAAAAAGGATTATCAATAACTGAGCCAACATTATTACCAACACCGCCAAACATCGATTCATCTGCAGCTGCTGCTGCTGCAGCAACAACGGCCGCTACAGTCGGATCATCCGCCACTGCAGTCGATTTGGTTAGATCTGTTATGAATTTATCTACAGCGACTGCTTGTTGCTGTTGTGCAACAACTTTAGCGATTTCCGTCTTTACAGCCAATTCAACAGCTGCTGCTACAGAGGGCGGCGTTGGTGGTACCACTGGAAATGCAGATATACTATTCGTATCATACATCATTGTATCCATGCTGTTGCTCTTATGTTCGTAATGTGCATGAAATTGCATTGCATTTGGACTTATGGGTGCGCCACTGCCACAATTGGTCATAACGGCATCGGGTGATTGTATTGTCTCAGCCAATGAATTTTGTGACGTCTCATCGATTAACTCAGTCTTAAGAGTTTCAGCAACGTTGAGGTGCGCCAATTGTTGATCAGTTAGCATGGGCGTAGCTGTGGGTAGCGAAGGTCGTCGTACACCCATTGGCATTTGAGTTGTGATGGGTGGTGGCATCATACCCGAATCAATTTCATGTTTTGTTTCGGTGGCAGGCCAAAGTACAGAACCACCAGCGCCACCACCGCCACCAGTTGTAGTTCCACCCATTGCAGGCATCAAACCATTCGATGTATCCATAAATGTTGTAGCATCTAAAAATATATATAAAACTTTGTTAATAACGGCCAGAGAGAGGGGGAAGAAATTGTATAATATCGTTTTAGTTGTTTCGAGGGGAATGTGAAATAATAATTAAAAAAAAAATTGTATTTCATTAAAAAAATGGGCAAACATATTTAGTTACTCTTTTCTCTTTGGTTTTTGCAAATATATAAGTATGTATTGTATGTATGTATTTATATGTCAACGAAAACCTTATTATAGCAGTACATATAGTCTAAATTTTATTTGCTAGGACTTAGAACTAGTTTTTGCTGAATTTCTTAAACAAAAATATGTCTATAAGGAATTGATTTTTTTTTTGTGAACCGATATGGGAAAATTTTGCTGATATATTTAACAGCTAATTGCTTTATGATCTTATAAAAATCGTTCAATTGCGTATTTAATTCGTCTTAAGTTGTATTCTGATGTGGTTGGGGGAAATTACTTTGAGTGTATCAACAAGAAAGCAGCTAATTTTTTAGGTTTTCATGCAAGTCAAGTATTTTGTGGATATACCCCTAATATACATAGGTCTGACCAAATAAGAGGAATTGCGAAAGTATAAGCGCTGGATAGTCAAATTAAAATATAGATTTAAAACACGATTTTAAGTTGGGATGCAATTTTAACTCTGTTACAGTTAACTTTAAACACGTTTCAAGCAAAATGATAAAGTATTTTATTATTTTGCTTTATTTATATCTTAATTATTAGCTTTATTTTGTTTTCTTCTTCTTTAAATGGTCATCTAACCGCCTGGGCGATTTTGACCGTCCAACATAGCTCGCCAGTCGTTTCTTCGTTGCGCCAACTGGCGCCAATTGGAAACACCGCGGGATCGCAAATCGGTCTCCACTTGGTCCTTCCATCGGAGTGGTGGTCTCCCTCTGCCTCTGCTTCCACCGGCGGGTGCCGATAAGAATACCTTCTGGGCTGGAGCATCTTCGCTCATTCGCACTACGTGGCCTAGCCAGCGAAGCCGCTGTGTTTTGATTCGCTGAACTATGTCGGCGTCTGCGTAAAGTACATACAACTCATCATTAAATCTTCTTCGGTACTCGCCGTCGCCAACGCGTAGAGGTCCACAAATCTTTCCAAGAACCTTTCTCTCGAATACTCCCAAAGCCGCCTCATCAGATGTCGTTAGTGTCCACCTTCTGCACCATATAGCAGGACGGGTGCGATGAGTGACTTATTGAGTGTTATTTTCGTACGTCGAGAGAGGACTTTACTTTTCAATTGCCTACTCAGTCCGAAGTAGCATTTGTTTGCAAGAGTAATTCTTCGTCGGATTTCTAGGCTAACATTATTGTTGGTGTTAATGCTGGTTCCTAGGTAAACGAAGTCCTTTACTATTTTGTTTTCACCTATTTGTTTTTTTTTTTTAGTTTATTTTATTTTGCTATTAATTTTGTTTTTTTTTAGTTTTATTTATTTAAATTTTGTTTAGTTTTATCTATTTCCTTTTTTGTTTTGTTTCATTCAATGTTTAATTTTAATTAATTTTATTTTATTTTTATTTATTTATTAATTTTTATATTTCCCCCCTTCATTTTATTTACTTTGTTTTATCGCGCTCTTTCCTTGCTGTTAGTTTTCCGTTAATTTACTTTCATTTCCTATGCTTTTTCTTTCTTTGTTGATCCATTTTCTCTATTTTAATTTTTTACCATTTAATAACATATTATTATTTTTATTTGGCTTTTTTCTTACTTTTTTGTTGTTTTATCTCCTTGCTGTTCCAATCCTACATCTTACCTTTCGTTATTTATATGCTGTTCCTTTCCTACCGCTTTCTTTACGTTCCTTTCTTCTTTTTGATATTCTTTTGATTATTTTGCTTTCTGATAAAAAAAAATGTATTACTTTATTTTTAATAAAATTTGTTTTATTTTATTTTTTATATCCTTGCTCTTCATTTCCTTTCCGTTCTTTCCTTTGCTTTTCCCGACCTCGTCTTTCTTTTCTTTTCCTATTATTTTTCCCCATTTAATACAGATTTTTATTTTATTATATCTAAGTAAAGACGAACTTAACCAGAAAGCGTTCAAGGAAAATTTTGCTCTTGTTATGAGTAATGTGTAGTCATTTTCTTATGCTTTTTATTGCTAACTTCATATTTTTAACAAAACAACTCTTCGTGCACTCACACGATCTAATCCCATCAACGAATAATGCAATAACATCCACTCCGTAGTGTAAATACATACTTGCTTTGTTTGATTTTTGTAGAGCCGACGACACAATAAGGAGTTATTTAAATGAGGGTAATTAGACAATAAGTGAATGTTCATAAAACAAACCACGGCATAATAGGGCAAGAATAATGAGATAAAGATTGGACAGAAACAGCAATAAAGGAAAGGGAAAGAGGATGAAGCAAAATGTGGAGGACAAGAATGTGAATATGATGATGGTGTGAAGATTATGATGATGCTCCTGACGATAACGGTAATACTGCTGATAAGATTATGATAATGAAAAACAACAAGGACAGGGGACAAAAACAACATGCACGAAAAAGTAAACGAAGATTAAAATAAAGACTAATTATTTACCGTTAAGCTCTGACTAAAATAAGAGTTATGGTTATGAGTAGGGTTATTGTAACACTTCCAGTTTAGGCTTGGATATAGCTATTTCACTTAAATTAGCATACTGCATTCCACATCACTTAAGAAAGATGAATTCGTTAAATAAAGTAACTTTAACTAACTTTACCACATAAACCCGCCGATTCTAGTGTGATATCAATATTCTTTCTACCAGCAAAAAAAAAATATGACAACTTTTGCACCCTTTTGGTATTCTGCGGGTCAATGTTGAAAAGATCAACTAAAAATTTTTTTTAATAATTTGAAATGGAATGTGCGTAATGGTACATAATGTGTTTTGCTCTTGGTAGAAAAGAAAAGTACTCTTCACACACACTCACTGTAAACGCAAAATGATAAAATCTAAAAAAATTAGTTCTTTTTCGCAACTTCACAATATGACTCAAAGTAATGTCCTACCCAAAATTTGTTTCGGTCTTCAAATTCATTATAGATACATTTTTGTTATTAAACTATCATATACAAATTTATTTCAGCGCTTACAGCTAAAAGAGAATTAAATCTAAAAACAAAAACTAAAAATAAAATGACCGCACCACTTAAATCTAAAAGCTAATATTGTTTTACTTTCTAAATGAGTTTACTTAAACCTATGTTGTGTTTTGTGTTTGATGTGTTTGAAGTTGAGATATGGAAAAGCTATGCAATGTGCAGACATACTTGTATGTTATGTTCATTATAGTAATATACTATATATAAATATATACATATAGAGATAGAGATATGATACGGGGATTACAAGATATGCAATTGAAGCTAGTAGTTGCAGCAGTTTGGTTGGCATTCGTAATACGTTTGATTGCGTAGAAAAAACCTGCAAAAAGATTGGAAACAAAAGAGAAAAGCCCCGAAATAAGTCAGTGAATGGGAGAACGACCAACGTTGATTATCTCGCACTCTTGCTCCGCCAACTCTAGCTACTGTGGAGGAAGAAGAAGCTGTTTGTAGGGAAGAAAGCTTGATTGTTTTTTTAAGTTGTTACGTCTAACAACAAAAATATATAATGGTGTTGAAAAAAATTTTAATTATAAAAAAATATGTATGACAAAATAAAATGAAAAATAAATGTTAGTGAAAAATATGCATGAAAAAAATAAAATTATGAAAATTAATTGTTAGTAAGGTTAAGAGTAATATTAGTTGTAGTTTTTGATTTAAAAATTTGTTGAAAAAATTATAATTTTACATTACCACTGTATCAGAAGATGGTAAAGTTGCTTTAAACAAAATGACGATGTAGGCTTGTATGTTGAATTGTGTCGGTAATAATTTAAAAAGTAATATTTATATACATAGAATGTAGCGAGGATAAAATAAATGTATGAACTGAAATTACTGAAGGCTCTGCAATATAGACGTTTTACCAAGGGGTTGATTATGAATGCCAATCACTTTTTTCAGTTATTCTAATAACTACCAACGTAACTGAAAACAATGTTCCAATCACACAGCAACTACAAGCATATTTTAAACTTGAAATTTTTATGTTAAAAATCCAAATATAATATTTTTGTTTTTTTATTTTGCAGGTTGTCATCAAATTTATGGAAGGAGTGCTCATCAGTTTGGAAATTTATAATGGATACATACACTAAACAACGAAAACAGTGTGGAAATTTATCAGAATGTTCACTAATTATATTAAGCTTCTCTTATTACACATATTTTATATTAATTTATTTTACATTGCAGAGCACTTTTTATTAGAAAGATGAGTATGATTTTAATTGTTATAGAATCTTTCGGCTACCAAAATGACATTGTAGTACCTTTGAAAAGTTACAGGCACACTAAACTGAGTTTGGTTAGCGATACAAGAAACTAACAAAGCAGTGCCCCTGCGGGTTGAGGGTTTAGAATATGCCCGAGGTAGGCATACCGGTCGTAAGAGGCGACTAGTATGCACAAAGGTAATGACGTGCAACTCGATGGTTGATCTACGGATATGATGCCTCTCACCTCTCATTACCCATCTCATCCTTCCTTACGGAAGGAGGGGTGACATGACCTAGAAGGTTTCACTGGTCATAAATCGCTACCACCACAGTCGGGCAGTACGGCAAGGGAGTACCGGAGCGTACCGGGTTCAAATCCGGCCAAGGGAGAGTGTTTTTGTCGTTACTACAACAACAACCACAACAGCAACTAACAAAGCCGTATTTTAGTTTTATCTTTAAAATATGTGTTTTTTAAGATATACAATAAAAATAATAGGCACTAAAACTTCAGTATGCGATAAAAAGGCGAAACCCTTTTTTATCACACATTTTAAGAACTATATTAATCTCACACTATGACACATTTTTAGATCCCTAAGATTCCATAACAAAACTACTCTTTTTTGGAATGTAGAAGCGCATGAAACAAAAGGATTGAGTATTAAGATATAATGAAAATTAATAGGTTTGTAAGTATGCAGTGTAATAGTAATATGTAGGTATGTAGGAAATGAAGTATGAACTATTTTTGGGAAGGTATCTTATATACTAAGAGAAAAAATGTAATACTAAGTTATGGATTTTATTAGTTAAAGAAAAAATTATGTTGGAAATAAATTTTGATTGAAATATTGTTTTGATCTAATAAACCAGTACCCTAATGTACAGTTGGTGAAGCAGTTGCAGCAGATATGACGAGATGAGACGAAGCTAGGCGAAAACAGACGATCCGGAACGATACCACGCATGATAGAAGACGACTGACGCCAGCTAATTAGGACAGTAGGTATGCAGCAGGATTTATGCCATACATTTTCGTATGATGTGGCCTTTTTTATTTAAATCAACAATTTGAGTTGAAACGTTTTTCTCTTTGATATATGTGTGTATGCTGTAGCAAATTCTTTTCATTCCATTTTACTGCTTGCCACTTGAATGTTTATTTGCTGAAACCCCATGAGCCCTTATTCATGGCCAAAATTCGCTGTTAAATTTTTATTTTTATGTTCAAATGATGCTTGGAGTATAAGTTTATGCGTTTCCTTCGGGCAAGTCAGCGGTTTTGTTCATTTAAAGCCTTCTTTAGTTTTCTTTCAATTTCGTTTATGAATAACTCATTTATATATATATGTAATACTTATTATTTTTATTTATTTTATAAATTCTATTTATATGCGTTTTTAAGTTTAAATCATTCAAGTGTTTCGTATTTGTTGCAGCATTTGCAAAGTAACGAAGTATTATGTTTTTCTGTATTCTTTTTTTGAGTGGGCATCGTACGACGCGCAACATTTGCAATTGTCAACATTGAAACAGCTTGAAGTTATCTACTCGTTTTATTCTCATTATATGTATGATATCACTCACATTTAAACCTAAATTGCTAAGAGAAGGGAGGAATAAAGTAAAAATATTTTGTGATTAGTGTTGAACAAAATCCTGGTTGTGCGTTAATGACTTAGCTCATTATTGTGATTTGCTGATTTTTTTCTTTGCGTTTTTTCTTTTTTGTTTTTTTTTTTACTTTTTTTAGATATCTCTCACTTTTTAAATAACATATCTTTTAAATATTATATTGAGAACAAGAGAGATTTATTATCTCTGTGTTAAGTGGTGCTGTAACGTTCGCTTAACCGCATAAGAACGCTAACTTGTTCCTCTTTATTTTTCGGGACATTTTTTATAACTTTTCTTTAGAGATTAAATATTTTAACCACTGAAGCAGTCAGGCTAAAAACAACCTTCAGCGCTGAAAAGCTGCTTTTAATTTAATTTGCGGGTCCTGTTACAAGCAAACAAAATGGTATTACTTCATTTTTACTTTCGTTGCTCGCATGTTTGTTGAAAATTTGGTTCTCCCATCTCTGAAAATCCAATGTATTACAGTTGTTTGTTTTTTACTGCTTCTAAATGAACATTCAAAGTCAATATGATAATTTCAAAAATTTATAGGAACTTAGCTGATGTTATAGATGCATTTTGTTTTTGTTGTTCTTGTTGCAGATTATAGCTAGTAAAGCGCTGCTAAGTCGGTGAAAATAAGTCTAGTTTTTCATTGAAGAAGTGTTCTTTAGATATTCTAAGGGCAAGAAATCTAAGAGAATAGGTCTATTAACTGGCAGTAGCAATGCCAGTGACGACAAACACTCTTGACCACCTAAATTTTGATATGTAATTGAAAACAGGTTAACTTTTCGGGACAAGCGTAAATTGCTACATTTAAATACAGCAGTCAGACGATTTTAGACAAAAAATATTTTGATAAAAACGACAACAAAACAAGGTTACTACTAATTAAGGAAACACAGTTGTTTGTGGACTATATGAGGCCGTAAAATATGCTATTGGGATGAAATATACCCTGTAGAAAAGTTCCCTTAAGCAGGCATTATAAAACAGCTTCTTAGCAAGAACAAGGCATGTTTCTGCAACGGTCCACAGATAGCTGCTTCTATGCCCCTTCTCGAGAAGCGAGAAGGTAAGGTGTCAAGCATAAAAGAAAATCTTTCTTTTACAGCCATTTCTTCGGAAGCGAGGCCTTGTAATTTGGCCCATTTCATATAACTAATAATTAACGAATTCATCGAGATGGCAAGGCCCTCTAGACCCCGGAGAAGAACTTCCGTAAGTGGTTCTTACTCTTTCTTTTTTCAACTTTGTACTGTTCCAATTACTACCATAAGGGTTGTTAGTAAATAGTTAATTGCTTGTGAAACGCTGAACTTATCTAATTTAAGGTTGGACTCCCATGTACCCGGGCACATGCGAGGGCCGACTATGGTTCGATTCCCAGAAAATAAATCCCCGACTTTTACATCAACAGGACGAATACAACTGGCGTTATCTTAGGCCTTTGGATTGGTAAGAGTCTATTATTATAGGCTCACGGTACTTTTTATAGGTTACCTTTAATACAAGGTTGAAAGTTGGTACCAAACGAATGATGAACAAACTTTGACTTACACATCACCGACTTAGACAACATTTAATAGTTGAAACAGAAGCTTGACAGAACGAACACCTGATGCTGTAAAATTTCGATTCCCTGTAGTAGCGATGACGATGGACCACAAGCCAAATATAACCAAGAAAACTCTGAACTTACATACATACATCACACATACAAATTAAAAGACAAATCAAATATTTGAGTAAAACAACTACCGAAGTTCGAAGATAAAAATATAGAAGACAACGTATCAATAATATAAAAACGCCGTAGCGAAAGTTACGAATTTTTAAGTCAACAACAAACACACATCAAAGTTGTCTGGATTAGATTCGGCGTTGGCGGTGGTGGCAGCATTATAGAAGTACACGATAAACATATCGAATAAGCAAAAAGTAGAGAAAATTTTGTTTTTCTTTAGCTCTGCTCACTTGTGCTTGCTTGCTTTCAAGTTGAATTTGAAGAATGTTGTAAGTTGTTTTTGGGAATATTCTCAGCAAAAAAAAAAACTGTATGTTAAGCGTCCTTGAAAATTTGTTTGAAGTAATAAATTTGTTGGAACCGCTTTTGGGACTTCGGCGGTAATGGTTATTTGATTGTTGTGTTGCTTAGTGTCTTATCATATACATATGTATGTATATAGGTTTGAAAATAATTTAACGGTTAATATACTCTGCACGCTTAAAATTATTACTTTTTTACTTAGCGTTGTACTTAGATGTTTAGTTAAATTTATTGCGATATTATTATTTTGTGTGTTTTCATTGTCGGTTTTTTGTAATTTGCAAAAAAAAATTGTTTGAGCAAAATATGAATGTTGCCAATTCTAACATCTAAAAAAGTTTCTCGGAATTTTCTTTTTCCAAAATTTGAATTGAATAGATAAAATAAAAACAAATAAGGCTGATTTATTCCGTTGAATATATGTATGCATGCGTATTAGGGTAGGTAGCTCATAGGCGGAAAGCTAACTATCTGTACATTTTGGAATACGTTGAAATGGCTAAAAAAAAATAATTTTATTTGTTTCTATATATGGTTATGCCTGGGTGCCTATTTATAAATGTTTTTTGGCCATTTATAATATGGAAATTTCTTAGCTGGGTTTTAAAGCAGTCCTTTTTCAACGAGGTTTCGGCTGTTTCCTGGACTTCTAGACATGGCTGCAATCTGCTTAAAATTCATCTCCCCTTTCGGCTAAGAACTGTAACTACAATAGTATTCAATTTAAAAGAGTGAGTTGTGCAGCAAGCAGTCGCTGAAGAACCGACCGTTACAGAACTTGCATAATCGAAAAACGTGGATAAAGAAAAAGAAAACTCAACTAACGAGCTAAAAATATTCTGAAGAACAGAATTATACTATAAAAATAGTTTATCGGCACTAGAAAAACATTACAGGGGAACTAAACGCTATCCCTAACCAAAAAAATAGATAGTGTTACCTATATCCACCCATGTCGCTGTTGTATTTGTATATTAACCCAGAACGGGTTTGAGAAGTGTAGCTCAGCTCGATTTCTCTATCGATACCAGGGTTCGGTAGCCAAGGAAGGGGAAAGCTTCGACTGAGTTGGAAAAAACTGGTTGTGTATGACTTGTCCTTCGTTGGAGTTTTCAATTAGATGGGCAAAAGTTATGATATGTTATAGTATCGAAATTCGTAATCTTATCAGAAGAGTGACTATTTAAAATCTTGAGGTATTCATAATTTTGAAATAATATTTATATGTGTATATTTATAAATAGTGACCAAAAAATGTAAAGGATTTTCCGTTTCTAGTTTTTTAATAATCTACACGTTCATTAAAAAACATAAATTTGTTTCTATTCAACCCACCCTAACATTTTTATACATATGTGTCAAAATTATTGTCATATATTTTTTATAAAATATCGCAGTAAATTTCTCGCTACCTAAAAAAAATTTATTTAACTCTTTTAATTAAAGCACACCTGCAACGATTGAAGAGTATGTACACTTTCTTGTTAGAATGTGCATTGCCTACTTTTAAATTGTATGCTTTAGTAACCTAAAACTGAAAACTAGCTATGTATATAGGTAATATTAAAGCAGATTTTTTATAAAACAAAAGTTTTATATTTCATTTCTTTTTTTCTTTCAAAAGAATTTTATTCGTTTTCTAAGTTTTCTTTTTGGTCTACGCCTATGACTTTCGATGCTTTTACTTTTTTGTTTTTTTTTTTTTTGTTTTCGAAACTTAAACACTAATGCTTACTTAAACAAATACGTACCTTGCTCCGCGGATAAGCTACCATTTAGTGCAGCATTTATTGTTGTAGCAGCTGCCAACGTCGAATAGCTACCTTTCGGCGTATAAACAAATGTATGTGGTTCACTTTTTTTGCCACTAGAAATGATTACCATTTGTACTGTAACTGGTTTTAGTATAGTTTGATGTATGTATGCCGGTACAACGCATATAAGGTGAGTCTTTAATGATATAAATAATTATTTTTATTATTTACGTCAACTTTCAATACAACAAAATTATCACTTACCTGTTGTAAATATTCTTTATCTGGCAACACTGTTTGCTCCCATAATGGGCCGCCTAAATGTGGATGTACAGTTAATTCTGTGGGTGTGTCAGCACTTTGCCCACTTTCATAGGTTTCTTGAAAGAGTACTTGAGTGTCTTTCAAAAAGTTTTTCCCGATAATGAAGAGTTCAAGTCCACCATCGACTGGGCATGAGTTAAGTGATTTTTTGCAAATCTCTGGTACGCCTGGTGGTTGTGCTGAAAATATGGGGAAATCGTAAAATTATTAATATCTAGAAATTATTTGAATTTTTTTAAAGACATTTTGATAAAGTGAAGCAACATTTTGACACAGTACATCAATCTCTTTTAACGGAAGTCCAAGGAAACTAAAATTTTAAAGTTCTTCACAGAAAGAGGAGTGGGGGTAGGGGATTAGAAGATTTAATAGGTAATATCAAATGTTTTACACGACAGTCGGGATAGTACCTGAAAGTGCTAATAACTAGACTACCGCATCGATATCCGGCGAGGAACCATCCTTTCGGAAGTAATCCCCAGAACAATTATACCTATTTACGCTTAACCGATTATGTGGACGATTTTGACCGTTATGTTTTAAAGCGAACAAGTAATCCCTTTTCGCGATTTTCCGTCCAAAGAAGCATATGTAGGCAAAAGTTATTCTCCATTGAATTTATCGGCTGACATTATTTGCGGTGTTAAGGATGATTGACAAAGGACCAAGTCCCTCATTTTCAAATTTGAGACTAAGACGCAGGTGGTGTGCCGAATCTTTACTTCCTGACAGGCAATACCTCGTCTTGTCTTCGTTCATGATCAGCAATTACACACTTTTGTAATAGATTAATCAATGCTTCTGCTCTGCTGGTCGAATTATCTTTCCTAGCATCAAGTTGGAGAAATCTCAAGACTTGCTGAAGCCTGTTCCCCAACACATTCGGACAAACCACAACAGTATGTCCTCAAACAACTCAAATCAATATCCTTACCTTTTTGTCTACGTAATTATTGAATCATATCATTATCTGAACTACTTACTGCATATAATTGGATTTGAGCAGACTTGCAACATCTCCACCGTACCGTCATCATGTGTCAATTGTGTACGGAATACCATGCGGCAACGTGTCGATTTCTTTTTATTTTTTTGGGCAAGATGATCTGGAAAACGATGCTCGACATCAACATTACGTTCCTACGATGGTAAACACATGAGTAAAAAGTGCAAATAAACATGTCAGTGTTGATGAACTAACCTTGAGTATGCCAACACAATCGCATGTAATCGTCATATCTGTCTCTGGTTTGAAATCAATCTCGATAACCATTGTACCGTCCACTTTCTTCTCATTACACAATGTGGAATTTTTTCCGGCAACTTTGCATGCCTGATAGAACATATGCGGTGCTACACGTCCAATATCAGTACCAATGAATACTTGCAATACAGTAGGTTTATTATAGCCAGTAAGACGTACAATTGGAAAACCATTGCCACTGCGATCTTTAACGGCGCCACGACTACCCTCAGTTTGATAACTATAAAAGGATTAATAAATGTAGAAACGTAATTTAATTGTGAAAAATAGAAAATATTGAAGAAAATATTACCGCGCACGATGCTGTTGCTCTGGCTGTGAGACAATTTCCAATTGCACGCGTCCACTCGATGAAGTTACGACAGTGTTTTGTGGTATAGCTGGTTGACGTTTATGTGCCACACGGGTCATGGTGCGTGGTGCTGTTGGTATGAATCTGAAAGAAAAAAGGAATAGGAAAAAATTATTTATTAATTGAAAAAGTTTCGAGAAATTTGTATTTTATTATTTTTTTTTTAAGTTAAGTAAAAGATGAACATGAAATGGAAGAAGTGTTTAGAGAGTTTGAATGTCTGTTGGCCTTTAAAAAATGGTTTTTTTGTTCTCTCTTTATTCATACACAAAAAAATCCTTTTCGAACTGATAAATGTTAGTATTAGTGGTTACATAATTATAGTTATAAAGTTGCAAAGTCAGAAGCGCATTAGATGTATTTTTGAAGCAAAAAGTTATTACATTAGTTGAAGCAAAGCAAAATAATTAATTAATGACACTGTTAGGCAATTTGGAACTAGAAAATTACAAGAATGCGGTAAGGCAATTATCATTAAACCTAACTTTTTTTCACAAAATGGTTAAGTGGAATAGAAAATGAGGTAAAAAGAAACGGGTTAAGTGGGAAAGAAACTAGGTTAAATGGAAACTAAATCGGTTTAAGTGGAATATAACATCAGTTATAAGGAACAGGGTTTAAGTGGAAAAGAATCAGGGTTAAATGGAATCGATATAGGCTTAAATGAGACCGTGAACGGGTTAAATGGCTTTAAGGTCAATGGATTAGGAACCTGTAAAATAGGACCGAAACTGAATTGAATGGATCCGAAACCGGGTTAAAAAAGACCCCAACCGGGTTAAATGACTCCTAATCCGGATTTAATATCAACGAAACAGGACCGACACCGGCTTTAAGGGAACCAACTAAATAGGGCCGATGAGTGGTTTCAAGATACCAAACCAGAGTTAAGTGTAACCGAAACCAAGTAAAATAGGATTATAACCCGAAGAAAACGGGTCTGAAGATGAAACTGCCGTAGATATGTAAAAGAAAAGAAAGTACTTCTTACACGAAAGCGCTTCCGGTTTTGTCTACTCAATTTTTTTTATCAAAATTTGATTAAATGCTGCATGCGGGTTGCAGTTAATAAATAAGCGCTAATAAATAATGACGATGCCCTTTAAAAGAAAATGGAAAAAAATTTTATTTAGTAGGAAGATTTTTCCTGAGATAAGTAACGCATGTGCCATCCCTCAGATTAAGGCTAAGTTATCTCCTATAGAATCATAAACATAATTTCGTTACAGAGCTGAGAGTGGTTGAATTTTCTAGAGCTACTTCAATCTCACAATTTTTACCGCATTCCTGTCACTTTTTTGCTATTGCACAGTGTTATTAAAAGAAAAAAGTAATCAAACAAGGATTGTCTTACTTTGTTGGCGCCACTGCACGTGTTATGCTCATCAACGCCGGCACGTGTGTAGTTTCCATGCTTGTTGTTTCGCCCATATTACTAGCGCTTGCAATTTTCCTTATAAAAGCATCTTCACTGCAAGCATCATCGTTATCGAGTTCAACAGAGCTTTCAAGCTTCTTCCTCTTAGTGCTCGGGTAATCATCTTCGGCATACGGTTGTTGTTGTTGTTGTTGAGATACCTGCTGCAAAGTGTTACCACCAATATGAGGTTGACTATTCGAATCGGAATTCAAACGCTGACGATAATAATCTCCAGAATCATCGGTACAAAAATCATCATAATAATCCTCATCATCAGTAGAAGCGTTTAATGGTAATTTCTTATTGGGTGTTGATCTGTGTTGAGGTAGTGGTGTTGTTAAGAAGTGAGACAAGCAAGCAGCAACAAATATCGATGGGTGTCAGTACCATTTGGGTTTTAAAATATTTGAATTTTTTGGTTGTTGGTTGACAGCAGCGATTTTTAAATAAGTTTTTTTTTTTTGTAATTTTGCATTGAATGGAAGCAATTAGTTTGGTGTTCGTCAGTAAGCTTTTTATATTTATATACATATGAATAGTAATTATATTGTTCAAATACAGATTATAGATAGGGTGGTTTATATATTTTTTAGTTTGCAAAATATGTATAAAATAAGTTTCAATTAGAGTTAGAATTATGATAATTTTCCCGCAAACGTGGTTTATGTTAGTGAAAGTTGTTAGAAAACAAGGCACTGCCATTAAGAATTTTGAATTTGATTCCCCCCCCCCCCCCCCCCCCCCATAGGTTGGGGTTTTGCATAAGCCCAGCTATAAAAAAAATTGTTTTAATTTAACACAAAAATGCGTCATATGTGACCTTCGAACTTAGTATAGCAAACCCGTATGAGACACATATGATCCATGAACTTAATCGGATCAGTGATGTTTACCAAGAATTTGGGCTATCTCAATGCAGTTTCTAAAATATCACTTAGTAACTGTGATTTTCATTTTCAACAGCAACCAAAAACGATAAAACGTACTAGGCAATAAGCCTCATTAAAATGTGCACAACTGCAGTACTTCAACTTTAACAAGAGCTATTCATGTTTTTCCTTGTTGTCACACAGTTTGATAAGCGATTGATATACATAAGGGCTTACCTAATTTTAAAAATATATTGTTTTATGCCAGATATAGACCACACTTTAGAAAGTAGATTTATCCCAAATATTGAGAAAATACGGAATTTTTGATGGCGTACGGGAAAGGGTTAACGCCCCCAACATTATTAGGAGAAATACTTATACATATGTAGGAATGATGAGCGAATTACTGTTATTGATAATGTTTACGTTTAATCTAAAGTATGCTAAAACGGGTTTGAATAGAAATGTGTGCGAGATAACATTAATGCTAACTCAAACAAATTAATCAAAAATAAATTTTTATTTATTTAAGTAATCCGTTTCAGAAATTCTGACCCAGCTGCTGAAAATAATATAGCAAGACGTATAAAGGTATTTTTAACAAATGTAAAACGGAATACCTGATAATAACATATTTAACAGATATTCGTAACAACACATTTACTCTTTTAAATTGGGAAGACAATACTGTAGTTAGCTCCACGGCCTTTTCCGATAAAGGTTTTTTATTATATGCTTTAAAAATGAGAAATTTGTATTTTTTTTTGCATGTTGTATTGTAGAGGATATGATAATAGCCGGTTGTTTGCTAGAGAAATTTTTCGGCGTCTAATGTGGTGGGTATTGAGCCAGAAGTAGAAACAACTTATTTTAACTTTTCTGAATTTTCCAAAGATGAAGTCGTCGCGGAATTTTCGCGAGTCGATCTTACTGCTATAGAGTAATTAGCGCCTTTGCCATCCTGATTAATTAACTGTCATTTTTCCAGCTCAACGGTTAAAAATTGTTTCAACCGTTCAAAGTACTGCGAATTTACACTTAATATTAGCAGACGTTGTCCTGCTTAAAAATTTATTTTGTCCGTCCTCATTCACTTCCCCTCACTTAATGTTCCCCGACTTTCATCTTTTTTCTCTATTTCTCTCTGTACCCCTTCCCATTCCTATATATATCCATATCCCTATTCAAAAGTTGCAAGAAGAATGCCACACCATAAAAAAAATCCTAATTTTTAATATACGCAGAGGTGGAGAGATGTGCCAAAGTTCAAGCAAATAGCATAATAAAGAAGGCCCTTTCGAACAAGTCGGTCCCCGGTCCACTTCCCGAAAAAATTATGATACAACCTATTCTCAGACCAACTAAAAATTTAGTTACACAAAATTTTAGGTTAAAAGGGAACAAAGGGGAAAAAAATTACTAATCCGCATTTAAATTGAATGTAATACTAAAATTTTGATTTAATGGATATTTCATAATGGAAACTGTACATCTGTGGGGAAAAGCAAGTTTTCGTTCCAACAATTATTTTAGGTGCATGAGTTAATGGATATTTTAAAAATAGGAGCGTAGCAACCTCCTACCAAATTTCATTCATATATCTCAGTTGTTACTGAAGTTATCGAGCTCACATGGGCATAAGGACGGAAGGATTACAAGTTATTTGTGATTTTTGATTTTCAGGCGGGCAACACCTAAATCTGCTGCCCTCACCGTTCAGTTCAAAATTGTCATTTGTCGAAAACTGAGTGAGCATAGACTTATAAAGGGTGTTTTTTTTAGGGGTATAGAACTTCGAATTGAAATAAAACACAAGAAAATCGTTTTAAGGTCCATCAATTTGGCTTTATTGGAAGGATAATTTTATGCCATTAATGTTTAAATATGATTTCGGGCATGTGGCCGCCGCGGCTGGCTCGAATAAAGCCAATTCTACAGGTCCAATTTTCAACCACTTTTTCGAGCATATGGGGCCGTATGTCGGCAATAACGCCACGAATGTTGGCTTCCAATTCCCCTAACGTTTCTGGTTTGTTGGTGTAGACGAGCGACTTCACATATCCCCAAAGAAAATAATCCAATGGTGTCAAATCACACGACCTTGGTGGCCAATTGACAGGTCCATTCCGCGAAATTATGCGCTCATCGAATGTTTCCTTCAATAAATCGATTGTGACGTGCGCTGTGTGGCATGTAGCGCCGTCTTGTTGGAACCACAACTCATCCACATTCATGCCATCCAATTCGGGAACAAAATAGTCGGTTATCATGGCTCTATACCGGTCTCCATTAACGGTAGCTGCCTCTCCAGCATTATTGCGGAAGAAGTATGGCCCAATGACTCCACCAGCCCATAGAGCACACCAAACAGTCAGTTTTTGTGGATGTAATGGCGTTTCAAGGGTCTCATGTGGATTCTCTTCACTCCAAATGTGGCAATTTTGCTTGTTGACGTAGCCATTCAACCAAAAATGAGCCTCATCACTGAACAAAATTTTGCGATGAAAATCAGCATCGAAATCAATCTCATTTTCGGCCCATACACCAAAATCACGACGCATTGCATGGTCTCGCGGCTTTAATTCTTGCACAAGCTGGATCTTGTAAGGTCGCAAGCCAAGATCTTTGCGCAAAATCTTCCATAAAGTTGATGGACAAAGCTCCAATTGCTGTGCACGGTGGCGAATCGATTCATTCGGGTCCTCTTCAACACTTTGCTCTACAGCGGCAATTGTTTCTTCGGTGCGCACTGTTCGACGTCTCTGCGGATGCGTATTATCACATAGAGTAAACGTAGTGCGAAAACGATCCATGGTTAACCGAATTAATTGCTCTGATGGACGATTATGTCGACCATAAAATGGACGGAGCTCACGGTAAACTTCGCGAACTGAACCATTATTTTCGAAATAAATTTGCACGATTTGCAAGCGTTGTTCTTTTGTCAACCTGTTCATGATGAAATGGCAAACCAAACTGAACATAAATGACATTAGAGTTGCCAGATTTGACCACAAAATGCCAGTTTTATCTCTATTCGAAAAACAAACCCGTAAAAAAAACACCCTGTATATGTATTCAGCTTTGTCGTGCCAGAGAACTTATATAGTTTTGATTGTGCGTTGGTTTAGCATAAAAAGGGCGCTATTGAATTAGCCAAATTGGCACGGTAGCTTGTCTGCTTTGCTCTTACGGGGATTTGGCTTATTAATGATTTATATATATATAGTATAGGCTAACAATTTAGTCTATGTTTAACTGTTTGTGCAAAAATTTTTATATTAAAACTTATTGCTTTGAAATATTCGCCACGAAGATAATGGGATTAATACCTACAAAATATTTGACCCTCAAATCATTTGCTGAACCTTCTCTATACTTTTACGTTCTCTGCCATGAATGACTGGGGCTTTAGTATACGTATGAATAACAACAAAGACATCTGCTTTAAGTCAATAACAGGCTCACGGTGCAATAAAAACATGCAATAAACCTATAGTTCGGCAACATTTTTCGAATAGAGACACATAATGTATAACGATATTTATTAGGTACTTGCAGCCCTTCGAGGTAAACCCACTCACTCAACCTACTTCTCAAGTACTCAAAACAAACACGAAATGAATATTTTTATTTTATGGATACACAAAACACCTGTAAAAGGCTCTATTATCACCTTGACCTACAATCGTTTCGATTGCTGTTTGCCTACTCGGCTCGTGCTAACTTATCGCCGTGCGCCTTACTAAACAAATTTTAGTTGTGCAAAAAATGAAATATAAACAAAAACATATAAAAAATTTAGTTCGGTTGGAAGCGAATGAAATATAGCAAGCTGCGGGCTCAGGAAAAGCATGAAAGTGAGGTTTTGCATGAGTTTGAGAGAGCGATACCATCAGATTGGGTTGCATGACACACGAACTGAGCCGTCTAGTCGACTCCTTTTTCGTCGCGATTCTGTATGCTATGCACAGCTAAGTATAATAAAATAATAGCATGTCATATCAAAACCGCTTTCAACTAAGAAATATGAGATGTACAGAGTTCGAAGAGGATAGATAGCGACATTCATCAAGTACCTACTACAGTGAAAAAACTCAGAAAATTCATTGCATCACTTTTATCACTTAAGTACTTAACTACTATACAGCTCTACATATTTATTTATTTATTTTACGAACTGATAGAAGTAAATTAAATTGTTTATATTGTGATAGAGAATTTCAAGAGCTTTACAGCTTGTTAAGTAATTCAATTAAATTGTATTGGATGCGGACAGATAGGTCACGTGATGTTAAAGTGCCATTCAACGATAAAACTTAGCACATTCTGCGCGAATGTTTTGCTCTCGCAAGACAGAGACTATCCCAATGAGCTTTTGTAATTAAACAGTTTATGGTAAGGAGCTATGGAGATATCACACGCATGACCACCGAGTATATTTTTTTTTTTTATATTCCTTCAATTTTTTTTGGGAGACTTCGGAAGTAAAATGGAATTGATATAAACTTATTTTATATTCGTCTATGCTTTTAAGAATATTTTATATAAAAGTTAGCGTGGTTGATGGTGCTCCGATACGATAACTACGAGTATATAGATGAGTACTCTGTTCAAGAACCGAGTTTTTTTGTAGTCCATTACCAGTACAAGTACAGCTATCGAGTACTAGAGCTCAATATCGAAATCGTACCACAGTTTTCCCTCCCCGCCTTTTTTTTCTTTACTAACTCCAGACATTTTTTTGTTAGATTTGACCAAAACTACCCATTTTGCGTTCCCCTAGACAATGTTAACTAAGTGTCGCCAAGGTGACGTGTCATAATGTCAATGGCATTAATATCATTGACATTAGTTCGCATTTCAAAATAAAAATTTGGAGTAAAACCTGCTTAGTCCATTATCTGTGTAACTGCACCTGAAATAGCAGTTGCGTTGTTATTATAGAAATTAGTAAAGCATTTATGATATTTAGCGTTTCTGACATTAATTCTCTTTATGAAAGCGAATTAATGACAAATTCTTATGGGAATTAACGTCATTGACATTAATTCTCTTTGCAAATGTTAATTCCATTGACATTATGACACGTCACCGTCGCCAAATATGCGAATGGTTATGAATATTTCGTTCCGCTCATAAAATTTTACAAAACAAAATATAATTTTAATTCACCATTTCTCTGCTCGTATTTTCTATATTCGTCTTATGGTGATTTCGTTTCAAAAATTCTTTCTTAGAAATAAATGCATTTGTCATAATTTGAAGTTTTTATATGTTTAGGATTCGTTTTCACACGTCTTTGAATGAGTATGATACTAGTACTTATCTAGTACGTTCCATCGATACTTCTTTGGAACCGATTCCTACTCCCGAAAATTTAAATGAGTACAGAGATTGAGTACAGGACGTTATCGGAAAAACACTAGGTGTGTCCCTAACCAATTGAGTCCATTTTTCATTTAATGATGGTAATCTATATCCGAGTTTTGTTATGATATTTGAAACGGGTTTTGGATTTATGATTATTAATATTTGTAAGATTCACTTAACCGAAAGTTGGCGTGCCAAAAACTTTTTCGAAAATTCACAAAACAGTTAATTGGGTGCCACAATTTAAATTTGGTGGTTTGACAATTATAGGTTTATTGCATAATCGCTTCTTTTGTGTATATTCAATGCATAAAAAGTGGGTGTGGTTATTATCCGATTTCACCTATTCCAAATACTGATGGGAGATCAGTAAGGAACCTTCACACAGAGCGTATATGGCCTAATCAATATCTTATTTCCTCTTGAACTCGTTTTGATATACATCAGTTGATATCTATTTCGACCCGTTACGCCCTCCCTTCTGCGAGCTATGCTCAGTTGAGTAAAATAACAAATTTGAGAATATACTCGTATATAGTAAGTAGTGATGAGGTACATGCACTCAGAATCAGTAAAAATTTAGCAGACATTAGAGTATCAAACGCAAAACAAATAATACATAGATAATAACGTTGAGATCCGAAAAGACAAAGATACAACAAAAGCAAATCTTCTAAGAATGACTTCCGTTAAAATATACACTTAAACATATTTTTTTGACAATTTTTTTGCGAAAGGTCGACGAAAAACACATATTTAAAGAAAAATAAAAACTCTGCACACTATAGTTGGCTGAAAAACGGTTTAAAAGGACTTCTGTTTGTGTAGGTATGAGCATGAATGAGCATAAAATCATGCAGTCTGCTCCACAATTAGTCAAACTTCTACAAATTTTTATTTCTTATGCAAGTCACTACAAAAAATTAAAAAAAAAAAACCAACCAAACCGAAATTACAGTAAATTTTGTAAATTTAACTACTTGTGGAACACAGTCGCTTTCGGTTTCACCACTTAAATCAGTGCTGCCAGGTTGAGTCGAATTCGTACAAGAAAAGCGAGTTGCTCATCGCTTTTTAATACGTCACTTGTGGAAAACATTGAATTGAGTTAGTGAATCGAAAACGGCTTTAAATAAAATTATATTAAAAAAATTATAATATTCTACAACAAAACCACGTTACATACCTTGATGCTGGTATAGCTCGTATGAGATGTGTGGCATGTTGTATGGCAGACGACGAGCCATGATAATTTCCATGTCCGTTATGATGATGATGATGTTGGCTAAGATTGGTTGCAGTATGGTTGTTGCTGTGCATATCATTATTACTACCGCTACTACTCCCAGGACTGCTACCGCTGCTGCTGCCGTTGCTACTGCTACTACTACTGGCACCACTGCCACTGGCTGTTTGTTGTTGTTGATGATGATGTTGTGCATGTAATTGTTGTTGTTGCACTTCTAGATGTTGATCAAAACCAAACCCACTATCGTTCGAATTATCGCAGGGAGGGGGGTGCGGCCGCTGTGGAAATCGTTTGCCAGGCACCAATTTACCAGGCCCGATCTAAAATGATTGCGCAAAGTAAATTGGAAAATATTAGTGAATTGACAAGATGTGTTGTGTGCGTGTGTGTGAGCTATCAATGAAGTTCTCAATAACTTTTCCTTTATTTCCTTTTCTTTTCTTTCCCTTCTCTTATTTTTTCCCCTTCTCTTTTATTTTCTTTTCTTTTCCCTTCTCTTCTCTTCTCTTCTTTTCTCTTCTCTTCTCTTCTTTTCTCTTCTCTTCTCTTATCTTCTCTTCTTTTCTCTTCTCTTATCTTCTCTTCTCTTCTCTTTTCTTCTCTTCTCTTCTCTTCTCTTCTCTTCTCTTCTCTTCTCTTATCTTCTCTTCTCTTCTCTTCTCTTCTATTCCCTTTTCTTCTCTTCTCTTCTCTTATCTTCTCTTCTCTTCTCTTCTCTTCTCTTCTCTTCTCTTCTCTTATCTTCTCTTCTCTTCTTTTCTCTTCTCTTCTCTTTTCTACTCTTCTCTTCACTTATATTATCTTCTGTTCTCTTCTATTCTATTCTCTTCTCTTCTGTTCTCTTCTATTCTATTCTCTTCTGTTCTCTTCTCTTATATTATCTTCTATTATCTTCTCTTCTCTCGTCGCGTCCCTTATCTCATCTATTCCCTTATCTCATCTCTTTTCTTATATCGTTTGTTCTGTTATATCGTTTCTTCTCTTACATCGTTTCTTCTCTTATATCGTCTCTTCTCTTATATCGTCTCTTCTCTTATATCGTTTCTTCTCTTATACCGGCTCTTCTCTTATATCGCCTTTTCTCGTCTATTCTCTCCTCACCAAATAATGTTAGCACTGTATCTATCCCGGTGACTTTCAATGCCTGGGATGCACATCGGCCAGTTTATGGTCTATTCTTCTCTGCTTCAAGTGGGATATTTAGCAATCTATTGGTGAAAATTGCATTCAATTCTATACAACGGATTTTGAGTGATGCGCGAACCAACATACATGCAGACGAGCAAAAATTCAAAATACTGTTGTTTATTGGCCTGTTACAATTTGTTATATGTAAATATTTATCAACATACCCGTGATACGGAGTGTAGTTTACCAGGTATCGCTTTGCCAGGATATCTTTTCGAGGGTGTACGAAAACCTTTACGTTGGATGCGTGCTGTCATCGTTGATGCGGTAGACATGGTCATACGCATGCCTAGAATAGAAGAATAAAATTGAAATAGCGTTAATCAACAAACATTATACTAATTGAAAATTATCATTTAATGTGACTTATAAACCGTGACTGAGGATTGAACGGGAAAGCAATGATCAACATAAATATGTATGTGAACGTAGAAAATAATTAAAACGTTTTATAACTTATAAGTACAACCCCCTCAAGTAATAGCAAGGAATAAATAGATATAGTACAAATATTAATGTAAACATACAGAATGTAGTGAACGTCATAGTTAACCTGTCAACTGGTGATGAGTCACATTCACTGTGAATTCGTATAAGTGGCGTATTTTTGAAAAATACATTCACAATAGTAAACAGATATGGTCACCTGTTAAAAGTACTGTTCGACTACTTCAACATTTAGGGCCGTTTACTCAATGTCTGATTAATTGTTTAATCAAGACTTTATCAGAGGTTGGCCAAAATACCGTTTACTCAATGACTGATTACCTTCTGATAAAAGTTATCAAAGGATGGACCGCTGGTTATGCGCTTATCAAAACAAAAAGTGACAGCTGAAAGTAAAAATCTGATTTTGTGATAAATTGTTCTGCTAACAAATTCTGCAAGTAATAGAGTTTAAAACTATAATATATCCACATAAAAAAATATCAGAAACGAAATTTGTACACCAAAATGGTGAGTTCACAATGCAACTTTTGTGAATTTTTTCCTAAAAACGTTCACAATGACCAACTTTATCATGATAACTTAATCAGACTTTGTGTAAACGAAATAGTCATTCTGAGCCATGTCGTAACCAGACATTGAGTAACCGGCCCTTACTAGTTTATATGTAGTCATACCAAAGGTTAGAAATAAAAAAACAAAAAAAAGAACTCTTCCTGTTCGTGACTTTTAAATACAATGTCAACATTTTTGACAAGGGGCTGGGGGATGGAGAAATGAGGAAGATTTTTCACTTGAAGTAATTCACGATAGTCCCATCATTGGCAGCTAAGATCCCAGGATTTAGAAGATTTTTTTTTAAATGGGTTTTACCCATTGTAGTTTAAAAATGTTGCAGATTTCAGTACAGAAATATATTCGTATCCCGGAGCCACGCGTTTTGACCCATTTGACAAACAGTAGAAAGTTTTTGTTTTCACGACTGTCTTCAAAAATATTTCCTACTGGGAGGTTAGGCTAAGTTTTTATATTTTTTAAACGGTTTAATGTACCGTATGCATAATTATTTAATTGCGCTTAAACATATAAATTTGTGTACACAAATGTTCTGGATCATAATATAGCATTCTAGTATTATCTTATTATTTGTACACATTGTAGACTTAAGTTGGGCGTTGAGTAGTTAATTCAAAAAGAATAATACAAAATTAAATTAAGTGAAAAAGACACAAAGGAGCTTTATAACCGACGCACTATGGGTTATTTTGAAGAAACTTGCCTCAAAATCAAATCGCTCGGCAACGGTTAGAGGTAGGGCACGATAGAGAGCACATGAGAACAATTCATAAAAGTTTTGAAACAGTAATTCCATATTTTTGAGACTTAGTGGATCTTCGTGATCTTTGCAAAAAGTTGAAAATTTTTTGTCACATATTCGAATTTGGATTCTAAAAATCTTTTAAAAAATTTACCATTTTTCTTTTTCTTTTTTGGATTTTTGAATTTTAGATTTCGTTCATATTGAATTTAGCGTTATTTAATGCTCTAATTGACAAATTTTTAATTATTAGGTTTTGTTAAAATACTCCATAGTGCGACGCATCAAAAACCAGCTCTCAGTGATAATCAGTGAGCTTTCAATTGTATCACGGACGCAAGTACTTAAACAATACGTACACAATATTGTGAATTTTAAATAGGCTGCTACTTCGCCAATTAAGCTATTGCTACTGGAGTGTGCTGATATAATTGATTGTGGGTATTTGTGTTAGGGATCTTGCTAACATTCGCATTTGTAAAACCGAAACGAAAGGTTGCATTTTGAGTGTGATACAGTTATGAAAAGCACTATGAATACCCTTTAAAGTGGTTTGTTTTTGGAGGTCAGAAAATGTTGGAAAACGATGAGCGCGAAGGCTATCTAGTTTTTATTTTGCGATGCTTTCGAAAAGCGGAGACCATGAAATGTTTAGTCGATTATTTCAATCGTTAATTCAGGTAACTGCCATTACAATTACAATAAATAATTGCTGATATCGCAATCGTGGGCTGACCAATTAGGACTACTGAATTATAACTTTAAAATGATGAAATTACTTTAGTGCTTTATTGAGCTGGGTTCGATTACAGTTAGAGTAATCTTAATTTTAGTTATTTTTAAATTACAATTGCTGCAATCGCAATAGCGGTTGGAACGATTGTGATTACTCTCATCCAAGCTCTGTGCAAGAAAAACAGTCAAAAGTCGCCTTTGATTCTATGTAAAATTATTTCTTAACAAATACTAGAATTTCGCATCCGTATTATCTTTGGTATATATTGAATTTTCTGTCAGCCCTTACCGGCTTCGCTGTTGTGTCACCTCCCGCCCTGTCGAAAAATCAACAAAAAAATTTTAGCTCGCTTACATCCGTATCCAGATTTGGATCAGCTGATGTCTAAAAATTCGACATTCGCAACAACTCTAGTATATATGTATGTATTTCAATTAGGGTGGGTCAGTTTAAAAATGAGTTTCAGTATTGCCTTTATACATGCCGTCTGTATGGCCACGGTAAACAAATTTTTAAATCAAAAAAATAAAACACTTGGATTTACAACACCAAAGTACATCGGTTTTTTGTGTGAACTGTGGCAAGAACGATTTTAATGCCTTTCAGTATTTTATGCAATTTTTGTTTGATCAACATTTTAAGCATGCGCATAGCTTCAGGTTTTTTGCCCGGAAAAGTGATTTGAACTTGAATACTCTAGCCAAGAGCATTGACCAAAGTAGCCCTGTGAGATTTCTTGTTATTTTTTCATTGCCTTTAACTTCATACATTTTATCAGACCTTTTAAATTCTCATTAGAATTGAGTTATCAATTGATTGGATGGCTCTTTCATTCAATAATGATTATTTGGAATAAATCCAGGGCAATCAAAAAAAATGTTTGATTTTGATTACTATTGATTATTTTTTATTATTTTTGATTTTTTTTATTATTTTTGAGTTTTTTCTTTATTATTTTTAACTTTTTTTCAAAAACAATCAAAAATAATTAAAAGTAATAAAATAGTCAAAAACAAATTATGATTGTTTTTGTTTTTTCTTAATATTTTTTGATTGTTTTTTTAAATAATCATTAAAACCTGAAAAAAGGCAAATCAATCATTAGTAGGATTTTCCAAAAAAGAATCACTCAACCGATAATCATTTTATTGACATAAAGTACAGAATTTTTACATTACGTTGTATGAATACTTTTAGGCGGGCCACTTGGAAACAGTTTTTAGTTCAGTGCACCAGCAACAACAACGAATGTCTGTGTTTCAAATTTTGAGAAAAAATTTATCGTTTTTTACAGGCCATGGTAAGTTTGGCTAGAAAAAAAAGTAAACTGAAATTTTTACTTCGACTTGATTTGGTCTAATTTTTGTGATAAAATCCATTACCGCTACGGACCCTGGCTTTTACATAAAGACATAGATATAGCTTTATATATATACATAGTATATTTAATTGCAAATAGAATTAATTTTAAAGTACACTATTGTTTTTTACAAAAGATTGTTTATTTTGATTTTTCCTTTTTGTGCGTGTAAAACAACAATAAATCTGCTACCAACTGCTTTAATCGCCATTAATTATTACTTGTCGAAGCGCAAGTTACTGATTACTAGCTGTTAAATATATCTGTATTTAATTGCATAGATGCAGAGGGTATTTTTATTAAGAAATGTTATTGTTCATCATATTATGTAGTTATATTGAGTATGCAACTGTTAAATAATAAAATATTTTACGCGTTTGTGTTGACAGATAAGAATTTCTAAAGTGTGAGGGATAGTAAAATATATTTTAAGAAATCCCTTGAAATATTGAAAACAAAATCAATATAGTATTGATTGAAAAAGTAAACAAGCATTTTTTAACTTCAGTAGGAAGTAATTTCTAAAAGAGTTACTTTATAAAAAATTATTTGGCACCTTCTTTTACATTATTCAATTGTTTCAAGAATCTTTGTTTATCTTTTTGCTGTGATACCTTTTGCGTTTTTGAAAAATTTTCAAAGTAAAAACGAAGATTCAAAACCCATACGAATGTTCAAAGGTTGATTACACGGGACGGGAAAGGCTGAAATTTTCTAGCAGAACGTTTTTAGGGGGAATTGTATATCCATTGCAGCTAAATTTTGATTACAAATGAGATAAGTTCTAGGACATCTAGCACTGATGGATCTATTAAAATTAATGTTAAGTTTTAAAACTACTGAAACTGAAACGATATTCTAAAAAATAATATCAATATAATTAAAATAAAAATAAAAAAATTTTTTTTTTTTGTGGCCCGGTCTTATAAAACAGCCGATCTACTGGGCCGATTCTTCTAATTAAGTTCTAAAGTGATATATTCGTTCCGCACAAGGACTTGGAGGTAGTTTTAAATAATAATTTTAACACCTTGGATATACCAGACCTGCACAATACCATTACCGATACGAAAAAATGAATTTATTGAAAGCAGGTGTTCTCTTTAAAGGATAATAAACATTAATTTATATGGAACATAAAAGGTACAAACAACACAGCATACAAATTCATAAAAATGCACTAAAATATTTCAGGCAAACAAAATGCTCAGGGAAAATAAACATAGAAATAGATAAAAGAAAAATATACCTAGAATGAGATGCATAATGGATACGGCATAAAAGATTACAACTATTTACAGTGCTGGTCAAACGAATAGCACCAAAATTCAAAATGGCCATTAGAAACTTATTTATAGAGAGGACTAAAGTAATAATCTGGTTAAAAAATACTTGTTTCCGATTTTTATTTTTAACTGGCCTTATGCGGGTTTGACAGGTATTTCTTACATATACAATCACAGTATAGAATACATCCAGATCTACAAATCTAAAGGAAATCCTCTGGCCACTTTAAATTCCTTACAGAGGGTGAATGGTGGTATGCGCTAAACGCTATGGTGGGGCTATATTAAATAGGTCACACGACTATTGGGCTATCACTTTCTACAGAGACTATTGTTAAATTAATCAAAAAATTATAAAAATATTATATAAAAATTTGTTTTACGAAACACGCGTAGCAACATCCAAATAGCCAGACATTTTATTACTTTTTTTTATTAAAACTTGATACCACCTAAAGATTGTGGTTAATATATACCCTGTAGGGAGCACAGTAACTACTTAGTGACACACATTTTTGAGACAGAACTAGATTTAAAGTGTATTTTGTGTTTCTACTACACATATGTATAAGCAATGAAAATCTATATCTAATCAAAAATTAACAAGACACACCCAGGAATAGCATATGGCATAAATGAGACATTTGTATAGGCGTACACATGGCGCCCCAAGCACGAGTATTTGGTGAGACATTTTTTATTTGCACGATTTATTTTTTTTGTTTTTGTAATTTTATATTATACGAAAAAAAAGTTATAAAAGGAAAGATAATAATGAGGGTATGAATGTCAGCTGTCGAGAATTCTATGGATTTTTAGACAGTTCCAAATCTGCAGAAAGTGGAAATGTTGGTATTGGTAAAAATGGGGGAGTTGGATATTTTTGACGGGGAAAGTATTAATTAAAAGTATAACGTCCAAAAGCAGGGCGAAATACCTGCTTTTTAGATTTTTTCCGTATTAGCTTTTATTTTGCAGTGCTAAAGTCGAAACTGAAAACGAGAGATGGAAAACTATTAATAGTCTTTAATAGTGATATTATTGATGGAAGCTATCGACACGGTACTATCAGAACATATTTTACACTGCAACCGATATTTTATATGGTAACAAAGTATCGATAGCTGAACTGATAGAATATCGATAGTATCGTCGTTAGGTTTCTACTCTCTCTATGGCGCGATATACAACAGGTATATCATCATAAACCTCCTAAGAGATTTTTGCGCCAAGCTTCTCTTCCAATTTGTGGTGTGCCGATTTGAATTTTCTCTACAAATTAGTGGGACCTACAGTTTTTTGCCGATTCCAAACGGCATCTACAAAGGAGACGAATTTTTGCTGAGAAGCCTGTCATGGCAGAAATACACTCGGAGAGTTTGCCAAACCACTGCCGAGGGGCGACCCCGTTTCTGAAATACTTTTTTCAAATCACTTTTGATGTTACCTGTACCAGGACTGGAACCATGGACCTTCGGTGTGGTAGGCCGGCAACACTACCTTCACACCACGGCGGCCGCCAGGTTTCTACTACTACTAAAAAATTCCCAAAAACAATTTATCAATTTAAATTTTTTTGCAACTTCGAAATCATATTCTATCACTCTTAACATTTACGGGATACACTGGATAGTAATAAAAAAAATTTGAAATCTAAGCATAACGTTGAAAATTTTTCATGGGCATTTTCGGGCACTTATTTTTAATAATACGGAACATTAAAGTAACCTATCGAAAGCCAATTTCAATTTTGTGAAGTGCTACTTTTGAATAATTGGGCAATTGAAAAAAACATTTTCCTCTCAAAGAATAAAAATTTCAAAAAGATCAGTACATTTATCTACACCCGTCAGGGGGATTTTATTTTGGTCTAAAGATTTCAGTTTCTGTTTACCTTATCATCATTATTTATTGGCACTTAATCGCCTAGGCGATTTTGGCCGTTGCGTATCAAAGCACGGTAGTCATCTCTATTCGTCGATAACTGACGCCAATTGGAAACACCAAAGGAGTTCAAATCATCCTCCACCTTTTTTTTCAAACTCAGTCGAGCCCGCCCCCTTCCTCCTGCCAAATTCGGGTGTCGATAGGAAAACCTTCTGGCTGGAGCTTCTTTGTCTGTCTGTGGGCTTTTATTTGCTTCACTTTGGTCACGGGTAGGACCATAACTTTTCCAGAGAACTTTTCTTTCGAATACTCCAAGGGCCATTTCATCTTCTTTCGACAATGTACATTAGAGCGTATCGCCAAAAAAGGTTTAAAATGTTCCCCCCTGGTTCGAATGTTTACTTGTTGGAGATTTCAAAAATGGAAAAAAAAATTTTTCGGCACCCTGTAAAAACAGTGAAATTCGTTTTTGGCTTATAACTTTTCTATTTGGTCTTTGATTCCAACGAGCAATATATTGTTGTAAAGGTTTTAACCCGTGTCATTTATTTCCTCATTATATGACTTTTTTTTTAGTTTTCAGGAAACAATTTTTTTTTTCAAATACAGGGTGTTGGTTTTAGTAAATAGAATAAAAGCTGAACTTGGCATGATGGGCTAAAAGTTTCTATGGATGAAATATTGCCTTGGCGAATACCTTTCTAAAAATGTATCACTTTTGAAAATCGAACGTAAAATATAGAAATTATAGAAAAAAAACAGATTTCGCTGTTTTTACAGGGTGACAAATAAATTAAAATTTTTTTTTGTAAAACCTCATAAGGTAAGTGTTCAAACTGGGGGGGAACATTTTCAACTTTTTTTCCTCCTTATACCGTGATACGCTCTAATGTACATGATTCCGAGCCGTATATGAGCACCGGTATGAGGAGAGACTTTGTCTATCGAGAGAGCACTCAACTTCTCAATTGTCTACTCAGCCCAAAGTAGTACTTGTTGGCAAGAGTGATTCTCCTTTGAATTTATCGACTGACAGTATTTTAGGTGTTAACGCTGGGTTCCAAATATACGAAGTCCCTCACCGGATCAAATTTGTAACTATTAACAGTGACGTAGCTGCCAAAGCGCAGGTGCGCCGATTCCTTCTTTGAAGACGGCAAATACTTCGCCTTTCTTTCCCAATTTGTAGGAAAAATAAGAGGCAGCAAACCAAAAAATTTAACAAATCTCGGTCTATTCTCTTGGAGGTATATCGCGCCAAATTATTATTTTTATTTTATATTTATTATCTTTTCTCTCCGTTTTAATTAGCATTTTACTTTCCCGTTACCTATCAATTTGCTTTTCCCCACAATTTCTCATTTCCTTCGATTTTCCTTCCACTTTCATTTTTTTTGCTTTCCCATGAACAAAGAAAGCACGCATTTCATCCCAAAATGTAAACGTTACTAAAAACCTACTTTTAAGTCAAGTTAAGTTTATTCAGGTGTTGGGTAAGCGACAACATTAAAAATTCGTTCAACAGAACTGTAAGTAACAGTTCTCAAGTCAGGTACTCGTATATGCTATGTAACACTAACAGCACTCTTCGCAACAATCATACTCTCTTTTCAAGTGATTAGCGACCAGTTGGAAATGGAGCAAAAGCTTTAAACACAACAATTAAAATATATAAGAAATATACCAACTTTTAGAGGCCTGTAGAGGCAGGCTTGGCTACATTTATAAAGTACTTAGATATTCTAAAGCATTTAGGGTAATAATTCAACACGTATTTGTTGATAGCTTAAGTAAATATGTATACCAAAAGTGTGAATGAGGGTATACACAAACATTTACATATGCGATTATAATCGGAATATATGTATGATTGTGGCCTTCAATGGTAGTGGGCCGTTTCAAACGCTGTTGACATAGAGCAGTAGGTCACGCAGCAAGAAAAAAAATTAAAGGAAGACCACCGCTAGTAAAAGCTCGACCTAAATCCTAGTCGAATGCGCCAAATTGTTTTTAAACTAGGCAATAAGCGGTATAAGAACACATTAAAATTATTTTCTACTAGAAGTCAAATGTCTCACTCGTATGCCTAGACTGAATGGAGTTAATTAACTGATGTAGGACTTTAACCCAAAACAAACATACACCCACTCAACTACTGATAGCCCCGGTAATACTTATCTCATTCTCGATTTAAACAAATTGACACATGCGAAGCAAAATATAACGACTTTAGGCCTGAGTTTTATTTCATTAAGTTTTCAGTAGAAGGCCTTTCTTGGCAGAAATACACTCGAAGTTGTTAACGAGCACTGCCGAGTCCCGACAGCTGCTTATAAATGGTTTCTCACATTTCTTGATATTATTGAGTACCAATAGGTCTCGTAACTAAGACTTTAGGCATATAAGGCAAACACATATTTCACTATATCACCGTGATCGCTTTATAAGTAAATGCATAGTAGGCCTTAAAAAAATTTATAAAATCACCCACATATCGCCTGAATAGATCCCACATTTCGTTCTATAGACTTTTATCAACTAAAAATAAATCGGTAGGCGTTTCGTTATATCCAGCTCCAGAATGTGGGTCTTCAAATCACGCCCAATAAACATGGTTTTTGTAAAAATATAAAAAATGGGCGTGGCACCAACAACACATGATTGAAGACATGTTTAATCGAATATTAATAACTTTAGAACCGTTGAAAAAAAGCATTACAAAATGTTATTTAAGTCATATCACGCGAAAACTAGAACCAGTGGAAATAAGCGACATCGCCATGTGACCCCGCCCACTCTCTCTAGTTTTCACGAGAACTCTATCTATTCTAATAACTTTAAACTCGCTATTCTATTCGAAAATTTGAAGTAATGCATTTTATTTCAAGCAAAATATTTCTAGGTAAGATTAATATCTAGAGTTTTAACATAATCATATTAAAATAATTGATTGGATATTCGATTTTATCTGAAAAATGACTTGATTTGGATACAGTTGTGAATATTGGTAATGTGCTACATTTAAAGGCCTTCTACTTAATTGTTGCTACTTAGAATGTTTTTTAAAGGTTGTCATCTTTCTAATTGAGAGCGACTTGACTCATTGGGCATGGAAGAAAATATTGGCTTATATCGCAAATTTCGTCTATGTATCGACTCTTAACCGCCAAATAGACTTGAGTAACCTTATTTTCGACTTTACTGCTTTCCATAACACCCGAAACCCTCTGGCCATACCATCCAGCAATACAACTTTCTAAGACGTACCGAAGATATGGCGTACAAATATTTGAGTAGCCATTAAGGGGCAATCATACAATTTAAAATTCTGTTACCAATAAAGAAACAATTTTCTATTTTCAGGTTAGATCTTTAGAAATTTAGTGTTCTATATGTTTTAGAATCTCTTTTTAAAGAGCTCAACGGTTGGTAAGTAACACAATAGATAAAAATGGACGGAATGTTTCTACTGCTGAACTTCTAGAACAAATTTATTTTACCTCAACGTTAAAAAATTCCTAGCCAAGCTCATTTTTGCGCCTGACAAATACAGTTGAGTATTTGATGTTGTTAAACCCGAACTTTCACTTTCATAATTGTTGTATTATGTTAACTCCACTTTGAATAAATTAAAAAAAAAATCCGAGAAGAAAAGTTTGCAGCACAAGGATTACTGATTCGTTTAAGGCCGATAAGGAACTTAACAACCAAATTTTTAAGACAATTTTACGAAGTGGGATAGAAGGTAAAAACTACATTTTTGAACAACTAACCGAACCTTTGTTAGTCCTCTCTTAGATCTTTACATAACAAATTAATTATTATTAAGCATTTGTATCAAACGTCAAACGTTAGTCATAACAATGAATGAAAGGTGAAAAGTCTCCTCCCTCGATCGCGAGTCACATTACATTCAGCTCAGATTCGATTTTCAAGAAAACATACATTTGTTTGGATAGTTGTATATTATTTTAAGATGGTTTCTACAAACGAAGAATGCGCTTCAATTTCACTTTAGCACCTTTTCGCAATAATTAGACATAAAAGTTTGAGCGACGTAATTATAATCATCATAATTGGTCCGTTTTGCTTTGCTTTTATCAAAATTGTAAGCGATGGGTACAAAGAATCTTTGGAAAGGAACCGGTTTGCAATTACATGACCGTAAAATAAAAGGTGAAGTCGATATAAAAAACTTGTGAAGGTTTTTCATAATAAGTCCGCAACTCATCTGTCGCCGCGGTATGGTTGAAATTCGCTTACCTTCGATACCGAAGTTAACAGATCAAAGTAAAGAGGAAGGTCAGATAAGAAAACGGAGTCGCTTTGAAGCAGTTGTCGGCAGCCCTTCGAGTATACCGCTACAACAACTCTATATATTTTTGCCACGAAAAGCTTAACAGAAAAAATTCATCGGCTGATGTACGTTGGAAGAGAAGCTCGGTCTTAACATTTTTTAAGAGCCAAATCGTTGGGTTCCTATCTGCATAAATTAATGGGTTTAGCTGATACCACATTTGATGTAAGTTTATCCAGTGTCTGGTGAAATGTTTGTATCCCAGCTACATATGGTTTCCCCTCATAAGCTCTTATGTGAGTTCTCGCTCTAGATCATACAATGCTGATGTGCAATCTGTTTGGCAATGTGGTTTGCTTGTTCATTACCTTTATGATCCTCATGAACTTGAACCCATTTCAACAATATCTTTTTTGGTTCTTAGATCGTTCAGAACTTTTTTGCATTCTTCAACAAATTTGGAAGTAGTTATGTACGACTGACAGGCCCGACAGATCCCTCAGATCTCGGCCTATTTACTTTGTAATTGACATCCAACCACCTAAAATAGCTGAAGAGGAGTCCGTCCTCCAGAAGTATTTGTAATAGGTTAAACTCTTACATATCTAGACTCAACCCTACAATACCAAATACTTGCGCTGCATGTGGTATTCTCCCTCATGATACCAAACATCTCTTTAACTATTGAATTGAGCCCACTCTTCTAAGACCCATATCACTCTGGTCCAACCCTGTTGAAACTGCTCGTTTCCTTGGACTCCCGTTAAAATAGCTTGATGACGATTCTCAGAGTGATCGTGCCCATTAGGCAGGGAGAGCACTGTTAACAACAACAACTGAGAAAAACCCTTTTCGAAGGCTTTCTCTGCGGCAAGTTCTATTACATGAGTTTCTACCTGAAAGATAGCGGGATAGCTTCCTATAGGTATCAATTTCTTGAAGTTGGTCCAAAAAAGCTAGCTCCATCACAACTCCTAATTTGACAGCCGAAAGTTTAATCAATACCGCCAGCTTTATGTTTGCGCCCCAACGAATTGTCACTTCTGGAAGTTTTCAAAAACTGTTTCACTTATGTAGGTCACATAAACTTACTCACTCACTCAAACTCACAAGGCCACATTTCCGGTGACACCAAAACTCATTGACAGGATCATCAGGAGCTAAAAAGCAGTATGTGCTTTAGTTAAGATCAAAACTAAAGCTTGGAAAAGGTAAGGAAAAATTTAATTAAAAAAACGAAAATTTTGTTGAAATTTGCTGAACTATTTAAATAATTGATGTATATTGGGACAAACCGGTTTCGGCGTTGTGCCATCATCAGTGTCGATTTTCGTTCTGTTGTTGTCGTTTGTCTTGTATTTACGAGGTGTGTTCAAAAAGTATCGCGAATTTTGAATTTTCGCTGGTTACGTATATTCGAATTTTTTGTGGCGTTATGTTGGTACTCATGTCTCTCACTTATGCCGACAAGCTCGGCCATTTTGAATGTTCAGTTAATTGTTGACAGCTGCTTTGCTTGCACGTGTTTTGGATCGTCTTCGATTTTTACCTATTTTTTTACCAAAATTGCTCAATTGTGACCAAAAACAGCATCGCATGAACATTGCTAATGAGATGTTAAACTCTGTCCGCGACGACCCAAATTTGCTCCAGAGGGTCATAACTGGTGACGAATCGTGGGTTTATGGTTACGACGTGGAAACCAAAGCTCAATCATCTCAATGGAAGCTGCCGCACGAACCAAGACCGAAAAAAGCGCGCCAAGTTCGGTCGAATGTGAAAGTTTTGCTGACAGTTTTCTTCGATTGCAGGGGCGTGGTGCATCTTGAGTTCTTGCCACAGGGAAGAACGGTCAATAAGGAATATTACCTGCAAGTTATGCGCAATTTGCGCGAAGCAATCCGCCAGAAACGCCCGGATTTGTAGAAGAACAAAAATTGGCTTTTGCACCACGATAACGCCCCTGCTAACGCATCGTTGCTTGTGCGCGACTTTTTGGCCAAAAACAACACACTAATGATGCCGCAGCCACCGTATTCCCCAGATCTGGCCCCCTGTGACTTTTTCTTGTTCCCTAAACTGAAGAGGCCCATGAAAGGACGACGTTACGATTCTCTTGACGAGATAAAGACGGCATCGAAGGAGGAGCTGAACAAGATACAAAAAAATGATTTTTTGAAGTGCTTCGAAGATTGGAAAAACCGTTGGCACAAGTGTATAATATCTCATGGGGATTACTTTGAAGGGGACAAAATAGATATTCATGAATAAATAAATAATGTTTGAAAAAACACAAAATTCGCGATACTTTTTGAACACACCTCGTATAGTTCGTAGGTAGCAGATAATGTCAGCATGGGTGTCTGTTTATGTATGTGTTGTGTGTGTACATTCAGAAATGGGGGTGGTTTGCACCGATCGGTTTTTGTGTGGTTGACTGAGGCAGGTAAAAGTTGTTGATTTTTGTTGTTTGATCTTTTTTGCTCGTTTGCTGCTTTGTGTTTATTTGTCGGCGTCAAACGCCGAAACCGGTTTGTCTCAAAACCAAATTTGACAAGGGATGACGGAAAATCGTTCCAATATACATCAATTATTCACCCTGTCGGAAAAACAACAAAACAAAGAAAACATTTCAATTAATTTTTATTACAAAAAAAATTTTCCAAGGACTTGTGAATTGTATATCGAAGACTTGTGGAAAACTTCAGAGTAGTTTAACGAATTCATGGCAACTAGCTCTGAGAAGACAGTTTCGGGAAAATCGAATTTAAAATTATGGAGGACAATAGTGTCAAGCATAAACTAACATTTAACTGGGTAAAATTTTCCAAAATTGAGGTACAACTATATTACAAGCGAAAGTACTTTCTCTTGGCAAACAGTTATACAAAAATTGGTGAAGTATTTTTCGACTAAACCGTGACAAATAACGACCATTTGAGTTTTATAAATTAGTGTCGAGTTTAGTTTGTTTAATATATCTGCAAATATTTTCCAGCATTTACCAATTATTGACAGCATTTTAAGGGCACAATTCTTAAGTTATTTAAAAAAACTTAAAAACATATTTACAAGGAAGAAATATTGTTCAGTATTTAGGTGCATCAGTAATCTGTGGCTTACCAAAATTGCTTCTGTGATGATGCTGATATGCGGCCGCTACTGAACCGTTACCAGTATTGTTGTTGTGCATCTTCGACGGAATCCGATAACCGGATTCATGATAATTATACTGATTATAAGTGAAACGCATTGTTGTTTGGCACTCCGGCACTTTCCGTATTAAGCAAAGTGGGTTTGAACGCAGCGTACAAAGTATGATGATAACGATGCCGATGGGTGTCAAGCCAAGCGAGGTTGAATATTTTTTAAATAAACGACGAAGATAAAATGATTTTCTTTTCTTTTATTTTTGTTTTCGGATGTGTTTGTTTGTTCATTTGTAACTGGTTTTTTTGTTAAACCTCATTTCTGTTTATTATCAGAACTTATTGATGCCTGTTTCTTTTACACTACGAACACATAAACAAATTATGTGTTTAAAACATTGTATTTGATTTTCAAATAAACTTATTATTTATGCACTTCATTTACTTTTATTGCGTCACCATTGTTTGTGAGTTGTGCTTTGCGGCAAATGTATGCCATTGCATTTATCCTTGCCTTTGAGGAAATCTGTATTTTGTGGCACCATTTAATCTTAAGCCGTAAACTTTGCAAAAATAAAAATAAAAAAATAAATTCTAAATTAAAAATTTAGCCAATTTATGTATTAATGCATTAGAAACGAATTTCAATTGACGCATTTAAAATTAATGAAAACATTTTCGATTGGTATTTTGATTTAGTTAGAGATGGGCGTAGGTTAGCGCCGTTCACGTTACTATCGATTAAATTAGCAATTTTCGAAACCTTGAAACCCATTTTATAAAATGATCGAAGAAGTGAATACTTATTTATGCCTGAGACTTGGATACTAACATGGAGTTAAATGCTTAGATACCTGAATTTATCGCTCAGGCCACCGAGCGTTAAGACCAACTATTTTTCGAATACCCACGTAAACAACGCCTACCCTGCAAAAAGCAAGAGTACCTCGTTCAATACTCCTAGTGATGGTCTAATACGAGTAACTACGAGCATAGAGTCGAGTAATCTGCTCAAATACCGAGTTTTGTTTTGCAGTACAAGTACAGGTTTGGAGTACGTGAGCTCAATATCGCACACGCACGTCAGTTACCCGCTTCCCGCCTTTTTTGACTTGTTTATTCTAGAAAAATTTTAGTAAATTTAACCATTTTGCCTTCCCCTATAAAAATGTTAACTAAAAATGTTCATGAATATTGCATTCCGCTCATAAACTTTTGTAATATAATTTTAATTTATGGGGATATCGTTTCAACCAAAAAATTATTTCTTAGAAATAAATGCGTTAACCATAATCTAAAGTTTTTATATGTTTAGGATTAATTTTCACAAGCCTTTGAATGAGTACGATACCAGTACTTATCGAGTACTTTCTCTCGATACTTTTTTGAATCGACTCCCTTTGAGTACAGGTATCGAGTACAAGGCGGTATCGGAATAACTCCTTATGGAGTAAAAGACTACTACACAACTAATCTTCAATCATATAAGAATATGGTGGAATTTACCTTGCAATGTCCTAAGAGAGGATCAGCTGCTCCATCTCGGAGTACTGCATTTCTTTGTTTCTGAGTACTCCATGGAGCACCTACAAGAAAATAATTTCCCAAAACTCCAAAAAAATTACACCAAACCAACATATTTACATTTCCTGAGCCGGTACCTACAAACTATAAATGCAGGACCATAGAAGCAGACAGTTCTGAACAAAATATGCTGCCGAAGATGGCACAGCGTCGAAACATAACATCCCTAGTCCTCTTATTATTCGCCATTCCATGGGACGATTTTGACAATCCACCCTTCGTTTAAAAGCTGAATCCAATTGGAAACACCAAAATAGTCCGTCATCCCGCCCCTGCTTTCACCCAACTCAGTGAGGGTGGGTATCTCCCTTCCTCGGTTGCCAAAAAGGGGTGTCGATATTATCAAATAGACCAAGTCCCTCACAGTTTCTAATTTGTAACTAAATATTAACACAGGTGTGGCTGCCAAGGCGTAGGTACGCCGGATCTCTATTCCAGTTCTATACAAAGTAGTGACTCGGGTTTACCACACCAAGGCCTGTTATTTCAGTTTAACCTTTTCTACTCTGCATGCATGAGTAGACCTGGCGACTAAGCACGTCGAAGTTTTATTACAACAAAAAACCATGGAATTTAATTTCGTAAATACCACTAAACCCGAGGTACAAAGTAGACTTAGAAGCACCACCCGGGATCGTGATTGAATATTTCGTTACGATGCCATCCCTATTTTCAAGTTGTATGCGTTTTTCTCTTTTTCGTCTGGTTCCGCTTAATGTGACGATCGCAGAAAGCTAGCGCAGCATTTAAAACCAGCATAAACTTGCAATTGTTGCAACTGCAGATGAACAAATACAATCATATGCTTGAAAAAGCGTTACGTCTTCTTTACCAAAAGCAAGCGATATCAGTTAAGGTTTCTTCTTTTTTTTTGTCTCACAGCGTTGCACAGTGGTATGGAATCAAAAATATTTTAACAAGTGTAGAGCGAAGTTATTAAACCCCAGTTGACATCGACAAGAGTTCTAGGTTTTGCTTAAGATTATTATGACTATTCAAAACCATTTTTTAGCACGTAGAAATACATAAAAACTTCCAAAGGGGGATAGCGTTTGGAATATACCAGGGGTAAGGCAGGTATGTCGTAAAGGCTACTAAAATCCTGGTTAGCCAGTCAGAAGTACAGTTCAATACTCAAACATACTCTTTACTGTCCTACCTTGTTGAGGAGGATGAGAAGGCTCAGTGCATCAACCCAGCTTTTTCCAGGGTCGCGTATGAAGCTTTTGTGTCAGAAGTGTAACTTCAGACCATTTACAAACGTTCTTGCTTTAAAAGGGATGATGCGGCTGAGCATTTTTTGTGCGTCTTTCCTGCCTTCGCTAGAATCAGGTAATAGGCTTTTGGGACAGATGAAGCTGGAGACGAACACTAGAGCTATTTTTTAGCCAAAAATAATGCAATGAATGGTATGTAATATGTGTGATGTATATTTAAAGTAAGCGCTAAACGGAGATGGTTCAATTCAAAATTATTTGTCATTGGTTTTTAATTTATCTTCCACTGTGCGTCACAGTTAATATGACAAATTGAAATAACATAAAATTAAGACCATTCGCCTGAAATCTTTGCTTGTTACAAAGTCCAGTTAGAGCTTCACAATCAATTTAAAACTAAACAAACATTCTGGGCAAAAAGTATTTGAAATTTTTTCAACGAAGTTCCACTGAAAGCTTTGAAGAATACATCTCGAGCGAGTTCTCATACTATATAAGAAACATAAATATGTAGTATTTGGGCTTTGTATACATTCTCAAAGGTAAATAACGGAGTATAAAATTTCAAAATTACAAACAGGAAAGTTAAAAATGGAACCCTTTTCATCAACCAATCAACCAAGCGCAGAGTCGAAATCGATTCGATTCGTCAACAAGAAGATTTTAATGAATACTCCTATGTAGGTAATTGAGTACAACAGAAGATAGAACTATATATACTCTAAGCTAGCTCAATGTCCGAGCGTTCTGACATTGCACGAAACAGATTTCAACCGTGAAAATTTAGCGCCTTAAATACCCACCCGGTTTGGTTTTCAAAAAGTGATTCAGTATTGCCAACACTTTTCGCACAGAATATAGTTACAACAACAACTACGTACTTGTCTGTTTGATGTGTAAAGAACTTGGATTATGAGGAAAACCCCATACACACAAACAATTTATAAAAAAGCATGCTATCCGCAAAAACATTCTGTTATTTTATTGCATTCATCGGTTAGCCTCCACACTCGCACATATTTTATCCAATGTATTTATTTAACTGCCTCTTACTTTTCCAATATGCTTCAACCTTTACTTTTTATCAATTTGTCCTCCCCTGGTTTTTGTTTTTTAAATCTTCTCCCATTTTATGATTGGTTTCAATTTACCATTTAATTTGCTCTGATTTTGATGCTACGTTGTAATATATATATATATATATACTACTACGTATATGTATTCATGTATGCATGTATACATATGTACTACATCATGTTCATTTATCTGTAAGCTTTTAACTGATAAGTTTGTTTTGCAATTTAAAGGATGTTAACCTTGACGGTAGATCATTACCAGACTCCGTTTTAATCGTGCACAAAGCGCATTCGAATAACAGACATTCCTTCTCTGCGAAGGTAGTTTTGGAAACTAGCTTTACAGTTTATATGCAGCATGCGAGCTGTTTTTGTGGTTTTTAAAAACAAGATTCGCGCCGCGCGCTAAAAAGGGAAAAACCTTGATGCACCTCAGTTTATTTAAATATTTCCTCCTTTCTATTCGCAGTTCGACGAACTCAAGCATCATGAACTATAGTGCAGTTCTTTAATTAATGTAATTTCATTGGGAGCTTAAATTCAAAGGAATTTTTATGAAATAAAAAGTTTTAGGTTTTCTCAAACGGCGGGAGTGCCTATCAAAAGCTCTATATTGTTGCCGAAACTTAACTGAAAGGTATGAGACGGTTAGTGAAGGCAACTAGCTGGCTCAGTAGGAAGTCACCCACGGTAAGAACTATTTTTCATATAAACTAAGTCTGCTTCTCCGTTAGTTTGTTTAACGATAACATCACATATTCATGCTTGACCAATACTCTTATATTATGAATACGAAGCGAGCAATATCATCTATGATAGTAGACAAATAATTAAGTATCCAACGGCGGCTACTTTTAAATGATTTTATCTGCAGTACTACCAAGGACCAAGTCACCCGTCGGCAACGCTACCGCGTATGTTTCATAAAGTATGTAGGTCCCACCGATTTGTACTGGAAAAAAAAGTAGCACACCTCAAATTGATTATGGTGCATCACCTAATCACAGCCATTAAAATAAACATACATATCAGATTCCAGGAAATATCAAGATCACTTAACAAACCTGGCCAAGGTACGGCAAAAAGAGAATAGAAAACCTGATTAACAAGTCAAGAGAAGACATTTTTAGAATAATCAAAACGATAACGGACATGGGCCGCGGAAATTAAGGGGATCATGGTCAACGACAGATGCAGAAACATTGACGAAGAGGGCTGCAGAAGGAAGAAGAAAAGATCTGTCCCGTCCTGTCAGTTGCAGTCTATCCACCCTCTTCATCACAACTTGCGTTGAAGCCATGGGCGCTGTGCTGACTCCTCTCTTCTTACAACGCCCCCAAAACCTGACACAAGTCCGTCTGTACGTTACTCTAACCTAGTCCATGTCTATAAGTTCAAGTCTGTGCAATCTATTTCCCCTCTCGTTGCGCTAGTGCAACACCCACACCAATCTAAATAAACTTAGCAGCACATTATAAATTTTCTTTTCAATTTCACAAGATGACCATTATAAAATCTATTTATTTCGAAATTCAGGATATCTTAACCCTAATAATACATTGAATTCATGTGACTTATGCTTCCAGGTATGTTTAAATTATTAAGAAAATTAAAAGATTATATTTGAAAGTAAGTTTTCTAAAACCTCAAGAAAAAAACAAAAACAAAAAAAACGCAATTATAAAATTCGTATGTACGAGTATATAGGTCGCGTATTCTATTCTCAAATGTTTTCTCTAACAAAAAAAACTTTGAACTTTATGTATTTATTTTGTTCGCTACTGTCCCTGAAATTTTTGAAACTTTGTCTTCTTTTCCTAATAACAATACCCCCGAGTTTTTGCCTAGGCAGCTAGCTCCTGCTCCCGAATCCAATAATGTTAAAGTCTCGATTATCACCTTTTAATGTTACTATTGTTGACACTATCTTATTAAGAATTCTTTTATAAACTTCCCTCTTTTCCCTCATTTTACGTATTTTCTCAAAATTCCTTACTTTTTTTCGATTTTCTAAAGACTCACAAAATATTACTTTCCTCGCCGCCTCATACTCCAATTTCCGTTGATGCAGACTTTTAATCTCCCTCTTGGTCTCAGCCCCATCTCTATCCTTCATACTACCGTCTATCTCTCCCTTCTTTACTCTTTTCAACAGTTTGTAGGGTGGCTGTCGACCGGGTGCTCCTTGTCCTGGCAAGAGTTCCAGGCAATCTCCGCCAGCGTACAGTTTTCCTTTCCAAGTTTGAACACGCAAAATGACATGTTACCTCCACAGGCAAAGCACATCATGTTGTGAAAAGACGACTTGCAACGGGATTCCTTTTTCGCTTCAGAAGGGTTTTTCACGAAATAGTCGACAGGCCTACCACATGAAAAACATAGCATCAAGTGGAATGGTGATGGACAACAAGAGCTGATGGTGGACTTTGGACCATTTTGGGATGTAGATGTATTGGCAGGGGCTACACTCCTCGAGCTAGGGTTACTTAGTCGCTGCTAAGTTTTGTTCCGGACAGGGTTACTGATGGCTACTATTGGCTTGAAGTTGGGTGTTGCATGCGGTAGCTGGTCCTCTGGAAACGAAAACTCGCTAACGTTTTTAGCTCTGCTTTTATTCTCCTTTATGACTCGTTCCGAGCGCTTACATTCACTTTTCAACTCCGCTAAGGTATCCATATTCGATGCGAATGTTAAATTAGCCAGGTATGGTTTTAAATTTCCCTTTAGTATTCCCACTAACTCTTTCTCTGGAATCTTCTTTTTCAGACGGAACGTAAGATTATGGACCTCTCAGTAAAATTCATCAAACCCTTCCTGCGGTTGTTGTTTACGTTCCATGATTTCGCGAATTATCTCGAAATCGGAATCCGAGCACCTGCCAGTACCATTTCAACGCGCAGCCCAATACGAGACAATGGAAGTCAGTACAGAGCTGATAGTGGGAGATTTCGTATTGCTCTCGCATCTTCTCGATTCTGACCACGAAGCTCGCCACCATGCCCATCGACACCTTGCCTTGCGCTAACAGCCAGTTACGTAACATTCATTATGCCCGAACTTGAAGGCATTGCGAAGTGTTCCGTTAGTGACCGGCAAACAAACAACAGTGTCCTAACAAAGGACTCTTCCAGGAAAAGGTGCATCATAACGCCGCCCAGTGGCTTTATTGGGCTTGAGTATCTCCTTTTCCGGGCAGAACAGCAACCAAATAACCAACCAGAAGGAAAATTAAATGGATTAAGCCACTTCAACAATAGTTTGAGATTTATATTGAAATTTGGAATGACGGTTCCTTGGAACTCTTCTCCCATCTCTATTAAAAATCTAATGATAATCACGCCCACTTTTTATGTATCGAAAATTTGGCAAATACAAAAACCTTATTATTGAGTACCCTCTTGGAATTATGTCTAATTTATTTTTATTATTATTAGTGCTCTTGTGAGGTTTAAAGCCAGGAAAAAATTTAATTTTAAGAAAAGGAAGTAGTCTCAACGATTTTCTACTTTTTTTTGCTTCCCCAAACTCAAGCTATATTTTAGGAGAACTTATGTACGAAAAAATTTAGATCAACTAACACTTTAAACAGCAAAAACTGAACGTGAATGAGGTAAGAATTATGTTCATTTTTAGCGGTACTTTCAATTGTTTCAAATCAATTTCTACATCTCGAAACTCCCTTCGCTACAAGAAGAGTTTTCATTGTTTCCTATGCAGCTGACTTCACGGGCCTCTCGTTTATGCGCTATGATTATAAATCATCAACCATTGCCACCTTATTTTATTAGGCATCTTCACCACGCAGTACTTGACATTGTCTTTTCCTTTGTCACCTGAGTCCATACTTGGAACGCGTGGGTGAACATGAGATAGTATGCGACATCCAGGTCGATGGCAATATGTTGCCAGTTGTCGACCACCCTAAAATCTTGGGCATGAAGTTTGCTACAGGCACACTCTCGCCGCTCCCGAGTTTAATGGAGGAAGTTGCAGTCGTTCCATAACACCGTACTCAGAACGGTTTCAGGATTTCTCCTTTTTACCTGAACCCTATCTACCGTGTAATGCTAAGATGCTTAGAGTTCGAGAGCAAAACAAAATGCCTGACAGGCAATTTCTATTAAGTACAGCAGGATATCACAGAATTGTTTAAAGTCGAGTCGCTATCAAAGCAAATAAGAAAACACCCCCGCAATCACTAGGATGAGATTTGGCACCACATGACAATGCCGTTTGAACCACATGCCCAAAGAGTCGGAAAGTTCCTTTATTAACTGCCGCTTTCTGAACGCCGTCATACAAATAAAATTACTACCACTAGCTGCAGAGGAAAGCATCTGAAAAGTTAAACGCGAGTTACTCTGGCTCAACTTCAGTCTGGCTATTGTAATAGGTTATACTTTTATCTGCCCAGTCTGAAACGCCCGATAGACCAAATGTACGCCAGGCGTGTGATGCATCCACTCAAGACACTAATCATTTCTTTAACTGTTAAACTGAGCAGAATCTCTGTGTGTTCCAACGCGATTGAAAGATTCAGGGGTCGAATCACGTTATACGTTCCGTGATCGAAAGCGAATTTTTAAACCACAATAGCTCTAAGCCCATAATTCGGAATGGCGGCATACGTAATTGGCTATAAGTACCGGTCGGTTCAATTATGCATTATTACTCTTTTAAAATGTTGGACAGTTTCAAAGTTATTGTGACTTAAAAAACGGTTTACGGTCATGGAACGTGTGTCGTAATTCCGTCCGTTTTCTTCCGTTAGAAAAAAATTATGAAAATTTCGGAAATTCACATGACGCTTAGGCCAATTAATAATAATCGATTACGATAATAAAACCAGTTAGCAAAATCTATAATTTTTTGGCGGTTATGTTAAAAATTTTTAAAAAATTTTAATTTTCTAAGCGGGTTTTGTTCTTCAATTGTATACTCGTATTTCCTTAAAATTAATTTTTCAATTCGTATTTTTTGTATGAACTGCGTTTTTTAAATTGTATTTTTATAAACTTTTTTGAGTGTACTTTTTTAAATGGAGTAATTTTTTTAATAAATTTGAATTGTTGTTACTTTGAATTGGATTTGCTTTTAAATAATTTTTTGTTTTATAAATCTTTAACCTTTTATGCAATGAACTTCAAACACTCCTCAGTATTCTGTACGTTCCCGGTTTATGTAAACGATTGTTTGCATTTAATTCTCAGTGCAGTATTTTATACCGATCAAATGTATTTTTTTAGAAATTTATATATACTATTGTAGTGGCACTTTTCTGCGTTAGTGTAAACATATGTATGCTGAAGAAAATATAATGCGATCGCTATCACACGCACCGATTTATGTAAGCACTACCTATTGTATGATTGCTCGTATTTTTTGTATGGTCTATATGTCACACTCTCGATTTAATTTAAACTAAATACATTAATATGCACTTGCAGACATACATACATACATACATACTATATATTTGTGTTTTTATTTATAAAATATACTATATGATTTAGGTATGTATGTATGCACGAATATATATGTAATTTTTTTGATACCCCTTGTTTTGTTCGTTGTTCTGTTTTGTTTGTCTCCTTTTGCGACGTTTACAATTTACGAAAGCGCACTCATTTAAATGATTTTTCAACTTTTTGAGCACAATTTTTTGTTATAAGTTGACAGTTTGGAGTTGGTTTTGTGCAGAATTTTCTTATCGCTTAGTTTTTACCTTTAAACACTTGTTTATATTCAGTTTAATTATAATTTTCCTTTATTTTCAAGTTAATGCTATTTTCATTTAATCTTTTCAGTGTATTTCAATATATTTATATATATGTATTTCAGATGCTATACTTCCAGCAGCTTCACTTATAGCAACGTAACTCTGACGATAACAGAGAACCGGCGGCTTGTTGTTGATTTTCCTTGCTGAATCAGCATTATAAGCGTATACAAACGATAAGATAAATTTCTTAAAAACGTAGACGTTATCGACTATCTCAGCAATTATACAACGATTCGAGCTAAGCTAAATATATTTTTAAAAACACGAGCGTGTGCCCGCGCGAATTATGTATCCGACGACATGCGTTTCATTGGGTGCTCTAAATTAATTTGTTAAATATTTCACTATTGAATTATGTTTTATTTGATGCATTGTTATTCATTAGTATATAGTACAACACGCTTCCCGCGTAACTTTAAAAATTCTGCGTCCGATCGCTTACGTCGAGATCGATGAACTGAAATGAAAATTGTGAATTTCTGAACAGCCAGCAGAACCTGCCCGATAGCTTCGCGTTCGTAAACATGCAAAGTGGGTAAAAAAGATCAGTTGAGTGCAATAGCGGCTAATATATATACATTAGAGCGGGTCAAATTGTATGGATGGATTTTTTGTCATCAGGAGAGTATAGCAAAAACGTTATCTACAGATGATTCTAAGAAAAATTGCTGAAGACACCACAGCTCTAAGTCCGATTTCGAGTCCCCAACTTTTGCAAAATAGATATTTTGCCATATGAATGTAGGGTTTGACCAAAATATCTTCATAGCTTCTGATAGAGTTATAGGAAAAATATCATATGGGGCTTACTTTAAATGTATTTTACGTATATTTTAGAATCAGTATTAATATCTATAGTGTTTTTGAATTTTAGTAGAGATATCAGGCTTAAATTATGAGAAATTAGCCTAAATTGAACTCTTAACTACTACACCGCGTTACACACATTCTGTCCTATGAACCAAATATACTTTTTCGGAAAAGGGAGAAAAAATTAAGTAATTATAAATAAAAAAAAAAATTCTGACGTTACATGAAAATCGCCGATACACGTGTATTTTTATTTTTTCTCCCCTTTCCGAAAAAGTATATTTGGTTCATAGGACAGAACTAAAGCTCGTTTTTGTAACGCAGTGCTATATTATCATTTTTAACACATTTCTTATGGACCATGTTTTTTTCTTTACAGCTAAAATAAGTTCAAAACATTTCCATTATTTTAGCTGTAAAGAAGAAAAAAATGTCAATAAGAATGTAGTTAAAAGTTCATTTTAGGCTAATTTCTCATAATTTAAGCCTGATATCTCTACTAAAATTCAAAAACACTATAGATATTATTACAGATTCTAAAATATACGTAAAATACCTTTAAAGTAAGCCCAATATGATATTTTTCCTATAATTCTATCAGAAGCTATGAAGGTATTCTGGCCAAACCCTACATTCATATGGCAAAATATCTATTTTGCAAAAGTTGGGGACTCGAAATCGGACTTAGAACTGTGGTGTCTTCAGCAATTTTTCTTAGAATCATCTGTAGATTACGGTCTTACTATACTCCTGATGGAAAAAAACTTGACCCGCTCTAATATACATACATATCCGTGCTCAAATATAAAAAGGGCGTAACTTATCATTTTCAAAATATTCAGGGGAAGTAAAACAAAATTCATATGGAATGTGGGTTTTATCAAAAGTAAAGAAATTAACAATTGCAATCCACACTCTAAATTAGGTCATTATAGGAGCATCATGACCTGAATAAAAACTTTTTAACGTTTTTCGAAATATTCGATGCATAAAAAATAGGCGTGGCTATGGCCGAGTTCACCAACTTTAAAGCAACAAAATTGGCCCTTCAACTCATCCCTTTTTTTCCTCCTGAACATTTTGAGTCGTTTATATAATTACCATTAGGCGAACAAAATTGATAAACTCTATGAGCTATGCTCAGCTGAGTATAAACATTAAAGATACTTATAACCTAACATTAAATACCTAGCTATAGTTGCAGGTGTAAATGGGTGTGGTACAGAGGCGTTCAGTTTCACTGGATATACTCTTTAGTGATATGTCTTGTATCAAGTTTCGTAAAAGTTTCTGACGTTGCTAGAAGTCGAAATTTGTTCACTCATATACGGACGGAGCTCTGCGAATTGTTCAAAAATCAATAACATAGCGTAAAAAAACTTAAACATTTTTTGTTTCGAAATCGAAAATAGTACAATATTAAAAAACATGCAAATATCTAAATTTTTTATTCCTCCCAAGACCATTGACTCATGTTAGTCTGTATCTATCTCTATTCTCCCCTTTATGTGGGCAAAGTTATAATAACCCATGAGTCAGTACAGCTGGGTACAACAAAGAGCTATCTAGGACATTATCGAACGTGAAAAGGTATCCAATATTTAGGGCCGTTTTCTCGACTGCGTGCTAAAATTTATCTTTCCTTTAAACAAAATTGTTAGTTAGCGTTTTTCAGCCAATCCAACTTTTAAAATTTTGTCGGTTCGAAAAACACAAAGCACTGTCAATTGAAATAATTTCGGCTGTAAAATTACAAAACAAATAAAATAAATTGTTATGGAAGACAGACATGCGTGACTCCTGCGGGGTAGGGGTTTAGAATATGACCGAGGTAGGCATACCGGTCGTAAGAGGCGACTAATATGCACAAAGGTAATGACGTGCAACTCGATGGTTGATCTAGGGATATGATACCTCTCACCTCTCATTACCCAACTCTCCTTCCTTACGAAAGGAGGGGTGACATGACCTAGAAGGTTCCACTGGTCATACCAAATCGCTACCACGACAGTCGGGCGGTACCGCAAGGGAGTACCGGAGCGTACTTCAGGGAGTGTTTTTGTCGTTACAACGACAAGAACCGACATGCGTTTTATATTCATGTACTGAAAGAAGCATTTGAAGAAACCAGTTGGCGCAGTATAGCCAAGAGGACTTTTCGCAACCGCTTGGATTGCTTTGAAGAATACAAGCACGAATTTTGGCAAATTATTTATTTATATTATTACACTGTTTTGGACAGTCCATTTTCTTTCCGTTCAGTGCTGCCATCTTCTCGAACATTTTATATTTACAAGTATTCAGCAGGAGGTTGAGAAAATGAAGTAGAGTTTATCTTGCCGTCTTTAACTTCGATTATTCGTATTTAAGTGGCACAAGATCTTCTTCTAAAAGTTCGACTCTAAAATATTTACCAATAGGAGGCTTTAAACAATTCGAAAACCTCTTAATTTTAGTTAGCGCCTTTCTACATTTAATCAACCATATCAAGCAGTGCGTGCCCAACCTTATGCCGAACAGTGCAAAAATACAATAACAATAATGTACAAGTGTAGTGCAAGCAGCAAGGCACAACGCAGTGATAAAGTCAACGAAGTAAAAACTGTCTGATCAAATGTGTCCTCAAATATTTGCATACAGTGTGGAATAAAAGTTTGAGTTGTTTTAAACTAACATTTTTGACTTACTCACGAAAATGTATTGCTTATGAAAGGAACGAGAACTTGGGGCTTTTGAAGCACTTTTTGTGTATATCATGACAATATCAATATGATATTGTGTACTGTATGTATTAATAATAAATCCCCAAGAGACAAGTTATCCCCTTTAAAAATGCATACAAGTTGTATTTAAAAAAAAATGTTGACAGTTATAGGAGAAAAGCTTAAAATTTGAAAGCATTTTTCTTTACTGTATTTATCCATTACAAATTTTCAAAATTGTATAGCAGCTGACCGTCGTCAGAAATAGAGAAATCAATGAAATAAAGCTATCTAAATATTTAAAAACAGTATTGAAGGACACACTGGAACTTAGCAACGAACACACCATAACTAATACATCTGAACTAATAAACAAACTTAGGACCGTTGAAGTGACAAAGGACAGCAAATTGGTATCTTTCGACATAAAAGATCTATACACATCAATGCCACTAGCAGAGACATTGAACATAGTAAACTCTATAATACTACGTAAAACAAAAGATAAAGTAAAAAGTACGCAAATAACGAACACGGTAAGAACCACACTACGTCAAAACTATTTTCAATTCAACAATAAAATATACAGACAAACAAACGGACTTGCGATGGGAAACCCAACATCGGCTATTCTTATGGAAGCGTTTATGCAAACCCTGGAAAAAGAGTATATACAGGAATTAAATTCCAAATTAGGAGTGTTATTTTACGCAGGGTACGTGGATGACATCATATGCGTTTTAACTACCAACAACGAAGAGCAAGTACTGGAGTACCTCAACAAGCAGCACGGGAACATAAAATTCACAATGGAAACCGAAAAAGACGGAGGAATCAATTATCTGGACCTCACAATAAGTATTGATAAAGCTAGCAATAAATTCAACTACGACATATATAGGAAACCAACGGCCACCGACACAATAATACATAATACCTCGAACCACCCACAACAACATAAAAATGCAGCGCTAAGGCACTTAGTACAAAGATTGGAAAGAACACCTCTTACACACGAAGCATATAGAAGAGAGCTTGGAATAATATATAACATCGCTACAAACAACGGATATAAAAAAGCCCTAGTAGATAAACTCAGGAGAGTCCTTAGAGAACAAAAAAGAAACAATGGAGAAGAAAGTACACAAACCTGGACGACAATGACATATACTGGAAGGGCAACATATAAATTAGCAAATTTCCTTAGAAAATACAACATCAACACAGCGTTCAAAACATCGAACAATTTAGGACGGAAGCTAAGAACCAAAACTAACTCAGAAGATCCGTTTAGCAGCCATGGTGTATACAAGCTCACTTGTGAATGCCAGCACAGTTACATAGGACAAACCGGACGACAAGTAAGAACGAGGTTCAGAGAACACATTAGAGATTACAACAAAAAGATACGGAATCCAACCGTCATACCAGAGTCCAACTTTGCGAATCACATGGCGGAGAATAAATGCCCCCCCCGGAAACATCAAAAAAACAGTCATGGTCCTACATGTACAAGCAAAATGCCGACGTCTGAACGTACTCGAAAACATGGAAATCTACAAACAAAAAACATTCGACGGTAGCATAATAAACGAACAGACAAACACTGTTTCCGACACAATATTCGAACCTATAAAATTGGTTTACAAAAAACAAAGCAACCACTCCGGTACCACAAGCACACACGCACCGACAAATAAGCACAAAACAGCAAAAGATCAAAAACAACAAACAAGCAAAAAAGGTCAAACAACAAAAATTACCAACTTTTACCTGCCTCAGTCAACCACACAAAAAACCGATCGATGAAAAACCACCCCCGTTTCTGAATGTACACACACAACACATGCACACACGTACACAAACAGACACCCATGCTGACGTTACCTGCTACCTACTATAAATACAAGACAAACGACCACAACAGATCAGAACGAAAATCGACACTGATGATGGCACAACGCCGAAACCGGGTTGTCTCAAAACCAAATTTGACAAGGGATGACGAAAAATCGTTCCAATATACATCAATCATTCACCCTGTCGGAAAAACAACAAAATAAAAGAGTATAAAACCTTAACTTTTGTAAAATATATTATTTTATACTGGTTTAATTCTCAACAGACAAATAAAAAGTCAGGACGCTCCTCAAGTATTACATAACGCAATATGAACAGGTGGCTTTATTGATTATCATATTTTCCATTCATTGACTGCAAGGATTTAGCTACTAATATTTCTACCTTTATTATTTTTTGCATTTTTTTTTATTTTCGAAATTGAATCCATAATATCTGAATATTGTGTCAAAATCTCAAGTCAATTGAAGCAAAAATGACGAAGTTATGAGTATTTTTATACCTGCCGGATTTTTGTACCTATACCTGAACTGAACTGGTTTTTTTTGTGTTTGAAACTTTAAAGCGTTTTTCCCACAACTCACGTTTTCAAAGTCGGTGCCCCTGATAACTCCAAAACTACTGCACCGATCCTTTTGAAATTTTAAACACTATTTCTGTACATCATTTACGAGGTAACGCTGTCGAGTTTTTTTTTTTTTGTTCATAATTTTGATTTCGCAATAACAAATTAGCCGATTTTTTCCCACAAAATTGTGTTTTTCATTTCAAAGTGTTCGAAAAAATGAAAAAAAATTGGAAAAAAAAATAAGTCGACACCGTTACCTGGGGAAAACTATTATGTAACGAATGAACTTTGATTTTTTGATATCAGATGATCCAGCACCAAGTTATAAGGGGCACCGCAATTCAACTTTTTTTCGAGACACGTCCGAACAATTGCTGCCATTGCCGTATTTTTTAATATTTCTTTGTAAAAATTTGATAAAAAATTCTTCTTCAATGTACCATTGGTTGAGTAAAGAAATTTTAACTGCGTCGTCAGAAAAAAAATCACAAAAACATGGCTTTTTTCGTATGATTTGACCTTACCCCCACCTTAAACGACAAGACCAGTCAATCTACTAAGCTGTTCGTTGTTTTCTTATCCACCACGCACTGGCCGAACTGTATCCGCTTTTGGTATAATTCGTAAGCCGATAACTTAATAAAGGAACACTGATTTATCATTCGTAAAAAAATATGAAACTTGAAACTCAAATATATTAGGGATTGATATACCTAACTCCATTTCAAGTAGATATTTTTATAGCGATAAATGTAAGCATTACTTTTAAAAAAGTTGCATCCAAATCCGTTCTGTAGTGTCCGAGATCTTGCCTTCTAAAAAGTATATACTTAGTTTTATAATATGTAAAGATATAACAAATACTCTAGTACACTTTGACTCATACTTTCGGTTCACACTGTATATTGATATGGTGTTAGATGTTTAGAGCTATCTCACACTTCAAATCAAAACGTTTGCGTTCGCATTTATTAAATTATTCATCAATTTCACATCTGAAGAGAGTACAAAATTCTTGCTAGTTGGCTAGCTAGCTAGCTTGTCGTCACAACTAGTTCAATTTAGTAAAATGAACGAATAAATTTAATAACAGCAGAGGTTTTGTATATTTACATTGTATAAACGAGTATTTACACTCAGAGAAAAATGGGGTACTAAAACCCAGTAGATTTTCTTTCATGTGTTTAGTTTTTTTTGTTTAAAGGAGAAACACAAGTTCTTGAAATTACACTAACCTTACTTATGAAACACGAACGAAGAACTCGAAACATATGTTCTCCACATAAGAAAATCACGAGTGAGGAAAATCAATATCTACACTTGTCAAAGGATTTTCTTGTTTTGAAGTTTTTTTTTTTTTTTTCCTTTTACATGGTATCTCTTTTTCGTTTCTCTGAGTGTAGGTATATGTAAATATATATTTCAATTAGTATGTATGCATGTTAAATAGTTTAGCCGCACCTGCTTATCCGATTATACTTGGCATAGAGCATTTCAAAAAGGCGAATTCATACTTAACCCTTTAACTACCATATGAACCGCTTTGAACGCATTCACATACCTGAAAAAGTGACTTATCATTATTGGAATTTGCGTGCACCTTAAGAAGGACTAAACAAAATTTTTACTTTAAGAGAAATCGATAAATATAGACGATACTTCATCATCATGTTGCCTGTTTTAAAACTTCTTCTCTGTCGGCATTGCCGCTGCCTATAGCAAGCTCTGTTCAACGGAAAGGGCCGTCTAAAAACTTTGCTTGATATCAAAATAGCCAATACAATATCAAGAATCGAGGTGGCTATGAATTAACGCATATAATAGACATCTCGGTCAGGTGCCAAGTTTTGAACAAATCAATCCCGGCACAGTCGGGCGAATACCACAAGGTGATAGTACCGGCGCATACCGGATCCTTATGCAAAAAAGCACTGTCCCATCAGTAACATTTCTCTAAACAACAACAGCAATCATCAAACAATGCTACTTACAACAACGGCAATGAAAGGGTTAACAATTTTAAAAGCAGCACAGAAAAGAGGGCTGCTTAGAGTGCTAAGAAAATGAGTCCCAAATTAAAGAATAAAAAGGCATTAAAATTTAGAGCAAATATAACTTAAACAAATACAAAAATGTAACAAATAAATTTAATACTCTTATGCATATTGAAATTGTCTACATAAACATTTCTTAAAAAATGTCGTTCGTCGACGCAATATAAAGAAAACAAGTAACGACGAACCGAACAGGCCTCGTTTTCTAAGCCATAGCGACGTGCCCGCCCATTTCGTTCATAACTTTAATTTCCACTCAATTAATGAACAAAGAGTAAGGTTTCACCAACGCGACTAGGACTAAAACTAAGTCGTGACTTAAGTTAGCACAGATTCGAGACTAACTTAAATTTGGGTTTCACCAACTGAGCGACTTAAATAATTTTGAACACAACAACCCGATCAGCTGTTTTATGCATAGTAGTATTTTTTCATACCAGACAACTCTGCGCATCCCAATACCCCAGTGCGAAATGGCTATGTATGGCCATACACGAAGGAATGTATTGATCTTGCACCCATTTCTCTTTAGTTGGAAGGTACTAAAATTAGCGCTTAAACTAAAAACGATAGTTTCGTAATGGTTGCCTGCTAGAAAACAAGCGTTCACATGCTTCTACGCATACGGCGTTAAAGTCATGCTTGACGAATTTTCCGGCTGGGACATAGTACAAAACAAATTAGGAGCATTACTGACATTTAGGTTTTGAACGACAGCAACACTGACTTAGTCGAGAATAAGGCAGCTGGCAGGCTGACTAAATTGTGACTTAGTTAAGTTAGATGGTGAAACTGAAAAATTTAAAAAGTCGAGCTGGTGAAACCGGCCCTAAGTTCTTTTCACATTTCTTTATTTATTTATTTGTATACGCATAAAACAGCTGGCTGGCGTATATATTTTTAGCTGGTATCGCTTTAAAATCGAATTATATGTCGGAGATTAGGAATCGACATCTATGTACTCTAAGTTTTTGAGTGTGAATGTTTCTGTGATTACGACAACAACTCCAAAGATATTTCAAGTTCAGTTTGCGGCGGGCGACTATGACTCTGAAGCCCACATCATGAAACAAAATTAATTTAAAAATCGAAATTTTTTTGCGCAAACATTTATATCATATTTTTGACAATCTCGCACGACTGCAAATGTTGTCGACTACTAAACAGTCTCAAATTGTTTCAGCGCCTCTCCCCCCCGTGGATCCACCACTGCACAGCGTACACCTCAAAGATAACAAAAAGATATGCGTTCGCGCCAAGTAATTAGACGTGAATACGAGCATACAAATCATGAGACGTCTGGTGATCGGTTGATGCATGACGCCCCATCGCGTGCCAAATTCATGCTTATTTGACAGAAACCCACATACTGACACAATCGCATTTGAAAAGTATACAAATATTATAAAGCTCGACGAATACATTGAAGAGATCAATATGAAGAAACAATTGTTTAAACAAGAGATAATAACAAGAAATAATTATATATACGAGTATATATAATACAATCGACCAATTATTATTGAATTATGTGACATTATTTGTGTATGTATTATGTGCACGATATTTAGCCTACAAAATTAATTTTGCCCAAAATTGTATAAGTACTAGGGTGGGTCGATTTGTATGGACGAAAGTTAACCGATATCGCGCCATCGATTTTTCGATAGGTTTTGGGCTCAAGAAAAAAAGTTCCACTACGCATACCCAAAAAAATAATTTGCGAGCCTGCGAAATTTAATTTTTTTGACTTTTTTTGACTTTGACTTTTAAGGTTTTTTTCATGACCTACTAAAAAAATTTTCATTTGATTTTGAAATTTTCATGTATACCCTGTCCGACCAAAAAATGTCCGCTAAAAACGTTGGCGATAACAGTTTTTTGAAAAATTTGATTTTGGGTTGTGGAAAAGTCGATTTTTCGACCAAAACAAGTCCTAAAACCCAAAAATACAATTTTTTTCAAAAAATCGTTATCGCCAACGTTTTTAGCGCATAATTTTAAGTGGGACAGGAAATATGAGACAAATTCGTTTTCATCGAAAACATTTTTGCATGTATGCTGAAAAAACCCTTAAAAAAATGGCGAAAGGATGAATAAAAATATTTTTTTTTTTTCAAAAAACTGTTATCACCAACGTTTCTAGCGGGCATTTTTGGGTCGGACAGGGTATACGAGGTGTGTTCAAAAAGTATCGCAAATTTTGTGTTTTTTCAAAAATTATTTATTTATTCATGAATATCTATTTTGTCCCCTTCAAAGTAATCCCCATGAGATATTATACACTTGTGCCAACGGTTTTTCCAATCTTCGAAGCACTTCAAAAAATCATTTTTTTGTATCTTGTTCAGCTCCTCCTTCGATGCCGTCTTTATCTCGTGAAGAGAAGCGTAACGTCGTCCTTTCATGGGCCTCTTCAGTTAAGGGAACATGAAAATTTTTAAATCAAACGAACATTTTTTTAGTAAGCCATGAAAAAAACCTTAAAATCAAAGTCGAAAAAAGTCAAAAAAATTAAATTGGGTATGCGTAGTGGAACTTTTTTTTCCTGAGACCAAAACCTATCGAAAAATCGATGGCGTGATATCGGTTAATAAATCGACCCACCCTAATAAGTACCCTGCAAAAAATTGTGCGATTAATTTCGAAAGAGAGTTGTGCGCGCTTAATATCCTTCCACAGCAGGCTGTAATTCAAAATTTACGAGTAAATTTTTATTTGTGTAGCATACTCATAGGGGTGTAAGTCAATTTAGGTTTTTGTAGCATACTTGTAGGAGTTAAAAGTACCCGTTAGGTACTTTGATTGCTTAGTCCTTTCGTACCCGATCGGGTATAAAGAGATAAATTGGTCTCTCTATAGAACATGCTCAAACAAATGTGAGCATTCCAGCTCATACAAAGTGACCAAAACTGGCATCAGTCGCATCCTCCTTGGCGACAAATCCCGAACGCATCCTCAACTAATGGCATTTTTTGCAGGGTAGATACTTATTTATTGTGTATTGGAGCTGACAGGGACGGTTGGATGTTGATTGGTTAATTATGATGGCGACGTGTATATAATAGATATATTCGCATACTCTTCTTCTTTAAATGGTCATCTAACCGCCTGGGCGATTTTGACCGTCCAACATAGCTCGCCAGTCGTTTCTTCGTTGCGCCAACTGGCGCCAATTGGAAACACCGCGGGATCGCAAATCGGTCTCCACTTGGTCCTTCCATCGGAGTGGTGGTCTCCCTCTTCCTCTGCCTCCACCGGCGGGTGCCGATAAGAATACCTTCTGGGCTGGAGCATCTTCGCTCATTCGCACTAAGTGGCCTAGCCAGCGAAGCCGCTGTGTTTTAATTCGCTGAACTATGTCGGCGTCTGCGTAAAGTTCATACAGCTCATCATTAAATCTTCTTCGGTACTCGCCGTCGCCAACGCGTAGAGGTCCACAAATCTTTCGAAGAACCTTTCTCTCGAATACTCCCAGAGCCGCCTCATCAGATGTTGTTAGTGTCCACGCTTCTGCACCATATAGCAGGACGGGTGCGATGAGTGACTTGTAGAGTGTTATTTTCGTTCGTCGAGAGAGGACTTTACTTTTTAATTGCCTACTCAGTCCGAAGTAGCATTTGTTTGCAAGAGTAATTCTTCGTCGGATTTCTAGGCTAACATTATTGTTGGTATTAATGCTGGTTCCCAGGTAAACGAAGTCCTTTACTATTTCGAAATTATTGCTGCCAACAGTGGCTTGGTTGCCAAGGCGCGAATGCGCTGACTCTTTGCATGATGACAGAAGGTACTTCGTTTTGCCCTCGTTCACCACCAATCCCATTTTCTCCGTTTTTTTTTCTAATTTGGAGTAAGCATACTCACCCTGCAGAAAATTCGGTTAGCTCAGAACTAACCTCAAGCTCAACTATTCGATGACAGCACTAGTTCTAGCTCAGTGCCCAAGCAAGGTCTTCAACTATCTACTTTAACATTGTGATGTCGTTGTAGGTGCCAATTAACGCCCAATACATTTTTTGGCAACTCGTTTTCAACCGGTTCCCGTTAGGGCGGTTCTAAGCTGGTAAGTGATATAAGCTTTGGTCATATTTCCTTCGTTTATTTCGCCTATTTTAATTCGCAACCGAATTATGATATCGGATTTTTTTTTCACAGCAAAAATTAGGATGGTTACACCCGCTGCGAATGCCTAAGAGCCACAGCCCTCGCGTGAATACATACAATGTATAAGAGGTTCGCCGCCGCACCTCCCGTTCTACTCTTTGAACAAATAATAATATAGCATACACAAATTTACTTGAATAACTGTTCGCACTACATACCCCCAAGATAGTATAAATATGGTTTTCGTACTTTCTCATGCGTTTTATTCGATGTGAATGGTATTTTAGAAATAAAGGTAATATAATGTTGCTACATATTTTTATGCTGGAGCATATGCGAACGGAGCTAATGCAATCATGTAAAAATGTTGAATTCAAATACATATATTTATCTACACTATGGAGCAAAAGTGAAGACTTAAGTTTACATTTTTCAGTTTGCGTCATATATAAGAAACACTGCTATATCCCTACAAATAATAAAATTGAAGCAGGTCGATGTCTGAACATTATAGTACAAAGGTGCGAATGAGTGTTGATAAGGGATGTGATTAAGTTACATATCTCAACTAGTTTCGGAGATAGATATAATGATTAAAATCGGAGTCAGTCTATTATAAGTTCTGAGAATATTTACCTTTGAAAAGATATGGTGTTTGCACAAAGTGAATTTTTCTCCGGTTAAACAAAATAGGAGTGTCGGAATTTTACGAGTATTTTACTGCCATAGCAATTTTTATTTAATATTAAAAACTTCGGTCGTCATAAATTTTTATCGATTCGTAAAGATTAGCCCTTAATATAAAAAATTAGGCCTCGGAACAACAATGTCATTGCTGAGATTGTAAAACAGTTTAAAATGGTCAACTCAACTAGAGAAGTGGCAAAAAATCTTAAAATTTCACAATCAGAAGTGGTAACAGTTAAAAAATATAAAAACTTAGCTTCCAACATTGCAAAAATAACTGCGCAAAAATGTTTAGAAGAAGTTATGCAAGACATATGGCAAGTTCCTATCAAAGCTCGTTTAGCGTTTGTATTACGTCATTAACAAGGGACCATCAATGACTGGAAACGTGTTTTATGGTCAGATGAATGTAAAATAAGTAGTTTTCTCTCAGAGTCAAGCATACAATGTTTTTGGTCAAACATTGGAAAAGCAACTCAGAACCATCACGAGATCGAAACTGTGAAATATGGTGAAGGATTAATAATAATGTGGGGATGTTTTTCGGCATTTGGTGTTGATACTTTGAACCTAGTGGTATAACGAAAAAAGAAATATACCTTAGCATATTGTATGAAAATTTACCAGTTGCGGGCCGAATGGACTTTGGTGAAAAATTTATTGTATTTCAACAGAACAACGATCGAAAGCACTCTTTAAAATTATCTCGATAATGAGTCATTGTCCACAATAATATTCCTGAAAAACGATACGAGTATAATGATTAGTAAATTTACACGGAGCCATACCGAGAGCTTCCGTCATCACGTTTTTAAGAGCATCGGTAGACTTTTTGACAAATTTTATTTCGTTAGGGTTATTGCTGTTGTTGAAACCTATCACTGTAATCAACATCTAACGGAAGTCCCAGCTCGGGCGAACATCTGAACAGATGGTTGGTGTTATGGAGAGACACACCACATGCAAGGAAAAAATTCGGCATGTCAGGGTTCAGTCTGGATAGGTAAGTAGAACGCAAAATCTCCATACAAATTTAATTTAGAAAAAATCGAATGATCTAAATCTAAAATCACAATTATGATTATTTAAATTTGGTATAAATTAATGATAATTGGATGTTTACGTCCTTTAGTCAGTATTTACTCAATTTGGAAAAATGGGCAGGGTCACGCCCACAAGTTTTTGTGTTTGTTGTGTTGTTTGTCCTTTTTTGACATCCAAACTTCATCGCCGATCTTTATGAAACTTTAATAGTGGGTTGTGGAGTCCATAATAAAGGCCATGTACAGTTTTTGGAAACGCCCCCGGCTTTTTAAAGTTGCAATTCGGCATAGCTGGGAATTTATTTGGTTAAAGCCAATAACTTTTTATATATAGATAGATATGTGTTCTATAAAAAAAAAACCTTGGAAAAAGTTAGCGTCAAGACCAAAAAATGTTAGTTCGCTTCATCTTCGAAGATACATACATATCAATGGCACCAGGAGGAAAAGGGAGAAGAAGGGGAGTAGGAAGAGAAAAATTTATATGTAGAGGAGGTGTAAGAGGAAAATGAGGAGGATAAAGAAGGGGAAATAGATATGTGGTGGACGGAGAAGTAAAAGAAGAAAGCAGAGGTAGACATAGGGATCAATGAAGGGGAAGCGCCAAATACGGAGAGAAGAGAGTACAATTTTCCAAATGCAAGTAAATTTTTGGGCAGGACAACGCCGCCCGGGTCTGCTAATAAAATATAAATATTTTCTTAAAAGTTTGACATAAGCAACAACAAAAATTATGTGCAAAAATAACACAAACAACAAATTAAATATCTGCCTATGAGGCAAATGTGGAAATTTCCGAAACAAATGAAACATCGTATAAATAATTGCGAACTAGTGCATAAGACGACAAAACTCACACAAGTTGAGAGGTCACAATGAGGAATAAACTGCTGTTTTTAAGCCTTTCCTCATTAGGCCTTTACGGACTTTTTGTATTTATTGCCTCTATTTGTGTTTCTTTTTCTTCTTACATACTTCATACGTACTCGTAGAATTTATTTCTAAAATCGTAGAGTACAATAAACCGCACTAACAGGAACAGGCCATAACCTTGAACCACTTAGGGTTCCCCGCTATCTTACTACATCATTAATACATACATACATATGTAATATTAATTACCCCAAGCGTCAGCTCCAACGACAGACAACCCAACGATTGAGCGCGTTCGGGTTTCGGGTGTCGCTGTTGGGCGCATACTGTATAATATAATACATTCATAATCAGAATCAAAACAGATATTGTTTGTAATAAGCAACAGTTGTAATCCGTCACAAAAAATGTTATAAATTATACATACGAGCGTAGACAAAAAACAAAATCAACAACAAAAAATTGCGACTACACGAACGCTTACGCAAAAGGCGAATTCATTAAAAACACGATAAATTATTTTAATTTAATTGGGAGTTTAAGGCGGCCGCGCATACATGGGTGAATTACTCACAGCGGCTATAGCTAATAAGTTAATATAAACACTATCATAATCGTAATGATCATCAGTGATTATGGTGACGTTTGGCTTTGGTGAAGGCAGCGGCAGTTAAAGCGAAATCAAAGCAGCAATAATATAATTAACTATAAATTTGTGGTAGCTTAGCATAGTTATCGAGTTACTGTCAAGAAACATCTAAATCTATTGACATTATGACATTACTGCGTTTCTACTCGATAACTCGAATTTTTATTCAAATTTGTATTAGACTAAAAATTATATTTTACACCATCCCCGAGTTAGAGCACACAGAACGAAGAGAAAATTATTGAAATGAGTAAAGCTGTTCTTTATTTTACCACACTAACAGGGTCATTATGTAAAACGCAACGAGAAGTAGTCGTTCCCCAGAAAATACAGTTTCAAATGTGGTACAAATATTGTAGTTGTACATTAGAATTCCAATCGAAAATCAGGTTAGTGAACTAGGCTAGAAGTCGATTAGAGATCGATTAGAAACACTAGAAAAAAGTTCACAATAGAAACCAATTAGAAGTTCACGTTAGGAGGCTACTAATTAACTAACCTTTTTCCCGACAGCGAGATTGGTTTGGCAGTAAATGGGTGTGGCAGATGTCCGCAGATGGACAACGGACCACACGTAGCACACTCACGTATTAACTACTATAAAATACAACACTGACTGAACAGACACACTTGACGACACTTAATGAAAACGATAGCGAAGTAGGCTTCACTATTCACGGGCTTGAGACAACTACTAGTTAATCTTATGAGTTTCATTTATTTATAATATGTATAGATTTATAGCTTTTAAGACCAAGGATCAAACGAAAGCGAGTATTTGCAAGAATACTCTGACGCCTTCGGTTGGACATGCCACACCACTCTGAATCAGTGAATTTATCAGTGCTACATTTGGCTATGTGGTGTATTATTTTGTCATAAATAACGATAATTTAGACGATGCAGCTCTTAATTTTCCTACAATCCTACGATACCTCAATTTCACAGCATTTGCATGGACGCAAAGGATGGCCTTATCACGTTAAGGTTTTAGCCCAACTATAGTGGAAATGATTTAATTTGACCAAGCTAAGCATTCTAGATGGTTTCGTCTAGCTTCAGTATAATATTAGTGACAGGTCCAATGCGTCGTTATTCATGCATTAGGCCATCGAGTGGATATTTACTCTGCGGGTTTAATGTATTGCGGAAAGGTTATATACAGGGTGGCTGATGAAAGCCGCTACCAAAAAAAAATTAAATAACTTTTTTTCTATTTAATGAATCTGGTTAATTTTTTTTTTTTATTTTGCAGACTGAGTTTTACATTTAACAAAAATGGATAACTGGGACACTGAAACAAGAATTTGGATTGTCCGCCGCTATCACGCACTGGAGTCCGTAGTTTCGGTTCAAAGAGAGTATAGGCGCACGTTTGGCGGCAATCCTCCGAGCAGATGGACCATAATAAGACTTGTAAACAATTTTGCCGAGCATGGGACAGTCAACAGAAGACCTTACCATCGAAACCCTTCAGTTCGAACGGAGGAAACAATCGCTGCTGTAGCTGCTGCCATACAAAACAATCCACGTCTTTCGACAAGAAGCTTATCTGCTCAAATGGGTGTAAGCAGACAGTCATTACAGTCAATTATGCAAAAAGATTTGGACTTATTCCCATATAAAATTCAAATGGCCAACAAACTGAACGCTGCAGACTTGCCGATTCGCTTGGAATTTTGCCAGAAGATGCTTCAAATGGTGGAAGAGGATGGAAACATGTTGAACTGTCTTTTCATGTCTGACGAGGCCCATTTTGATTTAAACGGCAACATAAACAAACAAAATTGTCGAATATGGAGTGCTTCCAACCCACAGATACTCCATGAGACGGAATTGCATCCACTTCGTGTCACAGTGTGGTGTGCAGTTTCATCACGCTGCATTGTCGGGCCCTACTTCTTCGAAGAAAACGGTCACACCGTTACGGTTACTGGAGACCGTTACTTGAGCATGTTGAGAGAGTTTTTCTATCCAGAATTACGCCGAATGAGAATTTCTTTCAACTCTGTGTGGTTTCAGCAAGATGGTGCAGCTCCTCATATAGCCCAACCTGTTATGACAGAATTGCGACGAAAATTTCCCAATAAGCTGATATCCAGAAACTCCACATTCCGTTGGCCACCCAGGTCGCCTGACCTTACTGCACCTGACTTTTTCTTGTGGGGTTATTGCAAACAGGAAGTCTTCAAAGCAAACCCAACAAATTTGAATGAACTAAGGCAATCCATTCGAGAAACAATTGCGGCTATTCCTGTCTCAACTCTCCAAGCAGTAATGAACAACTTTTTGGTAAGATGCCGCACATGCATCGACGAGCACGGGGGCATTTAAATTCCATTATTTTTAAAACTAATTAAGCTATATTTAATAAAATTTAATGAGCTTTAACATGAATAAAAGAAAAATGAATTCCATACACTGAAAAAAAAATTATTTGAGTTTCTTAATGTAGCAAAATTCATCGGCCACCCTGTATAAAGTTTTGGAAAGCGCTAGACGACTGTAATAATGTATTAGGTATGATAAACTTCATACAGTTCAAATACATTCCTCATAAATTAAACCATCACCAAAACTACCACGAACACTTAAATGAATTTATACAAATAAAAAAACCTGAAAAATGCAAGGGATAACCTTATATTCAGAAAATTTTTTATTTAATTTTGCACTCTAGTCATTGAGATTTCATTGTGATATTTCATACAAATTTATAAAAAATAATATTGAGAAAAATATTAAACAAACATACATAGTAGCAAATAATCTCAACAGGCAATGAATGCCAGAAAAAAACTCGCGAGTGTCAATTAAAGTGTCACGATTCCAATGAGGATTGCCAATGTACATAAAACAACAGCGAAAAACTCAGTTACTTATTCAACTAAAATCTCAAAACGATTTTTAATGATGAACTGTACAATTTGTTTGTCGAATTTATTTAAGGTTAACTAAAAAATCATACAACAATTCTGTACTACATTAGAGTGTTGCAAACGAATTTTTTTCTTTTTTTAAATCATACATGATTATTTACTTTCTATACAAAAAGAAACTTTCAGTTATAGTAAAGATAAGCGCCGAATTCTGTATTCTTTAAAAATCTCTAAATATAATAACATTGTGACAGGTCGATGTTTGGAGATTGCAGATGTGAATAGAATCCAAAGCAACAATCTTTAGAATTTTTGTTTGTCTGTCTACATGTTTGGTCGCGTATCACTCACAAACTGCTGAATTTAATTAAATGCACCTTTCACCTTTGAATTACTAGATCTCTAAGCAAAAGTTTAAGATATCCTTTATTTTGATAGCTCAACGGGTTTTGGAGTCATCGACCAATATGTGGGCCAGGGTGACCCAAAATGTGTTAGTACAATATGAGTATAAAACGAAAGGTGACAATGAGTGCTGCAATAAGCGATGTGATTAACTTCCATATCTCATCTGGTTAGTTGTCAATTTTGATAAACAGTCACGAAAATAAAATTGCACAAAGTGTTTTTATTTTTGCATAGAAAATATTTATCAGTATTGAGAATTTGTTAAAAATCCCGAATCGGGAGAAAATATCGCCTGAAAATGAAAACCCCAGTATACGTAAGCTTGTTATAATGCAGACCTGTTAAGTAATGATTAGTAATTATAATGATTATCGATTCGATTGATTATTTTTTAGAAAAGTATATTAATGATTGATTACCCATTTATTTCGGGTTTTAATTATGATTATTTAAAATTTTTTGACTAATTTTCATTTTTTTATAGTAATTGCGGATTTCTGAAAACAATTAAAATAATTATTGAATTGGGAGTTTAACAGGTCTGTTATGGTGGAATTATGAGAATATACAAATTTTGTAGAACAAAAACATAGTCCAGTAAGTCTCGCTTATTTTATAACGGGACAATCTTAGTCAAATACTTAACACTTTTTGGTAGTATGTGTAAGAGTTGTTACTCCTGCGGCTCGCCTTCAAAATTATAAGCCGTAGTATTTGAAAGAAGTTAAGTTCTTTAGCTATTAAAAGGAGAAAAAAGTGAATTTTCTTGAAAATATAGTGGTCTTTCCATGTCAAATCGTGACATAGTTGGAATCGACCTCTTTCGATTTGTATAAAATTTGGTGAATAATTTCCTTTTATCATAAAACGAAGTTCTGGCAATGAAAAAAAATTATAAATTTGGTTTTTTGGTTCTTCACTTTTTTCCTGTTTTGTAAAGTTAGTTTTTTCAATATTTCGGAAACTACTGAAATTAAAAATATAAACTGTTCCACTTACGAAGGGGATACTTGGGATTCAAAATACATTTTTCTAAAACAAAAATTTTCGACTTTTAAAATCGAAGAAATTCAAGTTCGCCACTAAATTTTAGACCCCAATTTTTTTTATATCTCTGATGTATTTAAACATATCCGGTAATTTTCATAATGGTGTTTTTTCCCAAAACGTTTTTTTTTTTATTTTTTTACATTCCACAAAAAAAAATTTAAAAGATCAAAATTGAGTAATTCTGTGTTAAACTAATTGAACTCGACTAGAAAGTTACAAAAATTGAAAAAAAAAAGTTTTTGGGAAAAATCAAAAACTCATGTTTTTGAAAAAACAACAAACAACGCGTCTGAAAATTTCATGACAACGTTTATTTTTTTAACTTTAGTAGTGAAAATATTGCACAGCGTATTATGAAATTAAATTAGTACAGAGTAATTTGGTTATAAACAAAGATAACTGAAACCTTAATTATTATAAACACTTCTACAACAAGACTAAACATAAATTAATATTATTCAGCAAGTAAATTGTTTGACTAGCCAATTCAGTTGAACAAATATTTAAAATTTTAATTTCATTCTCAAATTTTACAGATTGAATAAGAATTAAATGAAATTTCAAAGTTTTTCTTTGTTAAGTGCAAACACAGCTGTTTCTAATGGAGCTGACGATTAGTAGTTTCTTTGAGCTAACAATTGTTGCGCGTGACAAATCTGCCAGCAGTCTTCAACAAGACGCAGATTTTCCAGGAAGATTTTACTATAGCATTGAAGTCTTGTAAATTTACACCAAAATTTAGTGGCGATATCTTTAAATTTCAACTCATGTATGAACTCAGGCAAATGTCACAACTCTAGGCATAAAAACTGAGTTTTTTTTCACTATATCTAAACCTACATATTTAGTGCACTGTGCCTAACTATGAATTAAGCTATAGTTGGTTTTGTATGTATTATGAAGTTGTGCTACTTTTAAGTGCAATTTTGATTTAAACCTAGTTAAAGATTGTATGCCTATTAGATAAACAGTTCTAGGTGCATTATAGGCTTACTAGCTGGCCATTAAAAATACGGAGATAAGAGAGCATTGTGTGGTTCATTGCTAATCTCTATGCATAAACGGATGAATATATAGAACTCTCGATCAATCTAATACTTTATTTAAAATGATTTGCCCGTAATCATAGTCATTGCCTAAAACGGGTTTAATGTAAACTATTTACTTAATTTGAAATATTAGGGGAATTCATATAAGCCTCTAAAACGTCCGTAAAGCTTATAAACTATATAAAGCTCGAAGTAACATATGTATACTTGATAAAAAGTATGCGTTTACACACTTTATGAAGCATTTATAAGATTAAATGAGTCACCTTATTGTTTAAAATTTACGTCAATCTAAACAAAGGTTTAGAAATTAAGATGAACATAAGAACTCACATACAAAATATCATTTGGCGCTTTGATGAAAATTCCTGAGTTTTCGAACGCCAAAACTAGTCGACGTTTTTATTTGGATCGTTTAAAGGTCTGCTTACTCCAAATTAGAAAAAGAAGCGGAGAAAATGGGATTGGTGGTGAACGAGGGCAAAACGAAGTACCTTCTGTCATCATGCAAAGAGTCAGCGCATTCGCGCCTTGGCAACCAAGCCACTGTTGGCAGCAATAATTTCGAAATAGTAAAGGACTTCGTTTACCTGGGAACCAGCATTAACACCAACAATAATGTTAGCCTAGAAATCCGACGAAGAACTACTCTTGCAAACAAATGCTACTTCGGACTGAGTAGCCAATTGAAAAGTAAAGTCCTCTCTCGACGAACGAAAATAACACTCTACAAGTCACTCATCGCACCCGTCCTGCTATATGGTGCAGAAGCGTGGACACTAACAACATCTGATGAGGCGGCTCTGGGAGTATTCGAGAGAAAGGTTCTTCGAAAGATTTGTAGACCTCTACGCGTTGGCGACGGCGAGTACCGAAGAAGATTTAATGATGAGCTGTATGAACTTTACGCAGACGCCGACATAGTTCAGCGAATCAAAACACAGCGGCTTCGCTGGCTAGGCCACGTAGTGCGAATGAGCGAAGATGCGCCAGCCCAGAAGGTATTCTTATCGGCACCCGCCGGTGGAAGCAGAGGAAGAGGGAGACCACCACTCCGATGGAAGGACCAAGTGGAGACCGATTTGCGATCCCGCGGTGTTTCCAATTGGCGCCAGTTGGCGCAACGAAGAAACGACTGGCGAGCTATGTTGGACGGTCAAAATCGCCCAGGCGGTTAGATGACCATTTAAAGAAGAAGAAAGGTCCATTGAAGTACATCGATATTCGGTATATTTTTCACAGACAGGAAAAGTTAGTTCCACAGAATCGTCAAGCTGGAGATTTCAATTTCGTAGGTGTGAGGTCTTAGCGCTTTCATACTTTTAGGCAATTTTTGTTTTCCAAACAAATTCCATAATATGCGTTGGTGTTAGCAAAAATTTGTGATTGGTTGGAGTCAGAGTTTTCACCACTTCAGAGGTGGTTAGGCATGGTAAGTTTTCGTAGACTAAGTACCTACAAAGAATGTTGAAACAATAAGAAGGTCCAACGGCAAACACCGCACGCTATCAATTCATGGGTAGGGAATTCACCACGCGGTAAGAAAAGTTGAACCAATGTGATTCTTATGGAGTCGTATTTTTTTACCGCGTAGTGAATTCACTACCCGTGAATTCATACCATGCGATGTTTGGCGTTGGACCTTCTTATTGTTTCAACGTTCTTTGGTAATTGTTATGGAGGTGAATTTTGACACGGCGTGGTGAATTCCTGCCCGTGAATTGATATGGTGAGATAATTTGCGTTGGTTCGTGTGGTTCGTCCTCTTATTCGATGTTCTTTGCACCTAGTTAGCAACAATAAGTTTGAAGAAAGAGCATAAAACATAAAGAAGGTTAAAAGCGACGAAACGCGGGAAGGTAATTCACCACTGGAGAAATTCGTGTTTAATTTGCGAGTTTTAATGCTTTTAACACTTTTATTTTTATACAACATTCTCTTTTTATACAACATTCTCTTTTATACAACAACTCTTAACTATAATTTTTTGTGTTAATATATTCAATTAAAACACAGTAAATTAAAAGCATTTTACAGGCAGACAGTGGTGAATTACCTACCGACTTCACAGCGGCCACTTACAATCGCTTTTGGACCTTCTTATTGTTCAACGTTCTTTGTTTTGACACATTTTTTTAGACCATATAATTCGCTTTCAAAATTTGCGTTTCTTATTTTCTACATTAAATTTTGCGTTTTTGACAAATCGAAATCAGAAAACCACAGCAATTTTAATACTCTGGAACGGCCCACCTGACAAACAATTTTCATTCACAACCTTTTTGCGGGCAAATAAATTGGAGATGCTCTTATGAAAGTATTTGTAGTGAAAATGCGCGAAATCGGTTGAGAGCCACGTGCGTTTTACCCAGAAATAGGCCCAATTTTCAGTAAACAAATTGTGTTACTTTCGATTTAAAGAAAGTAAGTTAAGATGCTTGGTTTGAATGCAAAGTCGTAGTCTATAAAGAAAAAAAAATTTTAGATCCTAGTGATGTTTTTGCGTCTCTAAAAATGCAGCGCTTTCCACACTATACTAACTACTGTACTTCTGAAATGATTGTACGCATATAAAAATGTACTTATAAATCGAAAAGAAGTGAAGTGGCTTAATCTAGAAAACCGTTCTCATGCCATGGCTTCTTATAAATAATCGAAGAGAACGCCTTCTTGTCCAATGAACCGCTTGGACTTTGTGCCCAAACAATGATTCGCGGTATTGCTTGTCAGCTGTCGAGCTCGTGATACCAATTGATGATGGTTCTATTTAATGTTCGTTAACGTGTTGTCGCGGTACTAGCGATTCTAAATCTTAGTCATGCATCAAAAGTTATTGATAAATTATAGAACAGTGATTTATATACAAATCTATGTACATATTTACACATGTAAAGTAGAGCATTTTAAACACAAACTACATACAAATTTGTTATTGCTGCTTACGATTATTCATCCCGTGATTTTTCTGAGAAACAACTTTAGACTTTAAAGTCGCAGTGACTTTTAGCGGCGACAGTGATTGAAAGACAAATGTTTTTTCGAAAAGAATCAAGGAAACTTCTCTATTGTGGTAATTTTTTAAATGCCAAAATCAAAAGAAAAGTGCCAAGTCCAGTCATTTTCTACTCTTGAGAGAATCACGTGACGTACTTTGGCACTTCAAATAAATATTTGTCTAAACATTTGCTTTTTTATAACTTATATTTGCATAATCAAATATTTGTGGATATGCAGTGGAAATGCTTTACTAGGGTATGTTACAACTAATAAAATAATAAATACTTATAAAATGTATTAATAGTGTCATCAAAGACCAGTCGTAGATCTGACATTTCATGAGCAGTGACCATTCCATATTCCTATTACTTTTCCTACTCACATTCCTATTCTTATTCTTATTACTATTAAACAGTGCTACCTTCGTCTTCGTCGACTCCTCTGAATCCACTGAGTTTGCACTAAAAACCACCCTATGACTCACATATTGTACAAACATGATCTAGGGTTGCCCGGGTCTACATTTACCTGTAAATCAGTTTGCTATCCATCAGTCCAGCCATTTTTGTGACAGCAAATATTGTGTTGAAAAAAAAAAAATTGAATGTTTAAGTCAAAAAAACTGTAAGAAAGCTGCTAACTCCATACATTTGAATGAAAATTAAGTTTATATTTCACTCAATTCTGTTTTTTCTTTATACTGTAGCATTGCTTCGCCCTGCATAAATTCATTGAGTGGGCCGTTACAAACCTAAAAGGGTGATGATGACAGCCCGAATGGCGCTTTAGCGATTACGTTGACCCAGAACGGGTTTCGATGTGGCTATTAGTCGCCTCTTACGACAGCTATACCTACCTCGGGTATATTCTAACCCCCTAACCCAAAGGGTCAGGGAAAATTTGCTGGATGGCTTTCACTGCGGGCCGAAGATATAGAGTAGGTAACTAGGCATATGGGTATTTCTTTTTTTGCAATCCAAATAAAAAAATTGTAAAACGTCAGAAAAATATTTTACACCGAAATTTATGAAAAAACATCGAATTTGGCATATATTTTTATACCTTTCATGAACATAAAATGGTATTATAACTTTGGTCCGATGTTTGCAAGTACGAGAAGAGATCGACCCACCAATAAGTATACCGAAATGATCTGGATTTGCCGGAACCAACAAGATCGGGTCAATGTAACACAGCGCCCCCATACAACGTATGCATGTTCCGATAACCGGGTTTGGGCTATGTATCTTTCAATTAAATCAAATTCAGCACTGTGTGTACCTATTGTGAATTTATACATGGCGCAAAAGTAATCCTCCTATCAGAAAATGCTATAAATTTTGCGATTGGCCTCTAAAGTCAGTTCTGTTTTGACATTTGTGTAGTAAACACATGCGAAATACACGTTAATAAACAATGTTACGCTACACTGCTCCAGAACGCGGAATATTGCTGACTATTTATTTGACCAATAATCGGTCGGGGCCAAACGGTTACTGTGAATGGTGAGCGCTACAGAGCAATGATCAACGAGTTCTTTTTGGCGCAACTTGATGAATTGGGATTGTAAAACATGTGGTTCCAACAAGACGGTGCAACAGCACACACTGCACGTGCCACAACCGATATGCTGAACATCAGAAGCTTACTTTTGCGCCACCTTGTACTTATCCCTATGCCTGTCCCTATAGCTCGTAGAAATAGTTGTGGAGTTATATTAATTTAAATTATGTACATCAAAAGGTTTCATGCCTCCTTCTCCCTTAACATTTGTGTTTCTCACCTTTTTCTTGAAGTGTTGGAGATTGGTCTCATTTAACTCCTTACCAATTTTCATTAATCTACCACGATTACGTTTAAAAATATGCAGTACGAAAAATCCCATTTGTATGGGAGTTGCCATGCCCACATCATCCAGTGGTCCAAATTGTGAATCTTAACCAGACCTGCTAAATAATGATTACAAATCCTAATGACTACTGGTTTGATTAATTACTTTCTTGAAAATACGTTTAATGATTGATTACCAATTACTTTAAATGTTTGATGATTATTTTCCAATTAATTAAAAAAATAATCAAAAAAAAAGTTATTTTGATTACTTTTAATTATTTTTGAATATTTTCAATTTGCTTGATTTTTTAAAATTTTTTTTTCGGTATTGTTGTAGAAGCACATAAATATACACATCAACAATACTGAAAAAAAATCAAAAAAAATTTAAAAATAATCAAAAGTAATCACAACTTTTTTTTTGATTATTTCTGCTTTTCCAATGGTAATCAATTGATTATTGCCTTTTCTTGAAAAACAATTCAAATAATCATTACCAATTACAAAATCCGTCTAATTAATTGATTATTAATTGCTAATGATATTTAACAGGTCTAACCTTAACCCTTCTAGAGTCCACTTGAATACACACAAAAAAATCATCAATGTCGGTCCAGGCGTTTGGAAGAAGTTTAGTAACAACTGACGCACAAAAGATAATTTATATATAAAGATAAGTTAAAGTATTTTTACTAAAGCCAAAATTGCCAAAAAAGAAAGGCTTTCTGTTTAAATCAGAGTATCGCTAAAAGACAAAAACAATCAAATAAAATAGTTGCGCTCACCCCCGTATTCATAATTACATAAATACCCTAGGCATTTTAGATGCAAATGTAATGAAATTGCAATTGCAAATCTAAACTGAACTAGTTTCGTCTAGTTCCAAAGAAAGTAAACCATTGTATATTTGTTGCCGCTTTGCACAAGACAGCGCTTGTTAGAACTTTAAATTAAATGCGATGCAGCACGAGGCGTCAGCAAATATAAACAATAAAATTAAGGTGCAAAATATTACCAGACAAACAAATATAAGTCCGTACGCGTGCAAGATTATATTCGCTATAAAATTTTGTGCAATAAAAAAGGCAAATTTTTGGTGATAAGAAATGTTGCATCAGACATTAATGCTGCCTCCTTGATTTTACGCTGATTTATGTCTGTGCTGTCAGGGATTTAATTCATCAATTTCAGACAGAAATCATAATAATACAACTATCTGACCCGGAGAACTACCAAAAATATATTTTTTGACTGAATTTATTTCAAGCAATCACTATTCCAAATGACATTTTTTTTAATGTAAAATTTGCCATTGTTATCGATTTCAATTAAGTTTAGATTAAATGAAACGCCTTTCGAATACAACTGATTTCAATATGCTATATTTATAAGGCCGGTAACCCGAAGAGAACCACTGGATAGTGAAGACTAAGTAGCTTTATTTTCAACCCGGAGGGGCATGATATCAAGCCTTATCAAGCGCGTTGTAAATTCTGACTTCTCTGTCCTAGTTAAGGGAAAAAAAGTGGCTCTTGCGCTGAAGGGGGATCATGCGAAGTATTTTCCTACATCAAATAAAGAACCAACACACCTGCGACTTGCCATCAAAATTATTATTGACCGATACAATTTCGAAACTGTGAGGGATTCGTCTACGTGTGGACCAGATTTAACGCCAAAAATAATGTTAGTCGAGAAGTTCAAAGAAGAATCACTCTTGCCAACAGGTGCTTCCTTGGACTGAGTAGGCAACTGAGAAGTAAAGTCCTCTCTCGAGGGCACGTCTCTCATCATACCTGTCCTAACGTATGGAATGGACAGTGTTAAAATAAGATGGGATACCTCTTGGATTACGCGAGAAAAGAGTTCGCCGGATAATTTATATTTGTTCCCGCCCACGATGGCTAGTATCGATGCCACATTCTGTAGCAGAGTTCAAGCATTTTTTTAATTGAAGGCAACGACAAGTGAAGCAAGTTGAAAAACTTAAGTGCTAACGAATAAAGAGCCTGATTGTTTTTGAGCTGTAAGTATTTAATTCAGTTAGTAACAATCTAGAGTACGTAGAGTAATTAGCGCAAATCCTCGACCGACAGCCGATCAACGATAAGCGAAAAAAACTGACAAACAAAAAAAGTATTGCCGCATCCCAACAAACCAATCAAACATTTCTGTATAAATTTGAAGCACTTTGGATCTTAACGACTTCTGTTCGAATTTATTTCTTATGAAGGCATGTTTTATAGTGTTCACGAAAAGGCCATTTTAGATATAACCGCCATAGCTTTTCTTATACATACTGCACTCTCTAACTATCCCAATCTTATTCCTTTACAAATAGAAACTCTGTACCAAATATTAGTTCCCACAAATAATTGTGAAGATTTAGCGAATTTAAAATTTTCCGCGTACGGAGCGCCATACCTTTATTTTTATAAAATATTAATACTGTGTAATGCAGTACAGTGTAATTCAAAAAAATTGGGATTGGGGTTATGACACCTTTGAACTTAAAAATCGTAAAAATTTTAACAGACTTTTAACCTTAATTGATTTTCGAAAATGATTCCATTATAAAGCTTATTGGTATTTTCGCATTGGTGAGATTTGAAAAGGAGCTTTCTTGCAACAGTTTTCAATAGAAAGCGACTTGAGCATGCCGAAAATCAACGAAAAATTTTCAAAAAGTTGGCTGGGTTTTTAATTTCATATTCCAGACAGGTTCATGAACAAAACACTCAGCCGATGAGTGATACATTATAAAATTTGTATGTGTCTATATATTTAAATATGCTCAGTTATATAGACACCCGATCAGCCCCTCCCCCCGACACCCTAGAAGGTTTATAAGTATAAAAAGTCTTCAACTTATTTTGAGAATAATTCTTTGGTTTCAAGTTTATTGTTGTCGTGCTTCATGTTTACGAAAACAGTAGGTAAGAACAAGTCATTTATGTTTGATTACAATCGTGAAATTATAATAACAACGAAATGGAGACTAAAATTAAAAAAACAAAAAAAAAAATTAATGCTACCAATTTAAAGTATAAAAATTCGAAACACGTACGCAACCAAACTTCATAATTAAAATACTAAAACGTGGACTTTGTACAATTATTGAGACATAATAAGTAATTCGCATGAAGTGCGACTGTTCCGAAATGCATTCTTAATGATGAGTGTTATTGGATCAAAGAATAGCCATTAGGCAAGCACTACACAGTGGAGTTGGTATTATAAAAAAATTTTAAAAAAAGATTTTCAAATTTACAATGGCCATATTCACAATTTTAACTGTAAATAAATTCGATTTTTATTCAGTGAATAGTTTTCCAAAAGAACTTATTGTGTTAGTAATAGTTTCTTTTTGGCGTTTGTCCCGCTAATAAGCAATAAAAAATATGCCGATTTCAAAAATGCTCTCTTACGTGCACTCTGGTTTAGAAGCATTTTTTTTTAGAAAATCCTAGTATACGAGGTGTGTTCAAAAAGTACCGCGAATTTTGTGTTTTTTCAAAAATTATTTATTTATTCATGAATATCTATTTTGTCCCCTTCAAAGTAATCCCCATGAGATATTATACACTTGTGCCAACGGTTTTTCCAATCTTCGAAGCACTTCAAAAAATCATTTTTTTGTATCTTGTTCAGCTCCTCCTTCGATGCCGTCTTTATCTCGTCAAGAGAAGCGTAACGTCGTCCTTTCATGGGCCTCTTCAGTTTAGGGAACAAGAAAAAGTCACAGGGGGCCAGATCTGGGGAATACGGTGGCTGCGGCATCATTAGTGTGTTGTTTTTGGCCAAAAAGTCGCGCACAAGCAACGATGCGTGAGCAGGGGCGTTATCGTGGTGCAAAAGCCAATTTTTGTTCTTCCACAAATCCGGGCGTTTCTGGCGGATTGCTTCGTTTATTCCTTATTGACCGTTCTTCCCTGTGGCAAGAACTCATGATGCACCACGCCCCTGCAATCGAAGAAAACTGTCAGCAAAACTTTCACATTCGACCGAACTTGGCGCGCTTTTTTCGGTCTTGGTTCGTGCGGCAGCTTCCATTGAGATGATTGAGCTTTGGTTTCCACGTCATAACCATAAACCCACGATTCGTCACCAGTTATGACCCTCTGGAGCAAATTTGGGTCGTCGCGGACAGAGTTTAACATCTCATTAGCAATGTTCATGCGATGCTGTTTTTGGTCACAATTGAGCAATTTTGGTACGAATTTCGCGTAAAAATCGAAGACGATCCAAAACACGTGCAAGCAAAGCAGCTGTCAACAATTAACTGAACGTTCAAAATGGCCGAGCTTGTCGGCATAAGTGAGAGACATGAGTACCAACATAACGCCACAAAAAATTCGAAATTCGAATATACGTAACCAGCGAAAATTCCAAATTCGCGATACTTTTTGAACACACCTCGTATTTACGCTTGTTGAAAAAAACTGACATAAAACTAAACTACATACGAGTATATCGTGGAAACAAAACATTTAGCCAACAAATCGCGTGCAAGTACTACTGTTTAAGAATTAACCGAGACTTCCTCTTCCTCATAATAATGCAAATAATTTTATTTAGTTTTCTAAAACCTATTGAATCCGGGCGCTATGATTAAAACAGTTGAAATGGTATTATTTTTCAAATCAAAATTATTACAGTTCAATTCCTGGATGAAAAATAAATATTTTAAAAAATGCTGCTTCTTACCTAGAATTGGTTTCTACATTTACGCAATGATAAATACTTTGGCAAACGTTGAACATACCTGAAAAAAGAAGGAACGTATGCAATGATATTAAATATATTCATGAATACTTTGAAAATATACAGGCGGAAAAAACAACAATTCATTTGTTGGTACTAATTTGTACACTAAACAAACCGAGAGTACAACAAATCCAACATTTGCAAAGATAATGCCAACATATTGTTTAAAAATCAAGATAAATAGGAGTTTAGCTAACAAACAAACCATCATTCTGATAGCCTAATGGTTAACAGAACGTGCAAAAATTTCTCTGATGAAGAAGTGTAGCAGCTTCCGAAATGGATTATTGATAAACAGGGGGAAATAGGTTGTGGATATTAGTAGGGTGGGAGCCAGGTGAACAGATTTGCGAATAGATCCCAGCTGGGCGGACGCTTGTTGTCGTTGTAATTGGTCAAAGCTCGAAGTCAGCCAAGAATTTAGGCTGTCTGGTCACTGATTCAACTGTCAAGGAGTCAGGGAATTTAACATCTACTCGTACAGTAAAGCGAAAATTTAAAGGACCATCTCAGGCCTTTAAAATAATTAATTATTAATCATTACAAGGTACTTGAAAGCACCCGTATATAATTAATAATTTATCCGTTGTTTAACAGGCCAGTATTCACCCGGAACTCTTGACCTGAGTCGTCCTTATAGCAACAGAAATTAAAATAAAAATCCACAAAATGTTTTTATGTTATTTACATTTTTAGCATAATATTAAGAAAGACAAACACAAATAACAATTCTTTTACATTTCCAAGCTCAAGATAAACAAATTAACTACAGTCATAAATAAAATTAACGTTTTTCGCTAAATTCCTTCAAATTCAAATTCTTTGGAATGAACATAACAGATATCTTGCATCAAACGCACCCAAAATAGAATGTAAACAACACAAAAAAAATTATTTTTTTGTATCGCCTTTTTTTTGAAACTCCCGGCCTCTATTTTAACAACTTTGAAATTCATAATGTAGGTCATAAAAAGTATTCCCTGAAAGCAAAAAATCATCAAACGATTTGCGAGCAAAGAACAAAACACTGAAAAACAATAAAAAAAAAAGATTGATGAAAATAAAAGTAATCATTTAGCTTGCACAACAATTGCAAAAATAAAGAAACAACAAAAAACAACCAATAAAACGTAGGGCAAATGATTAAAACATTTTAACAAATGAATTGTGTAAAAAAGTTTTATTTCTTTTTTTACTTTTTTTTTATGTTTTGACTTTTTGTCATTCGGTTTTTGAGATCTCGGTTGTACGAGTCTGTCCTCTCTACCTGCCGCCAATGTTTATTTTGCTCAGCTTAAGTTCACGAAAAGTTCATTGTTTGTTTATTTAAGGCGTTGGCCGCCAGGTACCAAATGTTGTTTATTATTATTCTTACGCTATTCTGACGCTTTTTCTTTTGCCTTTCTTTGCTGATATTCTTTTGCATGATTTCTGCGCAGGAACCGTGAAACATTACATTTTATCGACTATTTTTATAAACACTGTACTGGGCTTGTGAGACTATTTTTAGATAAGCAGTTGCGCTCAAAATGTTAGTCGTGCTTATCTCTACTTGAATTTTTGTCTGTCTGTCCTTATGTTTGTTACCGCATCACTGAAACAGCACTGTATAGAACTGTCTTCAATTTTCACCAATGCATTGTTAGCTGTCCTTCTTATAGTCTAGGACTATTTTACCGTGCAAAAATAATTGATTTTCATATAAATTTTATACATATGAACCAAAGGAACAATTCTTATAATCTAATTATTTGCCTGTATGTATGTTTGTAGGCGCATCTGAAATTTTGAACCGAAATTTAAAAGCTATTTGTTTTCATCGGTCTCTGATTCTGCGCTCGCTGAAAAGATGTGTAAATAAATTAAGCAAATAAAAAAATAAAACAATTAACTTAATTTCCATATATTTAAATAAGATTAAAAACAAAACTTGCGAAATGCAAAATCCGACTTGCCGACTTTAAATTTTTATTTCAAACCCAAGGAAAAAGTGGTAGAGTTTTGGCATCGAATAATGGCGCTCAGTAGATCGAGAAATTAAATTGGTTTCACATTTTATATGTACAGTTGTCTCAAGAAGTTGTTTTCGATATCGAAAAGAGGGACGTGGTAATTATCCAAATACAATGGCTTTAGAAACCTCCGTTGTAATACCCTGTGACCCAGTAGAGCAAAATTGCATACACAGAATTAGCGAATATATTACAGTTCCGAAATAAGGAGCACAGACTCCTACAGGTTACAATACAATAACAATCAGATTAAGCTGTTCTAACACAAAAACATCTATTCTTTGTCTTGTTGCTGTAAAAATTGTATCATGTTTTTTAACTACCCGCACTTACGATTACAATTATCTACTTTTGATCCACCCTTAGTATGTCTACCAATTCAAGGTTATTTAGAACGACGAACTTGCAATCTGCTTCTTTTTTATTACTATAAACGCTTATAAATTAGGATATTGAAAACGGGGATGCTGCAAATGTTCGCAATAAGTTATGAGATTATTTTACGAATGTTAACTTACTAGGCTTGTGGCGATAATTCTGCGAATTCGCCTAAGTGTATATAGCTTTTTATTTAACTTTTTGCACAACCTGACAAAAACCGATATGTGCAGGCTGCTTTAAAATTTGAATGTAGTAAAGACTTCACTAAGCACTCAAACTATTTCAATTTCCATTACCACTAGTTTTGAATTTTGGTGTCACCCCATTCGCATTATAAAAACTCCCTTTTGTGAAACTGCACCTCCATTATCATTCAACCTTGATTTTGAGTGCAGTTTCACTTTTTAGCACTAGAATTTATTTTTAATGAAACTGCTAAAATTGGGGAGCTACATTGGCCTTCTCGTCTTATTATTGCTTTCTTCAAAATTTTGGAAAATGGGAGTGACACGGCCCACATATTAATGAACAAATAATAGCCTCACAATCACTTGAATGATGAAACTTGGTACTAAACATATCATTGTTACGGAGAGTATACCCACTGAAAATTAACTAAATCGTATTTCGACCACGCCAATTTTCCATAAACGTTTACTGAAAAGGAGAAAAATAGAAATACAGAATGTGCAAAATCTTTGGTTAAGGTAAATGTTGTTGGAGCGGTGATCGTTTTTAATTTTTATTTGTTAATCGATATTAGAGAATAATTACAACGATTTTCACAGCGATTGTATGTTTCGTGGTCACCAACATCTCATCAGACACCTTCTCCCAATTTTATTCTGTTGGTATACTATTTCCAAATTGATATTTTTAAAGCAAGCAAGAAATACATTGATTTGCGAAATTCGTGTCATAACAACATAATATAAATACGTTACATTATATTTCCTGTACCACACTGCATATCTGTGCGAAAACTCAAAAAGTCGAGTAATAAATATTCCCCCTTTAATATCTTATATATAAATAGACAAGATGAATGCAATGTAGAACCGTTTTCTGCTAAACTATAATTCTAAGGTATACAAATTATATATGTATAGATAGGAAATTTTGAGGTGTACTTTTATCCGTAAATAAAAAAAATTTTTAAAATCATTTTAATATAAAAAATTTAACATAAAAGTCACACCACTACACATTCACTTATTCACACTATAGACACGCTGTGTGTGTGTGTACTTGCTTTTTGTGTACTATGCTGAATCGTGAGCATGGCCGAGGAGTTGCTTTGTAGGAAAAAATTAAGAGCCGTAGTAGTGTGAGTAGACTTGCCATGCATGTTTTTGTGTTATTCGTGTGATCGGCTCTCACTGTGAGTGCGAAGAGTTGGTAGTGGACCAATGAAAAATAAGTATTCGCACTATAGATACTCTGTTGTGTCATGCATTTTTGCTTTAGTTGTTGTTATTGTATTGATTACTGGCTGCGATGCCAGTGTCAACTGCTCTCCTGAGAGCAGGAAAAGTTGCTTTGTTGGAGACATAAACACGCAATTTCAAATATGAGCAAATATGTAAACTTCATTGCTGATACCTACAAACAGGGTTTACAAAAATAAAATAAATGATTACTCATAAAGAGTATTAAACACCGAAGAAAATTAAAGGAAAATAGAGGAAAGGAAAGAAAATTAAAGGAAAGAAAGGAAAGAAAAGGAAATGAAAGGAAGGGAAGGGGAAGGGAATTAAAGGAAAGGTAAGAAAACGAAGGGGAAAGAAAGAAAATAAAAGGAAGGGAAGGGAAAGGAAAAGAAGTTTGAGGAAAGTAAAAAATAAAATAAGAGAGTAAAAAAAGAAATCAAGGAAAATAAAAATATGTTAGAGGAAAGGAACAACATAGAAAGGAAGAAAAAAAGGCGGATAAAACATACCTACAGCAACAAAATAAAATAAAATAAAGTTTATTGGTTGAATTTCAACCACTGGGCGAACTCTAGTATATATATAATGTTTGTGAACCGATATCGGACGTTTCGAAAAACACATAAAAGGGGATCTACTTACTTACTGACCTAAATGGAGAGCAACTGTTTAAACGGTTTTGGCCGTCCAATATATCGTTTCAGTCATTTCTTCGATTTGCAAACTGGCGCCAATTGGAAGCACCACGGGATCGTAAATAGGTCTCCACTTGGTGCTTCCTTCGGAGTGGTGGTCTCCCTCAGATTCCACAGCCGGTTGCCAATAAGAATACATTCAGGGCCGGAACATCTTCATTCATCGCCTAGCCAACGAAGCCACATTGTTTTAATTCTATACGCATACCGCTCATCATTAAACCTTTTTGGACGTTGTCAACTGGTAGAAGTCAATAAATCTTTCGAAGCACATTTCTCTACAATGCAAGAGCACTTAGCACCATGCATCCATCCTACCATGTTCTGTATAGAAGCTAATGCATGCGTTTTATCAGCTACTCGTCGCCGTACTTAAATAACTCTTCAGCCAATCCATCAGTACCCCCTGCTGTTTACATATGTGAGGAAAAATAATTAGAAATAACGAAAGAAAAGTGCAGAAATCCAACTTTTGTTAAAGAAAATTTTTGACGTAACAACCAAATTATCGAAAAGTAGACTGATATGGTGAGGGCAAAAAAAGACGTATGCGCCAAAAAGTATGCTGATATTACGTATATTAAATTAAAATTTATTGTATTATATAGGTTGGCCCAAAGAAAGGTTAAGTACTTAATTTCATGACAATACATAAACTGAATGCCAAATTATTTAAAAAAAAAAACCTTCTCCTGAAAAATTTTCTTTTTGGCTCTTACGTATTTTTTGCGCACAGGGCTCGATATCGCTCAAGGAATAAGTTTTATTTTCGTCAAAAAAATAAAACTCAAACATGAGTATTATTTCCGATCAGAAAAATAAAACTCAGAAAATAAACATTAACCTTAATCAAAAAATATAAAACTTGAACATAGCTATTTTTGTTGATTTTTATTTAAAAAAAAAATTCTGAAAATAATGATCAAATAGCGAGTTTTATAATAAAACTCATAACAGTTACGGTCCCTGGTTTTTTATTAACGCTGCAATTTTTGTTTAATTATTTTTTACAATTTGCAAATGATAAATGTTGAGATTATCTATTTCTAAAAATATTTTTACAAGTACTCGCATTCGTTTTCTTATATTAGCCTACCCTAAAAATATTACATTCGCAACATCCCTAACAGAAGAGTACACAAGCGTAAAAATTATTGATAGCAAGAATCTGTTGGCGCCTCCAAAGTTATACATACAACCCGTGACAAAATGATGACACGCTCGGCTTGAGCTATTTCTCTATATTTTAATTCATTTTTATACCTTTCATGAACATGAAATGGTATTATAACTTTGGTCCGATGTTTGTAAGAATGAGAAGAAGAAGAGATAGACCCACCAATAAGTGTACAGAAATGATCAGGGTACGTCTGTCTGTTTGAACGCAAACTAGTTCCTCAGTTTTAGAGATATCTCGATGAAGTTTGGTAAGAGGCAGCCATTTTGTAAAGCATTAATCATTTGTCGGAACCAGCATGATCGGACCAATACAACGCGTAGCTCCCATACAATCGATTGTTTCGATAAATGGCGATTGGGCTATGTGTCTTCAAATTAACCGTTTTGCAGTTTGTACTAATTGTGAGCAAGGATCGGACACTTAAAACCGTGATGCGTATTCATGAAAAGTATAAAGTCTTCGGCACAGTCGAAGACAGCCCTTTCCTTACTTGTTATTATTATATTTCATTATTATATTGTTAGATGACCCGCCAAAAGTTGTTCTGCCATGTGAATTTGTCTGCCCGTTAAAAAATTTAAAAAACGAAGTCAAGATTTGTTTGTCTCTCATCCATTTTCACCCCATTGCCCTCTTTTTCACCACAGTCCAGGGGGTCAGTTCTGGTTTTAAGTTATCGTGAAGTAAGAAAATCTTTTCACTTTAGTTATCACTTTACGTTTTCCTTTCTTCACTTCACTGAGCTCTAAAATGCGATTCTGATATGTGCGTAAAAACTTTTTTCTGAAGAACATTTTGAATTGCGTTGTCACAAGTTTTCTTGCTAAATGATAGTTTACTATAGAATTGTAAGAATAAAAGCAATTTTTATCACTTAAAACCTTTAAATCTGTAAAAAATGTGATGTTTGAATTTTTGAGGGCAACATCAAATTTCTATTGGCGTTAACTTTTTCACTTCACCTCAAATCGAGAATCTAAAATCGTGGTGAATTGACGTATTTACTTTTCACTTCAGTATAACGCAAAAACTGAATTGACCCCTAGGAAAAGAAATCAAATCAAAATTAAGGAAAGGGCGGATGAAATAAAAACGAGACCGAAACCCCTAACTAAAATCGAAAAAAACTGAAGCCGGAACTGAAGCAAAACACAAATCGGAACCAGCACCGGGAACGGGAATGAAGCCAGCAAAAAACGAAAAATTAAAACTGGAATCGAAACTGAAACTCGACCTGACACTGATAGCAGTTTCGAATTCACAGTGACTAAACAGTGAAAAAGTCAATCACAGTACAAGCGGCACCAAAATCAAAGCGGAACCCTATACACATATTGGAATCGAAATGAAAATCACATTTTCTATTAACAGTAAACTTTGAGAAAAAGAAAAAAATGCTGAAAATTTTTGTAATTAGAATTAAGATTTTTTAAGACTTTGTAGCATATTCTTTTTCGTGTGTTCATTGGGTACAATGCAAGCGCTTAAGATGACACATAACATATGTAACAGTGACGAGATCTTAGTACTAATAATATGTGTGCACTTAGTCATGAGCCATAAAAATTAGTGCAAATGTGTACTTAGTCAAGCACAGACTAATAACTACGACTAACTAACACACAAATACCGAAAACAAACGAGCACTTGATACATACTTGTGCCACACACATATAACTATGTTCAGCGTGAACTAATAACCAATTTCACTATGTGTACTTAGTGCACTATGGTTTGTGTAAGTACTATGTTTTTTGTGTGTACTATGCGTACGTTGCATACTTTGTGTGTGTAGAAAACTTAGTTAGGTTAGTTCAGTTATCCTTAAGTGGGATTATTTTGGAACTCTTTTGGGATAATTTCGCGGTCATTTTGGGATGACTTTTAGATCAGTTTGCAATAATTTTGGGATGATTTTGCGATCCTTAAGGGATTACTTTGCAATCATTTTAAGATCATTTTGGGATCCTTTTGTTAACATTTTGCGATCATTTTGAGATCATTTAGTGATCATTCGGGGGGCATTTTGGGAACCCTTTGGGATCATTTTGATATAATTTCGGGATCGTTTTGGGCCATTTTTTATCACTTTGGGATCTTTCTGGAGTGATTTTGGGATAATTTTGGGTAATTTTGGGACCATTTTGAGATCATTTTGGGATAATTTTGCGATCATCCCAAAATAATCGCAAAATGTTCCCAAAATGATGGTATTTTTGCTTATTTGTATTAACGAAAGTTTTAAGTAAATTAAAATATGCATCGAAGACATGGTTTTAAGAGTTTTTATTCAAAGAAAATTCCATGGCATAACACAATCAACCCTTTTTCTAACAATGCATACACACAAAAAATACTTACACACTCGAAATACTTAAATGACTATAGTCATTCCACTTAACACATAGGGCCGGTTTCACCAACGCGACTAAGACTAAAACTAAGTCGTGACTTAAGTTAGCACAGATTCGAGACTAACTTAATTTTGGGTTTCACCAACTGAGCGACTTAAATAATTTTGAGCACAACAACCCGATCAGCTGTTTTATGCATAGTAGTATTTTTTCTTACCAGAGAACTCTGAGCATCCCAATACCCCAGTGCGAAAAGGGCATGTATGGCCATACAAGAAGGAATGTATTGATCTTACACCCATTTCTCTTTAGTTGGAAGGTACTAAAATTAGCGCTCAATTGAAAACGATAGTTTCGTTGCATGCTAGAAAACAAGCGTTCACATGCATCTACGCTTACCCTGTTAAAGTCAAGCATGGTGAAGTTTCCGACTGGGGCGTTGCACAAAACAAATTAGCAACATTACTGACATTTAGGTTTTGAACCACAGCAACACTGCTTAGTCGAGAATAAGTCAGCTGGCAAGTTGACTAAGTTGTGACTTAGCTAAGTTAGGTGGTGAAACTGAAAAAGTGAAAATCGCTACTTAACTAAGTTAAGTCGAGTTGGTGAAACCGGGCCTAAGACTATTTTTTGGTTAGTTAACTAAGTACTTAAAAATATGAATAATTGCAGGTCACTGATATGTACATCGCGATCAACACTTTATTCTTATCACATGTTTCATATAATGTTTGCAAGACGTCGCGCAAGTACACTCAACTAATCAGCATTCAGCAGCTACCTCCAGTTTTTATACCTTTCATGAACATGAAATGGTATTATAACTTTGCTCCGATGTTTTTAAGTATGAAAATAAGAAGAAGGGATAATGCGTATTCATGAAAGGTATAAAGTCTTCGGCACAGCCGACTCTCCTGACTTGTTTTGTTTTAATTTTGAGTTAACACACGATTTGCTATTAATTATGCTTCACGTGAGTACTGCTTATCTTTGAAGTTTATGTCATCAAGTGACTGCTCTCTCTGATAGTGGCTACTCTCATTTCAATGTTAAACGGCTGGCTGCCGGCAATACCAAAAAGATTTAATCAATTTCATTGCGTTAAAAAGATTCATGCAGCGGAGTAACGAAATTATTTGCATTGACGCTTTAAAAAATATTTGTGGCCTGTCGTATATTTTGCAAGTGTGTGCCGCATAATATTTAAAATGTTATGAAAACAAGTACGAAATCCTAAGTGCAAGTGAATGGAATACCCAATGGTCGCCAGGCGGTTTTACTCATTTTCACTGGGTGTAATCTCCACAACCCGGACCTCATTTTACTCATGGAAGTATTAGGGTTAATACCTGTACAAATAACAAAATTGAGGGATAATTATTAAGAAGATAGAAGCCAAATTAACAGTTTTTAGAATTTTTGTCTGTCTGTATGTTTAGGCGCGCATCACTCAAAAACTGCTCTGGCATCTGATATAATGATTAAAATCGGACTGAGTCGGGTTTACTAGTTTTAACATATATTATAAAACCCTAGATTTTATCATTTATATTTCTATTGCAAGAATTTGTTTCAGAATTGAAATATTGTCATAAACCTTGTCACGAATGCCACTCATTGTAATTAATTCATTCAAATTATGTCACAGCATTGACAATACGGGCACTGAGCAGTACATTTACCTACTAACAAACTACCCAACAAGCATCTTATATATAAATAGACAAGATGAATGCAATGTAGAACCGTTTTCTGCTAAACTATAGTTCTAAGGTATACAAATTATATATGTATAGATAGGAAATTTTGAGTTGTACTCTTATCCGTAAATAAAAAAAATTTAAAAAATCATTTTAATATACAAACTTTAACATAAAAGTCACACCACTACACATTTACTTATTCACACTATAGACACGCTGTGTGTGTGTACTTGCTTTTTGTGTACTATGCTGAATCGTGAGCATGGCCGAGGAGTTGCTTTGTAGGAAAAAATTAAGAGCCGTAGTAGTGTGAGTAGACTTGCCATGCATGTTTTTGTGTTATTCGTGTGGTCGGCTCTCACTGTGAGTGCGAAGAGTTGGTAGTGGACCAATGAAAAATAAGTATTCGCACTATAGATACTCTGTTGTGTCATGCATTTTTGCTTTAGTTGTTGTTATTGTATTGATTACTGGCTACGATGCCCAGTGTCAGCTGCTCTCCTGAGAGCACGACAAGTTGCTTTGTTGGAGACATAAACAAGCAATTTCAAATATGAGCAAATATGTAAACTTCATTGCTGCTACCTACAAACAGGGTTTACAAAAATAAAATAAATGATTACTTATAAAGAGTATTAACCACCGAAGAAAATTAAAGGAAAATAGAGGAAAGGAAGGAAAATTAAAGGAAAAAAAGGAAAGAAAAGGAAAGGAAGGAAAGGGAAGGGAATGGAAAGGAAGGAAAATTAAAGGAAAGAAAGGAATGGTAAGGAAATGAAAGGAAGGGAAGGAAAACGGAATTAAAGGAAAGGTAAGAAAACGAAGGGGAAAGAAAGAAAATAAAAGGAAGGAAAGGGAAAGGAAAAGAAGTTTGAGGAAAGGAAAAAATAAAATAAGATAGCAAAAGAAGAAATCAAGGAAAATAAAAATATGTTAGAGGAAAGGAACGACATAGAAAGGAAGAAAAAAAGGCGGATAAAAGATACAGCAAAAAAATAAAATAAAATAAAGTTTACTGGTTGAATTTCAACCACTGGGCGAACTCTAGTTCATATAATAGTTCACTCTCGCTTGTTCGTATTCGCGAATAAAATTAATAAACTTCTTGTCGTTCATGCCCAGAAACGAATGCATATGTTGCGTGGAATATTGCAGAAGGTTGGAGTGGTAAATTTGAAAAATGTTATTGCAAGTATATCGACCAAAATGTGGACAAAAAACGGGCTTCTTGGTTTCATTCAGTGAAATATAGGGACCTTTTTGGGATCCGTTAGGGACCTTTCCGGAACCATTTCGGATTATTTTCGGCATCATTTAGGGACTTTTACGGGACCATTTAAGAATGTTTTCAGGATCATTTTGAAACTTTTTCGGGACCATTTCGTGTGTCGTTTAGTAGTACTAAAATTATCTTGTTTTTAATTTTCACGTTCGCGTATAAACTCGTAAAAGAACGTACTTGAATATTCATAAATGAATAATATCGAAAAATGGAGTAAGTTGAAGTGAAATTTTGATAAACGCCAAGATCTATTTTTTGTAAAACATTTAACTTAATAAGGAAATTTAAAAATGAAATGCAAATGTTTGCAAAAAAAAAATTTTGTTTAATATTTGTTATTGTTTTCCAACCTAAAATTTTACATATTCTTTTAAAAAAAAACTAACCGCTTCGCCAAATGTAATTGATAAGTGACATCTCGTAGGGCATCGCCATCTTAAAAATACCAGTTGCTTATATCAAAAAAAGAAAGTTGGCTGAGTTTAAAGTAGTTTGTAAGTGGAATATTTTTAGGTGAGTTCATAGAACAGTTTATACACCGTTGGGGTAAGGTAATTGTTATTAAAGATTAACCCCCATATTCATAGAAAATATTATTTGTTAATAAAGCTTTTTAAGATGACATTTTAATACAAACTTTGAATTATATAAGCTTTATAATTTTTTTTTTTATGAATATGGGGGTAAAAGTATAGCTTAATAATAATAACTAGAGTTCGCCCAGTGGCTGAAATTCAACCAATAAACTTTATTTTATTTTATTTTTTTGCTGTAGGTATGTTTTATCCGCCTTTTTTTCTTCCTTTGTATGTCGTTCCTTTCCTCTAACATATTTTTATTTTCCTTGATTTCTTTTTTTACTCTCTTATTTTATTTTTTACTTTCCTCAAACTTCTTTTCCTTTCCCTTCCCTTCCTTTTATTTTCTTTCTTTCCCCTTCGTTTTCTTACCTTTCCTTTAATTCCCTTCCCTTCCTTTCATTTCCTTACCATTCCTTTCTTTCCTTTAATTTTCCTTCCTTTCCTATCCTTTCCATTCCCTTCCCTTTCCTCCTTTCCTTTTCCTTTTCTTTCCTTAATTTTCCTTCCTTTCAATTCTTTTCCTTTCCTCTATTTTCCTCCTAAGCAACTTTTCGTGCTCTCAGGAGAGCAGCTGACACTGGGCATCGTAGCCAGTAATCAATACAATAACAACTAAAGCAAAAATGCATGACACAACAGAGTATCTATAGTGCGAATACTTATTTTTCATTGGTCCACTACCAACTCTTCGCGCTCACAGTGAGAGCCGATCACACGAATAACACAAAAACATGCATGGCAAGTCTACTCACACTACTACGGCTCTTAATTTTTTCCTACAAAGCAACTCCTCGGCCATGCTCACGATTCAGCATAGTACACGAAAAGCAAGTACACACACACACAGCGTGTCTACGAGGTGTGTTCAAAAAGTATCGCGAATTTTGAATTTTCTCTGGTTACGTATATTCGAATTTTTTGTGGCGTTATGTTGGTACTCATGTCTCTCACTTATGCCGACAAGCTCGGCCATTTTGAATGTTCAGTTAATTGTTGACAGCTGCTTTGCTTGCACGTGTTTTGGATCGTCTTCGATTTTTACGCGAAATTCGTACCAAAATTGCTCAATTGTGACCAAAAACAGCATCGCATGAACATTGCTAATGAGATGTTAAACTCTGTCCGCGACGACCCAAATTTGCTCCAGAGGGTCATAACTGGTGACGAATCGTGGGTTTATGGTTATGACGTGGAAACCAAAGCTCAATCATCTCAATGGAAGCTGCCGCACGAACCAAGACCGAAAAAAGCGCGCCAAGTTCGGTCGAATGTGAAAGTTTTGCTGACAGTTTTCTTCGATTTGAGGGGGCGTGGTGCATCATGAGTTCTTGCCACAGGGAAGAACGGTCAATAAGGAATATTACCTGCAAGTTATGCGCAATTTGCGTGAAGCAATCCGCCAGAAACGCCCGGATTTGTGGATATTCATGAATAAATAAATAATTTTTGAAAAAACACAAAATTCGCGATACTTTTTGAACACACCTCGTATAGTGTGAATAAGTAAATGTGTAGTGGTGTAACTTTTATGTTAAATTTTTTATATTAAAATAATTTTTTAAATTTTTTTTATTTACGGATAAAAGTACACCTCAAAATTTCCTATCTATACATATATAATTTGTATACCTTAGAATTATAGTTTAGCAGAAAACGGTTCTACATTGCATTCATCTTGTCTATTTATATATAAGATTCCCAACGGATTACCCACCATATCCCGCCCGACCGGCGCGAGGGGCGCATCCGCATAACGCGCGGATTATTCGTTCGTGCCGAGTCGTTGAAAGGCTTTGGTTTGTTAATCGTCGAGATCTAAAACTGCTCAGCTACAGAGAAAACCTCATCAGCTAAGTAAAGTAGATATAGGATAGATTATACATTAAGAAATAACTAGTTAACAGAATAAAATTATTGTTAGAAGTTAATATAGAAGTCAAAGAATAAGAAACAATTAGTAGCTATGAATTTACTATAGAAAGAATTGATTTTTTTATGCTGAAAAGCGAGTCTGAAATATCAAATCTACCAGAAAGAGAGTTATAATCTTGACACAAACAGCGAAAAGGCTCATTTAACTGAAAATTGGTTAGGCACTGTTTTAAGACTAGAGGTTTAAAATGCCTTGAAGGACGAGAAGGTACATTGAAGTTCACTTCACTTAGAAGAAATGGGCTGGATAGTGAACCATTTAGCAATTTAATCATGAAAATAATTCCAAGCATTTCCCTCCGACTAGAAAGTGTGTGCAGATTAATGAGTTTTAAACGATTCGTATAGGGTGGCAGATTGTACAAGGGATCCCAATGAAAATCTCTTAAGGCAAATAGTAAAAATTGTTTTTGAACTGATTCAAGGCGATCTACATGAACCTGGTAACGCGGGTTCCAAATTATAGAACCGTATTCAAGTATCGGTCTGACTAATGTAGTGAAGAGGGCTTTAGTTACATAAGGGTCGCTAAATTCTTTAGACCATCGTTTAACGAATGCTAGGACACCTCTAGCCTTATTGACTGTTGTGTTAATATGGCGGTTGAAACTGAGTTTATAGTCCATAGTAACCCCCAGGTCAACAAAATCATACACTTGCTCAAGACCATAATTTTTAATTGTATAGGAAGCCGGCTGAGAAATTCCACGCGAAAAACCCATGTGTTTACATTTTTTAAGGTTAAGTGGCATATAATTTAAATCGCACCAAGTAACAAGTGTATCTAGATCTAATTGTAGCTTATTTCTATCTTCAAAAGACGCGAATGACATGAAAAGCTTTACGTCGTCGGCATACATTAACATTTTTGAAAATTGTATTATTGTAGAAATATCATTTATAAGCAACAAGAACAGAATCGGGCCAAGATGGCTTCCATGAGGAACCCCCGAAGAGACATAAATGACATCGGATACTAAATTTTTAAACATTACTCTTTGTGTCCTGTCACGGCTGGAAGCCCAACTGATCGAGTTTATAAATAAGTAATGAGTGACGCACTTTGTCAAAAGCTTTGCTGAAATCCGTAAAAATAACGTTGGTTTGCAGATTTTTTCTAAAGCCATTTGAGACATGACTGGTAAACTCAAGTAAATTCGTAACTGTGGACTTTCCCTTACTGAACCCGTGTTTAGAAAACGTTTATAAAGAAAGCATTCGTTACACTTTTTTCAAGATCTACATTCATAAGCTTGTAATCAAAGTACCGTGTCATTTATATAATAATTACTTTCAAACATTTTGTAAGCGAAGCGTCAGCGTTTTGTATACTTAATGTCTATTTTAGTAAGCTTTTTAAAAAATTACTTTAGGTTTACTTTGCTTCTTTGGTATGAATGAGCTTATCCCCTTCAAAAAACTATGAAGCAGACCTTTTAAATAATGATTACTAATCACAATGATTACCGGTTTGACTAATTATTTTCTTGAAAATCCATTTAATGATTGATTACCATTACTTTCAATTTTTAATGATTATTTTCCAATTAGTTAAAAAATAATACAAAACAATTATGATTTTTTACGATTATTAAAAATATCAAAAAAATTCACAACAATCAAAAAAAAACGTTGTTACTTTTGATAATTAAATTTTTTTTTTGTTTTTTATTTGATTTTTTATTTTTTTTTTTTTAGTATTGTTGTAGAAGCACGTAAATATACACATCAATACTGAAAAAATCAAAAATAATCCAAAAATATATACAATTATTCAATTAATCAAAACAACTTTTTTTGATAATTTTTGGTTTTTTCTAATCGTAACCAATTTGTAGGGAAAATTCAAATCGGCACACCACAAATTGTAAGAGAAGCTTGGCGCAAAAATCTCTTAGGAGGTTTATGATGATATACCTGCTGTATATCGCGCCATAGAGAGAGAATCAATTAATAATTGTCTTTCCTTGAAAAACAATTAAAATAATCATTACTAATGAAAAAAGCAGTCTAATTAATTGATTACAAATTACTAATCAAATTTAACAGGTCTGCGATGGAGTATCAGAGTACTCCCAAGAAATTATTTTTTATATAAATGAGGATAAGTGTTGGAGTACTCTGATACTAATATCTTTAGATGATTGAACGGAGTATTTTCGTTTTTTTGCAGGGTTATCCAAACGCAAAAATGCCCTGTCGAGAACCATGTTAATCTCAACTTTTTCATGAAGGGCATTGACTTTTTTTACATGTAATCTCTTCTACTGGCTCAGCCTTGTCCAGGACTTCTTTAAAAAAAACCTCATGTTCCTCCTTCCTAAACGGTAGTTTAAACGACTTTTTTCAAACGCAGCAGTTCAACACGCGTTTACGCTTAAAAATAAATAAAATAAAAATAATTGTCATAGAAAATAATAGTTTCTTAGAAATAAGGGAAAGAAATTATTGCAAATGTACTTTAAAACTACAAAACAAATAAATTACAGTAATAAATGCAACAAAATACTTAGTACGTGCTTTGCAGTATGAATCATTTTTGTAAATCCATTGGCGGCTACGATAAAATCGAAATGCCAGAATAACAAATTAAATGCAATTTTTTTTTTTATTTTGTTTCAGAAGCAATTAAAGAAATATAATTTTAATGCGAACAATAGAAAGGTAAGCACAACAAAGAAAAGCATACAATAAATTCATTCATTCGGAAAAAAAAGTTAAAAAGGGCAGTATGTATATACTTTATAGAGCGGTGATTTCTGGCAAATATTGCATTTATTCTTGTTTTTAAGCAGATGTAGATCGACATTTTCCTCGAACTTTTATTGTTATATCGTTTAAATGTACAAGGTGGCGCAAAAGTAAGCTTCCGATGTTCAGCATATCGGTTGTGGCACGTGCAGTGTGTGCTGTTGCACCGTCTTGTTGGAACCACATGTTTTCCAATCCCAATTCATCAAGTTGCGGCAAAAGGAACTCGTTGATCATTGCTCTGTAGCGCTCACCATTCACAGTAACCGTTTGGCCCCGACCGATTATTGGTCAAATAAATAGTCAGCAATATTCCGCGTTCTGGAGCAGTGTAGCGTAACATTGTTTATTAACGTGTATTTCGCATGTGTTTACTACACAAATGTCAAAACAGAACTGACTTTAGGGGCCAATCGCAAAATTTATAGCATTTTCTGATAGGAGGATTACTTTTGCGCCACCCTGTACATACAAAAAAAAAAGGACATAAAAATTGTTGTCCCTGTGGTTGATGTTACTCCAATTAAGGTGTGTTTTACTTTCTTTCTTTATGGCGCGATATACAACGGGTATATCATCATAAACCTCCTAAGAGATTTTTGCGCCAAGCTTCTCTTCCAATTTGTGGTGTGCCGATTTGAATTTTCCCTACAAATTGGTGGGACCTACAGTTTTTTGCCGACTCCGAACGGCATCTACAAAGGAGACGAATTTTTGCTGAGAAGCCTGTCATGGCAGAAATACACTCGGAGAGTTTGCCAAACCACTGCCGAGGGGCGACCCCGTTTTGAAAAACTTTTTTCAAATCACTTTTGATGTTACCTGTACCAGGGCTCGAACCATGGACCTTCGGTGTGGTAGGCCGGCAACACTACCTCCACACCACGGCGGCCGCTGGTGTGTTTTAACGTTATATCAATTATGTACAGTTTCGCTTACACTTCCCAAACTTTACAGGAGTAATTTTACTGGTAAAACAATAACTATAATCACATGTGGTGAAATAAATTGAATAAAAAGTCAAAAATACTCGATCTCATATTTGCTCAACCTCACTTTTCTTTAATGAACTGATTGCAATGACCCTATTTGTGCAAGTCACTGACTCTTCCATTGTGTCGACAACAATTCATTCTCAATTAGATGTTATCTGTCGTCAGTGTCGCTTTGATTTAAAGAAGGCACAACAAAAATTGCGCAACAACAATGACTATTATGCAAAGTTGCAGAATTGCTAGCATTGCTGGACATTTTGCGATGTTGCCATATCATTTAGTTTGTTGTAGATATTCATCAGCATAGATATTCTTCAGACATTCAAGAAAAATTGATTGGAGGAATCAGTAGAATAAAAAACAACAGTTTTTTTAGTTTTTGTCTGTCTGTTTGGGCGGACATCACTTCACCGGTTTAGAGTTATCGACCAATATGCGGGCCAGGAATTAGCTAAAATGTGTTAGTACAATATGGGCATCCAAGGAAAGGTGCCAATGGGTGCTTAGTAAGCAATGTGATTAAGTTCCACTTCTAAGAGGTTTCGGAGATATAATGATTAAAATCGAACTCAGTATAGCCTGAGCTAATAATTCCAAAGTACTACATCGCCAGTATCAGTGGGTGAGCCCATAACATTATCACGGCTGCTGTACCGTTATCTAAAGATAACACAGCACCCCTTAAATGCCGAAATTGGTTTTGGCTCAAAGTGTCATTGGATTAAAATCAAAATAGCGATTCGTTTCGCTCTTTGCGATTTTATAACTTTAAGTCCGATAGCTGCAGCTATAAAATATGTGAAAATACGTTTTGGTTTATTATTTTTTAGTATTTCTTATGATTTCAAAGTCCAAACATTCGATGCTCCTTTCGTTAATCGTGCAGATTATATTTAATTTGTTATCCAACAATTTTCAGCTTTATTTGTCGTATTGTATCTATTTGATAATTTGGCCGAAGCAGGTGCCATTAATACAACAAATATTTTTCTCCCTATTTGCATATTTATTTATGTGTTTTGTGTTTCTCATTTTGCTGTTAAAAATTCCGAGCTCCAAAATTTCTCTGTACATCAAGCCCTATAATGTTTAATAATTTAAATTCTGCTGAATTTCGTAGCTTCGAAATTTTACACACGCCGTTTTCGCATTGGGATGCTAATTTTAAATTTAAACTTGGATTCTTATCTCCTTTATAATAAATATTTTGTAGGCGTTGTCCACTGTTTGCTATGTGCCGATTGAAAAATTTTTTTGCGTCGTAATTTTTTGGTTCTCAGTAAAGGAGGTTTTGAAGTTTTTGAAAGAAGGAGTATATTGGTTAGAGTGGGAAAAAAAAATTCGCTTGGAATGGTTGTACTTTAAAAAACAAAAAAATTTTATTAGAAAATAAAATTTACTCACCATATTGAAGTGGTCCAATTGATTTTTAAATAAATATTAAATCCAATTCCAAAATTTTAAAAAATTTCCCATTTTTGAATGTGATTTTTTAGCGCTCCTTCACTTCAATACAAAAGAGAGTGTATTTTTTTTATCAACTTCGGACTTTCCATTGATTCTAGAACACCTTCAAGGCAAATATTTTTTTCGTTTGGAACTACCCCATTTGATCACTTATTTATTTATAATCGAAATGTTGATACAAAATAAATTAATTTTTTTTTAAATTTTTTTTTTCGAATTAGTAAATATTCCACCCTTTGATAAGCGAAGCAAGAAAGTCCTGACAATAACTACAGCGTCAGAATCTAAGAAGCGCGCATACAAAGACGAGCTTGATATGCTGACTGACAGAAATAATAAAATTCAACCAAAAGTTCCGGTATGTTTCAAGTCCGGGGAGAATTTTCGAAGGGACAATAATGGACCTGGTAACCGACGTAAGGAATTTACTTATGTACGCTTGAGATGTAAAGCCCTTTTAAAGAGCTCTTCATACCCGTTGTTCATTGTGTTGTATTCGCACAAAACTCCCCCGACGGCTTGGGATATTTGTAGTCCTTTACGGGAATGAATCCGGTACCCACCCGTTCTATCACCTTCCGATTTCCTTGTGAACGATTTTTTTACCCCTTGGAATTTCCGATAGCGGATTTGAATAGCCTCTTATGACAGGCATACCTACCGGGTGTATTTTCTAAGCCCCTAACCCACAGGGGTCTATCATATCCATCCTGGTGTATGGCTCGGAATCATCGACAGTTTCGAATAAAGTTCAGATGCTCCTCGAAGTATTTGAGAAAAAATTTTCTGGAAAATTTATGTTATGAGGTCAAACCCAAAAAAATGTCCTATCGACACCCGAATTTGGCAGCGGAAAAGAACAGTTAGATGATGTTTTGAACTCACTTGGCGTTGACTAGGCCAAAATTGCCTAGGAGGTTAAGCGCCAAATATTGCCGACTGTACTATCCTAATCTCGCTTCTTCTTACTCTGACTCTCCATCTCCCCTTTTTTGTACTCCTTTTTACGCTCCTAAAACGGCACGCCGGGACCGACGATATATAAAATAGTAGCTCGTAGCGTGTTTATTGATCTTTTGTTTCTACACCAGACAGTGGGCTCATAACTATAGTATGTGATCACATACTGAATAGTTAATTTAATTGCACACCTTATTGTTTGTTATTTGCTTAATGTAGTTTCCTATTTTCACTGTTCATGATCAGTGTTACTTCTCATTTTTTTCTATTATTTTATTTTATCATATTTTTTTTGTTATTCCTTTTTTGCATACATACATACATACACCGGCACAGACTAAGCCATGCAACTTCTCAATGAATTCTTGACACTACAAATGAGATCCATGCATGCACTTTGTATCCATTGTCTCCCATTGAAGAGTGCAAACGAGATAGAATTCTATGAATTGCACATGCATTATTAGCATGAGCTTACATATCTATTATATATATATCATGTGCATATACAATCTATATTTTCAATACAATTACGTCGAGTTTTACAACTGCATACGGAAATGCCTTAAGCCAATGACGTAGGTTTTGGTAGAATAAATTGAACTATCAATATCTTAATTATACAAAATATTATCAGCAATCATCGCATTAGGTGGAGTAAGAATTGATTTTCATATATTCTGGGTTTTTAAGTAATTTAAATTAAATGTTAAAAAAAAATTATAATTCAAAATTGGAGGGATTTGAAGTATATAAATTTTATATGTAACAATAAAGACTGGGATAGAGTAGCTGTTGCTTTAAGCCAAATACTGACAGTTTGATTAATTAATTAGTCATAAAACGATATTGTTTAAGGCAAATGGTTAATTTAATCATTTTTTTTTTTGATCAACTAATTAATTTGAACTATTTAATTAATTCTTCGAGTTAAAGACCGTTTCTCTTATTTTTAAAATGTTATCAAGCAAATTTGGAAACAAATCGATCAATCTATTTCGGAAGCTGATAAACTTCACTTATCAAAGAAATTTCGATGCCGCTTGTCAATCACTTGACCTTTTGGGGATTTTTATACCTTTCATGAACATGAAATGGTATTATAACTTTGCTCCGATGTTTGTAAGTTTTAGAGATATCTCGATAAAATTTGGTAAGAGGCAGCCATTTTGTAAAGCATTAATCATTTGTCGGAATCAGCATGATCGGACCAATACAACGCATAGCTCCCATACAATCGATTGTTCCGATAAACGGGTTTTGGGCTATGTATCTTTAAATTAACAGTTTTGCAGAGTTTGTACTTATTGTGAGTAAGGATCGGACACTTATCTTCTACCTTTCTATCTATTTTTGTTTTTATTTTACCTCCTATATTTCTCCTTAAAAATTAATACAATTTTAGATAGAGTTGCCACTCAAACTAATTACAATTCAAGATCATCTACTTAAGTGTTGCCACTTATGGTGTTTTCCAGGGTTGCCAGCTATTTGCAATTTTTATAAAATAAAATTAGATATATCAATGAATACCAGCTCAACCATATATAAAACACATCGTGCATTTTCTGCCAAAACTTTCTCATGTTCATATAACTTGTATGGGGCCAACCGAAATTTAATTGCGTGCGTTAAAAGCTAACACAAAACTGGATTCTGAAGAGCCACGCACAGACTTTAATTTCGTTTGCTTTAAGAACAAACTGGCCCCAGTTATTTGATAGTAAACCGTGGAATGTAAGTCAACTGCCAAATGATCTTTGCGCATATGGAAATTCCAAATATTTACATTACTGACGTAGCAAATGTCTGTTAAACGAATTTTATAGCTTGTTTTTATATTAATTTTTTGTCATCAAATTTTGAGGTTTATATTTAAATTAGAATTTAAGAAATGAGTTTTGGTAGAGACGTCAATATATATTTGCTACCGCCCTTAACGAATTCATCCATAATAAAGTGCTACAATGACGCTTTAGATTAGGCTGATTGTTTGTAGAACGTTCTCAGTGCTAACAATCCACCCTAAATAGATAATGCATTTGTAACTTTTAAACAACTTGCGCTTTCGCTTTGATTTTCGTTTTTGTTTTTTTTTTTTAATTTTTAGCGCCAAGCTTGTGTTGTAACCCAACTCGAAAGTCCACTTACAGTTGCGTTAGGGGGTTTTTGATGTTACGAGATTCCGCATAAATTACTCATTAAATGATTAATTATATGATTGTTGTTGTTGTTGTGTAGGAAATGAGATGGAAAGAATTGCTTCTAACAAGTAAATACTAAGTCGATTGTATTTTTTTTTTGTTTGAATAATTGAATCTCAATGCTTTTGTAAACTAAGTCATGTCAAGGTTATTCTAAGTCTAGGCTAATTCGGTTTACACACGTAATATCTATGACACTTTTAAGTAAAGAGCTAAAGATGAGAATACGTAGATATAAATGCAAATTTGGATGTTATATAAATCCGTATTTGTTAACCGTAGAATTAAGAGTCGGCAGACAACTCACGCGATATTTATGATAAATAGTATAATATTTACACGATTTTGTGAGCCAAAAACAAATTATCAAAAGCAATTATACATTGACGTCAGCAATAGTTGGTAGAACGTACGAGTATGTGCATATAAATACTACAACTGCTCACCCAATAAGCAATAAGAAATCTACTTTGGAGCGAAGTTTATTAAAAGAAAAGGACAAGTATAATGAATGAAACAAAGAAAAGAGACAAACAGCTTTTTAGAAAGAAAAAAATTAGACCAAAAACCATGAGTGCGAGGTGAAACACCAAGGACGTACAGAGTGTACTTGAGTTTTGGAAGGAAGACTTCTCCTTAGTGTTAAATACCGAGAAGTAAATTATTAACCACAGACCCCAATCAAGGAATATGAAATTCTAGTTTCACCACACAACTTTTTCATTCATTCAAGTGCGATAAGCCTAATCCATGAGAAACGCAATAACAAACGGGCATTAGAAATATACGAGGGAATAGGAAGGTCAAATTTTATTCGCAAACGCTGCATACATTTTCTTGGAGCGCACTCAATGCTATTAGCATGAACAGCGTAAAGCGGACCCGAAACAATGGCAGCATATTCCAGCTTCGACACAACAAAACCATTATACAGCACTTTTATAGTAGACCTAAGAAATCTACAATTTTAGGAAAGATCGATAAAAGAGAATCGTAAGTACATTTTTTGTTGTAAAATCAGCTTTTGATAGGAGGAAATGAAGTAAACGTAAGAGGTTTTAGACACGTTCATATATTGTACGCGCAGCTTAAAAGTCGACTAAAGAATAGTAAACTCAACCTATGAAAAATGGTTTTTGAAAATGTATGAATAATGTATGGTGCCGAAGGCCGATATCAAAGGACTATAGTACGTAGACAGAGACATAGCTTAGCGCATGCTCTAAAGGAGCCTTCCACCATACACAGCGTGCTCCTGGCCTAAATAGGTTGTTGTTGTTGTTATTGTAACGACAAAAACACTCCTCGAAGGTTTGGAGGGTGCTGTCGAACTGACAGTCCTTGGCCGAATATGAATCCGGTACGCTCCGGTACTGCCCGACTGTCGTGGTAGCGATATGGTATGACCTGTGGAACCTTCTAGGTCATGTAACGCCGCCTTCCGTAAGGAAGGAGAGATGGGTAATGAGATGTGAGAGGCATCATGTCCGTAGATCAACCATCGAGTTGCACGTCATTACCTTTGTGCATATTAGTCGCCTCTTACGACCGGTATGCCTACCTCGGGCATATTCTAAACCCCTATCCCGCAGGGGGGCCTAAATAGGTCTAACAAAAAAGACGACAAAAAGTGTGAATGAGAAAATCCGTTTCAAGCAAAATCGCACCTCGTTTTCTCGAAATATTTCGCTTTATAAAGCTCAGTTAAAGGATGAACTTTACAATGCAAAATGTTCAAAAAGCGTTTTCTTGGGTTAGTTTAAAATTTTTTTTTAAATTGGCATTCGTAGAGATAAACCTCAGTAATAGAAACAGTATATACCAACGAAGCCAAGAACACTCTTTTTGAAAACTTTGTATGGTAAAGTTCATCCTTTCACGAAAAGAAGCAGGCCCGATTTTACTTGAAACGGATTTTGGCACTCTGGACGATCGCTGACCATGCATCATTCACACTTTTTGTTGTAATTTTTGTTAGCGGCCGGTTAGAATCAGTTCTGGAATAAGCCAAGAACTTCTTTTTGGTTTCGTGGGTTGTATCAGTGCGGCTTTAGGTGTTTGTTTTTTAAAATCTTCAATTAAAAATAGCGTTATGTAAAAAATAAACACATACGAGTATTTATGTACGAGGGCAGTTTGAAAATTCTGTGACTTAATTAAAAATAGTGTTTTCGGCAAAAAGTTTAATTTTATAAGGCATTGTTTTAGTTGTTGTTCTTGTTGTAACACGAAGGTTTTAGGAAATGTTGTCGAAAGTGACAGTCCTTTGCTGGATTTGAACCCGGTACGCTCCGGTACTCCCTTGCGGTACTGGCCGACTGTCGTGGTAGCGATTTGGCATGACCAGTGCAACCTTCTAGGCCATGTCACCCCCCTTCCTTATGTAAGAAGATGAGTAATAAGAGGTGAAGGCATCATATCCGTAGATCAACCATCGAGTTGCACGTCATTACCTTTGTGCATTTTAGTCGCCTCTTACGACCGGTGTGCCTACCCCTGGCAATACCACTCCATGAATTTCGGTGATGGTGTTTTTACCAAAAAAAAAATAATGCCCAATAAGCACACGAAAAGTGACAGACTTATCAAACAAAACTCGTATACGTGTTTACAAGAACTTAGTATGGTCGATTAGAAATAATACCTCAATAATACAATAAGTACAGATATGCTTGTAATTAGGAAAAACCGAAAGTCTACAGATTTTAGATAGCTGAAATTTCCAAAAGTAAACTTAAACTCCAGCTTCGCAGGGCTTGACCTTAAAAAGGGAGGAAAAATATGATACTTCGGATCAGATGCTAATAATGATTGCTTTGATTATAAGGCTCATTTTTAATAGATAAACACTCACCGCCGCTTTCACAAAGGCCCTAAAAACTTCATCGGATCTTATATGCAAAGAGTCAAATCTTATTTAACCTAAAAGTAATTCCAAACATATGTACTCAAAACGGTATATATTAAGGTAGGCATGTGCATGCATGTAATTCTATTTAATACGAGGTGTGTTCAAAAAGTATCGCGAATTTTGAATTTTCTCTGGTTACGTATATTCGAATTTCGAATTTTTTGTGGCGTTATGTTGGTACTCATGTCTCTCACTTATGCCGACAGGCTCGGCCATTTTGAATGTTCAGTTAATTGTTGACAGCTGCTTTGCTTGCACGTGTTTTGGATCGTCTTCGATTTTTACCTATTTTTTTTACCAAAATTGCTCAATTGTGACCAAAAACAGCATCGCATGAACATTGCTAATGAGATGTTAAACTCTGTCCGCGACGACCCCATGACGTGGAAACCAAAGCTCAATCATCTCAATGGAAGCTGCCGCACGAACCAAGACCGAAAAAAGCGCGCCAAGTTCGGTCGAATGTGAAAGTTTTGCTGACAGTTTTCTTCAATTGCAGGGGCGTGGTGCATCATGAGTTCTTGCCACAGGGAAGAACGGCCAATAAGGAATATTACCTGCATGTTATGCGCAATTTGCGCGAAGCAATCCGCCAGAAACGCCCGGATTTGTAGAAGAACAAAAATTGGCTTTTGCACCACGATAACGCCCCTGCTCACGCATCGTTGCTTGTGCGCGACTTTTTGGCCAAAAACAACACACTAATGATGCCGCAGCCACCGTATTCCCCAGATCTGGCCCCCAGTGACTTTTTCTTGTTCCCTAAACTGAAGAGGCCCATGAAAGGACGACGTTACGCTTCTCTTGACGAGATAAAGACGGCATCGAAGGAGGAGCTGAACAAGATACAAAAAAATGATTTTTTGAAGTGCTTCGAAGATTGGAAAAACCGTTGGCACAAGTGTATAATATCTCATGGGGATTACTTTGAAGGGGACAAAATAGATATTCATGAATAAATAAATAATTTTTGAAAAACCACAAAATTCGCGATACTTTTTGAACACACCTCGTATGTACCATTTTTTTTGAGCTTAGAAATTTGTCGCACAAAAACAATTAACTTAGTTATAATGATGCAAATAATTGCGGATAATTAAATAAAACCAACAACTCAGTTCATCATCCATATCAATTTGTTCTGTTTAATGGTCTGGGACTAAAATGTGATGTTAATACCAAAACTGTGACTTAACCCAAGCAGTATTTCGGGATTTTTGGCTTATAAAAAAGCTTACCTTTATACAAATTTTGGTTTAAGTAAGGAATATAGTCCGTTCAGCTACGAGAAAAAAACAACATGGGCATTGTCCGCCTTCTTTCACTGACTTCAACGATATTCTTTTTTTGTGTTGCAAATGATCAGGAAAGAGGTTAGGGTTGAAAATTCGAAGTTTTCAAACCTTCTTTTTTCGAAAACTATTTATCCGATTTTCAAAATTCATCATTGTATAGGTAATGAAAATAAGGTTCATAAAGCTAGCAGAGCAAAGTCAGCAGAACAAAAAACTAACTTATGGAAAATTAGGTGCTCAAAATGTGCTAATTAAGTGCCCTAATCCCAAAAAAAGTGCTCTTCTATTTTCTCCAAAAAATGATGTTCTGATAGCTTTAGGCTAAACCTAGCAGAGCAGTATACGTAAACAGTCAAAAGAGACGAATGCATCAAAAGTTGTTATGCAGAAATTTGGTGCTCAATAAAGTGCTCCAGAAAAACCCTACCCCAACAGAACTGCACCCCTTTTTTAAAAAAAAAAATGATGTTCTGCTAGGTTTGTGCTAAGCCTAGCAGAGCAGTATACGTAAACAGTCAAAAGAGACGAATAGATCAAAAGTTGTTATGCAGAAATTTGGTGCTCAATAAAGTGCTCCAAAAAACCTACCCCAAAAAAATAGCTCCCCTTTTTTAAAAAAATATTTTATGTTCTGCTAGGTTTAGGCTAAACTTTGCTCTGCTAGCTTTATGGACCAATGAAAGTATCTATTTGCAGATATGCTACAATTTATTCAATAAATTTAAAGAAAAACACAATAAACTAAATTTTACCAATTTTCGTAATATAAAAACTAGTTTTTCTAGAAAATATGCATTATTAACGGTACTATTAGATATTTCTATGTTAAAGAGCGTAATTTAAATCAAGTTTTACAAGAATATTTCTTCTATATTCACGCGAGCATGGCTGGGTGTGGGGCGGAGCCCCTCAATGCATACCTAATTAAGACCCAAACCGGATGCGCTTTCTTAGAAAACTACTCACTCCAGAATGGATATTTCCCTAGAATTTGATCAAGTCCACCGGTTCTGGAGTTAGAAGTTAAAGTAAATAAGTGGGGGTTCTAGAGCGCGAGCCCCGGCTGCGTGTGGGGCGTGGTCCCTCAATGTATACTTAATTTGGATCCAGACCGAAGGCGATTTTTTAGAAAACTACTCATTTATTAAGAAAAATATACATTATTAGAAGCCAAATTAACATTTATTTTTTCGCTCATATTTAATACCAAATAAAAGGGATTTGAATTATCTCTCTAATTCTACTTTAGTTTTGAAAATCGGTGCAATACTTTTTGAAACATATGCTTTTCATATTGGTTCATATCTGCAAAGGACTGTTGTCGTTGTTGAGGTAACGACAAAAACACTCCCCGAAGGATTTGAAACCGGTACGCTCATGTACTCCCTTGCCGTACTGCCCGACTGTCGTGGTAGCGATTTATGACCAGTAAAACCTTCTAGATCATGTCACCCCTCCTTCGGTAAGGAAGGATAAGATGGGTAATGAGAGGTGAGAGGCATCATGTCCGTAGATCAACCATCGAGTTGCACGTCATTACCTTTGTTCATATTAGTCGCCTCTTACGACCGGTATGCCTACCTAGGGCATATTCTAGACCCCTAACCCGCAGAGGCTTGCAAAGGATTGTCACTTTCGACAACACCACCCAAAAACTTTGAGGAGTGTTTTTGTCGCTAAAAACAACAACTTTTTAAATTTTTGTGATTCGGTTCTTGTTGTTGTTGTTATTAACAGTGCTTCGCCCTGCCTGATAGGCACGATCACTCTTTTAAGGGGAGTCCAAGGAAACGCCAGCTTCAACAGGTTTGGACCAGAGTGACATTGGTGTCTGTCTAACCCTGTGGTTCGATATTCAGTTCTTCTTTCCTCGGTGCTGCGTTAAATCGGGATTTAGTTCAATTAGTAGGCCTAACGAATTAAAACACACATTCAAACCTATACTGTCAGAAGACGGATTGCTTAATGACTATTGAAGCTTTGCAAACAAAACTACTAACAAAAGACAAAGTGTGTATACGTGTTGAAAGCTAATTAAGTATCTAATATATCGATTTGTTGTTGTTCTTGTGGTTGTGGTAACGACAAAAGCACTCCCCGAAGGTTTTGGGGAGTGTTGTCGAATTAACAGTCCTTGGCCCGATTTGAACCCGGTACGCTCCGGTACTCCCTTGCGGTACTGCCCGACTGTCGTGGTAGCGATTTATGACCAGTGAAACCTTCTAGGTCATGTCACCCCTCCTTCCGTAAGGAAGGATAAGATGGGTAAAGAGAGGTGAGAGGCATCATATCCGTTGATCAACCATCGAGTTGCACGCCATTACCTTTGTGCAGCCGGTTCTATCGCACCGGAATGACCCGGGTTTTTTTTCCCGGCCAAGGGCTGTTATTTCAGTGTAACCCTATGCACTGTTAACAACAACAACAACCTTTGAGCATATTCTAAAGCCCGTTATTTTATAAGTTTTGCTAGAAACCAAATGTAGGCTTCAAAGCCGAAAAAAGGTTGCATTAGCATTCTCACTTCGCGGTCATTCTTCAATGCTGGAAATGTTGTGAAGATCAGATAGATTCCAGACTTACTAAGTTTGAAGTCTTACTGGTAGCGAGCACACCGCTCGTTAATGAAGGGATGAACTTCACACAAAACCCCAGATATAAAATTAATTGCGATATTGAGCGACAATCAGGGTGGTACCTTCAAGAAGCTGATTCAACCTTACCGTCATAATACAAGGTGGCGCAAAAGTAATCCTCCTATCAGAAAATGCTATAAATTTTGCGATTGGCCCCTAAAGTCAGTTCTGTTTTGACATTTGTGTAGTAAACACATGCGAAATACACGTTAATAAACAATGTTACGCTACACAGCTCCAGAACGCGGAATATTGCTGACTATTTATTTGACCAATAATCGGTCGGGGCCAAACGGTTACTGTGAATGGTGAGCGCTACAGATTGGGATTGGAAAACATGTGGTTCCAACGAGACGGTGCAACAGCACACACTGCACGTGCCACAACCGATATGCTGAACATCGGAAGCTTACTTTTGCGCCACCTTGTATATCCTTTACCAAAAAGTGTACCCGTACATATATATCTACCACCCACCGGTTGCTTCTAATACCATCTTCGTACAGAAGTAGGTAAAAAAAATGCATATGTATGTACATACCTGTGTATCTAGCTAAGAAATATGTACATATATATATTCTGAGCGAAGGCATTTTAAATTTAATTACAACAAACCTGTTACACGACCATTAGCCGTTATGGGAGAGCTGGAACTACCTCCTGCACCGCTTCCACTTGGTTTTGTGCATTTCAATAGCATTTTCACTTATTTTCGTGTTTCTTTCAATCAATATATAACCAGACTACCAATTAAATTTGTTATACAAATGCACAAATGATTTTTTCGTTTGGGTTGTTGAGCAAATGTTAATACACGAATATTCTTGGCCAACGAAATGGACACCCTTGTAAAAACACCGGAAAAAAATTACTTTTTTTCTACTGCTCAACTAACTCTGATGCTCACTTTATTATATTGTTTTTAACTGAGTCTTAAAATTCAAATAGAGGTATGAATTTTAATTGCACTATTTCTTTGAAAATTTAACAAAATTATAAGAACTTTTCACTTTTATCATTCGTCACTATTTTTAGCAGTTTTTCTGCATTACTCCAATTGCTCTCTGGTATTGCCCATTTATTTTTACATGTCGTTTATCCTTTCTTCATCACATTTTTATTGCATTGTTTATTATTGTATTTGCTTCTACACACACACATATTTACGATTACCCGATTCTGGCCGATTGGGAAGTACGCCATTGTTTTTACCTGCTTTGCAAGGCACGATGCTTATTCAAATGTATTTCTAGCAAATATATTAACTTTCCCACACATATCGGTAAAATTTTCAAAATATATTAAACCTCAGCACGATGCGTATATAATGAGTTGAAAGTTTGTTTACGTGAAATATTTAATTTTTACTAAATTAATTGCACGCTTCTTTTCTAGCATTCAATTGGTTTTCATGATTTGCTTTATGATTGACATACATGGTATACAGGGTTGCATGTATGATATGAGGCTAATAGCCTGTGCACAGGGGGCGTATATTGAAATATGTGTATGAGCCGTTTTACACGAGGGAATTGTTGAATTGAATTCTTCTTGCGTTCTATTTTGTGTTTTTCGTAATACTTTAGATCCAACGTCAACTGTAAAAACTGCACTAAAAATGTCGATAATGGTACCCAGGGACGCGTTTCGGTCCCAGGAACCCTAATCCGGTGGGGGAAACCTATTATTTTTAGTAATTTAAAAGCTATTGGCAAAAAACCAAAAAATTACCTAGGGGCCTGTTCCATAGTATTTATAAGCAGAACACCTTTCTGTGTCAAAAAAATAACTCTTAGGCGATCCAACACCGGCTACGCGATCCACAGTATTTCTGCGCAGAACACACTTTTGCACTTTTCGGAACACTCTATATCTTTGTCTACAACCACATGAAAATTACAGAAAATCGTTAATTTTGCTTGCAAATATCTTTGCAAACTACTAAAAAATATTGGGTTTCCCCACCGGATTAGGGTTCCTGGGACCGAAACGCGTCTATGGGTACCTATATCGACATTTTTAGTGCAGGTTTTACAGTTGACGTTGGATGTAAAGTATTACCAAAACCTCTTCGGAGATTTATGATGATAAATCTGTTGTATAGCGCACCATACATTTATTTCTATTCATTTTATTCGCATATATAAGTCATCGTTGAATTCGCATCACAGTCTGTCGCTTCGGTTGTCTGTGCTCTGAATATACAACTTGGTTTATAAAAAAAAAAATTTATAAACTTTTTCACTCGTAATGTTTTTCATTTCAATTTTCTACACATATAAATTTATGTACATATTATGGTGTTATTTAATCTGCGTATTTTGCAATGGCTCCTGGTACCAATAAATTTGGGGATAATAGATTTGCCTTTTTATCCCCTATGCTGAAAAATTAAATTAACCGCGTGCAGTTGGACCAATTTCCTGAATTACCAATCGCAAAGAAGGATGATCCTATATATGATGTCAACGTTGAATTCAAAAAACCTATTTCTTCACTATCGTGCATCGCTATTTATAATGGTATACAAGGTATAAGTAAGAATGTCAATAAAATCACGGAGTATTTTCTTATTCGTCAGCAATAACAAAACTGCTGATAAATTCATTTCCTCAAAATCGTTTGCTCTCTCTCTATGGCGCGATATACAACAGGTATATCATCATAAACCTCCTAAGAGATTTTTGCGCCAAGCTTCTCTTCCAATTTGTGGTGTGCCGATTTGAATTTTCCCTACAAATTGGTGGGACCTACAGTTTTTTGCCGACTCCGAACGGCATCTACAAAGGAGACGAATTTTTGCTGAGAAGCCTGTCATGGCAGAAATACACTCGGAGAGTTTGCCAAACCACTGCCGAGGGGCGACCCCGTTTTGAAAAACTTTTTTCAAATCACTTTTGATGTTACCTGTACCAGGGCTCGAACCATGGACCTTCGGTGTGGTAGGCCGGCAACACTACCTTCACACCACGGCGGCCGCCGTTTACTGGTGCTGGTTTAATTAGTGTCAAACTCTATACTACACTAAATTCTGTTAAAGAAACCAAATGTGCCCCTTCCTATTTAACCTGGCGCCGAATTACGACATACTTTCCGTGATCGTAAACCGTTTTTTAAGTCACAACAACTTTGAAACAGTCCAACTTTTTAAAACAGTAATAATGCATACTTGAAGCGACCGTTACTTCTAGCGAATTGCTCACGTACGCCCTCATTCCGCATTATGGTCTTAGAGTTATTGTGATTTAAACATTTGCTTTCGATCACGGAACGTGTAACGTAATTCGACCCCTAGATGATAATGAAATCGTTGAAGGGCTCAAAGACCAAGCAGTATTTTCCGTATATAAGTTAACGCGATTGGTTGACAGCACTCGTAAGCCATCTGGTGCTTTATTGTTAACTTTTGATAAGTAAAGTCTTTCTAAAAGAATTGATGTTGCGTGGAGATCCCTTTCTGTCCGTCTGTACTATCCAAATCCTATGCGTTGTAAGCAATGCCAACGCCAAGGGCACACGATCAAGAACTGCAATAATTCTTTGGCCTCTATTGTGGAACCATAAACTGTCCGAATTAAGGCAAAAGAAACTGTTAACGTGGCATGAATTCAAGCGCACCCGTTCAGCACGTAATTTAAGAGTATACAAAAAGTTGTATGCTTTATTTCACTGAAAAGCCAAGCCATCAAAAGTACTTTGTACATGAAGTAATATTAAAAACTTGACTTTTTGTGCTTCTTTTACACCTATATCTTAAAACTCCAATAGGTGCATGGCACATCTACAGCATGTTCAAATTTTTATTAAATCGTTCAGTTTATTAAATTCGCAAACATCAGTTTAACTTCTTGTGTGACTTATTTTAACAATATTCCAAGCCAGGCGCAGTTTTGAAAATCACAATACATTTTCTGAATTTTCTTTGAAGATTGAGCTTAATAATTACTTTCATTTTGCAGTGATAATTTGTATAGTATACGAAATTGAATGTTACATTTTGGGCTAAAAGGTAAAATGCGAGGAAAGTGCAAAATTCTGGCTCAGGCTATAAGATTTGGATTTGTCCGCACAGCTCTGCAGATGTTATGTGCTGCTTGAGCACTAATCAAAACGAAAAGCCTTTATATTCAAGTAATTTTTCGCAGTGTATTGCTGTCAGTGACTCGTTTGCTATCCCTGCTCCGGGAATCCATGATCCAACTACAACAGGTCGTAGCAGCTCGACAAACATACAAACAACCAAAAATTTTCCATGTATTTTGTTTTTGTAATTTGTGAGCTTAACGTCAAAATCGTGCTGAGAAAAGAGTGTAATGTCAAAATTCGAGCCAAAAATAAAAATCAACTGGTCTACGAACACGACCTGTATTATTGGATCATGAGAGTATCATTGACATTCTCTACCCTACTGCGTTTATTGACGTTCTCCTTTCAATGACATTTCTTGCAGTCTCTTTTCTTCTTCATCATTACAGTGCACCGGCAACACGTGTTTTTGTTTTCACCATTAAATTTTTAGTGCTTTCAGCAAGTTCTTTATGAAAATATTTAATTAAAATGGGGAAATTTCGTTCGAAACTAAAACGCCATACCAAGGGTAAAACATGGAGTAAAGGGCAGTCATCCACTTCTAATCCAGAGCAAATGAAGCATCGGTTAAAGGCAAAATCCCGATTCTTTCAGCCGAATTTAAGTTTAGGTTTTTATAATAAAATTATCAAAATGTTATTTTAGGTAATTGTTTCCTTTAGGAGACAACTGCTAAAACACGTCGGAAATTATCGGGAAAGGTATCAAAAGACGCGTGTTGACCTCGGTAACAATAATCCGGAAGCGAATTTTCGAGTTTTTGTTTCAGTGAAGAGATATTTGCCATCAAAGTTGAAAATTTTCTGTCATTTTCATGTGGTTGTTGTAATCACAGATTAGGGTGGATCGAAAAGTGCAAAAAGTGTGTTCTGCGCAGAAATACTGTGGACCGCGTAGCCGGTGTTGGACCGGCTAAGGGTTATTTTTTTGAAGCGCGGCCGAAGGCCGCCTACGCAGAAAGGTGTTCTGCACATAGATACCTTGGATCAAGCCCCCTATTTGGGATCGGACCCGGGTCATTTTCGGGTTTTTTGCGAATAACTTTTCACTGAAACAAAAAATTGAAAATCCGCTTTCGGATTGTTGATACTGAAGTCAAAACGCGTTGTTTGATACCTCTCCCGACATTTTTGGACGTGTTTTAGCAGTTGTCTCCTAAAGGAAAGAATTACCTTATTTTATACCGTAAGTAAATAATTTGGTAATTTTACAGCACCATGTGAGCCAGCAGCCAACCCCACCACCCTCACACTCAATGCTGTGTTAAAGCACGACCAGCGTTTGGCTTATAATGCCGAAACAACAGTAAACGATGTTGCGGGTAGCCTCAAATCATTTAGCCTGCATGACGATGGGTTGGAAGATGAAAGCATGTCCGAGTCGCAGCAAAGCACATTCAAGACTTTCAAAACATTCGCGTCCGACTATAGTGCGTGCAGCAATATGAGTTTCAAAAAACTTTTAGTTGGATTTCGTGCAACATCCGATTTACATAAAGAAATGTTGGCTGTTCTAACAGCAATAACTGAAGTTATACGCGAACGTGGGGGCACAGAATCATCAACTGAATACTTTCTTTTACTAATGGAACAAATAGAAGCGAGTACAGAGGATAATGATATCATTGCGGGTCTATCGCTCCTTGCAATGGGCATTAAATCGGTGCCGGCGGCGGTGCTGCGCAAACGATTCGGGGAAACAGCCCAAACGTTTCTTTCCTGTTTGCAACGCTTTATGGAGTCTACCAATCAAACGATTTTAAAATATGTAAGTTGTGTAGTGTTGTGATGTTAAACTTTTAGTGTTTGACTTTTGTTGTCACCGCTTGCAGATCATTGGTTGCTTGTCCGTTTTGTTATGCGCTCAAGATTATATGACTTGGACTTACTCCTCAACTTGGCAATACGTTGATGCCATACTTTCATTTGCTATACACTCGAAGCCTAAGGTGGATATCTCTACTCAGTTTTGTTTTGTTATATAAAAACTATTTATCTAATTTTATAATATCCTGTAGATCCGTAAAGCTGCTCAACATGCTATAGTTTCCATTATTCACGGCAGCTCCTTTATGAAGCCAGCTAAGGAAGTCGAAGGCGCGATAGAGCCGCCAAAAGCAAAAAACCATCCGGCCAGTAATCGCATTACCAAATTCTGTCTAAGCCAATTCAAACCTGAAGTTTTAACTAACTCCCACACCACGGTTCTACATACACTTACGCTCCTCAAAGACATTTTAAGTGGCTTTAAAACCGAAGATATACGTTCAGTTTGTGAAAGTTTACTTTCTATAATGACTGCTGCTAATGTACTCATACGCACCAATTGCTTTCAAACGTTGCACGCTCTCTTTACGTCACGCACAACCAATTTAACTGGCCAATTGTGCGCCAAACTGTTGGCCGCAATACATGAATATCGTCCTGACCGTGTTGATGTGCGTCAAACCATTGCTTGGGTTACGGTATTGAAAGAGGGTCACATTCATTTAGCATTACTGGATTTGAATTTATGCTTGAATGCTGTACCACGCTTTATAGATATATGTGCCTCGGATTTATGGACGTCGGAGCGGACAGAAATAGTGAATAGTGTATCGAATTGTATCAAAGAGTTGCTATATGAATGTGTTAAGCCAGCAGCGGGAGGTGATTTAACAGGAGAGCAAGCTGAAGTTTACCGTATCCCAATTGTGCGCATAATTACTTCTCTGGAAAATGTGTTAAATGCACCGTTCGGCGAAATGGCTAAACATGTTATACTCATATTTTCTATTGTTTTCGAAGTTTGTGGCAAACATTTTAGGTAAGTTATTTAGTGTGCAATTATAAGCCTTAATTAATTTTACTTTCACTCACAGCAAAGAACTCTCATCTTCACTGCTAACGCTTTCAAAACGCTACGATACTCAAAGTTCATTGCGCATACAAATAGAGCACTCCATAATTGCAGCAATACAATCAATGGGCCCGGAAAATGTTTTACGCACAATACCGCTAACAAATAGCAAGGGAGAAGTGTTGCTAGAACGTTCATGGTTGCTACCGTTGCTGCGTGAAGGTGCTAAAGGTGCTACGTTCAAATTTTTCAAGGAATTTATTCTACCTTTGGCTCTGGACTGTAATAACAAATGGCATCAATACGCACAAGAGAATAAACAATCTGCTTCACATACATATGAGTTATTGTGTTGCCAGTTGTGGGGTTTATTCCCCGGCTTTTGTCGCCAGCCAGCAGATCCTGAAAACCTAAAACTGATTGCTCCTACCTTGGGCAATGCACTGGATAATAATCCAGAATTTCGTGCACCAATTCTCGATGGCTTAACGGAGTTGATTAGTAATGAGGAGAGCCCAGAGATTAAGGAAGCGTTGGCAAAATATTCGAAAAATTTCTTACCGCGTTTATTTAATGTTTATGCGCAAAAACCAAATGGTACATATGAAGCGGATCTGCGGAAAGAGGCATTGGATGTGATAAAGGTACAATATTTACATTTTAGTAAGGGTTATATGAGTTATTTTTTTATTTACCCTCTTTTTAGTTGTACTTAACAAGAACACCGGAAGCTGTATTGAAAGAGCTCTTCGACACAGCAAAAACACAACTGTTCAACACAGCTGTTGGTACATTCGAATATGATGCTATTTTCGATATCAATGCAGCCTTATTGCTTTTCCAAAGCAGCGAAGTTATACGCCAATTCTTTGAAACATTTATTGTACCAGTTTTGAAGAATGAAAAAACCAAATTGGTATCCAAAGATGAGCAAACCCTAAAAAAACAACAGCGACGTACATACGAGTATGTCTAAGAGAGTTAGCGTTTTAAAAATGATTTTGGACTAATCTATTGTTTTCGTCACTTTTAGACTTCTACGTGATATACTCGTCTCAGAGTCTACGTCTTGTCAGAAATTTGGCCGTAAAAACAGCATTGCTCTGCAAAAATTGCTTTTAGATGCGTTTGGAACAAGTTGTGCTGTATGTCAGGCTGCGCGTTTGAGGTGAGACATGAATTTTCGGTTTGTTTGTTTGTGAGTAGCGACAAAAGTACTCCCCGAAGGTTTTGGGGAGTTTTGTCGAAATTGGCAGTCGTCGTTTGGAAGAAAGGCACTGCAAAACAACAAAGTGAAACAAGGAAGTCGGTCAGATAGTTTATTGTTGTTGAAAAATCTTTTCAATATCTCAGTATGTTTTTGAATAAATATATTTATAGCCTTATGATTTTATCTCTTCAGATGCTTGAAAATAATTATTGAAAATCGCAAAACTCTAACTGTGAACGATAAAATTGTAATGAAAACAATACCAGAAGCTGTGATATCTTATAAGGAATTCTCAACGCGTAAAGAAAATATATCAGAAGAACTTATCACATTTATAGTCAATTTATATCAGGTATTAAAAACTATTTGATTATTATATTATCTGTGGAATAATTTCTAAATCAATAGGAAGCTGGTAAGCTGAATGACTTCATCGATATACTCACAGTAGGCTTTGCGGGCGATGATTCGCTTATTACAAATACGATATTAGCGTTCCGTACTGTTGTGCAGCAACAAGGCAAAAATCTAACAATTACCACACTTGAGTTTATTATGGAACAGATTTTGGTATTTTTGGTACAAAAAGTTCGCGCACAAGCTGAAGCATCTGTAGCGTTTCTAATAACATTTATAAAAGTAATGCCATCCCCTTTGGTAGCTAATCATTTGCAGACAATTGTAAGTATATTATTGAGCACCTGCCCAGAGTGTCTGCTTCAATTTTTATATTTTATATTTATCTCAGATGAAATCGCTCTCTGCTATGACCAAAGATACCAAACGTTTTTGCCGCATACAAATTGGTTATTTGTTGAAAAAGCTTTGCAAACGTTTCACCGCGGAAGAATTAATCAAATTTGTACCAGGCGATGATGAAGTAACACATAGACGTCTCAAGAAAATACGTAAACAAATGCGGCGTGAAAATAGAAAACAATTGACTGACAAAGATAAGGATGCTGATGAAAATTCAAATGATGAATTTGTAGCTGGACTGGAAAAGAAGAGCGTAACGTAAGTTGTTAATATTTTTGGTTTGAATTATGTTTACACAAATTGTAAACGTCTACTTGCAGCATTGATGATATCTTAGCAGATTCTGATTCTGATTTGCCCGAGAATATGGATACAGATGATGACGTGAATGCTAAGGCTGATAAAAAGAAACAAAAACACAAAAGCAGCACATTCATACGCGAAGATCCTGAGGATATTGTCGATCTGGCTGATATAAAATCAATTGGAAATGTATTAAGTCAGTATTGAATTTATAAAATGTAGTTTTATTTTAATTTCTTATATGTTCTCTATTTCGTAATAGCAAATCGTCCAAGTGAATCTGCAAGTGCTGCTGGCAGCGTAAAAGCAAAAAATAAAGATCAAAATCGCGGCTTCAAAACTGCAGAAGATGGAAGACTGATTATAAGTGATAAAGCTTTACGTGGTATTGGTGGCGTTGGCGGCGATAGCAGTAGTGACGAAAGCGATGATAGTGACGGCGACATCAAAGCAGGTTTAGCGGTGAAGAAAGCGCCTAAACGTGGCATGGAAGTTGACTCTAGTGATGGTATGACAACTTTAAGTTAAAAAAAAATTCAATGGTTTTAATTATTTGCAAATACTTTTTATCTTTTGCAGAAGAGGAACTCCCAACCACAAGCCGAAAACGTAAAGCTGCAGATGCCATCAGTATACGCTCGGGTAGAACTACTAACTCAAAATATGTAGCCGGCGGCAAAGGTATACATCGTCCTTTAGGTGGTGTAGGCAGTGATGCGATGTCTATGAAATCAGGATACTCTGTGAAGTCGGGCAAATCAGGCAAATCTACAGCGGGAACCGCATATGCGGGCAGTGAATATACGACAAAGAAAGCTAAGGGTGATATGAAAAAGAAAGGCAAACTTGATCCTTTTGCATATATACCGCTCAGTCGAAACACACTAAATAAAAGGTAAGGTTTATTGTTTAATTTATCGGGAATACGAATTTATCATTGTATGATGGGCTACAACAAAAATATGTTTGACCACGTGGATGTTGCATGTAGATATGACACAGATAAAGCATATGGCTAGAGAATGAGAATGTCATATCTTTTGAATAAGAAGTCGCATCATAAATTTAGTACGATAGATAGCGAGAAAATGAAGGAAAGAGGGTGCGCGGAAGAGTTTGGTAGAGAGCATTAGTAAGAGAGGTCAATCGCACTAGCAGCGGAACTAGCATATTTATATCCCACACAGTATTGTTACTCTGAAAGCACTCACCAAATCTTCTTTCGCTCTATCCACTTAAAAATTAGGAGAGTTGCAGTAGCAAACTAGTGGTAGCGCAGTAGAAGAGAACTTTAACATTCCCACAACAGCCGGTTCTATCGCACCGGAATGACCCGGGTTTTCTCACCCGGCCAAGGGCTGTTATTTCAGTGTAACCCTGTCCAATCTGTCCCGTCCCACCCTTAAATTGTCGTCCTCGGAGCAAACCCTTGCAGCTGGGTTGCTCCATTGTCTCTTGTTACGGGCTGGGGTCGAACCCAACCCTGGACCAAGAGACTGGATCTGCTGCGTTTGCTGGAAGAAAATTTATACTAAACGGTCGTATTCGGTACAATGCGCCAAGTGTAAGAGATGGTTACATAAATCTGGATGTTCAGGGCTTAACCCTGCCATCCACAGACCCCGTACTTTCTTTAGTACCTTTGAGGCACCTTGCTGTACACGTCCTAGGACGTCCCGCGGTAGCCGCCGCTCTGGCACTCCCTTACCGCCTCTAACTACTTCCAATAGTCACAATAGTGGCTCAGTCTACACGACTGGCAGCACCGCTGCCATCCCTGCCTCACCCACTCCCGACTGTCGCTCACGCACGCCAGCGTCTCCATCTCACACGGTCGCTCAACACTCCTACTCCCCCCGGAATAGGTCAGATATGAGCATCGCCGAGCGTCAGTCCCCTCTGTCTCTGCCTCTAATGCCCCCCCCTGCTTCCAGCCTGCACGTGGGTCAGGAACACCACCTCCTAGTACCTTTCACTACGTGCACCGTTTGTCGGCAAAGATTGTATACGCCTGCGACATCGGTCAAGTGCAACAGTTGCCTTGGCCTGTGTCACACCCTTATGTGCTCTGGGCTCGCAAACGGCAACCTCTGGACGGATTCGTTCATAGCCCCCTGTTGCAGTACACAGCCGCCCTCCACGCCAGACAACATCGGCCATGGCGCTGTCAACTCTAGACTGCGACATAGTTTAGGCCTTAGCCTACCTCCACCTAGGCAAACGCATCCGTCCCTCACGCCTAGTATGTCCCCCGCCTCCCCTCCTACACACTTCAAAATTCTGCAGCTGAACTGTAACGGATTAGCTGGAAAGATCGCGGAGATAACTGACTTTATGAAGACGCACAACATCAAAATCGCCGCGATACAAGAGACAAAACTGAACATGAGATCGGACTTACGAACTTGTGATGGGTATAATGTACATCGTAAAGACCGTCCCAGCGGTCTTGGGGGTGGCCTTGCGTTCATTACACATCACTCTGTACAATACAATCTATTTTCCCCTGACGTCGACCCCAGGGACTCTACCTTAGAATGCCAAGGCAAGCAGTCCGGTCAGGAGACGCCGACCTGCAAATCATAAACATCTATATTCCTCCTGTCACGTGTTGTCCTAGAGATTATCATCCGATAACCGCCTAATCTTAGGCGACTTCAACGCACATCACGATCTCTGGCACTCCAACTTGCCAGCAGACAGTAGAGGACAGGCAATTGCAGACCAAATAGATCACTCAGCATTCTGTACAGTCAATGGAGATGCCCCCACCAGGGTGGCAGGTAACTGTCACAGCTCGCCAGACATCTCCATAACGAGCGCGGGCCTTATTAACTTTGTCATCTGGCGACCGATGCTTACATTAGCTTCAGACCACCTACCCATTTTACTCTCTGTTGAACGACCGACCGACTTCATAACGACTGATAAAATAACATACATCAACTTCACCAAAGCGGACTGGGACCGCTTTACTGAATATACAGAGCGCTCCTTCGCTGCCTTACCCACTCCAACGGACGTACGCAAAGGTGAACGAGAGTTTCGCAAGATCATTGATTCAGCCTCATGCCGCTTTATTCCTGCTAGCAGAATACCAGAAATTCGTCCGAATTTCCCGGCAGAAGCTGCGGCGATGGCAAGAGAACGTGACCAAGTGAGACTTATCAATCCCGCAGATCCCAGAATAAAAGATCTCAATGCTGAAATCCGTAGGATTGTCAACGAACACAAGCTGACCAAGTGGAAACAACACCTTGAGACATGCAACCTCTCCGGCGGAGTCGGCAAACTATGGTCGACTGTCAAGGCCCTATCCAATCCGACCAAACACAAAGACAAGGTCGCCATTGCTTTCGGCGACAGTGTCAAATCGGACGCCAGGAAATGCGCGAGCTCCTTTTGCCGGCTGTTTATAATGCATCCACCTGCGGATAGGACTAAGAGAAGAGCCTTCCGACGTGCGCGCAAACACAAACACTCTACTGCGCCCATTGCCGTCTCAGCCGCAGAGGTTAAGGAAGCCATAATGAAGGCCAAACCCTCAAAATCCATCGGACCCGACGGAATTGCCATGAAGATGATCAAACACCTTGGCCATGAAGGACAGAATTATTTAGCGGCTCTCTTCAATCTCTCTCTAACTACCTTCGTTATTCCTGAGATATGGAAACAAGCGATTGTAGTTCCCCTACTAAAACCAGGGAAGCCGGCGAACCTAGGAGAGTCCTATCGTCCGATATCCCTCCTTTCGCCGGTAGCGAAATTGCTAGAGTCCATTCTGCTTCCTTACTTCGTTACAAATCTAAAATTGGCCGATCATCAACATGGTTTTCGCAAAAATCACAGCACGACATCCGCTTTGAACGCCATTACAACGCAGATTAACAACGGTTTGAATCAAAATCCACCAAACCATAGGACGGTTCTCGTGGCACTTGATCTGTCAAATGTTTTCGACACGGTCAATCACGCCACTCTCCTCCGAGACCTGGATGAGACACCGCTCCCTGCCGGCCTTAAGAGGTGGACCGCTAATTACCTCAATGGTCGACAGGCAACAGTCAAATTTAGGAACAAGAAGTCTAGACCACGAAGAATAAAACAAGGGGTGCCGCAAGGTGGTGTTCTCTCTCCCCTCTTGTTTAATTTCTATATTTCGAGACTTCCCCCCCCACCAGAGGGAGTCTCCATTGTTTCCTACGCTGACGACTGCACGATAATGGCCTCGGGCAAGGGTCCCTCCATTGATGAACTCTGTATAAGAATCAACAGTTACCTCCATGACCTTTCCAGCTTCTTCACCGAGCGTAATCTGACCCTGTCTCCGACTAAATCTACGGCGACCCTGTTTACCACATGGAATGCGCAGATGGGGCAAGAGTTAAATGTCCACGTAGATGGAGTACCTCTACCTACTGTCAACCACCCAAAAATCTTGGGCGTGACATTTGACAACGGCCTCACCTTCGCTGGTCATGCCACCGCAATAGCCTCAAAGGTACAGAGCCGCAATAAGATCCTCAAGTCACTGGCCGGCAGTACTTGGGGAAAAGACAAAGAAACATTGCTTGCTACATATAAGGCTATTGGCCGGCCGGTTATTGACTATGCTGCGCCTATATGGTCGCCCAACCTTTCTGACACCAATTGGAGGAAATTGCAAGTCTGCCAAAACACCGCCATCAGAACTGCTACGGGATGCCTGCTTATGTCATCTGAGTCTCACCTCCATCAAGAGGCGAAATTGCTCTATGTTCAAGAGCACGCGGAACTCTTGAGTAGACAGTTCCTTCTGAACTGTCACAAACCTAGTCATCCAAACCGACATCTTTTGGATGTAGCACCGCCCCCCAGAGACATAAGGAGACATCTCCGTAAGCATTACGATGAGATCCGGCATCATATCTCTTTGCCGTTTGATCTGCGGAACCATAGACGGGCTCTAAATGACCTCCACACTGAGTCGGTAGACAGATCCCTCAGATCTCGGCCTGTGAATCCCGTTATTAATACTCAACCACCTGAATTGGCTGAAGAGGAGCGCGTACTTCCGAGGGAGACTAGAGTCATACTAGCACAACTTCGCTCTGGATATTGTAATAGGTTAAACTCTTACTTATGCAGACTGAACCCCAACATACCAAATACATGCCCTGCATGTGGTATGACCCCTCATGATACCATACATCTCTTTTCCTGTTCAGTTGAACCCACTCTTCTAACACCCACATCACTCTGGTCCAACCCTGTGGAAACTGCGCATTTCCTCGGACTTCCGTTAGAAGAGCCTGATGACAATTTAGAGTGATCGAGCCCATTGGGCAGGGCGAAGCACTGTTAACAACAACAACAACAACAACAAGAGAACTTTAAGGACTAAATACGAAGCATCGAAAAAGAAGTGAAGTGAAGATGAAATGATAATGTAGGACAAAAAAAAATCTGCAGAGAAGGTTGAGCAATGATGTGAGTGGATTCTGCCGGTCCCTACCGTCAATACTTGTAGTTATTCAACTTAGTTTTTAGGAGAGTTGCGACTTATTTTTCCCTAAACCTGAGCTTAATAATTACCACCAAACCTGATTTTTTGTCTTTTCCATAAAAGCGTCAGGAGCGAACTTTTTTTTAGTATCCTATTATGTATTTTGATTATTTTATGTTCAAACCAAACAACAACTAGTAGTAAAAAGTTATACATTTATTACAATTTCGATATGATTTATTTTATGTTCTCCTTTTCTTTCAGAAAACGGGCAAAGCACACAGGCACTTTTAAGAATATCGTTAAAGGTGCACGTAAAGGTGCTCTAAAAGGTGTTAAGCACAAAGTTGCCAAGGCTTACAAAAAACAATAAGATTATATAAAGTTCTACAATGCAATAAACAGAGTGTGTATATACTTACATACACATGTATATTAATGTTATCTTGATGTTAAACTAATGAGTTATAAATCATGAAGATAATTAGAAAATAAAATTAAATAACATTATTTAAACTTTAAACTATAAAATGCTGCAACTAATTTAAACAACAGATTATAATTAGTTAGCACCTACATACAGTACATACATATGTGTACAATATTTGTAAAATCCATACTAGTATAAAATACTTGAATATTGCTTCACCTGAGTATAAATGAGTGTAAACTGTTTGCTCACAATGTGTACATTACAATTTATGAATGTCTTTAGCCTGATCTAAAGAAAACTGTTTTTCAATATGCGTTTGACGCCATTCGCCTTCGGGATCAAGTCCAGCCATTGTTTCTTCGTAAAAATGCATTTTATCATGTTCATCAATGAGTATTACAGTATGTGTACGACTACCATAGGCAGCGGGTGGTATGCATACGTTTAATGCACTCAAATGCTCACCCCAATTGGGTGCACGTCTTTGTAGTTCTGCATCAGGCCAAAATTTTTGCTTACATTTCAGTAAATTTTGTAAATTTGTAACTAATTCCATTTGATGACTTTTATTATTAGCAGACTCTGTATGCGTTGATTCTGTCAATTTGCTATGAAAATTTTCGACGATATTTTCGAAACGTTGACGGCCGTTGATTACCTTTTGCAATGGCGCCGCGGCTGGACTATTGCCAAAGCCATAGCATTTCTTTTCAACAAAGTGTTCCAACCTAGTTGGTTTGTTGCTTAGTAAATAAATGTGTGCTGGAGTGTTTTTGTGGCTGTAATGGAAAATGAAAAAAATACACAATGTCAAAACATGTTTGAGGACTAAATGATTCCAACTCAAGTCTAGCTGCTTTGCGTGAAATGGGACTATATCCTTTGTAGCATCTGCCAGGTGTGGGACAGTTTGCCTTGTTAGCGAGCTCAATAAACAATCAAGGGTTTTCTTTCACAGACAATGGAAATATACTAACTGGTACCTAAGGAAAGGTCTCTTAGCTCGAGGTGGAATCATATCACACTGCCACAATTAGCATGATTCTTAATTTTAATGTCACAAAACGCTTACCCAATTTCGATGGACACAAAATTAAAAGCGCTGTATTTCCTACAATCGGCCAAAAGTTTATTATTATATGTTTCTATATTGCATTCATCCTTTGCAGCAACAAAATCCGAAACGATCATGCCCCGTCCTAGCAAAAATTGTTCATTTTGTAGTAGAAGTGAAGATGTCACAGCAGGAATGTTGAGTGGTATAGTTCTTGGGAATGTGCTATCACCCTTATTATTGTTATGACTTGGGTGAATTGTGTTATTATGGTGCATAGCTATGTGTGCTGGTACATACATATGTACAGGTATAATTAAGTATTTTGTTTTGTTTTAAATACAATTTTATTTTTTAATATTGAAATAAAGTGGATTATATGTATACATATGTATGGATGTGACAATGATGATGTAGACATAGAAGACATGTAGGTAGTATTTGGGCAAATCCGCCGTAGTGTTACATTTTTGCCAAAAAAAAAAACTTTTGAAACATCGAAGCACAAGAATAACTTTTTTTCTGTTACATTGGTAGATAAAGAGGAGCTTAAATTTATCGGCGTAATTCGTCTTACATAATGCCACAAAAAGATATAGTCAATAGATCGGAGATAATATATATAAATTCAAGTTGTTGTTGTTGTTGTTGTTAACAGTGCTTCGCCCTGCCCCAGATTGGACAGGGTTACACTGAAATAACAGCCCTTGGCCGGGTGAAAAAACCCGGGTCATTCCGGTGCGATAGAACCGGCTGTTGTGGGAATGTATAAATTCAAGTCGCAGTGTTTAATATACATTTATTTAAACACTACTGCACATTTATTTAAACACTATAAGCTTCTTATATCTCCACACGTTGCTAAAATTTCAACAAAATCGGTGCATTAATATACATTTATTTAAACACTACTGCACCGATTTTGTTGAACGCAACGTGTGGAGATATAAGAAGCTTATATTTAGGCCAAATTTTTTTGATATCCGACATCCGGTTTTGGAGATATCGTTAAAAATTTATAGCCGAAAAACCGTCAAATATTTTTTAGTGCCAAGTTGGTTATGCATTCATTTTAACAGTTTCCTACCAATCATCTTGAAATTTTAACGAAGAATGATTTGGGAAAAAATTGTCGATATCCGAAAACCGCTTTCGGATATATGGATGAAAGTAAAACCCGAAAAACCGTTAAATATTTTTGCTAATTTGAGCACTTCTTTACCGATTTAGGTTAAAAGTTTAGCAGCATGTAGATATTTATGTAAAGTATATTTGGGTAAACTTTTTTTGATACCCGAAACCCGGTTTTCGAGATATCCTCAAAAATATGAAACCGGGTAAAAAATCTTTCTACCTGCAATATGGGTATCAAACGAAAGGTACTGAAGAGAGCTTTGACGTAATAAACTTTTTTTTGATACCCGAAACACGGTTTTCGAGATATCTTCAAAAATATGAAACCGGGTACAAAATCTTTCTACCTGCAATATGGCTATCAAACGAAAGGTACTGAAGAGAGCTTTGACGTACTATGGTTCTTATATCGAAATTTCTACTTATTCGGAGGTGTATTCCGATATTTGGACCCAGGGACCCACAAAACTTGTCTAAACAATAAAGGTATCAAATAGACGTAGAAGCGAGGTGGTTTCGACTTCATGGGTAAAAGTAGTGTGGAAAAATAAAACGATGTGTGAGAGAAATAATGATGATTCGTATACTTGCATGTTTTGATTTTTTTTAATTATTATAGTTAATTTGTGTTTCATTTCACTAACGTTTGAATAAAAATTAGTTTGGAAGTAATTATATATATTTACCCAAATTTTTTTACGGTTTCTGATATATCTCGAAAATTTCCCATACTTGCCCCTTGTACAAATTTCAATAACTTTCGTTATGTTAATCTTTCAAAATGAGGCATTTGGTTTTATACTACTGTAGTGTGGGACAACAAATTACAAAAGAGTAACATGTAATTAAAGTAACACTGTAGCTGTGCCAACAAAAAAACATGCTACCGAAAAAAAATTACGCAGCAAAGTACCTAGAGACTTCTGTCTCTGACTTCAAAACTACAGAGAGCACATCAAATTCAAAACCACCGAAAGTTTTGCGATATAATAGGTTATCATCGCGTATAACCAAAATTTTAATACTCTGTTGCCTCCAAAACTTATAAGCACAAATTCACATATATTGAAAAAGGCCAAAAATAGAGTATCGCTACTTTCATTGATGATAACTTTAAATATTGGAGGAGCACATTAACCCCGCTTACATTTTTAGAATCTCCGTCTCAAAGACTACACCCAGTTAAAGCGATACATTGATGCCTCAAAATTTTATGGAACAAATACCAAAAAAAAAAAACGAGTATCACTTGAAAAAACGGAAAAATCGACGTTTTTCACTCTTCAAAGTTCTGAAAAAACTTTTTGTCTACATTTTTTCCATCCATATCTTCAGAGGTGATAGTGAATACGTCAAACTAAATATCAATATGCTTTTTACCGGCTTTAATTCACTAACCCATGTGTAGCATCCGAGTATCCAAAAATTTAACACTACGGCGGATTTACCCATATGCAGCAGTGAAAATGTTAATTAACGATAATTTAATGTAAATAAGCGTATACATGCATGTTTGTTTTTTCGTGCACAAATATGAGTTCAATAAACCGTGGCAAGTCAAGTAATAACAAAGATTAGTACATAATACGAAATGACCATAGTTAAAGTTGTGCTCGCTTACCCACAGCGTTTTTTGGTTTTGGTTCTCCAGTTAAATTGAGTAGTGCACCTACTTTAAATACACTTTTATGACCGCCTACTGCCAGCCAAGTGCCACCTTCGCGTCCGGGTTCAAGATCAATGCCTAATTAAATTTATTTTAAATACATGGTAGACTTCCTCTAACAACCATATAACCATGTATGCAATCACCTCCATATACATGCTCCTTCTCAGCCCATTTGGCAGCATCCTGTGTTTGACGTACATAAAACTCATCCCGATTCGAAGCTAAAATCAATTTATACCCACCAGAAGTTGGATTTGAATTCACATAAATAAATATCACACACATCTTATATTTGTTTACAACTTGGCTTCAATGTATCAACTAAACTGTAGTCAAGATTCCGCTTGATAAGATATGCAAATCTTTATGAGAGTTTATAGAATGTAAAATCGTAACTTAAAAACAATACAATACTGGAATTACTGATTATTATCTGTTTTCTTATCTAATCACCAGCTTCGCAACGCATTATGGTGAGAGCATGATCCAATAATACAGGCCGTATTCATAGACCAGCTGATTTTTGCTTTTGTCCCGTATCTTGACATTACAATCATTTCTCAGTACGATTTTGACGTTAAACTCACAAATTACAAAAACAAAATGCATGGAAAATTTGTGTCTCTGTATGTTTGTCGAGCTGCTAAGACCTGTTGTAGTTGGATAATGGGTGAGAGGAAATGATCAAATTGCTTGACAGAATTGTGTGTTAGTTAGTAGGCTACGCGTATTCGTTGACATTCCCACAACAGCCGGTTCTATCGCACCGGAATGACCCGGGTTTTTTCACCCGGCCAAGGGCTGTTATTTCAGTGTAACCCTGTCCAATCTGGGGCAGGGCGAAGCACTGTTAACAACAACAACAACAACAACAACGTATTCGTTGATTGACGAAGAGCAAATTCTTTTGATTTGGTCATTTCACGATCTCATGATTTTTGGGTCTCAAATCAATAATTATGCCAGTCGTTACAAACTCTAGTTTGATCAAATGCAAATGATGATTGATGGCTTCCGATTTAAATGTTTGGGGCATGAATTTCGGTCAAGCGAAAAATACCCGATACACACGCATATACACATATATATCTTGTTACTATGTTTATACGCATGATCCAATTACTAAATATTAAGCATTCCGGCAACAGTGTTTTGTAATTTCATTTAAGAAAAAAGTTTTTAAGATATTACGTCACGATTTTGAAGTTTTCAATTAGTTTAACTGGCTTTTCTCTTCACACTTTCGTTGACGTTTTTTTGAGATTTGAATTTAAATTTCGTAATTTCGATTTTCAAGTTTTATTTGAAAAAACACAGTGGCTGTAGGAAAAGTTACGAGCTGCGCGCTGCAACCTTTTGCTGCACATCACTGAATATCTATTTATATGCTACATGAAGCGGGATCTATACCACGGGTTCCGCTGGCCTGACATACCGACGGTTCTAGGCCTGGAAAAAGAAACACCAAAATGCTTAAGAAAAGATTGTTCTAAATGGCAGTGGTTCTACAAGACCTCCGAGTGTTTTTCTGCCGTTCGGAGTCAGCATAAAACATATATGTAAATCCAGCCAATTTGCAAAAAAAAAGTTAAAAGCAGCATACCACAAATTAAAAAAGTAAATCGACCTGAATCTCCCAGGAGGTATATCGCGCCTCACTATTGTTATTTAATAGAAATCGACCCTTTCAATTTAAGAATGCAATGCTGATTTACTAACCACTATAACATATTCATATGCTCGCAACAAAAGAAATAAGTGTTTACATAATTTTTTATAAACAAACATGCATGTCAAAATAAAAATAAACTCGTAATCAATCAAAATATTTGTTTTTTTGTTTTCCTTTTTATAACCTTAAGCTGCAGACAAACTTCCTTATCCGTAAATCCATGGTCATAACCATACCATATAGTTAACCATATCTATTGTCATCGATTAATGGTGCCGCAACCTAAAAAAGATGGAAATTTCATATTAAGTAAGAAAATTGAAAAAAATTCTAATGCTTTAAGCAAGCACTTAATCTAAATCCATCGAAAACGAAAAATAAAAGTTTCACACAGTAATAAAATTGCCACCTCAACAATTTATAGGTTATGGATATGGCAGAAAACCAAACTGACTACGGTATGGTTATGGCGTTAGCGTTATGGTATGACGCTATTAATCGATTACATTGATTTCCATAAGGTTGGTTGGATCGGCTGTTTTTTATGGATATGGCTATGTCACCATTAACAGGGCTCTTACTTATTACATTTCGGACATTTAAAACTAAGCAGACATGTTTTCAAAAGCGTGAAGTCACAGCCAGATATTTACATTTTTAATGCGAAATCTTGTTATTTGGATCATGGTTTATACGCATGCCTACGTCGTTTTAAATTTGTACGCCTTCACTCAAAACGCATGTAGAAACAGAATTTTAATTCGCATTGAAAGTACAAAGTGCTTTGACCTAAACTAATTTTCAAATCGGTCGCTAATATCTCCATACGCATTGAAAGAGTTTATAAACACCTCTCATATTCCAAGCTAATTGAAAAACAGCTGACTGAGAGCACGCGGTTCGTGTTTTTTTTCTGTATTTTATCCATATTTTATGTATTTAAATATATTAATTTCGTTTTTATAATTTTGAAAAATAATTCAAGTGTTTTCTACACACACTTTTTACGAAATTCGCAGCATTTCCGAACTGTCAGTTCAAGACGGTTTCTTTGCTATCGATTTAGGTATGTTCGTATAAACACTTGATAAATATTTGTGTTCACTAAATGCGCTTTCTTCAGAACCGTTTCTTTATAGGTATAAACATGGTATGTGGCAATAAGCGGAAAACGCCAATCTCAAGTTTTGTCGAAAATCCCCATTGTGTTCTGCATGTTAGGATCTAGAATCGCACAAAATTTCAGGGCTTTTGCTCAAAAATTGTGGATTTTATGGAGAAAAAACTATATCTCAATCCATATATTTACACTACAATTTCAACTTTCAAAGCGCTCTACTGAAAAATTCCACAAAAAATTACTTTCTATTGTCACAGAAATATCAACTTAGTCAACCCATTTCATCGTTTCCTTACGCAAAAAAATGTTTGTCTTTAAAAGCGGAGACAGATGCCTTGTAGTTCGCTATGTCCGTGTTCAAACAGAGAAACTCGGAGTTGCTTTTATCGGCAAATCTCTGTTGGTGTTGCTCAAGTGTTTCCCATGTCGTTCAAACACGGAAAGGAATTGCTTTGGTTGATTATGTTTTGTACTGACATTCTCGCAATACATACATATGTACTAAGAATTTTTTACTGCGTTGTATGAATATTTTGAATGAAAAAATGTGTTTTCGCTCAAATTAATATAATTGTATTATTTTCTTGGAAATAAACTTTGAAAATCTGTTGATACAATTACTTTTATGTCGTTTATTAATATGTGTGCATGCGAATGTAAAAAGAGGTATGAAGGAAAATGTCAAAATTAATCTGCGGCCAACATAACATAATTGCGACGAACGGAAACACAAAGCGTGTTTCGCGAGCACAGGCAACTCGGTACCCGTCCCCTTCCATCGTCGCTCTCTCTCCCACAAAAAGCAAAAAAGCAACTCCTTGACGTCAATTTGTATCTGTGTTTGAACACGGACTATGCAGTGATGCATGTCTTGATACTATGGTTTGTGTTTTCAACACGTCAATTCTATCGTATTCTCTTCGTCACTTTTGAGTAGAGTTGGGCAATTTCGTTCAGTTGAATGATCGAACAATCTAGTCCTTTTTTTAAAAAATGAACTAGGTCGTTTACTTCGTTCAGTTGTTCGACCATTTAGTCAAAGAGCACTTAATGCATCGACCCTCGCATAATAAAAAGAACAACGCAAAACATCGCATGCTATCAGTTCGTGAGTAAGGAACTTAGGAACTTAGGAAACAAAAGAAACAGCGTGGACACATATGAAGGTGTGCAACTCGGGTAGGAATTCGTCGCTCGGTCAGCAAAAACTTATGTGGTCATAAGAGTCAAGAGCGCCTCTGGGGACATACCCGAGCATCTTCCAAGCGGAAGCATACGCCATACACCACTGTGCAGAACTAAATCTGCAGAGTGGATATAGGAATGAGCGCATCGCTATACTTAGCGACAGCCAAGCTGCACGCAAAGCAATCTCATCTTACGAGGTAAAATCAGCGCTTATCCACGAGTGCATTGGGAAGCTAAATGACCTAGGAACCAACAACAGGGTGCTTCTGGCATGGGTTCCAGGTCATACAGGAATCGAAGGTAACGAGCAGGCTGATAGCATGGCGAGACGCGCAGCAAGCAAAAGTCCCATCGGGCCTGAGCCAATGTTGCCAGTGGGTCCTCAAACGCTTAGAGAATGCTTGAGAAAAGACGAAGAAAAAGAACGAGAGGAATACTGGCGGAATGTGCCGAGCTTGCGGCAGTCAAAGTTGCTCTTGGGGGTCTACAATATCTCTCGCTACAGAGCAATAATAAGCCTCTCCAAAGCTAATGTAAGAATTTTAACTGCTATTCTTACAGGTCATTGCAGACTCAACAACCACCTACACAAAATGGGAATAAGGGAGAGTGACAACTGCCGGTTCTGTCATACGACTTTGGAGACTGCAGAGCACATCCTTATGGCATGCGACGCAATAGCCAGAAAAAGAGCACAAGTCCTGGGATCACCATGGTCAGAGCATACGGAATTACAAGCCATCAGCCCAACTGAAATAATCACCTTTTTGAGGGAAGTTGGCTTGGAAGAGATGTTGTAATGAGATGAGGGCACAATAGACCACCCGTTCGCAGTGCTATCCTCAAATTATTTATCTAGTTATCTATCTAAATTTTATAAATCACATAAGCTGTTTTTCCAACCCAATATTGACTTTGGTTGCTAAAGCAATTTGAGCTCGGCCTTTATTTTTGCTTGTTGCCACGAGAGCACTTGAATCACTACATTCACTGGACGATGCTGCAAACATTTGAACGAAGTAGGTCGTTCGTTCAGTGAACTGATTCGTTCAATCGAACAAGTTCGTTAGCGAACCACACAACTCTACTGTTGAGTGATTGGAACCGTAGTCCCAGAACTAGTCGGGCAGTTTATTTTTAAAAAATCTTTCGGTTAGCTGTAAGGTTAAGTGTGGGTCCCGAAACCTTCGGGGAGTGTTTTTGTCGTTAAAAACAACAAAAACAAGTAAAGTGAACAAATTTTGTTGCGAATTGTTATGGTATCGCAACAAAATGGAGCAGTAAGGAAGGCGGTCGGCACGATATGAGGTCGCACTGTGGCTAGTCATTGTCGGCTGGGGTGGGTTCTTGCCAACCTTACCGTCCTGCGCCATAATCAGAGAAAAGGTCAGATCGTGCCTTTTGAAATACGCGGGGAAATGCAAAACCGCGCAAAACAACTTTTAAAACAACATCCGGTTAAAACACCGGATGCCACGGACAGACCGTTGACATTCAAATTTCAAACTCAAATAAAAAAAACCGAAAAATCAAATAAATTCAAAAGAAACGGGCAACCAAAATATTTAAAATGAAAATCAAAATTCAAAAAATAACCGAAAATAGAAACGAAATTAAAACTGAAATAACGAACGGAAAAAGAAAACAAAGATAAATTTAAATTAACCGAAAAGAAACCCTGAAATTTTAAACGAACCGGAAATGACCGGTTACCCTGCTGAAAAAGGAAAAAATAAAAAAAAGAGGCCGAACATTATAAGGGGGCGCCGCGGGTGTGGTTGCGACGCCCTGGTGCTGACCCACCCTCATCCATGGCCATCGGTGCACCAAACCGAATCCCGATGGCCCCTTACCTAAAATCCTATATGCCTTCTAAATAATGACGAACGTCAGCATTCCCATTTTTATGACAATTTTATTCAAAATTCATTTAAAAAAATGTTGCTTAAATTTACCCTACGATGAGGTATTCATTTAAGTTTAGGTTGCATAGTTTAAAAAAAAAAAACGCTAATACAAAAAAAACCCCATAGCACTAACAAGATTTGCTTTGCGCTCCTATAGTATTTTAGTTTTACTATTGAAATTCAGTTGCTTGCTTATTAATTCCCTTACTTATATTACTTTTAACTTATGTATATTATATTATTATTTTATTTATTTTCGTTTATTATTTACTTATTTAAGTAAGTTGCGTTTATGTATTTATCTTATCGTATTAATTTTTATTTATTACGGCCTTTTTTATGTTATGTTAATTTATTATTTGTTAAGATTCGATAACTTCATTTCTTTACATTATGTTAATTTTTCTCTCATTTAACACTATTCTATTTTAATGGTTTTGTCTTATTATTATTATTTTTTTTTTTTTCTATCAAATCTTATTTTATTTATATCGATTTAAATCATTAGTTGTGTTTACCTAAGTTCAAAATTTTAGCTCCTTTAGTTTTGCCTTATTTCTCAAGTATCTCCTTTCCTGTATTTTAATCTAATTTTTATTTTCATTTCATGCCTTCTTATCTACTATTCATTACTTACTTACATCTTAAATTTAAATTTTCTTTAATCCTACCCCTTACGATTTATCTTTTACTTTACTATAATTTATAATCAAAATCAGGAACTTTTAATTTAACGTTGAAATTTTAAATTATTGTTCAGAAAGCATGTTTTATTTGATCCTACGCTATAATCTGCTTTCCGGTTTTCTCTATTTCTAGGTTTAGGTTTTAATATAGTTTACATTTCATTTTTCAATTCTATCAAAAATACTATTACTACTAGAACTACATATATTTTAGATGGATCTCACCCGGTTGTGGTAGGCCGTTGGTGGGGCTCTACTGTTGTTGTTGTCTCTGCTGGTTATGTTGTTGTTGCTGGTGGTGCGACGGGCCTATAATAGGGCGGCCCCCGCTGTTGTCAATGCTGGATGTTGCCGGTTTTGTTGTTGCCGGTTTTGTTGTTATCGGTGGTTACTGTTGTTGTTGCCGGTAGTGCGACGGGCCTATAATAGGGCGGCCCCCGCTGTTGTCAATGCTGGATGTCGTCGTGCGGTGGGCCTATATGAGGACGGCCCCCGCTGTAATTACTGCTGCTGATTGTTGCGCGTTGTTGCTGGTGGTGCGACGGGCCTATATTTCGGCGGCCCTCGCTGTTGTTACTGCTGGTGTTGTTGTCGCTGCTGCTAGTGCGGCGGGCCTATATTATGGCGGCCCCCGCTGTTGTCAATGCTGGATGTTGTTGTTGCCGATGGTTTACTGCGGTGGGCCTATAATACGTCGGCCCCCGCTAATTTAACTACTGGTTGTGTTGTTACCTTTGGTTGTTGCTACTGCTGCTGAGGCTAGTGCGGTGGGCCTATATTAGAACGGCCTTCGCTGTAATTGCTGCTGCTGGTATTGTTGTGGTTGCTGATAGTGCGGTGGGCCTATATGAGAACGGCCTTCGCTGATGTCACTGCTGGAGGTCGTCGTGCGCCCTGGTGCGCGTTGTTGTTGTTGCGGTTTATGGCGGTGGGCCTATGTGAAGGCGGCCCCCGCTGTTGTCAATGCTGATGAATATCCAGGAATGTTGTTGTGGCTGCTGCAACTGCTGCTACTGATGTGGTTGTTGTTGTGATTTATTTTTGTTGTTTGGTGAACTTTTCTGTTTGTTGGTTTGTTTGTTTTAGCTATTTATTCTCACCAAGTTGTTATTTTTGCGGTGGTTTTTGTAGTTTAATTTTGTAGCTTTATTTTGTTTTTTATATTCTTTTTGTAGATTTTTTTTGTTTATATGTGTATCTATGTTAATTATATTTTTATTGACCACACAATTCTATTCAGAAGGTTCTAAAGTTTATTTTTTTGTATAATTATTGGGTTTATGTTGTTTTGTAATTCTTTTCTTATTGCGTTTTGTACTTTGAAACTTTATTTTCGTTGTTTTTGTTTGCTTTTGTTCTTATAGCGCTTTTGAACTTGATATCTTTGGATATTTGTTTTTGTAGTTTAGGACTGAGTCCTTCCGATTCACTTTCGTTTTAAAAAAAACAAAATGGAACTTATGAAGTTTTGATAGGTTTTCAAGGAAGTGTGCTAAAATTTTCAGATTCAATGGCAATTCTATACGACAGCGTTCAACCGCCAATATACGTTCAAAACCCTCGGGAAAGGCATCAATCGACGCGCTCCGACCCCCGCACCAACAATCCGAAGGCGGAAATCAAATAATTTGTCTCGGTGGAAAGCTATCAGCAAAAACTCAAAATGCGCTAGGTTCGATCCCAAATAGGCGGCTTCATCCAAGGTATTTATGTGCACAACACCTTTTCGCGTATACGACCTTTGGCCGCCTTTCAAAAGAATAACCTTTAGCTGGTCCAACCCCCGTTACACGGTCCACAATATTTTGAGCAGGACACACTTTTTTGCACTTTTTGGTACACCCTAATCTGTGATTACAACAACCACCTGAAAATGACGAAAACTTTTCAACTTGGATTGCAAATATCTCTAAACAGACACAAGATATAGAACTTCCGCCCCCGGACCATCGACATGGAGGCCAAAACCCGTCGCCCGATACACCCCCCGAGACCCTCGGACGCACATCAGCAGCACGTGCCGTCGTACAGAATTGCCGATTAAATAGCTCAATTTAAACTTGATTCAGAATGCTTTCATAGAAGTGAGCTGCGTATTTAATTCGAAAAGAAGTAATTTTTCTAAACGAGTTACAGTATCAAAAAAAAAACTGTACAAACTAGATAACGTTTTTGTGAAATTATTGTTAAAAAGACCCCCTTCCCAAGTACTTAAATGCCAAAATAGCAAGGCCAAATCCATTTAATGAAAAGATTTCAATTTATACAATAATTTTATAAGTCAGGGTGCCACTACAAACATTTTTCTTACAGAACTTTTCTTAATTGCTTCACCAACTTAATCAAAAAAATTGAATAACCACTTCACCACACTAAACTTAAGTTTTTTTTTTCTTTTATATTTATCAAGGCGCACCACTGTAAAAGTGAATAATTGAGATAAAATGAAAACACGTACTAAGCTGTATTTTATTTGGCTGTAATCCAATTTTTTTAACTTGACAATTTCTTGTCGTAACTTTAGCACTTGGAGTTTTAGGTAAGATTCAGTTTTCACAAATTAAAACCACTTTTTCACACTCCGCGACACGACCGCTCCCGTTCAAATCATGTATACTTTTTGAATTGGTCGAATGCCGGTGACGCTGCTATGCCCAAAATTATTCATTTAACGCGACTGCGCAATGGAAAAGTTCCGTTGCCCGTTGACGTGGCGTGATTATTGCCAAGTGGAACATTCTGATTGGTCGTTACCATCAGATGATTGCTATGAACGGATTGAACCATTTGGTGCTGCCACCTCAGCAAAAATCACGCACTTTCCCGTAGCTAAACGTCAAACCGGAAGGTGAATCAAAACTGTCACCCAACCAACCGCATTGAACCAAATAACAATTACTATCAATTGAAAGTAAACCATAACAGGCCTGCTTCGCTTCGAAGACCGGTCGATGAAGCGAACAGGAAAAAGGTTTACTTGCAAGGAAGCCATTTCTGGGTAAAACGTGGGGCACGACTCACCCCTAGATAAGAGTCTCTAGTTCTACCACGAGCTAGCCGGGCAAGAAGATCCGCCAGTAAAGGAAAATTTTTGAAGTATTTTGTTTCATAGTTTAGTAGGCTTTGCGGCAAATGGAAATTTGTTAAGTGGCTTTACCCCCACCGAAATAGGCTTATAAGAAAAACGTGTAATTTAGTTAGACATTTTGATATCGGAGAACGCGTCAAAACTCCGAGGCAAACGGAGAATTTATTTTGGTTTCCTATTTACAATGCTTCGCGGCTGTAGACATTTTAATAAAGGAGAACTCGTCAAAACTCCGAAAATTTTTGGTCCTAGTGGTTTCACCCCCCACAAAAAGGTTTAGCAAAAAAAATTAACCGGAGAAGCTTGTTCCATGGTAAAAAAACTTTTCACCCGGTAGACATTTTAATTAAGGAGAACTCGTCAAAACTCCGAAAGACAATCCGCATAACCGAGGATTGCCAGGTTATCCACTACTTCCGATGGAAGCGTATGTAAATACCCTATTAAGTCAATGCTCGGGGAGGATACTGGGCGAGTTGTCCCCGACCGCCAAAACGCCCAGGTACGGTTCCGAATGTCAAAATGTATATATGTAAAAAAAAAAATCAAAATTGTTACTGCGGGCGAATATCCGAAGCGTGAAAGCGACCTATCAGTCTCCCTGTCAGGTCCTCTAGATCGTACAACGCGTTGCCTACTTTTCGACGCACTCGGCACTTGAGGTACTTCGGCAAGAATTTGGCGTTTATGCCTTGTTTAAAGTTACTCAAAGCAAAATTTTTCCTAAAAACCTCCTGACCTTCCCTATAGTTAACTTGCCTAGAGCGTTTGTTATAAACGTTGTTTCCCCTATCCTTCGCCTGATCTAGATTCCTACGAATTTGCTCGCGAATGGAGGACAACTTATCCGCCCTAGTTACTATTGGAATGTCATCTTCCCTAAGAGTACCGAGTTTATCTAATATATTATAGGCTGAGGCGTGTTGGACCATGTTCTGACCGTATAAGGCAAAGTATGGAGAGCACTGAATTGAGGTATGAAAATCGCTTCTTAACACCGCTAAAATTTCGGGTATATGCTTGTCCCAGTCGGTATGATCCGGTTTATCTTTAAGGAAAATTCTTATTTTTGAAACAATTTCTCTATTTACGCGTTCCGACGCGTTTGCTTGCGGCGAGTATAACCCCGTCTTTATATGGGTCACCCCATAATTCTCGAGGAATTGTTTCATTTCCTTAGAGATAAACTGTTTACCATTATCGCTATGGATATATTCAGGAACCCCAACCGATGGAAAAATTTCAGAAGTAAAGTAATTCATAACATTAGCAGTTGTTGCTCTCTGCATGGGCTTCAACCAAACATACTTTGCAAAATGGTCTAGAACAATGAAGAGAAACTGATTGCGCCGCTTGGATCGCGGGTAAGGTCCTAGAAAGTCGCAATAGAACCGCTGAAATGGTCTTTCTGAAGCAAAAGTGTTCGCTATAGGTGGTCTTGACTGCTGATTTGTTGACTTAACAGCCTTACAAGTGTCGCATTTCTGTACATAGTCTCTAACGTCTTTAGCTTGCCTAGGCCAGAAGTAATTTTGTCTGACACGCTCTAAAGTTTTCTGCCAACCCCCATGGTAACTCCTATTCGCATCATGTGCAAGGCTTATCGCTTTCTCAGTTAACCCTGTCGGCAACCACACCCGCCATAACGAGTCCTCCTCATCCGCCACACCCTTACGAAATTTAACCCTTTTTAAAACCACGCCATCATTTACACTCAAATCTGGTAGCGCATCTTTGTTTTCCAAAATGGTTCTGCAAAGATCCAAGTATTCCGCGCTTTCAAATTCCGGCGATGCTAAGTCAATTTCGTGAGGTGGGGCGGAGAAGGTTAGCTCGTCTACATCAAAACGCGAGAGGGCATCCGGTACTATATTCAGGGTTCCCTTGCGATGCTCCATGGCAAAATCGTATCTTTGCAGTAGGAGTGACCATCGAGCCAGCCTGCCACTCAAGTCCTTCTGAGTCATCAACCACTTGAGACTTGAATGGTCAGTTATGATTCGGAATGGCAAACCCTCTATGTACGGTCTAAAACGCTTGCCACTTATAATGGCGGCGAGGCATTCCAGTTCGGTTACAGTATAATTGCGCTGAGCATTGTTAAGTTTTTTTGAAACAAACGCGATTGGATGCTCATCGCCCTTGTCATCGACCTGGAATAACACGCCCCCTACACCTATTTTTGAAGCATCACACTGAATAACAAATTCCTTCGAGAAATCGGGTTGGGCCAAGACAGGAGCGGAGCTCAAGGCTACCTTCAGCTTTTCAAAGGCCTCTATTGCCTCTGGGGTAAGTTTGAATGGTCCTGGCTTTTTACGGAGGCAATCGGTCAAAGGGCCTGCTAAATCAGCAAAATTTGTAATAAACGCCCTATACCAATTCGCCATACCCACAAACCTACGAACCTGTCGCGGAGATTTAGGGATCGGGAAGTTCTGCATTGCTTCTATTTTCCCAGGATCCACCTTCAAGCACCCGCTACCTATCAAGTACCCTAAATACCGAATTTCCTTCTGACAAAATTTGCTCTTCTTCACATTGATTGTGAGGCCTGCGTCCCTCAAACAATTCGCCACTTCCGCCAACAACTTTAGGTGGTCTTCAAAGTTAGTGCTGCATACCATTAGATCATCCAGGTAGACGAAGACATTCTCCCGCAAACGCGAGGGAATTGCCTTGTCCATCAGGCGGCTCATAGTCTGCGGTCCATTGCACAGACCAAAGGGCATCACCTTAAAGTGGTACAGAGGCTTCCCAGGAACTGCGAATGCTGTTTTTTTCTTGGAAGACTCTGTCAGCTTGATCTGAAAGAACGCGTCCTTCAGATCAATGCCACTAATGAAGTGCGTGTCCTTCAGTCTGCTCAATAGGCCGTTGATATGAGGCAACGGGTACGAGTCCTTTTTAGTTACCGCGTTGACCTTCCTGGAATCTATGCAGAGCCTGACTTTCCCTGGCTTCCGAACTAGGACAACTGGACTACACCAAGGCGAGTTTGACTCTTCTATAACTCCCATTTCGAGCAGCCTATCTATTTCGTTAAAAGCTTCGGCTTGCCTCGGTGGCGAAAGAGGAAAATGTTTACTTTTGATTGGGACTGCATCACCAGTATCAATATGATGCTCAACCAATCTCGTTTGCCCCAATCCTAACTTCTCAAACGACGGAAACATATCTACTACCCTCTGCAGTTTGGCCTTCTGGGTTTGTGTCAACTCATGGAAGTTATGTCCCTCCTCCTTTTCATCGATAACCTCTAGACATGCTATGCTCGGAAATATTTCGGGAGCTAACGCAAACGCTCTCCAGAAGTCAACTCCGAAATAGGCTTCTTGAATAAGGGAGGGAACAAGATAAAAACGAATAGTTTTGGTGGTATTTTTAAAAGTCACTGGTAAGGAGATAGAACCTAATATTTTCTGTTTTCCCCCGCCCGCCGTATACACGAAAGCCTGCAGTGGGTGGTACTTAAGCCCATTTGCATCCAAAAACTTTTGACAATCTTTTCCGAGAATAGAAACATTCGCACCCGAGTCCAGCAATCCTACCAGAAAACTGTTTTCAATTTGCACTCGCACCAGAGGCCTTTCATCCTCCGTAAGAACTAACGTGGTGCTTTGTAAAAGTTTACGCTCCTGTACTCGGCTGTTATATCTCTTCCTACATTTCAAAATATCTTCCGATACAAATGACTCTGGGTTATGAAAAATTCTCGACCTAACTAGCTCGTAATTGGTTACCCTTTGTTCCAAACTAGGTGGAAATTGCGTCTGACAGGCGACCTCCCTACTCGGGGCTTTCAAAATTTGTATTGGTTTGCAAATTGCCGTTGATGACCTCGGACTATCGGAATCAGAACCGTCTGTACTGTCAGGAAAAGTTACAACTATTTTTGGGTATTCCTTCGCCAGAGTGCCACTGCTCCTTGGAAGTTCAACACTGCCTTGTAGCTCTCCGCTCGCGAGGGACCTACCACTTGGTTCAGTACTCGAGGCGACTCCTTGAGCACTGGCTGATATGGGGGCTATGGCGCCGAACGAGTTTCCCCCATCTTCTCGCTCGGATATTGGTTTCCCTGCCGGCGATGGTCCTTTGGACATTTTGGGGTAAGCACGCCTCTGTGCCCGCACTTAAAGCAGAAGGGACTCCTAATGGGTTCCTCACAATAAATATACGAATGCCCCATGGCCTGACAATTCCAACATTGAATTCCGGAATAATCCGGTTTTCTATTGCGCCGGTACTCCAACGCCTCTATCTGCGGGTCAGCTTCGCAATCCTCGCCTTCCATCCTCATGTCCGGTGTTATCGTGCGGGCCTCGTTGACCTGACGTCCATGGTAAGTGGTTCCCAATATCTTGCTTTCTTTCAGAACTTGTTCCCCTCTTCGTGCTATATCGCGTAGATCATGCAATGTCCTAGCATCCGCATTGAAGAGCATTAGCTTAAGGCCACTGTTGACGTTCCGCTTTATTATGTCAATCAGCAGGGCTTCAGACATCGGTTCTCTGAGGCGTGCGTTAAGTGCTACTATGTCAGTGTGGAACACGTCGTATGACTCACTTAACTTCTGCTTACGCATTGAGATTTCCATCATAATCTCGTGGTCACTTTTCAATGTTCCAAACTCACGCTTCAGGGAATAGCACAAAAAGGGATAATTCGCGGTTGGATTCTGCTTTGTGAACAGCCAATACCATTCTTCCGCCCGTCCTGACAAAAAGAGATGAAAACTCGCCATAAGTTGGTCGCTAGAGCATTGAGTCCGCTCACATAGGGTGTCCAACTTAAACAAAAAATCAGCAACGCTTCCAGTACCATCGAAGGAAACCTTCCAATCCTGTGGTTTCACTGCCACGCTATTCGAAACGATGTTGGCCTGGTTACTAACGAATGTAGGGGCTTGGTTCCTTTCCTCCCTATTGGTGTTCCTGTTATAGGTCGCACTACCCTGCGACGATGTTACTGCGGCGTTGAGTAAGTCCATGTTCTCCCTGATCGTCCTCATTTCGTTCCGCATCTCCTCCTGCGATGTCCTGAACAGCTGATGTAGCACGTTCACCCACGAATCTACAGGAGGGACCTCGGCATTGCTCCTTTGCGTAGTGATCCTATCACCTAAAGTGTCAGGAGGTATACGGTCTTGAACCGAAGCTCTAGCTTCCCCCTGTATACCTGTTAACACGCCAGTTGAAGGGTCAAAAATATTTTGCATTGGATCTGCTGCCATGGACGAGTCAAGGATATTAGTACTAGCTGGTCTATCCATTTTGTGGTTGGAAGCAGGATTCAACACTATCCTGGTCGGATCTCCCCCGCCCGGACTACCTATTGGAGAATGCAGTACCAGAGGTCGATTGGTGGGTTGCTTCGGAAGCGCCCCTCTACCCTGACTTCTAGGCTTGCCCCCACTTCCTCGTACCGAGTTCCTAGTAGTCATGCGTTCAGCCGACCTGTCCATGTTGAATTAAATCTCCGAACCAAATTTAAAAAAAAGAATTTACAGAAAAGGGTCGGTTACAAGGGGCGGTTGGAAGGTATAAAGTCACGATTCACTCCCCCCACCCTATAATACCGACGATTGACAAGTTTTGAAAAATAAAAATTTAATTAATGCAAATTTTCCTAACCGATATTTGCATCAACTGATTACCGCGAATATGTGAAAAAAAATAAATATATACATATAAATATATATATGCTGAAAGAATTAGATTATTAGTAAATATACGTGTTGAAATGTACTATGTAAAAAGCAAAAACGGTATAAAGTTTGGCAAAAGCTAGTTGTGTATTTATATATAGAATGGGAATGCTGACATCCCATCATTAGAAGGCATAGGCATAACAAAAAAAACGAAATAACACTAGACAAGGACATTCTTCCAGGTACACCTACCGCAATGCAGGGGTGGTTATAAGACACCTCGCCCTGAGACATGTTGGTGTACCATGGCGAAAATTGGCAAAATTTTAAATTTATTTGGACTCCAGTACTCCGGACCGCAATGCAGGGGCTGCTAATGGCTGCCTCCCTGAGACTGGTCGGAGCACTGGATACCAGCGATCAAAACGTCAAAACTTTATTTATTTTTTTTTTTTTGAAACACCCCTCCTCAACCACGCCGCAATGAAAGGATGCGGTTAGGTACCGCTTTTCCCCAGACTTGCGCAGTTGGAAAGGGGTGGATATGGGGTCCCTACTCCTCCTCCCGCAATGCAGGGGCTGCTAATGGCTGCCTCCCTGAGACTGGTTGGAGAAGTAAGGATCCTACAAAAAAATGCATACAAAAAAAAAAGACGAAGACAAAACAAAACGTCACGTTCGGCAAAAACACAAATATTAATAATCCCAAAAGAAAACTAAACCCCACTTAGCGGACATAATATTTTCCCGAAGCCGACATCGGACAACAGACCCGGGACAAAAAAAAAAGGTATATTACAAAAAAACTAAGTGCGTTTAGCACTACCTCACCGGGTGAAATGAAAACTTCCGGTAGACATGACGTTCAGTCTCGTGGAGCCCTCAGCTACTGATCACGAAGACCCATCCGGACAACTTGATCGGTCCCACCATCCCGTCGCAACGCAGGTGGCGGCTCCTGGGCCTGCCTAACTGGGACTTACGGAATGGTGAAACCTCACAAGCTGACCCGAAAGGTCACCGCGGTCAGCGCTTCGGGGCCCCACGTTGGGCGCCATCTGTTATGGTATCGCAACAAAATGGAGCAGTAAGGAAGGCGGTCGGCACGATATGAGGTCGCACTGTGGCTAGTCATTGTCGGCTGGGGTGGGTTCTTGCCAACCTTACCGTCCTGCGCCATAATCAGAGAAAAGGTCAGATCGTGCCTTTTGAAATACGCGGGGAAATGCAAAACCGCGCAAAACAACTTTTAAAACAACATCCGGTTAAAACACCGGATGCCACGGACAGACCGTTGACATTCAAATTTCAAACTCAAATAAAAAAAACCGAAAAATCAAATAAATTCAAAAGAAACGGGCAACCAAAATATTTAAAATGAAAATCAAAATTCAAAAAATAACCGAAAATAGAAACGAAATTAAAACTGAAATAACGAACGGAAAAAGAAAACAAAGATAAATTTAAATTAACCGAAAAGAAACCCTGAAATTTTAAACGAACCGGAAATGACCGGTTACCCTGCTGAAAAAGGAAAAAATAAAAAAAAGAGGCCGAACATTATAAGGGGGCGCCGCGGGTGTGGTTGCGACGCCCTGGTGCTGACCCACCCTCATCCATGGCCATCGGTGCACCAAACCGAATCCCGATGGCCCCTTACCTAAAATCCTATATGCCTTCTAAATAATGACGAACGTCAGCATTCCCATTTTTATGACAATTTTATTCAAAATTCATTTAAAAAAATGTTGCTTAAATTTACCCTACGATGAGGTATTCATTTAAGTTTAGGTTGCATAGTTTAAAAAAAAAAAACGCTAATACAAAAAAAACCCCATAGCACTAACAAGATTTGCTTTGCGCTCCTATAGTATTTTAGTTTTACTATTGAAATTCAGTTGCTTGCTTATTAATTCCCTTACTTATATTACTTTTAACTTATGTATATTATATTATTATTTTATTTATTTTCGTTTATTATTTACTTATTTAAGTAAGTTGCGTTTATGTATTTATCTTATCGTATTAATTTTTATTTATTACGGCCTTTTTTATGTTATGTTAATTTATTATTTGTTAAGATTCGATAACTTCATTTCTTTACATTATGTTAATTTTTCTCTCATTTAACACTATTCTATTTTAATGGTTTTGTCTTATTATTATTATTTTTTTTTTTTTCTATCAAATCTTATTTTATTTATATCGATTTAAATCATTAGTTGTGTTTACCTAAGTTCAAAATTTTAGCTCCTTTAGTTTTGCCTTATTTCTCAAGTATCTCCTTTCCTGTATTTTAATCTAATTTTTATTTTCATTTCATGCCTTCTTATCTACTATTCATTACTTACTTACATCTTAAATTTAAATTTTCTTTAATCCTACCCCTTACGATTTATCTTTTACTTTACTATAATTTATAATCAAAATCAGGAACTTTTAATTTAACGTTGAAATTTTAAATTATTGTTCAGAAAGCATGTTTTATTTGATCCTACGCTATAATCTGCTTTCCGGTTTTCTCTATTTCTAGGTTTAGGTTTTAATATAGTTTACATTTCATTTTTCAATTCTATCAAAAATACTATTACTACTAGAACTACATATATTTTAGATGGATCTCACCCGGTTGTGGTAGGCCGTTGGTGGGGCTCTACTGTTGTTGTTGTCTCTGCTGGTTATGTTGTTGTTGCTGGTGGTGCGACGGGCCTATAATAGGGCGGCCCCCGCTGTTGTCAATGCTGGATGTTGCCGGTTTTGTTGTTGCCGGTTTTGTTGTTATCGGTGGTTACTGTTGTTGTTGCCGGTAGTGCGACGGGCCTATAATAGGGCGGCCCCCGCTGTTGTCAATGCTGGATGTCGTCGTGCGGTGGGCCTATATGAGGACGGCCCCCGCTGTAATTACTGCTGCTGATTGTTGCGCGTTGTTGCTGGTGGTGCGACGGGCCTATATTTCGGCGGCCCTCGCTGTTGTTACTGCTGGTGTTGTTGTCGCTGCTGCTAGTGCGGCGGGCCTATATTATGGCGGCCCCCGCTGTTGTCAATGCTGGATGTTGTTGTTGCCGATGGTTTACTGCGGTGGGCCTATAATACGTCGGCCCCCGCTAATTTAACTACTGGTTGTGTTGTTACCTTTGGTTGTTGCTACTGCTGCTGAGGCTAGTGCGGTGGGCCTATATTAGAACGGCCTTCGCTGTAATTGCTGCTGCTGGTATTGTTGTGGTTGCTGATAGTGCGGTGGGCCTATATGAGAACGGCCTTCGCTGATGTCACTGCTGGAGGTCGTCGTGCGCCCTGGTGCGCGTTGTTGTTGTTGCGGTTTATGGCGGTGGGCCTATGTGAAGGCGGCCCCCGCTGTTGTCAATGCTGATGAATATCCAGGAATGTTGTTGTGGCTGCTGCAACTGCTGCTACTGATGTGGTTGTTGTTGTGATTTATTTTTGTTGTTTGGTGAACTTTTCTGTTTGTTGGTTTGTTTGTTTTAGCTATTTATTCTCACCAAGTTGTTATTTTTGCGGTGGTTTTTGTAGTTTAATTTTGTAGCTTTATTTTGTTTTTTATATTCTTTTTGTAGATTTTTTTTGTTTATATGTGTATCTATGTTAATTATATTTTTATTGACCACACAATTCTATTCAGAAGGTTCTAAAGTTTATTTTTTTGTATAATTATTGGGTTTATGTTGTTTTGTAATTCTTTTCTTATTGCGTTTTGTACTTTGAAACTTTATTTTCGTTGTTTTTGTTTGCTTTTGTTCTTATAGCGCTTTTGAACTTGATATCTTTGGATATTTGTTTTTGTAGTTTAGGACTGAGTCCTTCCGATTCACTTTCGTTTTAAAAAAAACAAAATGGAACTTATGAAGTTTTGATAGGTTTTCAAGGAAGTGTGCTAAAATTTTCAGATTCAATGGCAATTCTATACGACAGCGTTCAACCGCCAATATACGTTCAAAACCCTCGGGAAAGGCATCAATCGACGCGCTCCGACCCCCGCACCAACAATCCGAAGGCGGAAATCAAATAATTTGTCTCGGTGGAAAGCTATCAGCAAAAACTCAAAATGCGCTAGGTTCGATCCCAAATAGGCGGCTTCATCCAAGGTATTTATGTGCACAACACCTTTTCGCGTATACGACCTTTGGCCGCCTTTCAAAAGAATAAACTTTAGCTGGTCCAACCCCCGTTACACGGTCCACAATATTTTGAGCAGGACACACTTTTTTGCACTTTTTGGTACACCCTAATCTGTGATTACAACAACCACCTGAAAATGACGAAAACTTTTCAACTTGGATTGCAAATATCTCTAAACAGACACAAGATATAGAACTTCCGCCCCCGGACCATCGACATGGAGGCCAAAACCCGTCGCCCGATACACCCCCCGAGACCCTCGGACGCACATCAGCAGCACGTGCCGTCGTACAGAATTGCCGATTAAATAGCTCAATTTAAACTTGATTCAGAATGCTTTCATAGAAGTGAGCTGCGTATTTAATTCGAAAAGAAGTAATTTTTCTAAACGAGTTACAGTATCAAAAAAAAAACTGTACAAACTAGATAACGTTTTTGTGAAATTATTGTTAAAAAGACCCCCTTCCCAAGTACTTAAATGCCAAAATAGCAAGGCCAAATCCATTTAATGAAAAGATTTCAATTTATACAATAATTTTATAAGTCAGGGTGCCACTACAAACATTTTTCTTACAGAACTTTTCTTAATTGCTTCACCAACTTAATCAAAAAAATTGAATAACCACTTCACCACACTAAACTTAAGTTTTTTTTTTCTTTTATATTTATCAAGGCGCACCACTGTAAAAGTGAATAATTGAGATAAAATGAAAACACGTACTAAGCTGTATTTTATTTGGCTGTAATCCAATTTTTTTAACTTGACAATTTCTTGTCGTAACTTTAGCACTTGGAGTTTTAGGTAAGATTCAGTTTTCACAAATTAAAACCACTTTTTCACACTCCGCGACACGACCGCTCCCGTTCAAATCATGTATACTTTTTGAATTGGTCGAATGCCGGTGACGCTGCTATGCCCAAAATTATTCATTTAACGCGACTGCGCAATGGAAAAGTTCCGTTGCCCGTTGACGTGGCGTGATTATTGCCAAGTGGAACATTCTGATTGGTCGTTACCATCAGATGATTGCTATGAACGGATTGAACCATTTGGTGCTGCCACCTCAGCAAAAATCACGCACTTTCCCGTAGCTAAACGTCAAACCGGAAGGTGAATCAAAACTGTCACCCAACCAACCGCATTGAACCAAATAACAATTACTATCAATTGAAAGTAAACCATAACAGAATAGAACTAAAGAGTATAAACCATCGCATATCCAGAGCGCCGGATGCTTCTAGATTACATCTCTTCCAGCCTTTAGCAAAAAATTGGCTTCAAAACACAGCACTGGCATGGTTCAATAATAAGGTTGTGTCATTTCATCAGCTGATTGCATATTTTTGAAGGAGATGCAAACAGAGAAATCTAAACCAGCAAAATGTCAGCAAGCGTGACTTGCATTTGCAATTTTGTGGTTTTTCTAACGCTTATATTAAAAACAATTGCAAATATGGCGACATTATTCAATAATAGTCACTTTTCAACCATGCTTGCACCACATAATTTCTTACAAATTAAAACTTTTCTGGCTTCTCTTCCCTTCATTCGCTAGCACCAGACAGTTGTTTTTGACAATCTTTACGCCAGTATGTTGTTGCTTCAGAGTTGACTTTACCTTCTTATTGTACCATGAGCCTTGGCACATAGGCCCGGTTTCACCAACTCGACTTAACTTAGTTAAGTCGCGATTTTCACTTTTTCAGTTTCACCACCTAACTTAGCTAAGTCACAACTTAGTCAACTTGCCAGCTGACTTATTCTCGACTAAGCAGTGTTGCTGTGGTTCGAAACCATAATGTCAGTAATGTTGCTAATTTGTTTTGTGCAACGTCCCAGTCGGAAACTTCATCATGCTTGACTTTAACGGGGTAAGCGTAGATGCATGTAAACGCTTGTTTTCAAGCATGCAACCATTACGAAACTATAGTTTTCAATTAAAAGCTAATTTTAGTACCTTCCAACTAAAGAGAAATGGGTGTAAGATCAATACATTCCTTCATGTCTGGCCATACATGCCCATTTCGCACTGGGGTATTGGGATGCGCAGAGTTGTCTGGTATGAAAAAATACTACTATGCATAAAACAGCTGATCGGGTTGTTGTGCTCAACTCAAAATTATTTAAGTCGCTCAGTTGGTGAAACCCAAAATTAAGTTAGTCTCGAATCTGTGCTAACTTAAGTCACGACTTAGTTTTAGTCTTAAGCTTCAGTTATGCTTACGTAGCATAGACTTGACTTCACTTGAGAACTTTCCTATTTATATGTATATAATCTTCAAGATCCGATTTCACTTACATTACTGTTATAACTAACCGCTCTTCGGCACTAATTTGCTGTTTAGGTTTTTCAAGAAATCCACCCACCAATTTAAAAAGCAAGTCGTAAGTTGGACGCCTCATTCTTGTCAGCGCATATAGTTTGTCGTCATCCTCCTTGCTTATAAGGAAGACTCGAGCAAAATATCCGTTGGTTCTTCGATCCACATTCACTGGGTGAACTGCCCATCGGCGAACCCTTCTCGCATTTTGTTGCCGTTGGTAAATACGGATAACGTTTAAAAATGTGAGGTCGAGAAAAGCGTCCGTGTCCATGCTCCTGATAATTGCGACAAATTTTTGATTACGCAGTACAAATTCTTTTAAAATGTTATAGCATTTTCAGGTCAAATGCATTTTTTTTCAGTTCCAATGAAACTTCTTCAGTTCAAATGAAAAATTTTTTAGTTCAGTTTCAATGAAAAAAGTTTAATTTCACCTGAAAATGCTATAACAAGACCTTCTTCTCTTTCCAGAACTGCCTACTCAACATGGAAATGCCTGAAAGTTTTTAACTTTTATCTTTAGCTCTATACGACAGCACGCAACTGCTAGAACACGTCCAAAAATGTCGGGAGAGTTATCACAATCGTAAATAAAATGGTTTGTTTCAATGAAAATTTATTGATAAAATCAAAAAATAGACCTGGTGCAGATCCCTTTGCTGAGTTGGCATGGATATAACACCGGCTATGCGATCCCCGGTATTTCTCGGCATAAATAACTTCTGCTCTTTCGGGACACCCTAAATGTTTCTACAAATGCCACACCGAGATTACAGAAAATTTTCAACTTCGTTTGCATCAATAATGCTTTTTCGGAAGACCTAAAATGTGTGTCTACTATTGCTACATGGAAATCACAGAAAAGTTTCAACTTTCTTTGCATCTTTTGATACCTCCTTGGACGTGTTTTAGCAGATGCATGCAGTCGTATATTATTGTTCTTTCTTGCAAATATTTTGCAAATTCGTGAAAACATGTTACAATGATATGCCACAACGGAACTACACTTTTTCACTTTACCACAATTAGCATATATTTTATATGTATATTGCTGATTAAAAACAAAGTTTACGCACTGAAATTTATTAATTTCGTTAAAATTCTTTTATTTAAAAAACCACCACTTATTTTTACAAATATTGCACAACAATAAATTGACAGCTAAAACACAGCTGATTATGATGCCACATTGTATGCGCTAAATGGAGTATAATCAAAGTGCAAGTTGCCAAGTCAAGTCAAGTTAAGTCAAGTCTATGCTGCGTAACTATAATGGAAGCTTTAGTCGCGCTGGTGAAACCGGCCCATAGTGTAATAACCAAGGTGAAGTAAATAAAAAGAGACAAAAAACGTACGATATCTGAAATGGTACCTGTGTATTTTCCACGTGCGCAGGAGGGTAAAATCTTAAAGAATTTTTGCTCGTTTTTGTAAAAAAGGATTAAAAAAATTACTAACTTTCTTACATTACCAATAGCAGAAATTTTGTTTTTGTATTTTAATCTAACGTGAAGAATAAACAGGTGATCAAACGCAAGAGGTGAAACGGGGTACATCCATGAATAAGCCATTGACTGGGTCTTTACTACCTTTCACGACTCTTGAATGGTTTCCTGCCTTTCACTCTAGTACAGAAAATTTTACAATTCAAATATGTAGCTTTACAGAGGCTTCTCGGCTGGAATCGATCCAAATGGTTTCGTACTAAAACAACTTCAAGAAAGGTCTGCGGAGGTGATAGATATTGTTCTGAGTCGATTAAGCTGTATTTAGCTCCAATCTTTGGCGGAAATTAAAGAACATACCACCACAAATTGAATAAGAAGCTTCTCCATAACAGTTGTCACACTTGCCTTATTATTACCTATTACTAGAGCTCTTGATAATTGACTAGTCGAATAATCGATTTCAAGTATTTGTTTGAAAAAGTAATCGATTATCACTAATCGAATAGACGACTAGTTGTTTGCATTCGACTAGTTGCGTTTCTTATTAATAATGGATGCTCTATTGGCATGGAACTGAGTTCAATCACCTTCATAAACTTATTACTTTTTTTTTGTTTTATAATTCTTTCGTTGTTTGCCGTATTAGTAGAAGATATTTCTGACTCACTTTTCACATCAGCTTTTTCATATAAAGGGTGTTTTTTTAGGGGTATAGAACTTTGAATTGAAATAAAACACAAGAAAATCGTTTCAAGATCCATCACTTTGGCTTTATTGGAAGGATAATTTTATGCCATTAATGTTTAAATATGATTTCGGGCATGTGGCCGCCGCGGCTGGCTCGAATAAAGCCAATTCTACAGGTCCAATTTTCAACCACTTTTTCGAGCATATGGGGCCGTATGTCGGCAATAACGCCACGAATGTTGGCTTCCAATTCCCCTAACGTTTCTGGTTTGTTGGTGTAGACGAGCGACTTCACATATCCCCAAAGAAAATAATCCAATGGTGTCAAATCACACGACCTTGGTGGCCAATTGACAGGTCCATTCCGCGAAATTATGCGCTCATCGAATGTTTCCTTCAATAAATCGATTGTGACGTGCGCTGTGTGGCATGTAGCGCCGTCTTGTTGGAACCACAACTCATCCACATTCATGCCATCCAATTCGGGAACAAAATAGTCGGTTATCATGGCTCTATACCGGTCTCCATTAACGGTAGCTGCCTCTCCAGCATTATTGCGGAAGAAGTATGGCCCAATGACTCCACCAGCCCATAGAGCACACCAAACAGTCAGTTTTTGTGGATGTAATGGCGTTTCAAGGGTCTCATGTGGATTTTCTTCACTCCAAATGCGGCAATTTTGCTTGTTGACGTAGCCATTCAACCAAAAATGAGCCTCATCACTGAACAAAATTTTGCGATGAAAATCAGCATCGAAATCAATCTCATTTTCGGCCCATACACCAAAATCACGACGCATTGCATGGTCTCGCGGCTTTAATTCTTGCACAAGCTGGATCTTGTAAGGTCGCAAGCCAAGATCTTTGCGCAAAATCTTCCATAAAGTTGATGGACAAAGCTCCAATTGCTGTGCACGGTGGCGAATCGATTCATTCGGGTCCTCTTTAACACTTTGCTCTACAGCGGCAATTGTTTCTTCGGTGCGCACTGTTCGACGTCTCTGCGGATGCGTATTATCACATAGAGTAAACGTAGTGCGAAAACGATCCATGGTTAACCGAATTAATTGCTCTGATGGACGATTATGTCGACCATAAAATGGACGGAGCTCACGGTAAACTTCGCGAACTGAACCATTATTTTCGAAATAAATTTGCACGATTTGCAAGCTTTGTTCTTTTGTCAACCTGTTTATGATGAAATGGCAAACCAAACTGAACATAAATGACATTAGAGTTGCCAGATTTGACCACAAAATGCCAGTTTTATCTCTATTCAAAAAACAAACCTATAAAAAAAACACCCTGTACATATAAAGCGTCTTTTAAAAATTTTGTCTTTGTGAGGTACTGTTAAGAGCATTGTCAAAGATGCAGAATAAGTCCTACCATATCCTTTGGTTGCATATGAATCGGAATCGTTGCACTGCTTAGGCCCTGTGAGATGAAAAAATTTGCTTTTCTAAAGGCCTAGATACATTTTTTTGTAAACAAATTGAACTTATTTTATTGATTTTACGCGGGCTTTACTATAGTGATATGTCAGTTACTTTATTAGGTGAAAACTCCTCAAAACATTGCAGCAACCTACAGTTTTGTGATATCATAGAAGGATATCTCTAAAGATAAATCACCTTTTTTCGTGAAAATATTTTCCACGATATGATTTTGCTAAACTTTGCTTTCAAGAACTACCAAAAAAGCTATGAACCGAAAATATGACCGTTGACATCGTATATTTACATAAAAAATAGTAATAAATTTATGTACTACAACGTACTTGTTTTAGACAAAAAACAACACTTTTGCGGATACAACATTTGCTCCACATTTTCAGATAGCCGAATGACAGAACAAAGAAGAATTTCGAGCGAGACAACTGACATCTGACTTCACCTTGTAGATTACACTATGACCCTGGCATTAAAACAGCCGGCAAATGTAATTGTTTTCTTATTCTGTTATGTTTTTCGTTTTGACGTCGATGTTCTGTTTTTTATTACGGTTGGATAAAAAGAATAAACAAAAAATGTTGCAGAAAAGAATGTGTGAAAATGAAAAAAGGTAAAGCGTATGGGGAAATTTATGATAAAAATACGTGAAAGGTTTATAAATCAAAAATAAACGCCTATAATAGTAAATGATATAGAATAATCGGCTTTATGACATCGGTTTGATATACTACAACAACGAATATTGCGAGAAAACAAAGTTGTGTTCTAAGAGAAGAAATACCACATCTGCGAAACCGATAAAAAGTAACTCCGTCTCACATGGAATTCTGATTAACAAATCTAAAAGTGAAGATTTGGCGACAAAGCAAATATAAAACGAAAAGAACAAACTGCTTTAAATAAAAATAAATAGAAATCAAACTCAGTCAGCTATAAGCTTACATTTTCGGGGGTTGTGAACCGAGTGCGATCGCTACACAAGCAACGTAACAGAGCAACACCTATCGAATTGGAATTTGAATGGCACTGCGCTGACCATCGCTGTTGTCCACAAGACAAAGTCACTTTGTTTTAGCGCATACATTAACATACATTTATCCATAAAAAAATATACAACTTCAGTTTCTCACCTGTGTGTCAGTTTTAAATTATTCTATTGCAAAATACAAAACACTCGGGAGCTATGGATTATTTGCAGGCCTTGACAAAAAGTCTACAGGATTTTCTTTGTGAGTTTTTTGTTATATGTCGCCACAAGTACATACGAACATATTCAAATACTTATATACAACTTCTATATTTATTTTGTTAGCTGCCTACATTGACTTGGACTACTCACTATGGCTTTATCGTCTACTTTGGCCACTAATTGTAACATTCCTACTTCCATTAGTCTTCGTGGCACTTATTTACATATCATTTGTGATGCTTTTCATATATAAATTACACAGGTAAGATGTATTAGATAGTGAACACATATGTACATACATATATACTTTGCTATAATTAAAGTAATACAAAACATATCCATAAATAATGATAAAATTAAGTCGGGTTTAAATCAGACCTGTTAAATTTGATTAGTAATTAGTAATAAATTGATTAGACGATTTTCTAATTGCTAATGATTATTTTAATTGGTTTTCGAGAAAAGGCAATTACTAATTGATTAGGATTAAAAAAAATTCAAAAAAAGTAAAAAAAAAATTGGAAAAAAATTTAAAATAATCAAAAACAGTTTTTTGGATTATTTTGGATTTTTTGATTATTTTTAATAATCGTGAAAAAATCATGATTTTTTTTGATTATTTTTAAGTTAATTGGAAAATAATCATTAACAATTTAAACCAATTAGTAATCAATCATTAAATAAACCGGTAATCATTACGATTATTAATCATTATTTAACAGGTCTGGTTTAAATGCATATTCCCATTTACTAAGCTTGGGGTAGTAAAAAGTTCCTGGCGTAAAATTGCATAGTAAACAATTACTTGTTTAACATTATTAATAAACATTTAGTTTTAAACCGGTTTTCTAGAAGTTTAAAATAAATATCAAAATGAATACACAGAGTATATTGGTACAAACATCTTGGGGGATTCAACTTTCACCAGAGTACATATACGTGGCTAATCCTGTGGTAGATATTGTAAAGGAAATGAAGGCAAGAAAGGCACTGATATGTAACTTTGTTGTTGTTGTTTTTAGCGACAAAAACATCCCCGAAGTTTTTGGGGAGTGTTGACTGAAGTGACAGTCCTTTGCCGGATATGAACCCGGTACGTTCCGGTATTCCCTTGCGGTACAGCCCGATTGTCGTGGTAGCAATTTGGTATGATCAGTGGAACCTATTAGGTCATGTCACCCCTACTTTTGTAAGGAAGAAGAAGATGGGTAATGAGAGGTGATCATATCTGTAGTTCAAGCTACGATTTGCAAGTCACTACCTTTGTGCATGTTAGTCGCCTCTTACGAACGGTAGACCTACCTCAGGCATATTCTAACCCCCTAACCCTCTAACCTTCGCTATAGCGGTCGGAAATAATGTGCGGTAGAACTACATCGCTAGCAGCAGGAAACTTTACGATACTTCTATACATACTATGTGTATATATATGTAACAATATAAATAGGATTAATGATATTACTATTACCTTATAAAAAAATTGGTTCTTTTCTACAATATTTTCAAGCATTAAAAAAAATGTTACCTTCTCAAAAGTTGAGGCTTAAATAGTTTGCTTAAAAATATTTAACATCTGTATAGCACACTTTAAGGCCCTTGCCATTTCTGGGATGATAAAACCCAGTTTGTATAAAATTTTCTAATATTTTATAAGTTTTAGATCAGCAGATAATTGTTCTCCAAATACCATTTTTATTTTAATGTTGTCTATAGAAAAATCAGCTAAAACAAAAAATGGTAGGTCAGCGATATTTCATACGAAGCCCTACTCTTCCCCAGCAAACTTTTTTCGTAGAAAATTCCCAGATCGGGAGTCGAAGCTGATTGCTTGCGTACATACATATATATGTTAGTTTCCCTTTTCGGTCTTGGCAGGAATCTTAACTATTCCATATTTAATCATTTCGGTGGAAATCCAATTTTTAGCGAAACACCCTAATGTACATATATATATTTTTTAGCCTGAAACCATAAGCAAGTAATAACTTTTAGTTTCTTTTTAACTGCTTTAGTTTATTTTAATGCCAGCTTACAAATAATTATCTCATACTGTGTACACACATGAGCTCTTCAACATTCCAAATTCCATTCGTAACTAATAATCTAACTTCACCTATGTACATACGTAATACAGAAATGTACATTAGGTCGTACCTGTATGGAGGAAAAGTAGTTGGTGTTCCCCCGAATTGGATGTTGTTGGTTGCAAAGAAAAAAAAAAATACTCCCGTAATAATTTGAAAAGATAGGACGGCTAAACAAAAGCGATGTTTAAAATTCACTTTAAAGTATTGGACATGGATAATCATTCATGCCCTATCACATGTCCCCTCATGATACTAAACATCTCTTTACCTGTTTAATTAAAACTACTCTCCTAACACCAATATCACTCTGGTCCAACCCTGTTGAAACTACGCGTTTCCTTAGATTCTCGTTAGAAGAGCTTGATGACGATTTTCAAAGACATCGTGTTAATGGACACTGCTAACAAGAACAACAACAACATAGTCATTCATCCACTACCAGAACTACCCGTAAACTATGCAACATCTAAAGAGCCAAAACGAAGTTATCTTAGAACTGTAAACCTAGAAACCAGTTAGTCCTGTTCGGTTGTAATCGAAATTAAATGTTTTTAAATTCTTGTCGCCCATTGGCATTTCATCCATGCAACGCTATTCCACGAAAACTAACTACTTTGGAAAAAATCATTAATATTTATTTACTCACCTCTCATTTCAGAGAAGTCATCATGCGTGCCGTTCGTACAGATCGCAAATTCTGGGAGGTCGGCCGTAAATTAGTCGCCGCCTTATGGGATGCGCATGCGCGCATATATCATGGCTACGAAGTGATTGGTATGGAAAATATACCAGAAACTGGACCAGCGCTCATCGTGTACTATCACGGTGCTATACCAATTGATATGTATTATTTGAATTCACGTATCATATTACAAAAAGATCGACTCATCTATAGTATAGGCGATCGATTTCTCTTCAAATTGCCTGGATGGGGTACTATATCGGAAGCATTTCACATTAGTCCTGGTACGGTGCAATCTTGTGTGGGAATTTTAAAAGAGGGAAATTTACTATCCATTTCACCGGGTGGCGTTTATGAAGCACAATTTGGTGATAATTATTATGAATTACTGTGGCGTAATCGTGTGGGTTTTGCAAAAGTGGCGCTTGAAGCAAAATCACCAATAATACCATGTTTCACACAAAATTTACGTGAAGGTTTTCGCCAATTGGGTATATTTCGCAAATTTTTCATGAAACTTTACAATACTGTGCGTATACCGGTTTATCCTATCTATGGTGGATTTCCGGTGAAATTTCGTACATTTGTGGGTAAGCCGATTGAATACGATGGCACGCTAACGCCGGAGCAGTTACAATTAAAGGTGAGTAAATAAGCATTGAAATGAAGAAAGGAAGTAATATTTTTCCCAACAGGTGGCGGCAGCATTGGAGGAACTAATAAATAAGCATCAACGTATACCCGGCAGTATATTTCATGCGCTGCTTGATCGCTTTCCACCTTTTCGTAGTAAAAGAAATGCGGATTAATCAGCTAGCTGTTGGCTATGGACTGCTGGGTGGTGCTTTTATGCCCGCAACCTCTATATAAGTACATTAACTATATATACTCTATTGTGTTAACATTTTTTTCTTATTTCATTTCCTTTGAGGGGAGGGAAACGCATAAGACTTTTTCTGCTATCTTCACAAATACAGTTTATTGCGCGCGTCTATCTATTAACAAGTTTGTCTTAAGAAAAAACAAAAAAGAAAGGAAAACTACTAAATGTATAAATTAAAAATAGATGTATACATTTAACCAGAAATATTGATAATATTGCTGATGGGTTCACCATCTCAAATGGACCAATGTTTGATATGGAGCTTCTTCTATCAAAACTTTGTTCCAATAACAACCTCTGCTGAAGAAACCATTATTCTATTATATATCTTCGGGTTTCTTATCAAGTAATGTGATTAAAAATGGTATTTGTTTTGTAAAAGTGGTAACTTTATAACAAGATAACTCAAGGAGTTTAGAATATATCCTCAATTAGGTATAGACTATATTCGTTTTCCAAAATTTGGGGAAGTGTTTTTCATAACCTAATAACCCGCCAAATATTTAATTTTTGTTGAAGTGTTTGGAGTTTTTAGGAAATTATTGTAGTGATATAAGCTATCCAGGCTGAGCTTAAAGGGGATAATTGGTGCTTAAAATCTAAGTAAATATTCATACTGGTACTATATATTTTCGAATTTGATTTTTAATATCTTCAAAATTATATATTTGAAGGTTTTTAAATTTTAGTAAATAAAAACCCAATGTCTTGATAATTGTTCCCATTGAGCTCTTTATCAGTTAATTTGATTTTGATGAAAGTTGTAATTTGATTCAACTTGAGAAATAGGATAGTTTTTGAAAGTGGGCGCTGCCCCTAGCCAACAAAAGTTTCAATTCCAAGAAAGGGGTGTTTACCACGTTAAAACATAATTTAAATTCGCGATCTCATCCAAACTAAGTACAGACCAGTACCAGCTATCTTATATTTGGTATAGAGATCCTATAAATGGAAGAGTAAGATGAAGAGAATAAAAGGATAAAGAGGAAATGAAGAAAAGTAAAGAGATGAGGAATTCAAAAAGAAAAGGGCAGTAGTGGTAGAGGATAATAAAAAGGGTGAAGAAAGGAAGATGGGGAGAAAAGAAAAATGAAGGATAACAAGAGGGTAATGGAGTGGTATATGGAGAAAAAGCGAGGGAAGGGAGTATCATTGGTCAAATGCAGTCAAGTGGAGCTTTCTTCAGGATAACATCCTCCATATATGATTTTGGTATTTCGATTTTTAAGATATCAAAATTCTGTTTTCGAATTTTTATACAAGTATATTTTTATTTACTCCAGAAATTTCCTTAAAGGGCGATGGAATTTTTTTGTATCTTAAATATTTTTTTTAATATTGGGAATAAATTATTTTAAAAAAATGTTTAAAAGGACGCCTGAAAAAATATTTTAATTTTGAGTTAGAATCCAACCATTCGTTGATTTGAGATGGAATTCCCCAAATACGTCATAGGTTCGTATTTTAATCTATGTAAGTATGTATTATAAAATTTATTATATAATACTCATACAATATCGCTTATCCATGTATGTACATACATATATACCACTTCATTGTGAATTAAAACATTTTAATTTCTCAGCTCCAGTCTTTAAAGGCCCACATCTATGACGGTCAGAGAGAAATTAGGACGAGCACAGCAGAAAGTGACTAATTGTTGTTGTTGTAGCAGCATTTCACCTGGTTAGGGGGCACGTTCAGTAATTGAGGCGAATTAAAAAGACTAAGCTGTTGTAGAAATTTCCGATTCGGACTATTCATTGACTAATATGCTCGCCGTGTTTGCTCTTACCCCGTCATATGTGTAGTATGTATCATCAAAAGTGTACTTAAATATAATTTAATTGTCAAGCGGAAGAGTATTCTGTTTAATTTAATTTATTTTGACTAACAAAATGTAGTATTATATAGCTGGGATTTCGTTTTATATTTTGCATTTAACTTTTTTGTTCTAACATAAAACAACAATTTAAGTGTTTATATAGTTTAAGTAGTTATTTATGCTTTTGCATATTCTGGTTGTAAGGGCTTTATCGCGCTTTAGCTTAGTATTTAAGCTCAGTTGATTTGAAAACGAGCTGCATAACTTTGCCTAGGGTAAAGCAAGGAAGGGCGCTGACTAAAGATGTTACATTTATATCCATATAACGCCTGCTGAGTGAAAGGTCACTGTTCCAGCTGGCGGTTCGAGAACTTCCTATCTCAAAATATTTTGCCTTTGAAAACATTTCTTTCATACAAATAAGATAGGGCATTTTCGAACCGGCAACCGAGCTACTGTAATGTTCCACTCAGTCAAGGTTATGTATATAAATGTATTCAAAACAAATTTTCTTTTCCAAATGATCCGCCTTTGCCTTTAGCGCCGTGTCCATTTTCAACTGTTGTTGTGTAGGTAGGAAAATACTTTAAGTTATAAAACTTATTTTAACTTTTTTTAGTCAAATAGTATCTCAAAATTATTTTTACTCCAACTCAGTGTACCCTTTTTAATTCTTTACATATCAAAACAAATGTATGTATGTATTAATTTAAAGGTATTTGCTAGTTTGTCAAAGTAATTATTAGAAATATTAGCATATTGCTATGCAAACATTTAACTAGAAATTAGTTTAGGTGCCTTTTTTAGTTTTTCTCAAATGATGACTTCGGTATGTGGAATTAATTTCCGAGGTAATTTTCTATTATCTCAGTGCTGGATGGTAGTATATTTTTTGGTAATTGTTTCCTTTAGAAGACAACTGCTAAAACACGTGTTTTGACCTCGGTAACAATAATCCGGAAGCGGATTTTCGAGTTTTTGTTTCAGTGAAGAGATATTTGCAATCAAAGTTTAAAATTTTCTGTCATTTTCATGTAGTTGTTGTAATCACAGATTAGGGTGTACCGAAAAGTGCAAAAAGTGAGTTCTGCGCAGAAATACTGTGGACCGCGTAGCCGGTGTTGGACCGGCTAAGGGTTTTTATTTAAGCGCGGCCGAAGGCCGCCTACGCAGAAAAGTGTTCTGCACATAAATACCTTGGATCAAGCCCCTTATTTGGGATCGGACCTGGGTAATTTTTGGGGTTTTTGCGAATAAATTTTCACTGAAACTAAAAATCCGCTTCCGGATTGTTGATACCGAAGTCAAAACGCGTTGTTTGATACCTCTCCCGATATTTTTGGACGTGTTTTAGCAGTCCTCTCCTAAAGGAAACAATTACCATTTTTTTTATTGCATTTCATAAATTTGTACTAAAAATTCACTTCAATGAGGTATATTTATCTAAGCAATTTTTGGTATTTTTATGTTTTGAATACTTTGCCTAACTCGATGAATAGTTTTTTTTTGTTCAAGAAATCCAATCTTTTAAGTATTTTATGTGTAAAAAAAATAAAAATTGGAAATTCATTAAAATTTGTTCCATTATTATCTAGCAAAGAGATAATAAAAATTAATCTCAGAAATTCTCCTCGCACCAAAAAACTCATGTATTCTAATTTTAGCATTAAATGACAAAAATGTATAAAATTGAATAAAATTTGGTTTGCACCGTCATCTAGCATGAACAAATATACTCATATATAAAATCCTGTTACCATAACCACAATATATCTACATGTATTTATAAGACGGAAGTTGAAAAAAGTCGTGAAAAATTACAAAAACAAATTGTGTAAGGATACAACTAAGGGGTTTGTCCTTATTTGAGATAAACCTTGGTACCTTTTGGTTTCACCCAATACCGAGTAAAAAGTTAAATTTACAATTTAAATTTTGTCGCATAAGGTTTTTTATTGGATATATAAGAAATATGTGAAAATTTAATTTTTGAAAAATACAAAAATGAGATTTATTTAAAACCAATCGATTTTTTAATGAAGAAGCTTTTCTGGGTGCCTTTCACATCAGGTAAAAAACCCCATATTATACCCAAATGCTAAACGAGGCATTTAACAGAGACTAAACCATAATTTATTGTGTGGTTTTTTAGTTTTTGTTTTTAGCGACAAGGCTCTGAGTACTCGCAATGAATACTGTTGATGGCAGGGATTTTTGTGTATCCGATATACGCCAGTTGAACTTGGGTGATATCTTTTTCTTGTGTTGATTATATGTGAATTATTGTGTGTGATGTCTTGACATTTTTTTTTCAAAGTTCTGCTTTATGGTTGGCTTTATTTCGCTTTTGAGTAGTGCCAGTGTGGTATTTTTATCGTGTTATTCTGTTATAGATGTGTATGTATGCCCAATTGATTTGTCCCAAAATTGGTTTTCGCCTGTTGATTTGTGTCTTATATTTGATTGCAGGCCTAGAACCCTGATGTCTTGTCGGTCTAACTTGTCCTGTACCTACTTTGAAGTCGCATGTATGTTTTGATGTATTTGTACGCCTTGTTTCACTGTGAGTTTGATATAATTTTTATGTTCGTGATTGTTTAATTGTATTTACATATATTAGAATGGTATGTATATTTTACTTTGAACGAATCCAATTTAATTGGAATGTAATTGTTTCACTTAGTTTTTATCATGTTATTTTAACAGTTAACGATGCCCCGTTTCATTATTACGAGATTTATTTTATCATATACGAAGTTTTATGTGTTGAATTGACGACACTCAAAAGCGAGTCACCGAAGGTTTAGTTTCCTTGTCCAAGCTTATACCTTAATGACGTTGACATATTCATGAAACATGGTGTGAAAGTTAAACTGCCTCGTAAATGTGTAAACCGCGAAAATATGAACTTTTTTGAGGCTTTTCGTGTATATATATTATACCACAAATATAAATTAAATCGGTCCAGCCGTTTAATAGTTCAGTGGTATTGTACATTTAACTTACCTCCTTAATTGGCCCGCCAAACGTCTAAACGGGTTTGGCCGTCCAACAAAGCGCTACAATACCGACTAAAATAATAATTATACAAAGCCGATTTACTAGTAATTTCAGTTACATTTTATTTAATGTTTTAAACTATTTAAGTTTTTAATTATTTCTAGTTTTTAACAAAATTAATTGAAATGAGGAAAAAATGTCATGGCATTTGGTTGAACCAAGTGGTTTAATTAATTAATTCATGTAAATCAAGCTTCGCTGAGTTGTTTGATTCATTCTTTGATTACATTGCACTCAACTTAGCCTCAGTTTTGCTCTTAAACTAATATTTAACTTGTAGTAAACAAGTTTTTGCGTTTTAAGATGTGTATGTACGGTTTAAAAGAAATACGTGCAAACATGGTCTACAGTGCTAGAGATTGAAAACTTATAAAAAAACTGAATGTATAACTACGAATTTTTAAATTTTGAGTTTGTACAATAAAAATTCACAGTCTATATTGACGCACGTATGCAACTGTTTGGTTGTAAAAAAATGAAATGTTCTCTTGATAATCTTTTTCTAATTAAATATTTATATTAGTATTGCTCTGCCATAATTAGTACTATAAGTGAGGTCCAGCCTGTAAATGGATAACAACCTTTACCGTGCCCTGTGATATCCTCGTATTGTTCCCAAACGTAACCAGTCCTTTCAAATTCACGATATATATTGCCAACAACATTCTCACGTAGTTCATTATAGATTTCACGTGCTAGTGCGGCATACGGACCTTCGATCGTGCCATAATGATGCAATGCTCTAATTGCTAAATAATTTATATTGATCCAGATTGGACCACGCCAATATGGCGGATCATGCTCCGTATTGCGTTTCATATATAATGGTGAGCGTTTCGACAACGAACGTAAGCCATACGGTGTCCATAAGGCATTCGGATCGCGGAGATCGCGTAATAATTTTTCCAGCTGCGGTGAATCGTGATCAAGTAAGTGTAGAAGAAATGGGAAAAGATTTACATATCCGTATGTGGAGTCTACAAATTGTGGATCTGGTTGTTTGGCAGTAACACGCACCATTTCCAATTGTTGAGGTTGGAAGTTTTTCATTTGCTTCGTTATTTGTGGACGCTTAAGAGTGACTGCGTCTGTGTGTAGACCCCAGTCGGAATATGTTTCAGTGAATGGGCTCAGATGTTGTTCATTAAGCAAATTATTATCTACGAGGAATGTGTAGGTTTCATAATATTTACTGCTATCCTTGCCGAGTATGTCAGACAGGTCATTCATAACTTTTGCGGCTAGCGCCATCCAACAACGTAAATCAATGTGACGCTCATAGTTTGTGGGATGTGATGCACGCGGGTAATCGTCCAGACCAGATGTAAGCGTTTTGGGGTTCAGCTCAAATTCACTAGATGCATTGCGACCACGCCAATAATATGTACCCAAAACCTCACCATCTTGTGTGGTATTATACCAATTGAACCATGCCTGCAAACGTGGATAGAGTTTCTCTAAAATACCTAAGCGTCCATGTTTTGATAGCTCTTTCTTATGATGTGTAAGTATTTTGTCCAAAGTGAGGAAAAACGTAGGCGGATTGCCGTTAGTATTATGTTGTATAACAAATTCTTCTGGTACTTTAGCAAGCGCTTCTGCGCCCAAAATCAGCTCACGCGGTATCCAACCTTCCACATTGAGTAAATCAAACCAATGGCACATAATATCCAGCACAATATCTATATCCCATGATGAAATTAAAAGCCCATGGAAACCTTCATCCCATAAAAAGCCACGCGGAAAGAATGAGCGTGATGGTACGGCAGTGTAAAGTGGCGCACGCCAATATGGTACAGGTTTTGGTGTATATTCTGATTTAACTTTGCTCGAACCAAAAAAGTAACCAATGCCACCAATCAAATTGCTTACGACTTCTTTTGCAAATTTGATTTCATTGATCGTATAACCTTTGGCAGTTAGATGAAACGTGTCTTCAAAACGTATATCGAAATCGGAGAGTTTCTCTTGCAAAAGGTCGGTGTATACCTTACCGATACGTGGCGTTGATATACTCTCACCAGGAACCTCGCTTAGCGATTGATATGTGATATCTATTGATATATCCATCTCAGTGCTTATTTGTATGGCAATAAAATTCGGATCATCTGCTACAACACCATTCTGTGAGATCATTTCACCTGGAAGGCCAACATAGCGATAGCCGCGCGAATCAGTGAATATGCGAAAATATGAAAATAATGTTTCTTTTAATTTGCTGAGTGAGGGTGTATTTGTGCTCAAATATGACTTGTGTAAGATTTTGCCTTTAATCGGATTGAAGCGCACCTATGGAAATAAAGGAAACGTCTTTTCGTAACTTTCAAGGAAAAAAATTATTAAATATAAAATTTGAGTTTGCATGTTTTGTTGATGTTCTCGTAGTGATAAGGATATGGGTAGTCCTTTGCTGCCCACGACTTGTTTCACCCTCGAACCTACCGGTCGTGAATTTTCGTCTATTCATAATATAGGAATACCTTTGCGCAGGTATATCCAAAATTTGGGCTTACACACATCTCAATATAATAAAATCTGCTCACCTTAAATTCACCCAAACCGAGTGTACTACCCACAACGCCTGCCTCTGGACTATTGCCATTCGACACATAACGAATTCTACCCATTGCACGATCATCTAATGCCACATACCATATAAGCGATATTGAACGATCGTAGGTTTTTGTTGTATTACGTACTGATATGCGTGCTGTCCAATCACCACCATAACGTTTACTTTCACCGTACTTAACAAATGATGTCTTGATCTCAAAGGGTGCATCATGTATTTCTTGCACACCAAACGTACGTCCGTCATGTTGTTTCCAACCATATTTATTTAAGTTATCACCAATTTCACACCAATGACGAATCCCCTTGCCGCCATGTCCAATAGTAGAGGGTGTATACCACATCAGACCCATTACTAAGGAACTCTGATCGCGTGTTTTCATACCAAAGTATGTATGTGGTCTATAGGAACCCCAAAAGCGTGCGGGCTCATTTAAACCGCTACGAGTTATAATTTTCTCATTATCGAATGGTGTATTTACACGTGTCTCGAGGTAGCCACGATAGCCAAAAATGCATGCAACAATTAAACAAACGCAACCAATCAATGTCTTCCATGGATCCAGTCTTAATTTGGGTATGTACGAGAAGGTATTAGCTGTTTTATTATTGGCTCCCTTCGCCTTCTTGTTGGCAGTGGACGATGAAATTGTACTGGAGCTAGAGCCGCCACTATTGCCGGTATGACTATTTGTGGAATGTGCCTCGCTTTTGGTGTGAGACTCTTTAGAGTTATTTGATGAATGGTTATTATTCGCTTTTGTAGTATTGCCACCAGCACCTGAGCCAGCATTGCGTCTCTGCCTTGCCATGTTGTTTGTATGCAATCGGTCGAAAGGAGCTATATCAATGTTTTTATTTTAGGGGTTAATTACCTAGCGCTGCGCCAGTGGAGTAAATGCTTTTGTAGCACAATGCCGTAGGGGGTGGAAAATTTCTATTAGATTGGAAAAAAAATTTTAATAATTTGCATAATTACCGTTTTATCTCATTTCCAATTAGAGTAGAAAACTACGTGCAAAATTTTCGGGGCCCGTCACCAATGCAAGCAAGCAAAGTTTGTTCCACCAGTCCGACAGTCCGAGCGCAGCAGTGTTGTCAAATCAAAGAAAAAGTCAAGCGCCCCATCTGTTTCTCGGCTATAAATTTCGAGGTTAAATATTACAAAACTTTGGTAGTGTCGAGTATATTCACCATACAATACAAGTCGTTGCCCACAACATCTAGATGGCACCTTACCTTGGCTCCGAATTCACCCAAATGTGTGTGGTGATATTGTGTAAAGTGTTAAAGTGAAGAACTGTCAAATAGTAAACTACATATGTGTTAGCAGAATGGTTATGTGCACGTTTTTAGGAGGGGGATGTCTGGGTTCGATGCGCACTGAGATGATTATTTCTCTTGAGTAATCAAAATTTAATAATAATAATAATTTTTAAATCGGATTTTTTCCAAATCCCTGTTCTATTACGCCACGCGTCACTTGCTTATTACCATGCATTTGCAACGCGCCAGGAATACAGGGATAGAAATTTCTCGGAAGGAAGCCAAGTTGTCGCGAATAATTTCATTAAACACTTGGTGCCAATAAGAAGAGAAACATTTTCTTTTCTTTTTTTGTGTAAAATCATCAAGGACAACCCAACCTGTTGTTGGACTGGTGCCTGACCCAACAAACAAGACCGACATCATGGAACGGCCACTTACTAAATAAGTTATCCATTCTCTGGGAATGCTGTCAGGTGGTGGAAGGGATTTTTTGGCATTTTTGAAGCAGAGCTAGAAACTTGTCCTAGATGCGATAAGTATGTTGTTGTTGTTGTGACCGAAATCGGGTAATGGATTTCAGTAGCCTCTCATGGCAGGCATATATACCATTGATATATTAGTTCAAACCTGAAAACGTGAGATGAGATTGAACATTATGGAGCAAAGATTCTTGCTCTTAGGACAGAGTATGTAAAGGTCGAGCACATACATAGCTAGACCCAGGCTTGTATTAGCTGACCACGGAAATTCAGAGTGCGTTCGATTACCAGAAGGAAGCGGTTTGCACCTTCCCAACCGACCTTACTCCATTACAAAGCGTAACTGGCAGAAAAGCGCAGTTTTTAAGTGGAAAAGTCATCACGTCCCCCGCTAGAAAAGCTACTAATTTCCTAGACATGACACAATTAAGAGTTTCCATCAGAACTATGGACTTACGTGGTAAACGCATGGTGAAGAATGGATTCGGATCGGGAGGATTTAGCGCGAACAAATTATTCCGCTTCTCCTTTGAAAAAATTGCCGAACAACAGGTTTACTCGCTTTAAGCAAAGGGCGATTTTATCGGCACTCGTCGGGGAGAGTGAATGTGCTAGAGAGAATAGAATCAAGTCACCAGCGGCTTTTCGAAGTTGGTTCAGTCTGGGTGCAAGATTTTCTCAGCAGGAAGCTACACCCTTGAAGATAAAAATTAAAAGGTGAAGATGAATAGTCTAAGCCAAGATCATTGTAAACGTTTACAACCAACCAAGACTTGGAACGCGAATATAAGAGTCCTGTTAAATAAAAATGACGATGGAGTTAAGCTTCATCATTGTGCGGGCCCCTTAAGTTTTGTGTGCAACTTAGGAGAAATCGCCGTAAGCAATACAATGAAACCCGGTTGCCATGAATGCCATGGGTAGTAAGTCGTTACATGCTTTAGTAGGCTGTCTTCCTATAGTTGAAGAAGAATGCTATCCACCCACGTATGCTTAAGTCACTCTGGATCAAGTTCGAGTTGGATACTGTGGTTCAATGGACTCGGGATATTTACTTGCAAATCCAGGATACTCCAACATACGAGCCAGCTTAAACTGCATCCCTAGCAAATAAGATTACTGTGCGATGGCTTCGGCCCTCAGGGGTTAGCTTCATCACTCTTATACCGTCTAAGGAGAAGTTGGATGGTGATATGATGTGTGGTAATAGCCTGGTGAACGATCGAAGCTGGTTGGGAGAGTGGGGCTATTTTTGTCAAGAGCTTAATTTCAGGCTACCTGATCGCTGCAGCGTCTTTCAGGCTATTCAGGACGCAGTGGATGGGATGCTATCCACGACTTCAGCTGGCAGGGAGTTTAATATCTACTCTGCTAGATTAAAGCGCTAACTTCTGATACTGTGAAGCCGGCTCTGGGTATCGAAGTGTAGCAACATACCAGGAAACTGCCTAACATCCCCGTAAGGTTTTGGGGAGTGTTGTCGATGTTAAGAGTTCTTTTGCCGGATATGGACCCAGAACGCTCCAGTACTACCTGGAACCTTCTAAGCCTCTGACCCGCTGGGCCGAGGTACCTCCAGCCGGATTTCGACGATTGCTAATGTCTAACCAGGCTTATCCCTGCATGGTGCTAGTAGTGGTGACAGGGATGTTTGGTTAAACACAATGGACAACCCCAGCTGTGTAAGTTGCACTGACGAGATGCAATCATCGCTTCACTTCATGCTTATCTGCCGAACCTTTGCATGGACAAGGCGAAAACATTTCGGCATGGACTGTTGAGGTCTTCTCTATCCGTATAGTTGCTTTGCAGAATGAAAGCCAGTGTCGCCGTTAGCTAGTGTCGTGGCATGTCGGCTGTCATTCAGCTGACTAAGAGCCACCCAACCTAACATAATTTATGGTCCAACTTTAATTCCTTCAACTTCATGACTAGCAAAGATGACGAATTATTACGTATTGCTACAACAACAAGCGAAGCTTACCTCTTAAGTTTGAAGTCGTTTCAATATCGCCCAATTTAAAACCACTTGCTTCATATTTGGAAATTGAAATATCTTCACACCGCATCCAACCATTTCGTACACCACAGAACATATAATTTGGGGTTTAGAAGGACAAAGAAACGAAAATACAGACTTCAGTCGTGCAGCTGGCATTATTTTTTAATAAAGACATCAGCGCAGTCCAGCGACAATTCTATCGCAGTCATGTGGCATGGAACCAAATTCCAACCCATCAAAACAAATGAGTCTACCAACAATATGTATGCCGAATTGTAACATTTTTATTTCCCATTCATGAAATGTTTTGTATGCAAATCCGCTGCCTAACTTTGTGACCACGAAACAGCACCGGCAAATGCATCCAACAGCGCAAACGAGTGAGTGAACGCATGCGCAAGGGGCAACCATTGGTGGGCGCAGCCACGCATGCGCAGCGGGAAGCGCGAAGCTGCTGCCAAAATATGAACCGAGGCAGCCTACTGAGGTGGATGGGAGGAAGAAGGTAACAATTAACACTGGTTTTTTTTTTAAATCAAAAACGTTACGACTTTTTTAGTTGTGAGATTTGATAGCGGAAGTGTTGGATTAAATTTAGAAAGCATAAATGTGTGCGCATGTGCAGTGAAATGCATCTTTCTAATTCCCATGCGTGTTGGGCGCATCGCCCACTAAACTGGACATTGCCGCTTGACCTTTGTGCTAGTAATAAGCTGCTGTCGTTGGACGAAGGCCAGGCCTTTTGTACATGACAGATTTTTTGGGTGGAACACAACACTCAACATGCCGCCAAAAATAGCGCCTAATAAGCGGAGAAAAAAGACGAATTGACAGGAGCAATGGGTGTCGTTGAGTGCGCCGCGCACTCAGTGACTACACACCTTTGCCGATGATTGTGGCGACTGTTCGGTTATTATTGGTCATTCCAACAAAAACGCCCTCTATGACGCCTCAACTGCTGACCACGTTGCATGCACAAACACAAATATAGGAAACACACACACACATACACGCCTCCTAGACATTTATCAAATATTTATCGGTATGATGAAAGAGCAAAGGAGCTGTGAAACGATTTGACTGAGCGCTGCAAAAGGTGTGATTAGTTTTGAGCACGCTTTGGTTACTCCCTCTTTTCTGCACAAATTTTGCACATTGCATGTTTGGACTTGCTGTTGTTGTTGGGTGTTTATGTTAGATAATTAACCTCCTAAGCGGTATGGTCGATATTTGACTTACCACGGTAGCCATTCTGAGTCTAAGTGTCACTGGGTGCTACAAAGTGTGAGGCTTCGACGGCGTTGACTTCCGCTGAGTTATTTGGAGCAGGTGATTTTTTCTCTCGCTCTTTCTCTTTGTTGTAACCATTTGCAAATGCGGCGACCAGCGTGTGACCAAAATAGCAGTAATTAAATTTGTAGTCAAGGTGTTTTTTTCGATATTCAATTGCAAAATGTGTTAAACCTATCAATGAGTTTGAAGTAAAAAGGTGCTTAGAGAAGTCCACTGAGAAAAAGTTTCAATATTTTTTCTTCTTCTCCTAAATATACTAGTTGAAGCGAGTTTTTCGGTTTTATAGTACAATTGTACGATCGTAACTGAATGCTAATTTTGTTTTAGGCAATGAACGAGTTTTAGAGAGTACCAAGACTACTTCAGCCTTTGGTTAGTCTAGAAAGCATCCGAAATGAGTCGCAAAGCAGCATGCGACTAATGTCAGTTTGCTTCATTTTATATAGGTTAAACTGTTCCCTTTTTTGTTTGAACGTGGCCTAAGAAGAAACTAATTCTACCCTTAATGCTTGAACATGTCCTCTTTACCCCAAAAATCAGCTACACAAATTAGAATTGACTTATCCCAATTATCTAAGGCAAGAAATGTGATAAATTTTGCCTAGGGCCTGGCTAGATTTTCCCTTTTAAAATCATTGGCCTGGCAAGAAAAGCATGCGTAGGACTTAGCCACTTTCTTAATGGCTAAGCTCATTGATTACAAAAAAAAACCTTGTCTCTAAGGCTGCATTGAACCCGGGCGGCTCCACATCACAGTCGCCTCTATCCATTGAGGTATTACTATCAATATCTTTTCAACAATTGAACATCTTGAACTAAATTTACATAATTTACACAATCGTGGATAACTAGGCCGCCCCTTACAGTCTCCTGCTAGATTTTACAATCTAGGCGTAACCTGGGAAAAACTAGGAAGACACCAGAGTCCTGGTAGGCTCTAGGCAGAGGTGTCTATTGTAGAGAACATCTAGCCAGGATCTAGGTTAAGTACCACTTCATGGGAGATTAATTCATTTTGGGTTGAAAAATACAAGAAAATTTAAAAATTACATTACAAACCACTTTATTGAAAATTCAGTCATCATATATAAAATATGTGTCTATCAAATTAAATATTACTTCACTATATTGAACAAATTTCAATAAAATTATAGTCGATATTCATAGCAATTTTGCTCTTGAAAAACATTTATAAAAAGTAATTTTCTTCTTTTTTAAATAATCCTTTTTTCAATGAATTTTATTATCGATTTCACAGGGAGAAATCTTTAAATTTTCTTGAAACATTTTATGGAAAATGGAACACTTTTAAAATTTTGCTTTGACAAGTGATCGTTTTGTTTTCACTTTTTTTCGTGGTTTCATTTGAGCGCTGCTTACTCGTTTTTGCGTCGCTGGTACGCCGCTATGATTTTGTTGACATGCACGTGAGTACATGATCTGCAAACCAAATTTGCTATTTGAAGCACGAAATTCTCAAAAGGATTATGATTTTAGTATAAGAAATATTATTTGCAAGAAAGTTCTTAATTCAATTTAATTAAATGAATATTTAAATACTCAGAATATTAGTGTCTAAGCTTTATGGAGGGCGAGTAGTTTTTTTGAGTTATTTTTTTGTATATTATTTTATGATTTGTTCAGAGAGTAGAACGGGGGGTGCGGAGCACATGTTGCATAAGGGGCAACCTTTGAGTAATATTTATTTAATTATTTTATTTATATATTATGATTTGTTCTATATAGAAGTGGGGTGCGTTGCACCTGTTACACCTTGTATTTATTAATTGGGGGCGAGCACTGTTGGCTCTGAGGCATTGCGCGGGATTGGCTTCCTCATTTTCGTTGTGAAAAACCCCCCTTGCACATATTGCATAGGGGCGATGTTTTGGGAATAGTAAATTATTGAATTATGAGTATTTTTTATTTGAGTTATTTGTTCTATATAGAACGGGGGTTTTGGGGCACCTTGTATTTATTAATTGGGGGCGGGCACTATTGGCCCTGAGGCATTGCGCGGGATTGGCTTCCTCATTTTCGTTGTGAAAAACCCCGATTTGGGATCGGAAAGCATAAACTATATCTTTCGAATATTTCATTAGCTGATTGCGAATTTCATGCAATACAAATGAAATAAACGAAAGAAATGACTACAGCTTATGTCGCTTAAACAATTAGTTAAAGAGAAAATTAAAATGTAGGACGGTGCTGTTAACTGAACCATTACTGCCCGAATACTGAGTTGTTTTCTTTTTCGCTCGCGTATGCATGTATCGACAATTTTAGAGGGTTGTTGCTGCTTATAATAGCGGAAACGTTGCAGTCGAATAAGACCACGGAATTCTAGTTTATGAACTAGAATGTTTACTAACCAGTTTGGCAGATGACTGCAGGGCACCTACAGAAAGGGAGTACCGGAGCGTAGCGGGTTCATGTTCGACAAAGGACTATAATAGGAGTAGGTGGCAATTCCCTGCCTAGAAAGCGTTTGATACGCATTTTGGCATATCGCATTTGATGATTTTTAAATTTCCGGTTAAATGACAACCTCGTAAAAACATCATATGTGGCAACACTTAAGTAAGAGAGCTTCGATTGTAGCAGATAACCTATAAATGCCATCCATTTCATACCAATAATGGCACACAGCATTTAATTTAAAACAATTCAGACAGGTGGTAACCCTAAGCGGCGTTTCAAAAATTCCATATAGGTGGCAACCTTGTGCATATCATCCTCAGTGGCAACAATTAAGTAGAAAGGCTTTTTTCAACATATCAAATTTGATCCAATTCGGTGTAGGCGATTCCTAGATAGTAGAGTGTTTACAAGTATGACTCGTTCAAAGCCATAATTAAGATCAAAAATGGTAGACCCAACTAATATTTTAATAAAAATTATAATCTTTAATAATGTTAGAATTCAACTACTAACAGAAACTACCAGCTGCAGGGTTGTCAAATCCTTTTGGTAAACTATTGCCTTTCCTAGGTCACGAATCTGCGAAAGACTTATTCACATTCCACGACAGGAACAATACCAATCCTGGTGTCGTATTAAAAAATGTGGTAACTTGAAGAAATATTTCTATATCCAAGAGATCACCGAAAGCCGAAGGGTATCAACTATATATATCCTTAAGAAAATTAGACTAGCCCGAAACTATCCTAGAGATAAACCATTTGACGACAGTATTATGACTCCTGCATGTTAGGGGTTTAGAATATGCCAAAAGTAGGCATACCGCTCGTCAGAGGCGACTAAAATGTACAAAGGTATGGCAACTATGGTTGATCTTCGGATGTGATGCCTCTGACCTATCATTACCCATCTTCTCCTTCCGTAAGGTGAGATAACTTAGGAGGTTGCACTGGTCATACAAAATCGCTACCACGACAGTCGGGCAGTACCACAAGGATGTACCGGAGCGTATCAGGTTTATATCCGGCCAAGTAATGTCACTTTCGGCAAGACTCCCCAAAACCTTCGTGGAGTGTGAGGACAAAGAGTGCCGTTTCGATTTGAGTTTCTTCGTTTTCGAGTTAGTTTGTTTTATTTACTGCATTGCAAAAGTTCGCGGAAAATGTAAAGCAAAACGCAAATTACGTTAGGTAATCGCTTCATTGCTAATTGATATTAGAGGAAAAATTACAACGTTATGCACAGCGATGGTATGGGATGACATGTTTCGAAGTGCCCAATTTCTCATCAGACCCCTTCTCGGACACTGAGATATGAACCCAAGTGTCTGCACCAAAGCCGCTGTTAGAGTACTCTAACAACTAAGCTATGATGCCCCGTAGCGTCACGATGCATTTTTCCTCTAATGTGCCATTTGCTTATTCCTTTTATACATTCTTTGGTACATATATTTTATATGTCAACTCAAGGAAAGTGGAATATTTTTAGGCGCGTTCATAGAACAGTTTTAGATACAGAAGGGCTTTTATGCATATCAACACTTCCGTGTTATTTGTTATGCACCCGCACTGTACCTGTAACAATTATACAAGGTGGCGCAAAAGTAAGCTTCCGGTGTTCAGCATATCGGTTGTGGCACGTGCAGTGTGTGCTGTTGCACCGTCTTGTTGGAACCACATGTTTTCCAATCCCAATTCATCAAGTTGCGCAAAAAGAACTCGTTGATCATTGCTCTGTAGCGCTCACCATTCACAGTAACCGTTTGGCCCCGACCGATTATTGGTCAAATAAATAGTCAGCAATATTCCGCGTTCTGGAGCAGTGTAGCGTAACATTGTTTATTAACGTGGATTTCGCATGTGTTTACTACACAAATGTCAAAACAGAACTGACTTTAGGGGCCAATCGCAAAGTTTATAGCATTTTCTGATAGGAGGATTACTTTTGCGCAGTAACCGTTTTTCACCGCCCGATTATTGGTCAAATAAATAGTCAGCAATATTCCGCGTTCTGGAGCAGTGTAGAGTAACATTGTTTATTAACGTGGATTTCGCATGTGTTTACTACACAAATGTCAAAACAGAACTGACTTTAGGGGACAATCGCAAAATTTATAGCATTTTCTGATAGGAGGATTACTTTTGCGCCACCCTGTAGTTATGGTGATTGTTGTTGTTGTTCATTGCTTCTAAAAACACTCTCCTGAAAGATCCATAAACTTTTGCTTCCAATGAAACCAATTTTCAAAACAATTTTGCCACTCTGAGCGAGGCACCTCCAAAACAAGTGATTTATGTATAATGCCTCTTCAGGAAGTAGGAAGAAGTCAAAAACTCTACAGTTCATGGTATTTTGTGCACCTTTGCATTGTCATGATGAAGAATGACTCACCGATTTATGTTGTTCCTTCTGATTTGAGCGATAACTTCCGGCAAACTTATTCAAGTATGCCAGTCAGCATTAACTGTCCTTGCAACAGTGGCAAATTACCCATTTTTCCGAAGAAGCAAGGTATAATTCTTTCAGAAATGCTTCAGGCCGCCACTTTCGTGGGTTTAGGCTCATTTTGTAACATCCATACAGTCGATTTTTGTTTAGTTTCAAGCTTTTCTGAATATATCCAAGATTCGTCGTTTGTAACGATGTTATGTATCGTATTTGAAAGACCCCCTTCAAGTTTATTAGCATTTTCTTGCACCACTTGACACGTGCCTGCTTTTGTTCTTTTTCTAATTGTGTGAGATCCAACGACTGCAAAGCTTCCTGACATGCAAATGACCGTGCGAACTCCTATGTATTTCTTTCGCCGCAATGGGCCACATGCCGTTCTGACAAATTCATTTCACGTACCATTACTATTTTTTCGCAACAACAGAGGTGCATGGTCTACCTTCGCGAAGATCGTCATCAAACGTTGGTCTACAACAGCTGAACTTTCTGAACTATTTGTAAACCATAGTTTTAGGTGAACTAAGTTTTTCCACACATTGCTCTAGTGTCAAACCGTATCGAAAATCATAAAAAATTAACACTCGGAGTTCACGATTCGAAATTTCCATTTTTCACACACTATTACTATTATCAAATTATGTTGAAACGAAACCGGGCAGTTTAAAATCGAGCTGTCAGCTAATTTAGCGGTAAAAAGCTTCAAATTTTCTAATTATACGAATGTGACAATCGCAGAACGCTGACAATGCACGTAGTACTTGATTTCGCGAACTTTTGCACTGCCCCTCGTAACGCACTAAGCTGTATCCCTGGCGATGCCAGTGGTGGTGGCAATTGCCGCCTATCCATTACTTGGCAACTCTTTTTCAAACAGTTTACGTTCGGACAAATCCCTTTCGGATAGTGTAAAAGTAGTTCTGGTGATGCTTGATTGGTTATACATATAAAATTCTTCAAAGTATAGAAAAAGATACGAAGTGTGTAGCGCCAGGACTGTCTTTGTTTGACACTGGCTTCCAATTTTTGTAGCTCAAGACACTGTAGCTGCATTAGCTCTTCATACTACTATACTTGGATAGTAATAGAGATCTTTTCGACGGAGCCCAAATCTTCATTTTGGGAGTTTGCTATAGGAACCATCAAAGCTTCTTTTTGTACAAGAACAAGTTTTAATAAGAAAAATTGTTAGAATTCATTCCAAATATTAAGCCTTGTTTCTCCTCATTTTTTGTTGTGTTATTTTTATTTCTTTCCAACAATCTGTAGGAGGTCTTCCGAAACGCATCTGTTAGAAAAATATTTAAAACATCATTGTCATTGAGCAATATCAGCATGGTTCGTATTCAGGACCCTTGGCATGTGCGTTAAACACTGTACGTTGTAACTATGCCACGTTGGCCACCAAAGCACGGCGCCAACGACTCTAATAAATGAGCTTGTTTTGATTCAGTGAAGCGATTTCTCTTGCAGATTTCTCAGTTATAGCACGAGTGAAACAATCATTGGCTCCGCTCGTGTCCACCGCCCCCACTAAGTATTTCAACTAACTACAAACGATAATCGCCGACAAAGACAATGAAAATTTATGTATGAGCCTTGACTGGCTAGTGAAAATGCGCTTGGATGTTGGCACTTCCTTGCACTCCATTTTTCGCTCCTTCGTCCTTTGCAAGCGCTTCCTCTGCACGACAAAACACGCGACAAACGTTTATTCACTGAACTATGTAATCACTCTACGCCACATTTGTGTTTTGGATTTTCTACATGTTTTCTACTTCTTAACGCCTGTAAGTATGCTTGTATGAATGTAAGTTCGTTTATGAAACAAAGTTAGTCCATTCAAGTTTTTTTTTGTTATTAACGATGACGACTTGTGAAATTATTCCATGACATTTGACATTGATGACATTCACTTGGCATAGCTGTCACTCGTCGCCACATATCACTTGACTTTCTCCATCTCTTTTAGCTCTGGCAAGACTCAAGTAGGTGGCGTGGCTTTGAGCACCCACATGCAAAGAGTTTGTTGAGCTTTTTCTTCTTCTATCGGCCGATTTGTCTACATACTCGTCGTTGCATGTTCGCATGAATGGCTGGCTACTTGGGATGTCGTTAGGTCTGTTTGTATGTTGTAACATTTGTTGTTGTTGGAACATTAGTTTTGGCGCTTGAATTAAACACTCTTGCCGCTCCATTAGCATTCACTCTCCATTGGCAATCACAGTTTACAATTGTTTGAAATTTGTTGTTGCTGTTTATAAACGCATACCAAGACTTTGCTTGTTGTTGTAAGTAATTTTTTTCACTTGTTAGTTTAAATGTAATTTTATGGTCGTTAGAGCTTACTCGTTGCGATTCAGGTGGAGGTAGGTATGTTACTGACGATAAAATGGTTTGTTCAGTTCCCAATTTTTCACTTACTTATACTTATTTTTATAATATGTCTCTTACTTGGGGTTTTTTGTTGCAATAACAGTTACCGGCCCTCTGAGTAAGCTAAAAAGCAAACAGAGGATATGACGTATCGAAACCCATAATCGGAGTTGTTGAAATTAATGTCCACCCCCCCCCGGAACTATTGGCGTTTTCTAGAAAAAATGTTACCCTGTTGGTTATTCTCAGCTCTCTCTGTCAGATTTGTTTGCTCCCTTAAAAATAACCTTCTTATGATTGAATAGGACGCCACTATCTACAAAATCAGCCAGAGGGTGACATTTCTTATTGAAAAGAAATAAGATGATATCTGAGCATTTGCTCTGGATTTCAGTAGTCATAAATCGTGACATAACATTGAAAACGAGGGAAATGAAACATGATGTGTTTTACGTTTTCCGATTCGGTGGGGCAGTTCGATCCCGATATCTTGGGACACGTCGGACGTCGTCTGATACGCGATTGCCATTCGTAGGCTGATAATTCATCTTTTTGACGGGCTACGGTGGACAATATCTGACCAGTATATTTTCCCGGACCTCCCATGTTGAGCATTATTCACATAAAGACTCCGTTTATGTGAGCGACTTTCTCCCGCACACCTTAAAATACTCCACGAAAGTTAATTTAGTGTCGACGTATAGTCCTAAGCCTTTTAAGTACTCCTTTGAGTTGATTTCATGATCCCCCACAGTTGAGACTAAATCGCTACTGTCTTATGGGTCCTCAACGCCAAGTCCAAATTCGTCAGCCACTATCTTGTTCTTAGTATCATCATTGCATAATGCTTGGAGCTGTTGCAGTCCCTTTGTCACTACTACAATTCCTATATTATCTGTATTTTGTGTACCTTCGAAAAGATTGATCACCAACACACCGCAATGCTTCGCGTTCCATAGCGTGGGTTCTGGAACATAGCCCTAAAGGCTGTCAACAGTGATCCTGTACTCTCTTTATACCTCATTGGTCTCGAAGATAGCTACAAATTACTTGACAGAGCTTCCTCTTATTTTGCCCTCCAGTGATGGCTGCTGTAGGCTGACAACTGTTTGTAATATCGTGAACAAGAGCTCGTGTTCTTTCGTTAGTTTTACTACTGTCATACATAAGGCTATTCACCAAAGTCTGCACACATTAGAGGAGGTAATTGCGACATGCTTCCACTGTGATCAGCAAAATCATGTCTTCGACCTCTACCTCTATATCTACCTCTACCTATGGTTTCGCTTTATATCTCTGGCGACTTGTCGCTTGGTATAGATCTTGGAATCAATTAGCAATTATTGATATATAAAGTGGTCCATACGTACATTTAAGGAAGTTGCAAATCTCTTATACAATCACCCTTGCATTGATAAATTTACCCACTCTTTTGATTCAGATTTCTTAAAAATTATTTCGTGAAAATTTATAAAATTCTTCCCCGCCCCATCTGTGTGTGGAACGCCTTTGTACGTGCGTATTTCGTGGTATGCTCCTGCAAGGATATTGTTTGCTTTTCTGCCATATGAACTCTGACATTCTCTTGTTATGCTGTTCTATAATTTTCTTATTATTTATTTTACTGCGGCCTCATTTGCGTTATGAACTCAATGATCCATAAATTATGTTTGTGCGTGCGAAATTGTTGTTGGACAAAGAATATTCCAATAATTGTTCCTTTCTTTATTATTAACTTTCGCATTCCATTGATTTCAATTTGCCAAAGCTATGGATGGAGGGTAAATCCGCAAGCGAGATATTTTCGTGAAAGTTGACTGACGAACTTAATTTGTTTTGATGTTGAGGGGACATTTTTAGAAAACATGGCTTTAAAATATGGTTATGCTATTGTTGTAACAATATAAGGTATAACTGAAAAGGTTTTAAGAAAAAGTGCTGTTTTTAAAGTAGTCGGCCAGACCTAAATTCGGCAGTTTTGGCGATGAAAAACTGGCGAGACAATTTCGATGAAACGGTTTTTGAGGAAAGTCAGTTCTAAAATCAAATTCACAGTAGATCAAATAGACTCGGTTATTTTGCCTGAAACAATTATTCAAAGTAATAATAAACCAAAATAGAGACAGATTCTTTGTTGGTCTTTTAACATCTCTGATGATGCGGCTTATCCTTTGTTGTCGAAATAAAAAGCTGAACAATGTTAACACTTTAAATTCAGTTAATTTCCAACTTTCTGTTAATTATATTTATTTTACAATTAGGAAATATGTGGCGAGCAAAATTGCCCGCCAAACGCTTGGAAAAAGTACAACGAACGAATAAGAATAAAGAGAATGTCAAAATAGAGCAAGTGCTTGATCACTCGCATTCAATCATGTATTAACCATTTAACTGACTCATCAATATTCTTAGTGGATCTTGTTTCAAAATACACATTAAAGGGTACCTAGAAAATGGAATCAACACCTAAAATCTAATCTGTAAAATAGTTTCTGACTAGGTTCTGCGGCTGCTTTAGAGCTAAGATTAAATTATTATATACGTTCACGCAATAGTTTCCTGATCCGAAGACATTTGTTCGGGAGGCCATACGGGGGTCCAAAAACTCCAAATCTATTTGCCCAGACGGTATATCCATGCTGATGCTAAAACATCTCGGTGACGAGGGAATAAGGTACCTAACAACCGTCTTCAATCTGTCCATGACCACCTTTGTCATTACAGAAAGATGGAAACAGGCCAAGGTGGTGCCACTACTAAAGCCCGGCAAGCCGGCTAACGTGGGGGAGTCATATCGACCGATATCACTCCTCTCGCCAGTAGTGAAGACCCTGGAGTCGGTCTTGCTACCTTACTACACCGCTAACCTACGTTTAGCCGAACATCAGCATGGATTCCGCAAAATGCATAGCACTACCACCGCGCTAAACGCCATCACCACACAGATAGGTGTCGGTCTCAACCAATCTCGCCCAAATGACAGGACCGTGCTAGTTGCGCTTGACTTGTCGAAAGCTTTTGACACTGTTAATCACGCGCAACTCATTAACGACCTGGAAGATTCAAACCTTCCCCCCTGTCTAAAACGTTGGACCGCCAACTACCTGAGTGGTCGGCAGTCATCGGTGGAATTTAGAGGCGAAAGATCAAAACCACGTATAATTAAGCAAGGGGTGCCACAGGGTGGTGTCCTATCCCCGCTTCTGTTTAATTATTACATATCGAGGCTCCCTTCCCCACCAGAAGGCGTCTCGATCGTCTCCTACGCCGATGACTGCACGATCCTGGCGACTGGACCCTCCGTCGATGAGCTCTGCTCGAGAATTAATTCTTACCTGCCAACCCTTTCCAGTTTCTTCGCTGCACGGAACCTGACATTGTCACCGACCAAATCCTCGGCCACCTTATTTACGACGTGGACAGCGCAGGCGAACATGGAATTAGACGTCTACGTCGACGGCATTAAGCTTCCGACTGTCACACACCCCAAAATCTTAGGGGTCACGTTTGATAACATGTTCAAATACGGTGCTCATGTAGCCGCGATTGCCACCAAAGTACAAAGCCGTAACAAAATCCTCAAGTCACTAGCTGGCAGTACTTGGGGTAAAGACAAAGAAACGTTACTGGCAACATACAAGGCAATCGGCCAGCCGGTTCTGAGCTACGCGACGCCAATATGGTCGCCGGGGTTAGCAGACACACATTGGAGGACGTTGCAGGCCTGCCAAAACACCGCACTTAGAACTGCCACGGGGTGCCTCCTTATGTCTCCTGAACACCATCTTCATAATGAGGCAAAAATGCTCGATGTCAAAAAGCATTGCGAGATGTTGACCAGACAATTCCTGTACAACTGCTATAAACCACAGCACCCGAACAAGAACCTGCTCAACGAAAATCCGCCTCCCAGGAGAATAAGGAGTCACCTCCGTAAGCACTATGACGAGATCCGGCACCACATCTTCTCGCCGTTTGATCCAAAGGTGCCCCGGCGGGCCCTCAACCTCATCCACATGGAGTCGGTAAACTCCTTTGTCGGGTCACGCCCAGTGAATGCAGTCCTACAGGCACAAGCTCCACCTGTTGCCGACGAGGAACGCGAACTGCCCAGGGAGACAAGAGTCACGCTGGCCCAACTTCGTTCTGGATACTGTAACAGACTAAACTCTTACCTATCCAGACTGAACCCTGACATGCCAAATGTCTGCCCGGCATGCGGCGTGTCTCCCCACGATACTAACCATCTGTTCATCTGCTCAACTGAGCCCACTCTTCTAACACCAATTTCGCTCTGGTCCACCCCTGTTGAAGCCGCGAGGTTTCTTGGACTTCTTGGAAGAGCCTGATGACAGTGTTGGATAGGGGGTGACATCCTAGGCAGGTTAAGTAGTCGCTACAACAACAACAACAAGACATTTGTGGCTATATAAGTCTGTCCTGAAAGTTGGTCTAGGGTTGGCAGTTACTCTTTTCCGGCTGGAAGTTTAATAATGGTAAATGAAGTTATAAGTAAGTATTTAGATGTTGTTGTAGGAGTCACTATAAAGTCAGAAGCTCAACTCATGTCACAACGATGTGTCTGCTAGAATAATTTGTGCCGCTAAAGAGATGGCCTAGACCAAAAGGTCGTTAGTAGTAAGCCCGTTATTTTCTTTAGCTGTGGGTTAGGGTTCGATTACGCCGTTCTCCTAGCGTTTCCTTTCTGTGCCGGATGTAGAGGTCCATGAATCTTTTGTAGAATTTTTCACTCGAATACTCAAAGCGAAGTCGGTTAAGCTCCAAGTTGTGAACGAAGTGATGAATTCTTAGAAGTTTCGAGTTGTAGTACTGAAAACTGTTATATTAACGAAGGATAAACAGCAAAGAACTTACAAAGGTTCAACGAAGATACCTTTACGACTTTCATTTAAAATGATAAGTCTTCTTCAGCCACACCTCCAAATGCCAGCCATCAAAGTTACATGTGAGTACAGAATAACAATTTGAATGGAAGCGCTTTATCAAAATGTCGGCTCCCATAAACTAATCCCTCTTTGTGAGATCACCTTATTAGGTAAGTCAGATTCGCTTCTTTGTTTAGATAAAATTTAATTTAACTTTTCATTGAATAAAATAAACTGTGAAAATACTGGGGTAGACCTCGTTTGTGGCCAAAGAACGCAAGCCCACAATGTGGCTTCCTTTTAGCAGTGCAAAGCCATAAAGTCACCTTTGTGCTCGCAATTCGCAGTCCAATGTGGCGTTCATGGCTTGACGTGCAAAAACAAAAAAAAAACTTAAACCGAAAAGGGGTGTCAGACAGTCTACTACTAACTATGGATGGCCTCCCGTGTAGTGTACACCCATTCTTAAAATTTTTGTTGTTGTTAATTTTTTACCTTTTTTTCTTTCTTATGAATTGTATTTTGTTATTTAATGTTACAATTGCAAAATCGAAAGGATTCCACTTTAGTAGGAATCCTGCTGAGAGCGTTGCAACACAATGGAAATGTAATTTTAATCGAATTGTTTTCTATGCGCATGTTCTCTGCCTATAGACATAAAAAAAGCCCACAAGAAAATGGTGTAAGTAATTATAAGCAATCGCGAAGGTTACCGTAAAATTTAGTTTTTGCGAGTAATGGGATTCTGGGGGTTTTAATATATGCTTAGTTTTACTTACAAGCTGTGGAGCTCGTCAAAGAAAAAAAATATATAAAAATATAACTACAACCATATCGAACACTAGCCGCAGAAAGAGCTCTTGTGAAAAAATTATATGAGTACAAATTGTCTCTAGTTTTTCATATTTCTTTTAAAATAAAAACTTTTCATGATTAATAAAACTTATTAAAAAATAATAATTTCATGGATACTTCATTATTATCAGTATATTTCCTTAGGGGACAATCTAGGTATGAAACCGATAACAATAACCTTTGGGTTTCGGTTTTGTAACATGTTTGGGTTTCCGTTCCGGTTTTAGTATCAACATTTCTTTCGATTTAAGTATCGTTCAAGTTTCGGTTTCAAAATAAACGAACACAAGTTTGAACATAGAAAATATATTAAGTTTACTTAGCTACAAAATTCAAGTGGTTTAAAATAGGTAAAATTTCTTAAATTTTTTTTTCTGCGGACAACATGGAATAATAAATATCAGGCCATGTTTGGATAAAATTAAGCCAAAATAAGTTCTAAAGATTAAAAAATTTAGACGAAAACGTCATTTTAACATTTTAAAATCACAGTATGTGTACATGGTTGTATTTGTGACTTGGCTTACTCCAAGCCATATGCCATAGGTGCTTGTGAATAAAATAGCTGACACAGGGCGACCATGCAAAACATAAAACAATTCTTCATACCACCAACAATTAAATTTTTGTTACATTGTTACATTTCATTCTAGCTAAAATCTTTGTTTAATATGACTATGATTGACGAACATTTTAAATGTCTTTTTCAGTTAAGTAAAGATTTTAATTAAAACGTGTGTTAAGCAACGACTATGATTACGGGCCCATGTCTACTAGTAGTGGAAATACCAATACATAAAGGTAATGAAATACACGAAAAGCTCGGTAAAAGAAGAATTATACAAATTTTCTATCATAAGAGCTTTTCAAACACATTTTATTGTTTATAAATTTGGGGGTTAGTCCTTACAGTAAAAAAGCGTTAATAGCTGTATCATAATGAAAGGATGTTGCATAGAACCCTTGCGCCATACATTTTCCGCCTAAAATTATAAGCTTTATAAAAACCCTATATATAAGCCGTTATGCCTCACACATTTTTTTGTTGGCTTCTTATATATTTATGTCTGCGTTTGTCTTTCCTGATGTTACGTGAGTTTTTTAATAGTTTTGATTTTCATATTTAATAAGTTCACAGTTAATGACCTAGCCACCAGTAGGAAGCAATACCCTTATATGTCAACAAATGTAAGGACATACATATATGTTTGTAGCTCTATTTACAACTACAATACGCACGCATGGTACTTCAACTGATTTTTGTTTTGCAAATATATGAATTGTCACAGCATGCGGTACTTTGCTCATTCAATCGCACATAAAAACAGTTGGAAGCTCATTTTTGAAGTGTGAAAAAGTGATGGACAAAGAGTTTTCAAAGTACAAAAGTTGAAAGTTATGGAAAGGGAGAGAATGGGGTGAGTATTTGCCGTGAAAAAAAAATCACTGATTAACTGAATTAATTTTGTTTTCAGTTTGATAATTAAGATATTTTATTTTTGAATTTAATTTAAGAGGTATTGATGTTTTCATGTATCAAATTTATTACTTGGTTTAAAGGTTAACATCTTTTCCTTGTGAGTGTCCGTCTAAACAAACCCAGAAACTTGTCGGCTTTTAGAGGTGGTTTTGGTTAATTTTGGTCCATTTGTACAAAACATTGTCATTGAGTCGTATTAAAAAAAGATATTTCTGGATGAAATTGGTCTACAATATTATTTTTTTTAATAGACTCCTCTTTGGGACGATATTCTTATCTAATTGGTAATGTGAGACAAATTAGCATGTCCTACACTGTTGTTGAGATGTTTTCCATGCATTTGTCTGAAGGGTTTGATGTTAACTGCCTCGTTAAAAAGTATTCGAAAGAAATGAATAACGTTAATTAGTTTTCAATTGCATTTGGGCTAACAGTAATAATTATGGATCTGATTATTCAACAGCTTTTTTTATTCGAAAAAAAAAAAATTGATAGAAGGGATCATTATTAACCCAATAGAAGCCTTATCAACAGCTTTTAGAATTTTTGTCTCTCTGTCTGTATGTTTGGCCGCGCCTCACTCAAAAACTGCTAAATGGAATTGAATAGATGAATCGATATTTTGATAGCTCGACCGGTTTCGGAGTTATCAAGTAAAATGTGAACCAGGGTGACCCAAAATGTGTTAATACAATATTGGTATCAAAGAAAGGTGCTAATCAGTGCTGCAATAAGCGATGTGTTTAAGTTCCATATTTCAACTGGTTTCGAATTGGCTATTCTAAGTTCTGAAACTGCGAAGCGTGGCTGGGTCTTGTAATCATAATATAAAATGAAAATTTGGAATTAAAATTCGGGAGATTTCAGCTTGAAGCCTAATCTTACCACTTCGTATAGAATTGCTACCTCGAGGTAAGATTAGTTTAATATCACAGCTCTAATCCTAGACCTTTTTCGATTGTCAACTACAGTTGGCAACCCTACCGTGGAATGACAGGCGAAGCAATAGAGAGAGATGAGAATTACATTTTCCTTTTTAAAATACAATAACTTTTCAACATTCATTATTCGTGTAACATTTAATATTCATTAACTACTTAGTTACTTAAATTAAATAACAGTTCATTTATTTATTCGGCATCCACGACACGATTAAATAACACCAATTTTATAAAACAAGAAAATCATTAATTAATGGGGAGCCTAATTATTGCTGTCAAGGCTGCTTGTTATCTTATTGCAAAAAAGTTTCAAACTTAAGACTCAATATTCTAATCGTGCTCTTAGCCAATGAGTTGCATTCTCCGTGAATTTTCTTGCCTGGTAAGCAAAATGAAAAGTTAATGGGACAGAACAAAAATGATTCTTTTGACGTAGGGCTTATTCAGGATTTTCATGATAAACTTTTCTTGCAAGGGTGATTCTTTATCACCGGGTTTTCCAACATTTTTTTTGTGAGGCTTCCGGACTATTAATAATATTTTTCTACCTTCCTGGCCCCTCTGTCTCGCACAAGTAAGTGGATGAAAAAGGAACATTACTCGTAAAGCAAGAGAAGCTGATTTCGAATTAACAGCCAATCTTTTGATCAAATATTTTCCGAATATTAAAAGATGTAAGTGTTCTTTCCCGGTGTCAAAGTTTTTATTTCCAGAAATTTTTCCTTAACTTCTTCTGGTAATTATAACGTATCGCCAACAAATGGCTCTCCTTTCATGTGCCATATTGGCGACTCTGAATCGACTTCTCTCTAGTATCGGCGAACTTCGTCTTCCAGCGCTTGCAAATTAGTTTATATGACAGATTTCGAATTTTGCTTTTAGTTTGTTATTTTTAATAGAACAGTGGAGACAAAGTTATAACATTTTCAGACAAAAATTTTGAATTTCAAAGTATAAGCTTAGCTATGAGCCCTTAGTATAAACATAATTGCTTGAATAGTGCCGTTTCTGCCCTGAAGTTGAAGGTAAGCTCATTCAAGTCACCAAATATGTCAGCTAAATAAGCCAGCCTCCACTGAAATGTGTCATCTTTGAATATTGTGAGGAGATCGTGGGTTTCATTGGACTCAAGAAAAAGAAATAAAGACGAGCCAAAATGTTGCCTTTGGAATAGAATAACTTTGTGATCAAAATCGGGATCCACTGAAAGTAAAGTAAATAACCGAATGTTTAAATTCCTGTGAAAATGTTGTGGAACCCAAAATTTTCCTATGAATGACACAACGTGTAATAACCATTTCCAGATTTTTCCCTGAGCTTTTTAGCTAGATCCGAAATCCATAAAACCGAATTATTATTCCAAATTATTAATTTCTAAAACCTTATAAAATTCACTACAAAATAAACTTATTTGCACACAGGGATAAAGCGTGTATACCTCGGGAACGACCTATTTTAAAAAGAACAACTATATATAGATTTTCAAGGGGGCATTTCGTGACAAACAAAGGAAGATTCTTCTACAGTTCTTACCACTACCGAAATAATTTCGAAAAATAAAAAACGAAATGTATTATCCAGCGTATGAAAGAGAAAAAATTTCTAAGTAGGGTTGCTACTTATTGTTGCCACCCGAGCTTTTCGCGTAGGTGCTAAACGATAGAAGTTGCCTTGGAAGTTCATTGAAGCAACCGTCCTCATGTAATGGTGTTGAAATATCAACAATGCTTTCAATCAGCTGTTCAAATTGGGGAAATCAAATTTTGACATTTAACTAGTATACCTTAAACAGCAAAATAGAATTGGTGTTTGAAAAATTTATAAGTTGGTGATATTTAAGAAAAAAGTGAGCTCTTAAAAGTGTATATAGCTAAAATAAAGTCTGAAGTTAATAAAAATTCGAGAGGAGATGTTTGGAAAGTATATCTAAGCGAAGAAGTGACAAATTTTCGAGTTTGTCGGAGTGGAGCTAAATTCATCGATGTTCATGCATGGTAGCTTATATGAGACGTTTTCAAGAGTAATGCGACCAAATGCGTTTAAAGCAATGCTTTCGAAAGAAAGTAAGAGACGTACTCGGAGCATGGTATGGAAGGAAGTGTTGACTGAGATTTTATATGTATGAAATATAAAAAGTTATGGATGATTCTATCTTGAAAAATTAAGAAAAAATCTAAGAATTTTGACCGATATACCCATATGACTCTATTCTTTCTCGATTATTTTATAATAATCGACAGCCTCTAACCATACAACTCAGCAAAAAATCTTGCAAAGGCTTGTCTAAAATATGGGTAAACTTTTTTGAGTAATCACCAAGAAGTAATTATGTGTATTCAAACTTTGATACCAATAAAAAAATATTAAACATCTTTCTATTATCAAAATATGTTTTTTGAAATAAATTTTTGAAAAGCTTCACTGCTGGTAAGTAAAATTATACATACAAACAACCAGAATATCTTTACTGATAAGTATCTAAAGCAAACTAAATTGCATGGTAACCTATGAAAACGCCGAGCAAAGCTCGGTCGCCCAAGTACTAACAATAAACCCTACAGTTGGTACTGATTTATAATGATTTAGTCAGTACTAACATGGAACTCAGTCTTTATAAATTTGGAAAGCATAAATCATGTTCCAACTGCTTTAACTTTCTCTGGTTAAATAGACAAATTGAAATATTGTTTCGCCTGTCATGTAAAATTTTTTTCTGTGTCACTAAACAGGTCTTCTCTCTAACCCAGCGACAGGTATGCATTTATACATTTCTATAGAATAATGCCCTCATTGGCAACTCCAGTTAATTATGTCCTATTGTTTTTAGAGCATTCTCAGCTTTTTGTGATATTTTCCACTCTTTTCACCTTTTTATTTGCCACATTTTTTTGCGTATTGCCAAACACTCCTGAACACAGCAAACAATACAACCGTTGTAAGGGTTCATGCAGTGGTCATTGGTGGCACTTTGCTAATTTGCGAAAATGCAAAAGGTTTCACTGATCCCACGTTCCTCTTTTCCACGTTCCTCGATCTATTGTTGTGTTTGACACACCATAACAATAACATTTTGCATGACATTTACCAAAAAAGGGGCACGCGCCTCCGACTTCAATATTCATTATCCTTTATCGTCATTAAATCATTGACCTTTGACATTTCTACTGTATATTTTATGTTTATAAATTTAACTTTTTTTAACGATTCTCTGATTAATTGAGCTTTTGGTAATTATACATGAGGGTATCTTTCGAGTTTAGCGCGAGCTGGAGAATTCTCAGAAATAGTACGTTAAGAAGATTTCTTCAAAAGGTGTTCCAGGTCTCCAAACTTAGCTTGCAATGATCGGCGTTTCATATTTTTTTCCAAGAAATCTATGCTCTCTCAGCGAACAAAGATTATGCTTCATAAGTATCATGTCATAAAGACCTTGGTCATGTCAAACACTTCTTAGTATATTGAAGGGTGTATTTATTTATCAATCCACCTAACTGCTTGAGCATATCGGTGGGTAATCCGCCTCTTCTTTGCAAGTTATTATTTTTCAGCTGCATCTGCACCTCCTAGTTAGTCACATTCAAGGTCCTCGCGTTTCTTTTTAATATTCATCACATTCCTCATCACGTCAGTTGATTTGCAAGGTTCGCTGGAACCCTGAAGTGTCTTCGCTACTCAGAGGTGTTTATCTATCATATCATAAGATGGTCCGAGCAGATATTGTGTTCTCGGAGGGTGCGTGCATGCAGAAAGCTGAGGAAATCACGGCATTTGATCAGAGCGGGACTCATTTGTTCAACGCTTTTTTATACGAAAGCAGCTATATTTTAGATACAAAACACTCTCCGAAGGTTTTGGGAAGTGTTGTCGAAAGTGACAGTCCTTTGCCGGATATTGACCCGGTAACCTCCGGTACTACTTTGGGGTACATGCGTGAGCGATTTGGTATGACCAGTGAAACCTTCTGGGTCATCTCACCCTCTCCTTCCGTAAAGAAGAAGAAGGTTGGTAATAAGAAGTGAGAGACATCATATCCGCAGATCAACCATGAAGTTGCAAGTCATTATTCTTTGTGGATTTTAGTCGAAGCTAAGTCCCAGAGTCAAGATTTTGGCGGAGGTATCGCTTAATGTCTCTCTTATAGTCCGATTGCTTTGTCTATCACCTTCCCAACTGAAGTATAATTTGTTTGCTGTAAAATCCCTCCAGACCAGTTTATACTGGTAAAGAAGAGTTATAACTCTTTTGGTTTCTGGTTACCAGAAGATGTCCTTAAGTAAGACTCTAGACTAAACAGGCTTCTACTTTCTACAAAAAGGTAAAGTAGTAATGGTTCAGTAGAAGTTGTTTTCCGGCAAGATGATTTGGGCGAGACTTTTCTTCAACTTGATGCTTTAGACGATAATTCGAGTAGTAGAGTTTAACCGCAATGGTACAATCTACTACAAGAGTGTGCAATTGCTGGTATAAGCCTATGATATCTTATATATAAATAGACAAGATGAATGCAATGTAGAACCGTTTTCTGCTAAACTGTAATCCTAAGGTATACAAATTATATATGTATAGATAGGAAATTTTGAGGTGTACTTTTATCCGTAAATAAAAAAAATTTAAAAAATCATTTTAATATAAAAAATTTAACATAAAAGTCACACCACTACACATTTACTTATTGACACTATAGCCACGCTGTGTGTGTGTGTACTTGCTTTTTGTGTACTATGCTGAATCGTGAGCATGGCCGAGGAGTTGCTTTGTAGGAAAAAACTAAGAGCCGTAATAATGTGAGTAGACTTGCCATGCATGTTTTTGTGTTATTCGTGTGGTCGGCTCTCACTGTGAGTGCGAAGAGTTGGTAGTGGACCAATGAAAAATAAGTATTCGCACTATAGATACTCTGTTGTGTCATGCATTTTTGCTTTAGTTGTTGTTATTGTATTGATTACTGGCTACGATGCCCAGTGTCAGCTGCTCTCCTGAGAGCACGAAAAGTTGCTTTGTTGGATACATTAAGCAAGCAATGTAAAATATGAGCAAATATGTAAAATTCATTGCTGATACCTACAAACAGGGTTTAGAAAAATAAAATAAATGATTACTCATAAAGAGTATTAAACACCGAAGAAAATTAAAAGAAAATAGAGGAAAGGAAAAGAATTGAAAGGAAGGAAAATTAAAGGAAAGAAAGGAAAGAAAAGGAAAAGGAAAGGAAAGGAAGGAAAGGGAAGGGAATGGAAAGGATAGGAAAGGTAGGAAAATTAAAGGAAAGAAAGGAATGGTAAGGAAATGAAAGGAAGGAAGGGAAAGGGAATTAAAGGAAAGGTAAGAAAACGAAGGGGAAAGAAAGAAAATAAAAGGAAGGGAAGGGAAAGTAAAAGAAGTTTGAGGAAAGTAAAAAATAAAATAAGAGAGTAAAAAAAGAAATCAAGGAAAATAAAAATATGTTAGAGGAAAGGAACGACATAGAAAGGAAGAAAAAAAGGCGAATAAAACATACCTACAGCAAAAAAATAAAATAAAATAAAGTTTATTGGTTGAATTTCAACCACTGGGCGAACTCTAGTTGATATAATTGGCCTATTTGGGAACCGAATACACCCGAACCGAACCGAACCGAAGGAGAGCAACTCTTGCCAACAAGTGCTACTTTTGACTGAGTAGACAACTGAGAAGTAAAGTCCAATCTGGAAGTGAGTATCTCATCATACCTGTCCTCATGTACGGCTCGGAATCATGGACAATGTGGAGAGAATATAAGATAGCCCTTGGAGTAATCGAGAGAAAAGTTCTCCGAAAAATTTATATTCCTTCCCGAGATGTCAACGGCGAGTATCGAAGAAAATTGAGTGATGAGCTGGATGAGTTTTACGCAGATCTGATTATAGTGCAGCTAATTAAAGCCCAAACACTTCGCTGGCTGGACTATGCTATGCGAATGGACAAAGACGTTCCAGCCCAGAAAGTTTTCCTATCGACACACAAAATTGGCAGCAGGGGAAGGAGGAGGCCTGGACTAATGAAGGGGATGACTAGCGTGCTTTGATACGCGCGGCCAGAATCGCCTATAAATGATGATGATGATTATTGGATAGAGCGATAAAAATCATAAGAGGCAGATGACTTGGAGTGCTCAACGAGTTCCTGAGGAGAGCTTCTTTAACTCTTTGGTGTTATTTAACAGTAATGGTCTTTAAGCTGGGTCGTCTGTTCGACTGAATTGCATTATTACCCTAGTCAGGACATATCTACATTAAGACCCTCCATTAGTTGAGGTGGTTCGAGTTGATAGGAACTAATAGTCATCACGTACGATAAAAATATGCGCGTCCTAACTCAAAAATTATACTCACAACGCTTCCCGTGCCAATCAAGCAGAGAAAAAAAATGCGGAAATTACAAAATTTTTGATTTAATACAACAAATCTACTTACGCACATCCTTATTGGTAGCCAACTCCAAAATTGAATTAAGTCCAAATTGAAATACTGCATTGATTCCATCATTCAAATATGTATCAAATAAGTACAATACAATAATAAATCCGCTTATATCCTTGCTCAACTTTTCAAGTCAATTTCAGCTGACAACATTGACACTAAATAGCAAGGCGATACCCAGAAAATACTGACAAATCCACAAGCACGCTCCTACAGGAGACGATTGGCATATAATAAGGATAATAACAGACGCTAAAATCATATCGATGTACGTAGAGGTTAGTGATGTGCATGTTAAATAACCGGTACTGAAAAGAACCGGGTTTATTGAACGGTTATGTCGTTGTAAAATTGCTTTGATCTGTAGGCCCATTTATAAAATTATCCTTTAATGGAAGTCTAAAGAAACTTGCAATTTTCAATGGGAGATGGGACAGTTTGAAAAATAGAACTGCTCAAAATATGGCTCTTGTCGTGCCCAGAAACTTCGTATGCAGCGCAATATTTAAAGTCAAAAATTTAAACTCCACAATTGAAGTTGGGACTTAGCTGCTACCCACCAGCTTGTCTTTTTATTGAAAACCCCCATTTTGGTAGCATTAAATCCGTTAATGTAACAGGTTCCTGATGCGAAACCTTTTAAGCTGACTTACAAATATTATCCATCAAGGGGACTTTTGTGCTGCGCTTTCAATGTGTTCGGGACAATCACAGAGAAGGTGTTCTATCGATTTCTCCTTCTCATAATTTTTACAGTTCCGACAGTTTACAGTTTTTAAAAGGCGACTCTCTTATACGAGAGATCATGAATAGTGCTGAAAGCTAAGTTCGGGGTTGTTCTCAGACTATAATATTCCACTGTACCGAGCTCAGTTGTTCCGCTCCTAAATACCAAATCTCTCATAGTTGATATAAGCCTCAGCGGAGCAGAGACGGAAAAAACTCAGCACCTTACTCAAGGCAGAAAGTGAATTTGGGGTTCTCTTGATTCCGATCACAGTCATCGTCACAACATTCCAATTGACCTGTGAGCAATTCTACAAACTGTATACAGTCCCGTCTGCTCAATGAGAGTATCGATACCTAATACCTTCTCAGGATGATGCCATCATGAGTTTTGCTCATAATTTTCATCCCCTTGACTCTGCCAGGCTTTTTACTTTAAAAGTTTAAACCATGGTTGTTGTTGTTATTCTATTCTTACCTAGCAACCGTGACTGGCATTTCCGTATGAGGGCAGGGGTCCAGGAATGTCTGCTCGTGGTCCAGCCTGCGCTAGAAACTTCTTGCCTCCTTGCAAAGAGCTCCCGAAGTGTAAACTCCTAAGACCTGCAAATACCTCACCACGAAACACCTAAACTTACTATGTAAGGCGAAAATAAAGGTCGTCAAATTGCCTTCAATAAGCACCTTTAAGTCTGCCCCAAAAGTGTTTTTAAAGGCACTGGAATCTGTTTTCAGATTGGAAAGTACTCCCGTTAAGATACGCCTGTCGTAAGAGAGGATTAAATCCACTATCCGAAGATTAAAACAATAGCATCAGTCGGACAAGCACTACAAAGTGCTAGTACCGAAGGTAACCGCACTTATTCCGACAAGCGACTGGTTCTATCGTACCGGAATGACCCGGGTTTTTTACCCGGCCAAGGGCTGCTATTAAAAAAAGTTAAAGTTTCTTAAACTTTCGGGAATGTGTTTTAGCCATTATTGCACCTCAGAGAACTCCTAACCAACAAAAGCCACTAGTGGCCTGAAGTTTAATTCTCGAAAGACCGGACATTGTAGATTACCTTAAGAAACCGTTTCTCTTGATTTGTGTTATCGGTTCTATGGATCACTAGTAGATACGCGGGTGTAGATGTGTGTTTAAGTGCTACACTTCTATATAAAGAAAATGAAATAAAAGTGTGGCACATTGCGTACCATATGCTACTATAACGCACCAAATATTGGCACGAACCCACATCTACAACAAGAATAACAACAACAATGGCTAGCTCATGAATTCACGCACATGACATGGAGTTATTGTCCACCTATGAAGACATCCTGTGGCTGCCTGTTTATAGCTGAGCTATTGGCCCAGAAAAGATATCAAAATAAAAATTGAGATCTTACTCAAACTAAGAAAAAAAAACAGCAACAAAAACAAAATATAAGATTATTAAGAAGTTGAAGCAACGAATCAAAAATAGCGACTATGAGTGATATCATGCATTTGGTTTTATATCATTTTTTGGTCTTCTGTCTGTCTGGCAGCTGACTGTGGGTTTAAGACAAAAAAAAAAAGTTAACAAAAAATTGGTGCAGATAAAACAGATAAAGTGTGTAAGACTAAAGACAAAAAAAGTGATGTAGGTAGACTAATAAATTTGTATCAAGCGCCTACAATCTGGCAATAAATTTTGGAAAAATCCTGAAGATAAGAACTATTGGCCTTAATCAAACGAATTGTTTGGAAGCAAAAGACTTCACAAACAATGACGTCCTGTTTACGTGATCCTCAATTCAGTGGCAAAATCCAGCTGTTTCCAAAGTATGAATGGGGAAAGCGTGGGCTGCTTAAACGCAGGGTAAGTACGTGTGACTCAACGCAATGCTTTTCTTCGCGTTTTTCTTCACGTTTTTATTGTACAATTAAAAATTTGGGCTTAGCGAGTTAGGAGGCTTAGAATATATCCTCATTTTATTTTATTTTGTTATATTATATTTTATTTTGTTTAATTTTTTTGATTTTGTTTTATTTTATTTTGTTTTATTTATTTTATTTTATTTTGTTTTATTTTATTTTATTTTATTTTATTTTATTTTATTTTATTTTATTTGACTTTATTTTATTTTATTGTAAAGTATTCATGAAACGAGATCAAGGCCAAGAATAATAATTTCTCACTTTTTGAATTTTTATGAAAATTATTATTGTTTTTACTTATTAATAATCATTTTAATTAATTATTAAAAGTTTTTTTGATTGAATAGAGTAGGAAAAATGTTTAGAGACAACTGCCATAGCTTTTCTTATAGATCCATTTCGGAAGCTGCTAGACTTCACTCATCAGAGAAATTTTGGCACGCATTTCTAACCATTAAGCTAACAATACGCTGGTTTTGATGTCATCTAAATTATTATTTTATTTTATTTTATGTTATTTTATTTTATTTTATCTTGTTTTAGTTTATTTATTTTATTTTATTATATTTTATTTTATTTTATTTTATTTTATTTTATTTTGTTTTATTTTATTTTATTTTATTATTTTTTATTTTATTTTATTTTATTTTATTTTATTTTATTTTATTTTATTTTATTTTATTTTATCTTATGTTATTTTATTTTATTTTGTTTTAGTTTATTTATTTTATTTTATTTTATTTTATTTTATTTTATTCTATTTTATTTTATTTTATTTTATTATATTTTATTTTATTTTATTTTATTTTATTTTATTTTATTTTATTTTATTTTATTTTATTTTATTTTATTTTATTTTATTTTATTTTATGTTATTTTATTTTATTTTATTTTATTTTATTTTATTTTATTTTATTTTATATTGTTTTAGTTTATTTATTTTACAACTGCCATAGCTTAGCTTAGACTTCACTCATTAGAGAAATTTTGGCACGCATTTCTAACCATTAATCTAACAATACGCTGGTTTTGATGTCATCTAAATTATTATTTTATTTTATTTTATTTTATTTTATGTTATTTTATTTTATTTTATCTTGTTTTAGTTTATTTATTTTATTTTATTATATTTTATTTTATTTTATTTTATTTTATTTTATTTTATTTTATTTTATTTCATTTTATTTTATTTTATTTTATTTTATTTTGTTTTATTTTATTATATTATATTTTATTTTATTTTATTTTATTTTATGTTATTTTATTTTATTTTATTTTGTTTTAGTTTATTTATTTTATTTTATTTTATTTTATTTTATTTTATTTTATTCTATTTTATTTTATTTTATTTTATTTTATTTTATTTTATTTTATTTTATTTTATTTTATTTTATTATATTTTATTTTATTTTATTTTATTTTATTTTATTTTATTTTATTTTATTTTATTTTATTTTATTTTATTTTATTTTATTTTATTTTATGTTATTTTATTTTATTTTATTTTATTTTATTTTGTTTTAGTTTATTTATTTTATTTTATTTTATTTTATTTTATTCTATTTTATTTTATTTTATTTTATTTTATTTTATTTTATTATATTTTATTTTATTTTATTTTATGTTATTTTATTTTATTTCATTTTTTTTAGTTTATTTTTAATTTTTTATTTTATGTTATTTAAATTTTTAATTTAATTTTATGTTACTTAGTTTTTTAAATTTTTTTGATTCATTTTATATTATTTTACTTTATTAGATTTCATTTTATTTTATTTTTTTTTAATTCTTTTAATTTTTTTCATTTTATTTTATTTTGTTCTAATATTAATTATAATTTACCACTACATGAACAGTTTTGCTCCCATTTCCAAGGTTTTTAGCTCGATATATGTATATTTTGATCAAAATGCTTTTAATCGATAGTATCGATGATAAAAACAACGGTACATTGAAAGTCAAAGGCGCTCTAACGGCAAACAACGTTTGCTAAAGTCACTTTTATACCAATGCTTTGATGGCTGCAAATCCACTAGGCGAACACATAAACAGAAGCAAGTATTTAACTAAAAAACAAGACACAAAAAAAAAAATTAAAATCTAAAAAACAATTACAACAACAAAAGACGAAAAACCTCGAACGAGAAGAAAAAAGCCCAACTAAGGATATGCAAGCGAGGTGAAAAATGCTGCATCGCACGCGTAAAGGAAGTACTGAAGAGTTTGTTGTGCCCATGGATTCATGCTTCGATGGGAGCCAGGATGTTACTTTTGCTACTGTTACTGCTGCTGAAACAGGCTTTAGATGCTTAGAGGTTGCAGGTGGTAGCTTAAACTTTGAAGAGAGGCGTGTTTGGGCAAGACCTGTTATGGCATCCGTTTTTTCACAACGCATCCGCCATTGAGTACGGGTTGCTGCTTGTGTGGGTTGCGTGGTCGGATATGTGTGTTTGTTTTGTTGTTTTATTGCAAATGTATGTATCTCTCAAGGAAGAACACCGATTGGCCCAGGTTTGCAGGTTTACAGTGTAGAGGACAGAACTAGAAAGAAGTATTACTATGTGTAGAATGGTACAATGTAACTGCGGCGGTGGGTGATTATAATCCAGATGGCCCCGATGTGCTACACAATAGTAAAATGCTCGAAGGTCACAGCCGGAGTAAGCCAGGGATGACCTCATGTCCAAGTACTGACGCGCTTCCAACTACACTTAGGAAGCTAGTTCCACATGGCCACTGGACCCCTGATTCATCATTGAAAGCCTAACGAATTGCATAACTAATCTAATTCGTCTCATTGTAGGACTACTGTTGGGGGTGTTAACAAGGCAGTAGCATAGCTACAGGACTTTGGTGGCGGAAAAAGTTCGACTGTTAAGTGGAGCTAGGCTCTAAGACATTCTGTTATACACTAAACGTATGAAATGGTCGGCTGCTTGTACTTCGCTTTGAGCGTTCTCCAAGTTCGCGCATAAAATTTCACTAATAAATCGGAGGCCGGTGATGCACCAGTTCTGAAAAATGAAACGTTTTGAAACGGTTACAGTTGCGGTTTAGTTTTCGGTTGCATTCCTCGTTCTTTTTTATTCCAGTCAATACGTTTTTCTCTTCTTTTTCTTTCGCTTTGACGTTTGATACGCAACGTTGTTAGTTGATTATCGAAGATATTTGCATTCCAACGAGGATGCAAGCTCGTCCGTGTGGGTGAGTGGACATTAGAAAAAAATTAAAAACTTTATTGCTTGTTGTAACGCACTTTCCATACGCTTAACATACCCGCCTTGTGTTACTCCCACATGCTAGGACCACCGACTGGCTGCAAGCCTTCTTTTTCAACTTCGCTTTCCGCCTTTCCTGTTGCTCGGTATCCAGTTGTATGTACAGAGATTTGCCCCTTTTGAGTTCGTAGCTTCATACGAATGTTTTGTTTTGTTTTGTCATTTGTTTACTCTTCAGTATTAGCGCTTTTTTGCAATCTTTTTTTGTAGATTCTTGCTACCACGTCAGAAGCTAAGTTTTAATACCTTTTATGACACCGTTATATCTATTCTGCATATATATACAATAAAAACTAAAATTTTCGTAACAACAGAACAGCCAATCTACTACTTAGACCGATTTGAGTGATTCAAATGGTAAAATAATATATTCCTGCCGCAGAAGGATATAGGAGTATTTTTGAGGAAGAGTGAGAGGTGGAGGGAGAGAAAGATTCAAAGTTGTTTCCCACTTACTGCATTTTAAAAACTAACTTTCCTATTTGAACTTAATAAGGAGCGAAGAGCACACTTTTCTTATCAATATTCTGCACCGGTCCGTCTTCTCTGCAGTCCTGGACTTCGACAACGAAAGTGGGGGATCGACTTTTCTTCCTTTTTCATGTGGAGTGGTAAGCCTCATCATCGAAGCATCGCTTTGAGAGGGAAGCTAGTTCTTTGTTCATCAGGTTTTTCTCCTATTGTCGCCTTCAAAGTTTGCTCTTCAATACTTTTTAGAAGATTTCACAATTGTGGTAGAACAGAGTTGTCCGCCTCGTGCATGTCTATATCGGAACCTTTCCTAGTCATCTTAGCAGCGATTTTGTTCCCCTCTATTTGGCGTGTCCGTGGACCCAGCAGAGAGAAATATCAAAATGATGGGGAAGAGTGAGAAAAGAAAAGAAAATTGGAAGAGGAAGGAAAAGTGGAAGATAAGAATAAAGAAGTAGGGAAAGAAGAATCATTAGAGGAACAGGAAGTATAAAATGAGATAGTACAATTTTTTAGACAGGACAACGTCTGCGGGGTCTGCTAGTTTATTGTGACGGATTCACACTACTATAGCTCTAGAAGGAAAAGAAGGGGATTATAACAGTGACTATTCTTGCCCATCCTGCTGTATCGCAAAAAAGCTTGAACGCTCACAGCATAAGATGAGAGAGTGAATTAAACCAAGTGGCTGGCCACGCGAATTAATGAAGACGCTCGGCCTCAGAGCCCAGGCCCTTATTGGAACCCGCCCATGGAATCATAGGAAGAGGAAGGCCCTCCTCCACTGGAAGGTCCCAGCGGATGACAGTTTGGGATCCAATTGGAGTCAGTTAGTAAAAAGAAGAAACGGCTGGCGTGCTTTGTCAGACACCCAAAATCGTTTAAACGGTTAAGATCTACTTAAGAAGAAGCGGAATAGAAGGAAACCTACAATTTTCAAGGCTCGACCTCTGCTTTCTACGATTTTCAGTCAATAGCCTCAAAGCTGCCTAATTGGATTTCTCTTTATAACCAGCAACTGTCGGGACAGCGGAGTCTAAGTGCCGGAATAATTTAGAATTTACCCCACAGTCTTCGTGTTGTTGAAGATTTGTTGTCTTTGCATCCCTAAGCGGACTGCCGAAGTGTTGTTACAACAACAACGAGCTGTTACCATTCAACCTTAACCATCTTAACGGCCTACCATTGCTCCGGCTGAGGACAGCTAAAAGTTCTTGCCAAGAAAATGCATACAAGGTATGCACCTCTTAGGCTAAGCCGAAGACAAGTCAGTCTGAACAACTTTTTTGCTTTCATTTTGCTTCCAGCTTTTACTTGTTTCACCCACACTCAATAAACATTTGCTACTGTGAGCCATCTATAAGCTTTGAACTCAATACTTTCAATTGTAATGCAAATCCATATCGATACTTTCATCCGTGAACACCTCCAGGACGAGTCATTTTTATTGCACATTGCATCGATTTGTATTGCGAGATTTAAGCTGTGGCCCACCGACTCCCAGTGCACAAAGATCGATTGGGCGGAGTATAGCCGGCAGCTGGGATATAAGGAAATGCTCCATATGCACAGGTGTGCCATAAGCGCAACTTTGTTCGTAGCTGGGTTGCTGTACATGATGAGTCCATTTGTTGTTGTAATTCTTGTTCATCGGAGCAGCAAAAAAAAAACAAAAACAAACTTGTGGATGTGTAACACCGCTTCCGGTTGTACAACGTATGAATGAGTAGATTTGTGTGGATATGTTGGGTATTGGTTTTTCTTTTATTTCAACTCTTTTCTGGATCGTCGCTTTTTTAAGACCTGCGGAATTTTCCTTTGTTTTGTAGTTTTTTTTTATGTTTCTCTTCTTATTTCCATAGGTTTGTTAGTTCGTTGGTACGTCCTTTCATGAATGTAGTTTGTTAGTTGTTGTTTGTGTTGCTTTTTCTGTTGCAACAGCTTCCATACCTTTGTGGACGTCTGTGTCATTACATCTTTTAAGTGATTTTCAGATTCGGTTCATCGATTTGACGTTTTTTCAGGACAAACTCTTGGAAGCCCGTTTACATCGGCGATTAATTAAAGTGGAAAAACGGTTGAGATTTTCACCTTTAAACTGAAAACTCATAATCTGGAAAAAGCAGTTCGAATGTCTTCATAATTCGAAGCTCGATGTGTGCTCCAAATCCTTGAGAGTTAAGATATTAAGTTAAAGCTAGTTTGCTTAGTATTCTTGTACAAGGTCAATACAAAGATTCCAAAGACCCATCTTACACCTTAGACCTTTTTTTGAAATTAATCTGTTCACACATTAACCCATTCATCCGCTGCAAGATTTTGCTGCCACAAGCATCTTCTGATGTTACGTGCTCATAGCGGGAACGAAATCCCATCGTTTGTCACATAACCTTAACAAATCTTGATCTTCAAACTTGAAACATAAACCCTCGCGGTTTAGGTGGCTTAAAACATACCCGCTGTAGGGTATGCTTCTGATAAGAGTCGACTAAAATCCACTAACCGAAGGTTCAAAGATGCCATGTTAATAGCTTTCGGAGCAGTCAGCGTATTACCAGCAGGTCCTAGTAGCAGAGCGTATCCGGCAAAGGACTGTCCACTTCGGTAGCACCAACCTTCGGGAAGTGTTTTGATGTTACAAATAACAGCAACAACTTGTGAACAAGAATGGCTATATTTAAAAGCCAGAATTTATATGTTTGAGCTCTTAGCTCGGAAAATGAGGGTTCCAAGGAATTTCCTTCCACTTCGGAAGTATGTTGGATAGCGGAACAGCAGGCTACCTAGCGTTTCTTCAGCCATAGGAATGTTACAGCTTCGGCATGCATGTAGTGTATTTCAATCCCATCTGTGCCTCACTGGTAGTCCAGTGAATTCCACGCTCTACAAGTCGCTCATAATACCACTCCTGCAATATGGAGCAAAAGCATGGACGATCACAGCCGTAGATGAGTCGGCCCTTGGAGTATTCGAGAGAAAGGTTCTTCGAAGGATTCATGGGCCCCTATGCGATGCCGACGGTATTTACTGAAGAAGATTTAAAGATGAGTTGTATGAGCTCTACGCAGACATCGACATTGTCTAACAAATTAAAACCCAGCGGCTACGTTGGCTTCCATGTAATGCGAATGGAAGAAGATGCTCTGGCCTGTAAGGTATTCTTGTCGGAACCCACCTGCAGAAGCAGAGAAAAAGGAAGGGCTCCCACCCCGTTGGAAAGACCAAGTGGAGAACGATCTGCGATCCCTTGGCGTTTCTAATTGGCGTCAACTGGCAAAGGATAGAGTCAGATGGCGCACTTTGTTGGAAGGTCAAAATAGTTCAGACGGTTAAACAAACAGCTTTTAAGGGCTGTTAACCTATATTTATATGTAGATATGTATGTATGTCTGCCTGTATATTTGTTCAAGCATCACTCAAAACTTGATAAATATATGTTCAAGCGACATAAGCTGTAGTCATTTCTTTCGTTTATTTCATTTGCATTGCATGCAATTCGCAATCAGCTTATGAAATATTCCAAAGATATAGTTTATGCTTTGCAATCCCGAATCGGGGGTTTTTCACAACGAAAATGCCTCAGAGCCAACAGTGCTCGCCCCCAATTAATATTTACAAGGTGTAAAGGTGCCCGCACTCCCCGTTTTGTATAGAACAAATAATTATAATAAAAACAAATAATATTAATCAAAAGTTGTCCCCTATGCAACATGTGCTCCGCACCCCCGTTCTACTCTCTGAACAAATAATAAGATAATATACAACAAATTAACTTAAAAAAACTACTCGCCCTCCATAAAGCTTACACAATATAATTGAATGCAACTTTCACTATTGCATTACTAGACGTCTCACTCAAAGGTTAAGTTATCGACCACTATGTGGACCAGAGGTGACCCAAAATGTGTTAGTAGAACAGGGGTTTTTAAACGAAAGTTGCTGGTGAGTGCTGCAATACTCGTAAGCGATGTGAGTAAGTTCCATATCTAAACTAGTTTCGGAGATATAATGATTAAAATCGAACTCAATCTATTTAAGTTCTGAGCTGCAGTGAAGAGTGGCCAGGTTTTCTTGTATTTTCGACAGATATCTCTAAAACTGTGAGAAATAATAGCTAGCGTTTAAACATACAGACCGACAGACAGACGGATATGGCTCAATCGACTCAGCTGATCGTCCTGATCATTTCGGTACACCTATTCAAGGATCCATCTCTTCTGTTACTTATACGTACAAACATCGGACCAAAGTTCTTATACCATTTCATGTCTATAAGAGGTATAAAAAAGGTTTCTCAATTTCAATTAGAAAAAATCATAGATCCTGTTTTCCGTTGACAAAAAATGTTGTTATCTGATTTTACACTAGTTACATAAACGGTATCATCAAACATATCAATTCGCACAAGAACAACAACAGATTATACCAAAATCCAAGTTCCGGCTTGCCCAGCGATCGTAGATTACAGAGATCCACCCCAAAATGCGAACAGCATCCGAAGCGATACGAAACACAGAATGCTACATAAACGAGTAAAACTCTGCAAACAAATGAGGCGAATGACAAACCTTTGGGTGCACCAAATAGTTTACGATGCCTGCAATCGAACGTTCGAATCTCTGAATGAAATTTGCTTTTTGACATGCGATATGTTTTGCCAACCTTTGACTGCAATCGGTACGATCGGTGTAATTATGTCGCATGTAAATCATATCTTGATTGAATTTGTGACAAAAACAAAGCGAAAGAGGAAAAGGAGAAGTAAGCGAACAATGCACAATATTGCATAAATGAAAAGGGAAAAATGAGTAGCGCAAACACTTCATTCATTTTACGTAATGAATACCATTATTGCAACGAGGATTAGTTAATCCTGCGAAATATACGGAAGGCATTAAAAAGGCGATGAGACAAAAGTGTAACATTTTTTTGAGGCTAAAAAAGTAGAAGATGGCTATAGATACATATGTACAACTATATGACGGAGTATATAGTCAGTCATACAGTCTTCATTCATAAAACTCATTTGTCCTTGCAAACGAGCGAAGCAAATGCATTTCGTTAAGCCGGAACCGTAAAGGACACTGACGATCGTTGTATAATCCTATCGCTTGCATAAACATGTATAGGTAGTGGCTATTGATATTTCAAAAAGGCGAAATTTAGTAAGTGCATATCTGAGGTTTGAAATCTATTTATTTTCACAAAAGTTGTCAATATGCTTAAAAGAAACATGACCGGCTTATTTATGTAGATGAAAAGGACATGCTTGGAACCAATCTCTATTTCTTTAAATTTTACGAAATAATGCTGCTAATACACTTGTTTCATACGCATTGCACTTTTTGTTATTGTATTTATTTGCACCTGCAGTAATCCGGACTTTGATTTTTTACTAAGGATGTGCGATTAATTAATCGATTGAAAAAATGTTAAGTTAATAATTTCTCCTGATTAATCAAAGCTGTTGATTATTAAGATCCTGGATAGTCACTGCTTACTCAAAAAAAATAAAAATAGAAGTAAATATCAAAATCTTAGTTTTCTTATTAATCAAATTTATTTGATTAATTTATAGTGATTATTCTGATTAATTAATTAATCAAGTTCAGGAGCATTGACATGTTCGATTATTTGCTTAAACATTTATATTATCGGATTACTATTTATTTATTTATTTATTTATTTTTTACAGCTTATTTCAAGCCTAGCTTATACCTATTTGCATTATATAGTAATCTAAACTAGACTATAAATTCTAGCCTACTTACTTATCAAACTACCATATCGTGCGAATCTGTGGCAGACTTCCATATTATACTCAGTTTGTGATTAGTCAGTTTTCTGAATAATTATTTATTTATTTATTTAATTATTTTTGCATTTACAGTACAGAGTACCTTAGAGGCTAACGAAACATCTCGGCTCGTAAACTTAAGCGACTGGAACTGGAACCGAAAGTGAAACAAAAAAATCTTTGAAATCAAAGCTGTGAGCAAATCCGGAGGCGGAAACGAAGCGGAACTTGAAACGATACGAATCCGGAGACAAGGTGGAAACTAGAAGATAAATTGAAGCGAGCATGGAACGGTGGCTTGGACGCGGAGCGCGGTTTGACACTGGCACAGGGAAAGCAATCAAAACTGGAAGCTCATCGGAAATTGAAAAAGCAACTGAAATGGAACCGAAGCTGGAATTGGAACGTAGACTTCAATCGAATCTGGAGCCTCGTCGGAAACTAGCAAAGAATTTGAAAAGGAACCGAAACTGGAAAATAGACTGCAATCGGACCTTGGAGCTCTTCGAAAACTAGAAAAGAAAAGTAAATATTTCGGTTCTATGAACCATAGGCTGCAATCGGAATTGGAGCATCGTCGAAAACTTGAAAAGAAATTGAAACAGAAATAGAAATGTAACCGATTTCAGGATGGGAATTGTTACTGGAACAGAGATAATCGAAACTAAAGTCAGAGCTGAAATGAGAACAGAAACCGTAGGCGGAGCTGAAGGCGAAACCGATACCGGAACCGAAACTGGATCATAGACAGAAATCGGAAGTAGATTTAGAGCTAAAATTGCTAAGAAAACTAAAGAGAAAGACCAAATCGACTGAAATGGAAACCATAACCGAAAACAAAACGAAACTGAAGATAGGCACAACTGAAACAGAACAGAGACTGTGGTCTCGCAACCAAAATTGAAAAAAAAGGAAGCTGAAACAGAGAGCCAAGTCCATCCTAACATTGAAACCGAAAAAAAGAGGATAATTAGATAGAGAATCTGGAACGGGTACCTACACTGGCGCATACATCGAGCTTCGATTTTCCTATGAGACTGTTAAGCAAATCGCGGAATTTTTGATAAGGATCCCTGCAAATTACATTCAGAAAGTACAAGAATTGCTTTTGGTCCCTAGTAGTTGTTGTGGGAGATGTAAAAACACCGTAGTTTTCGAGAGTGCTGTGGGTATGAAAGTCTAATTCGTAGAGCAGACATCGAGTTGCACTTCACTACCCACTGCGGTGCCTGTCTAACCACTTCTGGTGAGGATTTCTCGACGAACATTTCTTGTCTTAGTTGTCCATACAGGCAATGAGCCACCGCCAAGTTGGTGATGCGCCTTATCAGAGTCACAGGATGACATGGTCGACTTCTTTGCGTACCTTCTAGAGCTCTCTTGTAGTTTTTTTGAGAATTATTTCTGAACGATTTTTGTTTTTCCGAAAACAGACACTACGGATGACCAAACACTAAACACGGGTTGCCACCAAACCCATACAGTTTAGTTTCTTTTGTCGCACATATTATTTAGCCCTCTTGTGCGCCGGTTAGTGCCATCTCTTCCGATGACATTAATTTGGATGACATCCTATTTATGCATCTATCTTCAAACCTTCGTACTTACAAAATTTAGTATTTCCTCTGAAACGCAACTTGCTTATTTCTACTGTACTCCTGTTTTTTATCTTTTTTCCCAAAGTTACATTTCCCTTAGTTTGCGGTTTCATATTACACCAATCCACACCCATCAACATTGCACTTTGGCGCACTCTGATCCCACAGGAACTAAAGAAGGACTTTTACTACACGAAACGTATGACCAATGAGTGTGCCGCGTGAAACAAATGACACTTCAGTAACGATCATGTAATTACTCGTACAAATGAATAGTTTACACTCCTTCTCTACTTAATGATAATGATGTCAACAGACAAAAAAAAAAAAAACAAAAAAAAAGGAGAAAAATGTTCAGTCAAAAAACTGAATTAACTAGCGGCCAAGTGTTGCGTCATATCTAACACTTGACTTGTGTGTAAACATTTATTTCAATTAAGGATATTTTAGGTGAAATATATGCCCATATATATACACATGAACACTAGGGTGCGCTGATTTCTTTACGCTTAGCATGTAAAAATAAAAAAAAATTGTATTCAACATTTTGAGGTGGTCCTCTCGATTATTTAATAAATAGTTGATCAAATGATTTAGTTCCAATGGGCATTTTTTAAAGGTGTTCTAGAAACTTTAGGGTCCGCCTAGAAAGCCAATGAAAAGTCAGAGGTTCGAAAAAGAAATTAATTTTGTGCCTTTCTCTGTCAGAAATTTGGTGCAGAGTTTTTTTCCATCATCAAACAAAGTTCTGCAAAAAAAAAAAAAAAAAAAAAAAAAATTTGTTTTTTTTCAAAAGTTATGCAAATTAAAAATGACACTTTTTTTCTTTTTTACATGTTTTGTAAAGTTTATTTTTTAAATATTTAGGAAACTGCTGTAGTTAAAAAAATAAACTTTGGATCTAGACATTTAGAGGTATAATTAAGAGGCATAAAACAAAGCATTTAGAAAAAATAATTTATTATTTCTAATATTAGAAAATTTTAGATTTCTCAAAATCAAAAAAATTTAAGTTTGCAATAAAACCTTGAATCTAATTTTTTTTGTGTTATACCTCTGATATATCTAAAGACAACCTGGCATTTGTAGAAAGATGTTTATTGATCTTTGGACATTTTTTATTTTTTTTATTTTTTAACTTTCTAGTCCAGTTCAATTGGCTTAACACAATTATTACGCAATTTTAATCACTGAATAATTTTTTTCGTGGTAGTGGAATTAAAATCAATTATGCTTAAATTTTTTTTTACATTTTCTTCTTTGCCTTTTCACATTCCACTAGCACCAAACAAGTTTTTCAGTGATCAAAATTGAGTAAATTTGTGTTTTACAAACTGAGCTCGATTAGAAAGTTAAAAAATTTGTAAAAAATTTTAACTCATATTTTTAAAAAAAAAAATTTGGGTTTAGATTTTAATTGAATTTGGAAAAATAGAAAATTTTCTAAAATTGAAAATTAAAAACAAAATTTTTTAAATATTTTTTTTTTTAAACCTCTAAGTACCCTCTTTGAAGGCGCCAAAGTTTATTTTTTTGACTACATTAGTTTCTAAAATATTGAAAAAAAAAAAACTTTACAATACCGGAAAGAAAAGAAAATGGCGAAAATTTGAAATTGCATAACTTTTGTAAAAAAAATTTAAAAATGTGGCAGAACTTTGTTTTATGATAAAAGGAAAGCCTTCACCAAATTTTATTCAAATCGGAATAGGTCGTCGATTCCAACTATATGAGGATTTGGCATGGGAATACCCTATTGTTTTTGTAATCTAAAAAAAAAATAAAAACGTGAAATGCCGTTCTTAGTATTTCTTTCTGAGGTTTATAAAAATTATATTTCACAATTTGTGGATGTTTTTACCACTTTGGACCAAACGAACCTTTCGAGTTGTTTTTTATTTATTTTGAAATGGAATCCACCCACACAAACTGTTGAGTAAACATTTTGGTTTTTTTGGTTTTTTATTACGTAAAAATTCTACCCTTTGCTAATACTTTTTTATTTTCTTTTTTAAAATACAATTTAACTTTATTGTTTCGTTTTGCTTAAAAAAGAAATGCCTGAAATATAGTTTAGTCAATATATTGAGCTGGTTCACTCGGTTGAAAACTAAAAATTACTCAATAAACATAAAAATATACATCAAAGGTATGTCCTGTCGAAAGTCAATGGACGTCAGAAATTGAAAAATATTATTTTTGTAAGAGTACGTCAAGCAAAAAATAAAAAAATGCACTTTATTTTATATCTTATATCAAAAATCTCATTCGACAGTTTAAGGTTGCTTTTCAAGATTTTCTATCAAACAAAAAATAAAAAATCGCATCTATATATATAAAATTCAAATTATGTATGTATATATATACATATATATATGTATCTATAGATCGACTTGCGTCGTAACCAAATTTGAAACACGAACTGGATATTTTGATATATATAGGGGGCGTGGCACCTCCCATACAAATGGAATTTTTAACAGTCCGTGTTTCTGGAAGTATTTACGTTAGACTACTGAAATTTGGTAAGGGGTTATATGACACTAATCCCTACCACATCCAGAAGAACTACGGATAACGAAAAAGGGGTCGTGGCACCTCCCATACAACTGGAATTTTTTATAGTCCATATCCCTGGAAGTATTTAGCTAGACCAATGAAATTTGGGAAGGCTCTGGTCCACTCCTGTTGAAGCCGCGAGGTTTCTTGGACTTCCGTTAGAAGAGCCTGATGACAGTGTTGGATGAGGGGTGACATCCTAGGCAGGTTAAGTAGTCGCTACAATAACAACAACAACAACAAATTTGGGAAGGGGTTATATGAGGTTAATCCCTAAAACCTCCAAGAAAACTGGGAAAAACGAAAAAGGGGGCGTGGCACCTCCCGTATAAATGGAATTTTTCATTGTCCATATCTCTGGAAGTATTTGGGCTAGACAAGTGAAATTTGGTAAGGGATTATATAAGGTTAATACCTAACACCTGCATGGAAACTGGTGATAGCTAAAAATGGGGCGTGACACCTCCCATACAAATGGAATTTTTCACAGTCCGTATCTCTGAAAGTATTTACGATAGACCTCTGAAATTTGGTAAGTCGTTATATGAGATTAATCCCACCACCTCCAAAAAAAAAACTGGGGATAAGGAAAAAGGGGGCGTGGCACCTCTCATACGACTGGAATTTTTTTTATAGTAATGTGGGGTGAAACCCACAGGTATAGGGTAGTTTTATATAAAAAAAAAATCATGTGGTCCACCTCAAAATGTCGAGTGAATCCATTTTATATATACTCGTATATATTTTTTTTTTGAAAGCACAAGATCCACCCTCACGCTAGGCGAACATTTTTTTTTCCACCCACCCTAATAGCAAGTGTCATAAAAACCTTAACAAATTTATTACTTTATATACTTTATGTCGTTTCGAATTCTTAGCAGGAACTTCTCAATTTCCGGCGCCAAGTCAAGTGCTTTGTCTGTGGATAAATTGACACAAATTGTTTTGGAATTGATGGTTTAGTTGAATTTACTAATTTCAGGCTGCTATATTTTATAAAATGTTTAATGTTTAACTTCTTAAATTTTAAGAGTCTTGAAAAATAATTTCCGACTCTTTTTTCATCCCAGTTGGAATACTCTGCTCTGACAGAGGTAAAGTTTATCCATCGGTCCACGTTTGTTGCATAACAGCAAGTGGGGTCTACGTTCTGGAAGGTTTGGGGTTTTAACCCAGCTAGCGTTCCTAATAAAGTATGACTGTTTTTAATAAGCATCCATGAATGGACATGATGGCTAAAAAAGATTCCGGTTCTTTAAGGGAACTCATTAAACATTTATCTATCCCTCTCCCTATTATCTCTATGAACATTTCAGTTTTGAGCCTCATTTAGTTGACATTTGGATATTGGTACAGCTGACAGAAATCTTTATAACTGGGAGATATTTCAAAATAGCTAGACTCACTTGAGCTGCAGCGCCCTGGTGGTGCCTCAAAAAGACTGACTGTTAAATGTAGCTCGCACCAGTCTTTAACTCCATATTTCTCAGAAGATCTCACAACAAGCTTTAGGACGGATTCAAGGATTTAGTAAGACAATTATAACAGTTCCAAGGCGAGTGTCAACCTTATCTAAGCTGGCAGCCTTTTCAAAGGTAACAGGAGCTCTTAGGTTCTGCCAAACAGCCGCGGTAAATGTAATCCCGGAGCAGTTAGCACTTTTTCTACATCGCCAAAGCTGTTGAACTAGCAAAGGATAGGGAATTTTTAGATATTGAAAGGTGGTCACGGAGCACGGTTATTTTCTCAGCAAGGAAAGAGGCTTATATAGCCTATGTTGGGAAACCAATCCCTTAAACGAAATGTTTATTCTTCTGATCCTGTGAGATAACCAAACAAAACTGAAACAAGTACAATAGCGAGGAAACCGAGAGTCCGAGAGAAGATCAAGAAAAAATTCTTCAAAATAACAGCCACAATAACAGCGCACTGGACGTTTACTTCCTCGATTGGGCGGCACAGCAAACAACCAACCTTGAGCGTTCCAATAGTCTATAGCTATTATCGAGGAGACAGGACCCATAGTTAACACGCAACCAAGCGCCATCAAACTTATTTCACGTTAGGTATCACATATGATAGATATGGTCAAATGAAATCGTTCGGGCAAGGGTCGGGTTAGTACCTAAACTTTATAGTACTTGAGCGAACGCGTGTCATACATGGGTAAGGATTGAGACCAAAATCGCAATCCCTACAACCTTCAAGGATATAACAATAACAACAACAAGCTGATTCAACTACATGAATACATACAAAATATAGTTAACGGAAACCCAGTCGTAGTCATTGTTTTTATAGCAAAAATATTCCCCCTGGGTTCTTGCAAACTATCGTGGGAAATATGGAGATCCAGTGGCTCCGTTAACTGTATCGTAAAACGTTAATGAACAAAGATTTCCGATTTGTTTATCGGGAAGTCAAAGCTGCAGCTTTTAAGAGGGGATCATTTGAATTTTCATCTGCTAAAGAACTGGCGTGAGTAAGGCGACTAATGGCCTTTATTAGACTCTGAAGCAACCGTTTCAATAGTGCACGTCTTCTATTTTTTTTAGAACCAAAAAGCAAAACCTGAAGTAGTGGAAATATTTGAAATCAAAATCAGTACACCATCTTCATTTGTTTAGTTCAATTTAGCGAGCTGTCAGACACTATAGAGTCGCTATAATCCACCGAAATGGTCAGCAGCTCAATTTAAACTACAATATTTTGTGATTATTCGACCTTTTGTTAGATTCATTCATACGCTCAATTGGCAGCTTTGGCAGAAAATAAAAGGACTGAAATTGTGCCACCTTTGGGGTTTGAGAGTTTGACGTGTGCTATTATTATAAAGTGAGGTTATGTGCCGAAAATATTTTCTTCTTTTTTATTATATTTCTGCCTTTCGAATAAACCTCTGGTGACAGATGTGCATTGCATACAAAAATCAAATGGTCAATTTGAAATTTTCCAAACGGATGGCAAATTGTGGTGCATGTCCTGGACGCTTACTTCCGGTCATTTTATTTGTTGGAATTTTGGTCAAATGGTTAAGAATCACAAGTGAGGTTAGGGTGAAGTATGCTGGCATAATTTTTTTTTTTGATTTTTTTGATTTAATTTAAGGAAATGTAAAGTTAGTAATCAAAGTAAATGTGTTGAAAGGCTGGATGAGCTATAATTTTGACTGCTTAGTAGACACATCCGTGCAAACTATTGGACCATGATAAAATAATGCCGAAAATGAAGGGTTGTAAGGAGAGTGGGGATCTCACGATATCCTCAGACGGTAGTTAAGCTTTGGTAGAAACCGGGAGCATGTAGCATAGACCTTTCTTTTCTGCCGCCTGTTGGATATCTTACGAAATTCCCTGTCCGACCCAAAAATGTCCGCTAAAATCGTTGGCAATAACAGTTTTTTGAAAAAAAAAAACGGTTTTTGGGTTTTGGGGAGTGTTTTGGTCAAAAAATTGACCCCTCGCCATTTTTTTAAGGGTTTTTTAGCATACATGCAAAAATGTTTTCGATGAAAACGAATTTGTCTCATATTTCCTGTCCCACTTAAAATAATGCGCTAAAAACGTGGGCGATAGTGGGGTTTGGAAAAAAAATTATATTTTCGTGGTTTGGGACTTGTTTTGGTCGAAAAATCGACTTTTCCACATCAAATTTGGCAGGCTCGAACATTCTTTTTTTGGGTATGCGTAGTGGAACTTTTTTTTCCTGAGCCCAAAACCTATCGAAAAATCGATGGCGCGATATCGGGTAACTCCCGTCCATACAAATCGACCCACCCTACTAAACACACACAATACATCTATTGGGCCTGCATCGCCCCCTTGAAGGAACGCTGAATTTGGAGCGCTCGAAAGAAAACTACGGGACTTCTTTCATACGCTCTATATAACCTACCACAAAGTCTAATGAAGCGCATTATATCCTTCACATTCACTTTTGCCAAATGACTTAAACGGTCTAAAAAGGAGGTCTGGCTACTCACAGAGAAAGTGTTCAACAGCTTTTGCCTTCTCATTTTCATTATAGGCCCTGCAACATCGCCTGAACGGTGCAACTAGCATCTCTGAGTGTCTACCTATGAGAGGATTCCTGATAATTCCGCAATCACGTTGGATGAGTCTTCGATCTAAAGGAGCTAATATTTCTAGAATGTTTTCCAACCCATTTCGGCCTAGCCATCTAGAGAGTTGGGTGTGCAGTGTGCTCTACTGCTCCATCTGTTTAAATGATAAGCGCAAGTTCAGAACAAATTTTGTATTAAACCCGAAGGCAGACGGACTATCACTAAAGATAAAAATATCTCTTCCCAAAGTTGGGTTCCATTTTAGCAGAGACCTCTGCTTGGAGAGCACTGAAGTGATTTGGTAATCGAAAGGATAAATCTAGTCATAGATCTTTGGAAAAAACTCCAAGACCCATTCTTCCTTTAGGCTTAGAACCATCGGAAAATATATTCATACTTATATATTCATACATATAGGGAGCATGCTGCCCTATCCCATATGACAAGTATTCTCAGCTGGGAATTAATATTTCAAAGCTACTATCGAGCTGGCTAGTTGGGGCGCAACAGCTCGTAGTGCCGCTCAGTTATTTCATTTCTTTTAGTATGGACGAGCGTCCGTGAGGCTTAGAGGGAAACACTTAAAAATTACAGAAGTGCAATAAGAAAGGAAGGCTATTCGGTCTATATATTTTAGTTCCTTGAGTAAAGCCCTGAGTCCTCCTAGCTTAAAGCTCAAAAAAGCACCCTTATCAACATATATTTCCCTTGCTGCGATTTCTCCCTCTCCGAAAGAAGTAATTTAAATTGAACTCTATAAGGTCCGTGTGGGGGTTTCTAACATCTTTAATAAACCGGACAAAAATTAGATTCGCTATTAACAGTTTCACACTCCGACTATGCAAGAATAGGTGGGTTGGCCAATAATAAATATTAAGTGAAATGCTTGAGGAAATACCTCAAAATGTTCAATGGCTGGGATGGCAACAGTGAAGTTCATGTAAGCCCAAGCAAGGCAGAGCTGAGGTATTTTAGAGCCCCCCAATAGTTCAAGTGCCGACTCTGAACTAAACTGTAGACTAACTCTTCTTAAGTATTTTAGAAGATCGACGCTGCGCGCTGGTCATACAAAATCGTTCTCGCAACATACTCATGAGACTAGAGAGGAGATAAAGTATGAAAGAAGGATATAATTTTCGTCAAAAAAGACGGTTGTGCTTCCTCTTACAAGTCCAATTTCATCTTTCAAGCGGGAATGCTGGGTATAGTGTGGTACACAGCGAAAGGGCGGTGAGAATGGGCGTGTTAGGCATATGCTCATCCAGTTAAGCAGCTTGCCTGCTGAGCAGCTATCATGCTCATCTTAGTTTCTGACCACAGACAAACAGCAGAATTACAGAAACCCAATGTTCATATATCAACTGTTAATTTCAACATCTAAATCAGTTTCGCAGTTTTTCATTACCACGTTTTAGTAATCAAAATCAAACACCTGAGATTCCGAGGGTTGATTTAGCACACAATTGCCCACGTTTCGCTCGTTAACACATCGTTCACATGCCACTTACATAACCAACCGACGACCGAAGACAAAAACTAATGCCATGAATAATCGAAATTTCACGTTTATTGTAACGAACGATTGTGCAGAAATGGAAATTGTAAAATTCCTAATTGATCAAGAGCAGCAAGCCAAACCTTTCGCATTCCATGCCAGCCCAAACCGTACCAGACCAGCTGCAAAAATGTTCGCCATTGACTATTGCTATTAGCTGCGCCATTGTGGCCAATTCACTGTGGTCTGATCGACGCCACAATGCCCATGTCGTGTCGAATCAATTGTATTATGGATCCTTTGGCAGGACTCCCTACTAAATATGTAGCTGTGCGTAGAAGTGAGATATTGTTATTGATAATCTCAGCACTCACCTCTTGTTCGATTTAAAAGTGTGAAATCGTCGCTTTGATTTGCACTCGATTGCTCAATATTTTTCGAGGAATTTAAATGCTTTATGAAAAAATTTAATTATCATGCGTAAAAATACAATTTTCACGCTCAACAATAGGTCCATCCCGAAATGTGTGTCTTACATTTTTTGATGTATTAATTACATTTGCCTTGTGGGTTTATAACATTTTTGTAAATCGATCGCTGTTTGTTGCAAAATTTTGTCAATAGTAATGGAAAACGAGAAAAATTAATATCAGGGATGCTCCGAAGATTTGATACCGATTCCGATTAGTCGGAAGTTCCGATAGATTTAGTCTTATATCGGAGTCATAACGAAAGTCGTTATGTAACCTTTAGAATGCCTCTTAATCTTTCTGGCCGCATGTCCATGTTCCGCAGATTTCTTTCACGTCAACCAAGGTTGCCATTAAAAGTGGGCGTGCGTTCGGATCGTAATTACGCCCATATTTTCGATATCGAAAATTAAAACAACGATATACTTAAAAGGAGATAATTCATAGACTGATGCAGAGAAAAGGGGTAAATGTGGTAGCTACTTATAGAGACTTGGTCACCCTATTAATAATTTTTGCAAATAGGCGTGGCACCGCCCACAACTAAAGCTGGGTATATAATTTTCGGTTGCACCCGAAATGCTTACTGGTTTTAAATTTAATCGCGAGATTTTTTATTAAAAATTTTCATAATAATAAATTGCATATTTAAAAGAAATTCGAACTAAATTTCCGGAAAAATTAATAAAAACTACAGTTTTAAGGCTTATAAGCATGTTTTATTGGCTCTAACAGTTTCATAAATGTGTCTTTATGATTTCTAATAATATTTTGTCGCCATAAAAACTCCTTAATCATATCGGCGAAATTCTCGGCATGGCTGTACTTATCCCCATAAAGAAAGCGTTTGACCATCTCCATTGAGACTGCATACGTTGGGTATGCTTTCCATCGGGCGCAACGAAGGTGTTGTCCGAATTACTATGATTCACCTTGAGGTGCTCATACCCATGATCTGACAATTTGTCATATGCCCTCCAAATATCTGTACCAGGTGGTATTTTCTTTGACGTGCTTTTAGATCAGTATGATCAACTCAGCAGCTGAATTCACAGTATCGGCACAAACCTCCAGTCGCAGGTGCTGACTCCCGAATTTGCTTTCATCAATCTGCACGATTTTGGCAGAACCGCCAATCCTTCCTCTGGAATCCTGTTGGTATATTTGGTGAGTAATCACTACCTATCGACAATAATTAAGCCAGTCGGTTATGTTGGTTACCGACAAGGTTTCGCCCTCAGTAAAATTTTCGATTCGCATACTGGCGTGCGACCAACGGCGCGCATACGCGTACATTAAATAAAATATTTTGGGCAAGAACAGTTTAGAATTTTCAAACCAAGTGTTATTTTCCCTTGATATTTCGGCGACTCCAAGACTCTGTTCCCTTGTTAGATGTCGTCATTGGCACTCTGTGAATAGCACAAAAACGCGACGTCAGTATGAGATCCTTCTTTTCGGCGAACATGTCGGAAATCTCCGTGGTGTCTTAAGTTTTTATAAGCGCAAAATTACAAATTTTGACAACTGCAAAACTTTTTCGTGGTACTGGAATGTAAAAACAAGAATATGCTTGAAATTTTTGGTTTGACATTTCACTAGCACCAAAAAAATTTTCAGTGATCAAAATTGAGTAATTTTGCGTTTAACTAATTGAACGCGCCTAGAAAGTTAGAAAAATTAAGAAATATTCAAAAATTCGTATTTTTGAAAAACCAAAAAACACCTTTCTGAAAATTTCAGGATATTTTTAGAGATCTAAGAGGTATAAAACCAAAAAATGTGGGTCCAAAATTTAATGACGAACTTAAATTTTCCCGATTTTGAAAAATCGAAAATTTTGTGAAATAAATTTTTTCAAAATATATTTTTATAATCGATAGCAACTAATTGCTAATATGTGCTTGCTAAATTTAAGTACGGAACTGAGTAAAATCTTGAATCTTGATAAGAAAATTAGAAGAAAAGTTTTGATTCACTAATCCTTCAGCAATCATTTTATTTCGCGAAGTAAAATGCCGTTTTTATAGAACAAGCAACTCTGAGACTCGAGCGGTTTTAAGGTACTTTCCGGAGTTTTATTTCCCATTCTCTCCTAGATATAGTAAACATTAAGTCATTTTCATATTCTCCAATATGTGGATATTTATGTTTGCCTCTTCATGCCAGCGTCTTGAGCAAAATTCCATGGAATGTAAAGAAATCGTGGCGCCAGTAGCCACTCGAAACATGACCAAAATGTCGCACCCAAATTTCCTCAAACACTTTGTGCTGATTTATTATACTGAAAAAAGAATTAAATCAAAATTATAAACACACATATGTAAGTATGCCAGCATGTATTTGCATCCGTTCAAAAAACATTTGTCAAATTTAAATGGTTGCGTTTTGGGTTGCCGTGTGAATGTAAATGTTTATATTTTGGACCTTTTTTAATGGTTATGCAAAAATTTACACATTTATCCCGACATTCATAAAAATAAAAAGGTTTTAAAGCTCTTTTAATTATTACTTCGTATGGAAATGTCATTTTGAAAAGCATTATAAGCTTAATTTTTTTAATATACTTACTCATGTCGGCAGTCCTATTTGAATACCTATCCCTATTTTTTTTTTCAAAACTGTTCTATCTCTTAATTTCCATTTAAGACTGGCCTATCTCAGAATTTATTTTAAAAAGCGCCAACTTAGATGTACTCTGGAAATATGTTTTAAAAAATTATAGGGTGGGCATTTAAAAAAAATTGAAGCGTTTTCTGAAAAGAAATTCTGTGATGTGGCATTCGGTAAGAGTTTGGGGATAATGATCGTTTGTCTATTGTAGAGTTGCGTATTTGCCTCTAACTCAAAATCTCCTGTGTTCGATTCGAAAGTCAGGAATATACGTGCCATTACAAATGTATTAATTGCAACTTCGAACATAATTTTCTCATCGATGACTGAGTAGAAGATCACCCTATTTTATAATTTAAAACAAGAAACACCCTTTCTCAGAACTTGTTTCCCTATTTCGGAATTTTCAATACCACCCTATATGAACTAGAATTCAATATATTTTCTGATAAGGGCGTTGATGCACAAAAATTCTGAAATACGAATATGTTAAAAAAAAAAAAAATCAGACATTGGGTTTTTTAAAATTTATTCAAAAATATTTTTAAATATGATTGAGACCATTCAAAAATAACTCAAGTTTTCACCATAAATGTTTGTCAATCAAACTCTTATTTGCATCTACGAATTCTAGCCAAACACTAAGCTGAATAAAAAATTCTTAAAATGGCAGAAAAATCCTAACCTGACAATATAATATCACCAGAGTGTAGTTAAAAATACAAAAAAAATTTTTGTAGGTATCTTATATATAAATAGACAAGATGAATGCAATGTAGAACCGTTTTCTGCTAAACTATAATTCTTAGGTATACAAATTATATATGTATAGATAGGAAATTTTGAGGTGTACTTTTATCCGTAAATAAAAAAAATTTAAAAAATCATTTTAATATAAAAAATTTAACATAAAAGTTACACCACTACACATTTACTTATTCACACTATAGACACGCTGTGTGTGTGTGTACTTGCTTTTTGTGTACTATGCTGAATCGTGACCATGGCCGAGGAGTTGCTTTGTAGGAAAAAATTAAGAGCCGTAGTAGTGTGAGTAGACTTGCCATGCATGTTTTTGTGTTATTCGTGTGGTCGGCTCTCACTGTGAGTGCGAAGAGTTGGTAGTGGACCAATGAAAAATAAGTATTCGCACTATAGATACTCTGTTGTGTCATGCATTTTTGCTTTAGTTGTTGTTATTGTATTGATTACTGGCTACGATGCCCAGTGTCAGCTGCTCTCCTGAGAGCACGAAAAGTTGCTTTGTTGGATACATTAAACAAGCAATGTAAAATATGAGCAAATATGTAAAATTCATTGCTGATACCTACAAACAGGGCTTACAAAAATAAAATAAATGATTACTTATAAAGAGTATTAAACACCAAAGAAAATTAAAGGAAAATAGAGGAAAGGAAAAGAATTGAAAGGAAGGAAAATTAAAGGAAAAAAAGGAAAGAAAAGGAAAGAAAGGGAAGGGAATGGAAAGGATAGAAAAGGAAGGAAAATTAAAGGAAAGAAAGGAATGGTAAGGAAATGAAAGGAAGGGAAGGGAAAGGGAATTAAAGGAAAGGTAAGAAAACTAAGGGGAAAGAAAGAAAATAAAAGGAAGGGAAGGGAAAGGAAAAGAAGTTTGAGGAAAGTAAAAAATAAAATAAGAGAGTAAAAAAAGAAATCAAGGAAAATAAAAATATGTTAGAGGAAAGGAACGACATAGAAAGGAAGAAAAAAAGGCGGATAAAACATACCTACAGCAAAAAAATAAAATAAAATAAAGTTTGTTGGTTGAATTTCAACCACTGGGCGAACTCTAGTATAATTAATACCGCCAGATGGTCAATTGCCTGGTAGAGAGGAAAAGTTCTTTGGAAAGTGAAGTTTAGCAGCTTCGGAAACAGATCTATCCAAATAGCTATGGTGCTTGTTTCAATTAAAAAAAATTTTTTTTTGTATATTTAAACAACTATTTTAAAAACATTACAAAACAGGCCTTTTACTTGGAAAAATAATTTAATAATTTAACACTTAGAGACCAATAAATATTAATATCCCTTTTATTAAAAACTACCATATTTTTTTAGACCTGTAAAACATTTCTCGCGATGCTATAGATAACTAAATTTTTTGATATTTTTATCAGATCGTTTGGTGTTATCTGTCCACAGATATTTGCATTAGATTTTAAACCAACTTTCAGTTAATTTAGGTTTTGAAGTTTACTCCATTGTTCAGGTCACAATGATAATGCAATATAAAACAAAATCTGGATAGGTGGCGCTGAGATCGGGAAAACTTAAAATTATATTTATGTACAGATTTGATTGATACATAGAGTTTGTATTGCTTAATTAATAAAAAAAGTAAAAAAAAAAAAGGACCCGCTAGGTGGCGCATAGGTCGATTTATTTAGAAAACGAGACGTCTGGGCCCTTACTCTGTAGTTTTATTCGAAAGAAAATTTGTTCGCTTTCGAGTGATTCGTACTCTGTAAAAAATTTTCTAATAGAACGCATTAGTTGTTCGAGTTCCATTCTGTTCCTTTCGGATTTTATTTATCCCCCTTTCCATTGTAGAAAATTTGGTACTCACTATTTCGAAAGCATATGCCAAAATGTTCGAAAGTTAGAAAATTCTATTCGACAACAATTTAGCAAACGGAAATGCATAAAAATATATTTTCTTAGGATTATAATAAAACAATTCGACTGCTGAGTGGAAGATCGCCCTATTTCAAAATATTGTTCAAAAACCGCCTATCTCAGAATTTCTTTGAAGAACGCCCCACCTCAAAATTTTTTTCAATAACACCCTATTTCAAAATTTGGCTCAAGAACGCCCTATCTGAACCAAAATTCAATACATTTTTAGCTGAGGTAGGGCGTTTTTGAATCAAATTTTAAAATAGGGCGTTATTGAAACAAATTTTGAAATAGGGCGTTTTTAAAAAAGATTTTGAAATAGGGTGATCTTCCACTCAGCAGTCGAATTAGTCTTTTTTTTCATCAATACATCATTTTTATCGCAGAAGGAGTAAGGCAATCGCTGTTGACAGAAAATATTTAAAGAATTCTAGGAAAAAATTAAGAAAAATTCTATAAAAGAAATTTGTTTAGTATTTAAATACTTAAAAAAATAAAGTTTTATTTGATAAAAATAAAGTTTTATTTGATAAAAATAAAATAAAAAAATTTAAATTAGGTGTGAAAGCACTTACGTTCGAACCTGGGAGCACACGCGTGGTAGTCGAGATTGCTATTACCTGCGCTACTGCGGCATGTAAAGCTGCGTTGCCTAATACTGCACTTAAGATTTAAGCAAAGTCTTTTTGTATTTTGCCTTGCGCTTGAAATTTGTGAAACAGTGATGCCTACTATTATGGAATATTTTCTAAAGGAAGTTCTAATGAACTACAGAGTGCCTATGTGTATTAGAATAGCTTTTTGGTTTCGAGTAGAACGACCTTTCGGATAGAAGTACAGAGTAAGGGCCCTGATTTCGGTGTCGTTGCATTCGTTTTTCAATCAACATTCTGTTGAGCTAGAATATTGAAATTGCGATAATTGCATCGGTTTCGATGACTAGGCAAGCAATATACGATACAAAATTTGGCGATAGGTGGCGCACCGGTCACTGCATTTACAAAAATCGATTCCCGGAGATTTTGCACTCGATATTAACACTTTTAGTGCCGGGCGGAAAAGAAGCGCCTATGCGAAAAATGCTCATAAAAATCAAACACGATACAATATTTACGTGATCCAAAAAGCAGTATATTTGGGATGAAATACAGAACAAAACACTGATACTAGTTTTTATGTACACATTGAAAATTATATAGATAACAAAGATATAAATGTTTATAAATAAAATAAAAGTTGAGTTCTCCATTACAAAACGTATTTCCACAAACAAAAGTTATCTTTTCATCATAATTTGATATGGACTAAATACTATGAAGTTCATACTTTGCATTTCCACCATGTTTTGCAGCAAGATAAACAATATTACATAACGCAAATAAAATATAAGGCGAAGGTGAATGGTAAGAGCCGGTGTTTATGTTAGATTTCGGTACCTCTAAGCGATAGGAAAAAGTCTTTGTCCACAAAGAGTAAAAACGAAAAACTGTTTTTTTTGAATTCTCTCGTAATGAAATTACATCATTTATAACGTATTACATATTTATTTTGAGATAGAGTTCTCCCGGAGCGAAAAGTCAAGCGCTAAAATGCGCGTGCCGATATATCGCCGGCTTATCGGCCCCGGCACTAAAAGGGTTAAAATTACCGTTGAGCTATATATGTATATCACCAATAGAGCATTTCGAAAATAATCATCTTTTCACTATAGGTACTATTTATACCTGTATATAGGCAGATGAGAAATTATTGTATAGTTATTAGTCCGTTTTACAAATATTTTATATTAAAAAACTTATTTTATTCAATTTTACACCTTTACTTCCACCATACACTTAATACGCGACGACGTAAATACTTTTCGATACCATTATAGTATTACAGTTTTGAGTACAAAAAATAAAAAGAGTAACTGGCAACCCTGTCTGCGAACTCTTAATACCCAACTGCATATCTGAAACACATACAAAGTCATGTATTTTTATGTAACTAATTTATATCAATTAATACACTTCCACTAAACACTTACGATAAGAAGTTGTTGACCAAAGCGTTTTGGGCAATTGTAAAAACTGTAATTGAGACATCAAAGATATCTACGAATTCCTACCAACAACTGTCGCTTATTCAAGCATATGCCGCTAAACAATTTTTTTTTTCTTTTCCTAATCTTACTTACAAGCACACTTCCTAGAAGCGGCTGCATTATGTAATCTTATAGAGCAATTTTTATGTGTAACCCAAATGGCGTACTCACAGGCTAAAAAGGATATTAATTAAGCGATCCTACCAAGAATCAGCAGCACTTGAACTGCAGAAAAAGGATACTCACTTTTGCCGTTTTTTGTTTCGCTCGCTCTGTTTACATGTGTTTTGACAAGAGGCGTAGGTGGCGCGCTAACAACAACATCAACAAACATTTTCTAATTTGTTTTGTAAAGAATATGAAACCGAATAAATATTCGAATTTGTTTGAAACAATGGACAAAACGAAATGAGATGCAATTTGAGTAGTAAACGGGAGTGGCAGTAGCAATGTAATATGGCGCTATTGAAATGCTAAAGATGTTTGTTTGTATGTAAATATGTGCTATTGTTGTTTGCAGTTAATCCTCAACACCTACTCATTAATAAACCGGGTAATTGGACATAAAATACTCGCCTATTTGGTACTTGTATGACTTGCTTTTTTTGGGGTCTTTGCTCGCTTTGTTTCAGCTCACTTATTTGTGTATAATTTGAGTTGCTTTTATTTTCTGTAATTTGATTTTAATTTTATTTAGGCCTCAGGCGAGTGTTATAGAAATGCGAGTTACATTACGGGGTAGCTAATTGGAATGATTGATTGTGTTCGCCAAATTCTTAATCTATTACAAATTTCGAGAATTAAGAGTGGCTGAAATATGAGTACCATGATACGGTGCTTGAAGGTGTTTGAAGTTATAATAGCATTTGCATATTTCCCAGAGCTCTGTACATAAGTATCACCAGATTCGACGAGATATTTACGATAAGCCCCGATAAGTCCCGAAGAATGAACATGGTGAGGGAATTATACCATCTTTTTGTTGAGCTGAGTGTAGCTTTTGATAGCACGAATATGATCTGCCCGTATGCAACCTTGCCTTAATTTGAATTCCCTGCCAAAATTAATTGGAGCAATACCAACGGCTCGGCAGTATCGGAAAGCACCTCTCCTAACCACTGCAACTGAAACGAGACTAAAAAAAATAGTTTTATCGGTAGCTTTAAGCCCAACAAGTATAATATATTACAAGAGCGTGGTATGCTGATGATAAGGGAGACCAATTTTTGTGATTCTTACCACCCGGGTATTTTCGGGATTTTATTTTACAATGCCGGGCTTGGGAAATTAGCTATTCTCCAACAGTTGAGTTTAAAAAAAAAAATTTTAAAATTTATATCGAATTTTTCTGAAGTTGTTGGAAGCTAACTTCTTATATCTTGGTACCGAATATATGTCAGGTAGCATAAGTACTCTCAGAGATATGCATTATGAAAAATCCGATTTGTATGGAGGTGACAAACGCGTTTTTCTGTTATCCACCATTTTTCTGGGGTTATTGTATTCCAATTGTAAATAAATCGAGATTATTTTCATCGGTTAATCTGTTTAGGGTGCAACTTGACCCAACTCTAAATACATATATACACACATAATTTTAACTTCATAAATATGGATTTCCAATACCAAAAATAATTCCGGGATTTTTGGCGCCTTAAAAAGAACGGGATCCTGGGATTGGCTTTCCTACTGAGTATTTTAATAATATTATTTATTCTTCACTTATCGGCGCCTACACCCCTAGGCGATTTTGCCCCTAAAGATATCTTACGAAAATTGGAAACACCAAGAGAAAGATGTTCATAAAATCTTCGTCCCATTTCTTTAGGGGGAGGGAATGCCATTAAAGTGGATCTATCAGCAAGACATTCTGCCGAAACGTATAGCGATTCGTCTCAAAAAATAGGGTAGAAGTTAGTACTAGTGACAACTTAACCTGCCTAAAGTATCACCTCTTATCCAACACTGTTATCAAGCTCTTCAAACGGAAGTCTCATAAGCCTCTCGGCTTCAACAAGGGTGGACCAGAGTGAAATTGTTGTTAGAAGAGTAGGCTCTGTTGAGCAGATGAACAGATGGTTAGTATCGTGGGGAGACACGCCGCATGCCGGGCAGACATTTGGCATGTCAGGGTTCAGTCTGGATAGGTAAGAGTTTAGTCTGTTTCAGTATCCAGAACGAAGTTGGGCCAGCATGGCTCTTGTCTCCCTAGGCAGTTCGCGTTCCTCATCGGCAACAGGTGGAGCTTGTGCCTGTAGGACTGCATTCAACGGACGAAAGCTGACAAAGGAGTTTACCGACTCCGTGTGGATGAGATTGAGGGCCCGCCGATGCACCTTTGGATCAAATGGCGAAAAAATGTGCGACGTATCGTCGTGGCCCGTGCTATTTAGCCGAAAATAGAACTATAGAAAATGATGTATCCTAAAAATCGGGAGGAAAATTACAGCAACAAAGACTCCGTATTTGGACAAGTTGAGCAGCCGTGGAAAATTATTTCCTAAGATGTTTTACTTAAATAATATACTCAATATCAAAAAAAAAATAGGTTAGTCCCATAGACATTTGATTGTGCTTTAGTTTTGTCGCTCCAATTTTTGAGTTCATCGGATACTTTGTACAAAACTTTTTGGATAAGCTGGTAAACTACTTTTATTTATTCAAATCTATAATACCTTATATGTATTCTTCCTGAATAAAAGGGACTAAACATTATAGAAAATGTACTTATGGCTTTTTTGAGTAAAATGTTTTAAAGGGAATTTCTGTGCTTTAGTTTTGTCGCACACTGTATGTATTTTACTAGAAATATCATCGCTTTCGGTGCAGGCTGCCAGACGAAATGCCAAATTTGTTTATGGGTTTTAGGTCTACAATAACCTGATCCTGAGATTCTTATCAAATAGGCTGTTTATTGCCTTGTGCCAAAAAAAGAGTCAACATCAAACCAAGAGAGGGGTTTGAGCAGATATTCCTTCACTCGAATTACAAATATCGCCAAAAGTTGACAAAACCCGTTTAGAGTCCTAGCTACATCCAGAATTCGGTTGCTGGCCATTCCGGTGCCAGGTGCAACTGCCCGGAAGTGTCACTTTCTGTGACCAAAATTACATTTATAGGTAGCCCGTTTCTCTCGCTTTATGACATTCCCGCAACTCCATCTCTGACCTTAAACCCAGCGAATGTTATGATAAAACCCTAAGCTTCAGTCCATATAATATACTTAACAACTTTGAAGTACCTTTGTAAAGGCAAGCTTACCCTCGAATAAAATATGAAAGAAAAAAATTTCAGAAATCAGATTTAACGCTTGGAAAAGTGAAAGAAAAAAACGAAGAAAATCCATCCAGGTGGCTTTGGACGAATATGGAATGGCTGAATAAACGTGTAGTACATATGTTAGACAGTGTTTGTTGTTATTTTGTTGTGTGTTGTTTTTGAAATACTCAAAGCATTCGCAGATTAAAATGGTTGATACAACTTTACGCAAGGAGCCACCACCACCATCCACCTTGCCCGTCGATACCACTATCGAGTGCATTGCGGGATTGTCTATAGCGGCCACTTGGCCACATTCATATGCAAGTAGATGGACTCTTAGTACTGAGCTGTGTGCAGTGAATCGAATGGAACAGTTACTTATATGAACTTGTAGAGTAATGAACACCTGCAAAGGATAGTGGTTTGAATTGAGTGAAATGCGGAGCTTGGGAGATGCATGGGTTAATCATACGTTTATTTAGAGGGAGGGCGTATGTTTGTATGTAATTTTGCTGAAATGAAATATAGTTATGATCAAAGAAATAGTAGCGAAAGGCAGAATGTTTGCGCTTAGAATTATGGTTTTTTCTATACTCAGCTTAATATAGCTCAGAGAGTGTGTAAAGTATCTCCAAAGGGTCATCGAAATGGCTCTAGTGGATTTTGAGTTAGTAGCAGCCATGTTCAAAAAATATGAGAATATTAGGTGGCAAACCCAGCTGGTAATACTGCCTAGAAATATTTTTGTTGAAATAAGGAAATAAGGAAAATACCTCCTGTTTGATACCCATATTGGCATATCTATTTTAATTTTTTTTTTAATTGAAGGCATGTGTCAAAACTGTAAAAACATGCTAAGTGGTAACTCTTCAGTAAGAGAGCTTATATTGTAAGCAGATATCTATATGCAAAATTTCATAGAAACAAAAAGATATGTATATATCATAAAATAAAATAAAATAATATAAGGTGGCAACACTACTCAAATATATTTGTTGCAATACAACGTAACAACGAGAACAATTTTTATTAAGAATGTTCAAAATGCGTTGCAAACGCACCCATTTTAGATAATAGTTGGATTTGGTTTGTACACGGCTGCTACCTATTTTAATAAAAAATCAGTTGAAGTAGGGTTATCAAACGATATGTAGTTTACTCCGTGTTTAAAAACAAAATTCCACGTATTGTTACCACCTAGGGTTGCCACTTAATCCTATTATATATATATTTTTGCAACGAAACTGACTTGAACCATTTTTATGAACCTTTGAATGGAAATAATATGCCAGATTTCGAACTCTTCTACTTAAGTGTTGTTTCTTGAGAACTTTTTGCAGAGTTGCCAGCTAGTTTTTCTTTAAAATTAAATATGTCAATATACGCATACCAAAAGCAAGGTATTTGCAACCTATCTGGTTTAAAAAAAGGGGGTTTGCTAGTATTCGGATGAAACTTTGTATTTCCAAAAAAAGTATTTCTAAGTAAGCTTACCACATGAGGCTGCCACTAATCCGATTATATTAATTATTTTGTAAATCATTAATATCTAAAACGACTCTACGTATTTTCTCCTTAAAATGCTTATGCAGTTTTGACTTACTATTACTCAAGTGCTGCCACTTAGGATCTGCTTTATTGCTAAATATCTAGAGCAAACTAAATTATACGGCAACCTCGAATAATTTCGTGCAAAGCTTGGCCGCTTTCTTATTAAAGCTATGAAGTACAGAGAAACTCCATGAAAGTAAATCTCAAAGATTTTATTAAAATGCACAAATTTTATAAAGATTTTTCTTATCTAAAGGAAAGAAAACTTCAACTTTACTTATAAAGTTCACAGCTGAGTATATAATATTCGATTACACCCGAACTTGGACTCACTTATTTGTTTGAATTTTGATTACTTTTTCTAAGCTTTAATTTCAATGGTTTCTGTTGTTATTAAAAACTAAGATATAATCATCATCGGCAAGTAAAGCCATATAAAATTGTGTTGCTATTTTTTCAACCGCCACTGCTTTCAAGCAACTGCTTCCGTATATCAAGCTGGTTGATGGGTGAGATATATGACTTCAGTTGACTGTTGTTGTTGTTTGTCAAACATACGTAGTTACTTGCGTCTTTTTGAATGCAATGACAATCCTGATATGACAGCTAGTTGGGTTCACCAACGAACTATTTCGCTCTCTTTCCTGTCCTCGCCTCTCACTCAATAGATTAGCTATGTTATTCATTATTCGAACTTTCTTTTTTACTTTTTTAGTTTTTTTTTATTAGTGTGTTCGTTTTTTAGTAATTTTCTCTTTCATTTATTTGATTGACTATCTTCTAATTAAATGAGTTCATTGATACTCTCTCACCATTATATTTGTGTGTGTTTTGGCAAATTGAATTAGTGGGTTTTAAATTGAGATAAGTAATCTAATGAAGCACTAAGCAAATTGGTTATTGTAAATATTATTTAAGTACGATTACAAGAACTGCAAATGTAATTAAGGTAAAGCCAAGCAAAGGGATTCGTAGTTAGACAGATTTCAGGATTAAACTTTCTTGATTAAATTTTTTAGCAAATCGACTACTTAAATAAAAGAAGATTTGTTACTGCAGAAGGGTTGTTGGTTTTGTCTATGATAGAGAGATCTTATTGTCCACCAGAAATCTTTTAAGTTCCATAAATAAACAAAGTGTGGAAAACTGATAGCTTCACAGGCTATTTTTTCACTTTCTTTTAGGCCTAGTGATCGCCCACAGAAGCCCTACAAACGGTTGAAACCTCCCACGAAAATATCTTTCCAGTGGTGAAAGTACTCCACTCCCATATTTTACGCAACGTAAAGATCCAAGCACAATCTCCATGTGTCATAAGCAGTTGCATTGCCTTCCAACTAGGTTGGCATCCTTTAAAGCTCCTTCATTCAACTTCTTCATTGCGTAGACTTTGTTCTGAAATGCTTGGAAACCACAACTCGTGAAGTAGTCAGTGGAACGTAGCACTTTAAATACTTAGACCTGTATAATCGGCATGGATCATCATCATCTCATCAATCATTCCTAATGGCAACAATATGAAACAGTTTGGGTATTGTCTAAGTAGTTGAACAATTGAAGAGAGAAGGATTTGTCATGGATATTCTGGATAAGTAAGAGTTTGATCTACTACAGCATCCAAACCGAAATTTCACCAAAGTGACTAGAGTCTCCTTGTAAAGCTCGCTGCTTCCTTCTGCCCTATTGGTGGTCATTTGCCTGGTACTAGATGACAAAGGAATTTACCGACACTGTGCGGTTGTTGTTATGAGCATCCCTCTCTGGATATAGAGTAGCAGCTCCACCGTTTCTTCAGTTCCAAGAAGCTTATAGGTGCAACTTGAGGTATTATGGTCTAGTCGCATCCCAGCCGCATTGGTACCAATAGTCAGATGATCGGTGAATAGCGCTAATTGTCCGAAAACATCACTCTGTTTCAGCTCAAGAATAACTGAAGATGGTGTGCCATCATTACCCCCTATTATTATACTTGTGAATCCACTGCTATGAAGTATAACTATTGATAAGACGCAATGTTGCAAGGTCCTACATCGCTCCGCCACTTCAATAGACTTTCCACGATGACCTAGTTCATCCCACTTAAACTCGAGACTCGACGTAGTCTCGCTAGGTTCATTCTCACATATCTAAAAGTTCAAAAATCCCCTGGCTTTACGAGAAATCGGCTGTGCTATTACTGGTACTATCTCTAGGTAGTAATATCTTGCAACCCTCTTGAATAGCAAAGACTGACTGAAAGTTGATGGCTCCCACATCTATTGCCATAACGAGTTAGTTTTGTATCTTTGAGAGCTTTGTGTAGTGTAGTTGTAGGTCTTCTCTACCTATACTAATGAGTTTGGCTGATATACAGTAACCCAGCTTAGTTACCCATTCCTTATTGGCGCTTTGGTGAGTCCGTAGAGCGGCACTGAAACATAAAATGCTGGTATAGCATTTTGTTTGGAAAGTTGGTCTACCTGTTGGTCTACCGATTGCAAGTCCTTTAGGATAGCTCCACGAAGCTTCTATTTGATGAATCTATGCCGGAAAATTTTTGAGATAGCTTCCCACTGGATTTTATTTGTTGAAGTTTCGTCCATTTGTAGTACCTTCCGTCTCGTCATCATCCAGTGTTGATGCAATCGTATGCCAAACCTTCGGGTAAGGTTCATGAATTCCCTCTTTCGTGTTTTCGGTCCACAATGGATACGTCAAAGTTTCGTGGGATCCTGACAAACGCTTTCTCAATTCTTTTGAATGTTAGTGACTTGTTATCTTTCTAGCTGAGGTATAGTTCTAAATAAAGAACCTCAAAGAGTGTGACAAGCGCTTTTAGTTAATTATTTAATGCCTTTCGCCTAGTGGCTAACACCCAAAGCAGACTACAAATTGGCATTTGTCACCAAGAAACATTATATGTAACACATTATGCAACAACAAAAGCAACTATCCTCGTCACTCGAACACTTCAGCAGTACCCACAGCTGGCTAGCAACACATTTGGCCTTCACACAACAATTGTCTGTGTTCAGTGAGCCAACCTTTTTTTTACTTTTTTACTTGTTTACCCTGAAAAAATAAAAAACCTTAGAAAATGCTCTGTCCCAAGGCGAGTAGCAAAAAAAAATTTGAAAAGTGAGGGTGTTAAAATAATATATAAATTTTGTATTCCAACACAAAAGATAAGACCAACTGCAGAGGATTGACCAGCAGCTAAGCGTAGTGAGCAAGGAGTGGACGAGTGAAAGTGGATACCCAGAGACTGGAAAAAGAAAAGACAAAACCATTTTAATCCAAATGATCTCCATATCAACAGTTTACTGGCGTATTCCAAGTAAGATTAACTAACCAGCTCGTATGTGCTGCGCTGACTTTAGCTGTTGAGTCCTTTGTTCAAGGACTGAGTGGGTGTTGTAAATATGATTGAAAAATTAGGATTTATTATAAAATTTTATTCTTTTAAAATTTTGAGATATTATTTTTTATTGTTTCTCGTTTTATACATTTACTACAGGCCCGCGGTATCTCGAGTGTTCGCCGCGCACCTATATAAAAACAGTTTATACCGTAGTAAGAAAAAAAAGGCGTGAGTACCAAGTACTCGTGGAGTTTGATGTGTAAACATGTGTCTCCTGTATAAAAATTTTATAAAATTAGACCTCGCCCAGTGGTTGAATTTCAACCACAAAACTTTATTTTATTTTAATTATTAGCTGCACCTTTCTTGGCCGTCTTTCCCTTCTCTTCAATCCTGTTCCTTTATTGTAATATATTTTTTGTTTTATTTTATTTTCTATTCTTTTACCAGTCTCTACTTTAAATTAATTTTTTTATTTTTTTGTTTATTTTTCTTGCTTGCCTTCATTTCCTTTCCTACTCTTTCCTTTCCTTTTATTTTATTTTATTTGATTTTATTTTAGTTAATTAATAAGTATAAGTACAAAGATTACACAAACAAAACAAATTAACTCCGGTCTTGAGTATTCTGAGCTTAGATAAATTTAATCACTTATTTTGTTTTTGTAAGCACTGTGTATATTTATTACAAACGCAGCTGCCTTCGTCTTTTGCCGATTGATAGCATTCATCGAGTTTAGGCACGATTACCGAATAATAACAATCAGCAAAGCACTTGTATACAGACCATATACAGACGCACCCACATAACCAGAGCGTCACATTCATATCAGCAAAGCAGTCAAACAACCCAGCTAACCAAAAGTAGGAAAGAAGACTCCTTTCGGAGCCATAAGACGCACATTTCTCGGAGCTTTACCCTCCGAAATGAGCTCTTTTCGGAGCCCAAATGGAGCGAAAAATCGTTCTAAGCGGGCACCCCAAAAGGGGTCATAAAAAAGAGTCCAAAATGAATCCGAATTCGATGAATTTGGCTTTTTATGACTCTTTTTTAAATCAACTTTGGAGTCTTTTTGAACTCTTTTTGGAGCCATTTTTGAGTCTTTTTAGGCACATTTTTTCCTCTATTCTGATGGTTTTATTGATGCTTTTCTGAAGCTTTTCTTAAGTCGTTTTGACTTATTTAATGCAAATTTTTCAAAATATATGTATGTACAAGTAAATGCATCTAAAATTATAAATTTTTCTTTTAAAACTTATCACAACACTTCATACATATATTATTTTGTTTGATTTTAAATACAATTTCCCTGACTTTCAGCTATTGATACACATTCAGAAAAATTAACGCTGCTGCTCATCCGCTCTCCAACGTTTATTTTCTCACAATTCTCTTGCCTTGCCGTTTATCTGTTCTACAATATTCATTTCTGCTCCCAAGGCTCGGTGAACCTTCATAAAAAGTGTGGTTTTTTGATGTTTACTAAATAACACTCTAAAAAAGCTCAAATTACGGACTCTCTCTGCATCATTAATTGGGAGCGCATCCTAAGCCAAATTTCGCTTACAACAAGGCACAGACAGAGAAGCAGGCAGATCTTAAGCGTACTTTCGCTGCCCTACCGAGCCCAAAGGTGGTTACACGTACGCTTACAAGCACCGACACGTAACTTTTCTGGACAGCCCTACCGAGCCCAAAGATGTTTACACACCAAAAATGTGTTCTATACTTCAAGATAGAACTCCAGCAATCCACCAGTGAAGAAACCATTTAATTCAAGGTGTTAGCTTTTGAGTGATGCGGGTACAAACATACATACCGATAGACAGGAAGCAATTAAAAAAGTTGATATTTTGGCTTCTGTTGTTCGAATTAGACTACGCACATATATTTTGAAGTAATTTCACTATATGTTCAAAAATATTTTGACCGAACTTTTATTGTCACCACTGTTTATAGCGGGAATAAAATAATTTCATGCTGTAAAATGGTTCCAAAACTTTTAGTTTTGCGTCTTGCAATTCATCGATGGTTATCGAATTCAATTCTGCTCAGCGGGTTTTGAGTGATGCGCGAACAAACGTACAGACAGATAGACAAAAACTCCCAAACCTGTTGTTCTGGCTTCTTTTACTTTAACAAAGACCCCTCGTATGCAAAAATTAAATTTGTAAATAAAATTTTCAAGCATTAATGAGTGCTTAGCGCTTAGGACAAATGGTTGACCACTTGCTTGGTCTGTTAGCTATTGGTTGCTGAAGCAGGCCACATGAATGTAACCAAATCAAGGAAGTGAAGGCTGAAGTACCGAAATGACAATGCAAATGACAGAAGTATAAGACTAAAGCAGTGTCAACGTAATAAACGGCGGCGGAGGATCAAATGTGAAATCGTTGTGGAGAAACATAAAAAGCAGAAAGCTATCGTCCTTTGCATATCCAAATCTATGCTAGTTCGCCTGGCATGTCTGCAGTGCGGCTCTAAGAGATATAGTAAGAATATTTTATGTATGAAATGGTGTTGGCGGATGCAGTTTATTAACGCTGATTGCACTTTGTGGCGCATTTTAAAAGAATTTTTTCTACTCTTAGTCGTTTTTCTTTTAGTTTTTTGCGCTTAAAGTTTAGCTTTTATTGAAGTGAAAGAAGAAGTTCAATAACTGACGTCAATTGATATACCAAGGGTGCCGAAGTCATCTTCCATCTGTCGCCTCGAACTCAATGGTTCGCATGCATTTTCCGGGTAACTTTACTTTCGAATACTGAGGAGGTTATCCCATATTTTCTTGACACTGTCGACGTTTCCCAACCATTCATCATGAGAGACTTATGGATCGTGGTCTTTGTTTGTCCAGATAGAGCTCAGCAGAGATTATTTTCGGTGTTAACAATCAACAGTGAGGTGCATCTTGGTATGCCTCAACGAAGCCTAAATATCTTCGGTCCCTTGAAATCTATTCTTTTAAGATGGATCCTATCCAGGACTTGGCATCTTACGTATATTTGTTCGATTGTGTATGGTTGGTTTAATCAGCTGGCCTACGATGGGCTTCAGCCTATCGTACAATAGCGGGATTGCCTTTCTGGTGTGTTGTGCAGAGCCCGGTTAGGTTCTAATATCCGACCATATTCTGTTACGTAAGAGTTGAGCATATTTTTAACAACCCTGCACCGTAGTGTTTGACCAGTTCGGCTGTTAGTCCGTCGTTTCCAAGAGCATTATTATTTTTAAGCTGGGATATTGCCCTCCTCTTTTTATCATAGTGGGGTTGGGAGGGCGTTCTTTCCCTCGTTAGAAAACGAGGCATCATCTCGCTTGCAATTAAGCGTGCTCCCTCATTAACTTAATTACGGTCTGTATATCGGTTACCAGGTCTCCATTATTGTCACTACAGGAGTTCGCCCCGGTCTTGAAAATTTCTGTCATCTGCCGAACCCTTTGGTAAAACTTCCGCCCATTATTTTCTTTACTCAGCATCTCAAGCTCACGGCTTTCGGTCTCGCGTTTCTTTTCTCTACTGACGATAATGTCTCTTCTCACGAAAGCGTTCACATACATCATCGGTTCCCACGGTGCTTTAAGTAGGTTTTTTGGCAGACATTTCTAACTATACCGATTGACTTTATGGGACTTACGTGAATCGGAATCAGTAGAGCTATTCAGGCTTCAAGGTAATTTTAAAAGCTTAGTTCAGATGCAAATTGGATTTAATATTATTGCATACAGGAAACCTCGCAGGGCTCCTCCTAGAGATTTACCCTAGGTGAAATTGTGATTTTCGGCAATAATAAGTAATTCCACGTGTTGGGAACAAATTAAAATTCTAACAGCACTTATAAACTTATTTTTTGGCAAAAAAATTGCAATCCTGCTAATCTGTCAGTGTCACTTTTGGACATAATCCTTTTTTGCCAATGCAATTAGGACTGCGCATTAAAGGATAATTACAAAGCACATCCGCGTGTGAATACAAAGAACAGAGGAAAAGGCGCAACCCGAAAAATATATTGCATTACGCATGTTCGTAATAAAAATAAATTGAATTATTCAACGAGAAATAAGTGAAAACTAAAAAAAAATGTCATGAACCCAAAAACAAATAAAAGTAAAAGCGCAAAATTCAATACTTTGAGGGTAAAAAATGTGTTTTTCACACCAGTAACGGAACAAAAAAAAAACAAAAACAAAAAAAGTAGGGTTAGCTTAACTGCGTTAATTAGGGTTAACCGTTAGCCGCTTTGCCATAGAGTTGACTTGTGTATTGTGATACGAAGCGACGATAACGGTTGGACAGTTGGCAAGTAAGCAATATTGCAGCTAATTATGTCATTTTGACAGCAACAACACTAAATGTGCTTAAAGTAAAAGTGAAATTGTATACTTTTAGGCGTTTTAACGCTGAAGTTAATTGACAAGTTGATGTAATGTATTTGTAGACACAAAAATATATATAACTCTTGTAGTAACACATGCATTAAGATTCGGTTCCATTTTATTATCCATCTTTTGCTCAATTTTATATTGCAATTTTTATGTCTAAAGGTCTATAAAAATGCAATTTTATTTTTAACAGATTTTCATTAATTTTATATGATTTTTTGTCGTATACAACCCTTTCACAAAAGGGTGAAACACACCCACAAGGAAGTACCAAAAAAAAAACCAAAAAATACTTAGAGCATATGTAGCCAGTGTACTTTTTATTTATTTTGTTTTACTTCAGTATAAAAGTGTAGTCACATACAATGTACTTCTATACAAGTATTCGCACCCATCAAAAATTATGTAAGTAATTATAAACAAAAACAGTGGTTTGGGTTCATCAGTATATTTAACTAGCACTTAAACCTATTAAAAAGGTAAATAAAGTACCTAATATGAATTTGACTAAAGCCTTATATAATCCTTATTTTACAGGCCATATAGACTAATACATATAACGGTGTCTCTAAGGATAAATAATAAGAGAAGCAGTCCTATTGATAAACTATCGATCTAGAAGTGAAATTCTCGATCATTATGAGGTTATCAGGGGCTACTTAATAAAAAACATTAACAGCGGAGAAGACTCTAAGGTGCAAAATGGTTCCTACACCTCCATCGTACACATTTCCTGGATTTCATTCATAAATTTGTACTATAGTGATGGTATTGACGATAACAGCACGACTGATGAATTTGCAAGAATAGGTACCCTGCAGTCTTTTCTACTAGTGTTATACTAGTCAAATACTAGTTTACCAAACCGGCTCAACTCGTTCGAGTTCAGTAATTTTTCCACGGCGTATTTTTAACACGGCGATATCCTACGAGATGGCAATTGTCCGCTTCTGCATCACAACAATACCAATTGGCATACTAGTCAGCCTCTGCACCAGCAATATACTAGTTGATATACTAGTCAGTATATACACCAGTATCATAAAAGCTGTCTACTAAGCAGCCTATGCATCAGTATCAAACCAGTTACAGTACCACTTCGTAGTAGGTTAGTTGATTTTTGGTATATAAAATACAAGAAAATTGTAAAATTAAATTACAAACCACTTTATTGAAAGTTCAGTCATCAGATATTAAATAAAAATATAGTCGCTATTCATAGCAATTTTACAATTGGAAAACATTTATTAAAAGTAATTTTCTTCTTTTTTTTTCATAATAGTTCCGTCTTTAATGAATTTAATCACTGATTTCACATGCATAAATCTTAAAATTTTCTTGAAATATTTTGTGGAAAGTTTTTAGATTTAAATATTAATCTCAGATAGAATCTAATACATACTTGTAAAAATATCTTTGAAGGAAAGATTAGCTTTTTATGGTGAAAATTAGAAGTTAGATGTTCTTGGCAAATTACCATGGAGGTAGCCCGCTTATTTTAGTACATAATGTGCAAGTTCTTAGTAACTAAAACGTTGGAGACTCACTGTTATTTTATTTTTGAAAACTGCATTTCACAATCACAATAAGTCAACCCTGAAAATAAAAACAATTTAATATTTCTTTTATGCATTTGTTGAAAACTTTTTCTCAGAACAGGTTACTTTGATTATTCCAAAAATTAAATGTTATTTACTTACACAATTGCTTTGACAAATGATCGTTTTGTTTTCACTTTTCTTCGTGGTTTTGTTTGAGCACTGCTTACCCGTTGTTGCTTAGCTACTGCGCCGATTTTGCAGTAGCGACATCGCAAAAAATAAGGGTGATTTTGTTGACATGCACGTACCTACATGATCTGAAACCCAAATGCACTATTTGCCTTCAATTCAATTCAATTCTCAAAAGGATTATGATTTCACTATAAAAACTATTATTTACAAAAAACTTTTTATATATAATTTAATTAAATTAATTTTTGAAATCTCAGAAAATTATTTGAACAGAAAATTAAATTATAGAACGGCGTTGTTAACTGAACGATTGCTGTCCGAATACTGAATTATTTTCTTCCTCGCTCGTGTATGTTTGTAGCTATCGACAGTTCTGGAAGGTTGTTCCCACTTATAACAACGGAAACTTTGCAGTCGCTCAGACTGCTACGAATAAGCCCACGAAATTCTGGTCATTGAACTAGCATGTTTACTAACCAGTTTGGCAGTTGACTGCAGAGTACGATCAACAAGATGATTCATAAAACCAACTTTTGCCAAATTTACTCATTTATTGAGAAGCCACTGAACTATGATTCTTAAACTCAAACATGGCCAACAAAGGCATCGAAAGCGTTCTTGAAATTGAAAGATATATGTTCTCTTATTGGGCTACTAGCATTAAAAGTGATGCCTGTGTCTTTCCTGAGTTGTTTCTGAAGCTTCGAAAGCGTCAGTAAGGAGGAATGTATAATATATTAACCCTGAAAATGCCCCGCTGCCTTAGTGATATATTTTTTTTATTTTTATGTTTATTTTTATACACAAACTAATTAAAAGAAAAAACGTTTCGCATTTGGCATAAAACTGTAGGTCCCGGCAATTTGAAGGAAAAATTAAAAGTAGAGAAACACAAAATGGACGGGAGGCTAGGCTCATAATCTCTTCAGAGGGTTATAATGATATACCTATAAATAAACCTACATATATATTTTTCCTAAATCTGAACAAGAAGCTCATTCCCACAGCATCATAGTATACGTGGAATCACATGGGTATCGCCCGACCCACTGGTATTGTTTAGAAATAACCCGTGAGTAGGCATACATAAGTGGACCAAAAGCCTAAGCAGGACGAAGTACTGTAACAACAACAAAAGCAACAGGCAAAGGAATTCCCTATTTTTCTTAACTAGTTCGAAAAGAGAGAATAAAAGGATTTAATAAATAATCGAAATATAATACTTTTTATCAACTTAAAATTGTCAGTTCCGATTGACTGCCTCTGATTTGAAACATTGTTATTTGAATTAAGCTTAAGCGACTTTAACGTCTTGTCTCTCAGTTTATTGTTTGACCGAATCTAAACGTCAAATGAAAACTATTACTTTAATTCTCTCTTTTTTTTTAAATTACAATATTTACGTGTATTACTTTATTTTAGACTTAAACTGAACTTAAATTGTTACTGTATGAATCTCGTACCTCTTAAATAAGGTTCCTTCCGCTCATTTTAACTCTGCCATTTTTTCTCCAGCTGAAAGAACACATTTCGAACAGCTTTGGGTAACTACGTTATAACTTTTGTTGTTTAAAAACGCTCAAAATCCTTACTTTTAATTTAGGTTCTTTTCTGAGTTGAAGTATATGGTCACCGTACGTATAAGGCATTTTACATGCAACTAATACTCATTGCTCATATCAAGCCATAAACTTCAAGGCTTGAACCCATACACATCACACTTTTATGAGGCGCTATATTTTGGTGGGTATTTACATGGTTGTATTTGCACTCACATACGTGCTGCTTGAATTCGATTTTGTCTTGTTGCCCTCACATTACCACGTCGCGACACAATATGGCGTTGACAGTCTGAAAAATATGGAACAACTTAACAAATTTATTAAAATTTATATGAACTTATACGCGACATACTTACATACGAGTATATGCGTGAAAGGAAAAACAAATTGCAAAAAAACAAAAATTTTAAAGAATTTGCAAGAATGTGAAAAGCGGCTGCCAGAATGAATGCATTCTAGTGCTTAATGTATTCTATTTTTAGACTGGTAGCTTAAGTTCTTCGCACTCAGGATTTTCTGCCACTCTCTGCTGGTTAGGGGGCTTAGAACATACTCGGGTTAGGTATGCCTGTGGTAGGAGGCGACTAAAATCGAAAGCGACACCGTTTTGGGGTCAACGAACGACGGAAGAGGTCTGCCAATACCAGTATAAATCTGTTTGTTCCGTCAGGCCACTTTTCATGAATGGAGGCACCGATTAAGCAAGGCGAAGTACTGCTACTGCAACAACAAAAGACCTTTCTGCCTCAACTGATTTCTTTCTTTATTTCTCTCCTCCTCCAATTCCAGTTACAATGAGTCATTCATCGTCGCAACAGCTTTTAATTCTAGTCGCTGGTTTCCCATTATCATCAGAGGCGGTATGGCGTGGCCTGCTTCCACTGGTCCTATAATTCGATGGGTTCACTGCTGCTGTCGGAGAGCAGGTGTGTGAGCTAATTGTAGCTTTTCAACTTGCAGCATTTATTGTGTCTTTGCGGTTTTTTTGCCACACATAGGCGGAAAATGATCTTGGCTGAATTAACATAGCGATCGAAGTATCTGTTAGGTCCTCGAACGCCATGATGGGTGGGTCTTCTCGTCTAACTGTGGCGGAAAGTGGTTTTCATGGAAACATTAAAAAAGTTGCCTGATCATCCGAAGCTCCTAGTTACTTTTCATTTCAGTGAGATATTAGGCAGTGGGTCAAAATTCCAAAGGACAAACATTTTTGTGCGTAGTAGGGTTATATAAAATGTGTGCATTATCGATACATGATCCAATACAGAGCACCACTTGCAGACGCTGGTGATGAAAACCCTTAGACAGAGCTTAAACCAGTAATTTCGGAGTGTCTTTTACTTTAGCATACCGACAAATGGATATTCAGTGGTACCCAGGGAATACTTTGCCGTAGGTTAGGTAAGATTAAGAGAGCGCGCATGGTATTTCCCAAACTTCCAATCGGAGACCCTTATGTCTATTGTGAATGCGAATGAGAATGTTATGTCTCATTGCGTATCGGGTGGAGGCACCTCTGTCCAACCAGGTTTTCACTTAATTCTTTTTAAACCATTTACTCTCGCACATGAATTTGAGAAGGAGCGTAAGATCCACTACCCACACACTGTCGAAAAAGCGTGCGCCCAGAACTCTGACTGACCCCTTGACTGTAGTCCTGGGCATCTACAAAGAAAGTGATGGATTGACTCCTCTTCCTACTCGTCCTGACAGCTTTTACATCGGGCGCTTTTTGGTATACGACATCGTCGAAGCATTGGCGCTATAGCACAATGTCCTGTGATGAGACCTGTAAGTACCCTTACCGCAGATTTGTTTAGTTTGAGAAGAAAGCTTGTTATTTTTCTGTCTAAAAATTGCCATATGGACTTTGAGACATTGCAGTCATCCCGGTTGGTCCATAGTAAATTCTTTGTACTAAACGAGTGCTCGTCGATTTTCCTTAGCAGATTTCCTGCCTCGTCTATGTCCATTTCGGAGCCTTTCCTGGCCATCTCAATGGCTCTTTTGTTTTCTTCGATACCGCTGTATCCTGGGACCCAGCAGAGAGAAATGTTAAGATGGTCCATAGCTTTTAGCGAGGTTCGGCACCTTCGAACCATATCAGAAGAATCCGACATCCGTGAGTTGTTGGAAACGCAGGACGAATAGCTGGGGCCCAAAAACAACTACGCCAACTTGATTGAAATGTCGGGATCTCGAAGCAAGATATTAGCAATATTTTCACATACAAAACTTATACCAACTTCACATTATATTATGTCACATACTTTTTTTAAATGCCCCCCTTCCAACATTCGCCAGTGCTTTTTGGTTTGTCAGCTTCACCCCTTTGCTTCCGTTAATCATTTGCAATTGTTATTGCCTTCTTCTTTATGACCGCATAAAATTTTACCAATTTTGTTGTGATTTTCCATTTTGTGTTTATAGCCCACGCACAGATTTAGTGGTGATTTTTGTTACTTTCCTTTTACACTCTTTTGATCCGTCACGCTTTTATTTGCCGCAAACCATTTGATACATTTTTGATTTATAATTGCAGACAGCACAATTTCATTTGCAAAAAAAAAAAGATATTTAAATCCTCTCGTCTTCTGCCGCGTCTGAAGGATATATGTAAGTATGCCACTACTAGGAATTCGACCGACTGTGGTTAATGTGGTGTAGGCGGCGTCCTTTAAACTCCAAAACCATATCCAACAAAAAGCAAAAATGCGCAAAAGTCGAGTGTCCGAACAATGAGCAATTAATGAGAACTGGCAAAAAAACAAAACCCCGGGTGAAACAAATTTCGAAATCATAAAATAAGAAAACATATTTTTTTTTGCAGAAAGAAGTAGAAACGGCTGCTACAGATCCGGTAAACAGTTAAGGGCACAGCAGGGTAAGTGATAGGAACACGATCAGCAGGAGCGTAGTCTCTGAGTGTGCTCCTAAAAGCAGAGTTTTTATGTACGTCGGGAGCATCTAAACGGAGCCACATTTGAAACAAATCATTTGCTAAGCGATAAGGCGAATAGACAAAACAACGGGAGTTCAATTGACAGCCTTCCTATTGTTCGTTATCACGTTGGTAACGTTCGTTTGGCTTGACAATGTGACAGCGGTTACGGTTAGATCATGGATACATGCAACAGTGTGAGTGTGAGAGCAAGCGCTGGGCAATAATTCTTTGCGTTGCGTTATTGGGTTGACATACAGTATTGCGCTAGCAGCGCCAGGTACCTCACTGACGTGAGATGTATGCTCACTTTATACGATTTTTTCATATAAAAAAATGTTCAATAACTCGATAGTTACAAATAAAGTAAACAGCCTAATGACCCAACGGAGAATAGCTCTTGCTAACCAAGTGCTACTTTGAACTGAGTAGGCTAACTGAGATATAAAGTTCTATATAGAAAAATTAATCCAAGCTGGAAGTGCCTCCACCTAGTTCTTGCAAAAGCTAGCCAACTAAGGGTGAAGTGACTCCATAATTTGAACTCGACATCCTCCATACAACTGGAGCAGAAAGTGGTTTCCAACATGTTGAGTTTCATTGCGTTTAATCCAATTGATCAGTAACTCCGAATGAGCTCCGCTGATCGCCTGCCTTCCACTCTGGACCAGAAAAATGATGCTGGCTCAGCTTACTCCTCCAATATTTCTTGCAACTTCCATTCATCCGTGAACTAGTTCACCGGTTCACTGATAAAAATGAGCCCCTCGCACTACCCCTGACAAGCGGGAGTGACGGTAAGACTAGTTTAAACATTCGGGCCTTTACAAACTACAACAACAACCATGAGACTAGGCTAATTATTTGTTCTTTTTATCGTATAATTTACAATGCACCATTAACGCAATTGCGTTAAATCAATGCTGGCGCTACAGTGCATCAGTTGAAGAAAACTTGCACCATTACCCAACTCCAATCGAAGTGCCTGAAAATGGAGTTGTCCTCTCACCACAGGCACGAAACAATTAAAACATCATCAGCAGGCGAGGACATACAATAATTGAGTTGTTTTGCTGCTGAACGATAGCTAATCTGTGGCGTAAAAATACCAATGCAAAGGCACAAAAGGAAGAAGCAAAAAACAAAAAAAAAAAAGAAAATGAAACTAATATCACTTGGTGACATAACAAATGTAGAAAAAGGGATAACGTACAAATGCGCAGACCAAGTTAAAGGATGTGGTGCATGAGTCTTAGGTTGGCAAGCTGACTTTTAAAAACTTCCATTTTTCTGTCCCAATTCCTTTCGGTTGCGCTGCATATCTAATCTGTAGTTACAAAGTGACCAACGCGTCTGCCAGAAAGGACTGTTTGGAATGTTTTTTTTTATTGTAACAAAATTACTACGATCATCACGCACCAAGTGACTACTTATGAGGTGACATGCTGACGACTGTGTTTTGATTCCTGGAAGCTGTGTCTGTCGGCTTTTGATTAAAAGAAAACGAAGCGCGCAGCAATTTGGGTTATGTGAGGATAGAAGTAGGAGACGTCATTGATTTGTTGGTTTTGATTGCTGTATGCATTTTGAACTGATTTCGAGTAGGATTACTAAAGGCGGTTTTGTGGTTTTGATGTCTTTCCTATGTTTCCATTGTAGTGGTAACGAGGTTACCGCATTACAAATGGGAACACTTTTTGAAGTGCTAATCTGAGCAAGTGCGTCTTAAGGGCACGCAAAGTAAGTAAATTTCGTGTGAACGATGCTATGAATAATAGAAAATACACATATTTGTCAAGGTATGCCATTGACTCGAAACAACATTCAAGTTTCGGTTTTGGTTTTGTTTTCCTTGTTGTTGTTGTTTTTAGCGACAAAAACAATCGCCGAAAGTTTTTGGGAGTGATGTCTGAAGTGACAGTCCTTTGCCGGATATGAACCCGGTACGTTCCGGTACTCCCTTGGTGGTAGCGATTTGGTATGACGAGTGGAACTTCCGTAAGTGTCCGTAAGGAAGGACAGATGGGTAATGAGAGGTGAGAGGTATCATATCCATAGATCAACTATCGAGTTGCACGCCATTACCTTTGTGCATATTAGTGGCGTCTTATGACCGGTACACGTACCTCGGGCATATGCTAACACCCTAACCCGCAGGGTTTCGGTTTAGCAAAGCTTGGATTATACGGTCTCTTCGCTTATTTAAAATGGAACTTAATCTAGCCCGGAATGGATATGAAAGTTATGAACTTAGAGCTTGGGTATCTTGGAAAGCTGTTCTGAAATTAAGCGTAGAGGTCAGAGCTAAGACATACAAGTTAGCTGCTACTTCTGACCGCGCATTTAGTAGTGTGTGGAATGAAAGCTTTCGCTAAGGCAATGAGATCTTGTGGCATGTTCCGGTTTCCTACCTCTCTTATATAAAGCTTTAGTACAAAAGTGGGCGTGGTTGTCCACCGACTTCGCTTACTCTACATGTCCATAGTAAACCTCAAACCAAGTTTCGTAATTCTATCTTATACGGTTATGAAGTTATTAACAGTCGAATTTGAAAATTGCTTGACTCATAAGTGGGCGGTGCCAAGCCCACTTTCCAAAATTTCGCAAAAATCGTATAAAGATGAAGAAAATTGATGTAACTGCCAAATTATATCATTCTACCTGAATCAGTCAATGAGATATGGACAGTTTAGTATTTCTACCTCCTTTTCATATAACTTTTATGAAAAAGTAGGCGTGGTCGAATAGCGATTTCGCTTATTTTCCATGAGTGTATTAGCCATAACCATAGTATACATCATACAAAATTTCGTTATTCTAGCATAAACGGTTCGTTATTAACAGTCGAAGTTTGAAAATTTGTTCACTTATATGTGGGCGGTGCCACGCCCCTTTGCTTAAAATTTCGGAAAATCGTCAATATGGCAACCAACTTAATGAATCTATCAAATTTCATTATTGTAGCTGTTTTTATTATTGAATTATCTCATTTTAAAAGTTTTTCGAAATTTTCGATGTCGAAAAAAGGGGGCGTGGTTATGGTCCGATTTCGCCTATTTTAAATAGCAACCTACCTTGGCCAGAAAGCAACTTGTGTGCCAAATTTAATTCAAATATCTCAATTTTTACTCAAGTTATCGTGTCCACGGCAAGGCCATCCCATCGCACAAACTAGCGACTATTGTCCTTATTATTATTATTTGTTGGGGAAATATACAATATAACCCTAACCCTTGTTAGCACACTGGCTGCTGAGTCCTTCGGTGAACTATTGTCCTTAATATTGAATGTGAGGTACTAACGCATTGTGGGAATGACTGAAGCGGCTTTCGACCTTCTTACCTATTCAATTAAACCATCTCTTCTAACATTAATATCACTCGGGTCCGACCTTGTTGAAACTGCTTGTTTCCTTGGACTCCCGTTAGAATACCTGTCATCAAGGTCTTCGCATGGTCATTATGCATACTAGGCAGGGCGATCCACTGTTAACAACAACAACAAGCTGGTAAATCTACCAACTTCCACATCTAAGGATACACCAACCCCTAGAAAAGATCCACGTTCAGAGAAACGGCACAAACATTATCTCTTTGATGATCTCAACGAGCTGATTGTATGCTGATAGCTCTGAATTTACCATTTACACACAACTGCTACAGTTGGCTTAGATAACCATGAGCAACATCAACAGCTCCGTCTGGATTGGGAAGGACCTTTCCAAACTATTGTAAACTAAATGAATCTTAGGACAAGGTGACCACCTATCATGCGATTTTCTTAACTTGATGCTGAAGAAGATCATACGGAATCCTTCCGTTGCTGTTTTAGGCATCAACTAACGCTCAAAAAAGTGATTACTGGCGTGCTTTGATACGCAACTGCCAAACTCGCCTAGGTGGTTGAGCGTAAGGGAACGGTGAAGTTGACGATACTGAATTAACAAATCTTGCTCAAGAAGGCTTTGGTTAAAATCAAGGAGCTGCCTAAAGCGAATGCAGGTGATGTGTATATATCTTTGGGCTCGGTAATCGTGTCTCCGTCTGTGCCTTGTGTATAGAAATCTGTGTTTGACTGCTTTGCTGATACCCTGCAGTCAACTGCTAAACTGGTTGGTAAACATTCTGTGAAATAAAGTATTTTTATCAGCTTTAATTGCAACGGTACTAAAACAAGTTGCAATGGGTCGGTTACTTTCTCTTTTACTGGCTTCAACACCTACATAACCTCGAGGAGGCAGGGTGAGGGGTAACTCACCTATGTTGAACGAAGAGGCTGTTTTGGGATGTAAATTTTTCGCTGTTGGCCATACGTCCTGTGTAGGGCTCTCGATTCTTTTTTGAAGTCTTTCGAGAGGTTGTCCGTGCCACTTCTTGAACAGTCCAAATGAGCTTGCGGAATTCCTAGCCAATTGTAGTTTGTTTCTAGGCTGAATCAATCTCTTTAAAGGTAGCCGGATCGTTTAATAGAGTATTGATGTTGCCATAAGGTCTGTAAAACCTCGTGTAAGGAGAGTAAGTTCTCTTTATAGAGAGAGTACAGACGGTGTCATATAGCTCTTCCCATCGTATTGTCAATCTCACCTATGAGAGGTACATCATATTCTATATATATAAAATTCAAATTATGTACATATGTATATATATATATATATATATGTATCTATAGATCGACTTGCGTCCTAAACGTATAAACCGATCGTAAACAAATTTGAAACTCGAACTGGATACCTTACCGGGATGGTCATGGGCTAAAAAATATTTTGATATATATAGGGGGCGTGGCACCTCCCATACAAATGGAATTTTTAACAGTCCGTATTTCTGGAAGTATTAAGGCTAGACCAATGAAATTTGGGAATGGGTTATATGAGGTTAATCCCTAACACCTCCAAGAAAACTGGAAAAAACGAAAAAGGGGGCGTGGCACCTCCCGTATAAATGGAATATTTCATTGTCCATATCTCTGGAAGTAGTATTTAGGTTACACCACTGAAATTTGGTTCTGGGTTATATGAGATTAATCCCTAACACCTGCATGAAAACTGAGGATAACGAACAAGGGGGCGTGGCACCTCCCATATAACTAGAATATTTTTTATAGAAAAGTGTGTGTGAAACCCACGGGTATAAGCTGGTTACATATAAAAATGTATTAAGCAGCCGCGGTTCTGGCAATCCCAAGTTCCCCACGGAAGAAGGAGTGGAAGTGGGGTGACGTTGAATGTTGAATGAGGTCATACCATAAGACAGAACTGTTTTATAGGTAACACTCCATAAAATCTTCGGTGAGTGCTCTGTAGTACTACAAACAAACAAACCATCTCGACTGCTGAGTGTAGAATCAAACTATGTCGGCAGCATTTTTAAAACAATAACTGTTATAAGTCCTTTTCCATCAATTTCTGAGATAGGCTGGTGGTCAATCAATTTCTGCACTGGCAGCCAAGCAAGGTTGGTCTTACACTCAATTCATCAGGTCGCTCTTCCAACAAATTTAACGATAATGCGTTTTTAAAGAAATGTTATGATCGTTTACTCACTTGTAGGGCAGAAATATTTTCCGTTAAGTTCAGGGTCCCTTAACGTGGGTGTAGCTGGTCTATCAGTCTTTTTCTTGAAGTTGTCGCTCAGCCAATACCTTAGTTAACACGCTATATAAATTCCTTTGCTCATTGTTCAAATACTTTTAGTATTTTTCTGGACCTTCATATGCTATTTTGAGAAACTTCAAAAAAGAAACTCAACCTTTGGGCGCCATAAATATCCCCAACACATTCGTGATGCGAAGTCTCATAAAAATATTCTTTCGGCAAAGTTCTTACAAAGTTATTAAGTCCTTTCGAACTAAATCACAGCCAACAATAAAAGTTTCAACAACTTTGCTAATGTGTTCACGAACTATGTGCAGAAAGAAATTTGAAATTTTGCGAAAAAATCTTAGCAACAAATGGAGATTTACATAAGTTAATCACATCAAAACATTGGCATTTAAGTACCAGCACGCACCATTTACGCACAGCAACCGAACTCATTACCAAATCGAAATGACCAACGGTCAATGGTTCAATAATCGTTAAAGTAAACGTTAACAGTTTCATTTGAAGAAAATCGAAAACATTCGGGGCTTGATTAAATTTTACTGACGGGACATATATATTTACATACAGTTGTGTTTAATACAATAGTAGTGAAATTAAATTGGATATCGTTTGAAGAAATAAGAAGAAGCTGTGATTTTAATAATTTTCATTTAAAATATAGCGAATTCCCTAATAGAAACCATATAAAAGAAACTTCAACACAAAGTTCAGGAAAGTTAATTAAACTTTTAAAAATTTACATCGTAATTTCAATATTTGTGGGCAGAATTTTTAGAAAATTTTTGGGTACGCAGTTTTATAGCTATTTTAGCACAATAATGTGCAAGTTAGAAGTACGTAAAAATTTCTCCTGAATTTTTAGAATTTTTTTTTGTCAAGGATGTTGGGTATTTTTTTCCATACAAAACCAATTTTTCTTCAGTATGGAGATGAAAACAATTCTGAAAATTCAGCCAATTTTTTTAGCGAGTTTTAACTTGCACAATGTTGTACTAAAATTGATTGGTTTACAAAACTGCGTACTCAAAATTTTGTTTAGAAATTTTGCCAAACAATTTAAAGATTTTGCTGTTAATTTTTTTGAAAATTTAATTAACTTTCCTGAACTTTGTGTAAACTTGGATACTTCTGTTTATGTGGTTTCTGTTATGGAATTCGCTATATTTTAAATGAAAATTATTAAAATCACAGCTTCTTCTTATTTCTTCAAACGATATCCAATTTAATTTCACTACTATTATATTGAACACAACTGTACATATGTATGTGGCTATACGTATTGCCCATGGTAGAGATGTTGCGAATGTTCGCAAAAAAAAAATTTACGAGAAATCGCTTTTGGAAACAAGTGCTACTTCGGACTGAGTAGTAAATTGAGAAGTACGAGTATAGTACTCTCTCGAAAAACGAAAATAACACTCTATAAGTCACTTATCGTATGCTTCCTGGTTTATGGAGCAAACGCTTGGACGCTGACAACATCTGATGAGGCGGCTCTGGGAATATTCGAGGGAAAGGTTCTTTGAAATATTTACGGACCCTTACGCGTTGGTGATGCCGAGTACCGCGGAAGATTTAATGACGACCTGTATGAGATATATGCAGACACCGACATAGTTCAACGAATTAAAACCGAGTGGCTTCGTTGGCAAGGCCATGTTGCGCGAATGAATGAAGATGCTGCAGCCCAGACGGTATTCTTCCAATTTGTATAAGTTATGAAATTACGTTTTGTCGCAGCTCTGACGTGTGTGAAGTGCAGTTTTTGGCGGGAGATTATGTCGCTTTAAGAACCTACTCCATAAATTGGTTTCGGCCACTATATTTTGCCTTTGAACAAGTGTTTCATAAAATTCAGCAAGCTCAAACAAATCTTTACATTATTATATGATCAATATATGGATAAAAACAGAAGTCTTGAAACAAACATCTAAGTTACATGCTCGCAGATTCCGATTAGATTTGTATCGGTTCTTTTTGATTTCAGTATCCATGTCGTTTGTATCTTTTTCACAAGTTCTGAAAAATTTTTCAAAGTAATGTGCGCAATAGTTTTCCTCCATTGTGTGCTCAGATTAAATTAATGAGCCTAACATTTTCATACCGTCTGAATTCAGATTTTTAAAGATATGAGAAATAAGGGAGTAGAGTCTTAGCTCAGCAATTTCTGAAATTATTATTTCGATCTGTTATATTATTACTACCAGAACCAATATGTACGCATACCTCGAAATCGGTTTTATAGTATTGAAAGACTAGTGAATTTCGTAGAAGGTCTGAAAAGACTAGTATATGTATATAGGATTTGTATTCAAACGCATAATCTACTAACCGACAATTTCATATAAAATGAGAAAATTATAATTCGGAAGCATAAAATGATATTGTGTTATTAAATCAAAAGTAAAAAAATGGTAGTTCATTGACGAAGTGGGGCTCCATCCACTGCACAGTATCAATAATGTAAGGGTAGAACCCTTTGATTAAAAATCGAGGTGAAGTCTGGAACGCCTCACCCGCCCAACAGGCTCCATGATTGGTTGGCTTTGGTTCTAAGCCAGCAGCTCTAAGCTTAAAACAGTTAAAAAGTTTTGATTGCTAAATTATCTCCAAATGTCGAATTTCGATCGCTCGGTAAGAGTTGAAGAGCAATGTATTCAGCAGTAAATCAAGGGTAGGGAAATAGGGAAAAGGCAAGATCGAGACCGAGAAGTACATGTTGGGAAAAAGGAATGAAAAACGAGCAGCCAACTATACCTTCAACCAAGTGGTATTCGTGATACATTTTACTTAGAATCATTGAATACGTATCCGTGTATGTCTAAAACTCCACATTCGCAGCATCACTAATTCATTACCAATACGAGTTGAAGAAAAAGGCAAGTATTGGGAAAAACGTCGTATTGACTTTGTATGGTCAAAAAGTCAGCAGCTAACGGAAATGAATTGAAGAAAATTACCAATTCTTGGCGTTTAATGCGGTCATAATGCACGGTCAATGGACTATAGGGCTTATCACAGTCTTGGCCAATGTGGTAATGCATTTTTTACGACAAGCAAGGATGTTGAATGTGAAATTATTAGGGGGGAAATCGGCGACTTAATGTGAGCTTTGTACCCAGTACAATATATAGTTAGTGATAATGTAATGATGGTATTCCACACAATTAGGACGATTTCACTTTTGTTTTTGATCATTTTTTACTTTTTTCGATGAGTCCAAAAGCTGCTAGAACCGATGAAGACTAAATAAAGGTTTCTCGGGATCAAACAAGTATAAGTAAATTAAAGCTGAACTCCGTGGTGAAATCTATACAAGTCTAGGATGTGGGCTTATTGCGGTATTCCTGCTAAAAAACAGGCATTCTGCTTTATAATGGAACATTCAATCGGAATCGGGTCTATTGTAGGACAAGCTAAAGCGTCGACTGCGAATTCATCAAGAACTACATGCCTGCAAGCCACGAGAAGCGCTGGTATTTTAGCTACTTATTGCTGCAAAGGGAGTTCGCTGTAATCAAAGATCCAAGGGGAAACCATAAGCTACTTCGAAGAGCTTTCCTGGCTAGGGTATGACTAAAGCATAGAATTGATTCCGTACTTCTTTTATCTTCGCATTAATTTAGGCGCAACCAAACTAAGCTTCAGACTTTCACCCAGCTCACTAGTGAAACTAAAATGTATTCTCGCTAAGATATGTCTGTCGTAAGATGCAGTTTCCATATGGCATCAGTTATCAAAAACTCGGAATGCCTGGCTAGTACACGGCCAAAATAGGCGGGTTTGTTGAGCGCCAATCGAGGAAGAAGAAGAAAAAAATAATGTCAAGCCTAACTTTTTAAACTTTTGGCATATTTTTTCTACCATAGCGCAATCGGTAGCCATTTTTAGTACCCAGAACGTAGTGGCCACAGCGGCCAACCGACACAGTAGCGGCAAGGCTCCGCAAATACAGACTGCATGCAACTAGCAGCCAACAATAATTTCTAGCCAAACCGTATGTGATTTATAAAATAGTTTATTTTTTTGTTTGTTTTCTTTTGAGTGCTAATAAATAAATCAGTTAAAAGCGGAAATGAGCTGCTCAAAAAGGGCATATGGCCAATATGAAGATGCATTGTTGTTGTTGTTGCACTTTTAATGGGCCATTATAAACGCTGAAAGATGTTTTCATTTGGCTACCGCTGGGATAACAATTACCATTGAAACAATTGTTATATAGACAACTAAATAAATGGAGCAAATATGGACACACACACACACATACACACTCAGTCTCATTGGCAACTCGTCCTCCTTTGAGCCACAATGCAGTGTTGCTCCTTTTCTTTATTTCATTCGAATGAGTTATGAGCTGGCAATTCATTAAAGCGAGGAAACATTGCAATTACATACTTATTGTTGTTATTGTTGTTGTTGACAATAACACATTCGCTATTTAATAATAGCAGGGCATCCGCGTAGTTTCGCTAAGACAATGCACCACTAAAGCCTCCACTTTATTTGCTCTTTTGCGCTGTCTCACATTGACTGTGCCACATTTGACTGCATGCGTGTGGCCAAAAATTTTGAAATCATTTTTTTTTTGAGTTTTTTCAACGAATTTTACAATTTTTAAGTGCGTTAGCTATTTCATATATTTTTAGAAAGAAACCCCAAAAGCAACAAACCAAAACTACTCAAAACTTTTTGATTTATACTGCGGATATGCTTGGCACTTTTGGTATTTGTCTCATAATTACCTTCTTGGCTATAATTGCTAGCTTAAATTTGTGAGAAAAAGTAGTGCATAGTAAGTAGGGGTCGTTCCAAAATAACAAAACCAAGTTCGTGAACAATCATACATTTAGTGACGCCTAACGACCTACGCGATTTTAGAAAGCAAGCCATGCATCCTTTTTCATTGATGTCTCTTGGAAGTATCAAAGAAGGTTAAGTCATATTTCACATGTAGAGACCCGCCTAGCTGTGCTGCCGAATTCGGGTGTCGATAGGAAAATCCTATGGCATCACATGCTAAATACAGCGTTATTTCGATGCATGAAGCTCATCGTTAAATTTCCTACTCGCATCTCAGGAAGGACCATAAATTTTTCATAAAACTTTTATTTCGAATACTCCAAGGGAAATCTCATCGTCTTTCAATACCTTTCATTACTAGTAAACCCGGCCCGCTTCGCTGCGTCTCAGAAATAATAATAGACTGAGTCCGATATTAATAATTATGTCTCATACCAGGTGAGCTATGGAGCTTTATTACATCGCTTATTGCAGCACTCATTGTCACCTTTCGTTTCATACCCATATTGTACTAACTCATTTTGGGTCACCTGGGTCTACATAACGGTCGATATTTCTGGTCCACATATCGGTCGAAACTGGTCGAGCTATCGATACCAATGGCATACTAAATTTTAGCTTAAACGTCTAGTAAAGCAATGGCAAATGCTCCATTCAATTATATTTAGCACTTTTTGAGTGATGCGCGACCAAACATACCGACAGACAAAAATTCTAAAAGCTGTTGATTTCGCTTCGATTGGCTTAGTAATGGTCCGTCCTATCGATTTTTCTAAAATATCTGCATTGTACAGACATCGACCATTTACAATTTTATTATATGTAGAGATTACCAGTATGATGACAGACTTATAGAACGTGATTTTCAGATATGACGGAATAAAATGAAGATCATCAGCATATGTGCGCCAAATATGAGCTATTTATTTTCACACATACCAAATGTTTATGCAAGAATTATCATGCTGATGTTAAAACATTTGGGCCTGAAGGATTAAGTTTATCATAAATCACCTATATTACTCCTGATACACCGAAATTATACACAGTTTTTTCGCTATAAAAGGCAGCCAAGAATATTTACATGCAGTGAATCAGCAGTGCTGAAGAAGAACCACAAGTCTCGATATATCAAAAATTCTAGAGGTAGTTGGACCGTTAACAATTCTTCTTTTCCATAAAACTTAACCTTCGATGTTAGAGTGTTTCAGACAAATATTTCCCCGGAAGGAACCCTCAACTTTCTCAAGCCAAATCCCCTAATAAAATACCCTTAAATAGAGTAAAAAAAAACGTCTAAAGAGAGCTAATTTCGTAATATTCTCTTCTTGATATTCCAGTAAGGGTTTAAATCTGGGACCTCAAATATTGATTATTTTTATTTGTTACTCATACTAGAGTATTACGTTATTTTTCATACATCCTCAACTATGGTGACTTTCACCTTAACCAATTAAACGAACACGTCTCTTGCTCTGAAGTGGTTGATTCCAAAGATAATTTATTAAAAATTTTACTATAATTGGTGAAAAATATGATATATGATGATTTGAGTTTTATTATGAAAAATAAAGTAATACTCAAAATGGGTAAAAAATAAAAATAACCCTTATTATCAGTTCCTGGTACAAATAAAAAATTATGATTTATATATATTTGAACGATATTCCGTCATCCCTTGCCAAATTTGGTTTTGTGACAAACTGGTTTCGGCGTTCCGCCATCGAAACGAAACTAAACACTGAGGAGGGCGTAAAGAAACCGGTTTGTTACAAAACTAAATTTGACAAGGAATGACGGAAAATCGTTCCAATATACATCAAAAATTATAAATTTTTATTGTTAAATAAAGATTTTGATGATATAAGCTTCCACTAACAGTGATTTGGTATAACCCCAATATATGGTTTGAAGTTATCCCTCCCACAGATACATGATTGCGCCACACTATGTTAAATATTTATATGTAGGAAAATGTCAATATTCTGTTTTTTTTTTTTATCCAAAAGGTATTAGAACTACCTTATTTTTTATACCAAGTTTGTAACCTAAACATTTCGTTCTCAAAATGAGAATTTGGCTGTCAAACTCATTACTGAGGTCGCAAAACATCTGGGAAACACCAGCCATGATAATTTATCCATGCAAAATATGGACTAAACCAGGACTGTTAATTTAGAATTAGGATTACTAGTCCATTGAATAGGTATTACTTTTAATGCACAATTAATTTTTCATCACTTTTGATTATTTTTCTTTTCATTACAATTAATAATAATTATTTCACTTTTCTGACCAAACTAGGTATGATGAATTTCTTATCAGCTTAAAAAAATGACATTTTAGTTTTTAGATATGTTGTATATATTAAATAAACCTTTCTAAAAGAATTTTGGTTTTTTTAAAAGGGAGTATTCTTTCAGTTTAAAACTTTCTTTTTAACAAAAAAAAATTACTGTAAATTGGAACGATTTTCCGTCATTCCTTGTCAAATTTGGTTTTGAGATAAACCGGTTTCGGCGTTGTGCCATCATCAGTGTCGATTTTCTTTCTGCCATAAATTATTACCGTAATTTTTGAAATATGCATTTACTTAAAAATTAAAAAAAACCGCAGTTTATTTTTAAATATGCTATATATATTTAATAAACCTTTCTAAACATTTTTTTTTCAACGTTGTGTCCTTTGAAGTGTTTTCTAGGTTTAAAATTTTATTTTTATCTAAAAAAATTTTTCAGTATAATATAAAACTTTTACAGTGTATATTTTCAAGAACTGATTTAAGTACCTTTCTAATGGTACAATGATTTTCGAAATCTGTTGATCCATTTTGTAGTAATCACAGCTTAAAAGTACCGTACACTGCCCGTAATTGAGCAAATAGGCCCTAGACAGAATTCATACATATTACAAGATTATTTTCTGGAAAGGATATCCACTTTACTGTTTGAAATCTGAGTATAACTCTAAGTACGGAAATACTGTGGTGTCGGTCGAAAAATTTATTTTTTCTTTTGCTAAGGCCCGGTTTTTCAGTCCTTGGTTAAGCTCAGTTTAAACTAAGTTTGCTTAAACTCGGCATAAATTTAAACTCCAGTTAAACTGCAGAGCGGTTTTTCAGTGAGAGTTTAAGGCCGCTTTCATAATTAGCTTAGCAACAATAATACTTTGCACTTTTCGATGGTTCAAACGAATCCCAAGCGATAAAATCGGAAAACGTCTTTTCCGTACTAAATAGCTCCTTTCAACGGTACTTCGTGTTCTGATTAACGATTCGTTAAATAGGTTTTCCTCGGGGGTGATCGGTCTCGCTAAAGGTGTTATCAGAAACTTTTTGTTAGGATATCCACTATCAGCAATTATCAAACTATCGCCAAAATCGCCGCTCTCAAAGCGCGCGTATATCCTAGAGTTTCTTAGTATATTGGAGTCATGAGCGGAACCAGGCCACCGAGCCACAATACTTGTTATTTTAAGGTTTGCATCACACGTGGTTTGGACATTTATGGAAAAGAAGCCTTTTCTATTCCTATATAACTCCGGATTTTCGCCACCTACAATTGAAACGCATATATATATGTATATTATAAAGATCTATACTAGTTTCACGAAAAATCTTACCCGGTGAAATTATCTTTATATGTGTGCAATCCAAAGCCGCTATAACTGTGGGGAACTTAGCTATTTTGAAAAATGCTTCACAGGTTTCCTGCTTCTCTGTAGGGCTCTCGGGAAATTTTATAAAACGAGGCCTTAACAAAGCTATGTGGTGAGACACTGTCGCTACCACCTTAGACACTGTAGACTTCGATACTCCAAATAAATCGCCAATCGTCTGAAGCATTCCACTAGTTGCGTATACACGCAGAGTAATAAGTAGCATTTGTTCATCCGTCAATGCATGATTCCTACAAATTACTGTAATTAAACATTTGTTATTACTTATAGATTTGCATACTTACCAACTTGTTGGATGCTTTATATGTTCTCCAATAAGCTCCAAAACACTGTATGCGGATGACTTGGTCAAGCGAAAGCGGACAAAGAAATCTTTGTCATCAAAAACATTGAAATGGTTTGGGTGCGTACTTATAACCCTTCTTCTCCTCATTATTGTAATAGTGAGTATTTCGCTTATTTCTGCGTCACTATAATCACTTTCGTCAGATGATATATCCATTATTTAATTAAATATACAAATATTGTCCTCTTTTGATTGCGTTCAGTTTATTGTTTCACAATCAAAACAATCAAATATGCAAACAGCTGACAGTTTAACTAGAGTTTAACCCTGCCAGATTGGCCGCTTAAACTCCGTTTAAACTTCGTTTAAAGTTGACTGAAAAACTGCATAACAAGTTTAAGCTTAGTTTAACTGACAAATTGAGTTAAACTTGCACTGAAAAACCGGGCCTAAGTGTGTGGCTTCAGAATAACTTAGTAGGAGTAAGAAAGAGTAAATTAATTTCCAACCTTTTATTGACATATTCTTTTAGAAATTCTCTATCTTAATGATATTTGACAGCCTTTCGGGTATTGGACACTTAAATGCATTCCTTTCAAATAACGAAATGTAATGCTCAGTTATTACGATTACTTTTATTTAGAAAATGAACATAACATAACATTTTTTAAACGTAGTTAAAATTTTAGATGGCAGAAGTAGCAAATGTAACACGGATTAATGCACAATATTTGAAACTGCAGATTTAGTAAAAGTATTCTTAGTTGTTTCATTGGAACTAGAGAGATGAAAGATCAATATATCAGAAGAAACCCAATCAAACGAGTAGTCATATGACACGAATTTAGTCAAAGAGCCAACACGCTCTCTCAGTAACGAAATAAGAAGTATGATGATTACTCGGTGCACCCGTTTTTCTGATATGTGCTTTATATAAGACCTGTCATATTTGATTAGTAATTAGTAATCAATTAGACGGTTTTTTGATTGGTAATGATTATTTTAATTATTTTTCAAGAAAAGTCAATTATTAATTGATTACGATTAGAAAAAAAAAATATTTCAATATACAAAAATAATCAAAAAAAGTTGCTTTGATTACATTACATTTTTTTGAGACCTTTTTAATTTTTTAGATTATTTTTAATTTTTTTCAGTATTGTTGATGTTTATATTTATGTGCTTTTACAGAAATACTGAAAAAAATATTTGTAATCAAAAAAAAAAAACATAAATAAAAAACAAAAAAAAAGAACAAAAAAAAATTCTAAATTATGAAAAAAATAAAAAATAATAAAAACAAGTTGCTTTGATTACTTTTGATGACTTCTGAGTTTTTTTGAGTTCTTTTTAATTTTTTTGATTATTTTTGATTTCTTTCAGCATTGTTGATGTTTATATTTATGTGCTTTTACAGCAGTACTGAAAAAAATCAAAAATAATAAAAAAAATTAAAAACTATCCTAAGTTGATTACAACAACGTTTTTTTCTATTATTTTTGATTTTTGTGATTACTTTTAATAATCGTAAAAAATCATGATTTTTTTGACTATTTTTTTAATTAATTGGAAAATAATCATTAAAAATTGAAAGTAATAAATCATTAAATGGATTCTCAAAAAAAAAAAACAAATTTATCAAACCGGTAATCATTACGATTAGTAATCATTATTTAACAGGTCTGCTTCATATTCGTTTGACTTTAACAAACTTCGGCAAAACCTGCAGGACATCAAACTCATCAGAGTGTAAACGGCAATCTTAGTTCAGTAATCAAAACTCTTCCTAGATATTTGGTTCGATTTCGCTGTGCTTTCATTAATGTGGCAAGTGGACTAAATGTCTAAGAAAATGGTAATTTTGAGGCTGGAGTTTCCTTAATCGGCACTATAGAGATGGCCGGTGAAAAATAAAAGGGACAAACAGTTTCTGGCTAGTTCGAAGTGCTGCAGTAACCTATACAAAAGTCTAGAGCTAGGGGTGATACCAAAAGATTTTTCGTACTCCCAAGGAAACATTACACTTCTTTGTGCTGTTCAATTGGCTTCCTTTGTAGCATAGAACAATCATATAACATACTTGACACCCATACCCACTGCACCAAAACGTCAAGCCCTTGACCAACCGAAGCATGTCAACCCTTTCGCATTAACACAACAATCACATTGGCCAAATCGGCTCCAACTCAACTACCGTGCCACGACGCAATAATATGTCCCCCAAATGGCTATGAAATGAAAATGGTTATGGGTTTAATACTCGTAAAATCAAATGCCCAAAACAATGAAGCGTAAAGGAAAGACCAAATGACCAAACAATCGTCCCAACGAATCAGCGATCATAATAAAGAACAAACTAAATGAGAATTTAACTACAAGAGCACGAACGAAGCAGCAAAAGGAAAGAATCATTTAACTTGATTTCATTTTAAATGTTGATTTTATTGCGTAGAAAATGACGCCAACGTGGCCGTGTAAGGACGCCCCAAGCCACACCTCACACGGACTAGCCGCTGTAAACAACCCTGTCAAAGCGCTTCACTTGGCATTAGTTAAGTTAGCAAGTAGCTTGGTGCGAAGGTCGGATTTGCAGGAGGGAGCGGGGGTAAGGAATAAAAGTATTTGTCCGTGGCCATTTAATAGTTTCGGGACGGCGTCCAAAATGGCAGACGACCAAATTTTTTGTTGTTGTTGTTTGAAATTTCGTACGTAATAAAATTCAAATGAATTGCGATAAAAATCAAATTTTCTTTGACATTTTCGCTTCAATTGCAAATTTGATATAAATGTGTGCGATTGTGCTCTTCTCAAGCTTTGAAAGATTTTGCGTGACCCCTTTAACTTTTTAGCATTTCCCGTAGCCACCGCTGGCCGGCCGTTTGTTCACTTATGTCCCTTGAAAGCTCGCTGACTTTTTTTGTTTGATTGCGAATTGGTTGAGGGTCCCTTTGCGGCTATTTCGGTTGCTTTGTTTAGGCTTTGGTTTTTTTTTTTTTTTTTTTTTTTGTTTTTTAATGCGATGGGCGGCACAAAGTTTCTAACGTCCAACTTGTAGTTCTTTGAATTTTATTTATGCGTTAAGAAAATTTATGGCCAATTGATATGCACGATTTAGGGACACTGGCCAAGAAGTGATATCCTTTCGTGGTTTCATGTTTGTTGCAAAGTTGGCTGCTCCGGCTGCGTTGTGGGTGGGTAAAAGAGATTGTACAGCTTTCTAATTTTTTATTTATTTTATTGTTTGGGGATTCAATTAGTGATAAGTATTTGGTATGAGTTGGAGATTTGAATGGCCACAAACATGTAAATAATTTAAAATAAAACGATAATAATAAAAAATATGGTAAACGATGTGGGAGATATATATATAATGGCTAGAAGGTTTTGTGGGGTTGATACGAAAATGAAATCAAAGCTATATTGAGAAGCTTGAATTATTCAATGACTACCTATAAATCTATAAATTGGTTTTATAAATGCTTAAATTCGGATGCGTGGAGTAGATAGAGGTTTTAATAGTGCCTTTCTCGTGGGGTCCGATTAAATATCTGATCTGTCCGGCGATCTAATTTTTGAAACTTGAATCGTCCAAAACTGTTTATAAAAAAACATTGTAAAAATTGGTTTGCAAACAATTTCAAGCCCCTTTTGTGTTCAAGAGTAGATCGGCTATTCCAAATATAGGACTATAGTTGCGGTCGTTTTATACAAGGCTATGATGATAAGGATTTATATAAAGACACACTAATTTCAGAATCCCTTCTGATGCCTTCGAAGCTGCATTTGGCTTAGACTCTGGGAGTTTTGTTATTTAGAAAGGTGAAAAGCTCTACCAGGGTGGGCTCTCAGTAGTAGTTCCAATCACGGAAGGTGAAGCTGGTTGTCTGTTCTCATTAAGCAAAGAAGAAAAGTGCAAAAGAATGGCATGGAACTGTGACCAGGATACTAAAAAGAAAACAAATCGGAACTTCCTGCCGTGATGAAAACCCCTTGCGGGTTAGGGGCTTAGAATATGCCCGAGGTAGGCATACCGGTCGTAAGAGGCGACTAAATTACACACAGGTAATGACGTGCAACTCGATGGTTGATCTACGGATATGATGCCTCTCACCTCTCATTACCCATCTTATGCTTCCATAGAAGGTTACTGGTCACCTCAAATCGACAGTCGTAGTGCTTACCGGAGCGTACCCGGTTCATATGCGGCGAAGGACTGTCAATTCGACCACCATCCCTAAAACAAGGAGAATTCTGCTGGCCTTACGTGTCCCTCTAGGAGACGAACTGCTTAGCTGTTTTAAACCCAGAAATCTAAACTCATTTATTCGAAATAATTTAAAATAGATGAAAACGAAAGCGGACGCCATAAAGTCTGCGTACTGAGTATTTTCTGTCGTTGTTGCTATACAGTTCCCACAAAAACATAGGCGGTCTAACTCTGAATTGCACCAGTTAACTCTGCGGAAGGTGGCTTAGCTGTGCTAGTGCAGAGCAAGGCATTTTTTTCTGGTGGCAGTCTTTGGCCGAAGATGAGTTCGGCTCATGTCGGTGCTAGCTCGACTATAACAAACATGGATACCTTATTGTGAGTATATTCGGAGCCCTAATTCCGCCGAATGAAGTGGGGCTTACTTGGGGACGATTGCTTCAATTGCGGTAGGTACTAACTGCCGCCCACGAAGGCAACGGACGAGCAGTGACGATGGTTTTTGAATTGGAGCATTTTTATCTCGTTATGAAGATTAGAAAATCATTACAGCAATATATTGCTTAGGCTCCTAGTGTGCTAAGGACTATGATAAGTTGGTCGTTGATATTATGAAGGAAAGCATCATCGATGATATTAAGAGAGAGTTCTGTAAGAGAAACCGTAATATAGATAAACTTCGAATAGCTAAAGAGGAGAGTTAATATATTAAGGACAGCGGTCTGGAAGAGAAGAATAGGTAAAAAAATTAAAAATTGTAATTAAGGAAAACGTTAAAAGTGAGAAAAGGAAGAAAAAAAAGTAAATTTCAATGGCGATCTATGATGATGATACGTGATAGAGATAAGTTGTTGGTGGAAATGGTAATGAAAATTTAAATTTTTTACATAAATATCTACAGCTGAGCCAACCTGTTTCAAAATATTTTCGAACAGCGCCCTCTTGCAAGTATATTGAATTGCTGTTTCATTATACGTATTAAGGAATAGTGCAAGAGGCTTTTAGAATTTTTGTCTCTTTGTCTTCATGTTTGTGCCCTCATCACTCAAAATCTGCAATATATTACATAATAAAATTTATACCGCTGTGTTGTAAAATGTGCAACTTAAAGTTTAAGATATATTTAATTGAATATAAACGATGGTGGTGGAAGTACAAGTTAACTTAAAATATTTTTAAACATATAGTGAAATTTTGATAGACCTATTTTAAAGCATAATAGATATTACGTGAAAATGCATATGAATAGTGTCAATTAGAGCAACAGAAGATATTAATATTTCTGCTTTTTTTATACATGGTGTTCGATATTCCAAAAAAAGTTGCCAAAAATCTACCGAATTTTTAAGAGCCTTGAGACTTGCACTTTGTGAGGCTAGCATTTAATAGGCTACAAAACTGCATACTCAGAAACCATTTTCAAATTCTTGTATCAAATTTGAATATTCTCACCACTTTTTCTAAAAATTTAGGGAATTTTTATGCATGCGCTTGGGAACACTCATTCTAAAGATTTCTAAGACAGAAAATTCTATATTATTATATGAAACTAGCAGGGCCGGCAGACGTTGTCCTACCTAAAATTTGGCTTGCCTACATTTAACAAATTGTACTCTTTTTCCTCCCCACTTTTCGCTTCTTCTACATTTATCCTTATCTCCTCCTTCTTTACCCTCTTAATTTTCCTCTAACACCACCTCTAAATCTCGAATATCTATTCCTACTCCCTTTCTACTCCCATTTCCTCTGCGGGTACTGATATGTACACAGTTTAGAAGATATATCGAATTTCCTTTTATTTGATCCTGGTACACTGCTTTCTGATATATGGAACACATATCTTTATATAAAATATCATTTACTTGAACCAAATTAATTTCGAGTTGCTACTTTAAATAGCGTGGCTTTGCGAATAACTAAATATGGACAGTAAACTTTGGACATTAACGACACAAACAAAAAACCAAAAATTTGAAAGTGACATCTCCCACTTTTCCAAAGTTTTGACTAAAATTCCGTACCCACCGAACTTCTGAACCTATCGTGAAAGTTTCCTAGAACGACTATAAATTTCGGCACATTAATGAAGCACAAACAAAAGATAAAATATATCCAAAACTGTATATAGCCTATAGCGTACGCAGCCAACTTCTCAACCTATCGTGAAAGTTTCATAGAGATCGACTATAAGATTTGGACATTAATGGAGAACAAACAAAACACAAAATTTATGGGCGTGGCACAAAAAATGTGGGTAATTTTGAGTGCACTCACTGTGTATGTTTGTTCGAGCTATATGAAGTTAAATAACTGCTTCACTCTTATATTTCCCCGAGGTCTTTCTTGAAGCACAGAACATAGTTTCCCTTTGCTGCTGAAACATTTACTATTTTCAGTTGGATGTGTGGCAAAGCCTTGCACCACCATGGTCAGCTGGTGCTTTACTAACTTGTGTATTGATTATTCGACAGGAAATATAATTACTTCTTTATCTTCTAATGTCTGTAAATGTATATGTATCGATCCCATACCTATTTGACGTCTTAACCAGAATCATTAAGCCTATTGATAAACAACTTAATTTAAATCCTAATAAATTATCATAAACCGTCCATTCAATTTATTTGTACAGATGCACTTAAACAGGTTAAAGAATTTCAAATTTTTGGTAAACCTCAGCCGCAACCACAATCATACGACAATTAAGCCACTAATAAAGTTGATAACATCATTTACCATTTGCGTTCACACTTTTACTGGCATCCTCGAAACCCTACGTACACTAGAGAGTCTGTATACAAAGTAAAATAAAAAAATATATAGTTTTACACTGTTTTCTATATTTTTTCACTACGAAAACTATTGTATCAATGCGGTTTGGATAGGTCAGGAATTATGGTTTATTTATTGAAGCATTTCTCATTCATGCAGCCAGCAAAGTCGACAAAAGGCTTTAATCTGTGTAGAACAATAAAAGTAAAACTCGCATATGGAAAGTGTAACAAAAAAGTGATGCTCCTCCAACGATCAGCCAGCATTGAGACACAAAATAAATTAAAAAGAACAACAACCATAAAAACCGAGCGATAGCTTGGCATTAGCACATTAGACGCGGGGTTCTGGTTTGCGCGCGTATTTGTTTATTTCTCTCGTCGAATATCAACTCCCTAAGCCACAATTACAAAATTGTACAATCAAAATCATTTGATGACTTTTCCTTTCAACATCATAAATCATGTCAAAAGTGGCTCGTAACAAACACTTGCTACAATGCGAGCAACGTGTTGTTGGAGCAGCTAATAAAAAGATCGTCACGCTCAACACACCCAATAAGACCTTGAAACACAAAAAGGAGAATCTGATGTACAAATACAACAAAATAAAAAGTGCTTTTCCACTGTTAATAAAAAGTGAGTTTAACAAAGCGCGACTCCCCAACAAGCTGTAGGAAGACGAAAAAAAAAACAAACAAACTAAAACTCAATTTTAACAATAAAAATTCAAGAAGCAAATAAAAACATCAAAATCATGCTGGCACATCGGAACACTTGTTGTTGCTAGCGCGTTATGCAGTATTGATTGGCGGGTACCGCCTCCCCGCTCACTGCATTCGTTCTTTCTATGGCAAAACGGGCATTGTTTATCAAACTGTCTGGGGCCCCACAATGTATGCTACACACAAACACAACAATGCTCACCAATAGATATCTGAAATCTCTATCATTCATTCATAAAAATAGTAAAGAATATTTTCAGTTTTTAACTGCTCTATTGAATTTAGACTTTTGTAATAAAAAATATTTGTGTTTTGAGTTTGCTTAGCTGAGTTCGAGGGTGTTTTTCTGTCGAAAGACATATTTCAGTATGCCGTTGATTAATGGTTTTCCGTTCAATTAAAATGTGTAATTGCATTTTTACTACACTCGTTTGTTTGAAATATTGAGGCAAATCAAGTAGGTGGCTAACATGTATAACGTACTCTGTATTAAGATGAGATACGTGTGAAATAAATATAAATAAAATGAAACAATATAAAATAAGGTAAAATAAAATAAAATAAAATAAATTAAAATAAAATCAAATAAAAAAAAATAAAATACAATAAAAAAAAATAAAATAAAATAACACAATATAAAATAAAATAAAATAAAATAAAATAAAATAAAATGAAATAAAATGAAAAAAAAAATGAATAAAAAAAAAATTAATAAAATAAATTAAAATAAAATAAAGCAAAAATTAAAAACAATAAAAAAAACCCAAAATAAAATAAAATAAAGTCATATAAAATAAAATAAAATAAAATAAAATAAAATAAAATAAAATAAAATAAAATAAAATAAAATAAAATAAAATAAAATAAAATAAAATAAAATAAAATAAAATAAAATAATATAAAATAAAATAAAATGAAATGAAATAAAAAAAGATAAAATCAAATAAAGTAAAACAATATAACTTAAAATCAAATAAAATAAAATAAAATGAAAAAAAAAAAATAAAATAAAATAAAGTAAAATATAATAAAATACAATAAAATAAAATAAAATTATGTAAAATAAAATAAAATTAAATAAATTAAATTAAATTAAATAAAACCAATAAAATAACATAAAGTAAAATGAAATGAAATAAAATAAAATAATAAAAAATAAAATAAAATGAAATGAAATAAAATAAGATAAAATAAAATAAAACAATATAAACTGAACTAAAATAAAATAAAATAAAATAAAATAACATAAAATAATATAAAATTAAATAAAATGAAATAAAATAAGATAAAATAAAATAAAATAAAATAAAACAATATAAACTAAACAAAAATAAAATAAAATAAAATAAAATAAAATAAAAATAAAATAAAATAAAATAAAGTAAAACAAAATAAAATACAATAAAATAAACTTCATTACAATAAAAAAAAATAAAATAAAATGAAATGATATAAAATAAAGTAAAGTAAAATAAAATAAAATAAAATAAAATAAAATAAAATAAAAGAAAAGAAAATAAAGTAAAATAAAATAGAGTACTCTAACAGCGGCTTTGGTGCAGACACTTGGGTTCGTATCCCAGTGTCCGAGAAGGGGTCTGATGAGAAGTTGGGCACTTCGCAACATGTCATCCCATACCATCGCTGTGCATATCGTTGTAATTTTTCCTCTAATATCAATTAACAAACAAACAATAAAATACAATAAAATGAAATTATGAAAAAAAATAATATAAAATAAAATAACATAAAATAAAATAAAATACAACAAAATAAAATTATGTCAAATAAAATAAATAAAATAAAATAAAGTAAAATAAATTGAAGTAAAATAAAATAACATACCATAACATCACATAACATAACATAACATAAAATAAAAAAAAATAAAATAAAGTAAAATAAAATAAAGTAAAATATAATAAAATACAATAAAATAAAATTATGTAAAATAAAATAAAATACAATAAAATAAAATGAAATAAAATAAAATAAACTTCATAACAACAAAATAAAACAAAATAAAATAAAATAAAATGAAATGATATAAAATAAAATAAAGTAAAATAAAATAAAATAAAATAAAATAAAATAAAATACAATAAAATAAAATAAATAAAATAAAATAAAATAAAATAAAATAAAATAATATAAACTAAAATAAAATAAAATAAAATAAATAAAATAAAATAAAATAAAATAAAATAAAATAAAATAAAATAAAACTAAATAAAATAAAATCAAATTAAATTACATAAAATAAAATAAAATAAAATAAAATTAAATAATATAAAATAAAACAAAATAAAATGAAAAAAAATGGGGGAAAAAATAAAATAAAATAAAATGAAAGTAAAATAAAGTAAAATAAAATTAATTAAAATAAAATAAAATAAAATAAAATAAAACAAAATAAAATAAAATCAAGTTAAATTACATAAAATTAAATAAAATAAAATAAAATAAAATAAAATAAAATAAAATTAAATAATATAAAATAAAACAAAATAAAATGAAAAAAAATGGGGTTAAAAATAAAATAAAATAAAATGAAAGTAAAATAAAGTAAAATAAAATTAATTAAAATTAAATAAAATAAAATAAAATAAAGTAAAATAAAATAAAATAAAATAAAATAAAATAAAATAAAATTAAATAATATAAAATAAAATAAAATGAAATAAAATAAAATAATATATCATAAAATAAAAAAAAATAAAATAAAATACTATAAAATAAAATGAAATAAAGTAAAATAAACTTCACTAAAATAAAATAAAACAAAACAAAATAAAATAAAATAAGATAAACTAAAATAAAGTAAAATAAAATAAAATAAAATAAAATAAAATAAAATAAAATAAAATAAAATAAAATAAAATAACATAAAATAAAATAAAATACAACAAAATAAAATAAAATAAAATAAAATAAAATAAAATAAAATAAAATAAAATAAAATAAAATAAAACAAAATAAAATAAAATACAATACAATAAAATAAAATAAAATAAAATAAAATAAAATAAAATAAAATAAAATAAAATAAAATAAAATAAAATAAAATAAAATTAAATTATATAAAATAAAACAAAATAAAATGAAAAAAAATGGGGGAAAAAATAAAATAAAATAAAATGAAAGTAAAATAAAATTAATTAAAATAAAATAAAGGAAAGTAAAAAAAAAATAAAAAAGACAAAAAAGAGTAATAATAGGACTTTTTTCGTGGCACTTGCTATGAGGCTCCAGTGGGACCTTAAAAACAATTCCTCTTTTCAAATCTCGCCCTGCTGCGGAATTGAATGCAACTTACCTTTATCGTCAACATCTACTCCGACAATCAAGCGGCAATTAGGGCGCTGAGTGCAGGCAACGTTCAATCGAGGACAGTGAGCGACTGTCTGGAATCGCTTGCGGTTGCATCCAACTATTTTAAAATAAAAATTATCTGGGTGCCAGGCCACTGTGACATTCCCGGCAATTGCCATGCGGATCTCTTGGCCAGAGCGGGCACTCGTGAGGCAGATGTGGCTGCCTCCAGAACACTGGGTATTCCCCTTACCACCTGTAGGTTGCTTCTGGGCAGGTGGGCTTCGGATCAGCTAAGCAAACGCTGGGCTGACACCACCTTATGTCAGGTGTCGAAGTCCTTCTGGCCGGTGGTTGACTCCGGGCGTTTAATGGGAGTACTAGGGTTCTCCAAGTTACATCTTTCCATGTTTATTGGGGTGTTGACTGGGCGCTGTCCGATGGGGGTCCATGCGGTGCGGTTGAATATTCTTGATAACCCGAGCTGCGTGAGCTGCATGGAGGATGACGAGGTGGAATAATCAAATCATTTCAAGGTCAGTTGTCCAGCGTTTGCTAGGACCAGGCGCAGGTATCTCGGCTCGGATGTTCTTAGGTCTCCGGAAGACGTGTCGAAAATCGATGTGTGCCAAATCCGGAGTTTTATTGTCACTACGCAGCGATTTGCTAAGCTATCTTAAGTTAGTGTCACCGTTTAAAATTGTGGTATCACAACGGACCTTGTAAGTGTCCAAGTGAGCTGCCCTCCTAGTGAGACAGCTACCACCTAACCTAACCTAACCTACCTTTATCGTAACATTAAGAGCCAGGGAGGACGCCTAGGAGAGAAAAATAATCGGCACGAAAAACAGGGCGATGACGAAAATTTTATTAGGGGATTCAATTTTTGCAGGAGCTAAAACGACAACGGCTCAGGTAACCGACCTACAAAGCGGACGGTTTTATTTGGCAGAACGAGAATGAGAACGACTAAAACCCAACAGCCAATTTTTTGAGTGGACCTTCAGCTTTCGACCTGGTAAGTTTATTAACGATCTATGATAAACGGGAGGTGCCACACAAACCATCTCTTTGACGATCTCAAATCAGCTTTCGATAACACGAAAAGGATCGGCCTTCTGTAACAAGTACGTTTGCTACAACAAAAAGAAGGAAATATATTTAGAACCAGTATCTACATACTTCCCAAAATGCATACGAATTTCAAACCGCAAATATTGGAATAATTGACAGTGAAATTCGAAGAAATTGAGGAAAGCCTGAATACTGACAACCAAAATTAGAGTCTAAGCCATATTGCATTTCCAAAGTAAAGGCAAATTTAGACGAAACGTAATTCTGGATTTGAATTCCAAGTAATTAGTTAAACGGCTAAATGATGAAACTCGACATGTTGCCAGTTAGGAGGAAAAGGTGAAATGCATAAGAGTTACAAGACATTGCATGGAGTTGAACAATCTCAAGGAAACCCAAACTCTGGGCTCAACCAGCACACAAAAGGATTCGCTGGAAGGATGAAAGGCGAAGTCAAAGACACACGCAAAACCAAGGGGAAACATAATGCAACAACTAGGAAAAGGACTAACTAAGAGTTTAACTAAATCAAGCGAAAAGGATGTGTCAGCAGGGCATGGATAAGACTGCCACAATAGAGACAAGGCGTGAATAATGGTTACAACAATTTACGCAATAAAACTAAGTGCAAGAAGAAGATATTGTGCACAGCAAAAGTGTGTGTTTGCCGAAGCTGGCTAGCAAGAAAGGACGAAACGAAAGGCTCACACAGTGCGTACGAAGAATGGACTGTAACTAAAGTCAAGGTTAGACGGGTTTGAGTTGAATTTAGCGGCTTTAACGCAATGCAGCCGAATCAAGCTGAATGAGTGAATGGCGAGAGAAAGGCGAAAGAAAGGCCGGCAACAATAGCTAATGTTACGTAGCCTTTTCCGCGTGGCAAGGATACGAGCCAATACAAAACTCAAACAAATAATTTTGTTTAACAACAACATAATCAGGCAAGCGGCTATAGAGGAAGCTAAGCAGAGGCAGGCATACGGTCAGATATTTGAGCCAATAAGTTTTTGGAAATGGGAAAATGTTATTGTCGTACACAAAGAGCGCAGAGTATGCTTAAGACAGTGGTTGTGTGTCAAAAGGAAAGTTACCTGCGAGAGCCCAATGAGCGTGAAGAAATGCGTGAATGCACAGCACACCGCAGGACATTCGCTAAACTGGCAACTGAAGGCTGCCGTTTGATGACACGACGACGGACAGTTAGTGGCTGCGGCGCGCTTTATTGCCCCACTAACTCAGCGGTTGGGCAGGTAGCTTGGTTGCCTTTTTCTGCACGCAAAATGCAAAAAGGAATTCGGCGAAAAGTGGTTTTGTGATTTGAATGAACAGTGGAAGATAAGGAGAAGAAGAATAAGCAGCACAAAAATATACAAAAACATGTGTAAAAGGTTAAAAAAGAGTAAAAAACAGAATGCCAAACATTTTTGTTAGAAACTCTTTCGGCAGCAGTCATGAATCCTTTCGTCGTGTGTCTAGTCCTACACGTTGAGCGAATCATTCGACAAGGCTAATGTGCTAAAAAGAGTTCTTCTTGCACACATTTGGCTTGGCTACTCCTGCTGACAAATCGCACTAGCTGCTTAAAAAGTGAAATCTGCTGCTTATGCGCGTGTCCTTTTTTCGCTTGAATAGCTCTTGTTGCTGCGAAAGGATTCGTCAGTCGCATCTATGTCCTTTCGCTTTTTGCTCTTCACAATCCCTTTGCTTTTGTTTGACATTTTTGTTGTTTTACCGTTAATGAATGCGTTTTACTGTTGGTAAAATAAAATTCATTGTCTTGCTTAATATTTTGGGAAAAAAGGATTTAGCGACGTGGAAAAAAAAAACGTGCTGAAGTCAGTTTGCGGGCTCAGAAAAGTCAGTTTTTTGTTTTGTTTTTGTAATGTTTTGCGTGAAAGTGTTTTTGGTAAAAAGTTGTTGATTGTTTTTAAGGGACCGAGTGAGAGTTTCTCAAACGATTTCCTTGGAATAACTGTGGTTTATGGATTCGGTTTATGGCTGTACTATATATGAAGTAGGAGAAATCCGCTGATAGTTTAGCTTTGATAAGGCAGGATGGTTTAAGTCTGTTGGTTTATGAGCTCGTAAGAGCGATGTGAGGTTATTGAGTTTAAGAGAACTGAAACTTAAGAGACTGATTCTTATAAATAAAAGTGAATGAGTGGATTCATCCCGCGTTTATGGACCTGAACCGAGCTCTAACTTTCATATGTCAACTGGGTATAGCATAAGCTATAAATAGTTTAGGAAAAGTGGGCGTTGGCACGCCTCCCACTACGAAAAAGCTTAATTCGTATATCTAGACAACTATTTGTAGTCCCAATCTACTAGTAGGAATTCAACGTTTGAAAATGAAAAAACGGGATAGTAAGTAGATGCAGAATAGTAAAAAGAGGCAGAGAAAGTGGAAGGAGTAGATTCGGAGAGATGGATATTGAGAAGAGTAATGTCTATTGCATAAGAATGAAAATAGGAAGTTGCAGAGTAACCGGAAGGGGTAGCGAAAAACAAAAGGAAGCATAATAGGGGCGGCTCAGTCATAAAAAAATTGGGGAACCGCCGGCTTACTCGCTATAAGGTGAAATAAGACTATAATCCGCCAAACAAAAAGGTGTCAAACATATCGATACCGCTGCAGTTCGGCTAGTATCTGAGCATACCGGATTAATTTCGGCAAGAGGCTGCCTATGTCCGTAACATTCTCAAACCTAGGCCAGTAGTTTGTTGTTACAACAGCAACAACAACAGAAAAAAGGCGGAGTTAAGAGGAACAAGAAGCGTGAGATGGAGGAGAATAGGTGGCGGGAAACGTGGAGAATAGAGAAAAAATTGTTAAAATGTAGGAAATATTTTCCCAAAACACTTCCAATTTCCCAGCAGGACGACGTTTTTAGCTCAGAGAATCTTCTCAACAAATTCCATGCGTTCCTCAAAAGTGGTTAATGTGCAAGTTCCAGTGCCAGAGAAAACTGAGCTGCTATTTTAATACCATTTCTATAACTTGTTTGATAACACATCTATCTTAACACATCTTTCTTATAAAGAGGCTTAAATTCCCAAGGTCTCTAACCTCATCCACATGCAGCTACCTTCACTGATCGAGTGCTGATATATCTGAACATACGACTTGTTCAATTTTCAGCAACTAGAGCCGAACATTCGATATCGTTCGTCTACCATTTTTTGCACTAGTTCCTAAGGTGGTAGCGGAGGTTTACTGGCAGACCCACACTTTACTTGTTCAGGCAGATAGTTGCTTGGCCTCAAAAAGCGTGCGAACCTCAATATAAGCAACTATCTTGCATTAAGACTGCATTCCCTTCAGAAGAGAATTTTGAAAAAATAATTCGAGTTTTAACTAAAAGCTGAACGAATCCAATGAGGAAGTATGCAGATAAGTTAAAACTCGCCGTGTTTTCTGTTTCAAACTGTATACGATATTGACGGTATCAGTTTTGAATGCATAAATCAGACGTTACCAGTTTGAATCTCTTGTGTGTATGAGCTCGAGTGACTTTCGACATCCCGAAGAATCTCTAATCGACTTAGTTATCATTATCTATCTATCTATAATATAAATGTGCAAGTTGGGGGAAAGTGTTCCAATTTATGGTCAAACTATACATCTAAGGTATTAACAATAATATATGTATGGATAGGTATGGCCAACCTGCAGTGCCGTCAATCAAAAAAACTTAAAAAAGTTTATTATATTATAGAAAAATTTGTTTTAAAATGCTTCAACACAAATTCCAAATATGTATTCACACTATAGGGTAGTAGTTGTGTGCGTATACATGTTATGCATGCTATTGTACTATTCTTGTGATCGGCTCTCACTGTGAGTGCGAAGAGTTGGTAGCAGACCAATGAAAAACAAGTATTCACACTATAGAACCGCTGCTGTGTTAGTAAACGTGTCATGCATTTTTGCTTTAGTTGTTGTTACACCCGCTGCCTCTCTCGCTTTGGTGTTGAATACTCTGTGGAGTAATCTTTTGGGAGCATTTTGAGAGTACTCTCGCATAGGTCCTCCATTGAGTATTCAGAAGCAAAGAAATGGAGTACTCCAAAATGGATTAGGTGTTCCAAACCTAGGACATTGCCATGTAAATTGGACCATCACTTTTATATAAATGAGGATAAGTGTTGAAGTACTCTGATACTTCTACGAAGTATTTTCGTTTTTTCAGGGATTAAGCAAGCAAAAACTTGAGAAAATATGTAAACTTCATAGATGATACAAACAGTATTTATAAAAACAAAACCGTAGTTATACATGAAAATCGCCGATACACGTGTATTTTTACTTTTTCTCCCCTTTCCGAAAAAGTATATTTGGTTCATAGGACAGAACTAAAGCTCGTTTTTGTGACGCAGTGTTACCTTTCAACAATGAGTTTTTCTTGCGAGTATAGGGGAACTAGTGAGGAGCGGTTCTAAGCTTAATTTGTGTCGTTTAAATAGGAAATAGGAAAAAACGTTGTAGCACCAATTTCCACAACAGGAAGTGCAAAAATTTAATTTAAGCAGGAACAGCTCTCCAAAAATTTTGTAGTCTTTGACTGAGTTAGTCAAAAAAAATATAGAAAATACGCTGAGGGAACTAGATAGATCCCATGAAAGTAGATTGCAATGATCCGCTTAAGACTGGAAAGTGCAAGTTGTACGGCTTGGTGTACTCAGCTTTACTTATTTCAGGACGCTGTAGATTTTAATCTCCCTGAAAGAGGAAAGAAAAGACATTGAAACTGTGAAAATTCTTTGAGTCCGTGGTTGTGATCAAACTTAGGAAACTCTGCTCGAAACACAACTGTTCTTCGTTTCATAAGCAAGACAACTGTAAACGTTTTTCGTTGCTACCAATGTTGTTTTTGTTTTCATTACAACTGTCAACTTGGACAAATATTTAACAAAGTAAATTCGTTAGTGACATTTGCATTGTTTGTCAGCTGATTGTTGGTTGTTCGTAAAAGTGTAAATACTGTCGCGTTAAAAGGGTTAGAGTTCATAGCCAAAGGTGTGACTACATTAAGTTTACAGCTTTCCACCCACATCAACACTACGCCATGTTTCTTGACATTTGTTACCATTTTGTTTATTTTTTTTTTTAACCACTTAACCCTTACACGACACGAATTTATATAGCTACCCCACTGAGTCAACTCTTTTGATGAGCTGTCAAATTTGGCAAACAAAGTATATGTAAATATTTATGTACTGATATATCTATATATGTATTTAAAAGCATGTATGTATGTATTTTTCCTCGTCAGCAATCAAAACATGCGATATAACAAAAACAAATTGCAAGCATATGTTTTTGGCACAACCTTCACTCCTCTTTTTTGAGGTGTGTTAATTTAAAAGTGGGTGGGGGCCAACCCCACGCTATTGATGTCAACTGAGATTAAATGCTACCATCTTGTTGCGCCAAGCTTGCGAATTTCGCCATTGTTGTATTTTGGTCGCATTTTGGGCCACCTTTGGGTGGTGTGGAGTTCCGGCTACGCAATTTTGTGAATCAAAATGTCTCTGTGTGCGTGAGTGTGTGGTGATACGAGTTCGTAGGCAATCCTTTACCTTTATCTCGCTTGTCAATTCACCTTGTAAGAATTTGTGTAATTGTTGTTGTTTGCAAATGTAAATTTTGTTTATTTTGTTGATTGTAGTGCATGCTGCGTTGAAGTGTTTCGGGGAAGAGACGTGATTGTGGCTATTTGTTATCAATGTGGGTATTGATTTGGGAAATAAATGTTCACAAATTGTAGCAGATTCAGTAGAATGGTGTTTAATCTTAAATTAATGCACGATTTTTTCCAGGATCTACGCCTTTAGCCGGGAGCACCACGGTCAGAGACATCACATATGGGGTTTAGTTCCCATTAGGGACGGCTAGATAGTAAAATAGAATTAATTCAAACCATTTTTCATAAAGTTTTTGCTTTTTATCCTTGTCTATGATCCTATTGAAAATTTCTTATATAAAAGTGAGCGTGGTCTTTATGCAATCCATTTTTCTCCTTCAATAATATTTGTGAAATTGACTTATTCAAAAGAGGGGCGTTGCCACGCCTATTGACAAAAGTTTAGAACAAATTATTAAATACCATAATTTCAATCTACAATCCAGAAAACATGTAAACAGGTATCGTTGCAAAGTAGGTCGATGGCAAACAACGGAGGACTTATAGCAACAAAACGGAAGCTACTTATGGACACTACCCTGTCCAATCTACTCTATGGCTCCGAGCTTTGGGCAGACACACTTTAGATAGAGAAACGCTGTAAACTCCTGTACATCTGTACAGCGAGCTGCAGCTTTCAGAGTAGCCTCCGCTTATCGAATCGTATCAGGACCAGCAGTTCAGGTGATAACCGGAGCGATCACCATCGACCTATTGGCGCTGCAAAGAAGAAGAGTATGGGGAGCGAAAAAGCACATAGATGAAGAGCTAATAAGAGCCACTCACCAAGACCTCAGCGAGGAAACGTTTAGACTTTGGCAAGAGCGCTGGAAAAGTAAACCCCGAGGCAGATCGATAGCGAAACTGATCACTGACGTTAAGGTATGGAGCACTATAAACTTTGGCGAGGTTAACTACAACGTTACCCAAATGCTCTCTGGGCATGGGTTCTTCAAAAAGTACCTATACAGAATGGGAAAAGTCGAAGATCCGAAATGTGTGTATGGCGACGCAGACGAAGACGATGCTGAACACACATTCTTCAAATGCTCAAGATGGACCGAGGAGCGACAAGTGCTCGAACCAAGTGTTGGCCAAATTACTATCGATAACGTCACAGAAAAAATGTTGAGCGGCCCGGTATGTGGAAACAAATCACCAACTTTGTAGAAACTACACTCAGAGCATAAAAGCGGGACCTAGATGTAAGTACAATACAAGGCTCTTAGTTAATGAGAAATGTGGCACACCACCCTGAAGCAATACGAAAGTGGTCCCGGAGTGCGAGACGGTTCCAAAATTTTGGCGAACACACGATTGATGCGACCGTATCAGCTACGGTGCATTTGGTTTTTTATACCCACCCGCAAAAAAAAAAAAAAATTGCGAGGGAAGTTGAGTGCCAAGGAATCGAAAAATTTTGCTTCAATTATAATGTTTACAGACGGATCTCCGGACGGACGGCCTAACATGGCTTGATAAATTTCTTTACTCATCCTGAACACTTCGATATATATCGTTTATGCCGTTACGACGTAGCGTATACTGTATGATCTTTGCTGAGCTGAATATGAAAAGGAAAGTTAAACAACAAATTGCAAGAGGAGGTAAACTAGCAGAACAAGCAGATGTTGTCCTTCCTAATAAAGTGGAGTTTCCCCCTCCTAATCCCTCGATGCCAATCTTCAGACCTGCGTCTCCCTATTTTTGCTCTTCATCCTTATTGTTTTCTTTCATATCGTGTTTCTCTTTTCTATGCCTTTGTTTTCCTCTTTATTTTCTTATCCTATTCATATTTATTTTCCTATTTGTATTTTTTTTCTATTCGTACTCCCATTCCTATCCCACAGCGCCTTTCCTATCCCACAGCGCCTCTTACTGGACATCATAGTCCCCTAGTGTTATAAAATGTTCCCCCTCTCTATCTCTCTATGGCGCGATATACAACAGGTATATCATCATAAGCCTCCTAAGAGGTTTTTGCGCCAAGCTTCTCTTCCAATTTGTGGTGTGCCGATTTGAATTTTCCCTACAAATTGGTGGGACCTACAGTTTTTTGCCGACTCCGAACGGCATCTACAAAGGAGACAAATTTTTGCTGAGAAGCCTGTCATGGCAGAAATACACTCGGAGAGTTTGCCAAACCACTGCCGAGGGGCGACCCCGTTTTGAAAAAACTTTTTCAAATCACTTTTGATGTTACCTGTACCAGGGCTCGAACCATGGACCTTCGGTGTGGTAGGCCGGCAACACTACCTTCACACCACGGCGGCCTCGTCATAAATTGAGACCCGACTAAAAACGAATATATCTTCGGTTTTACCTTCATTTGATGCCCATATTCTACAAACACCTTACTGGGCTGCCAGGGGTTCACATTTAAGAAAATATCGACCAAACAAAAAAATCATAGGGGGCAGGTAACAAGGTCAACGAAAAAAACGTCAATTGACTTCATGGCGTATCACAAATGGACAGTCGACTTTATTTCTTTTTTCAAATATTTTATTTGCACGGCTTAACGGCGGTGTGATCATTGTGTAGTATGATATGAATTTAAAATACCTAATGTAATAACTCTCAGATGAAAAGTTTAAACCAAAAATTTTTTTTTTTTTAATTCGAAATGTTTATTTTAGAACTACACCTTTTCCAGATTGAATTCAGAAAGCTCCAATTATATTTCAGAAAACGACAATTGAATTTCAGATTTGGCAATTGGATTTCAGAACATGGTAATTGGAATTCAGAATGTGTGAATTTGATTTCAGAAATAGACAATTGGATTTCAGAATGTGTCAATTGGATTTCAGAAATCGTCAAGTGGATTTCAGAAAATACCTTTCGAACTGTTTTTGCGATGCTAATGCTTGATTTGGTATAAAGAAGGCCATGAAATATGCAAAAATTATTTGCTATGGAGTAAATTAATTCCTAAATTTTGTGCCGGTCAGTTGTAATTGTGTTCTTAAAAATGGAGTTTTTATGTATGTACATATGTCTTATTTTGAACTGTATCTGTATTACACAATTTACTTAAATGAATTTATAGCCTGTCTTGAACTTACTAATTATTTTCCAACTTTGCATAATAAATCAAATTGACGCCTTCTGAAATCCAATTGTCTATTTCTGAAATCAAATTCACACATTCTGAATTCCAATTGCCTATTCTGAAATCCAATTGACAAATTCTGAAATCCAATTGTCTATTTCCGAAATCAAATTCACACATTCTGAATTCCAGTTGCCTATTCTGAAATCCAATTGACAAATTCTGAAATCCAATTGCCTAATCTGAAATTCAATTGATGTTTTCTGAATTCAATATGGAAAAGATGTAGTAAACCTGGCCCGCTTCGCTGCGTCTCAGAACTAATAATAGACTGAGTCCGATTTTAATTATAATATCCCATACCAGATAAGATATGAAGCTTAGTTACATCGCTTATTTCAGCACCCATTATCACCTTTCGCTTGATACCCACTTTGTACTAATATATTTTGGAGCACCTTGGTCCACATATCGGTCCATATCTCCGAAACTGGTAGAGCTCTATCCGAACAAATGATATCTTAAACTTTAAGTTAAACGTCTACTAATTCAACAGTAAAAGTGCCATGCAATTCCATTAAGCAGTTTTTGAGTGATGCGTGACCAAACCTTTAGACAGACAGCACAAAATTCTAATGTGAGGTCTATTGACTTAATAATGACAGAAGGGCGATTTTTCTATTACAATGTAGAGATATTATTCTAATTTAATATATGAAATGGTTTGATTTCGAAATAAAAATTGCTCCAATTTGGAATTAAAAATCACGTGACATGCTAGAGGCAGTATTGACGCTATTTCCATTTGAATTAGGAAATTACGTCAATGACTATTTTTCAAACTTTTTGTTGACTTTATTTCTGTTTTGACGTTATTTCCATTTGCGATGCGAAACAAGTCAATTGACGTTATTTCGATTGATCTTATTACCTGTCACCTTATCATCACACAGGGCAATGTCTTGTTTGTAAACTATACTGTAAAAACATATTCTGCGGCTAAACCTGATACACATTTTCGTGTTTATGCCAGTAATGATATGAGACATCAATAGCTCTTATTGTACAATTACTTTCAAGGGCTACTCGGGTTCACGCTTCAGTCGATATTTCCCGACTCTAGTCAGCTTGCAAATCAAATTGTAAATCTAAACACACAAAAAATTTCAGCAAATCGGTTTAGGCCTTTAGAAGAAGCTAAGTCACATACAGATACACAAGAAAATTATATATTTACCATAAACTTTTTGGTCCCTGAAGTACAATTGACAAATTCAAAATACATTTTATGATTTCTAAGGTACAGTTGAAAAACAAGTAGGTAGTAAAAAATAGCTTAGCTGAGTCCTACAGTTTGTTTTTGTTTAGATACAACTAAATAGTAATATTTTCTTGGGGAATGTTTTTGTGTAATAACTTGTTCGAGAAAGTCTTTAAATGAAGCATAAGCCTTTGAAAAATCCGTGAAAAATAACCTCAAAATATGGCAATGAAACCACAAGAGAACGTTTAGGGCCGTTTTCTCATCTAGCCTTAAATTCAAACTTTGTTAAGGCCGATGGAGTGGCCTTTAAAACTAAAGAGTACATGACAAAAGATCGTAAGAATTTCAGATTATTTATAGGAATCAGAGCTCTTGAAGAGGCCAGTTTTGAAACACAATAAACTACAAAACTGTCATCATAAATTGTTTAACTAGTTTGTATAACGAATTGATTGATTTGTTGTAGGTCACTTGGAACGCGTTGTTTAAAATTCCTCGAACAATTTGTATTTCAATCAAAACAAATTTACTTAGTTTGTGGATAGCCAAAAAAAATGTGGAAGAAGAGACATATCCAGTTGAATTCAATTTAACAGAAAAAACAAAGGAACACCATAACACGCAGTAAACGAAATGCTAAAACAAATTTGATAAATCACCTGTGAAGTGGACATTTTATTTATTGGTCTGGCATGGCAAGTAAAGCAATTAAAAGCACCAATGAAAAAACAACAACAAAAAACAATTCCATTTGACCGCAACTTTACACATTTATCTCAGATTGTCACTTTGAGTGTCATCAATTTTTGTGTGATTTTTCAGCGACAGCGCCCCACACCCGCATACACGGAGACTTTCCCACACCGGATCCCATACAAACCGTTGCTTCAACTGCGTTTTGTATTTTGTATGAAAACAAGAAAAACTTTTTCAGCTCAACTAAAAATTGAACTGTGTAAACAACAACAACTAAACAAACAACAGCGTAAAGCAACAACAATTGAGAACCTTTGCAATTCAGTGAAAATTTTAAAATTTTTTTCTACTACAAAGCAGCCAACTTGAAGACGGAAATTGCGCAGAATTAAAAAAAAGTGGTTTTAAAATTTGTTGTATTCCAACACTTGGCTCAAAACCCACCAAGCCTGCAAGCGCTGTGAGAGCGCAAATTGTGGTCGCAGTCCAGGTCAGCCTTAGTCGTTACAAATCAAAAATCCTCAGCCGCAGCCATTGTCCTTTGTTTCCGTCACCAGAGAGTGGTTCGTCATACACTTTGGGCGAACCTGCAGCCAATTGTCCTTTATCCTTAGTTATTTTACTGATTTTTGTTTTCCGTTGTTTGGGTGTTTTTTTGTTTGGCCTTTGTTTCGTTTGTTCTCAATTTCCGTAAGCCACATTCATTCATCCAATCATTCAGTTGGCCAAAGAGTCAATTCAACATTTACCTTTATATTTAGCCATTTATTCTTAATTTTTTTGTTTGTATTATAGTTTTCCCCTTCTCTGGATATCTGCAGTTTATTTGCTTTGAACTTCTTTGTTGTACTATTGTATTGATATTTATTTGTTTAGTTCGTTCCATTAAATGTTGTGTGGGACTCTACAATTATTTGTTGTATAAATTCTGTCGAACTCCTTTCATTTATATCCTTTGATGGGTCAATTTATTAAGTTCTTTACTGTCAACTAATAGAGTTTTTAAAAACGATATGTGGTCGTATGACTCCTGCTGAGAGGATGATATGAACTGGGATGTAACATGATAAAAGAGAACATCAAGATCAGATCTGTAGATCGTTAGTTATAGTAGAAAGTTTTTTTTGGAGTTTTAGTATATTGGGAGAGATTTGAAGCACTTTTGATGGAAAAAAGAACATTTTGACGTAACTGTCATAGCGATAAAAACTTTCTTAATTTGGAAGTAGTTTTTAAGTGATCATATATATCAGAATTCTTCTACGAATGTCGAAGTTTCGCCTCTCTTACTCTTAAATTATAATTCGGGGGCGAAATAAATCAGAACATAAATCTTTATCAAAAAATCAAAATATTAAGACATCAATACCAAACACCACCAAATAACTTAACTTAATTTTTGATTTAAGGAATGTTTACAGAAACAAAATATTAGGATTAGTCACAGGAACTGAGAATACTCAAAAGATTTTTGTTTTAAAACCCTTTGGATGATATGATAAATACAAATTTAAAAACAATAAAATAAAATAAACTACATTAAAATAATAAAAAAAAATAAAAAAAATTAAATTAAATAAAATAAAATAAAAATAAAATAAAATAAAATAAAATAAAATAAAATGAAATAAAATAAAAATAAAATAAAACCCTTTGCATGATATGATAAATACAAATTTAAAAAAATTAAATTAAATTAACAACATTAAAATAAAATAAAATAAAATAAAATAAAATAAAATAAAATAAAGTAAAATAAAATAAAATGAAATAAAATAAAAATAAAATAAAATAGAATAAAATACAATAAAATAAAATAAGATAAAAAAAATTGAATGAAATAAAATAAACGAGATAAAATGAAATAAAATAAAATAAAATAAAATAAAATAAAATAAAATAAAATAAAATAAAATAAAATAAAATAAAATAAAATAAAGTAAAATAAAATAAAATAAAATAAAATGAAATAAAATAAAAAAAAATGAAATAAAATAAAAATAAAATAAACGAAATAAAATAAAATAAACTGAAATAAAATAAAAATAAAATAAAATGAAATAAAATAAAATAAAATGAAATAAAATAAAAATAAAATAAACGAAATAAAATAAAATAAAAATAAAGTAAAATAAAATAAAATAAAATAGCATAAAATAAAATAAAATAAAATACATTAAAATAAAATAAGATAAAATAAAATGAAATAAAAATAAAATAAAATGAAATAAAGTAAAATAAAATAAAAGAAAAATAAAAAAAAAATTAAAAAAAAAAAAATAAAAATAAAATAAAATAAAAAAAATTAAAAAAATAAAAATGAAATAAAAAAATAAAACAAAATAAAATAAAATGAAAAAAAATAAAAATAAATAAAATAAAAAAAATAAGATAAAATAAAAACAAATAAAATAAAAATAAAATAAACGAAATAAAATAAAATAAAAATAAAGTAAAATAAAATAAAATAAAATAGCATAAAATAAAATAAAATAAAATACATTAAAATAAAATAAGATAAAATAAAATGAAATAAAAATAAAATAAAATGAAATAAAGTAAAATAAAATAAAAGAAAAATAAAAAAAAAATTAAAAAAAAAAAAATAAAAATAAAATAAAATAAAAAAAATTAAAAAAATAAAAATGAAATAAAAAAATAAAACAAAATAAAATAAAATGAAAAAAAATAAAAATAAATAAAATAAAAAAAATAAGATAAAATAAAAACAAATAAAATAGAAAAAAAATGAAATGAAATGAAATAAAATAAAATAAACTACATTAAAATAAAATAAAATAAAATACATTAAAAAAAAGAAAATAAATATAATAAGATAAAATAAAATAAAATAAACTAAATAAAATAAAATAAAATAAAATAGAATAAAATAAAATAAAATGAAATAAAATAAAAATAAAATAATAACATTATATACCTGGTAGTGATCTATTATCGCATACCAATTTTAATACTTTTCAGTTCGTATTATAAAGCCAGCTGATTGTTTTCAATAAAAACACTTCTGTTATGAGTTCTGAGGGGTAAATTAATTTATGTGTTTATAAATAGGTTTCCTACCTATCACTGCTTACCACACTTTTTCATAATGCACATTTTATATTTGAAAATTTGCGTTCAAATAGACAGACTGACAGACAAACAGACGGGCGGAGAGACGGACATGGCTAAATGGACTCAGCTATGGTCCTTATTATTTCAGTATACTTATTTACGGGCCCATCTCTTCTTCTTCTCATACTTACAAACATTTCATGTTCATGCAAAGTATAAAAATCAAAAAAGATATATAACTTCGCTATTGCAGTGGGTTATTAACTACTTGGCACGATATTTTGCTTGTATGTTATCGGAGTTGCCTAATTTTTAGCAGAAATATACTAAATACTACTGAGAAGCAGCTTACCAATTTTCATTAAAATATCTAGTTGAAATTACAAGCAATCACGTTTGAAAATAGCAGAATTTTTATGTTGAAAAGTGGGCGGTGCCACGCCTACTTCCCCAAAATCCACAATTTTTTTCCGTGCACGAGCTTTGCTTCAAAAGCTTATTATGTGTGCAAAATGTTATTGATATAGCTTACAGGGGTATAGAAATATCGCGTTTTACATTTTACAAACAAATTTTTCGGAACTATGTTAAAAAACTGGGCTTGGCCGTTAGACCGATTTCGCCCATTTTTACAACAAACATTTACCTTTATATATCCAACATTTTCGCCAAATATCGGTGTGATAAATTGTTGCCGGAGTTATGGCATAAAAAGTTTTGTGGAATAATCCACTGTAAAAGGATGGGGCCACGCCCATTTTTAAAAATTTATATTTTTCGACTTTCTTTATTCACGGACACTCTGAAAGTGAAATAGAAATTATATAAAGCTATTGTTAGCAACGTTATTGCCTGTTAAATATATCTATGATCCTTTTCAGAATCCTTTTCAAATCTTTCGTTGGCGCTGCTATCATCCGATTTCGCCCATTTTTAATTCCGCTCGGAGATGAGTGCCAAGGAATCTGCATTCCAATGTTATGAAGATATCTCAAAAATTACTCAAGTTGCCGTGTTCAATATCTCTTTTGCCCCCGAACATTTTATATGTTTAAGCCAATAGCTATCTCGATCCTTTTATGCCTTTAAGCGACTAAAGTTAATATACCTTGTGTGCGCAGCACTGCTAGGTAATGAAATGGCTGTTTCTCCCAAGTTCCGAAGTCTTCAAAAGGAAAGGGGAGGCATTAAAAATTATCTGGGTCCACATATTGTTTTCACTTTTTTTGTGTTCGGCTTCACTAATTTTAACCCTTTGTACATGGCCACTGGAAGAAGGTCAACTTCCTTGTTCGTTTGATTGTTCTCAGAAAAGACTTTGTGGGAATGACTTATGTCAGATCCAAATAAAAACAAGTTTATAAAAAGTCCCTTCTAGGGGCGTATCTTCGAAAACAGACGCTGTTCAGTCCCCTCTCTATGGCGCGATATACAACAGGTATATCATCATAAACCTCCTAAGAGATTTTTGCGCCAAGCTTCTCTTCCAATTTGTGGTGTGCCGATTTGAATTTTCCCTACAAATTGGTGGGACCTACAGTTTTTTGCCGACTCCGAACGGCATCTACAAAGGAGACGAATTTTTGCTGAGAAGCCTGTCATGGCAGAAATACACTCGGAGAGTTTGCCAAACCACTGCCGAGGGGCGACCCCGTTTTGAAAAACTCTTTTCAAATCACTTTTGATGTTACCTGTACCAGGGATCGAACCATGAACACTACCTTCACACCACGGCGGCCGCCGCTGTTCAGTCCCGTGCCTAGATTATTCGGGACTAATATATCCATTAAGATTGCTGTAGCAGTATAGTCTCGTGGAGATCTTTAAAAAGTTAAAAAAAGTTCAAAAAAATACGGCTCCTAAATGAAACAGCTTTTTGAATTTCACTTGCGGATGGGGCCTTATTACAGGACTACTTATCATATGCAGCATTTATTAACGTAAAAAAGCCATCAACAGAGCACCGTTTGATGAGAAAATAAAGACCCAATTCTATTGACTACATAAAATCTCAAACAAATATGAATTTTAATCAGTTCATAAATGCAAAGATTAAATCATACGAAACCAATTTCTCACAACAACTCAACAATAAATCTCTGTAGACCAACCCACGTAACGAACGTATGCGCCCGCACCTGACGGACTCATTAAGGCAAACTTCCTTGAAAAGAATAGCAGGACACAAAGGAGGAAAAAAAACAAACTAAGGGAAAAAACTCATATCGAACCAAGAATAAATATCCGCAACATTACCGCACAACAGACCCAACGGAATATTAAAACAGAAAATAAATACAAAATATGTACAACAGGGGCGCTTTAGTACCCCACAAAAACAAACAAAAAAAAAACCAAATTGAATGAAAAGAAGTAAGGAATAAAAAATGTAAATAAACGCGGAAAACAAGGCACAAATGAGCGAAGAGCCAAAATCCTTCCTGTCCTACGTAAAAAGCAAATACTCATAAGAACGTAAAGGCAACCGCTGCGGCGCGCAACTCTGGGTTTCCGGTTTCCTGAATTGAATGAATGTTGGTTATATACACATTGGAACAACCTTGCTCTTTGAAAGAATGGGCTAGCCTTAAGTTGAGAACTCAAATCGAAAACATTTACGAATACGCATAATGAAATGAACAGAGCAACAACAACAGAAACGAAATGAAAATCAATTGAACGAAATAAAGTGAATCGATTCGAGGACTACGAAAGCGTACAGTGGGTTATGAATGGAAAATTTGCAAGCAAAAAGAATTCAAGAAGTGTTTGTTGTTCATGGGAGCTGAAGATATTCATTTGATCGTTATAGTAGGCCAGCGCACTACCAGGACGACCGCTGGGGAATACATACTAGCGAAAACCATGAAAATCTAGATATTTTCGAGAAAATAATTCTTTAGACCTTTCCCCTTTTTAATTTTTGGGCCTACCATTTTGAGTTCTTAAAAATTTAGTACATTCAGTGAGCCCAAAGTTCTTGAAGTAACCAACTCTTTCTTTATTCTACAAACACTTGAGTGGCTCATTGACATACACATAAGAGATAGCACTAAGTCCGAGAATAAGACGCAACAAGCATACCGGAAGAGAAAATTGGTTGGGAGCGCTCTTCGCGAAGTGGTTAATATTATTGAGAAATCTCTGCATTACGAAGAGTACGCCTTATCAGGCTTTCTCGCCATGGTAAGTGCCTTCAATAATATTAAAACGGCGGCAATCTGTAGGACGCGTGCACTACAGGGAGACCAGGGTTCTATAGCTGCATGGATTGCTTCTATGCTTAGGGGTAGCATCGTCAACGCAACTTTTGATACGGGCTCGGTAAGCGAAATTCCTAAAAAAGGCAACCCTCAGAAAGGGGTCCCGTTGCCTCTTCTATTGTTACTGGTGGTAAACGAAATTTTGGAAGCCTTTCGGGAAAAAAAGGGTCGCATGCGCTGATGACTTGTTTACTTGGATTGGCAGCGTATTATACCTGAAAGAGAGCATTCGGGAAGAACTGGGGACTATCGTATATATAATCCATGGTGTGAACAACCCAATAAAACGATACTAACGTATGGCGCTTAAGCCTGGTGGAAGGTGCTCGATAAAATGAGCAATGAAGTGATAGCTTTCTCAGCAATATCAGTCGCGGTAAGCGGTGTACCTCAGGAAGGGCCAATCACAATTTTTCAAATGGTGCCGCTGAATCTGTTCCCCAAGGTTTCGCCACAAAGGGAGCTGTAAAACTGAGGGAATCTAACATTTAAATGCCAGCGAACTATGAACACTCCAAGATACGTTATGACATGGCAAATGGACCAAACGGTGTCAAACCTGACCTAACAACCGTAAAGGACGTCGGGGCGCAGGAAGAAGAGCATCCCTTGAGAGAAGGAATGAGAACATGGTTTAGTCGTTGTACACGGACGGCTCAAAAATGGACAATGAGACGGGTTCTGGACTATACATTGAAGATTTGCAAGCCAAGCAGTCATATCGACTATCTGACTCGTGCAATGTCTTCCAAGCTGAGATCTATGCTATATCGCATGCTGGATGCGTGCGATAGTCTGGTAGAGGTGAGGGAAGTGTATCTTTCGCTCCTTCTTAAGTTCATGTAGTAGTTTGTAAGTATTTTAAAAGGATTAGGTGGGAAATACCTTGTGGACGAAGGTGACCCATCCGTACTGAGAATCAAGGAGCTCATCTACAGAGAGCATTCTGAATGGACATAATTGTCTTCGATTAGAAGCGAGGGATATCCCCTGCGATCTCTTAACCTAAACTAACCAGCGCTGTTTGGATATGTTTACCCAAAGCTTACACCGATCTGAAAATTTTCCCGCTTGATGCCCCGAAAGAAACCACTGTGCGCCACCTCAGCATTGGTAGAAGGAGATAAACAACATATTGGATTTAAATAAAAACGTAAAAAAATAGAAAATGTAAAATCACCCCACGACAATGAGCAACCCAAAAAGAGAAAAAAAAAAACCCACCAACCTCGCTTGCGGGCACAATAACAATGAGCCGAACAATAGCAACACAGCGGAATGCAACAAAAGCAAATATTCATGCGTCAAGTGCAGTATAATGAGTACACGGACAGGGCGACTCCACTGCCACAGCAGACCGATACCAAACGCCCACTGCCTTATTGACAATCGAATTCTTCAAGCGCACCGTCAGCTTGGCACATCAGCTCGACTTACTTCGACATTGATTCCTCCTCTGCTCCTATTGGTTTTATTTTATTCATTAGAACAATTTGTTACGCGCTGTTTCGAAAATTGTTGGAATTGGTACTTTGATTAGCTGCGAATTAACTTCCTACCAACCCGCTTGGCACGACCCATGACCACCACCCTCCACAACATCATTTCAACAATTTCAAATTAGACAGTGCGTCAAGCGGCTGGCTCATAAAAGCTGAAAAGCAAGCTGCTCCTATTGTGGCTCTTCAGCGACCGCTGATTATGAGCTTTGTTGTTGCTACGCGTTTTGTTTTTGTTTTTTGTGATATTTTTTATTTTTTATTTTTTTTTGACTACTGCCTTGTTTTTAATAAAAAGTTCGCCTCCAGCCGGAAGTGGCCATTTTGCGTTTTAAATTAAATTTTCTTTGTGTTTCGTGTTGTTGTTCATTGCTACAAATTTCAACGCAATCCAACATGCCGCTAATCAACGAAGATTTGCGCGTTTTTTGCTTTGAAGCTCATTTGGCATGAAAATCATCTCATCCATGTTTATGTGTGAATTTTTTTTGGTTAGAAAATTGTTTTATTTTTTTTTGTTGAATTTAAAATTTTTTGTTTTACGCGCGATTTTTAGTGTCTGCGCACTTGTGGCGCGATTTTTTAATTTTCTTTCGCTTTGGGCGCGTTTTTGCATACCCTTTCCTTGTACAAGTTTGAGGTTATGTTTGCCGCATGCGATTTATGACGCGCTCTAAATGCGTGCAAGTGGAAATTAGGAATTTAATTAAATTAATTTTGTTGTTGTTGTTGGCTTTCTTTTATATGGTGCGTTTGCGTTCAGCGAAAAGAAAAATATAAGTTTTTTAGAATTACTTATCATCGTACTTTTTCATATATTCTTCACAAGGCTACTAAGTTTAAGCGGTGGAGCGGGTGAAGCTGGAATCCACGCCATCAAACATTTTTCTATTTAGGCTTAAGTTAACAGCAGACCTGTTAAATAATGACTACTATTCCTAATGATTACCGGTTTGATTAAGTACTTTCTTGAGAATCCATTTCATGATTAATTACGAATTACTGTGAATTTTTATTTTTATTAAAACAAATCAAAAAAGTTTTTTAAATTACTTTTGATAATTTTTGATAATTTTTTTATTTTTTTTGGTTACTTGTGATTTTTTTCAATATTGTTGCAGAAGCACATAAATATACCAATACTGAAATAAATCAAAAGTAATCAAAACATAATAATTAAAAGAAAAAATTAAAAAACTAAAATAATCAAAAGTAATCAAAACAATTTTTTTGATTATTTTTGATTTTTTGTATTAGTTTTGACACATAAATATACACATCAATAATAGTAAATAAATAAAAAATAATCAAAAAAATAATCTGAAAAAATCGAAAATAATCTAAAATAATCAAAAGTAATCGAACCACTTCTTTTGATTATTTTTTATTTTTTTTTTGATTTGTTCTAATCGTAATCAATTAAAAAATTTAAATAATCATTACCAATTAAAAAAAGCCGTCTAATTAAGTGATTACTAATTACTTATAAAATTTAACAGATCTGGTTAACAGCCCGTTTCTAACTTGAGGTGTTGTGAGCTCAAGGAAATGCGATAACTGCTTTTGGGATAGCTGAAAAAGGTGAACGACCTATTATCTGAAAGGTCGGCTGGCGTCTGTAGAATTTAGAAAGGGGAAATTTAGATACAGGAGTATTAAACAAGGCCTACCATAGGCGTGTGCTATCCACGTTTTTGCTTAATTGATACATTTTGATACTCTCTTCTCCTTTAGAAGAAGTTTCCATAGTTTCCTACCAAGGCGACTGTAGGATAAGGGCAACAGGTATCGGTTTTTTACTGCTGAGCTCCAAATTACAGATTTTCTAACGATTTATCCGGGGTGTTCACCTCGCAGAACACGAAATTGTCACCCACTAAATCCTCAGCTACTCTATTTCCGAGCTGGACCGCGCTGACTCATCTAATATTACACATCCATACTGACCTAAAATCTTTGGTGTGTCATTTGGTAACATGCTCACCTTAGCCACTCATCCAGACGTGACTGGCTCACGGTAGCATAGGAAATTACGGGAAACTCTTCGGTAAACCGCACGCAGGACTAATACGGGATGTCTACTTGGGAAGACGGATTATTATTTTCACACCCAGGCTAAAATGCCTAGAGTGCAGGAGTATAATCAAAAGCTCAACGGGCAGCTCCTGCTGTATTATTGTATTTCATAACATCCTAGCGGACAATTGGTTAAAGCTGAGCAGACTGCGACAAAGACAGAATTTACATAGATATCGGTTTTAGGCTCACAAAAAAAAATTGTTCCCAAGTTAGTCAGGCTAGTACCACAAGGTGCTAATACCGGAGCCTCCTCGTTTCATATCTGCCAAAGGGCTGTCAGTGTAACACTGTTTGGTCCGTGACTTCCCATTATATGAATCGATATGCCGACTAAGTAGGTCGAAGTACGGCTACAAAAACAACAACATTATTAGTCCCGAAAATAACATTTAACCAACTTCATCTCAAGGACAAGTATTGCTATTCATAAAGAACATATTTTGAAAAACTATCTACAGGTTCGAGGAAAATATTCCGGATGTGTACAGTTTCCTGTGGTACTAACCCCACCAGCTTCGAGATCGAAGCTTATTACCAAACCGTACTAACTGAAAACTTTTCATCTTCTTCTTTCTTTCATTCTATTGGCGGCGCGTAACCGTCTTAACAATTTTGGCCGTCCAACATAGCACCAGTTGTGTTTTCTCTCTTTCAATTGGCGCCAATTGGAAACACGGGATAGCCAATCGGTCTCCACTCGGCCTTCTCATCGGAGTGGTGGTTACCCTCTTCCTCTGCTTCCACCGGCGGGTGCCGATAAGAAGTCATTGAGTTTTAATTCGTTGCACTATGTCGGTATCTGCAAACAGCTTCCACAAAACTCATTTATTGCCCAGGTCCAATTTCCAGTGTAAGGGACTTAAGTCAAAAAGTTTTGAAGCCTGCCACGTTGCTTAGTTTATTTTTAACGCTAAAGGCTTTAGCGCTCGCACTGCACAACTGGGTTTTAGAGTCACAAATTGTTTTCGGAAGGTATAGCATATATAAAACTCATCACCGCCCATTGACAGTCTTCTAATTTATAACCAAATTATCGCCACAACCATGACAACCTGCGACGCTGCAACACTTGTCACTACCAAGCGCTTTCATCCCCTCGACGAACTCCATACGGCCTTGCTCATCCTTTTGCCAATTTGATCGCTGTTTGTTGTCGTTGTTCGCGTTGCCGTTGCAGTTTTACGTAATTGCGTGACAACCGTGCGGTGATAATTTTCAATTAAACGGTTTTATAGGCTACAAATCTCATTGTTGTTGTTGCCTTTGGTATTGTTGCCATTGCTGATGTACGGCTCAGTGCTTCAACAAGACTTGCGGAAAACGAAAAAAAAGAAACAACCAAAAAAATTTACAACAATTATATGATAGCAAAAAAGCGTGAAATTTCGATTTTCTTTCATTTATAACACTCACACATTTACATACATATGTCAGTAATTATATATATATACATAATATTATCCGCGATCTTTAGTTACCCAAGTACCAAAAGGGATAAAGGATTGCATGTAAATGAACAACACTATCTCGAAATCGGTTATGACCGTAACCGGAAAAAACCGTGAGCGTGTTTATATCACTTATCGAAAAAAAAATATTATAAAAAAAACGTAGCTCTAAGCCATACCGTAGCCGCTACCGTACTCGTAACCTTAACCGTGACCGTAATCGCCACTGTAACTGTAACCATCACCACAGTGATGGCGATTAGGTATCCTCATCACTATCACCAGCATCATCATCATCATCACCATTACCATCATCATCCTCATATCCATTATTATCGTCAAAATACAGTTGTTCTTACGTTCCTTATTCTCTTAACTTTCATTTTCCCCTCCTAAACCGTTTAATTTTCTTCATCATGCTGAATTTTCTCTTTTACTAGTCTTCTAGTTATCAGATTTTGTTCTTTTCATATCATCGCACACAACTCAACATTTTATATCTTTAAGTAAGTGAACTTAATTTTTTTTGCTACATAAGAACAAACGAAAATTGACACTGAAGATGGCGCACCGCCGAAATGGATTTGTCTGCAAAATAATTATGCTTTTTATTAACCGGAAGTATAAACAGTAAAAAAGAACGTTATAGTTTGGCAAACTCTGGGGCATCTCTCCTAGCGTGGTTTATTAGCTGTACGACGCCGTGGTTAAGCTTATGCTTTTCTATGGGACTGTGGTCTGGTGGAAGGCGCTAGAAACGGCTTCTACAGTGAAATTGATGGAAAAAGTGCAGCAAACGGCTCTGATTAAAATCAGTGGAGCCCTGCACACAACACCTACACTGGCTATGAACGTAATGCTGAACTTGCAACCGGTTCACATTGTGGGCAGGATTATCGCTGCTATAAGGCTCCGAGGGGCCTTTGATACTCTCATACCCTCGGGAGAGGTGTGGAAGGGGGAAGTTATCTGGCGCAAAGGTCTGGTGAACCTCTACAGTGGTGCAGTGGATGAAATGCTACTCAGTGCCATCACTGTTAGGGAATTCAACATTTACTCGGATAGCCAAGCGGCTGTAAGAGCGCTGGGTTTGGCCACAGTGCGATCTAGGGTTGTCAAGGAGTGCTAGCTGTGGCATCGAACTATTTTAAGATGAAAATTATTTGGGTGCCAGTGCACAAGGAAATCCCTGGTAAGTGCGGAGCAGATCCTCTCGCTCGAGCGGGCACGTGCGACCCGAGGTGGCTACCGGCAAAGTTTACGCGATTCCGTTGGCTACGTACAGTCTGCTCCTGTACAGGTGAGCCTGGGATTAGCTAAGCAAGCCGTGGGCTGACACCATGATCTGTCGAGATCCTTCTGGCCAGTAATAGACTCCAAGCGGTGGGCGGAACTGTTAGGATTGGCCAAGACACATCTGTCTATGTTGATTGGAGGGCTGACGGGGCACTGTCCAAGGGGGGTGCATGCGGTAAGGCTGAGCATTCTAGAAAATCCCTGCTGTATAAGCAGCATGGAGGATGTTGAGGTTGAATCACCAAGTCACTTTATGCTGAGCAGCCTAGCTTTTGCTAGGAAAAGGCGTAAATACTTCGGTCGGAACGTACTCGACCACCGTTTCCCTATAAAAAATTTGCAAATACATAATATGTCAATGCCATTTTTTAATGTTTTAACTAATCTGACGTTATTGAATCTAGTTATCTGACCTCGACTGGGAAAAATCGATTAGTCAATAATCAATATTTTTTTGTGACAAAATCGATTTTTGAAGAAAATAATCGGTTTTGTTCATAAATCACAAATGTTTAGTAAACTGCTTAACATTTTAATAATTTAAGAATGAAATTATCTAATAAATTGTTCATGAAAAGGTTAATAGCCTTGATTAAGTCAATACGTTGAAAGTTTGTTGAGCTGAATGTCAATAAAACCCAGAATTAACACATATTTTGGGAAGATTTTTATTTTTGTCGATATTTCGACTTCATTCTGAAGTCATTATCATGATGATTAAAATAATTAAAATCGAAATGGTTTAGTCTTAAAACTAAATAATACCAAAAGCTTTTCCTTAAACATTGAGTTCAAATAAAAAATCTAAAATAAATAACTGCCACAAATGTTCAGCATAACCTAAAATTTTACTAGAAACCAGATTAACTAGAAGTTATTCATAGAAAACTAAGTGTTTTCCACTGTAGTGTGCACACAGTTTTATCCATTTTTTCATCCGTCGCACAGATGGAGCTTTAAAAAAAATCCATTTAAAATTTGTAATTCTTATAATCGATTTATTAAAAATCGATATTTACCATTAAAAAATCGATCAAATACAATAGATAAAAATTTGAAAAAAAAAAAAATTTTTTTTTAAATAAATATCACAACTCTAATTGAATCGCAATGGGTATACGATACCAGAATTATAGTTACGTGAGGCATTACTTTTTTCGCGACTCATAAGGGTACATCACGAATCATATGTAGGTATGTAGCATGTCATTAACATAAAGGTCACAGCTTGTGGGTGGTTTTAGCCATTGATACGACATGGCATAGTTGCCTTGTGTACTCATTTTTGTAATTTTTGGTGGTTGTTGAAATGCGGTAGTGTTACTTTGTTACATTCTTGTAATGGCAGTCAAATTGATACTCCATTTTGTTTATTATATGGTGCGGGTGTTGTCTATTGAAGTTTTGAATTTCTTAGGGTTTGTCAATACTTAGTGTGGAGGGTGCTTTTATATATTTTAATATGAGTTCGAGAAATCAAGTTTGTTTAGACACAGAGATAGAGCGTTATCAGATCTGGGTAAAATCAATTCCATTACAATTAGAATTACATTCCTCAGTATTTGGCAAAAGTAATTGATTCCTTTGCCTCACAAAAAAGGAATTGATTACTTTCAATTCCTGAAAAAAATATCGAAAGTAGTTTCCTAGCTTGAAGGCTCAAGTACATGTATTTTTTTTGTTGTTGAATAAATATACTACGCGCAAATGTTATTTCTTCCCCAGTATCTTGGAGAGGATTTGAAAGTGTAATTGAAAATTTTTCAAGAAGTTACACTTGCGCAGAGTACACTTTGTCAAAAAAAAAAAATTTTTTTTGTAATTGCGCCTAAAACGAGGCAATTACTTTTGGTATTTTTTTGAGTAATTGAAATGTAATTCGTTTAAGGCAAAGGAATGTATTGCATTTTCAATTACTTGTAATTGGGAATTCAGGGTAATTAGATTACTAAAATAATGATTACTACCTAGCTCTGAGCGCTAACCTTAAAATATTTAATATTGTCAATAAAGCACAATAATATGAAGCATATTTTATAGAAAATGTGATACGCATCTCCAAAATCAATTACACCGCGTTACACACATTCTGTTCTATCAACCAAATATACTTTTTCGGAAAGGGGAGAAAAAATAAAAATACACGTGTATCGGCGATTTTCATGTACACTTCAGATTTTTTTTTTTGTATAACACTGCGTTACAAAAACAAGATTTAGTTCTGTCCTATGTACCAAATATACTTTTTCGGAAAGGGGAGAAAAAATAAAAATACACGTGTATCAGCGATTTTCATATTGTATAATTATATTGTATAATTATACATAAAAAAAATTCGGAAAGAACTGAAGCTCGTTTTTGTAACGCAGTGTTATTTCTATGAAATACTACCGAGTTAAAAAGTCCAATAAGAAAATTAGGAAGCAATTTCTTTTAAGCCTATGAGAATCTTTATCGCTTACGTAGTTACTGTACAAATCAGTACTAACAATTGAAGTGTTTATTCGGCCTAAATATTTTAAAACATTACTTTATATGAGCTAAGCACAAGAATAAAAATTTTTTGTTTGTTATTTTTTTAATTTTTTTTTTAGCAATGATTATGACAGCGGAACACTCCCACATTCGTAATGAGAGATAAAAATGAAAAGAAATCAGTGTTTAGCTGACAAACAAACCATCGTTCTGATAGCTTCATGGTTAACAGAACGTACCAAAATTTCTCCGTTGAAGAAGCCTAGCAACTTCTGAAAGGGATCTATAAGAAAATGTATAACGTTTGCCTCCAAACTTTCCCTTTCTATTCAAATAAAAACCTTTAATAATTAATACGAATTATTAAAAATAAAAACAGTAATAACTTCCATAAACAAAAAAATTATTATTCTCGGTTTTGAGCTTATTCATAGTCATGAATATTTGGAATATATTTACACTTCACAAGTGCTATTCTGTTAACTGCTAATGCTACAGAATTATAGAATAGAAGCAAAGCAAACAAAAACAAAAACGTATAATTTTTGGAGTTGTCACGTTTCAGCGTGTTTCAAAGAAGTTTCCGCTTCAAAAAGCTCGATCTCACAAATTGCAGTAGAAAAATGCCACGAAACTTAATCGATTTCGTGTTGTCGGTAGTAAAAGAGAGCTATTGAAATCTACCGACATATTGGTTTCTAAATGGCCACACCAATAATCTGATTAAGTAATGAGATGAAAGAAAAATCACACATCAAAATACATATGTACTATAAGTATGTGTGCTCATTCCGGAAAAGTCATTTATGCAGATTATCCCAGGCTTTGATGGACATCTCAATTTCCATGAGTTGTATAGACTTTCACATATTGTCACCTTGATATCCTATTTACAAAGAGCTTCATTCATAAACAAGCAGGACCGAAATGGTTTTGCGGTATGCCAATAAATGACGGCGTTGACCACATAGCTACTGTTCAGATGCAAATAAAAAAAAACTCACCAACAAATCCTATCAACTTAGCTGGCATATAGAACATTTTGGCTCCCACAAAAACTCAGTTTCTACATTAATTTGTGGCATTAGCATGACAATGGATGCCATATATGCATAAGCTGAGCTGTCCTTTTTGTCGTTGTAAAGGATATAGTATGAGTACAAAGGAACCTAAGCTGGGATTTAGGATATTACACATATTTTGAAATAAAATATTAAAACAAAAAAATCGATTATGAAATTGAGAAAAACGCTCATCACTTTGACGTTTAGAAAGTAGGAAAAACGGCATATTTGATGACTGATACCTGAGGGATTATTTACGCGGAGTATATTCAAACACCTACAGCCCTAAACTTACAACAAATTTTTGTTGAGTGAGTGTCAAAAAAAAAGGACAAAACTAGCAACTGGCCAAATGAAAGTGACAGTTTGGTGCGAAAATATCAGACAATGTTTGACTTCTCAATCTCAAAACCTTCTGTTGGCTACCTTTTCATATGCGAAATGTTGTAATCTACAAGAGTGGTGCGATAAGTCTGTTGAAAAGACAAAGTTCTTACAGCTTCTGGCAAGCTTTCAGAACAAGTCAATATAAAAATCAGGAAGATGCCGTGCCGATTCGTAACTGTAGTGGTGGTTGCGTTAGAATGAAGTACCAGCGTCCAGAGACCAAAAACAGATATAATAGAATTGATAGGTACACACTGAAGATGATAGATGAGAGAGGCGATCAAGGATGGTACTAATTACTATTGTAACCATAATGGCGACCTGAGCACTGACGTAAGGGGTGTACTTAATGTATATTGGAACGATTTTCCGTCATCCCTTGTCAAATTTGGTTTAGTTACAAACAGGGACCGCAAATAATGATTAATTTTATTTTTTACTCATTCTTGAGTACTATTTCATAATAAAACTCAAAGCATCATATATCCTGATATAAGCAAAATTTCACCTTAAAAATTTGAACGAACATCCCTCTTGCTCTAAAATGGGTGACACCAAAGATAACTTATTGAATATTCTACTATAAATGGTTGAAAATGGGTTTGAAAATAGTCGTGCCTTCATTTCCATCCCATAAATACCCATTTCCATTACTAAATATTCCTTTTCTCAATTTAAGGTAGAGTTTTCAAAAATGTATCTTTAGGATCAAGAACTTTAGAGTAAGAAGGCTATTAGTTAAAATTTTAAAGCCGAAATTCCGGATGGTTTAGGATATATGATGCTTTGAGTTTTATTATAAAAAATAAAATAATACTAATTATAAGTAAAAAATAAAAATAATCATTATTTGCGGTCCATGGTTACAAGCCGGTTTCGACGTTCCGCCATTCTCAGTGTTTAGTTTGGTTCTTCGTGTACTTACGTTGCAGAGACAGTACTTCTCCTCATTTATAAGTGGCAAAGGAGGTCGCGAGCCCAATACCTGACGACAAGAAATTACTCTAATAATTAAGCGCCAGGAAATGTCGGACTACCCGAAGAGCATTTCAAACATGCATACGAAGCGCAGGTGAAATTCATGCAGAATATGGTCGTACAAGGGCACGGTATCAGGGTTAATCGAAAGGAAGGTGCTCCTACAAAGCACGACGGTGACAAAATGAAACCAAACGAGGCTTGGTGATGATATTCATAGAATCTATGCCTTCTCTGGGCTGGATAAAGAGGGGAAATTTGTGTCGAAGACAAGGCGAAATCGTCTGTTTGGGAACCACCATTAACAGCGAAAATAATATTATGTGACAAATTAAACGGAAAAGCTATCTGTTTAACAAGTGCTCCTTTGGGCTGAGTAGGCAACTGAGAAGTGAAGCCCTTTTCGGTAAACAAACATACATCTTTTCAAGCTTCTTATCATACCTTTCGTGATTTATGCCTTGGAGCCATGAACAGTTTCTTAAAGAAGATGTGATGGTGTTTGGGGTATTCGAAAGAACAAATCTCTGGAAGATTCACGATGAACTGTACAAGCTTTCCGCTGATACGACTGCACTGACTCGATTCCGTTGTGCTAATGAAAAAACAACTTCTGGTGAGAAAGGTTTTCCTATCGACACACAATTAAGCAGCATATGAGTAAGGGAGGTCTTGAGTGAGCTGAAAAGAACAGGTGGAGGGTGAATTGGCCTTCATTGGCTGCCGTTATCGCGAAAATAGGTTTTATACTCAAAGGCTAACATAGTCTGGATAATTAAGCCCCAATGAATGGTCGAGCTTATTGAGACACTTTCTTGTTTGGTTGCCTATTTTCAGTAGTATTAATCGATTTGAAGTAGCTCGCTATTGAGCTAGAAACTTGAAAGATTCATCATAGTCAGCGTGACAATGCACATTAGTGGACGAGAGGCCACGGATAGATAAATTTAAGAAATTCCCCAGAAACGTAATAGTTTATCGATTTCAATAACGTGATCTAGAGGCTAGATAGTGTACTTCAGCAAGCATAAAGTGTTCTTCAGAAATCGTAAAATGTATTTCAGAATAGTCATTTTGCATTTCAGAAGCCGTAAAATATTTTTCAGAATAAATAATTGTACTTAAGAAACTGTAAAATAGACTTCAGAAACCGTAAATTGCACTTCAGAAACTGTAAAATATACCGCGGAATAATCAGTTTTACTTCAGAAACCATAAATTCTGAACTATAACTGATTATTCTGAAGTACAATTCATCGTTTCTGGAGTATATTTTACGATTTCTGAACTATAATTATTTATTCTGAAATTTATTTTAAGGTTTCTGAAATGCAATCGACTATTCCGAAAAACATTTTACAGTTTCTAAAATACAATAGACTATTCTGAAATTAATTTTACAATTTCTGAAGTACATCTTAGTTTATCATTTAAGTACCATGACTGTAAACGAGCTCAAGGCCAATAGTAATAATTTTTCATTTTATTTCTGAAAATTATTATTGTTTATATTTTTTAATAATTCTTTTTAATTAATTATTAAAATTTTTTATTAGAATAAAATAGGAACATTTTAGAGACAAACGCCATAGCTTTTCTCATGTCAAGGATTGCTACACAGTTTGTCGCTCAATCATTCGTGCTTCGAGAGCGTCCACCACCACGCATTGTTCTCTAACCTTCTCTCGCTTTACGTGCAGCATCAAAAATCAGCTCTAAGCCCCATTCTCGTTACACAATTTTGGACATTTGACCCAATTCATTTTGTTGTTGTTGTGGTAACGACAAAAACACTCCCCGAAGGTTTTGCGGAGTGTTGTCGAATTAACAGTCCTTGGCCGGATTTGAACCCGGTACGCTCCGGTACTTCCTTGCGGTACTGCCCGACTGTCGTGGTAGCGATTTATGACCAGTGAAACCTTCTAGGTCATGTCACCCGTCCTTCCGTAAGGAAGGATAAGATGGGTAATGAGAGGTGAGAGGCATCATATCCGTATATCAACCATCGAGTTGCACGTCATTACCTTTGTGTATATTAGTCGCCTCTTACGACTGGCATGCCTACCTCGGGCATATTCTAAACCCCTAACCCGCAGGGGTATGACCCAGTTCATAGTCCTTATCATCTCGGTATATGTATTGATGGATCCATCCTGTCTTCTTCTCATACTTAAAAACATCTGAACAAAGTTATTATAACATTTTATAACTTATCAGCTGTCCCTCGTGTTTGAATTTATTTATCTTAACACACAAAGAGGACACCCAAAACACCTAATATGCGTAATAAGTAACTTCTGTATGTATGCTTATATGATTACATTATTCTTATTGACAATTTCGTGTTAAAAATGTGCAGAAAATGTCAAATATCCTAGTGCTCTATTTCTGTTGCGTAAAAAACCTTATTTTTCTTCTTTCCGACTTTTGCAAATTGAATTTTCAAGAAATAAATCTCACTTTACGCTTTGTCCCCTTTTCGCACACAGTAGCCTTAAATCTTTGTGCATAAATGCATAGAAACACATACACATACATAAACACTCACACTTATATGTATTTGGACAGATTTAACAAGAGCACATTGCCAATTGCCACAGGATGTTGCACAGGATAATTCAATTTTGTTGTGCGTAACACAAATCTTCTCGCTTTGATGATATTTTTATAGTCCGTCCTGCATTCACACACCTTCTAACTTTGCCTTTAAAGAACTTCCTTCCGTTGTGCGCTACTGACACAGTCACCAAACTCAATTCCATATTTTTTTAGCAGTCAAAATATCTTACATTCAAACGCATTTTTCACAATCTCCAGCAAATCTTAACCAGCAAAAACATATTTTGTAAGCTAACTCAAGAAATCGTCTTTGCGTTTTTACGCAAGAATATTACAACAAAAGCAAATTCGTAGAAAATAAAAATAAATTTTAAAATCACACCTTTTGGCTCTTGCTTTGTCTAATGCGCTCCTTGGGCAGCAACAACAAAGTGTATTATCTCCCTCTTGATCTTATTTCTTTTGCTTTTCTTTTTTCTGTGCTGCCTTCAGTTATTCTCTAATACTTTTTGTTCTGCTAGGAACTTTTTCCTTTTGCAGCTATCTAAAGACACTTTCTAAATTTTTAACTTTGAAAGCTTAAAAAGTGTATACCCTGCAGTGAAACCAACTAGCCCAAGCCAACTACACCCAAGTAGTACCAAGTACTTGTGAAGTTTGATATTTAACCATGGGTATCCTGCACATAAATTTCATTAAACTAAAGATGGCCCAGTGGAAGAAATTGAACCACTAAACTTTAATTAATTTAAATTATTTGCTGTTCTTTTCATGAACTATCTTTCCATTCCGTTATCTGCTGTTCTTTTCCTTTAATATATTTTTATTTTCTTTGCTTTCCTCTTCTTTCAACAGTATCTGTTTTTTAATTAACTTAATTGTTTTCTTCGAGTTTCTTTATTTATTTTGTTTTATTTTATTTTATTTTATTTTATTCTATTTTATTTTATTTTTTTATTTAATTTAATTTAATTTAACTTAATTTTATTTTATTTAATTTTAATTTATTCTATTTTATTAATTTAATTTTTTTATTTTATTTTGTATTTTATTTTATTTTATTTGCTTTTATTTAATTTAATTTTATTTTATTTAATTTATTTATTTTATTTTATAGTTTATTTTATGTTACTTGAACTCATTATATTTTATTTTATTTTTTTTTTATTTTACTTAAAAAAGTGCAAAAGCTTTGAATTTTTGTTGGCACAATTGGGCCCTTTCGGACTAGTTTCCACAGAGCTAGAAAACTCAATTTGTAAACCAGTATTTTTCCCGCCTAGTTTTTTGTTTCAAATGCTTGTTTGTCGTTGTCATGTAATTGGGCAACCGGAAGGAAAGTAAGTAACAAAGCAACAGGGCAAACCGGATTTCGTTGGTGCCCAAGTAACAATATTTTCTTGGGGTTTTCTCCAATTTGTGTTTGTTTTATCCCTCATTCCATTTTTTGGTTAGAAAGTAGTAAATTTACTAAAATTGGCAACATATTGGTAAAACATTAAATAGAGATTTGAGAAACAATGGCAGTAGCTCCAATCAACAGGCTATATTTGAGGTGCATTACTTTCATAAATTTCTTAAAGTAAATAAAGTTAAAACTTTAAAGTGGTTGAATTTGCTCTATTTTAATTAAGGAGTTCTGCTGGGTTGAGTACCTCGAGATTATTCTTGATAGTAAGCTGTAGTGGGAGCTTAAGGTGTGGACAGAGCTGTTGAGGTGCCATTGTTAAATACTGGGGACTCTCTGCGGGTGGAATTCAGTTCGAACTTTCTAGATCTCAGCCTTTCCTTGTCAGTGAGGTCACCATTGCCATATGCCCAATAGGACTCACCTCGCTTAGCTGAGGGCTAATCTTGGAGGGGTTGAGATGACTTAGAGGGCTCTACAACTGGTAGTCCCTAAAGCATTCTGGAAGTATTTTCTCAATGCCAACATTTAATTTAAACACCATAACTTGAAGATCTGCATACCCTTTTGGCATAGTAAAACACATTCACTGTCCAAAAAAATGGTCCATTTTCTTTTAAACCGAATAAATTTAGGACTTAACGCCTTTTTTTAAATAAAAAAGGGGCAAATATTGCTTTGACTAAGCCAAAAGCCAAACAAGATTTGCGTAAAGTGTGCCGAGCGGTTTATATTAATATTCATACCCATATAAAGGGTGTTCCAAGGAGTAGTTTCTTTTTAAAAATATTTCACATTATTTAAATGGTGAACAGTTTACGAGGCGATAGATATAGAGTCTGCTGTGACTCATTGTTAAGAAGTAATGCTTGCAGTGTGATTGAGCAGAGCCCTATCGGAAGGCTGACTCTTCTCCTTTTTAATTGGGGCTTAACAATATAAACGATTTTGGTCGTCTATCTAAGCACACCAGTTGTTGTTCTTGTTTATAACTACAAAAATACTACCCGAAAGTTTTGGGGAGTGTTGTCGAAAGTGACAGTGCTTTGCTGGAAATGAACCCGGTACGCTCCGATGCTCCCTTGCGGTATTGCCCGACTCTCGTTGTAGCGATTTGGTATGACTAGTGCAACCTTCCAGCACATGTCGGCCCTCCTCTTTCTTTCCAACTGCAAGGACTAAGTAAAGAATTATTTGGGATCCCGAAGGAGAAATTTAATGCCGATTACCAATGAAAAATGTGCCTGCACCCAATGCAGAACAACCATTACAGTTCAATCTTGGTAACGTCCGTCCAGCGCTTGTTCAGTTGACTCGTGAATCATCTGTTCCGAAATACGACAGGTGGACATCAGGACCCCGAATTCTTTACAGCCCACCACGGTAGGTTCGCAAGTACACAATTGGATAAAAAGATGTGCTCGCCAGTTTCCCGGGATATGGAGAATTTTATCGTGAAGGTGGTGAGACCTGTACGGAGAGTCAATCATTCTCAACTATCCGCGAGCGCACCACGATTGCGCTCAGCCCTCAAATCAAATAACACGGCACAGCATCCTATTCAAAGCATCGGTGATTGCTGCGACTTTAGCGTGGAAGACTTTACAATGATCCAAGAGCTTGTACTTGTGGTTTACCTAAAGCTCCTGCCAAAAAACTTCCAATTAAACCTTGCCTTGAAACTTTGATCCATCAGTGAGCCAGCTGACCAGTTTAATGCGTTCCTTGCCACATTATTTGCTCGAGAGAATGGCGGTAGTGAAAGTAAAGGTACTTAATTAAATCTTTCGACTAACTTCCGGGCCTGAGTTAATGTATCAATTATTCGCTACGCCCAAAAAAGTTTAACGGTGTCAAATGTACATAGCTTTTAGGTGGCCAAGTGCAAAGATTAATTTAAGAATATTCCCAGTTAATTCTTCAAAAAGTTTTTTTTTTCTATTCACGCGTTGATAAGTCCTTACGAATAAAAACCGCCAACAGAAAAGTAGTTCTTTTGAAGTTTTGATTTTTCTAGGATACCGACTTTCTCCCCCGATTCCTTAAGGAAAACAACTGTCATTGTCAGAATGGATACTTACAAATAGCAACTAAATGGACCACCGTGTACCACAAATAGTTACAAAATCAGCCTTCATAAGAACTCAAAGCCGTTCACACTGATTGAAGCGAGTTGCCACAAACGCAGCTTTGACAATTGAGAAGTGTAACTTATCGCTGAAGTTCCGAACAAAAAAACACGAAGCAAAATTTGCATTTCATGTCAAATTTATCAGACAACAAAAAATAGTGACAACAACAATGCGCATAGTGTTAGCAACAACATTAATGACAAGCAAATAAATAAATCCTACTTAATGTCACAATCAATACGGTGAAGGACACTACTGACTATTGTAAGCCACACGAAAGGATAATGAAAAGGGAAGGCTTACGCTGCCAAGTTTACAAGGAACTGAATTGTTTCGTATTGCGTAACACAAAAAAAAAAAAATATCATAATGAAAATTTTAAAGTTTAAAAGTAACTCAAATAACAGGGTTGCAACCCGTTTGAACGCCGAATTGAACCGAGTGCGATTGTGTGCGGCTAAATGAGGTACATGAAATGTGAACCCCTATTAGGACGCATTTAACTGTTCATTTGAAGGTTACGTTTGCTGCCCAGTGATGTGTTAAATCAATGCAATAATAATAACTAAACAAAACAACAACAACAAGCAACAGTAGCGTACAATACTTTGTTTTTTTGTTGGTTGGTTTCTCGTAGGAAGAAAGGATGCAACCACTCGAAAAGGGATCAGCTGGGTTCGAATGCCAAAATAACTCGCACTGACTGACTGAGCGACTGACTGACTCGCTGTTAGTTTGACTGATTCAATGCAAAAACAAAAAAAATTCAAGAAAAAATTCAAATTATGCGCTTTTAAGTAGCAACAACGTGTTCGAAATTGAAAAGTGAGTTAGGGCACTGGATTCATTTAATTTTAATCCTCAAGAAACATACGTTTATTTGTTATTCGCTTTTTTTTGTTGCATTTTGTTCACGCTATCTTGCTTTGGATAAAGTCACACGTTGACAGAGGACCATACAAGTTGGGCACAATCGAATTGTCAGCAGTGTCACGCAGCGACAATAGAGACGACCGACCAGAGAATTGGTGAAACGGAAAACGAACGCTCGAACACCTCTAATAATTGCAAAAATATACACAATTCTATACCCAACGTAGTTCGAAGGAAGCAGCTTTGTGTGGTATGAGTGATGGCAACAGCTAGCTATGATGGTTTGATTGGCGAAATGGCGAAAAGAGGCCGTGGACCGCATTAGGGCTCAGTAAGCCCAGATCCTTTTAGCCTCTTGCTACTGGCATACCTAGGCTCCTAATACGCTGGGTCGTTTCAATTGACTATCTAGGGGGTTTTGCTTTTTCAAGACTTCCTGTTTTTTCCTGGATATTTTAAACCTCAATTGTTACCAATAACTGGTAAAATTGAAGCTAGCTAGTTACTTGGGTCAGCTACGGGTTGGGCATAACGTCCGTTCACTTCGCTATTGTTTCGAGATCAGTTCTGGTATCTTTTCCTCAACCAAATGTGGTTCATTTACTTAGAAGTTAAGGATGTATTATTTTCAGGACCATTTCGAGGCCGGAACAGTTCCAAAATGCGTCCAAAACCATGAAGAAATATTCTCTAAAATAATCTCGAAAATATATTGAAATTATCTCTCAACAATCCCGAAATTATTCAAAAATAATCAGTAAATGTCCCCTATTACTGGTTTCAATACCATCATTGGGTTGGGCGGGGACTCATTTGGGGGCAGTGGACCAGTGAACCGCTCAATCGACTACGGAAGGGAAGGTTGGATGGGCAGTTGTGTTCGCTAGTTAAAGCTGTTCGATCATTGTTGTGCCTTCCCAGCGGTATCAGGGATAAAGTGGATGGGATTCTATCGAATACTAGTAGGGTAAGGGCAGAGCCAGGCAACTATTAAGGCTCTAGTCTTAACCGAGCTGGGGTCGTGGGTTGATGGGATTACCTGAGTTCTCCCGCCATTCACTCAAGCTATTTAAGACCAAGCATTATTTGACTCCGGGGCAACTGTTGCGCCGATGAGCCACGATAAGCTGAATAATAATACCCACCGAGGAGACTAAAGAGGTGGTGTGCTGCTTTTAAATTTTCCCACAAATTGGTAGAATATACATGTTTTAAGCCGACTAAGATCGGCATCTAGCAAGTTCGATGAATTTCTCTGAGAAGCTTTTTCATGGCAGAAATATACACAGAGGGTTACCGACCACTGCCGAAGGGCGACCCTGTTTTTGAAAAAACTTCTTTCTTTTTTTTTATATAACTTCTATAGTCTTTTGAGCCTAGAACCTTCGGTGTGGTATGCCATCAACACTACCACCACACCAAGGCGGCCGGCACGATTAGCTGGGCTCTAATTTATCCCTTGTTACCGCTGTCCTGATCGACCACAGCCTCAACATACTGAAAAAATCTTCTCGCTGCAGCTCATTATACTGGAAGACGAAGCGGAATCATCAATTAGGCGGAGGTATCTTGGCTTGGGATTACTAGGTTCTCCGGAGGCATATAAGGGGATGCAGTTAGTCTTATACGGAATTATATCGTTGGTATCACAACGAACCTTTATTATACAAGGGGGCTGCCACTCAACCCAAACTAAATTCACGGGTAAAGAATACCTCTTTGAAGCACCTAGGGCTTTCGGGATATGAACATAGAAGATGTATACAATTATACTTCGACAGAGGTTTTTGATTTGGAAAGAATTTTTCCTTCACGTCAGGAATACAATCTGAGAGTCTATCAGAGGAGGACCCAGGTCGGGTCTTGTAAAGAGTTCTGAATATTGTTGAGAGGTCTGGGTCATTTTTAATTCAAGTTGCTGAAAGCGAACCTGCTATTCCTGTATAATAAAACTTGAAGTAAAAAAAATAGAGGATGTCTTAGGGAAATCTCTAGCTAAGTAGGGACAAGCCTTTAACGAGTATAACGTTAACTTAAAAGCTCAAAAATGGAGAAGGAAGTTTTTACTTGATTTCAGATAGAATTACAAAGGCTACTGAGAAGTATTGTTTGGAATAGAATTTCTGGTATCCTTGAGATGGCTGGAGAAGGCTTCAATGAGCTTTGAATTATAGAGGAAATACTGATCCCGAAATTACTATTGGTACTAAGATCCCTGGTGAGGCTAAAGCAGTATACTTCTTCTGTTCTCTTTGCAACTTCTTTTTGGAAATTTTTCTTAACATTGGAGTTTTTGTTTAGTTCTGATGCCGCATTCCATCCCTCCATGATTACCAAGTGCATTTACAGTTCCTTTTGAGTTCTTAGTAACGAAAGAAGCGTTTCTTCAAAGAGTTCTTAGACGTTCCTGAAACATACGCTGGGTATAAAATTTGCTATCCCACCTAAACTGTTATACCTATCATTAAACTTCGTCTTAGTTTTGTCCATAAAAGTAGCTACGGACAACGCCATCCATGCGGAAAACAATAAGTGGAGGATGAAAAAGTGAAATGTTTGACGATGTGACATCGCAGAAAAGATAACTGCAGTCTACGTAATGTGGCGTACCACAAAAGCCACGTTTACAACTAAAACTAAGCAGCTAAATTGGTTGAGTCTTGCGTCCTTTACACGTGCACTAATCGTTCGGTTATTGGTTAGGAATGCAAAATATTAAAATCAAAGGAAATATTTGAAGCATCACAATAAGTCCATCATAGTCAATGTAGGCTTTGTCAGCTGTCATACGTCCGAATACCCACTGAAGCTCGAACACACTCACTCGCATTTGGGGTGTGTCACTTAGGCAAATTCAATTCAAAACACCACTCAGCGCATCTCGGCATTAACATTAATTGCACTCAATGTCCTCTTGTGCGGCTGATGTATTTTTCACTTTCCTAAATATTTGCATGCTCTGATCCATCATTGAGAGCGAGCGCGAGTTATGCAGATGGGGTACGTGCCACCACGAAGCAGCTAGCTCTATATACCACATGTGTGTGGCCAAACGGGGTCACCACCAATAAGCTCAGTTGTGGCTTGCTTACGCTTTGTCTTGTTTGTGTACTTGGCCTTTGGTTGAACCCGACACGAATTCTATGAACCCCAAAATTCCCAAATGCTTCTTCTACGTTGTATTGTAGCTTTAGTTTCTTTTTGGTTTTTAAATTTTCACTGTTTTCTGCGGTATTGCGTACTGGTTTCGGCTGTGGCCATGGCTTGGGCGCAACACCCTCAGCTTTGGTGGTTGCAAATTCTTACGCCTTACGCTTTGTGGCATTATTCTCTATAATGAGATGTTTCTAGCTGCTGATGCGGGTGTGTAGTGTGGAATTGCAAAAAAAGAAAAACATATAGCTAAGTAATACAACAACATCGGAATTATTTAAAATGCAATCTGTTTGAATACTAAAAAATGTACGCGGCTGCTTAGTAAGCTTCTTGGGGGATGGAGGAGGAAGCGCTGACAAGGTAAATAAAAGTAGTTTGCATTGTTCAGAGGCAGCATATGAGAGACAGTGGGCTAATTTGATGCACAAATTAAAGTTTAATAAATTTAAAGTCGAGTTGGTGTAGTCGAAGAAGAATTTTTAAGCGATCTCTATACTACTCTGAGCTCTTCCTGGAAGCAATCTCAAACTTAAATACCTTTAAATAATAAAAAATGGACAAAAATGCAAACAAGTACCGTTGTGTGGAGAGATTGCGAATATTCTCCAAGTTCTATAAACTCCAGCAAAATTAGTTAACTCAGGCTAGCCTATGACAAAAACAAAGCTTTTAACGATTCCCTATCGGAAAAAATTCTCTGCAAAAGGAAATGAATAGGCCGCATTACAATTTGAATGCAGTGGTCAAGGTTTATTGATCTATTTCGGTTTAAAAAAAAATTTTGTTTTGAGAAACTATCCATCCATTATGATTGAACATTAATTAAGAGTTTCGACTCATTTTCCTTCCAAAAAGTCTCCAAAAAAAAAAAACCGAAATTATCCTGAACTGATGCGACAACAGCTTCAAAATCTTCCCGAAAAATTCCCTTGATCCCGAAAACCATCACGAATTGATATCGAATAGGATCGAAATTATCGTCCAAAAAAAAAAAGTCCCGAAAATTTCCTGAAATGATCCTGTAATGCCTCCAAACTCATACCGAAAAATGATGGCAAAACAGGTCCGAACGAATTTCGGAATTATCCTGAAAAAGTCTCAAAAAGTAAAAAAAACCATTCAGATATGGTCGCATAAAAGTCCTAGAAAAAGTTTCAGATGATCTCGAAAATATCACAATGATCCCAAAATCAGTACTAGTAGTGAAAAACTAGGGGAAAACTTGAAAATAGGTTCAAAAAAGTCCTTAAAAATTTCGGAAATTATCCTAACATGATACGACAACAGTCCCGAAATTATCCTGAAAAACTTAAATGGTCTCAAAAACCATCACAAATTGATCCAGAAAAATTATCCTGAAATTATCCTGAAAAAATCCCGAAAATGTTAACCAATTCAGAAATGATACCGGAAGAGTTGCGAAATAGTCCCAAAAAAAAATTGTTAATTATACTAAACAAGTAAGGAAAGGGCTGTCTTCGACTGTGCCGAAGACTTTATACCTTTCATGAATACTTATCATAGTTTTAAGTGTCCGATCCTCACTCACAATTAGTACAAACTCTGCAAAACTGTTAATTTAAAGATACATAGCCCAAACCCCATTTATCGAAAAAATCGATTGTATGGGAGCTATATGTTATGCTGGTCCAATATGAATAATTTTTTTTACCAGCAGTGGAGGAGTTCTAAAGACATATCTTGATAATAAAAATATGTTTACAATTTTTAATTGGTAACAAAGTTTGAATACACATACACACTCCTTGGTGGCTGCTTAAACACATTTTCGACAAGTCTTTACAAGATTTCTTGCTGAATTGTATGGTTAGCAGCTGTCAATTGTTATCAAATAATCGAGAAAGATTAGGGTCACATGGGTATATTTGTCGGTTAGAGCTTCATATATCGGTCAACATTCTGTGATTTCTTTTTTATTTTTACAGATAGAACTATGCACAACTTTTTATATTCAATACATATGAAATCTAATGCAACACTTCCTTCCATACCATGTTCCGAGTACGTTTCTTCTTCCGGAAACATTACTTTAAATGTATTTGGTCACTTAACTCTTGAAGCGCCACATATAACATACCATGCATGAACATCGATGAGTTTAGCTCCACTCTGATAAATTCAAAACCTTCTCCCTGATCTTTATGCGCAGTCATGGCAAATGTTGGCCTTGCTGGAAGTTGCACCTTAGCGGCTCCTTGGATGAGTGCGATTTTCGGTATATAACCGTCTTTGCCGGATTTTTCTTGTAGAATAAAAGTGGCAACCCTACTTAGAAATACTTTTTTTTCAATACTCTGGAAAATACCTTTCGTTTGATACCCATATTGGCATATTTTATTCCATATAAAAAAAAATTAAATAGGTGGCAACTCCAAAAAATAACCTATGTGGCAACACCTAGGTAAAAATTCTTAAAGTGTGGTACACTATGTACCTACCAAATTTCATCGAAATCGGTTGAGCGGTTTTCGAGATAGTCGTTAAGTAGTTACCCTAAACAAAAAATTTATAAAAAAACCTCAATAATTGGCAACCCCACTTAGAAATATTTTTTTGAAATACGAACGAAAAAAAAATTCAGATAGGTGGCAATCCCGAAAATATAACCTATGTGGCAACACCTAGGTGAAAATTCTTAGAATGTGGTACACTATCTACATACCAAATTTCATCCAAATCGAGAAAAGCCTGGATATACAAATATACAAGAATAGCTCGTTTAAAGTAATAAGATATGTACTAAAACTGCAAAATTTACGTTCCTAGCTTTTTAATTGCAACAAAACCCGTTTATCGGAACCAGACGGGCGGACGGACAGACGGACATGGCTAAATCAACTCAGCTCATGGCCGTGATCATTTCGATATACTTATTGCTGGGTCTATCTCTTCTTCTTCTCATTCTTACAAACATCAGACCAAATTTATAATACCATTTCGGGTTCATGAAGGGTATAAAAAGTAACGAAATTATCCCCAAAAAGTCCCGAAACTATCCCTACGTGATCCGGGCTCTGCCTAGTTCTGCTACAATTACCTAAATTCTATTACCATACTCTACCAAAAGTTTAATTAAGCGGCTTGCAAAACTACACGCAGCTAGCCTATGGGTTAGGCAGCCGCGCTTGCAATCAGAGTGAGTGGGTTCGATTCTCCACAAGATCCTCTTTACTAGCAAAAACTATACGAATTAGTCTGACGAGAAATCGTGGCTGTTTTCGAAATAGTACTTTAACTAACTAACTATAGCCTGTATATGTTTGTTGCTTTCAATTTTTCCTCTAATAAAAAATAATAATAATTAACTAAGAATTATTATCAACTGGTCTGGAGCTCGTTAAACTTACACAAATATGTAAAAATTTCAAACAAAAATTTCCATTGCCACCTAAGCCAATTCAACCTAACCTCATCTTACCTACGTGTGAAGCAGGTGGGGAGAGAAAGTGAAAGCCGTAGAACGTGCGAGAAGTAGATAGCAAGCAACTAAATATTTTTGTACGAAAATATTTCTTACCTGCCCCACTGTGTAGGCAAAACACGTGCACCCACTCTACAAAGCATTATTGTAGCACCGCGCTAAGCCAACGAGTAAAAAGCTCACCAAAAACATGACATCCCACTATTGCCGCTGCTCCGATTGTCGATTATGTTGATGATGCGAACTCTCGTTTGTTATACGCAATTGTTGTGAACATTATGTTTGTACCTTCAAACATACATACATACATATTTATTTATTAAATAGTCGCTTATATGCATAACGGTGTATAGTTTACCGTTGTTCAATGTTGTTGTACGTGCCCACTTATTGTTTGATGTGGATTTTAATTGAACTCAAGTTTTTGGTTTTCAAAAAAATGCCAACCCACACAAATCAACCAAACAACAACAACAGAAAAAGAATAATATTCCAAAAGGAATTCACATTCGTGGGCAATTTAAATGGAATTTCAAATAAATAGAAATGAATTTTGAATAAAAACACGTTGCACTCATTAAAAAACCCAAAATGCAAAACGCAAAAAAATCCATACAGATTTGAAATGTGCTAGGCAAATGTGAGCTCGTGAGGTCGATAAGAAGGCATTGAGTTTGACAGCTACCAAACCACCCTTTTAAGCCGCCGCACACTTGCTGCCTTTCGCTTTACTGCGGCCACACAGCGCACATTCCACTTCCAACACTGAGGCATGCCGAGCATATCTTGCGTCGCTACTCACATTGGCCACATTTACGGTGTTGTGCGGTGCAAACAAATTCAAATCGCATATGTCACTCAATGACGCAGAAAAGAAAAGGAAGAAATTTCTAAAATAAAAAAAAAAATAAAAACAAGAGGGCAACACAAGAAAAGGGTGATCTGGTGGTGCGCTAGTCCTCCTCTTCCTAATTTTTTTCGTGAAATTTTCTTCTCTGCGCACAATGCAAAATTTTGACAGTTCAACTGTCAGGGCATTATTACAAATCGTTGATGACGTTTCAAGTTTTATTTTGTTTGTTAATTTGAATTTGATTAATGATGCTCTGAATAATGATTAGTTCACATTGGGCTGCACCGCTAACAAATGACGCTAAGACGTGGTTGTGTTAAATGCATAAACGCTGCATGCATCCCTTCAAAATGCTCAATGCTTACTGCACCTGCTGATATTTTGATCAATTTCGTTAGCTTTTTGTATTGTTCACAATGCTTAAAGAGTGGCATGAGTAAATTGTTGTTATGTTGCAGCCTGGTTCAATGTGGCAGCTGTTGCAGTGATTTTTTTCGTTTCATTGAATTTTGAAAAAGTGCAGAAATTTGTACAAAGTAAACCCTTCCTGAATTTGTTAGTTTTGTTGTAATCGGTAAAGAATAGCCATCGGAGATGGTATGGGAAATTGAAATTCCCTCTTTTTGAGCTCTGTTATAGATATCTAACAATGAATTGCAGAACTGGACCGTGTAATATTTATATATACAAGTACAAGAGACATTTTTTGACTCGATCTTTTTATACAAGCTTATTTCTTTTCTTAAAACATAAACAAAAATCCTTAAAATATTTTTATTTTGTAGTGTTATTGCTATATATTGATATATAATTTTTGTCTGTAACCATAGAAATGGTAAATTGAATGATCTAAATTCTCCAAAAAAAGTGTTTGTGTTATACGCAAACAATAAAAAAACAAGTAAGGAAAGGGCTGTCTTCGACTGTGCCGAAGACTTTATACCTTTCATGAATACGCATCACGTTGTTAAGTGTTCGATCCTTGCTTACAATTAGTACAAACTCTGCATAACTGTTAATTTAAAAATACATAGCCCAAACCCCATTTATCGGAGCAATGGATTGTAAAGGAGCTATATGTTATGTTGGGTCCGATCTGGCTGATTTTCACTACACCATTCTTCTTCTTTAAATGGTCATCTAACCGCCTGGGCGATTTTGACCGTCCAACATAGCTCGCCAGTCGTTTCTTCGTTGCGCCAACTGGCGCCAATTGGAAACACCGCGGGATCGCAAATCGGTCTCCACTTGGTCCTTCCATCGGAGTGGTGGTCTCCCTCTTGCTCTGCTTCCACCGGCGGGTGCCGATAAGAATACCTTCTGGGCTGGAGCATCTTCGCTCATTCGCACTACGTGGCCTAGCCAGCGAAGCCGCTGTGTTTTAATTCGCTGAACTATGTCGGCGTCTGCGTAAAGTTCATACAGCTCATCATTAAATCTTCTTCGGTATTCGCCGTCGCCAACGCGAAGAACCTTTCTCTCGAATACTCCCAGAGCCGCCTCATCAGATGTTGTTAGTGTCCACGCTTCTGCACCATATAGCAGGACGGGTGCGATGAGTGACTTGTAGAGTGTTATTTTCGTTCGTCGAGAGAGGACTTTACTTTTCAATTGCCTACTCAGTCCGAAGTAGCATTTGTTTGCAAGAGTGATTCTTCGTCGGATTTCTAGGCTAACATTATTGTTGGTATTAATGCTGGTTCCCAGGTAAACGAAGTCCTTTACTATTTCGAAATTATTGCTGCCAACAGTGGCTTGGTTGCCAAGGCGCGAATGCGCTGACTCTTTGCATGATGACAGAAGGTACTTCGTTTTGCCCTCGTTCACCACCAATCCCATTTTCTCCGCTTCTTTTTCTAATTTGGAGTAAGCAGAAGTTACGGCGCGGTTGTTAAGGCCAATGATATCAATATCGTCAGCATATGCCAACAGTTGGACGCTTTTATAAAATATTGTTCCAGCGCGGTTAAGTTCTGCAGCTTGTATTATTTTCTCCAGCATTAAATTAAAGAAATCGCACGATAGGGGGTCTCCCTGTCTGAAACCTCGTTTAGTTTCGAACGGCTCGGAGAGGTACTTCCCAATTCTGACCGAGCTGGCGGTGTTGCTCAAGGTCATTTTGCATAGCTGTACAAGTTTTGCGGGGAAACCAAATTCAGACATAGCGGCATATGGGCAGCTCCTTTTCGTGCTATCGAAAGCGGCTTTAAAATCAACACAGAGATGAAAATCTGGTCGATGGTAGATTTACCAGGTCTGAAGCCACACTGATAAGGTCCAATCAGTCTGTTCACATCAGGCTTCAGTCTTTCGCACAATACGCTTGACAGGACCTTATATGCGATATTCAAAAGGCTGATTCCGCGATAGTTGGCGCAGTTTGCAGGATCGCCCTTCTTGTGGATTGGGCAGAGAACACTTAGATTCCAATCTTCAGGCATGCATTCATCCGACCAAATTCTGCATAGAAGCTGATGCATGCGCCTTACCAGCTCCTCGCCTCCGTGTTCGAATAGCTCAGCAGGCAAACCATCAGCGCCAGCTGCTTTATTGTTTTTCAATCGGGATATTGCTATTCGCACCTCATTGTAGTCGGGTTGTGGAACGTTAATTCCATCATCTTCGATTGTGGGCTCGGGTTCGGCATCTTCTCTGGTTTCTTGCTCAGTTTCTCCATTTAAAAGGGCAGAGAAGTGATCCCTCCATATTCTGAGTGTTCTCTGAACATCGGTCACCAGGTCACCGTTCTCATTCACTACACCATTACATGCATAATAAGTACTAAACCTGCAAAGTTTTACGTTCCTAGCTATTTAATTGCAAAATTTATAGCCTAAAACCCATTTATCGAAACTATCGATTGTATGGGAGCTATATGTTATGTTGATCCGATCTGGCTGATTTGCACTACACACATTACATACATAATAAGTACTAAACCTGCAAAGTTTAAAGTTCCTAGCTATTTAATTGCAAAATTTATAGCCCAAACCCCATTTATCGAAACTATCGATTGTATGGGAGCTATGCGTTGTATTGCTCCGATCTTGCTGATTCCGACGACTTATTAGTCTCATGCAAAATGGCGGCTCCATACCAAATTTCATCAAGATATCTCAAAAACTGGGCGACTAGTTTGCGTACAAACAGACAGACGGACATGGCTAAATCGACTCAGCTCATCGCCCTGATCATTTCGGTATACTTATTGGTAGGCCTATCTCTTCTTCTTCTCATACTTACATTTAGAAAATTTATATTTTTCGAATTTCTTCATTCACGGATTCTTTGAAAGTGAAATAGAAGTGATTCTAAGCTATTTTACGCAAAGTGATTGCCTATTAAATATATCTATGATCCTTTTTAAAATCTTTTATATAAAGTTGAGCGTGGACCTTAACCGATTTCGCCCATTTTTGACGAAACGTTTCTTAAATCTTTTTTTCGATATCTTGAACAGTATTTGATTTATGATAAATAAGGTTTCTAAATTTGACTTAATCAAAAGTCGGCGGTGCCACTCCCATTTTCCAAAATTTCCTGAAAAAATTTATTTTCTGCTTTAATGTTAATCTACCGATCAAATTTTGTCCTTATAACTAGGTGTATTTTGTACTGACAAATAGCTTTTTTGGATTTTCGAAAGTATTCTATATATACAAAATGGGCGTGGCTATCATCCGATTTCGACCCTTTTAAATAGCGCTCGCAACCTGCATACCAAATGTTATGAAGACATCTCAAAATTGACTCAATTTCTATTTTCCCACGTGAACATTTTGATATGTATAAGTCAATATCTATCTCGCTTCGTTTATGCCGTTACATACTACCGTTAGGCGAATGAAGTTAATATACCTTTTGTGCGTAGCACTACTAGATATACAAATACAGCTTCTGGCATTAACGTACTCATCTATTACATTACATCCTAAAAGCTGACACCTCCAAGTGGAGATGTGATCATAACTTTTAATAATAATAATGTTTAAATATTACATCAATCTTATGAACAGATTGCGAGTCCATGTTATTATAAACTAATTCAGAGTATGAGAATTGCACGTTTATGCCTTATGGCCAAAGGTGTAAAGGCAGCGGTCTGCCCCAGACTTGGTATTCAGGCATAACACTTGACACTTGACAGTATTTGTGTGATTTATGCAGATCAGGTTTGAGTTGTCAAAGCACTGCCGAGGTAGTTATGGCGTGATTAATAATATGCGTAAAAGTTCTAACAGCATATGGAAGCACTACCTTGATAAACTTATTTGGTAAACCATCCTCACCAATAGCATTAGATTTAATATTGAATACATAAGCACATCATTCTCAGTCACAGAAACAAATTCGAACAGGGAGTTCCCATTATCAGCGGAGTTAACGGGAACTGGATTCGTTTGGTCAACAACAGAGAAAAAACCTTTTAGAAAAGCTTCATTTAACACATCAGCACTCAGCTTACAGTCAGGTCTTTCCAGAGAATATTACAAGGCAGAGAAGGATCTAGCTTAGCTGAGTAGAATGAGCGTTTCGCGCTTTTGATGGATGGAAGAAAGACTTCAGTCATATCCCGCATACAGTTAAAACCCACGAAACCACTTGACATATAAAGGATTTGAAGTCAAACTACCGTCACTTCCGAAAGCGTGCTCTTAGAAATCTGAGCCGCATGCTCTGTAGTCATGGAAACTGAAAAATGTGTTCAGCCGACTTTGGGAATGTGAACTTGAGTCGGAAAATAATCGATTTTTGTTCAGAAATCAATTTTTGGTTTCTTAGGAGGCGATGCAAGACTTTGATTGAGAGTAAAATTTGAGGTTTTTTGTTGAAATAGATCGATACGTTTTATTAACGCAACGGAAATTAAAAAATGTAGTAGAGTATTGTAGCAGAGTTTAGGTAGTATAGAATTTAGGAGATAGCTAATTGAAGAGAACTAGCCATGCTTCGGATACTTTCGGCATAGTTTTCGGGACTTTTTGGAATAATTTGGCGACACTTTCAGGATCATTTCATGATGATTTCGGGACCAATACGGCATCATTTCGGAATCGTTTTCAGGATTGTCTTCTTGACTTTTTCAAGACCATTTCGGAATTTTTTCAGGATAATTTAATTCTTTTTGGGGCCTTTATGAGATTATTTTGGGACTTTTTCAATAACATTTCGGAATCATTGCAGGATAATTTCTGGAATAATTTCTGGACTTTATTGGGATTTTTCTTAATCATTTTAGAATCATTTCGAGACCAATTCAGGACGTTTTGGGAATCTTTTCGTTTTTATTAGTTTTTACTTATTATATAATAAGAAAAAAGTATAAAAAATAATCAGATTCGAATTATTCACATACAAATTTTCAAACATCTTCTTATTCACATTTCTGTTAATTTTCAACTATACAAAAAAATAATAGCGAAAAATATAAAAAGCTTTTGCTCTCCAAACTAAAGCACAAATACATCACTCTAAACAAACACTAAAATTTACTCCAGCCTTGGAGTAATTATATAAAAAAAAACCGAAAACCCTTTTTAGTATGACTTTTGCACTGTTTTCTAATTTTTTTTATTTTATGATTACTATCTGAAACTATAAATCCCTACATAAGTCTAGAACATGATTTTAGTAGATGAATTGGCCATATGACCTTTAGGAGCATCAAATCAGAGCACTTCAGCTTTCATACCATCAAATAAATATGGATATACAGAAGCACTTATCCTATGTACAATATTGCAGATTAAATACATTTTTAGGCAAATTGAATGAACTACATGGATGCACACAGATCAGCGTTTGTAAATTTTCATAGAGAAGTTTTTGGGTTATCTAACGCATTTCTAAATAGAAGTAAAAATCTGCGCAGTACTGATTGAAGTGCATTAAATTGTTCGTCGAAATATTTCACTCTACAGCCGTAACTGTTAGGCATAAAACATATAAGAAAGGCTTAAAATACAACGACAAAAACTCGCATGACCGTGAGATCAAAGTGGTGTATTGCCTGCTGAGAGGCCTCTAACTAAATTTCCATGCGACTAGTTTGGAAGTGGTTATATTAGTGATAACCACACTAAGTTATTTTCGCCATTTTAGTGCCACAGCTGGGCAGCGGAGTATGAAGTGGTTTCATACTGTATTTAGGTATCTTTCGAACAGCTCGGACTTTCCAGAATACTCAACCCCTATTGCATGGATTACCGATAAAGCTGTAGCAAAGGATAGTGACGTGCAACTGTATTGTGGGATAGTTTCAGAATATACTTTTCTGTAAAATAGTGCATTTATCTGTAAAACTCTGATTATGCGGCTTCAAACAACAACAAACAACAACATCAGTAGACCTAGGCAATTCGGCTGAGTTCTTGACATCAACAACTGACCAGACTAACCAAGAAATCTAAAAAGAAGATGTGTTTGTCCCACACTTCCTTAACTGATCCAAGAAGCCACTTCTTGTACCCGCTCTATACCTAATTACTTTTCTTCATCATTTCATTGAGGAACTCTTTGTCCACATATTATCAACGCCCAATTGGTTAACAGCAAAAAAAAATCTAGGCAAGACGATGAGCCCAAGTCCACAATCCAACATAATTTAATATAACTTAAAATGGTGAATAAAAAATTTAATTGTAGTGCTAATGAGATTGAATAATAAAAGAAAGAGTATAATCACTAAAATTCAATTTAGTTAGTTTTGATGAGGTCGAAAACTTTATACTAAGCAGCCCAGCTTTTTTCTTTCCCTATCCGTGTGGTTGTGTGTGGTGTGTTGAAGCCCCGAGCTACTTCCGTTAGAAGAGCTTTATGACAATGCTAGGTAAGGAAAGTGACGACTAGGGAGGGCACGTATCGCTAACACAACAACAACAACAACAGCAACAAATATCACTTGTTGGAAAGAGTGATTCTTGGTAACGCTGGTCCCTACACAGGTGCGCGCATTCCTTATTTGATGACAGCAAGTACTAATAATAATATGGCGCGATATACCTCCAAGGATATTCGGACCAATGAAAGCAAGTGATAGCCAGAAATATAAAACGTTAAGGGGAATGTGTGATTTCTGAGTGGCATGTGTTACTCTTCTACTCAAATTATGCTTCGAAACACATTCTAACTCTTGTGAAAAATTCTGGTATCAAACGAAAGGTATTCAAGGTGGGTTATAAGATACTTCCGTGGTTTTTGCTAGGGTTCCCTATTCGTCTCTTATAATCACTGTTTTCCCTAAAGAAGGGTAAGTCTTAATGCTTCTTCCGCTGTTGAAGCAAATAATGACGATCTCTTTATAGAATATGAAATCAGAGATGCATTTGAGGTCTTGTGACTTTGTGAAGTATAAATTAAAATATGGGTGAAAGAGGACACTTTTCAATATATTTTTGGAAAACGCCTGTCTCAGCAAATTATTCAAACTGTATAGATTGGGATAGCGCGTTCTTGAAACAAAGGGTGTTATTGGAAAACAATTAAGCAAATTGGACTAGTTGTGCTACCGAAAAAACGAAATGTGGTGTAGTGCGATATTCGTAAAATTCCCCAGTATGCCACACTATTCACTCACAAATTCATATACCATATTTATTTGCGAGTAAAGCAAATCCTGCCAATATGAATATAAATGAATTGCAATATACGCTTGTGTGTAGCAGAGGCGCTCAAACGGGGCACGGTGGGCAGTGCATTGTTTAGAAAAGCAAATAAATAAAATGCCAAAAAAAAGAAAAAACCAAGCTAAATACAAGCAAATATAAAATGCAAAAGCATGCAAATAGAGCAATCCGAAATGCGAGAAAAACAAATCTCACAAAACACAGCAACAACAACAATAACAATGAACAAATGCCACGCGACACGACGCATACAAGCATGCAATTTGCATCCGCTTCCGGTAGCATATTCGAAAGTATCCCGCCACCCTGCTGCTGAGAACCACCTACACACACACACATACGCACAAAAACTCATGTAATGCACAAGCGCGCTACCGGAAATTCTATTTTAAAACCGTAAAACAACATCGCCGTACATAGAAAAACAAATAAAATTTTTAATCCTCACACATTTTAATCCTTTTTGCGCGAGTAAAATGCAAGCTTGCATTTGTGTGTGTGTGTGTGTATTTTTTAAATGTTGCTGCTTTTGTTTTTTTATTATTTTTATTTACATTTCTCTTATTTTTGCATATGTTCAAGTCGGCATATTCGTTGTGAATATTCATATGGATGATGGTCTTTGGCGGACTAGCTTATGTATGTGTGTGTGTGTGCCAGCGCGCTTAGGCAGCAGAATGCAATTTAGAATATTTGCGAATTCCCTTTGGCCTTTGCTAGCTATGCCATACGCTGCTGAATTCAAATGATTTGAAGTAATAGAAAAATGAAAATATTAAAAGCGTATAAAACAGGAATAACAAGGAGTGTGATAAAAAAGAAAGGTCGCACAGTGGATCAGGTCTGAGCGCTTCTATGAAAAAAAAGTTAAATAGAAAAAGTTTAATCAGACCTGTTGAATAATGATTACTAATGGTAAAGATTACTGGTTTGATTAATTATTTTCCTGAGAATCCATTTAATGATTGATTACCATTACCGTACATTTTTAATGATTATTTCCCTACTCTATACAATTAAAAAAAACTTGTAATAATTACTTAAAAATTATTATTAAAAAATAAAAACATTAATAATTTTCATAAAAATTCAAAAAGTCTAAAATTATTAGTCTTGGCCTTGAGCTCGTTTCATGAATACTTAAAAAAATAATAAAAAAAACATGATATTTTACAATTATTAAAAGTTGTTTTGATTACTTTTGATAATTTTTGATATTTTTGGATTTTTTTTTTTGATTATTTTCGATTCTTTTTGATCTTTTTATTGATTTTTTTAATCGTAATCATTTAATAATTGCCTTCTCTTGAAAAACAATTAAATAAATCATTACCATTTAAAAAAGCCGTCTAATTAATTCATTGCTAATGACTTATCAAATTTAACAGGTCTGCAATGAATCAAACTAGTTAAGTAATGATTACTAATCGTAATAATTTCTTGAGAATCCATTTAATGATTGATTACCATTACTTTAAATTTTAAATGATTATTTTCCAGTTAATTAAAAAAATAATCAAAAAAACATGATTATTTACAATTATTAAAAAAAAATTAAAAATAATCAAAAATGTTGTTTTGATTATTTTTGATAATTTTTGATTTTTTTTGGATTTATTTTTGTGATTTTTTTCAAATATTTCAATAATTTTCAAATATCAATCTCAATCAAAATTTTGTATCGGCGCCTAATAAGTTAACTTAAAAAATTGTAATCAAACAAACTTTCAGGTAGGACAATGCCTACTAGGTTTATTAAATTAACCACTGTGCCAACCAATACATTTCGCAAGCTTTACTGCTCGGCAAATGTGTGTTAGCGCCTTTTTGTCATTTCGGCTTTTCGTTGGTTTTTCCTTGTATCCAGCAGTATTATGTTTCCGCTCATTGATATTGCTACATTTTATATGAGATGATGACAACATCAACACCCTGTATAACAAGTTGTGAACATGACAATGCAATTGAAGCGCTGACGCACACACACACACAAATGCATTATAAAGCACCCAACTAAAAATCTTTGCTGCCTTCATTTGAGCGGGGTAAAAAAGGGATTCGGTTGCGCCGGTTCTGCCCGACAGCATTGTGATTTCTAAATTTGTTGCAGCCTTAGAGGCGCGAATTAGCGCTTATTATTAAATTTGGCAGCCCTCTATGTGTCTATTTCAGTTGCGTTGCAATCCATTCAACTCGTTCTGTGTACATAAAATTTATTGCAGTTAATATTCGCATCGAAGGGGTGCCTGCACACCGCTCTACCCTTCCCATTTTTTGGTCCAGCAATTTGTCGTTCACCCTTTTGTTGTTGTTGTTGCTGTTTTTTTCCTTTATTTATTAACATTCGTTGTTATCAAAAAAGCATGTTTCCAATGTGAGCTCGCTTATAAAAAATTCATTTGCCCAGCTCAATTGTGAATTTGTGAGATTGTAAAACTGTTACACGTTCCGCTTTGCCCTTCCTAAATAATAACAACAAAAGGGGTGTGAGAATTTCGGCATTTGAACAGCATAAATCATGCGGCATATTGCATAATTACCGCCATATCACCATATAGTCCTCAGTGCTCATAAGCTGCGCGCTACGCTTTAAATAAGTTCATGTTGCACGTTCGTCTCGTTGCGAGTTTGTACGGCTGCAGCTAAATATGGTGTCACATTTGTGTTCAATTGGTGACGGCAGTGATTTTATTATGTTCTCAATAGTCGCTTTATTATTGTCGCTTTGACAACCTGCTTCGAAACGGTGCAGGTGGGTCATACGGGGATTAGGAGGAAATTAATAAGTTACAGAAGCTGGGTAAGCACATGTGTTTGGTAGTCAAGGAAGTATTTTGCATTGAAATCGGGTGAGCTATTTTCTTTTAGTTTTCTAGATTATAAGAAAACTGACTCAAGCTTATGGATCATGCTCTGACTACATTTGCTACATCTAAGCCCACTGGCTTAGTAACATAAAGTTTCGTAGTAACCCTATACAGGGTTTTCCTAGAAATTTAATTCTACTTGATATGATGGCTTCTACCCCTCATTACCCAACTACTCCTTCCTTACGAAAGCAGGGGTGACATGAAGGTTGCACTGGTCATACCAAAGCGCTCTAGCGACAGTAGGGCATGTAACACAAAGGAGTACCGGGTTCATGTCCGGCAAAAACTTTCAGTTTCGACAACACTTCCCAAAATCTGTGATGTGTGTTTTTGTGGTTACAAAGAACAACAACAAAAGGTCCCTTTCATTTACCTTGATACAGCGTTCTTTATTGTGGGAAGACCATAAACTCCTTGACACTCTATAGGACCGCAAACGCTTCCACAGTTTATTAGCCACGCAAAGCCACAGTAAGGATCTCTTCCGCCTCATAGTGAACGTGAAAAATTGCAGTGTCCCGAATTACGATTCCCCTACATCCATATTCGCGAAACGATATGTCGATTTCCCAGGTTCATGGTCGACTCACTGCACTGACCAGCCAATCCGATCATTAGCATTCTTCAAAATGTGTCTGTGGCCACATGTCACTTTTTCCAGAGTCCTAACTACCGAAGGCTAAGTGCACCTTGAAATGAGATGTGTCTCTTAGTGGAGTATGATCTCATTACTTCTGTGATCGCACAAACAGATCTCTCAATATTTCCCAGCCATGTGGCTCATGCAGTTCACCTCGGCTGCCTTCCAACACAATGTACGCCCATGCTGCGTGTTCTATGTTCAGAATCCTTTTTTTACCATTTGCGGGCATATAGAGCCATCTATGGCAGCTTGACCACCCTGTATATTAACTTCTAGGTGTCAAAAGAACTCCTATATCAAAAAGATGCGATTCGTGGCTATAAAGAAAAGGACGGTTTAAAATTGGATAATTTTTCCTAGTGGTGAAGGGCAATAAACTCTATCTCTTAGGGAAGACCACTCTTATTAGCCGTCTCCACGGATGTGTTTTGACATCGCAAGCTTCCTCGCTGGAGCTTAGCACTATCGACTACAATGCAATTCCTATTCGATTCACTATAGGGTCTTTGAAACCAAAAAAAAGAGAGCCTTTTCTAGTACTTTTTGTGTAAAATTATTCAAAGCACCTCCGATGCCCAAGAATGCAGTCAGAGTAAACTGTTTGCTCTTAAGATATGCCTCAAACTTGTGTAGCGCTCATGTGGATCAGAGTCCGTTAAGCGGCTTGAGATAAGTGCGTTGAGCTAATGACAACAATGAATTATTCAACTTCTTTAAAAAGTGAACATCCAAAAATCTTTAGAAGGGGTTTGGAATGAACGACGATAAGTAATCGGTCTACGCTCTAGGTAGAAGAGTTTCATATACCCTGAAGCTGATCTTCGAGATAAAAACATGAAAATATAACCAGATAACTTGGCTTGGAAAATTCCGTGAGACTTTCGGATTTGTAGGATAGGAAGCTATCGATTACCAATTCAGCCCATCTATTAAGGTGGGTAGTACACCCTTGTATTCCTATGGTTCCATTTGGCTGGGTCTGCAAACCTGAAAAGTGTGTTTTTAGGACCAGATCTACTATCTCTGCGGAGCAAAAGACGATCAATATTTTGCTTTTGAAAGAATTTTCCAGTTCTCGAAGATTCTTTGCTTGATTCGATAGACAAAAAAAAAATCCTTTCAGGATCCATGTTTTGGCATTCGAACTGCTTTTTTGTGACGCCTGAGGCTATTTTTGTATGGCTTCTAGCTTCGAAGGGTTGAGTAGTCCTCTTTCCTGAGACAAGCTGTTCGTATAGCAGACTCCATGACCTTCACCAGCTTACTACTAGAAATATCTAATAAAATTTCCTGCTCACCACCTAATGGATAACTCGACCGTTGGGGCGCCTTGGATTTCGTTGTGGAATAGAAGTGTCATATCTTAAGCAGATATCAAGTAGGATCAACCTGTGTTCAGAAAAGTGTTGCTGATTAGATTTGTTCCAAGTAACTGTCGGAATATTGCTCCTCTCAGTAGCGTAACATCATAAACGTTCTCTAGGGGAAGAAAAGGTAGAGGTATTTCCCCGACTTCAAGACTCTAGATCCGTATTAATAACAAAATCGAAAAGGGATTCACGCCTGAGGTTTATTTCGGTGCCCCACATAGGGACATGCCATGACAGGCTTCTCAGCAAAAATTCGTCTCCTTTGTAGATGCCGTTCGGAGTCGGCAAAAAAAAACTGTAGGTCCCACCAATTTGTAGGGAAAATTCAAATCGGCACACCACAAATTGGAAGAGAAGCTTGGCGCAAAAATCTCTTAGGAGGTTTATGATGATATACCTGTTGTATATCGCGCCATAGAGAGAGAGAGACATAGGGAGTGCCTGGATTTGGGATCGGAACTAGATATTCTATGGAAGTCAGTTTACCGGAACCGGAATCGAAACCGGATTATAATATCAAATACTACAATTTTAAAAGATTGATTAATCAGCGATAAAGTCTGGTATTGTTACATCTGTACCGAAGTTGCCCCTACAAGAGTCGATTTTCTGATCCGATTTTATTTGAAAATGAAAATTTTCGAGTTTAGTGCCAAACGATAGCAAAGTATTGTGGTGAGATTTATTTTCGTGTGGTGAAAAAGTTTCTACCACAAATGAGTGAGATTGTAAGATTATAGCCACCTCATAGCTGTCAAATAGCTCTCTGAAATCGGAATCAGAAATCAATTAAAAATTTTGAAGTTTCGAAATCGAAAACGAAGCTCTTTAACAACCGTAATCTACGTCGTAAGTCGATTAGCATTTATCCATAATTTTAGTTTATATATTCATAGTTTTATTTACCCAATTCCTTTGTTTTCCACCAAAAAAAATCAAAAAAAGTTATTTTTCTATCCTAAATCCATCAATAAAATCTAGTCAATTAAACAACAACACGTAAAATGATGCCATAAATAACTCAATGTCCCCTATAATCCAAGCAATAATTGTACAACGGAAATGGTGAAATATGCACGAATCCACCACCAACACAAAAATTGCATACCAACACATATTGATTATGAAAAAAAAAAATCAAAAAATTTAAAAACCCATTCAACGCACTGCAATCACAATTCCGGTGGGTAGCTGAAACGTCATAGATCCATTTAGCCACTCAATTCCCATGCAATCGTCAGTCAATCAAATCAAAAAATCAAAATCCACCGGAGAAATACTAAACAAAGCAGCCGTATCGAAATGCAGCAACTGAAACTGCAACGGCAACAACAACAACAATAGCAACAAACAACATTTATAATTCAAAGTGAACAACAAAAATTTCTAACAAATCTGCATTTGGCAACAAATCTGTTAAATAAAATTCGTGACAAAATCGTGACATGAATAGGTAAATTGGTTGAGCGACTCAGGCACACATCCATCGGTGCATCCAACTCAAAGAATCTACGAATTTTTTTTGTTTTTGTTTTTGCGATTTGGTATTGGCACAAAAATGTGATCGAAATCGTAAGCCAAATAATCCGCTTCAAACTCCCACTTCGAATTTGATTCATGCAAACATCAACGTGGCTTACACCAAATTCAATATGCAATTTCGTTGAAGGAAAAATAACTGAATTTTGTGTGAACTGTAAGCTAGCAAAGAGAGTTCTCAGCTGAGGCTTGATGTGGTTTTGCATTTGTAGGAGGCGGGTTCAAAGCCCAACGCGGCTATGGGATTCACCCAACGTCCACAAAAACTTTAGAGGTTATGCTATATGCCAGACCTTATTCAAAATCTAGTGAAATCAGTCTTAATGTTGTCCTGGATATTGCTGATCCACTTGTGAAGGGTGCAGGTAAACTGAGCAACACATCATTGAGAACTAGTCAAAAGTACACTATTCATCTTATTCCTCTCTACCTAGCACTTTCTTATATGAGTACATAGAGAGGGTACTTTCCCTTTAGATGCCAAGCCTGAAATATTGGAAAGCTCCATATGGAATCAGAGGTAGAAAAAAAAATTACAAGAGGCTGGATAGAAAAGAGAAAGGCGAGGAACTTGGAAGAAAGAAGCAGAGGAATGGTTATATCAAAAGAAAAAAGTATAAGGGGTGCGCGGCGAGTTAAAAGGCAGAGGAGATAAAGAAAAAGTTATAGGCTATAAGAGATGAAAAGAGGGAGGCAAACAAAATAAGGACAGATGTGGATATGGAGGGACATCTTCAAGAAAATTTCACAGTAGGTTTCTGCGGTCACCGGGCACATCGTATGGTATATATATAGATTACTTAAAAGTCGGCGGTGTTACGCCCATACAAAAAAACGGTATACCGATCTAGTGGACGCAAGAGGGACGAAGAAGAACAAATATAGGACCCAGGGAAAATTGAAAGGGTAGAGAAGGGTGTAAATAAAATGCCAAGGGTTTTGGATCTAAGAGCAAGAGAAGGAGGTAAGAAAGGAGTCAAAAGGAAGAAGAGAATGAGGTAAAATAAATGGGCGAAAGAGGGAGGAGGGAGAAAAGAAAATAAAAAGGTATATGTAGATGTAGGGACAGATGAAGAAAAAGTGAAGGATGAGGAGACAGCAAAATTGTTTAACAAACATAAACGTAACATATAGTTAAACTCAAAATTATATCACAAAACCCAGTGTAGTGTAACGCTTCAAAACATAATATACTGCCCAATAACATAACTGTAACGAAAAAAAAAAATAAATTAAATAACAAAGGATTCCGCAAGTAATTACACATTAAAATAATATCTCAACATAGCAAATAAACATATTGATACATGGTAAAGAAAACATAACATAGCATAGCATAACATGAAGCACCAGGAAATCAATACATCGTTATTGAACTCTTGCTAGGGATTCTGCTTGAATATGTGGAAACATGGTGGCACAAAAACTGGTGGAATCTTGCGAATAACTAACTTAACTGACATTCTGGGTCCAGAGACTTTTTGCAGAGCAATGATATCGAAAAAATTAGCGCCATAAATAACAGGTAAATGAAAAAGTAGCGATATGGATGAGTTTTCCAGAACAAATATAGACTAAATTGTGCATGCCCTTTTTAACAAACTTTAACTCATCACCTCGGGTATGGCCCATATTTTAAAATAAGAAGTAGCGAGACGGGTTTCTTGTATTAGAAATAAGAACTGGCCCTGCTGCGAGACTAGTGGAATGAAAATAGTAATAGAAAACTAGCATTAGTTTTGAAAACGCTAAATAGTTTTAGAACCAGCTTTTCTGGTCTAGGCCCAGATGAGATTTGGTCCCTCCACGAATTTATGAGATGGTGCTCTTCTTATTTAGTTGGCGTTAAATAGCCTTAGCTTTTTTGGGATGAGCTGAACAATTTATCGCTTTTTTACGGGAGTCTAAGTCGTTATCCAGTTAACCTTGACAGTGATGCATAACATGGCTCAGTCTGCTAAGCACCTGAGCATATTTTTATTCACTGAAATAGATCTAGGCAGACACCCATTCCGATGTGAGGAACAAGTGGAGCGCATAAACGACTGGCGTACTATGTTGGAGGACCAAAGCCTCTTAAAAGGTCAAGCGTAATTTACCTGGAGTAAAGTCTACATATGTACAGCACATAAATAAGTTTGCTTTTAATACTCATCGTCACCATCGCACTCGTTTAAAAATCCTTCGAAGGACCTTTCTTGCGAATATCATTACGCGGCCCACAGATAAACTATTACTGAAACGAGAAGCCCCAGAAATTTAAAGATTGTGCTTCCTAGCTCGTAAAAGTATTTTTTGTTGTTTATAGCAACAAATACGCTTCCGAATTAAGTCTTACCTAGGAGGATAGTCCTTTGCCGAATATGGTATGCCGGTATTAGCACCTTATTTTACTAGCCCGCCTATCAAGGAGCGATTTATTTGGCCCCGTTGAACCATCGGGTAAAAATATAGATTGACTGCTAGAGGTGAAAGGCGTCGTATCCGCCGTAAAAGCTCCTTTGGCTCTTGTTTGCAAAAGTTATCCAGAAATATTGATTCTGAAAGTAAGAGAAGAAGTTCCAAAATATTGTCACGCTTGACTTCAACCATACCTAAATGATTATCACACCAAGCAAGAAGAGTAAAATTAAGACTGAAGGTAGCGGATCCTTTACTTCACTTTCACTTCTATAGATAGTCAACAACAACAACAAACAAATATTGTGTAACATTGTACAACAAATGCGCTCTAGTTACAATTCTGAATAATAATTTGCATACAAAAATCTGTCGTCTCAACCTTGAAATCCTCAAACAAAACGCATTCGTTCCGTGCGCCGCTTTCAACTCGAACGCAATCCACAACCAATTTCTACGAAACTGCTAAGCCGCTGCCCACTCGCCGCTGTCACTAAAAGTGTTACATAAAATTGCACCAATTTATGCCACAAATTAACAATGGCGCACGTAGTAACTCGCTTACCGCTGCCCGGCCATAAACAAAGCGATGACCTATTTGCATTATTATTTGCATTCATTTGTTTGGACATTTGAAGCGGCAACTGCGGCGATGACAACAAGTTACGTTGCCAGCAAATCGTCTTTGCTGCAGTTTTGTTCAGAATGCGCGGCAGGACATTTTATTGAATCGTGTGTTAAAGGGCATGCGGAAAGAGATGAAAATGTTTTCGCTTTGTATGTTTGTCACTTGAAAGGCGAAAGAATGTCCTTTCGCGTAGCCTTTCGAATTTCAATTACTTACCGTAGACTCTTCTAGGACAATTTACAGTTTGTTAACACATTGTGAGTGCAGTTTTCATGGCAACAAAGGATAAAGCAATGTAGGCTTACATACCAACGCACACACTCATGTCGCATCCATCGTTTTAAGTATTTGCGTAATGCATTTCTCCTTTGTCTCTCCTGTGGTGTATACGAAAATGGTTATTGTATAGTATGTAGCAAGGTCATAGAGGCTGGATTCCTTGTAATCGTTTTCGACGGCGTTCAAGTTAAGGAATTTTTGTTTTTATTTACATCCAAGAACTGAAATTTCGGCGGCCGCCGTGGTGTGAAGGTAGTGTTGCCGGCCTATCACACCGAAGGTCCATGGTTCGAGCCCTGGTACAGGTAACATCAAAAGTGATTTGAAAAAAGTTTTTCAAAACAGGGTCGCCCCTCGGCAGTGGTTTGGCAAACTCTCCGAGTGTATTTCTGCCATGACAGGCTTCTCAGCAAAAATTCGTCTCCTGTGTAGATGCCGTTCGGAGTCGGCAAAAAACTGTAGGTCCCACCAATTTGTAGGGAAAATTCAAATCGGCACACCACAAATTGGAAGAGAAGCTTGGCGCAAAAATCTCTTAGGAGGTTTATGATGATATACCTGTTGTATATCGCGCCATAGATAGATAGATACAATTTTGAAGAAGTTACGCCCAAAAATTAAAGTAGAGCTCTAAACTTATTGTGGTATAATTATAATCTACTTGATTCATAAGGACTTCTAAATTTAGGAACTATGTTTACGGTTACGGATATGGTTAATGTTATTGTTACGCTTACGGTTATGTTTGCGGTTATGGTGATGGTTACTGTTATAGATCAAGTCTGGCCATGTTATGATAAACGGTCTTGCGGCTAAGGTCTGGGTTAATGTTACTATGACGATAACGGTTATGGTAACACTTCTGCTTATGGCAATAATAGTTATGGTAACATAACCATATCCTTATTAAAGAGCAGATCCAATGAAGTGCGATTCAAATTTTGAATAAATGGTTTTAAGTGCAGATTCAGGTTTTCAGTAAAATTCTACAGAAAAGCTCATAATGTTGAAATATCTTAAAATTGCGTTCACGGTTACGGATATGGTTAATGTTATTGGTACGGTTACGGTAAAGTTATGCGGCTATAGTTGTGGTTACCGTTATGGGTAAAATTGGCCCTATTATGTTAATTTGCGTGACAATAACGGTTACGGTAACACTGGCTTATGGTGAGAGTAGCGGCTGTGTTAATTTTAAACCTTAGTCAATGTTGACATAAGCATATCCCTATTAGAGGGCTAATACAACCATTTTCTGTTACGGTTATTATATTTCTCATCTTGGAGAGTGCCTGAGGCCGCTCTTTACGTATTACCGCTATTTGGCGCTCTTCGGCTTTAAGTTTGACAAAAATAGTAGAAACAAACGTCCGGGTATTGTCCTACAGAGCGAAAAAGAGGAGAACCACATGCTCGACGTCCTCATTGAATCCATGTTCACAAGCCTCACCGTACCCAGCTTCGTCATTGATAAAAAGATGCAGATAGTACCTGTAGTTCACTTCACGTTGTGGTCTCCTCAGCCAACTTTCGATGGAAGGGATGGCTACGTAGGTACAGCGTCCACCAGCGCTATGCTCTCTGGTCCGCAACACCATGGAACATAGATTGACGCTGCAGTGATTCCTGATGAGAAAATAGTGAGCTTATAATATCTCTAAGCAGCAGGAAGTTCGAGGCTTAGTTCCACCTAAAAGACGTTTGGTTACTATTTTAAATGACTCTCCCAAATGCCTGCCTCCAAAGGAAGAAATTACACCCTTTTACTTGATCCTTCATCAACTATCTGCGTAAGAGACTTTCTCGCTGGTGATGAAAAATCTCTACCTCTTTCTTCTCGCCTGTAGACACATATTCCTCCGATATTTAGATTTTAAGCGCAATAAAAAATCATTTCATTCATTTACAAAACCAACAAAATTGAAATTAGTGGGTTAGGGGGCTTTTGTGTGAACGAGTTAATCTCTTAATTTTTCAATTGTACATTGACAACGTCTCAGTTGCAAATTAATTTCCATAAATTCCCGCCTCTAAGCAGCTCACCCAATATAGCGGAAGGACACACGGGCGAGAGGACAGGCGGACGGCTGAGTTGATGGTGGCATTGTAAAATGTTATGTTTACATAATTAATTAAAAATTCAATATAAGGGGGCACAAAAAAGGACACACGTGAAATTGAACAAAAAAGGATATCAAATAGTACACCCAACCACACACACACACACTCACACATAAATACTCTCTACCTTCCATCGCTATTAAAAAAGAAAGGGTGCTAGCGTTACACACACACGCACACTCGAAGTAAGATTGAAAACTGCAATGAGCTGAAATTAAATAAGTTAAATGAAATGACAACGAGACAATGAGTTGCACGAATTTCGAAATCGAAATATTCGTATTGCATATTTCATCTGAATTACTATTACGTACGTTAAGTTGTTGGAAAAAGGCTCGAATTTGAGTCGTCGTGTTGGGCACGGTTGGGGTGGTGCTGGCACAAAAGGGTTACACTTCGCAGTGATTTGCAAAGCATATCCAACATAATTTATGTATGTTTATATGTATGAAAGCAAGTATTGCAGCTCATTGTCGACTCGCTGTAGTGGTAATAAACTCATAACCACCGAGTGGATAACACAAAAAAGGATGACAAAAGGATAATCCAACAGACGCGAACTCGAATAATGATAGTTGCGCAGGGCACAAATGATATCGAATGTAGGTTTATGTGTGAGTGTGTACTGCCTACATGAACAGCTCATCGCATAAATATAAGCGCACTTATATTAACATCGTTTCGTTCAAAAAAAATCGGGACCAAAATAGATTGTTTGAAAATGTACTGAACTGAAAACTGTTCAACAGAAAAAAGGGGTCCCAATGGGGTTTGTGAAAACTAAAAACTATAAGCTGTAATATTTAGTTTATCACCGGCTCCGAACTTGTTAGCAAAATGTGGTGTTGACATAATATAATTTCGGATGAGCCGAACTGCGATATTTTGATAACCCTTTAAAAGTTTGACGTTACTTCCTCCCAATTACTTTTGCCTTGAAGTTACAAAATTCTTTCTTGGTTTCGTTGGTGATCTCCATTCACCTTGCTTGGATAATATTGCAATAAGTTTTGGTGCAGTACCAACGGACTTAGGCCCATGGTACAATATCTCCTCGCATACCTATCATCATTGTGAAATGTGTCTTTCTAAATACGATAGTTCGCCCAGTGGTTGAAATTATACCACAAAACTTTTATATATTTAAATTATTCGCTGTTTCCTTAGAAAGTCCTTCTTCAATTCCCTTTATTTGCTGTTCGTCTGCTTCCTTCTTTTTCTGCCCTTTGCTTTCCTTCATTTCCTTTCACTTTACCTTCCTTTTTAATTTATTTTATTTTATGCACTTTATTGGATTTCATTTTGTTGACCATTTCCTTTCCTTGCTGTTTCCATCCTTCACCTTTATCTCAGTAAATCTCTTTACTGGTAGCTTTCCTACCACTGATTTGTTTTGTGTTCCTTTCATATAACTTATTGTGCTCTTCAGCCTCTTGTTTGCACTGAATTTTCTTTACTTTCCTGT